>CAWUFW010005876.1:0-1251839 GCA_963921515.1 Calotriton arnoldi
TGGAGTCAAGCTATCCTGGCTGATGAGGGCGGAAAGCTCAAAACCGGTCCTAGGATGCTTGTTTCCAGTCCAGGGAGGACCTGGCCTGGCAGTTCGGGCTGGACTGTTCCCATTGGGCGCAGGGTCAAGACTGATTTGCATATGGCTGGGTCCAAACTGGAATGGCATGGTGAGCAAAATACGGTGGATTTACGCCCAGATCTCTGTACTGGGGTGAATGTACGACATTGTTCTGCATTCTGTCCATCAATTGTTGTTTTTGCATTTGTCACCCCGAGTGGGACGGGTATGCCCAGACGTGGGTCCCGTGCTCTCTATGCCACTGCAGTCAAGCTATCCTGGCTGATGAGGGCTGAAAGCCCGAAACCGGTCCTAGGATGCTTGTTTCCAGTCCAGGGAGGACCTGGCCTGGCAGTTCGGGCTGGACTGTTCCCATTGGGCGCAGGGTCAAGACTGATTTGCATATGGCTGGGTCCAAACTGGAATGGAATGGTGAGCAAAAACCGATGGATTTAGGCCAAGATCTCTGTACTGGGGTGAATGTACGACATTGTTCTGCATTCTGTCCATCAATTGTTGTTTTTGCATTTGTCACCCGAGTGGGACAGGTATGCCCAGACGTGGGTCCCGTGTCTCTCCATGCCACTGGAGTCAAGCTATCCTGGCTGATGAGGGCTGAAAGCTCGAAACCGGTCCTAGGATGCTTGTTTCCAGTCCAGGGAGGACCTGGCCTGGCAGTTCGGGCTGGACTGTTCCCATTGGGCGCAGGGTCAAGACTGATTTGCATATGGCTGGGTCCAAACTGGAATGGCATGGTGAGCAAAAAACGATGGATTTACGCCCAGATCTCTGTACTGGGGTGAATGTACGACATTGTTCTGCATTCTGTCCATCAATTGTTGTTTTTGCATTTGTCACCCCGAGTGGGACGGGTATGCCCAGACGTGGGTCCCGTGCTCTCTATGCCACTGCAGTCAAGCTATCCTGGCTGATGAGGGCTGAGAGCCTCGAAACCGGTCCTAGGATGCTTGTTTCCAGTCCAGGGAGGACCTGGCCTGGCAGTTCGGGCTGGACTGTTCCCATTGGGCGCAGGGTCAAGACTGATTTGCATATGGCTGGGTCCAAACTGGAATGGCATGGTGAGCAAAAAAACGATGGATTTAGGCCCAGATCTCTGTACTGGGGTGAATGTACGATATTGTTCTGCATTCTGTCCATCAATTGTTGTTTTTGCATTTGTCACCCCGAGTGGGACGGGTATGCCCAGACGTGGGTCCCGTGTCTCTCCATGCCACTGGAGTCAAGCTATCCTGGCTGATGAGGGCTGAAAGCCCGAAACCGGTCCTAGGATGCTTGTTTCCAGTCCAGGGAGGACCTGGCCTGGCAGTTCGAGCTGGACTGTTCCCAGTGGGCGCAGGGTCAAGACTGATTTGCATATGGCTGGGTCCAAACTGGAATGGCATGGTGAGCAAAAAAACGGTGGATTTACGCCCAGATCTCTGTACTGGGGTGAATGTACGACATTGTTCTGCATTCTGTCCATCAATTGTTGTTTTTGCATTTGTCACCCCGAGTGGGACGGGTATGCCCAGACGTGGGTCCCGTGCTCTCTATGCCACTGCAGTCAAGCTATCCTGGCTGATGAGGGCTGAAAGCCCGAAACCGGTCCTAGGATGCTTGTTTCCAGTCCAGGGAGGACCTGGCCTGGCAGTTCGGGCTGGACTGTTCCCATTGGGCGCAGGGTCAAGACTGATTTGCATATGGCTGGGTCCAAACTGGAATGGAATGGTGAGCAAAAAACCGATGGATTTAGGCCAAGATCTCTGTACTGGGGTGAATGTACGACATTGTTCTGCATTCTGTCCATCAATTGTTGTTTTTGCATTTGTCACCCGAGTGGGACAGGTATGCCCAAACGTGGGTCCCGTTCTCTCCATGCCACTGGAGTCAAGCTATCCTGGCTGATGAGGGCGGAAAGCTCAAAACCGGTCCTAGGATGCTTGTTTCCAGTCCAGGGAGGACCTGGCCTGGCAGTTCGGGCTGGACTGTTCCCATTGGGCGCAGGGTCAAGACTGATTTGCATATGGCTGGGTCCAAACTGGAATGGCATGGTGAGCAAAAAAACGGTGGATTTACGCCCAGATCTCTGTACTGGGGTGAATGTACGACATTGTTCTGCATTCTGTCCATCAATTGTTGTTTTTGCATTTGTCACCCCGAGTGGGACGGGTATGCCCAGACGTGGGTCCCGTGCTCTCTATGCCACTGCAGTCAAGCTATCCTGGCTGATGAGGGCTGAGAGCCTGAAACCGGTCCTAGGATGCTTGTTTCCAGTCCAGGGAGGACCTGGCCTGGCAGTTCGAGCTGGACTGTTCCCATTGGGCGCAGGGTCAAAACTGATTTGCATATGGCTGGGTCCAAACTGGAATGGCATGGTGAGCAAAAAAACGATGGATTTAGGCCCAGACCTCTGTACTGGGGTGAATGTAAGATATTGTTCTGCATTCTGTCCATCAATTGTTGTTTTTGCAATTGTCACCCCGAGTGGGACGGGTATGCCCAGACGTGGGTCCCGTGTTCTCCATGCCACTGGAGTCAAGCTATCCTGGCTGATGAGGGCTGAAAGCCCGAAACCGGTCCTAGGATGCTTGTTTCCAGTCCAGGGAGGACCTGGCCTGGCAGTTCGAGCTGGACTGTTCCCAGTGGGCGCAGGGTCAAGACTGATTTGCATATGGCTGGGTCCAAACTGGAATGGAATGGTGAGCAAAAAACCGATGGATTTAGGCCAAGATCTCTGTACTGGGGTGAATGTACGACATTGTTCTGCATTCTGTCCATCAATTGTTGTTTTTGCATTTGTCACCGCGAGTGGGACAGGTATGCCCAAACGTGGGTCCCGTGCTCTCCATGCCACTGGAGTCAAGCTATCCTGGCTGATGAGGGCTGAAAGCTCAAAACCGGTCCTAGGATGCTTGTTTCCAGTCCAGGGAGGACCTGGCCTGGCAGTTCGGGCTGGACTGTTCCCATTGGGCGCAGGGTCAAGACTGATTTGCATATGGCTGGGTCCAAACAGGAATGGAATGGTGAGCAAAAAAACGATGGATTTAGGCCAAGATCTCTGTACTGGGGTGAATGTACGACATTGTTCTGCATTCTGTCCATCAATTGTTGTTTTTGCATTTGTCACCCCGAGTGGGACGGGTATGCCCAGACGAGGGTCCCGTGCTCTCTATGCCACTGCAGTCAAGCTATCCTGGCTGATGAGGGCTGAGAGCCCGAAACCGGTCCTAGGATGCTTGTTTCCAGTCCAGGGAGGACCTGGCCTGGCAGTTCGAGCTGGACTGTTCCCATTGGGCGCAGGGTCAAGACTGATTTGCATATGGCTGGGTCCAAACAGGAATGGCATGGTGAGCAAAAAAACCATGGATTTAGGCCCAGACCTCTGTACTGGGGTGAATGTAAGATATTGTTCTGCATTCTGTCCATCAATTGTTGTTTTTGCAATTGTCACCCCGAGTGGGACGGGTATGCCCAGACGTGGGTCCCGTGTTCTCCATGCCACTGGAGTCAAGCTATCCTGGCTGATGAGGGCTGAAAGCCCGAAACCGGTCCTAGGATGCTTGTTTCCAGTCCAGGGAGGACCTGGCCTGGCAGTTCGAGCTGGACTGTTCCCATTGGGCGCAGGGTCAAGACTGATTTGCATATGGCTGGGTCCAAACTGGAATGGAATGGTGATCAAAAAACCGATGGATTTAGGCCAAGATCTCTGTACTGGGGTGAATGTACGACATTGTTCTGCATTCTGTCCATCAATTGTTGTTTTTGCATTTGTCACCCCGAGTGGGACAGGTATGCCCAAACGTGGGTCCCGTGCTCTCCATGCCACTGGAGTCAAGCTATCCTGGCTGATGAGGGCTGAAAGCTCAAAACCGGTCCTAGGATGCTTGTTTCCAGTCCAGGGAGGACCTGGCCTGGCAGTTCGGGCTGGACTGTTCCCATTGGGCGCAGGGTCAAGACTGATTTGCATATGGCTGGGTCCAAACAGGAATGGAATGGTGAGCAAAAAAACGATGGATTTAGGCCAAGATCTCTGTACTGGGGTGAATGTACGACATTGTTCTGCATTCTGTCCATCAATTGTTGTTTTTGCATTTGTCACCCCGAGTGGGACGGGTATGCCCAGACGAGGGTCCCGTGTTCTCTATGCCACTGCAGTCAAGCTATCCTGGCTGATGAGGGCTGAAAGCCCGAAACCGGTCCTAGGATGCTTGTTTCCAGTCCAGGGAGGACCTGGCCTGGCAGTTCGGGCTGGACTGTTCCCATTGGGCGCAGGGTCAAGACTGATTTGCATATGGCTGGGTCCAAACTGGAATGGCATGGTGAGCAAAAAACCGATGGATTTAGGCCCAGATCTCTGTACTGGGGTGAATGTACGACATTGTTCTGCATTCTGTCCATCAATTGTTGTTTTTGCATTTGTCACCCCGAGTGGGACGGGAATGCCCAGACGTGGGTCCCGTGCTCTCAATGCCACTGGAGTCAAGCTATCCTGGCTGATGAGGGCTGAAAGCCCAAAACCGGTCCTAGGATGCTTGTTTCCAGTCCAGGGAGGACCTGGCCTGGCAGTTCGGGCTGGACTGTTCCCATTGGGCGCAGGGTCAAGACTGATTTGCATATGGCTGGGTCCAAACTGGAATAGCATGATGAGCAAAAAAACGATGGATTTAGGCCCAGATCTCTGTACTGGGGTGAATGTACGACATTGTTCTGCATTCTGTCCATCAATTGTTGTTTTTGCATTTGTCAGCCCGAGTGGGCCGGGTATGCCCAGATGTGGGTCCCGTGCTCTCCATGCCACTGGAGTCAAGCTATCCTGGCTGAAGAGGGCTGAAAGCCCGAAACCGGTCCTAGGATGCTTGTTTCCAGTCCAGGGAGTGTGAAAAGTTGGCCTGGTATATGCTGTCCACTAATTATAGTGGGCACCCTGTACCAGTCCAAACAACCCCTTATTGGAGATCGGTTAAAGACAACCTTTATTGAAAGCTATCCTAGTGGTAGCTATGGAGAGCAGCCTTCAGGCTAAGTCTTGAAGGAATGTAAAGCAGCTTGTTTTACCAGTCTATAATCTCTTGAGTGACCAAATGAAAGAGGACCACACCAGGTATATATTTAAAATATATGTATTTAGTCTTAAACACACCCCTCTAGTCTCTTTATGAGGCTAGAGTTCGAAGTACATAAGTTGCAAGTCAAATATCAACAGTAATAGCACAAATACACGTTTGAGCCCTAGGGGCGTACCAAACCATATACCAATAAAGTGGTATAAGAACCACGACTGAACTCGACACAAGGCCTAGAGCATGTAGAAGTGCTTGGCCCTCAAGGAACCACCCAAGGTAGTGACACAGGGGACCCACGGGGGACGCGTGCAGTGTGAGAACACAGCCGCGATCCGCCGTTGACTTCTATGGGGAATGTCGCGGTTAGAGTTTTAAAGAAAAAGGACACTTAGAGGTGGACTTGGAGCAAACCCCTTTAGAACTCGGCTGTTCTAGAGTCAATACCCACGGGAGCACCAGAGTACTCGAGTTACCTCACCCAGGGAAGCCGGGTGCATAGGTGTCTTTCGGGGTCGGGTTTCGTCATCGTTTTCAATGGCGATCTGCTGCAAAGTGCTGTTGGCGACCAAGTCGAAAGTGTTCGGGTGGATCCAAGGGTAGATCGAAGATCTGAAGAACCTGAAAGCAGAGGGGACAGAGTCTGGGTCACTAGCCAGTGACCAGGAAGGCGATGAGCAGATGCCCACCGACGTCGGGTGCTTCAGGTAGGTTGACAATTATCTTGACTCTTTAGCCACGAGGTCCAGGAGGCATCGACGACAACCAGGAGCTGGATTCGAGCTGTCCCACAACGTCTGTCGATTTCTGCAGTGTCGGCGACCGGATTGGACCCAACAAGCCTTGGCAATGGCAAGTCACGTGGAATTGAAAAAAGGACGTTGATGCAGACCAGCAAGGTCTGGGGGACTCACCCAGTGAGGATAAGTCAGGGTACATCTTGAGCAACCAGAAAATCCCAAGCAGAAGAAGAGTTGCCTTCAGGAGGGCCCACTAGCCAACGGACTAGCGACCACAAAGGAGCCTCGAGTGGACGCACTTGGAGCTGACTCACAGGACACTCATGGAGTGGAGGCCAGTGATCTTCAATACAGTCGGTGCTGGAGGCGGGGGATACTTGGAGCCCAAAGCACAACTTCGTGAAAGACCAGGAAGAGGGTGCACTTGCAAATGTTCTTGGTGCCCAGGGGTCACGGTTCCACGTTACCCACGACAGCTATGGGCCTCAGCTTCGCTGGAGACTCAGGGCAGCCTCGGGCAAGTCTGTAAATCTACATCTGGTGATGCAAAGACTTCGGCGTCCGGCGGGAGCTTCAGCGATGCAGACCAGACAATTGCTTCTTTGGTGCCTGCCAAGCAGGGGAGTCACTCCTTGACCCCAAGGGAGATTCTTCAGTCCTCTAATCTTGAAGTAGAGCGTTGAAGGTCCAGGATGCGGTTTCAGAGTTTCGTCCAGGGTAATCTAAAGTCCTAAGGACTGGGGTCCCATACTTATACTAAGTTAGGGGGTTGGACATACTCTGGGGACCCACCTATGGGAGGGTCAGGGAAGAGGGGTGGTTACACCCATTCCCTTTGTCCAGTTTTGCACCAGAGCAGGGGCAGGTAGCCCCTGCAACCGGTTTGAACTGGCATATGCACAGGGACACCAAGTGTGCCCCCAGTGCAGGACTTCAAAGCACCAGAGAGTGCTCCCGCCCAGCCCCAATACACATTGTCCTGTCTGGGAGGTGGTTACACCTCCCTGCGACAGGAAACCTATTGTCCAGGCCTCCCCTGCCGGAGTTTCAGTCAGCAGCAGGAGGCCAGACCCGTGTCTGTGGCAGCGGCATCCATTTTGTGATGCCAGGGCTCTGTAAAGAAGTTACCGGGTAGGTCGGTGGGTACATGTCTCTCCCTCTAGAAGGGTGGAATGCTACCCCCGCCGCCAGGACTGGCGGGGGTAGTATTACAAGATGTTTGACACCAAACACGACATGTTTTGGTGCAGCCAGTCCAAAGTTAGCATTGTACCGCGAGGATATAATGCACTTAAGAGTATATGGTCAGGCTGTACCACAAACAGCATCAGAGGAGGGACTCCAAAAGCTGCAGAGGGGCTCTGCTCATGCAGGGGCACCCTCTCACATAAAAACCAAGCACTCTGCCTTCAGGATTGTTAAGGCCTGCCATAGGAGTGACTTATAGGTTTATATGTGTGTGCAATGTTAGTGATATAGGTAGCCTATATCACAGTAAGGGGTGCATGCACCACCTTACCCAGGCTGCAGTAGCAGACCTGTGGTGTCATTTTGGCTGGCCAACCAGGGGTGGCATAATACATGCTTCAGCCCCTGGCAGGCCTCTGGGGTGCCTATGCCCTGGGTACATAGTATACCATATACTAGGGACTTATAAGGGCACTCCAGAATCCAATCAGAGATGTACCTAAGGTACATGGAAACCATTTTATAGAGGAAGCAGATAGACTGGGGCCCTGAATAGCAGGATCCCAGTCCAACTAAGTCATAAACCAGCAAAACACCAGGAAAAAAGTGGGGGCAATCATATAGTCAGATTCCACCTTCCTACAGGGAGGACCTGGCCTGGCAGTTTGGGCTGGACTGTTCCCATTGGGTGCAGGGTCAAGACTGATTTGCATATGGCTGGGTCCAAACTGAAATGGCATGGTGAGAAAAAAAACCGATGGATTTAGGCCCAGATCTCTGTACTGGGGTGAATGTACGACAATGTTCTGCATTCTGTCCATCAATTGTTGTTTTTGTATTTTTCACCCGAGTGGGACGGATATGCCCAAACGTGGGTCCCGTGCTCTCCATGCCACTGGAGTCAACCTTTCCTGGCTGATGAGGGCTGAATTCCCGAAACCGGTCCTAGGATGCTTGTTTCCAGTCCAGGGAGGACCTAGCCTGGCAGTTCGGGCTGGACTGTTCCCATTGGGCGCAGGGTCAAGACTGATTTGCAATTGGATGGGTCCAAACTGGAATGGCATGGTGAGCAAAAAAACAATGGATTTAGGCCCAAATCTCTGTACTGGGGTGAATGTATGATGATTTTCTGCATTCTGTCCATCAATTGTTGTTTTTACATTTGTCACCCCGGGTGGGACGGGTATGCCCAGACGTGGGTCCCCTGCTCTCCATGCCACTGGAGTCAAGCTATCCTGGCTGATGAGGGCTGAAAGCCCAAAACCGGTCCTAGGATGCTTGTTTCCAGTCCACGGAGGACCTGGCCTGGCAGTTCGGGCTGGATTGTTCCCATTGGGCGCAGGGTCAAGACTGATTTACATATGGCTGGGTCCAAACTGGAATGGCATGGTGAGCAGAAAAGCGATGGATTTAGGCCCAGATCTCTGTACTGGGGTGAATGTACGACATTGTTCTGCATTCTGTCCATCAATTGTTGTTTTTGCATTTGTCACCCTGAGTGGGATGGGTATGCCCAGACGTGGGTCCCGCGCTCTCCATGCCACTGCAGTGAAGCTATCCTGGCTGATGAGGGCTGAAAGCCCGTAACCGGTCTTAGGATGTTTGTTTCCAGTCCAGGGAGGACCTGGCCTGGCAGTTCGGGCTGGACTGTTCCCATTGGGCGCAGGGTCAAGACTGATTTGCATATGGCTGGGTTCAAACTGGAATGGCATGGTGAGCAAAAAAACGATGGATTTAGGCCCTGATCTCTGTACTGGGGTGAATGTACGACATTGTTCTGCATTCTGTCCATCAATTGTTGTTTATGCATTTGTCACCCCGGGTGGGACGGGTATGCCCAGACGTGGGTCCCCTGCTCTCCATGCCACTGGAGTCAAGCTATCCTGGCTGATGAGGGCTGAAAGCCCAAAACCGGTCCTAGGATGCTTGTTTCCAGTCCACGGAGGACCTGGCCTGGCAGTTCGGGCTGGATTGTTCCCATTGGGCGCAGGGTCAAGACTGATTTACATATGGCTGGGTCCAAACTGGAATGGCATGGTGAGCAGAAAAGCGATGGATTTAGGCCCAGATCTCTGTACTGGGGTGAATGTACGACATTGTTCTGCATTCTGTCCATCAATTGTTGTTTTTGCATTTGTCACCCTGAGTGGGATGGGTATGCCCAGACGTGGGTCCCGCGCTCTCCATGCCACTGCAGTGAAGCTATCCTGGCTGATGAGGGCTGAAAGCCCGTAACCGGTCTTAGGATGTTTGTTTCCAGTCCAGGGAGGACCTGGCCTGGCAGTTCGGGCTGGACTGTTCCCATTGGGCGCAGGGTCAAGACTGATTTGCATATGGCTGGGTTCAAACTGGAATGGCATGGTGAGCAAAAAAACGATGGATTTAGGCCCTGATCTCTGTACTGGGGTGAATGTACGACATTGTTCTGCATTCTGTCCATCAATTGTTGTTTTTGCATTTGTCACCCGAGTGGGACGGTATGCCCAGACGTGGGTCCTGTGCTCTCCATGACACTGGAGTAAAGCTATCCTGGCTGATGAGGGCTGAAAGCCCGAAACCGGTCCTAGGATGCTTGTTTCCAGTCCATGGAGGACCTCGCCTGGCAGTTCGGGCTGGACTGTTCCCATTGGGCGCAGGGTCAAGACTGATTTGCATATGGCTGGGTCCAAACTGGAATGGCATGGTGAGCAAAAAAACGATGGATTTAGGCCCAGATCTCTGTACTGGGGTGAATGTACGACAGTGTTCTGCATTCTGTCCATCAATTGTTGTTTTTGCATTTGTCACCCCGAGTGGGACGGGTATGCCCAGACGTGGGTCCTGTGCTCTCCATGCCACTGGAGTCAAGCTATCCTGGCTGATGAGGGCTGAAAGTCCGAAACCGGTCCTAGGATGCTTGGTTCCAGTCCAGGTAGGACCTGGCCTGGCAGTTCGGGCTGGACTATTCCCATTGGGCGCAGGGTCAAGACTGATTTGCATATAGCTGGGTCTAAACTCGAATGGCATGGTGAGCAAAAAACGATGGATTTAGGCCCAGATCTCTGTACTGGGGTGAATGTACGACATTGTTCTGCATTCTGTCCATCAATTGTTGTTTTTGCATTTGTCACCCCGAGTGGGACGGGTATGCCCAGACGTGGGTCCCGTGCTCTCCATGCCACTGGAGTCAAGCTATCCTGGCTGATGAGGGCTGAAAGCCCGAAACCGGTCCTAGGATGCTTGTTTCCAGTCCAGGGAGGACCTGGCCTGGCAGTTCGGGCTGGACTGTTCCCATTGGGCGCAGGGTCAAGACTGATTTGCATATGGCTGGGTCCAAACTGGAATGGCATGGTGAGCAAAAAAACGATGGATTTAGGCCCAGATCTCTGTACTGGGGTGAATGTCGACATTGTTCTGCATTCTGTCCATTAATTGTTGTTTTTGCATTTGTCAGCCCGAGTGGGACGAGTATGCCCAGACATGGTTCTCGTGCTCTCCATGCCACTGGAGTCAAGCTATCCTGGCTGATGAGGGCTGAAATCCTGAAATCGGTCCTAGGATGCTTGTTTCCAGTCCAGGGAGGACCTGGCCTGGCAGTTCGGGCTGGACTGTTCCCATTGGGTGCAGGGTCAAGACTGATTTGCATATGGCTGGGCCCAAACTGGAATGGCATGGAGAGCAAAAAAACGATGGATTTAGGCCCAGATCTCTGTACTGGGGTGAATGTATGACATTGTTGTGCATTCTGTCCATCAATTGTTGTTTTTGCATTTGTCACCCCGAGTGGGACGGGTATGCCCAGATGTGGGTCCCGTGCTCTCCATGCCACTGGAGTCAAGCTATCCTGGCTGATGAGGGCTGAAAGTCCGAAACCGGTCCTAGGATGCTTGTTTCCAGTCCAGGTAGGACCTGGCCCGGCAGTTCGGGCTGGACTGTTCCCATTGGGTGCAGGGTCAAGACTGATTTGCATATAGCTGGGTCTAAACTCGAATGGCATGGTGAGCAAAAAAACGATGGATTTAGGCCCAGATCGCTGTACTGGGGTGAATGTACGACATTGTTCTGCATTCTGTCCATCAATTGTTGTTTTTGCATTTGTCACCCCGAGTGGGACGGGTATGCCCAGACGTGGGTCCCGTGCTCTCCATGCCACTGGAGTCAAGCTATCCTGGCTGATGAGGGCTGAAAGCCCGAAACCGGTCCTAGGATGCTTGTTTCAAGTCCAGGTAGGACCTGGCCTGGCAGTTCGTGCTGGACTGTTCCCATTGGGCGCAGGGTCAAGACTGATTTGCATATAGCTGGGTCTAAACTGGAATTGCATGGTGAGCAAAAAAACGATGGATTTAGGTCCAGATCTCTGTACTGGGGTGAATGTACGACATTGTTCTGCATTCTGTCCATCAATTGTTGTTTTTGCATTTGTCACCCCGAGTGGGACGGGTATGCCCAGACGTGGGTCCCGTGCTCTCCATGCCACTGGAGTCAAGCTATCCTGGCTGATGAGGGCTGAAAGCCCAAAACCAGTCCTAGGATGCTTGTTTCCAGTCTAGTTAGGACCTGGCCCGGCAGTTCGGGCTGGACTGTTCCCATTGGGCGCAGGGTCAAGACTGATTTGCATATGGCTGGGTCCAAACTGGAATGGCATGGTGAGCAAAAAAACGATGGATTTAGGCCCAGATCTCTGTACTGGGGTGAATGTACGACATTGTTCTATATTCTGTCCATCAATTGTTGTTTTTGCATACCTCTGATTAGGTCCAGAAGAGCTCCTCTGTGATTCTTTTTTTGTCTCAATGAGTTCATAGTTTAGCTTCTATGGAAAAGAGGAAGACTAAACCTGAAGTTAACACTCCACAGCACAGACTACCATACCACATAATTACTCTCCATAACACATAATCCCACTCTACATATTTCCCATACACTAAATACCACATACTTAGTCATGTGCAGCTGGTGTTTGGCTGCAGAGCTTGGACTACATACCGGCAAAACGCCCAACCCCACACAGGGATCAACCCCACCATGAGCTGCCTACTCCCAGTCTGCAGGAAGGTCCTTCACCCAACCCTGCAATGGGCGACCAACTCCCACTGTACATTGCCATTGGCAGTGCACAGCTCCAGTTGGACGGGTGGCCTGGCCTAGAGCCAGAACCTGCACCCACCCCTCTTCATGGAATGCCAACCCCTACAGTGCATGGTCTTCAGCTGTGCACAGAGGGTGGCTGACCACAGGGCCTAGCTTGCGGTCAGGCCATGCACTCAACCTCCTGCAGACAGCCAACCCCGCCACAGGTAGCCTAACCCCTTCCCATGCTCATGGCCTGCAGCTATGCACAGCAGTCTCTAATGGGCCCTATACCCAAAAAAACTCAGGCAACCAAACCCCCTCGCCCTTGCTGCAGAAGAGGTTTGGGTGTAGGGCCCGGCCTTTGGCCAGGCCTTGTGTCCATACCCCTGGATACCCCTTCCCACACGGACATCCAACATACATTTTATTTTGTATTTTTTTTTTCTATTTGTCGGTACCGCAGTACTAGCACTGACACATCACCACCACGGTACCACTGTACAATGCAATTTTCATCCATGGAAGCTTACACTGTACTGCTACACTGTGGCATGAAGCATGAAGAGTGACTTCCACAGGAGTACCCACAAGAGTACTGCGGTACCTCACTGGCCCCTGTTGAGTCTCGCAGGAGCCCTCGGTATCTGACGCACACATTGGGATTTTTAAATCTTGGCCTTTGGTGGGGTCCCAAGTCCTGTATTGGTCGCGCAACATTTTCTTCTGAGCTCTGGATGGCCAATTAGATTGCTCTGTCCTGCGAGACCTGTCCGAGCCCCTCGGTGCTAAATCAGCCGACGGCAATAAATGCTCCCTTGGCCAATCAGAGGGCTCTATTTTTTGAATATCAGTACCATGGGACAAAATGTCCAGATTTACTTAACTTTTTAATTCTTTAAAGCTCACCCCAATCACCTCTTTAAAAGCACAATTCTCAAAAATGACTGAATGGGTTAATAAATAATGGAAACCACTCTTTCAGGGGAAAGTTCTAACTTTCTGTAAACTTTAGTGTAATTAAGTTCTGCTATTTTTCTATGTATCAGACAGCAAAGTTTCCATTGTGAATTAATATGGGAAATCAACATTCATGGACCCTCCATTTTTCTAGCCCCCCCCCTTAATGGATTACAATGAACCTTTTCAGGAAGGACC
Organism: Calotriton arnoldi; assembly: GCA_963921515.1. Lineage (NCBI taxonomy): Eukaryota > Metazoa > Chordata > Amphibia > Caudata > Salamandridae > Calotriton > Calotriton arnoldi. The sequence goes on from CAWUFW010005876.1 coordinate 13,256, forward strand.
TGAAGTGGATGAACTTTTTGAAAAGCTTCATGCAGATTCATTAAACTGCACCAAAGTTATTAGTGAAACAAAAAATGTTCTTTCTATGGAAATCCTAACTGACAACTACAACTATAAAATGGTGACCATACAGCATGGGGTTAGCCGCAGGATGCCAACCCCACACCATGTACAGCCTTTGAAAGGTATGCAAACACAGAACAAGCTATTCATTAGTGCAACGAAGCTCAACCTTAAAATAAGGAAACAATCGAGGCTGCCATTTCTGCTGAGGCAGACAGTATGAGACAGAAGCTTCATTTCGATCATGACACAAAATGGCGGCTTAATACAAAATGGTGACGCAAATGCTAACTTAACTCACACAAGGCTAGTAGGAGTCGGCTGAGATGCATTTTCAGTCCAACAGACCCTCCTTTTAGCATTTGCTAACACATTTTGTCTAATGCTAGAAAGTGTACCAGTATTCCACATAATAACAGGAACATTAGTAAAAACAGTAATATTTGCATTCTGTTAATATTCAAAGATGCCCTCGTCAATGGACATCAAATCATGGACAGCTTGTGTCATCATGGACGTTGACTTAGCATCAGATGCTGAGGCTTTAGGAGTAGGAGTTATTTTCCCAACACAATAAGCACAGCAAGCCGGGAGACAATGTATGCATAGACAACAGGGGAAAATTATGCCCGCTATGGCAATGAGGACAAAGAGTATTTTCCCTCCCCAGGATGTTATTAAACCCCAGAGCCAACCAGAAAGAGTCCATGTACCATTTTCTTGATGAATGTCAAATGCAAGCCTGTGTAACTTCTGTATTGCAGCATATACATTCGGAGCAAGGTCCGGTATGTATACACAGCAACTACTGCCGATGACGCGGCATGCCCCACCCCTGTCAGCAAGCTGTTTTGAAGGGCAATGAGCCTTGTAGCCTGAAGCTCAGCTGTAATAGTCAAAATTCCAGCCGTTGTATTGATTACTCCCTCCACCACCCTGGTGAGGTTACAAATATTAAGGCTATTGGACATAGGGCCCCAGAAAGGAACGATAACCTTCACAGCATCAGTAAACTGTTGCAAAGTAGTGTCTGTTCGATCAATGTCATCTGCATTAATGACCCTTCTAACACAGGATATATGGACATCCCTACGCTGCAATCGATGATCCTTATGGTAGGTGGATGGGGCTATATACACTGAAGGAAGGAGGAAGGAGATATAACATATGCCAGACCACCCCCAGGAAGCCACACATAAGCTTGGGACCCACAGACAAAATACACATTATGGGGTGGAAGTAAGGGTGGGCTATTTGTCATACTCAAGTTATAAGTATAATTGCAAATACTCTTTCCCACGTTAACATTTCCAAAGCCCCGGACACAAAAACTAGCTGTCGTGTTAACTACCGGCACTGGCATTGCTTCATCCTGAGTAATATTACGCATCTGAAAGGACCTTAAGTATTCAGCGACATTAAAACCTTGGAAGTCCAGCATTTCATTTTGGAGCCATGTTACATTTTTTTCGTTCTCGTAGATGTTCTTTCAGGCTGTCGGAGACAATGTATCAGGGGCCCCTCCCATTCCTGGAGTAAACCCTTGGCATACACGAATATATTCTAACACAGTATCATAATCAGCATACGTCATATTCATGGCATCAGTATGAAAATGGGTATACACCATGGTAAACAGTTGAAACCATCCCTCACAGCTACCTAAATAAGAGAACAATAAGGACAGTAATATGTCATTTTTGCGCACCACAGAAGGGAGCAAGCCATAAACCCAACAATTAGTAATATTGGAGGTATGATGCGCCTGATGAAGCATCTGCAGGAAGACATTATCTACATATGATTTTTCTGTGCTCACCTTTGTGAGGGGCTAAAGTAACAAACATGTGCTCGGGGGGAGCAAGTGTTGTACTGATCAAAGAGTGCACAGGATGTTTCTCTTCAAGGAGCCACACTATTCCAAGTGCTGTTATCAAAAAGATCAGAATAATCATTACAAAAACTATTTTACTTCTCATTGACCAGCTGGACCATCCAGAGCCAGCTGGTCTAAAACGTGGAGTCGCAAAGGGCTGCTCCTCCTCCATAATGTGGCGACCAAATGGGTACATTTTTTTTTTTTTAAACCAGACGAAAGGACATGTAATGGAGCCAACTATTCAGAAACCAATGAAAAGGGCAATTATTCCCAGCATCCTTCAGAGCCTCGCTGGCAGACTCCTATTGTTCATCTACGGTAGTGCTGTTGAGCACTTTTCGGTGGAGTTGCGCGATCGCAACCCTTTCTGAGGAAATCCCACGTCATCCAGGGCAGTGTACCTCCCTTTTTCCAGGGGGAAGCATGTCGAATTCACCCTGTCCAACGTCTGAACAATGCACCAATCTCCCTTTCCCTAAACTACCGTTGGTACCACAGGCAAGGTACACCCCATTCTTTATCCTCGTAGTCCATCCCTGCTAATCTGACTTTTCCTTTGGTGCACTGTTCTTCCGTCGAGGGCGCATATTGTACCTAACTATTCCAGGCACAGAGGGGTCAGCAAAAAGGGGTTCAGATTCAGAGGGACCAATGGGCAGGGGCGTAGACACAGAGGAGCCAGCAGGCCGGGGCCCAGTGGGCAGGGGCTCAAACACAGGTGGGCCAACAAGCTGAGGCTCCTGGGTGGCCTTAGTTGTAGGTGGCACCACCTCATTCAACACTGTCTTGCTCTCCTCTTCAGGGGGTGCCCCTGTCAGTCATGCATCTGAGAAAGGAATGAAGCGCGGCACCTGCTCTGTTTCAGAGTCACAGATCCCATCGAGGTTCCACTAATCGTAGGGCAACGGTAGTGGCACCCTCCTGCAGTGGGTGGAATGGATCCAACTTTTCTGGCCGTCTTCCTTCACTGCTGTCCGGGTGGCGAGGAGGACTTGGAGAGGTCCCCTCCAGCACAGCTCCAAACTGCCTTTCCTCTGATAGTTCCTCACAGGATGAAATCACCGGGTCGGATGTCATGGCCTGGCCCTTCAGGAGTTGGCGGTAGAGCCTCGTATATCTGTTGTTGAATAGAACGCACATTTTTAGTCAATTCATACAGGTAATCCACAAGTAAAGGGTATTCTATTTCTGAAAAGCGACAAGGTCGCGGGACTCCCCAGACATTTGCCGGGCGGCCAAACACGACCTCGTACAGTGACAATCCTGTTCTAGAGTGGGCCATCGCTCTTGTAGACAACAGAGCTAATGGTAACGCATCTGGCCATTGTAATCCTGTGCTTTCTTTGATCTTTGCAAAAATAACATTCCTAAGCAACTAAGGACTATATGAAACTCAAGTCCTATACATAATCAAAGATAGTCTTTAAACGATGCTAGTTCTCTATCAGCCTGTTCTAATTTCTTTTTGGCTTCCTCAAGGGCATTATTTTTCCGTATTTTGTCTTCTAGTTCGGCTAATTCATTTTTAAGTGACGCTATTAATTCTTTAGCCGTTTCCACTATAAGCATCATTAGGTCACGAGAACATCTATTGGCGATAAGGCTCCATTTTTCAAGAAATTGTTTAATGTGTACGAAAAGACCCGGAATATTACGTACACGGAGACCTTGGGGATTACTCCCGCCTTAAGATATTCTAAAATAAATAATTTTTTATATTCTGTAATCTTTCTCTTGGTACTATTATATCAGTTTTTAATAATGTGTGGAGTTCACCTTGTGTATGTTCATTGTACAGCCCATATCCCTGCAGAGACTCAGTGTACTGTCTTTTTTACATGTTAAGTGTACTTTTCTCTTCTATTACAGATCTTTATGTGGCTTTTCCTGAAGAAGGCGTTGTATACGCTGAAACGCGCGTAGAACAAATAATATACATTTATAAAGTTCAGCCACTTGTGGTTTATACCACATTATTATTATTGTTTTGAACTAATAACATATATTTCCCAATACAGCCACGTGTGGTTTTTACCACATGAATATTGAATTTGTCTGGAATAATGTCTAGTTATGTGTTGTTTGGTGGTATTTTTACTGATTAATTCCATGTCCATGTTGTTGTACTATATGTGATGTTATTTATGTTTGATCATGTGTGTTTATGCTACAATTTTTAATTGTGTATGAATAAAATGAAATATTTTAACTGATTCTGGTAGTACACTGAGTCTGTGTTTATATTATTGATTATGTATAGGACTTGAGTTTCATATAGTCCTTAGTTGCTTAGGAATGTTATTTTTGCAAGAATTGTTTCCCTGTCCTAGGAACTTCTAGAAATTTCAGGGGGTCCTTGATTTTGTTTATCTTTCTTTGATCTTTGCCAGCTTCAGTTTGAGAGTACCATTGTACTTCTCAACCAAACCTGCCGATTGGGGGTGGTTCGCAGCATGGAACTTTTGCTTGATTTGCAGACCGTCGCACACCAGCTGAATGACCTTTGAGTTGAAGTGACTTCCATTGTCACTCCAGATCAAACCAAAACGCGGGAAGAACTCCTTCAGGAGTACCTTAGCCATCGCCATGGCTGTGTTCTCTTTGGTGGGATATGCCTCAATCCATTTACTGAATGCACACACAACTACCAACACATATTTCAGATAGTTAACTTGTTCCATTTCGATGAAGTCCATTTGAAGGACCTCGGAAGGGAAAGAGGGTGGTGCAAAGTTACCAGGGGGTGTAGGGGTACCTTTTCCAGGGTTATACATCATGCATACCGTACAGTACTTTACTAAGTGAGCATCAACTTTCGGGATATTATCGTTCTGCCATACAGGATCTAACACCTTACAGATAGCTTTCGCACTAATGTGGGCTGGCCCGTGTGCCATAGTGACCACAGGGAGGACATACGCATCTGGTAACATCCATCTCTGCTTCACTGACTCATCCGTCCAGCACCCATCTTCATCTAAATGTGCTGTGTTCTCCTGCCATACTGCTAACTCCTCAACCGTTGCCTCACTCTGGATTTCTTTGACATTGTCCAGAGTGTCCTCAAACACGGTGGCCTCGGGTACCCACCTAGCAGGACCCGCTACAAACATTCTTTTCATCTTTGTTCGAGCTGTCTCCTTGGCTATCTGATCGGCAAATGCATTTCCCCTCCCCCTATCATCAGTTATTGCCTTGTGAGCTCTGCACTTCACTATAGCCAGTTTCCTAGGGAGTGTCAGGACAGACAAAAGCCTATGTATAAGAGGGCCATGTTGTATGTGTGCCACATGTGATGTAAGAAACCCTCTCTCTGCCCAGAGCCGCCCAAAATTATGAGCGACCCCGAAGGCATACTGGCTGTCAGTGTAGATATTGACGGCCAGTCCCTCGCTTAGCTCACATGCTCTAATGAGGGCGAATAACTCATCTGCCTGGGCGGACTGATAAGGGACTCGTTATGTCTCAACTACAGTGTGCAATGTTGTGAGTGCATATGCCATGGTGGTGGTGCCATCTGGTAATTTGAAACAAGAGCCATCGACATATTGTTCCCCTTGGGGGTCAGATAAGGGAGCATTAGTCAAGTCTACTCGTCCCTTCGTCTCCTCCTCCATCCGAAACAGACAATCATGTATGTCTATTTCCTCACTTTCCGAAGGGAGGGGTAGTAACGTGGCAGGGTGCAGAGTGGCACATCTTTTGATTGTAATATGCGGGGCAAAGAGAGTTAGCTCATAGCCAGTCAGACGTGCACTGCTAAGGTGCTGTGTCTTGGTCTTATTCAAGAGAGTGTCCACAGCATGCAGTACCATGACTGTGAGGTCAGTATCAAGTAAGAGCCCAGCCGATTGCCTTATAGAGATGGCCACAGCCGCGACTGCTCTTAGACAGCTCAGGAGAGCTCTGGCGACAGGGTCAAGCAAAGCAGAGAAATAAGCACACGGCTGTTGCTTACCTCCAAAGACCTGTGTTAAGAAAGAAAGCACACAACCAGCCGTCTTGTGTGCACCGTCTTGTGTGCATACAACACAAATGGCCTCGCATAGTCAGGGGTGCCTAGCACAGGAGCGGATCAAAGCACAATTTTTAATTGCTCACAAGACTGCTGACATTCATGCGTCCACGGCAACGACTCATGCACATCTTTAGTGGTTAATGCTAACAAACACTTTAGGGGTAATGAGTAGTTAGGGATCCAATGGCAACAGTAGGAAGTGATGCCAATGAAGGCGTGTACATCCCTTTGAGTTTTAGGGATAGACATTTTTACAATAGCGCTAATGCGCTCAGGGGTCAATCTCCTACCCTCCTTCGACACTAGGCAACCTAAATAGGTGACCTCCTGTCGACAATATTGAAATTTGGAAAGGGACATTTATGTCCATGGTGCACCAAATGGAGCAACAACTTAACCGTACTGTCTTTGCATCCCTGTTCAGTGTCCGAAGCGATTAGTATGTCAGCCACCTACTGGAGCAAAACATTACCTGGTGAAAGCGGAAGGGAATCCAATTGAGCTTTCAGTGCCTGGCTATATATACTGGATCACTGACAGAATATCGAGGAGCAAAATATAGACCTGGCAAAATATTGAGGAAAAAATATAGAATGCCAGAATATCGAATTCCTATCTACAAACAGGTAAGTACAAAAATATCGAATCCAAAATATTGTTGTAAAAAATATAGTTAGTCAAAATATCGAATTTTTTAAATGTCTTAAAAGTAATGTAAAATTAATAAAATAATACATATAATTAACTAAAACATACTTAAAAATACTTAAATAACCTTAATATTAATAAATATTTAATGTAAGTTAAAAAAAATAAACATGCATTTTTATTTTTTAATACATATATATATTAACGTAATATTAATAACAAATATTCAATATTTTTAGCGTAGGATAGCGGGAGGGTAAAATTTACTATTCCCACTCCAGTGAGTGCAACAGTAGGGAAAGCGTTGGATAGCGGGAGGGTAAAAGTTACTATTCCCACTCCAGTGAGTGCAACAGTAGGGAAAGCGTTGGATAGCGTAGGGGTAAAAATTACTATTCCCACTCCAGAGTGTGCAACAGTAGGGAAAGCGTTGGATAGGGTAGGGATAAAAATTACTATTCCCACTCCAGAGAGTGCAACAGTAGGGAAAGTGTTGGATAGCGTAGGGGTACAAATTACTATTCCCACTCCAGTGAGTGCAACAGTAGGGAAAGCGTTGGATAGCGGGATGGTAAAAATTACTATTCCCACTCCAGAGAGTGCAACAGTAGGGAAAGCGTTGGATAGCGTAGGGGTAAAAAATTACTATTCCCACTCCAGAGAGTGCAACAGTAGGGAAAGCGTTGGATAGCGTAGGGGTAAAAATTACTATTCCCACTCCAGAGAGTGCAACAGTAGGGAAAGCGTTGGATAGCGTAGGGGTAAAAATTACTATTCCCACTCCAGTGAGTGCAACAGTAGGGAAAGCGTTGGATAGCGGGATGGTAAAAATTACTATTCCCACTCCAGAGAGTGCAACAGTAGGGAAAGCGTTGGATAGCGTACGGGTAAAAAATTACTATTCCCACTCCAGAAAGTGCAACATTAGGGAAAGCGTTGGATAGCGTAGGGGTAAAAATTACTATTCCCACTCCAGAGAGTGCAACAGTAGGGAAAGCGTTGGATAGCGGGAGGGTAAAAATTACTATTCCCACTCCAGAGAGTGCAACAGTAGGGAAAGCGTTGGATAGCGTAGGGGTAAAAATTACTATTCCCACTCCAGAGAGTGCAACAGTAGGGAAAGCGTTGGATAGCGGGAGGGTAAAAATTACTATTCCCACTCCAGAGAGTGCAACAGTAGGGAAAGCGTTGGATAGCGTAGGGGTAAAAATTACTATTCCCACCCCAGTGAGTGCAACAGTAGGGAAAGCGTTGGATAGCATAGGGTAAAAATTACTATTCCCACTCCAAAGAGTGCAACAGTAGGGAAAATAATGATTTAGGGGCCCATTACGATACCCGGCGTAAAAAAATCCGCCAGGCATGGAAGCGGCAAAAATCCGCCCGCACACACCGTCTGAACACCGACCACGCCATTACGATTACACAAACCGAAAACCGCCATCGGCGGATAAATCACACAAGATACCGCCCGCCATCGTCCGAGTCGGAGTCAAACCGCCCGCCACGGACGGAAACACGACAACACAAAACCGCCCGCCCTCACGGCCGACACACCGCACGTGAGATTACGATCGCACCGCCATGAGCGTGGGAAAACTACAAATATACCGCCCGCCAGCGCAAACAACGCCGATGAGAATCGACACGGCAGAAGCCATGGTGCCCACGTCCCTGCACAGAAACCATCCGCTGACAAAAACAATCGCACACAACATGGCCAACAAGTCCACACAGCAAGGCACGCACAAATACACAAGCACAGTACACATCCCGAAAACACCCCCTGGACAAACAAAAACTACAAAGGCCAGAACCCCAGACACAACACACCTGAAAACAACAGACCATGAGGACACACCCACATAGGTAAGTACAAAAGCAGCACTCCCACAGACCACAACCCCTTGCAACATTGCAAACTAGAGAGGAGAGGAGAGGACACAGTGACACAGCAAGGACAGCAGCACACCACAGAAACGCACACATCACAACCACCACCACCACCACCACCACCAAACACCGGCACCACAAACCCCCTGCACATTACACAACACACACCGCACCAGCACCACAAACACCATGGCACCACAAAGAATGCCCAAGTTCATGCCCATGGAGCTGACGGTCATGGTCGACGAGATCATCAAGGTGCACCCACAAATCTATGGGAACCTGGTCCAGCACACACCACTAGCCACCAGAAAGAGAATGTGGAACCGGATCGTAGACCAGGTCAATGCAGTCGGGACCTTGCCCAGGAACAGAGTCGAAATAAACAAACGGTGGAATGACGTCAAGAGCCTGGTCAAGAAGAAGGAGAGCAAGAACAGAGAGCTGGCTGCCGTCACTGGCGGAGGGAATCCCGCGCTCTTCAAGACCTTCAAAGCGTGGGAGGAGAAGGTGCGAGTCATCATACATCCCGAGATCCTCGCCGGATTAGCAGGGGGAGTGGAGGCTGGTAAGTACAAACTAATGTATACCAGCACACCGCTATGTACTCACATGCACTACCACCATGCCACAGCTCCCAGGGACAAACACCCCCATGTCCAGCACACAATACACAACACATCACACACACATGCAACAGACACCACCACACACAGCCCAAACCGAACAACTGTAAGATGCGTGGGGACATGTGTACACTCAGCCAGCCACGTAACCACCAACAGGTCCCCAAATATGCCAGAAGCGCCACAACGAGCACCCACCACACCCATGTGTCCGCCATAGCTGCACTAACCGACAAGTAACAGGTAAGTGGCAGGAACACAAAGTGCAGTGGGTGGGAGGGTGGACAGCCCAAGTACAAAACACACCAGGCCCCTAGTCCCACAGCACAGCAAGGAGGAGCATCCCCCACACCCCACAGCCACGTGTCAGCCACCGCAGTGCACAACGACAGCCGAAAGGTAGACATCACGGTCCACAGCAATCGGTGTCAGTGGGTGTCCAGCCACCACCACGACCCACAACACCCCCCACCCCCACAGACCTGCAACATGGAGCACCCCCGCTTAGAACCATGTGGCATCCAGTACAGTGCACGCACGAACAACCTGCAGGTGGGAAACTGGACAGGGCTGGATTACTGGAGGCATGAGGACCGTAACACGACCAACACATGGGACATGTCACGTAGCAGACGAACACGCAGCACCGCCCACCGTCACGAACAAGTGAACAATGTGCACACGGACATGAACCACAGACTCACACCCCACATGACCCATCACAAACACAGCAACACCCAAGGAGCCACGTCTGCATGCACAAGCCACACTGAATATAGTACCACACGGCAGCCACTGTACAACACATCACACACAACCGAAACACCATTGAAGTCCTGTCCATGTAGCCCCTACTGCCTGTCAACCACACACCCCACTACTACGCCTATGTAAGACAAACAACACTAGACGCAACAGAGCGGAACAACATAAATGCACACGAACACCACTGAACCCATCAAACACACAGACACACCATGCACATACAACATACCATCCATCCCATCCGTCAGCCCCAGTCTCATGAAAGGCATGTCATCCGCACAGCTGCCACACATACAGCAGTCATGCTAAGATACATGCCCATGACCAACCATGTGCCAGAAGTCAATGAAGCGCACGACACACTGTGAGCAACAACACACAACATGGGCCACACCCCCCGAGCACTGCAGTGATGCACATGGCACAGGGCAGCACGCACACCAAGGAGATGGGACAACTGCAATACGTTGGCTGGCACACAACCATCACTCACTCATAACGATGCGTCCAATGCCATGTCCAGTAATCACAACAGACAGCAAATATGCAGGCCATGTCAAGCATGCACACACCTCAAACCATGCACTGTCATGCTGCCACAACACATGTCACGTTTGTATTGCCTTTAAATAGGTGATTGCAGCGCGTCACTGTTTTATTTATACCTTTGGTATAATTGGCGCTTCTGCGCATATATTCAGGAGACCGCTTTGTAATTTTTTAATCTTACTACTTCACCAGCTTTTCATGTTTTTGATCATGAAGCTTGCCAAGTGGGTCTGCTCTCCTTCGATAGGTTTATTGTTACATGCCTTTCACTGCCATCCTCTTCTATTGCCCAGCCAGCAAGCCGTCCTTCACTTGGACACAGTTTTTTTTTTTTTTTTGTTTGTTTTTCTTTTTCTTTTTCTTTAACTATTATGACCTCAATGTCATGCCACTTTTTGGTGCCTGTATATATTCATATTATTTCTCTGGTACTGGTGCTTATTCCCTACAAATCTTTAGTGTCTACGCACTAGGTCGCTCCTTGTTTTTTAATACATTTTCTTTTACTTTCTTAGAGATACAACCATCAGGCACTTATCATGGTAGCCTTTAAAATTTAAATACTTGTGCGTCGACAGCAGGAATTTGAAATATCTCAGATCAAGGGCTCTTCATTGCCTCTGTGTTCCTGCGTCTTCTTCACATCACCATTTGGTAGGTACATGTAGTGCCTTTTCTCTGTTTTATTTTGGTCTTCTTTTCTCGTATTTGTAACGCTCAAAGGTTTCTCCAATCATGTGCTGTTACTTAGGCCCTGGACTAACTGTTACTTGTTTACTTGGACACTATGAGCTACGCTTAGGGTGAACTGTATAGACCCACTAGTGACAATAGCTCCTGACACCGTTGTTGCTATTAATTAACAACTGATACTGATCTATTTTGATTTACATATCTATTTACAGACCAAATGCTCACTGGACATTACATTACAAAATATGTATAAGATTGTTAATGTCTGCCCTTTTTTATATATATATATATTTATATTTTTATATTTCCATGTTTTTTCCTCCCTCTATTCTTGTCTTCAACCCCTACTCTTCCGCCCCCATTTTCTTTTTCCCCTTCACCCTATTTTGTCTGTTTTTTCTTCAACTTGAAGTGACATATTGTCGACCATGAATTTCCATTTTTGTTTTGTATTTTTCCCACCCCCCATTAGGTTTCCTTTCTTGTGTTTAGAGTCACCTTCTAATGAAATAACCTTTGCCTTTGTATATAGTTTCTCTCTCGTTTTTAAAGTAAAAGCTTATTGTGTGAATACACCATATGTATATATATTTTTAAACTTATGTTTTCTTTTATGTATTATAACTTTCAGCCCTGAAGAAGTTCATTTTATGTATGAACGAAACGCGTTGGCTGGAATTTGCACATTTTGATATTGAAAATAAAGGATTGATAAACCACTATACAAAATGAACATTTGGATTTATTGAAGAAAACTCTTTGGTAGTGCACCGCTCCACTATTTTCACACCTCAAACCATGCACTGTCATGCTGCCACAACACATGTCACGTTCGGCACCCATGGCTCACAGCATGTACCCCAAAAGCATATTCCATCCCAAATGCGAATCTGGGGCATGGCCCCCATGTTGCCATATGCATTCCTAAGCGTCCCATCTGAACACCAAAAGCAAAGTACAAACCAGACCCAGGATGGGCCAGGAGCCCGCATACACCAGAGTCACAATAAGTAGGGGCACAGCAACACACCCATCGGCATGGACAATCCGTCCCATGCCACATGTGCACAGCACACAGTCCCATTGTCAAGCACACACAACTACAAATGCCACAGCCACACACACGCCTCCGGGAAACCCATGTACGAGATTGCACGAACTGTTAATGTCAGACGACAAATACATACTTCGCCAGGTGCAACACAATAACAAATCTCATTCTCTCCACAGGTGACGAACTGCTGGATGCTGGGGATGGAGACAGCAGCCAGCACAGCCAGCCTACAAGCCCCCAACGAGGACACACGGATGTGGAGGATCTGTCCTCCTCTTCGGACACGGACCACCAAGCAGGCCCATCTGGTGTGGCAGGGCCCAGCCGCTCCCCAGGACCCCTCCTACCCACCAACCCATCATCCAGGGCTGCTGAACATTCCCAGCCCCCTGCTGCCACTGTCGTTGCGGCCACACCCACGGTCATTGCGGCCACACCCACGGTCATTGCGGCCACTACCATTGCCGCAACCGCCACCATCGCCGCACCGACCACCACCGCCGCCACCACCACCACGTCTTCGCTGGCACCAGCCCCAGCGCAGGTGGTGGCCCGGCCGACTGGATCCACCCTGGGAGCCACAGCGAGGACCGTGGTGAGCAATGTGGCTAGTGGGCAGGCCGGTGGCAGCAGGACTGGTAGGAGGAGCAGGGTCAGGGAAACGCAAGTCTCCCCTGGGAGCCATGCCCTGCCTCAAATGGCCAGAGTCTTTGGGGCCTATGAAGAGGCCCAAGAACAATGGGTCAGGTCTGCTTCAGACACGCGGGAGGTGCTGGGGGTGCTGAGGTCCATGGACGCCCGTATGGGCCAACTCGTGGACCTCATGGGCCAGCTGGTGGTGGCGGTGAGGTCACAGCCAGGGACAGCAGCTCCCCTCCGCCACCACCTGCCGGGGCGCAGGGTCGAGCAGCAGTGTCCAGTTCCCCTGTGTCCACAGCCAGTGAGCACACCTCAACCACCAGCATGTCGCAAGCAGGCACCCCCCTCGCAAACGTGGAAGGGGCCGTCCGAAGTGGAAACAGATCTCCCGGGAGGACTTCGCACGCTCCAGACGCAAGTGAGGCAGCCAGCCAGCCTTCCTTGACCACCCACTGCATTGACTTGGACTACGATCCCACTCCACACAGCCATCTGGATGGCATGTGTGTGTTGGACTATGGACATAGAACCAGTGGGTACACCCTGAGCATCATGCAGCCATGACCGACAGCTCATTGTCACTGCACGCACCACTTTTGTCATCACCTTACACACAATCACATGTCACAGTTTGAAATAAATGCACCTCTTACACAAACTGCTGTTTGTGCCCTGTGTTTTATTTGTACGGAATACAACGGCCACCTTGGGCGGAAAGGCACCTGATGCGTGGCATGGCAATGGAACCGGAGGGCCTGTAGGGACCTAGGGGTGGGAGACAGAACAGGAGCACATTCAATGAGTGTGTCACACACCCATCACACAGTACATGTCAACAACTACAAGCAATGTACACACATCGCACAGAGCAATAGGGCACAATGCCACAGCCACCAACAGTGGCATACTACCCTGGCCATGGAGCGTTGACACACAGCCCGCAGTGAACAAACGGCCACCCTGACACAGCACACACACACCTGCACAGACACAGCCACATCAGCCGTCGTACATGGACACTCACCGTCAAGTGAAGTAGTGGGCGATGAGCTGCTGCCGCACATTACCAGCTTCCTCCTCTCCGCTGTCCTCCTCACTCGAGCTGTCCTGGTCTGCGGGCTGGGGCCCTGGTTGATCTCCGTCATCCACGATGAGGGGGATCTGCTTCCGAATGGCCAGATTGTGCAGCATGCAGCACGCCACCACTATCTGGCACACCTTCTGTGGGGAGTACGCCAGCGCACCCCCGGTGCGGTCCAGGCACCTGAACCTGGACTTGAGGAGGCCAAAGGTACGCTCGACCACACGTCTGGTCCTCCCATGTGCCTCATTGTAGCGATCGTCTGCTGGGGTGCGAGGATTCCTCAATGGACTGAGCAGCCATGCCCCATTCGGGTACGCAGTCACCTGGGTGTGAGGGACACAGAGAACCGTTGCTATTCCAACTGGACAGGGGACAGCATCGCACAACCAGCACGCTACACCACTCCACATACTCACCGACAATACAGCCACGATCCTGTTGCAGATTGGACATCAGTCGTGGCAAGATGCTGTTGCGCATTATGTGTGCGTCATGGGCCGAGCCTGGGAACTTTGCACACACGTGGGTGATCACCATGTCCGCAAGGCACACCACTTGCACATTCAGGGAGTGCGTGTGCTTCCTGTTGCGGTACAGGTGCTCAGTGGCCTGTGGTGGAACAAGGCCAACATGTGTGCAGTCAATGGCTCCAACGACGTGTGGGATTCTGCCAAGGGCATAGAATGCACCCTTCACTGCCGCCAATTCACGAGCCCTGGGGAAGCGGATGTACCTGTTTCGGTACAGCATCATGGCTGCCAGTACATCCCTCAGCACCTTGCTGAACATGGGCTGGGACATCCCTCCTCCACTGCCCACTGTGTGCTGGAATGACCCAGTGGCGAAGAAATGCATGGCGGCCATCACCTTAGCCGTGGGGGTGACAGCTGTCGGATACACCCTGCGGGGACGGAGATGGGGTTCCAACATGGCACACAGTCGATGCAGGGTTGGCCTGTCCAGCCGAAACTTCCTAATGACCTCTGTATCGTCCATGTCCGCCAGCAATTGGTATGGGCGGTCAATGTTCGGTCTCCGCCTAGGGAAAATGGCAGTGGACACATGTCAAAGCAACACAACACATAGCAATTTCGCATACACATCACTGACATGACTGAGCAAGCACATGAGCCACAGCCCAGCTGTCAAGCTGGGACGGCACGGCCACAATACACTTACACAGGTCTCCCAAGCAATGGCTAGTGATACAAACCACTGCCATGTGCATGCACATGGGGATCTAGGCCCCAATGACTTGCGGGGCGTGCTGATGGGGACTGACTGCATATTCGTCAAGCGGCAACGCCACGGCAACATGAATGTCTGCTGAGCATGGAACTGCTTCCGAGGCTGGATGAGTATGGCACACGACGACGACGATGTGGGCACAGGCTGAGCGGCCAAAACAAGTGGGACCTGTGGCACGAGGGGATATGAGACAGTAGTAGGTGTCAGCACTGCACCCTATGTACAGCACTGTACGGATCACACCTCCCGAAACATTGACAGGTGTCCACATTGACAGCCCCATGCCAAGACGGCTGTGTGCTTGCAGTCACACGTCACAGGTGAGAGATTACATTGCACGTGCCAGGTGGCAGACGTACACAGTGGGAGCTGGCATGTGTGTGCATGTGTCTCCTGTTCAGGATCCACCACATGGGCGCTGACTCTGTACTGAGCATTGGACACAGCATGTTCCGTGGAAGGCTTGTGTGTGTGGGATGGTGGCACTGGATGTGCCTCCGTTGGGTGGGGGGCCATGCACAGGGCGGGTACGTCGATGATTGCGCATTGTTGGTCACGGTGGGTGCACCCACTCAGATGTGTTGCCCTGTGTTCAATTCCTATGTCCGCATGATGATGGACTGTAGATGTGGGCAGACTACACATTGGTCGATGTGCTGTCTATATGCATGTGCCTTCACACCAGGCACAGCTGCCCCTGCACATGTGACCCCTGCTGGACTCGCTGCTGGGTCTGTGGAGCTGATGCACCTTCTGCGCGTGGGGCGGACAGCTCTCCTCACTTCCCTCATTGCGCATGTCATGACTTTGCCGCAGGTGACATGGATCATGGAGGGCCCACATGTACGCGTGGGTAGGCTACACATGATTGTACACTGGTCGCCACCCCCAGTCAGTGTTTCGAATGGGAAGGTTGTCGTGCTGGTGGTATGTTCGATGTGGCGGATGGGCGGGCCTAGGTGCGGGCTTACATTCCGGACATGGGGGGTAGTTGGATTGGCGACTAGTTGCAGTACACACGGGACACGTCTCTTCCTTTCCACATCTGGGTCATCCCTTGTACTTACTGACAGTGATACAGTCATCTTCGCCCCAGCCCTCATGTCCTCCCCTCGCTCCCCCAATATGCATGCTCACCTGCGAGGCTAGCGCTTGCACAGGCAGCCCCAAGCTCGCACCAGAGAGGGCAAGGAGTGTATGTGTGGGTCCAGTTGCACGAGTGGGCTGTCTCAGGGTATGATGTGTCGCGGGACGCCGTCCACCTGCGTGGTGCCCCAAATGGAGACCCGGCCTGCATGGACTATGCATCACAGTCTTCGCCTTCCGGATCCGCCACCTGCGACACCCAGTGGCTGTGGCTGCCCTTGCGGCCAGGCCGCGTCCGTCTGTGACTGATGGCCCACACATTCACTCTTTGGCCTCTCTGGGGAGGGCTCGGGGTGGTGGCGCACGCGCTTGCACTTAGTCGCAATGGCATGTGGCGTGGTTGGTATGATGGGCAATGGATGGGATGGTGCGAGCCACCTCCCGTGACGTCAGTGCTGCTCGTGCTGTGGTGCGTCCCCCTACACTTCCATCTGACTTGTGCCATGCTAGACGTTGAGGTTCTATTGCCTGCGTGATATGACCAGGAGGAGCGCGAGGAGACCTCTCACACACCATGCTCCACTGCCATCCCGTGCCCTGTATCGCCTGTGCGGATTGACTATGTTGGGGTTACACCTGGTCGACT
Source organism: Calotriton arnoldi (assembly GCA_963921515.1). NCBI lineage: Eukaryota > Metazoa > Chordata > Amphibia > Caudata > Salamandridae > Calotriton > Calotriton arnoldi. The sequence goes on from CAWUFW010005876.1 coordinate 30,147, forward strand.
GGGGCTGTGTGTGCCTTGTCAGGGGCATGGCGGGCGCACAACAGGATCCAGCTTGTCCACAGAGGGTGGGCTGAGGTGCGCATGGTACCGCTTTGTACGTGTGCCTGGCTGCTGTGCACACACGTGTTCACTCCCCCGACAGGTGTCCTCTCACAATGCCCAGGGAAGCGGTGGTGTACTGTTCATGACCCCTCCCGACACGGCGTGCTCCAACTTGGCATGTGCGCATCTACCCGTCACACCCACCCACCTGAGCACTGCGTCCATACGACTTCACACGACACATGTGTGTCTTCCACAGTTGTGCTACTCATTTGCGTTGACATCCAATACCAGTGGACTACATGGTCATGTCACGACTGCCGTGTACTTCACATACTCTCATCCTCTCTCATTCGTACTTGTGAAATGAGTCAGCGGAGACAGTTTTGGTTTCAAACATTATATTGAGTCTTCTGTCCTCTGTGATGCAGTATAGTGGACACTACTGGCAGCGGAATACATGTTGAGGATATACTGAGCATGATTGCAAATGGGATAGGGAGTGGGGTTACATGTGATTGGCTGTTGCATGTGGGATGTGGGCTTCAGAGTGACATCTGCTTGGCCAAGGCTGTGCTAATGTACATTTACGTATAGCTGCGGAGCTGCGGACTTTGACACAGACGGTATACATGTAGCCTACCAGACCGCTTGGCATCATGGGCACAGTCCATCTCAGTTCCATGTGACAGGTTTGCTGCGGTTGTTCCTCATGCACGCGTGCATGTGAGATGACATCAGGGCATGTGCTTGCGTGCATGCAGCGGCGTGCCACTTGTTGTTGCAATGTGGTGGTTACTGGACATGTCACAGTCACTGGGGTCGTGTTGTTGTTGTATGCACTTGTCGTCCATGCAAAGGTCCTGGTATGGGATTCCCGGGCGGGGGTGGGAGGGGTGCAGCACCCACAGACTCCAGGCGACCTATTCATGTCCACTGAGCGGTGTGTGTGTCCATGGGCGCTGGATCCATGTCGTGTCCTGGTTGTTCGTGCAGTTCCGTCCATGTGGGTGCGATGCACAGACCCCATGCCACTGCCTCCCACGATGCATGCGGTGTTCCTGGATGTGATGGGGAACAGTGTGCATGTCCCGGTCACATCCGATGTCATGGCGATGTCGTTGATGGTGTGGTAACAGTTGCCGGTCGTTTGGTATGGCTGTTGTGGTGGTGACTGGCCAGTCCGTGCGGAAGCTAAGCATGGGTGCGGGGTTGGACATCATAGGTCAATCGGGGAACCTGCGTTGTGGTCCGACGAATTTACAGGTTGTCAGGTATGCGATGCCGTCCAGCAGGGCTTCCATGTCATTGGTGGTGTACATGTTTGCCAGCCAATGTAGCGGATGGTGGCTGTCAAGGTGTTGTTCGTAAGTTGTCCCTTGGAGGACCATGATGGGGCATGCTGGGTGACATTCGATGTAGCTGTTCTCGATGATCCGTCGTGTGGAGGCACAGTGGTCCCATTTCAGTGCGGGTGCGATGTTGGCCACATACGCCATGCCCCCATAGGCAGAGCAGGCCCTGTCGTGTGCGTCCAGAGGGAGGAGTAGTGGTAGCAGGTCCGCCTTTAGACATGCCGGGTTGGAGAGGCATATCTCCACGGGATGCTGGTAGGGACACCTCCGACAGTAGAAGACGGGCATGACGCAGCTGAACAATGTGATGCGGTAAGTCAGTCGGTAACTTACGTTCAGCAGGGACAGGAGATCGCATCCCAATATATGTATCAGGTTGGTTTTGTACAGCTTGAGCTGTCCGGCGTAGTTGGGTAGGTGTGTTGCGGTTGCCATTTCGCAGCGGTGCGTTGTGGTGGCGTGCTCCGGCTGTGTGTGCAGTCTGCAATGTGCACGCTCCGAGGTTGCTGTGAGCTCTGTGTAGTCGTAGGGGGACAGGACTTGTGTTCTGTTGGCTTGTTTGGAGGACACGGGCCCTCATCCCACATGCTTCTCAGACAGTTCAAGGTCAGTGATGTGTGACTCCTTCCAATTAACTTGCATGTGGCCGACATGGGGGAGTGTTTTCTTCTTTCTTCCCCGTCCGTTGTGTGCTTCTGTGATATGCGCTATCTGCCCTGTGATCGGTCTCCTCGGCATGCCTGTGTTGGTCTTTTCTTGGACAATGGCTGTATTCACCGGCTTCTTTCGTAGGGCTGTGGTTCGGAGTTGGAATGGAAGGTCATTCGGTGCTGTCTGCTCTCCCTTGTGTGGGCGGCAGGCTGCCTTTCCACTCTGCGTTGGGCCTTGTGTGTGAATGTTATTCTTGGGCCACCTGTTGTCGGTCCCCGGGCTCTTTGGTGTTCCGTTTTATATGTCTTGTTCATATGTGCAGGGTGGTATGGGTGTTTCAGTGTGGTACTGGCGTTCCTCTTCCCGAAGGGGCCCTGCTTCTCCTAGTTGGTGTTGCCGCCGCTGTGTGCTTCGCCATGTTTGTTACACTGGGGTGTGTCCTGCTGTTGCGTGACTTCACTGACATGTGTGCGTCGGTTGTGTGGCGTTGGGTGTTGTCCGTGAATTGGGCGTTGGGGACATGTCTGTGGCAGGCCTGTCACGTGTCATGTGCGTTCGGGGTGGGGCTGATGTGTGTGCTGCTTGGTTGTGTCCCTGTGTCTGTGTGCGACGCATGCATGGCGCTGCGGTTGGCCTCTGCGTTGTGCGCATGTGTGGCGGCGTCATCGCCGCTTTGGGGCCGTGACGGGGTCGTTGGTTCCTAGTCCCAGGTGGTGTGTACACATGTGTTACGCGATGTTACGATTTGGCCTGTGTGTCATATGTGGATGCAATGGTGGATGTGTAGTGTACACGCGCTGGTGGGGGTTGTCCGCTTTTTCCGCCCTTGCACTGTGTGCGCTGTTTGCGTGCACTTGTTGTGTGTGTGCCTACCTGCGTCTCCGCGGTACGTTGCGTCCTTGGTGGTGCATCAGCAGGAGCATGGGGACGGCCTGCAGTGCTGGATTCATGCTCGGGGAGCCGCTTTTCGTTGTCCGTGCTCGGCGTCCGTGTTACCGCTTCGGTTTGTCGTACGGTATCTCTTGGCCGTGGGAGCCGTTTGTTTGCGGCATCGTAATTTATGCGCCGGGCGGGACGGGTTTCGTCGGACGGTGTGTGTCAGTTGGGCTGCGCCGCTACGTGTACGGGCGCACTTTGATGGCGGACGGTGTTGCTGGCTTGCCGGCGGTGTTTGGCCTGCTTTTCGCATCGTAATTGGGCGGGCGTGTGGACTGCTGCGTGCCGGCGGTAACTGGTGCTTTTTGCATCCGCCAGCACGGCGGTTGTGCTTCCGCCCGCCATCGTAATGGGCCCCTAAATTACAATTAAATTACTTCCCACCCTATTCCCCTATAAACCCACAACCCGCTCTGAATAATAAATTAATACAATTAATATAATTATCAATTAAAAAATTAATAAAAATTAATTACCAATTAATAAAAATTAATTACCAATTAATAATTAATTAACAATGAATTATTTATCAATACCAATAAATAAAATTAAATAATTACTTAATTACAATTAAATTACTTCCCACCCTATTCCCCTATAAACCCCCAACCCGCTACAGAACTAAAACGCAAAATTAAATTAAAAATAATTAATAATTCCTAAAAATTAATATTTAATTTACTATAATTAAATTACTTCCCACCCTATTCCCCTATAAACCCACAACCCGCTACGGAATTAAATTACGCAAAAATTAAATAACATAAAATTCATTACTTTAAAAAAATTAAAACATACATTACAAAAATAATACATACTTTTAACACATACACTAACACTTAAAACACTATAAAAAAAATTGATATTTTTAACAACTATATTATGACTGTCGATATTATGACAATCGATATTTCTTACCTGAATTTCGATATTCTGCACCACTATATTTTGGCAATTCGATATTCTGTCCATTCCATATAAAAAACGTGATATTTTGGCAATTCGATATTAAAAATTCGATATTATGTCTGTTCACCATATATACTAGGCCTCTCAGGATAGCCCTGAGGAGCGAGACAGAATCTAAAGCTTCTGCCAGCCAGTGTAAAACCAAATAAATAACGGCTATCGGGGTGAATTGGTATGCTAAAGAACGCATTTTTCAAATCAATAACAGAGAAAAATTTGGCAGAGGAAGGAATCACTGTGAGGAGGGCAGTAATGTCAGGGACCACCGGGAACTGAAGGACCACCATCTTGTTAACTGCATGCAAATCAATCACAAACAATAAACATCTGCATTGTCAGTGGGGGAGTCTGGGGATGCCTTTTTAAGAATAGGAAGAATAGGACTGTTACACACATTCGCCACTGTCTCCTCAAATACTCCTGACTCAATCAGATCCTGTATAATGCGTAATAAAGCTTGCTCCCCCGCTTGTGGATTTTTGTACTGGGGAATACGGGGCAAAGCAGCGTTATCCTTAATCTTGATGGAAACTGGGGGGATTTGTAAGAATCCTACATCCGTATCACTTGTTGCCCACAATGTGGATGGCACATCTTTAAACTCAGCAGGAAGGGGCGCATCTTTGGACAAACACTCCTTGGAACTTGCTACATTTGGTCCCATTGTCATATAGACATCATCCAGAGAACAAAAATTGGTCGCATGCAACTTCTTCAATAAATCTAAGCCCATTAGATTTTCTACACAATTGGGTGTCAATAAAAATTGTGAGTCCACACTAAAAGGACCGATAGTCAGGGCAAGTGGTTTGGAAATGGGGCTCACAACCGGTACGCCTGAAAAACCTACCGAAACATTATTTTGGCCAGACAGAGCTGACCTGGGGACCAGTGAACGAGAAACACAGATATTCATTGCACCTGTATCCACCAAAAATGTCTTAACCGAACCTTGCAAATCCGCGGTGACATAAGGACCGTGCTGATCTATCTATCTGAACTCGTCTCTCACCCTGCCCCTGGCTGTCCTAACCGTGAAACATCCCTGTCACCTCATCTACATCATAATCATCGTGATATTACTGTCTTCCTCGAGTGTCGTCAAAATAGTTCTGGCCAGACCGACTCTTCTGTGTCCCACCCGCCGGGCCTCAACCTGACACCTGCTCCACTGCCCCGTCCACGAGAACCCCGTCCCCTGGGTACTGCTACTTTCTGCAATAACACCAGACACTCACTGCGCCAGTGCCCCTCCTCCTTGCAATACGCGCACTGATTCAGCCCCACTGGCGTAGCATTCCTACTGGTACGAGGAAGCTGCTGGGCTGGACCATTACCACGCCCCCTTCTATTTGCCCTAGATGCCTGCTGTAACTGCACTTTCATTTTTAACTCCTTATGCTTCTTCTCCACCTTCTCCTTCTCCTCATTTTCCCTGTGCTCGTAATACTGTGCCATACTCAAAATTACGGAAGGGGAGGATGTCGTCCAAGTGCTCTCCGAAGCCTGCAACCGAGTCGTGATCTCTGGGAGCAGGTTCGTAACAAATCTATTGACAAACAATCGAACACCCCCTTCCACTGACAAATCCTGTCCACTGAAATCCAAAAACACACCCTCGAATCTCGTGAAAAAATCTGACACGCTCTCATCTTTCTTCTGTCAACATGCTGCTAACTTGTCCCAATCTACCCTTCTCAGAGGAATAAGGGAGTGCATATATGTGATGATTCGGCCGGGTAAAGCTAGTATCTCGGCCTATGGCTTCTCTCCAGGCTTCCTTTCTTTGTCCCATACTCTAATCTGATCCCATGTACCACCCAACTCTACAGCGTGATCCTGCGTATGCACCTGTCTCCAAATGTCGATGGGTACCAGCAGACCAAAGAACATTTCGATATCGACAAGCGTCATTACGGTCGAAGAAGCTGCTTTAGTCAGTTCTTTATAATATTCTGAGGATTTTTCCTAGGGTCGGGCAACTGAGTCTTAAGAGATAAAACCTCACTCCTCTTCCAAGAAGTGTAAACCCATTTTTCCTGGAATCGAGCCTCCACTTTTGGTCTGATAACGACATCATGCTGATTCCGTTGCTCTGGTATTTCGGGATGATATATGGGATGCACCTCCCTCATCGGAAACTGAGACACAGTCTTCGGACTCTTACCAAGTAGCCTACCCCGGTAGGCAACCATCACCACAACAGTACCAAACACCTGACCCGGCGCCATGTCAGATACATAGACATGATCCTTAATATCATAAATACCTTGTGGCGCTGCCTCATTAAAACATTGTTCCCAAAGCCCAATCAAAGTAGCCGACATATGCTTATTGGCATGCTGCTGGACAAAAGGCTCATAATCTTTTATTACTTCCCATACATCCTCTACACTGTAAATAGGGTTACGAGCCCACTGAGCTGCCTGATTGGCCACAGCCTTCTCCTCTTCTTCCACATCTGATCGTATCAACGTCCGCCCCAGTCGCTCATTAGCAGCCGCCCAGTCCCTGTCCCCCACTCCCCGTAAGGGTGTCCCACTACCCAATGCCGATGGGGAATGAAGGATAAGGGAAGGGGTGGTGATGGAAGGGACAGGCACCAAAGTCGCCAATGGTTGTGTCGTGGGGGTGAGGGCTGGAGAGAGATGCAGCACTGACACAATAGGCATAGCAGGGAGGCCAACAGTCATCGCAGGCTCGGAAGGCGAAACCACAGAACCTGCAGGAAGCGCTGCTGCCAAAGCAGCAGGGTCAGTGACAGAAGAGGTAGGAACAGCAGAAGCAGAAGAAACAGACAACTGGGACTGTGGCACCATGGGGTATATTCTCTGTGGGGTATATGGAGGCTGGGCATCCCGCAACTCCTCCACAAACGCATCATCGCCCTCTCGAACCACATAAGATTTTTCACATTGCAATCAAAATTGCCTGTCAGCACACTCTATCCCCTTCTCAGTCTTTTCCTTATCATATGCGACAGCTTTCTGAGTCGATGACTGCATTCTTCCCTTACTATCCTCCCTTTCTGCTTTCATTCGTCTCTGTTTAGCTTCCTTTTGCCACGTTCTAAGGGAGTCAAACATGGACTGTCTACTTCTCTTCACAAATAATTTATCCTGCAGGAAATTATGCTTTTGTTCATCAAAAGTGCATGTTAATGGCCACTGCAACTCGGCGTTGTCCCTCATATATTTGTGCCATAATGTACTAAACATAACAGGGCCAAGGCCATGCTTAACGTACATATCGAAGTTCGGTGTGCCTTCTGGAGGCGCAGGCTGACTCTCTTCCAATCGAGCATCACTAGAACAACAACGGCAACTCACACAGAATATTCTACTAAAACATGGCATCTTGACACAAAACCTTTCCTCCACCTATGCCAAACAAATGTTTCCAAATACCTCACCCAAAATTGGTCCACAGAACTCACCAAATTCAGATCAGAACAATATCATATTCACAAAGAACCCAAACAAATTCAAGCGCTTGTCCAAAGACGATCTGCAGACCGTACCAAACATGAACCAAAGTGACCTCAGAGCCACAAACAAGACCAAAACAAACTCACCTGGTGCACACAGGTCAAACTAAGTTATTCTCCACTGCCGACTCTTCGGACCAAACGATCATATCCAAGGGTTTCGCCGTTCAGGACCCCAGCTGGGATGACCGCTGGCCCAGGCACCGCCCAGTCAGACAGACGGGGCAGCTACGAGTTCAAGACTCTATCATGCAGGGATCCCCGATCCGCTTATCCAACCCGGCGTGGCCCTGTCCTCCTCACCCGTCTGTGGGCGAAGATGGGTCAGCCCGATGGAGTCCCTGTTCGGGCGCAAACTGAAGGAAGTGACCCGATTAAGGCCACCCGGGTCACTCGTGACCACCTCTCAGCCTTCCACACAAATGAAGAGTCGGTCAGAGAGTAGAGAATACAAACCAAGTTATTTTATTAGTATTCGCTCGAGCGGAGTCCAGTCTGACCAGCCTCCTTAGACAGCTGCCGAGGGACTGACCCTGTTCACAAGGTAAAGTCAGATATACATTTCCAACACCCCTAAGACCCGCCCAAACTGGAATTTTCCAGCCTGGGCACAGATGAACAAAGGAGGTACAGAAGGATGGGCTACCAACCTGACACCGGGTACACACTATCTTAGCTTCAAGGTTATCTCAGCCCGTGCCCGTCTCTCTGAGAGTGGGAAAGGTATGCAAACACAGAACAAGCTATTCATTAGTGCAAAGAAGCTCAACCATGAAATAAGGAAACAATCGAGGCTGCCGTTTCTGCTGAGTCAGACAGTATGAGACAGAAGCTTCATTTCAATCATGACACAAAATGGCGGCTGAATATAAAATGGTGCCGCAAATGCTAACTTAACTCACACAATGCTAGAAGGAGTCGGCTGAGACGCATTTTCAGTACAACAGTTCCTAGGCACTCCTTAGTTAGAAGCAAAAAATGGGATGGGTTGGATTTCAGCATAGGGAAGCTGTACAAAAGCAGGCATGTGAGGGCCTGTAAGGGCACAGATAGGCAAGACTTTAGAGATGGTTTGGTGTGGTAGTTCACAATTACTGATATATTTGTGATCATTTTTTGATGCAGGTCCTGGTTTTACTGTACTTGATAAATCTCAAGACGTAAATGTTGGTGGTTGAAAATGAGTAGTACATTACCACCCATGCTGAAAGCGGTGCAGGCTTTAAACTGTGCAGGTGGAGTCTGTATTCCAAGGCAAAGCTTGGATCTATGCGATAAAGTCGAAAACAATGCAGGTTATGCATCAAACAAAAGGGCCAACATGTCCTCCATCTCAAACAGAGACAAGGAGAGGGAAAACAGTGTTCTACATGCTGAGGCCTACTCTTGCCTACGTTTAAAGTGTCCAGGCACAATAAACCGGGGTCACCCAGGGGCTTGATCTTGCAGAGAGAGTTCACAATTTCAGAAACTGATGAAATGGCACTAGGGTACTACACTATGCAAAAGGGAAATCCCACATCCCCTATAAGGTCCTATTACCTGTAGAATAGAATGTTGATGGAGGAGGGCAGAATGGAAGATGACCTGGGCACTAAAACGTGATGAGTGGCAGTGGAATATAAGCAAACTGGATGAGGAGCTTTGCAAATGGACAGACTGGATAGGGACATGGAACACTGGCTGAAGGGATTAATGGACATAGAAGGACTGTTGTTTACAAGTGCAAGCAGGTGCCATAATGGTTAGTGTAGGACTTGGCCTTTTTGGCTAAAGTTCCCTAAACTTTTTGCTTTCCCCCTAGACCGTTTTCCTGACATAGAGTTGCCAATTTAGATGCTTTGGGTACTTTGCCACTGCTGATCAGTGTCAAAGTACAAGTGTTCCCTGTGTAAAGTGTAATGGTAATTGGTTGGCCATGATTGGTATGTTTGCCTTACTAGTAAAGTCCCTAGTGATGTGCACTGTGTGTGCCAGGGCTAGTAATGCAAAGGTGCGCGGAGAAGGGAACTCAGGCATGCAGTGTAGGGCCTGCGCGCAACATGTTGTCCTGACAAGTGCAACCACTTGTCAGGCCTTACTTTCCCTTTTGCGTACACAGTGGGCACCCCTGTGGTAGGTCCCTGGTAACCCCTGGGCAGGGTGCAGTGTAAGTAAAAGGCAGGACATATACTAAGGTGTGTGTTATGTCCTGACAGTGAAAAACACTCCATTTCGTTTTTCACTGGTGAAAGGCCATCCTGCCCATAGGACAGAATGGGGGAGGCTGGGTATTGTGTTTGTTAGCCTAGTTTCCCATAAGTTTAAAATGGAGAGGTGAAGTTTAGTATGTATGAACTCACAGCGTCATAACACATCTTTCTATGAAAGTGGTTTTGTCACTGTGTGTTCAGAAGCCACTCTTTTAGAAAGTGGCTGAGTTTTGTGCTTTAAGCATTTCTGTGTGTCTCTGCTGAATGTGGATTGACTGTCTGGATCTGAGAGGGGAGAGGAGCTGGGGGAGGTCTTGACCCAGGGAGGGGTTGAGGTGGCACCAGGCTGACCTGCATCTGGAGAGTAGGCGAGGAAAAGCACCAGGAGGTGAAGAGGCCTGGATTGCGGCTATAAAACAATTGACCCATCTCCTGCTGAGTGACTAAGGATCCAGACCCCCGGTATCAAAGGGAGAAAGGTGACACTGGGAGGGAGACACCCAGAACTGATTTAGGCAGGGGTCAGGGACCCCTGAGCACAGCGAACTTCAAAGACATTTAGGGGTATAACTATGAGAGCTGAGACCCCTGAATGTTGGAATAGAAATGGATTGAGACTGAAAAGGCTTGGACCCATTTCGTGGTCAAGAGGAACCTCTGCTAAGGAAGGAACAACTGAAGAGACTGCTGGGAAGGACCAACCCTTGCTTTGTGATCTGGGGCTGGTCTGCAGTTTGCTGTTTTAACCAAGGAAGAGGCTGTTGGGACTGTGCTTTGTGCGCTGGGTCCCCCTGCTTGAAGAAGACTTTGCTTTGTGCTCTGTCTTGTTACCCCAAGGGCCCGAGGTGAGCTGGCTTCCTGTTTGGAAACACAGGAACATAAAAGTTTCTGGAGAAGCTTCAAGCAACGCGGTGGGCCCGTGTTGTGGCAGCTTGAGACCCTCGGAAGGTGTGCCCTGTGATCTTGGACACACGGAGGAGAAGTGAGACTCGGACGCGCTGGGTGCGTGTCGTGGTGCCCAGGAGGCATTGGTGAAGAGCGCCTGGTCAGCGTGTGCATCGAAGGTGAAGTGAGTCTCGGACGCGCTGGGTGCATGTTGTGGTGCACAGGAGGTGTTGGTGAAGAGCGCCTGGTCAACCTGTGCATCGAAGGTGAAGTGAGTCTCGGACGCACTGGGTGCGTGTCTTGGTGCACTGCAGGCATTGGTGAAGAGCACCTGGTCAGCGTGTGCATCGGCGGTGACGTGAGACTCGGACGCGCTGGTTGCGTGTCATGGTGCACAGCAGGCATTGGTGAAGAGCGCCTGGTCAGCGTGTGCATCGGAGGTGACGTGAGACTCATATGCGCTGGGTGCGTGTCGTGGTGCACCGCAGGCGCTGGTGAAGAGCGCCTGGTCAGCGGGTGCATCGGAGGTGAAGGGAGTCTCGGACGCGCAAGGTGCTTGTCGTGGTGCACAGGAGGTGTTGGTGAGGAGCGCCTGGTCAACATGTGCATCGGAAGTGGAGTGAGTATCGGATGCGCAGGGTGAGTGTCGGGGTGCACCGGAGGCGCTGGTGAAGAGTGCCTGGTCATTGAGTGCACCGGAGGAGAAGTGAGGCTCGGACACGGTGAGCGTGTCGGGGTGCGGCTGAAGGTGTTGGTGAAGAGCGCCTGGATATCGGGGCACCGGAGGTGGAGTAAGTCTCAGTGAAGCAGTGTGCGTGCTTTGGTGCAACCTGGGACTGTGGAGGTGATCGGCTGACCATTGTGTGCACCGGAAGAAAGTGAGTCTCTGCAGCGCGGTGTGCGTGTCTTGGTGCCAACTGAGACCGCAGGAAGGAGTGCCTGGTGAACGTGCACTCAGAGTTGACGTGAAGTCCCATCAGCGTTGTGTGTGTGGCTTCGTGCCAGAGGAGACCCGGAGGGTGCTGTGGTGAACGTGCACCCGGAGTAACGTAATCTCAGGGGCTTGGGGTACGTGTGCCCTGCGGCCGCCTGAGACCTTCTTAACAGTCGCGGCCCGGACCGGCAGCCCCGGAGGAGCTGAGCTGCCAGGCCGAGCCGCTGAGGCCCATTGAGAAAGTTCTACACGGAAGGCCCAGCTCACTGAAGGAAGAGAGGAGAGTGGGGTCGCGCCCCCAGGTAACGTGGATCACTGCCTGGGTGGGGCGCGGGCTCGGAGGGACACTCTCTCGGCCTCTCAGTCCTTCTGACGACGTGAGCCTTTGCTTCGGCTCAGATTGGGGCCCGTACTGCGTTCAGGAGTGGCAGTACTGGGGCCAGAGTGAGAAGCTGTACTTTATGTCATCGTTGATACGTGTGGGGGGCAACTGTTATCGAAGAGGCTGACTGTCGTAATACACATTGCCAATATTGCTGCTAACGAACTGCCGGACTGTCTTATGACGCCTGACATTATTTCTGCATAACGAAGTACACGATTATAGCGCTACGCATTGCATTATTTCTCCATTGCAAAGTACAGGATTGTAGCGGCCCGCATTGCATTATTTCTTCATTGCAAAGTACATGATTGTAGCTACGCATTGCATTATTCCTTCATTGCAAAGTAAATGATTGTAGCGGCCCGCATTGCATTATTTCTTCAGTGCAAAGTAAGTGATTGGGGTGTGACGCGTGGCATTATTCCTTCATTGCACAGTACATGATTGTAGCGGTACGCATTGCATTATTTCTCCCATTGCAGGTACCGGGGTGTATCATTACGCATTGTATTATTTCTCCTTTGCCCAGCACAGGATTGTATCGTTACGCAACGCACTATTGTTTGTCCATTCCAACATGTGTGATTCTAGCATTGCGACCAGGGGGTGGTTCAAGGGGAAACATGGCGGCAGGCTAACGCCCGTCGCGGGACCTCGCAGAACCGGAGAGGGAGAATAGGAGCAATGTGAGGATTTCGGCGGATTTTGACAATTTAAACTCATACGAATAAAGCGCTGTGTTGAAATGTATTATTAATCGGCATTCCGTCTTAAAATCATCTGAATTCAAGGAAATAAAAAAAAATCGAAATTGAAACGAAAGGAGACCTACCACACATGGGCGTAGATCTTGAACGTCGTAGTGGAGAAGCCTGGAGCAGAGCGGCGGCCCGTTGGAGGAAGACGCGGGCTGCCTTCCTGCTGGTCGGGTTCCGGGTGAGAGGAGGCAGTGTCAGTATCGGACGCGGAGAGCTGGCAGGAGAGAGACGTGAACAACGCTGGGACGGTGGCTGGAACAACAGCAAGGTGGAAGACCAGGCAATCAGCCAGTGGGTATCGGGAGAGGGTGGTCGAGTGTACGAGAGGGGCCGAGAGGGGCCGAGAGAGGAGTGGATGCCCTGCAGAGGCGCGGATAGCTCAGAAGCAGATGGACGAGCCCCCCCACATAGAGGTATCAATTGCGCCGGATGGTAGGCAGAGAGCGGGAAGAGAAAGTATATCCCCTGACATGGTTATTGAAGTAGGCGAGTGCCTGCAGGGGGAAGTTCACAAACTCAGGGGAGGTATACAGCGTGGATTCAGCCTTAGCCTCAATCCCAGCTAAGGAATATAATATATCTGGAGGGGACCCGGTGGTGGAAAGAGTCTCTAGAGTGGGGGAAAGAACTGGACAAGACACGCAGAGTATACAAAGCAAAAGTAGGTATCTCTTGCGTTCAATTCCGGAGTCAATTGGAGGAGGAGGAGGACGAAGAGGAAGAGCTAAAGGAAAGGGGGAAAGCGGGGCGGCCTTGGCTCCGGCCCCGATCACCCCGAAGAAAAAAGGTGCAAAACCAGGAGGAAAACTTAAAAGGTGTGGCCCTAAGGTGACACGCAATTCAACAAAACCCCTTCCATCTCTAAGCTCTTACTTTAAGATAATGGAGCAGATTGTGGCACCATCTGGAGAGGGGGGCAAGAGGGTAATATCTACCGCCCCAATACTATTGGAAAATAGATTCTCTGTTCTAGCGGAAAAGCAGGATAAGGAGGTGCAGGGGGAAAACTGGATTGAGAGGGGAGAGGTGGACGAAGAAACAGAGATAGAGCACTGCCCTAGTATTACACCATCTACTATTCGTGGGGCGTCCCCTCCCCCCCACCCAAAGATATACTATAAGAAATGAGAACTCTGGAGACTCTGAGAATCGGCAAGTCGCAGCTACAGGCATGGGTTCAGTCCCAGGTGCTGAGATAGGTGCTGGTAAAGAGACTACCTCAGGACTAAGTATAGCTATTGGAGAGGCGGTGGAAGGAGCTGTAGGAGGGGTAGAGAGTCAGGTAGAAAGATGTTCCGGAGTTTAAGACAAGATATTCTGACAAAATTTGAGATCTCGGAAACAAATCAGAAAGGAATCCAGGATAAATGCGAGACTCTAGAAGGAAAAATCGATGGTATAGCACAGCGGACCGGCATATTGAAAGGTGAAGTGAAGGCACTCTCAGAGGTCGTGACTGAAAACTCAAGGGAATTAGAAAAACTAAAAAGACAGAATAGAGCATTAGAGGAAGACATGGAGAGGCTGGAGATGCAGGCTAGGCGTAACAACTTGAGACTTCTTCAGATACCAGAAGGGTCCGAGAAGGAATACATTAAAGTCTTCATATGTAAACTATTAAGAGAAGGGGTCCTGAGAGATAGACCAGACATAGAATTGGAGAAGGAGATCCAAAGAGTTCATAGGGATCCGTTTAGATTGAATCCAGCCAGGAAGGCGCCGAGAAGAATTCTGATCAATTTCCAAACATATGCAGTGAAGGAATTAGTGCTGGGAAGAGCTTTGAAAGAGGGAGCATTAAAATATGAAGGATTTAGCTACCAAATAAGGTCAGACCTGGGCAGGAGAACAGCACATAGGCAGTGGGAGCTGGGATCTCGAATGAGTGAGCTCCGAAGTAAGGGTGCCTAGGTGCAGATGAGATTCCCTGCATTGCTGAAAATAATGTGGCGCAACAAGATGTATAACTTCCAAGATCCAGAAGAAGTGGATGTTTTCCTGGCACAGATGGAGGGTTGATCATTTTGGATACAGCATAGTGATATAATGATATAGTAGACGGGAGTAAAAGTAAATGCTCACACATAGGATTGTATAAAGTGTATATATAGAAGCCGTTTTTCTCTTCTTTATTTTCGTATTTAGAATTCTTTCTCTTTGGGGATGGGGGGATCACAAAGGGTGGGTTGCAGCGCCCAGGGAGTAAAAAGGGGGTTTCCCGGGGGGAGGGGGGCACAGGGTGTGGGGAGCATAGGGAAAAAAAGAAAAAAAATGTCCTCAAGATGCTGAACTCGAAAGAGAAAATGAATAATTATAAGCATGATAAAGGGTATACGTAGAAGGAGCTGGAAAGTCGCGGGGAAAGTAGAAAAAGAGTAGAGTATGGATAATAATAAAAAAATACGCTTTCTGACATGGAACGTAAATGGTCTAAGGGGTAGAAAAAAGGCATGTAGGGTGCTAGAACTTTTAAAGGAAAGTGATGTACAAATTATTTTCCTACAAGAGACGCACTTAGATAGGGAGGAGTGTAGGCAGTGTTTTTGTAAAGCACGTTGGGCCCAAGAGGTTTTGTGTTCAGACCAAAGGGGAAGTTCAAGAGGGGTGGCTATTGTTATAAGGAGAAATTTTGGAATTCGAGTGGTGAAATATGAGACTGATACCACGGGGAGATGGTTAGTAGCCCCGATCTTAATACAAGATAAGCCCTTGGTGTGCGCTGTGTACTACGGGCCTAATGAAGATTATCAGGACCCTTTAGTAAAGCTCGAAACTTGTTTGTTGGAAACAGAAGCACCTGTAATTTTAGGAGGAGATTTTAATTTAGTTCTTAATAAAGAGTTAGACAGAACGTCACGCGTGAAGTATGTTACCCCACCAAAAGTTTTTGCTAGATTAAAAAGTATGATACAAGAATTTAATTTGGTAGATATTTGGCATAATAAGAACAAGGGAATAAGGGACTTTACTTACTACAGTAAAAAGTACAGACATCACTCCTGCATAGACTTTTTTCTTGTAGATCAAGCTTTATATACGGACATAGAAACAGTATTACACATTCCAGCAATTTTATCAGACCACTCTGCAGTGGTAATGTCTGTAAACTTTTATCAAAAGCAAGGGCCAAGAAGGTGGACGCTAGACAGGACCGTATTATTAGATGAAATAGTGATTAGAGAGTTGGGAAAGAAAACAGAGGACTATTTCTTAACTAATGTAGGTTCTGCAAGTGAGCAACTGGTCTGGGATGCCTTTAAGGCTTATTTACGGGGAGTGTTGACATCTATAACAGGGGGGGAAAAAAAGATAGCAAAACAGGAGGAGGAGAGTAAAATAAGGGAGATTAAGAAGAAAGAGAGAGACTTACAGAAGGCCTCCTTAGATGGTGTTAGTAATATATCTCTTTTGACGAAGGATTTAGAAAATTTGCAGGCTAAATTTCAGGCTCAATTGGACAAGAAATTACTGGATAAATGGAAGGCTAGCAAGCTTCAACATTTTGCTTACGGAGAGAAATGCAGTTCTCTGTTAGCCTGGAAGGTGAAAACAGACAGAACCAGGAACACAATAAAATGTTTGAAGAGTAGAGAGGCAGGGGAGGAGTTATGTGCAAATGAAGAAATTGGCCGGGAGGCTAGTGAGTTTATGAGTGAGTTGTATAAAGAGACTGTATTCCCCAATCAAGAAAGGATTGAGAATTGGTTAAGACAGACTAGGCTCCCACAGTTGGATGAAGAGCAAAGGAGATATCTGGAAAAAGAGATAACAGAAGAGGAGGTCAGGCTCCAGTGCAGAAAGATGGCTAGGGGAAAAGCAGCAGGACCAGATGGCCTTCCGGTGGAAGTATACCTCTGCATATTAGAATATGTGGTATCTGCTCTAACCTCTATGTGTAATAGGTTATATAGCGGGGAGAAAGTATCCCTAGTTCCTGGTCAGAAGCTACTATTACGCTAATTTTAAAACCCAGTAAAGATCCGCTAAAGGTTGACTCGTATAGACCTATATCCCTTTTAAACGCGGATTATAAGATCTATTCGGGAATCATGGCATCAAGAGTAGCTAAGGTGATAAAAGGGGTTGTTCACCCGGATCAGAGGGGTTTTATTCCTGGGAGGCAACTTAATGAGCTAACTTTCCAGATGATAGGAGCAGTGGATATGGCGGAAGCAAGAAAAATCCCCCTGACGGTAGTGGCTGTAGATGCTGCCAAAGCATTTGATCAAGTGAATTGGCAGTATCTCTGGGAGGTTTTAACTCATTTTAATTTCCCAATAAATATGGTGGAGGCAGTGAAAAACTTGTATCAAAACCCAAGAGCTAAAGTGCTGATCAATGGAGAGTTAACAAATTGGTTTAGCATAACAAGAGGGACAAGGCAAGGATGTCCCCTGTCTCCGCTCTTATTTAACTTATATATAGAGCCTTTCGCTAATTTAATCAGGGCAGACACTGCGATCCTTCCTTTTAATTTTAATGGGTTTGAAGTAAAACTGGGGTTATACGCAGATGATTTGATTATATACACTGTTAATCCCCAGGAGGCGATACCCATTTTAATGAGAAGGGCGGAAGAGTTTGGCTCAATCTCTGGATATAAGGTAAACGTAGATAAAACAGAGATTATGCAATGGAATCAGAGAATAAATATTCCAGGAGTCAGAACCCAAATGCGATACTTGGGTGTGATAATCACACAGAAGTTAGAGGATATCACGAGGGCGAATTGGAAGAAAGTGAGCCAGGAGATATTGAGTTTATTGCTAAAATGGGTGAATTTACCATTAAACATCTATGGCAGGGTAAATCTCATAAAAATGGTTATACTCCCGAAAGCCACTTTTCTTTTTAATTCTATCCCTCTAACTTTTAGGAAAGAGGATATAGCCAAGATACAGGGAAACATTGGGAGTTTTATATGGGCGTCAAAGGGCCCCAGGATAGCATGGAGGAAGTTGAGGAAAAACTAGGGGCAGGGGGGTTGGCATTACCGAACCTGCTTGCTTATTGCTATGCCTTTCATTTCAAAACCTTTCGTATTTTAGCAAATAAGCCCGATAGGTCATTTTTGGGCTCATTATTTTCTGCAATGCTTGGGGATGTTAGTCAGGGCCAGCACTATTTTCTTTTTAAGTATGGAGACCCGAAGGTTTTTAAAAAAGGTCAGATTGAAGGTTTTAAGGACCGCATTAAGAACATGGATGTATGTCCGGAAAAAACTGCGATTTACATACTATTCTGCACGGGCACCGATCTGGGAATCTTCAGGCACCCCCGAATGCTTGAAAGATCAATTGAGCCAACCATTAAAAGCAGGGGGCATATTTTATTGGGCAGATCTTATGAAGGATAACAGATTAGTGAGTTGGGAAATGCTCAGCAACTTGACCAGGGGGAAACTGACAAGGTTTAAATACTATCAATTAGGCTCCTGGTGGGTAACTCAAGTATTGACGCAGGAAGAGGAAGATCCGAAGTTAGATCAGCTCACAAGAAAAGATGATTGGAAGAAGGAAATTTCCTTTTGGTACTGGTCCTTCGTAGAAGCAGAGGACACGTTTGGCACTGATATTAGAAATCTATGGGGCGAAGAATTTAGGGAGGAGGAAGCCAAGACTCTGTGGACGGACTCTTTCGATATGCTACGAGTAGTTGTAAAACCTGCCTCATTAAAGCGTAATCATTTGTTTACTGTTGACAGAGTTTACTGGTCCCCGTGGAAGTTGTCGAAGGTCACTGGTAATCAGTATTGTTGCCCAAGATGTTAGCATGAAGAAGCAGATAATTTGCATATGTTTCTGGAATGCCCAAAAATCACGCAATATTGGTTGGACGAATGTAATTTTCTAGGAGAGGTTCGGGGGAAACAGATGAAGGTAAGCCCGCATTTAATATTTTTTGGGCTCTCGCAAGAAGAAGGGATGGAGAAGGAGGTGGGTTCTATGTTTACCTTCTATGTGGTAATATTGGCAAGATGCGAAATATGTATGAAGTGGAAATCTGAAAATCCACCGACCTTTGCTGAGTGTTTAAAGAGTGTTATATTAACAAGCGAATCAGATATGGCCTGTGATGTAGGAAGTAGAGATAAGATCTGGACTTTACTGTTGGAATGGAGAGAAAGGACAAGCGGGTCCAATGATTAAGCCAAATAGTGCTGGTGGCTCTGGTGTCTCCAGAAATCATCTACAGGGGCGCACAGATAGAAGCGGAGATGGGACCAGTAACAGCATTTCTCTTAAGGAGTACTCCTTCTCCTCTCTGATGGCCTTTACACCGAATATAGAGAGATAGGAAGAGAGACTCAGTATGAGAGTTGGCAAAATGAGGACAACAAAAAAAAGAAGAAAAAAAAACAACAACAACAAAAAAAAAAGCATAGCATTTTGAAAGTGGTGGTTGAGATTTGAACCTACCAGCCAGCCGGAATGAATATTACACTTTATTACATGTTGGCTTATGTATTGTGTGGTCTGATCGTATATCTTTTTACATAAAGTTTATACTAGTTTTATCAAACTCGTGTGGAGTCCATTTGTGGTGTCACCAGTGGGTTGTTGGGAGTGTGGTTGCACATACTGAACACTCGTGCCTTGTAGATAGGCCTGGCTGCTCGTGCCAAGCTACTAAGGGGGTGAGCAGGGCTATCTCAAACGGTGTCCTTACTTGGCCTAACGTTGGGTGAGGAGTCCCGGGTCTCGCATTTGGTAACAGTGGTGCGGGACGGGGACTTCGGCTTCCAACAGTTAGGCACCCCAAACCCAAGATCTTATGTATGTACTGCAGGGCCTGAAAATGGGTTTCTGAATGGAGTTGATAGGGTAAAAGATGCAGAGGACTGATCTTTGATTGAAAACGTCATTGAAAGGTAGCAGCCAAGTTCCTGGGTCTCTAAGCAAATGTGATCCAGAAACAAAGGCTGTGAGGATGTTCAGAGCTTTATAATAGGAGAATTTTAGAATGAGGTAAGAGAGAGTTTAGTGAACACAGCTGTTTGTTCATTAATGAACAGTAGTCTCTGTGTTTCAACCAATAGATCCTATTGAAACTATATATCAAAGACCACATCAAAATCCATTGACTTGTAAAAGGACCATGATAATTCACGAGGAGGAAGGCAATGGTACTTTGGAGAAGTTCTCCCTCTGGCCTATCTGAAGAACGTCTAAGGCAGTGAGGGCTAGGTAAATATGTTACTGTGTGATGTGTAGGTAGGGGTTTCAGTAGGCTCTGTTAGGTCAGCTAGTTCCTCACAATAAACAACACTGAAACAACTGATAAAAAGGCCCAAACTAGATCTATTGACCTTTGAGGACTGAGTAAGTTTCATGTAAAAGTGTGATTTCATATGGGAGAATGTCTAACTTGGACATGTCTAAAAGCAAGTAAGATAGTAATAACTCTCAGAACTTGTTAGGGTTTAAAAGAAAGGTAGGATGAGTGTGAGAAGATATCCCAGGTGGATCTTGAAACAAGTGATGTCAGATAAGCAAGGAGTAAACTGATGGAGAAATGATGACCTCATCACTCCGTTCTCCTGCTCTCAAATACATAATAGTTGTGATCATTTCCTCAGTTGAATCCCCAGCTCTAACAGGACTTAGGGTCTAAGAGCTGTGTTGGTTATCCCCATAGGCCAGATCATTGAGGTAATCTTTTGAGTGATGGTGTGATTTGACTTCCGAAAAATTAAGGTTCATCATCTGCTAGCAGGAGGACTCTTCACTACAAAAATCCCTATAGGGATGCAATCTGACTGGGATACAAATTTCCATAAAATGGTGTCTTTAGGACTCAGCATGAATTCTCCCCAAAATTAAGGCTGGGCGTAGTTCGCGAAGTAGTGCTTTGCGAAGCTACGCAAAGTGCAGTTCGCACTACGCGAGCCTCGCGTAGCACTACGCGAACTGCGTAGTGCGTGTTCGCAATGATTGCACAGTGCCGGATGCTTGTCCGCACTGTGCAATCATTGAAAACGGCAACTTGCACAGTGCGAGCTGTCTTTTACTGCCGCTCGAGTAGATTTTTACTCGAGCGGCAGCTTTCTCAACGCGGACTGGTAGTTTCTCATCGCGAGCGGTCGCGAGCATACGCGACCACTCGCAATGAGAAACCTGACCTCCCCGCGTTGAGAATCTCGCCGGGAGGTTTATTTTCCACGCTCGCGATCGGCAACTTGATGTTGCTGATCGCGAACGAGGAAAAAGTCTCGCCGGGATGTCATTTTGCTTGCTCGCGGTCGCCAACTTGACGTTGAGGACTGCGAGCAAGCAAAAAATGACCGCGGCACTACGCTACGCTACGCTACGTGTGTTTGCACTGTGCTACGTGCAATTCGCGTTGTGCGAAGTAGCGCAAACTTTGCAAACTACGCGAGCGTAGCGTAGTACTTCGCCCAGGGTTACCCAAAATGGCATAATGATAGCAGGATTCGATTTTCAAAAAATAAAGTTGTCAAAGGAATAGGGTGCATTGTCACGAATAAGCTGTATCAGGGGGCTGAGGCACATTAGAGAACTTATATGGCTATTGTGAAAGGCTTGGCCCACCTTCGGTGTTGCCACCACAAAGGTAACAGCCAGAGGAGAATGGACATAGTCTAAGGCTTATGTCAGAAAGAGGTGCGGCCAGCTGTCACTTTCTGTGATGTCATTTGTGTGACTCAGTGAGCATCAGCAACCTCATTCTGAACTTGCATGTCAGTCTCAGAACCAGGTGGTACTTCTTTCAACTGCAGAAGACTCTTGGACATCCCTCAAACATTCCTGTGGCCCTTCTGGACTACAAACTCACCCACCTTAAAAAGATTCAGAACAAGGCTGGGGGGTTCACTGGTACCACAAGGAGCATGCTCGCTACCCCCAATTCAAACATAATGTAATAGTTCACACTTTGAGCAATGCAGAGCGTTGCTGTTTATGGCAGGGTTAGTAGGACATGTCACACATGGCATGGGGCACTTGGAACCAAGTTCCTGAAGGCATCACAAAGTTCTCTGTTTTAAAGCAGGATCTGGTGACATCACATGTTTCCCTAGTTGTGCTAGATGACCTCAATTTGCTTTCATCTGCAGAACTCCAAAAGGGCCTGGTTACATCACAATGGCCTCTGCTACTCGGCCAGACACTACCTGATGACCTCATTGTGTTAAGTACAACAGAAAGAGAGCGGACTTTGATGATGTAACAGCTTTCAATATTACAGAACCAGAGCAGCACTTGATTGCAGCCACGGCTCATGCAGGTAAGAGCGGTGGGGTGGGTTCGGGGGGATTGGGGGGGGATTCGACAGATGACCACGAGGGAAAATTAAATAAATAATTAATTTTCCTTTGTCGTCATCTGTCGAAATCCCCCTCACTCGGCCCCACTGCCCCACCGCTTTTACCTGCACGGGCCGCTGCTGCTTGATCACATCACAGTTGGCTAGGGGTGCTAGATCGGCAGTTCTTAACCTTTTGACTTCTGTGGACCCCCACCGAATCATTACCAGAATTAGGGGATCCCCACTGACTCATTATTGGAAGCTGGGAACCCCCTGCCTGAGCAATTTCTATGATTTTACACTCTAAACAATAGACAAAAATATAGAAACAGGTATACACCAAACAAATGCTAAAATATTTTTCTTGAATTCATAATATAAAAAAGGTTTTCAACATTTAAATGTTGCTTATTTATTTGTAAAACCTTTATTAATATTTTTTAAATTTTGGAAAACAGCTGTGGGCCCCCTGAGTAGGCCGTGTGGACCACGGATTAAGAACCAATGTGCTAGATAACTTACTATGAACAGGCAACCAAATGCATTATGGGTGCTCTAGTCTAGGCTCACTTCACATTAATAAGGACAGGGAAAGTGCTACCCGTCATCATAGAGCAGTCTGTAGATGCTACTAGCAGTACCAGATGACGTCACGGTGCCCTCAGAGTTAGCCTCCAATAGCGTTTAACATTGTGCACATGTTTAATTCTGACAGCAAAGTTTTGAGAGGGTGGCATAGTAGCTCAAGCGTTGTGGCACAAAGGCTTACTGAATGAGTAGCTGGGGTACACGGACAGGCTGGAGGTGGAGCTGGGGTACACTGACAGGCTGGGGTGGAGCTGGAGTACACGGACAGGCTGGGGGTGGAGCTGGGGTACACAGACAGGCTGGAGGTGGAGCTGGGGTACACGGGCAGGCTGGGTAAGGAGCTGGGACACATGGACTTGCTGGATGAGGAACTGGGGCAGACTGACAGGCTGGAGGTGGAGCTGGGGTACACGGACAGGCTGGAGGTGGAGCTGGGATACACGGACAGGCTGGATTAGGAGCTGGGGCACATGGACAGGCTGGAGGTGGAGCTGGGGTACACGGACAGGCTGGAGGTGAAGCTGGGGTACACGGACAGGCTGGAGGTGGAGCTGGGGTACACGGACAGGCTGGAGGTGGAGCTGGGGTACAGGGACGGGCTGGGGTGGAGCTGGGGTACATGGGCAGGCTGGGTGAGGAGCTGGGGTACACGGAGAGGCTGGAGGTGGAGCTGGGGTACACGGACCAGCTGGATGAGGAACTGGGGTACACAGACAGGCAGGAGGTGGAGCTGGGGTACATGGACAGCCTGGGTGAGGAGCTGGGGTACATGAACAGGCAGGATGAGGAGCTGGGGTACATGGACAGGCTGGAGGTGGAGCTGTTGCACACGGACAGGCTGGATGAGGAGCTGGGACACATGGACATGCTGGGTGAGAAGGTGGGGCACATGGATAGGCTGGACGAGGAGCTATAGCACATGGACAGGCTCAATGGGGAGCTAGGGCACGTGGCCACTTAGCTAAGATGTCGGGGCAAAGAAGGGGCACCGAGGTTGGACGAAGAGCTGTGGCACACGGGCAGACCGAAGCAGGGCATCCAGACTGGAATCTTAGCTGTGAACTCAGACTGGGTGAAGAGCTGCAGTACATGCCCAGACTGGAAGAGGTGCTCGATGCACGAGGACAGAGGTACATGGACTAGGCGAGGAGCTATGAAAGACGGGAAGACTTAGGGAGGGGTAGTGCCAGATGGGCAGACTGGGTGAGGAGCGAGGGCACAAGGGCACAGTGGGTGAGGACTGGTGTTTAGGCCGCATGGACGAGCCTGCACCCGAACGGAGACGTTCTGTTTCGGCAACCTCGAGACCTCCTCTTTGACAGCAGTAATGTTCAAGAGCCTAGAGATGATGTCAGCTTACAGTGCACGCAAACAAGAAAAGTGCACTCTCGCGAGCTATTGAGTACCGTCTCACCCCTTTATTGTGATAAGCCAGTGTACTATACTGTGCTGATGCACATATGCAATACACTAGCGCTGATTTCTTCCTCTCCCCCTCACAGTCTCAGACACCTTCATGTCTTCCTTGGAGCGATGAAGCAACAACGTTGGGGTGAGTCAACTCTTGAGTGATAGCTGTGAAAAGTAAACAGAGAGCTACACGCACCCTATGCACAGGTACACTGAACACCAGTTAAGTACACACAATAATGCACTGGCTACCAGAAACACTGAGCACCGAGTGTACACACACACACAAACACACAGAATCCATCACAAAGGCGCCCACCACCTGGCACATCTGAAAGCATGCGCTGCACAAGCAGCTACACGCGCGCAGCCTCGGCTGTGCCCACTCTCAAAGTCGGAGTGTACCGGCATGTCGGGCACCTTGCGTATTTATGCATGCGTGCAGTAGCCTGTGTGCACCGACACACCATCCTTTGCTCGTACATGCAGAGCACGCTGTGTACTCATGTGAACACACAACAGTACACTCTGCGCACTGGCACACACCTCAGAACCTGAACACAAAGAACTCACCACACACATCACGCCAAACACACACGTCCCATCCTATATGCAAACATACACATAGGTATCCCACACCACATAAACACACGCACATGTGACCCATATAAAAGCACACATTCAACACCTACTAGTGCCATCTAAACACAAAAGCATCACCTGCACAGAACACCATACTCTTTGGATAGGAAGATGAAGGGACCACGAAAAACAACGCGATCCCGCACACAACGCTTTTCACACACCATATACATAACGCTCTATACAAACACACATGGTGCCATCCACATTTAAAATACCCACGCCAAACACACATGTTGCCCTCTATACACACATGTAATTGCATTTATATAGCGCTAGGCGCCATCCGAACACACAGAGCAGCCTCTGTGTACGCACACGCGCCACAGAGATGATCGCTGAGGTGACAGTGTCTCAGATGTTTTCGGAACCGCCTGCTTCATGCACCTTCGCAAGTCACATGCTAATGTGGAATTGCCCCCGGGACCTGGCCCACCCGAGGGCTTAAAGAATTTAAAAAAAAAAAAAAAATTCTGTCGGATTCGCGCACTCAGTGCGAATTCTGCCAAAAATCTTTTCAAAAATGTTTTTTTTGGCCCAGGGGGTCCTAGCAGGCCTAGGGGGTCGGGGTGTTTCTACCCTGCCCCCTTTTCTTGATTTTTATCCTTTTTTTTACCTTTTTCTTGTGACTCGGTTATCGAGTCACAAGATGGCTGCCAACACTTCCTGGCTTGGAGTGTTGGCAGCCAATAACAATGAAGCTCGTGCTCGGGAGGGTTCGCAAATCCTCCTCTGCCCTCAGATATCGATATTTTTTATTTTTAATTTCTCAGTAACTACTGAATGAATTTACACCATTTAAAGCAAAGAGTGCACTCTGGAACAACAGCTACCTCTCTGCTAAATTTGGTGTAATTCCGTTCAGCAGTTCGGGCTGTAGCCGCGACAAAAGTTCCTAAGGAAATTAACATGGGGAAAACGCGTTTTGGGACCCCCATTTTTTCTCGGCCCCCACTTGACGAATCACCCCGAAGCTTTCAATACTGGAGTTGACCGGAGCGCCCCACTAGTTTTTAAAATTTTGCGAAGATTCGTCAAACGGCGCCAAAGATATTGGCAAATCAAAAAACGCTTTTCCTATGGAAATTGGGTCCTAACTATAACTACCTACTGGCGACTGTCAGTAGATAATAAATATATATATATATATATATATATATATATATATATATATATATATATATATATATATCACGAAGAAATCCCAATGTTACGACAAGCACTCCGGCGCAACACACGGGCACAGACTCCAACAGTTGGTGTGGAAACAGGATGGTAGTTTATTCACACATCAGAAAAGGTCCAACATGACGCGTTTCGGCTGCCAGACATGCAGCCTTGATCACATAGCGCTATGAACAGACATGTGCAATATATATACAGGTGAGTGTGCTTTGAATGTAGTAGTCTGATTACTATGTCCATTGTCATGAGAATGCATTTTACTACAGCTAGTACCAGAAGTCATACATGTCATTTTACTACAAGCAGGAAAACGAGCTACTAGTGACATGACAAGGCATAAAGACAACAGGAAAAACAGACTATGAAAAAATGAAGATAAAAACCTGTGGCGGCGAAATTCATTACAAGTGCAATACATGCACGAGCAAAACTCCCAATTGTCTGGCTATTACACGGCCTGAGTAGACAAACATCTAATTCTGTTTGTGTTTGTCACAATATGGTGCGATGAAGGTGTCAGCCTTCTATCGTATTCTAGCGTGTGGCGAAGTGCCTATGACTCTGGTTTAGGCTCATAAAGTCTCAGCCGCTGGGCCCCTTGGATGACCCTGCCAGTTAATGAGAAAATAAAAGACCGTGCCAGGAGCCTAGGAGGTGAAAAAAATCGGGACAGAAATAATGTGTACGCCAAAGATATCAAAATGTATGAAAGTACTGTCTGCTGCGCAAGCCTCTAAGTTATGTGCTACAATACATCGTCCTGGCAACATGAGGCCCAGAAACAAGCAACCAACAGGACAAAGGTAAGCGGCTACTGCAAAGCACAAATGTGAAAGGAACGCACATGGTGAGAGTGGTGGAGAGGGTGTGCATAGGGGAGAGTGGAGGAGACGTGCGTGAAAAGTGCACAATGAATAAAGTGGTGAAAAAAACTACCTGATTAAAAATCTCCTCCAATCCAAAAGACTTGTGGTTAAAAATATCTATATGCCATGTTGTGACTATAAGTAACATGTGCATACAAGTCAAGGAGAACCTTAATATCCTTTATGTGTGGATCTAACCAGCCTAACCTAAAGTGTGTGGCGACAAAGACGTGCGTGTTGCAGCTAATGTGTGTGTAATAAGTTGCAAACAAAATATTTAAAAAATAACTGCTTAAATGCAAGGCGTCAGACAAGTACAACAATAACATTGGAGTGAAACAAAATTGAAAAGAAAAAGAAACAGAAAAAGAAACATACTCAGTCAAGCATATGTTACCTATAGGACAACAGATGTCACAGACCTCTAGTTCTAGGTGCCTGAATAGCAGCCCCTAGTAAATACATATACTGATAGGATTACAGAAAGTGGTATAGGTCCTCACTAGTGTTGAGGCCCGCAGGCGCCTTGGTGTTAAATTGCAAAATATATTTGCTTTCCATTTGTCGTAACAGCTTCTCCCTGTTGCCTCCCCTTCTGAGTGTTGGAATACAGTCAATGACCGAGTACCTCAGGTGTTCCAGGTTATTATGATGTGTCTCTTTGAAATGTCTGGCCACTGGATATGTGGGGTCACTATTCACAATGGCTCTCAGGTGTTGTAGGATGCGCATGTGTACTGCTAACTTGGTACTCCCGATGTAGCGGAGACCACAATCACATTCCAGAATGTAAATGGCATACTCTGTTCTGCATGTAAGGTGGTGTTTGATAATGAGAGGTGTCAGTCTGAATGAGGAATCTAATTGTGTTATGTTTTTTCCAAATTTGCATGCTCTGCAGCTATTACACTTAAAGAACCCCTTTCTGTCAGATAACCAATTTGCTGTGCTCTTGATTTCTGGGCTATTTCTGACGAGAGCGTCATGCATGGATCTAGCCCGTTTAAATGTGATGTCTGGGTAAGGAGCAACTAGAGGGCCCAGGGTTGGGTCAGACCTAATGATTCCCCAATGTCTGTTGATGACTGATCTAATAGCCCTCACTTCAGTGTTGTGGGTAATGATAAGTCTCGTGCTGACTTTCTGTTGGTTCTCACTGGTTGTGATACTGCTATTTTCTAGTTCGACGGTGCCTCCTCTAGGGGGATGTTCTACGCTGGGGAGATTGGGATCACTATCTACACTAGGTCCCCTGGTTCCTTTGAGGAGTGCCTCTCGAGGTTGTGCATTGGCTCTTTTCATAGCTCTGTTAATGTTAGCTGTGGAATATCCTCGTGTTCTGAATCTGTTAGCTGCCTCCTTTTGACATATCACTAGATCTGTGGGGGAACTACAAATCCTCCGTAACCTCAGCATTTCTCCGTAGGGGATGCTTGCTATTAAGTGCCTGGGGTGGAAGCTGGAGGCGTGCAGGACAGAATTACCTGCTGTGGGTTTTCTGTGAAGTTTGGAGTGCATGATGTCATTGGATATGTATAAAGTCACGTCCAGAAATTCAATAGAAGTGTTGCTAATGTTTGCATTGAATTCTAAATTCAAAGTGTTGTTGTTGATCTGCATGATGAACATGTTGGCACTCTCAGTGTTGCCTTTCCAGATTAAAAAGACATCATCGATGTATCTCAGCCAGGTGATGATGTTGTCCTGCCAAGCCGTGTCATGTTCTCCCTTGAGGACCTGTTCCTCCCACCAACCCACATGGAGACATGCGTAGCTGGGTGAGAAACAGGCCCCCATGGCTACTCCCCTAAGCTGTTGGTACACTGCTTTGTTAAATAGAAAGTAGTTATGTGTGAGACACCAGTGAATGAGCTTGAGGAGCATGGCATTATGGTTATGACATTGTATAGGTCTTTTATCTAGGAAGTGTTTGCAGGCATTCAACCCATCATTATGATGAATGCTAGTGTACAAAGACGTGATATCAAGTGAAATTAAAAGATAATCATTGTGCCATGGAATATCTTTGATTTTACACAGAAAGTCACTGGTATCCTTGATGTAGGAGGGCTGACTGGAGACATGGTCTTGGAGAAAGAAGTCCACATATTTAGATATGTTTTCACACATACTTTTTCTTGCCGAGATGATGGGGCGACCTGGAATCGGCAAGGAGTTTTTATGAACCTTGGGAAGGAAATACAGGAATGGCAATACAGGTGATTCAGTGCTGAGAAAAGTGGTTTCCTCCTTGCTCAACAGTCCTTGCGTCCTGTAGCCATATAGAAGTTTCCTTAATTCTTTGTTGCTACTTGCAACTTCTTTGTGATTTGATACTTTATAGCAGCCTTGATCCAATAGATGTCTGTTGGCCTCATCGAGGTACAGCTGCCTTGGCCAAAGCACGATATTACCCCCTTTATCAGACTTATTAATAATCACTTCATTTTCATTTTGAAGTTTGGTCATGAGTCTGTGATATTTTAGGTTTTGTTTGTTAAGTCTGGCAGAGTTTCTTGCAGTCTTAAGGTGCAGTGCTTTGAGTTCATCAATAATCACATCGTTGTATACATCAATAGCATCTTTCGGCATCATTGGTGTAAAGGTAGAGTGTGGCTTAAAAGGACTAGGTATTCTTGTTTGTATTGTGATTCCTTCGTTAAGGCAAAGTTGCTGTGTGTTAACGGGGCGTCGGGAGTTGCTAATTCAGTCATAGTACGGATGACAGCAATATCAGCGACTGAAAGGGTAGCATCTGTTGGAGCATCGCTAGATACCATCTCCTGATCAGTTCTGGTGCCTTGCTTCAATTTGAAGAATTTTAGAAGTTTTAGTTTTCTGATAAATTTGAACACATCAATGCGTGTGCTGCTATAGTCAAAACTGCTCTCGGGGCAAAAAGTGAGGCCCAGCGAGAGAAGTTGTTTTTCTGCATCAGTGAGGTTGATGGTGCTGAGGTTAATGATAGTTTTAGTGTCCGCATTTACTTGCGCCTCCAGTTTCCTCGCCTCTTGTTGTTTGATTGCAGTTTTCCTGCATTGCCTTCTTTCACGCCGCCTGCGGTTCCTTCGGCGCCTTGTTTCTTTGGCGGTCTCGGCCGCAGTGTTTGTCTCCGGTCGAAGACTAAAAAATTCATTTCGTCCCCCAGGCCAATGTCCGATGCACAGGCCTCGTTTCTTCCTCGCCATCTTCCTCCGTCATCTGAGTCAGTGCCCGACTCCGCTAATGAGCTCATATCCGACATTGAGGTTAATTCTGCTCCCTCTTCAATAGTTGTCGGTTGGTCTTGTGCTTTCTGAATTGGTTTATTGAGTCTTTGTTTCCTGATTGTATCATATTTGCGAGCGAAAGTGAAGATTTGGCCGCACTCGTAGTCTTGCTTATCACGGGCAAACTTGAATATTTTACGCGCTTTAATTGTATCCTCATGTTTTTTGAGGCGTGCATTTATTTCTTCTTTGCCCTTGGAAATCTCATCTTTTGCTCTAATTGATCGAGTTCTTGATTAATACGTTCTATTTCTTTTTGTGTTTTGACTCGGTCAATTTCCGCATATTTGATAAGAATTATGACTAATCGCATGGATGCATCCAAATTACTGATCGCCCATTCCTTCAGCATGTCAGGGTTGGGATTATCGAAACTCGGCGCCAACATGATTCTCAAGCCGCGCGGGACGCGTCCAGCATCTTGATATTTTTGTAGTGACTTGGCCTCCCACCATTTGGTGATTTCGGTTCGCATTAGTTTCTCTAGTGTTTTAAGTTTGACTTTGAAATTGTCGTTGCTTGTCGCATAGTTAGTGTCTGCACGCTTTGTCTGATTAGAAATTGTGGGTAGGTTCTCAAATAGAGCTTCAGCAGCTGCTTCCTCTCTCGCAGCGCTTCGTTGGACATGATGTGGAAATATAATACTGAATGTGGTGCCTGCCAAGCGAATATAAGCGTGAATGCTAACACACTTTAAGCAGGAACTCGATACTCCTCTTCTTACACCTGATATAAGCCGTGAACGCTGCTGCTACTCACCACCTGATGACGGGATACTGTATGGGTCCTCCATATATATTTCTCCACACTTCCAAAACATCCAGTTGGCGCAAAACGGAGAGCACTCACAGGTCCTTGCTCACAATGTGATTTATTTCGTGCTAAAACCCCCCCGCACTGACAGACGCATTTCAGCAATCTGCCTTTCTCGATGTCAGCGAGACCAAGAAAAAGACACCATTATAAAGTGCAGACGTGCATTACGTGAATAAAAAACATGGAAATAGAAGATGGCTGAATACAGCTACAACATAATGTAGAATACAAGATGGCCATCTTTGAACTTGTTCCAGACATAAGCAAATCAATGTCAAATAGGTACTCCATTTTAGTATATACATATATACAATTACAAAGTGGTTTAAAAGTAGTTAAAAACACATTTCATAGAAATCTAATAAGTGTTAAGCTTACAATACAAAAATGTGTCCTATAAAAGGTAATATAAGAAAGCGGTTATCAAAGAGTTATAATTACTCTATCTATTGCATCTAAATAGTTTACCGTTTTCCTTAGAACCACTTTGAGTGCTTGCAGGTTATCACAATTGCGCCCTGAATGGGCAAACCTGCAAAACGGAACAGGTGAGGACAACTAGAGCCTAGGTATAAATAACAAACCTCTTTGCTGAGAATTGGACTTATCGAAAGGGTGATTTCATTTTCAAGGAAGATCAGTAATAGAGAACCAGGGGCAATGTTGATACAGTTGTTCATACAACATCATTCTAGATGAGCCCATAGTTCCTCATTGATATTAAGGCCTAAAGGGGCTCTGGTTTGCAGATCTATGATGTGTTTAGATTCTAGAGCCCTTAATGCTCTGGTCCTATCTCCCCCTCTCTCATTCTTGGGGACCTGGTCAATGCAGAAGAACTGTAAAAGATTGCAATCACTATTGTGAATATTCTCGAAATGGCAAGCCACTGAGTAGGTCGGATCTTTTTTTGTAATGGCTCACATATGTTCCAGTATGCGCTTTTTGGCTGGGTGAATAGTGCTGCCCACATATCTTTTGGGGCAGGGACATTCTAAAACATACACTGTAAATTCGGAATTACAATTTAAAAGTCGATTGATTTTTCTCATTTTGTTTGTGGTCACACCACTTTCTAGGGTTTTATAGTCTAGTACTTTCTGACTATGTTTGCATGCCTTACAATTTAGGCATGGATAAAACCCTCTCACCTTTGTTGTTTGCTGTATTATAAAATAGGTATCATTAATCCATTGACAAATCAGCAGAGGAACATGCAGTCATTTCTAAACTGTACTAATTGGGGAGGGGAACATAGGTGCCATCATGTTCTCTAGTCATGTTGGAAATACTTCTTGCTCATTGCTCGAACAGTGCAATCCAATTAATTCCAAAGAAAAAAGCAATTGAAAAATTAATCTTAAGAAAAACGCTATAGGAGATAAGTGTATATACTAGGTGAACATATCTACAAACATGGAAATCTATTGTGGCAAATAACTGGTAACCACCTGTGAGGTGGGGTTGGTGGCATCATGAATTCCCTACAAGTGTGAGTGTAATTCCTCATCGTTATTCATTCTGCGTGGTACTACGGAACTAGCTTGTAGAATAAACCTTTATTCTAGTTTATGTAAGGCAGTTAATCTATTCCCGCCTCTTGGGTGTTTAGGTACTGAATCAATGCCAAAAAATGTGGCTTTTGTCCAGTTACTCTGGTGTCTTTCATTGAAATGTTTGGCTGTGCTGTATGTCAAGTCATTGTTTGTTATCACCCTCCAGTGTTCAAGGATTCTCTTCTGTACAGGAAAAGTGGTAGATCTGATATACCACATCCGGCATGGACGTGTGAATACATAGACAACAAAATCTGTCTTGCAGGTTATGAATTTGGTTATCTTCCAAGTTTTATTAATCATCCCTTAGGTGACTTCTTGGGTATTGATACTGTGTCAGCATGCCTTGCAGTCCCCACAGCGTTTGAAACTCTTCACCTGTTCTAGCCAGTTACATTTTTTGGGTTTGAGGTAACTCTGTACCAGCATGTCTTTCAAAGAAAGATTTCATTGATATGTGATGTTAGGTGTTGTACCCACTTTGTCCCTCAAGATATTGTCTTGTGTCAAGATACCCTATCTGTTTTTTAAGATTCCTCTTAACATTCCAGCCTGGTTGGTATATTTAGTTATGAAGTGGAGTGATTCAATAGCTTCTTTAGGTTTGACTTTCGGGGGCGGAAAAGAGCCTTAGCCCTAGAAATACTGTCTGCCCTCTGGCTGGCTGTTTTCAAAGCTTTCTGTGGGTAGAACCTCGCAAGAAGCCTCTCAGTTATCAATGTCTTGGTCTCATGGTAAATAGTTTCAGAGCTACAGTTCCTTTTAGCTCTGAGAAATTTGCTGAATAATATGCTTCAGCGACAATTGGGGGGATGGCAGCTGGCTGCGTGTAGAATCGAGTTCCCTGCAGTGGATTTTCTTTACAGTTCACTTTGGAGAACCCAAACCATGACTTTTATTCTAGTGTCTAGGAAATCAATAGTTTGTTGGCTATACTGTACAGTGAATTTAAGGTTAACATCATTACAGTTCAACATAGAGACAAAAACGTTCAAATCCATCTCATTGCCTTTCCATACAAAGAAGATGTCATCTATGTATCTCAGCCAAATGCTGGTGTTCTCCATCCATTCAACAAGGTCACTGCTCCAGAGGAGCTGCTCCTCCCACCAGCCCATCCCCAAATTGGCGAAGCTGCGGGCAGAGTAGGTGCCCATCGCAGTCCACTGTATTTGTTTGTACAAACATTTTTCAAAGAGGAAAACATTTTCTTTTAAACAGGTTTCAATCATCTTTAACAACATGTAAGTATGTTCCAACACATTGATATTTCTCATGCGTAAAAAATGTTTGCACGCTTTTAGTCCGTCCAGATGTTTTATGCTGGTGTAGAGACTCTCTACAACCAAGCATACTAACCAACATTCCTTTCCACGAGAGAAGTTTTCAATTTTCCATAGAAAATCGTTAGTGTCCTTGACATGCAATTTCAAATTTTGTACATATGGAAACTGAAAATGATCAATGAAAATCGAGGTGTTCTCAAAGATACTTGTTTTTGAGGAGACAATCGGTCGCCCCAGTGGGTTAGTAATCTTTTTGTGTACTTTATGGAGTAGGTATAGGGTGGGGATGTTGGGTGTAGTGTTTTCTTTAAAAAATTGAGTTCATCCCAGTCCAGTAGTTGAGTGTCAAACCAACCCTGCAGAGACTCATGGTATCCTTTTTGTAGAGTCTTGACTTAGTCCATCACTACCCTCATATAACATGCGGTATCATTGAACTGTCTCTGGGCTTCTCTTACCTAGTCCCCCCTATTCATGAGGACTATGTTACCTCCTTTATCTGAGGGTTTTATTATTATCTCAGGATCTTTCTTTAATGTCAAAATGGCTTCCCACTGATCTTTGTGTATATTGGATTTTCTGGTGGGTTCCTTGTTCTGAGAGAGTATGTCGTTAGCGACAACATCACAAAAGACGTCAATATAATTCCTTGATGTTTGAGGTATAACTTGTGATGGCATCCTAAAATCTGTTACATCTGTGGCCCCAGTTTCCAGACCATATGTCTGTGTAAAATCTCTAATGTGTATGGGGTCAAATGGGTCAACTACTGTTCTCTGTGATGTTGTTTCACCTGTCCTATCAAGGTGATGTAGTGTGTGTAACGTTTCTATATCATTGATGGAAAGATTGGATCTCATGGGTGCATGTAGTTTGGGGTTTGATCTTTTGGAATGTATTTGTCTCAAAACCTTCATTTTAAACAGTTTGAGTTTACATGCAAACTTATAAAGATCTACCCTGAGTTATGCATAAATCAGTTCTCATATCAGGGCAGAAGAAGAGTCCTAATTTCAAAGTCTAACATTCTATTTCTGAAAGTTTTCTTTTCAATAAATGTATTACCGTAAGTTCTGTAGTTGGTGCTCCAACTATTCTTTCCTCTTTCCTTGGCCTCTTGTTCCCATGCCAGCTGTTTTCTCTTTTTCTACATTCTCTCCATTTTTCGCTCTGGGTTTTCCACTTTTTATTTGGCCATATATATATATATTCACTGAAAAAACCATAGGTTTCACTGACGTTATAGTTAGAAATTAGCATTTAAAAAACCTTTGAAATTCATTGAAAAAACCATAGGTTTCAGGGACACTATAGTTAGAAATTAGCATTTAAAAAACCTTAGAAATTCACTGAAAAAACCACAGGTTTCAGGGACGTTAAAGTTAGCTGGACATTTCACTCGTACAAAACCAGAGAAATTTGGCTGTTATAGTTAGTTCAGCTAACTATAACTCGCGCCCCCGCAATGCACTGCTGATGACATCACATATTGCATCATTCATTACATGGCCAGGGACATCACTGATGACATCACTGATGACATCTCAAATGACATCACTGATGACATCATCCATGTGATAATCTGATGCACCTCCTCACACCCTAATATAACCTTTGATACACCCACTCTAAAATACAGACTACCATAGACACACCAATACCAGTTACTACATACCCACTCACTGATTCCTAGGTCTACACACACATCCACTCATTCACCCATACAGTCACTCATTCATGCAGTCACTCATCAATACAGCACTATCATATGCACTCATACACCTATACAACACTCACACACTGCCACTCATCCATAGAGTTACTCACACACCTAGTCAGTCATGCAAAGAATCAATCACACTCCCATTTACTCACCTATACAGTTATACACACACCACCTCACTTATTCATACAGATAATACCACATACTTACTCTCTTATACAATCACTGATACAAGCACACACTCATCCATACAGCCACTCTCACAATCACTCACTCTCACATATAGTCCTTTATATACTCCAGCACTCACATATTCTGCCTTTCACATATGTAGTTACTCACACATGTACCACTGAAACATCCATTCACTCGCCAACACACCTATACACACACTCACCCACCCATACAGCCCTTCACAGAAGCACTCTTGAACCCATACACCCAGTGAATCACCCACTCACACATCTATGCACAGAGTCACACACCCCCCACCCACACTCAGGCACACAAGACACTCAGGCACCCATACAGATACGCATACAACCTATCAATAACCCATATAGACACTCATGTAGCTACTCATCAATCCATGCAGCCGCTTACAGACCAACTGACAGACTGATACAGACATTCACACAGTTTAGTCACTAACCCATGCATTCAGTAAGACACATTTAATCACTCACTTATACAGTCGGTCACACACCTACTAAATCATCTATTCAGACACTTATACACACACTCATTCTTCAATACACCTTGGCATATATATATATATATATATATATAAAACATATTTAAACTTTACAGAAACACACAGTCACTGGATGATGTCATCAGTGATGTCATCAGTGATGTCATTTGAGATGTCATCAGTGATGTCACTGGCCGTGTCATGAGTGATGTAATATGTGACGTCATCAGCAGTGCATTGCGGGGGCACGAGTTATAGTTAGCTGAACTAACTATAACGGCCAAATTTCTCTGGTTTTGTACGAGTGAAATGTCCAACTAACTATAACGTCCCTGAAACCTGTGGTTTTTTCAGTGAATATATATATATATATATATATTATCTACTGGCGGTCGCCAGTAGATAGTTATAGTTACAACCTATTATCCATAGGAAATCCGCGACATTCTATTTGCAATAACGTTGGCGCCGGTTGACGAATCTTCGCAAGCTTCCAACTTGTTGGGGCGCTCCGGTCCGCTCCTACCCTGAAAGTCTCGGGGTGATACGTCAAGCGGGGGCCGAGAAAAAGGGGGTCCCAAAACGCGTTTTCCCCATTCATTTTTCCATAGGAACCTTTAGTCGCAGCTACAGCCCGAACTGCTGAACGGAATTACCCCAAATTTGGCAAAGAGGTAGCCCTTGGTTCAGACTGGTGCCTTTTGCTAAAATGGTGTAAATCCGTTCAGTAGTTCCTGAGAAATTCACAATTAAAATCACATATATATCTATGGGCGCGTCGGATCCGCGTACCCTCCCGATCACGAGCTGCATGCTAATTGGCTGTCAACACTCCAAATCAAGAAGTGTTGGCAGCCATTTTATCCTCGGTAGAACCGAGGGACAGAAACAAGTGCGCAAAGCGCAAAAGGGGGCAGGGTAGAAACACCCTGACCCCTAGGTCTGCTCAGGGGTCCCACAAGGACCCCTGGGCAGAAAAAGATTTTGTTTTTTTTTTAAATCGGCGGGATGCGCTTAGGGTGCGCGTATCCCGCCGAGAAAAAAAGAAACAAGTGCGCAAAACGCACAAAGGGGCAGGGTAGAAACACCCTAACCCCTAGGCCTGCTCAGGGGTCCCACAAGGACCCCCTGGGCAAAAGCATTTTTTTTTTTTTAAAATCGGCAGGATGCGCTCAGGGTGCGCAAATCCTGCCAGAAAAATCGAGCGCGGTCTCCGCGCTTCGATGTAGTGGCCCCGGGTGGCCCAAGTCCCGGGGGCATGGTGGGGGGGATAATTTAATGTGTGGGGGCCTCAAGGGCCCCCAAGCCCAGGGACCGCCACCCCAGGGGCTTTTAAAAAATGGTGCGGGAGGGCTCTGAGCCCTCCCGCAGCCCGGGACCACCACCTCCCGGGGCTTTTTTTATGAAAAATAAAACCAGTGTGGGGGGGCTCCAGCCCCCACACGCCCGGGACCGCCACCTATAACAAATTAAAATGGGGGTCCGTTTTGGACACCCGAAGCCCCGGGACCACCACCTCCCCGGGGCTGTGCTGATGTAGGGAGGGGGCCGCGCGGCCCCTCCTGGAGCCCTTGATGGCCCTGGGGACCACCACCCCCAGGGCCGGCTCCTGCAGTGTCCCGGGGTGCCTACCCCGGGACACTGTCGTTTGCTATGGCAGGACGGGAGCCTCGCGGCTCCGTCCTGCCATAGCAAACTGCTTTGGATATTGGAAGAGAGAGCAGGAAACCTGCTCTCTCTTCCAATATCCAAAGCCGACTGCTTTCCACATGGGGAGCAGCATGTCAGCTGCTCCCCATGTGTACGCAATGCCGGCTCCCGTAGGACACGGGGAGCCGGCGGGACTGTGGGGGTATTGGGGACCCCCACAGTCCCCAACGAGGCCAGGCCCCGGGGGATGGGGTCCCCGGGGCAAGTAGTGGCCCAGGAGGGGGCCACACGGCCCCACTCCCCAAAAAAAAAATTAAAAAATTAAAAAAAATGGAAAGGCCGGCCCCGGGGATGGGGTCCCCGGGGCCTTAAATGGCCAGAGGAGGGGGCCACGCAGCCCCCTCCAAAGAATAAAAATAAAGGCCATGCCCCGGGGATGGGGTCCCCGGGGCCAATACAGAGCCCAGGGAAGGGAAGCCACGCGGCCCCCTTCCCGTTTTTTTTAATTAAAAATTTAAAAAAGGGGTAAGGCCCTGGGGAATGGGGTCCCCAGGGCATAAAAACAGGAAAAAGGAAGGGGGGCCACACAGCCCCCCTTCAGGGGACAAAAGAAAAAAACAATTTTTTAAACGATCGGGCCCGCAGGCCCCGCCCCTTCCTTCACCACTCTGCAAACGCGCCCCTGGCGCGTTTGCAGAGGGGACGAATTCCCCTTGAATACTGGGGGTCCCTGGGGGCCAACTAGCCCACCAGGAACCTCCAATATGCGCCAGGGGCTGCGTTGCAGAGACGTGTAGAGAGGCCACACCCCTTTTACACCTCTCTGCAACGCAGCTCTGTGGCGCTTTGGAAGGTATATGGTGGGCTAGTTGGACTCCGGAGACCCTCAGGATTCAAGGGACTTAATCCCCAACTTAAAACGCGCCACGGGGCGCGTTTGCACAGTGGTGAAGGGAGGGGGCGGGGCTTCAGGTGACATGTGTGCAAACAGGCCCCGTGGCGCGTTTTAAGATGGGGAATTAAATCCCCTTCAATCCTGAGGGTCCCTGGGGGCCAACTAGCCCAACAGGTACATCCAGAAAGCGCCACAGAGCTGCGTTGCAGAGAGGTGTAAAAGGGGTGTGGCCTCTCTACACGTCTCTGCAACGCAGCCCCTGGCGCATATTGGAGGTTCCTGGTGGGCTAGTTGGCCCCTAGGGACCCTCAGGATTCAAGGGGACTTAATCCCCCAACTTAAAACGCGCAACGGGCGCGTTTGCACAGATGTCACCTCAGGCCCCGCCCCTCCCTTCACCATTGTGCAAATATTCCTCTAAAATCAGCCGAAATACGAATTCCGATTTACTCACCTGTTATCAGGAGAGACCTCAGTGCTGTATCTTTCAGCCCAGTACTGGTCCTGAAAAGTAATTTTAACCGTACTTACCGGTAACTTGAATTTTCTTCATAGGCTAACATTGACTGGTTTCACTTGGAAATTCTTCTAAGTGTGGAGTTTTGGAACTTTAAAATATTCCTCTAAAATCAGCCGAAATACGAATTCCGATTTACTCACCTGTTATCAGGAGAGACCTCAGTGCTGCATCTTTCAGCCCAGTACTGATCCTGAAAAGTAATTTTAACCGTACTTACCGGTAACTTGAATTTCCTTCATAGGCTAACATTGACTGGTTTCACTTGGAAATTCTTCTAAGTGTGGAGTTTTGGAACTTTAAAATATTCCTCTAAAATCAGCCGAAATACGAATTCCGATTTACTCACCTGTTATCAGGAGAGACCTCAGTGCTGCATCTTTCAGCCCAGTACTGATCCTCAAAAGTAATTTTAACCGTACTTACCAGTAACTTGAATTTCCTTCCATAGGATATCATTGCCTGCTTTTTGCTAAAAAAGTTTCTAAGTGTTGATTTTTGAAACATACAAATATTCCTCTAAAATCAGCCGAAATCCGAATTCTGATTTACTCACCTGTTATCAGGAGAGACCTCAGTGCTGCATCTTTCAGCCCAGTACTGGTCCTGAAAAGTAATTTTAACCGTACTTACCAGTAACTTGAATTTCCTTCCATAGGCTAACATTGACTGGTTTCACTTGGAAATTCTTCTAAGTGTGGAGTTTTGGAACTTTAAAATATTCCTCTAAAATCAGCCGAAATACGAATTCCGATTTACTCACCTGTTATCAGGAGAGACCTCAGTGCTGCATCTTTCAGCCCAGTACTGATCCTCAAAAGTAATTTTAACCGTACTTACCGGTAACTTGAATTTCCTTCATAGGCTAAGATTGACTGGTTTTCAGCAAAAAAGTTTCAAAGTGTTGATTTTCACAAACTACAAATATTCCTTAAAAATCGCCTGTATGACTTAAACGCATTCTTTCAACTGTTTACAGGAGATGCACCAGTGCTGGATCCAGGATCCAACACTGAGTAAGAAAAAGTAACGATAACAGTTTTTACCTGCTAAGTGAATTTCCTTCCATAGGATAACATTGGTGATTCTATGAGAAAAAGTTTCTGTCAACTTTTAAAATACAATAATATTCCTTAAAAATCACGACTGTAACCAAAACGCTTTTACTCAACTGTTTACAGGAGATGTACCAGGACTGAATCTAGGATCCAGTCCTGTGGTTACAAAAGTAATCCATAAAGTAACTAATTGCATTTAACTAGAAATTCACATTGAGCTGAATGTTGCATTGTGTTTGAAAATGTGTTGCCCATTGCAACAACTGTAACTACTGTACTTAAAAGTCTATTGCCTATCTGCAAAGTATTTAAACTAAAGTAATTCATTCTGAGAAAGTATTTTTTGTAATGTAATGTATAATGTAATTACAATGTAATTTAAAAAATAAAATATGTAAAAAAAAATTGTTTCTAAAAATGTAGTAAATCAGTATGAAAAAATTAATATAACAATTAATACATTTAAAAATTGTCATTTACAAAACCTTTGAAATTCACTGAAAAAACCGTAGGTTTCAGGCACGTTATAGTTAGAAATTAGCATTTAAAAAACCTTTGAAATTCACTGAAAAAACCATAGGTTTCAGACACGTTATAGTTACAAATTAGCATTTAAAAAACCTTTGAAATTCACTGAAAAAACCATAGGTTTCAGACACGTTATAGTTACAAATTAGCATTTAAAAACCTTTGAAATTCACTGAAAAAACCATAGGTTTTAGGGACAGTTATAGTTACTTGGACACTGCACTCGTACAAAACCCGTGAAATTCCCCCGTTATAGTTAGTTCAGCTAACTATAACTCGCGCCCCGCAATGCACTGCTGATGACGTCACATATTACATCACTCATGACATGGTCAGTGACATCACTGATGACATCACTGATGACATCTCAAATGACATCACTGATGACATCATCCACGTGATAATCTGATGCACCTCCTCACACCCTAATATAACCTTTGATACACCCACTCTAAATTACAGACTGCCATTCGCAAAACCATAGACACTCCAACACCAATAACTACATACCCACTCACTGATTCTTTGGTCTACACACACACATCCACTCACTCACCCGTACAGTCACTCATACTTACGGTCACTCAGTACAGGACTATCATATGCACTCTTACTCCTATATAGACACTCAAACAACGCCACTCATCCATAGAGATACTCACACACCTAGTCAGTCATGCAAATAATTAAACACACTGCCATTTACTCACCTATACAGTTATACACACACCAGCTCACTTACTCATACAAATAGTAGCACATTGTTACGCTCTTATACAATCACTGATACAAGCACACACTCATCCATACAGCCACTATCACAATCACTCACTCTTGCTTATAGCTATTTATATTCTCCAACACACATATATACTGCCTTTCACATATGTAGTTACTCACACATGTACCACTGGAACATACATTCACTCACTAACACACTCTTACACACACTTACCCACCCATACAGTCTATCACAGATGCACTCTTGAAACCATCCACCCAGTGAATCACCCACTCACACATCTATGCACAGAGTTGCACACACCCTCCCACACAAACACTCAGGCACCCATACAGATACTCAGACAAGCATTCAATAACTCATATAGACACTCATGTAGCTATTCACAAACACATGCAGCCACTTACACAGCAACAGACAGACGGATACAGACATTCATCCAGTTTAGTCACTAACCCATGCATTCAGTAAGATACGTTAAATCACTCACTTATAGAGTCAGTCACGCACCTACTAAATCATCCATACAGACACTTACACACCCACTCATTCTTCAATACGTCTTTTCCTATATATATTAAAAATATTTAAACTTTACAGAAACACACAGTCACTGGATGATGTCATCAGTGATGTCATCAGTGATGTCATTTGAGATGTCATCAGTGATGTCATCAGTGATGTCACTGACCATGTCATGAGTGATGTAATATGTGACGTCATCAGCAGTGCATTGCGGGGCGCGAGTTATAGTTAGCTGAACTAACTATAACGGGGGAATTTCACGGGTTTTGTACGAGTGCAATGTCCAAGTAACTATAACTGTCCCTAAAACCTATGGTTTTTTCAGTGAATATATATATATATATATATATATATAGCTCAAACAACTCCCTCTCCATCAAATTCAAGAACGGTGACAGAGCACTTCAAGTGTTAAATGCAATTTTTATTACATGTTGAGCAGTGGCATTAGCTCAATGTGTTTGGGCTAATGAGTAACCTGGTTATATCACTGAAAAAAAAAACAAAGGTTAAAGTAACAATATAGTTGGGAGAAAATGTCAGTGGCAACATAACGTTTTAAAACTAAAAACAACACTGAAATTCAGCATAATTATAACTCGGGCCCCCGCCATGCAAACTGTTGTCATCAATGATGTCAGTTCAGTTGTTTTCAGTAACGCTATCAATGATGTCACTGAACACCTCATGAGTGTTGTAATATGTGAGGTCATAAGCCGTGTATGGCGAGGGCGCAAGTTATAGTTACTTTAGAGCACAAGTCATAGTTACTTGACATAACTTTAACTGGTGAATTTCAGTGTTTTTGTGTGATTACAAAAAAAAACACTGAAACTCACCAGTTATACTGATCTATTTGCTTTATGAAGGGGGTAGAATATCACCTTATATAAAAAATGTGTGTTGTCTTTGGCACTACAGCTGAAGAGCATAAAGCTCCAAATAGGAGTGCTTTAATAAAATATGGTAATCTCTCCTCTGGTCATGACCCAGGAGACGTACTGTTTTTTAAAATTTTGCTGGGGGCTGCTGCACTTCCTGCAGCCCCCCAAAACTTACAAAAAAGCATGTTGGAGCCCCTCTCTATTCTAGGTAATCACTAACCTCTAAAAAATCATTTTCTAAAAATAGCCATTACCAAATTATATACTTGCTTGTGTGTTCCATGCATCACAGTATACTGCACAGTTAACATGGTACACCATGGCCCAAAATATAATTAAGGTCACCAGTAATATTGTATTGCGGTACCCTTGCATCTAGCATGGTATCACAGGGGCAACACAATACTTAAGTCAGATTTACAAAGCAACACAAGACCATCATGCATGGTCCTGCATTGATTGGTAAATCTGGAGAAATGCAAGGCAGCGCAATTCACTGTTTTGCGTTACTCTGCACACAATAATCTACATTGCTACAAACTTTCTCATACATCCGTAAGCCACTTCACTGTGGCGTACGGATGTGTCGTAAGCCATTCCACTCTACGCCTCTTCACTGTATGAGACTCCACTCTTTGCCATTACACTCTACCCCATTCCACTGTACACCACCCCGCTCTAAGATATTCTAGTACATGCCACTTCCGTGTACACCATTCCACTCTATACCACTCCCCCAACACCATTCCACTGTACGCCACTCCACTATACGCAAGCCATTCCACTCTATGCCTCTTCACTGTATGAGACTCCACTCTTTGCCCTTACACTCTACCCCATTCCACTGTACGCCACTCCACTGTACACCACCCCACTGTATGGTACTCCACTATACGATATTCCACTCTATGCCACTCCACTGTACAACACACCACTCTGCGCCAATCCACTCTATACTATTACGCTGTACACAACTCCACTGTATGCCAGTTCACTATACACTATTACACTGTACGCAACTTCCCTGTACACCACTTCAGTCGCTCCACTCCACTGTATGCCACTCTACTGTGCACTACTACACTATATTCTATTTCACTTTATGCCATTTCACTTTAAGCAACTCCACTCTATGCTATTTCACTGTATGCCACTCCACTGTACAACACTCCACTGTATGCTATTCCACTATATGCCACTACAGTGCATGCTACCCCACTGTACGCCACTCCAGTTTATACCGCTTCACTCTAAGCCACTCCATTCCAGGCTA
Source organism: Calotriton arnoldi (assembly GCA_963921515.1). Lineage (NCBI taxonomy): Eukaryota > Metazoa > Chordata > Amphibia > Caudata > Salamandridae > Calotriton > Calotriton arnoldi. Next base: position 74,115 of record CAWUFW010005876.1, read on the forward strand.
TTCCACTGGATGCCACTCCACTGTGTGCCATTCCACTGTATACTATTCCACTCTACCCTACTCCATTGTACGCCACTACAGTCTGCACCACTCCACTGTATGCTGTTCCACCATACACTATTCTCCTCTACGCCACTCCATTCTATGCCACTCCACTGTACGCTATTCCACTATATGCCAATCCAATCTAGAACATTGCACTGTATGCTATTTCACTTTATGCCACTACACTGGACTCTACTCCACTTTACGCTACTCCATTCTATGCTATTCCTTTGGACACCACTCCACTGTATGCCATCCCGTTTTATGCTACTACACTCTACCCCACTCCAGTGTATGGTACTCCAGTCTGCACCCTCCACTGTATACCACTGCACTGTACACTACTCTACTATATGCTATTCCACTCTACATGACTCCACTGTACGCCATTCCACCCACGCTATTCCGCTGTATGCCACTCTGCTGTACCCTACTCCAATGTATGCCACTCCAGTGTATGCCACTCCACTGTATGTCACTCTATTTTACGCTAGTCCATTGGACACCACTCCTCTCTACACCACTCCACTGTATGCCATTCCACTATACCCCACTCCAATGTATGCCACTGCACTGTTCTCTATTCCACTCTATGCTATTCCACTCTATGCCACTCCACTGTGCTCCCCTCCACGCTATTCCACTGTGTGCCACTCTAGTCTATGCCACTCCACTGTATGCCATTACACTGTACGCAACTTCAATCTTCGCCACTCTACTGTATAGTATTCCACTCTAGCCCACTCCACTGTACGCCACTCCATTCTATGCTATTCCATTGGACATCACTTCACTGTGCACCACTACACTGTATGCTATTACACTCTAACCCACTCCACTGTATGCCACTCCAGTCAACACCCCTCAACTGTACAACACTCCACTGTGTGCTACTACGCTATATGCTGTTACACTGTACACCACTCCACTGTACATCACTCCACTCTATGCCACTCCACTGTACGCCACTCCAGTCTTAGCTACTCCACTGTATGCCACTCTATTGTATGCTACTCCATTATACGCTATTCCACTCTACACCACTCCACTCTACGCTATTCCACTGTATACCGCTCTACTCTGACACTCCAGTGTATGCTATTCTACCATATGCCACTCTACTGTAAGCTATTCCACTCTGTCACTCCAGTGTACTCTCCTCCACTTTATATAACTCAACTCTACATAACTCCACTACACTGTACGCTACTCTACTAGACTCTACTCCACGCTATCTCAGTACACTCTACGGTCCAAATTTGTACACAGCACTATGCCAGTACACTCTATTGTACAACACTCTACTTCACTCTATGACAGTTTCCAACACTGTACGACACAGCATTCCACTCTACTGTATGTGACGCTGCTGCAATTCATAACAGTTTACTTAACTATATGCTACGCCACTCCTCTGTACAGTAATCCAAAATACCCTACTCCACTCTACGCCACTCCACTGTACACCACTCCACTCTATGCTATTCCACTCTTTGCCACTCCACTCTTCTACACTCTACTGTACAGTATTCCACTGCACGCTATTCCACTGTCTGCTTCTCCAATGTAAGGTGACCCACTCTACGCCACTACAGTGTATGACACTCCACTCTCTTCCATTCTTTATAACTCCATTCTATAAAAGTCTACTATACTTTATGGCAATCTGCAACAGTGTAGTCCACTCTATCCGGCCCGTACACTCCACTGTCAAACCCTATATTCCACTCTATGCCTGTACACTAGTTAACTGCCTACGCTACACCACTACACTTCTCTTCATGCAACTCTACTCTACAACAAACCAATATACTCTATTATACTTTAGTCCACACTGCGTTACACCACTCCATTCAACTTTACTCTGATGTACGAGAGTTTACCTCACTTTATGCTAGTGTACAACAATCCACTATACGCAGCTCCACTGTTTGACACACTACTGTACTCTATGCAACTCCCCTCTACAACACTTTACTACACTGTATGCCACTCTCTGACACTTTGCTCAAGTCTATATTGCTACACTCCACTATACAACACTTTACAATACTACATGCCACTGCACAACACTCTACTTCATTCTATATTGCTCTACGATACTCTAGTCAACTATACAACACTGTACACAACTCTTTGCATGCCACTGCACCCAACTTTACTCCACTCTACTCTATGACACAGTACTCCACTCTTCTCTACTCCACTCTACGCCACTCTATGCCATTGTACTCTATAACATTGTATGCCAATCAACTCTACAACTCTGTACTGTACTACACCATTCCACGCTACAAAACTCTACTAGACTGTATGCCACTCTACTCTACTGTCGTCTACAACCCTTTCCAATACTGCCTGACATGCCACTACACTCTACTGAACAACACAGTACTCCAATTTATGACACTTTGCTTGACTGCGTGCTACACCACTCCAATCTACTGCACCACATACCACTATAGTCTCTGAGATGCCACTCCACTCTATGACACTTTATTCCACTCTATATTACCCCACTTCTGTGTCCTCCACTCCACTATACTCCACTCTATTACATTTTATCCCACTCTACACCACTGTACCATACTCCAATATATGCCACTCTACTGTACGACGCTCTACTCTACTGTATGCAACTCTACTCTACAACACTGTATTACACTATGTCATTCTATGACACTCTACTCCACTCTATGCCCATCCACTCTACACCACTGTAGTACACCTATGACACTCAACAACACTCCACTCCTTTCTACAATACACCATTCCACTTAATGGCATGGCACTCCACTCTACCACACTCTCCTCCAATGTACTCTACCACACTCCACTGAATGATGCTCCACTCTACTACACTCTACTTTACCCTACTCCACTTTAAAAAACTCTGCTCCACTCTGTGATAGTCTATGACACCCTACTCTACTGCACGACACTCCAGTCCACAGTACAACTCAGTGCTCCACTCTACAATACTTGACTCCACTATATGAGACACCAAGCCACTATACTATATAACACTTTACTACATTTTACAATACGACACTCCACTTTACTCTACTCCACTCTACAATACTCCACTCTACAACAATAGACTTTACAATCCTCTCCTCTACTGTACAGCACTCGACTGGATGACATTGGACACTATGATTTGAAACACAATTTTATGAGAAAAAAAATTAAAAACATAGGGGCATATTATCAAGGGCTTTATCGCCGCTTTAGCTGCACTTTTTGCCGCTAAAGCGGCGATATTTTTATCGCCTTATTAGCAAGCTGTCGCTAACAGGCGTTAGCGACAGCTTTTAGGCGTTAGCGGCCGGTTTTACCATCGCCTTGCATGTCAGCGATAATTATCGCTAATGACATGCAAGGTAGGCGTTCCCCACTAAAAGCGACTGAAAACAGTCGCTAACACAACTAACCCCTATTAGCAAGGCAGGCGATGCGATAAAATAATTCGCGCTAAGCGCGTTTATCGCTAGATTTTATCACCTGCTAGTGAGGATGACTTACCTGTTTAAAGTATAGGAGGTGGATTCTAATGCTGAATCTACCTTAGCGTTAATGCGAGAATATCGCTGGTTTCCCAGCGATATTCTCGCATTTTGTCGCTATCGCTGGAAATTTGATCGCTATGGAGATAAACCTTACTAATAGGGTGTTATCTCAGCGATAATTTCCAGCGATAGGCGGCGTAAAAAAAAAACGAGCTAAGCTCGGTTAGCGATAAATATCGCACTTCCTTGATAATATGCCCCAAAGTTATAGTTAGGTAAACATTTTTTTCGCAATACAAACTAAACTTAAACTACACAAACTTTAGAAATTGTAAAGGTATAGTTATCAATATAACTTACCAATTTATCCACCACCTTCCAATAAGGGGTTGGATACTTCCATAAGTACTTCCATAAGTAGTGCACCTCCATACACACTCTTTTAGGCTCACTAACCAGAAAACACTAACTTTAACTCACCACTTTACCATGCAGTGCATTCTCACAAATAATGACACTCCACTCGACAACACTGAGCTGTATGACACTCTACTCCACTGAGCTACACTCTATGCCACTACACTCTACAACACTTTATGCCACTCTCCAACACTCTATTTGATAACACTCTACTCCACCACACTCCAGTTCATGAAACTCCAGTTGATGACACTCCACTGTGCAACACTCAACCGTACTGTTTGACATGCCACTACACTGTAAAACATGCCGGTCAAATCTACGATACTCCACTCCACTATACGACACACCATGCCACTCCATTGTGTAACACATTCACTCCATTGTACACTATGTCACTCCACTCTACTTGACTCCACTCTATTGCATTTTACAATGCTCTACTCTACGACACTAGACTCTACAACACTCTCCTTCACTGTACTGTACGACACTCCCACTTTACGACACTACAATGAATGACACTTCACATTTCGATTTGAAAGACATTTTTCGTAAAAAATAAAAACCATTAACATAAAACAATGAAAAAACTAAGGTTAAGGATAATTTAGAGTTAGAAATATTTTCTTTATTCTTTCTATGCCACCCAACTTAAAATATACAAACATTAAAAATTGAAAAATTATTATTATAGCTTCAATTTATAATTTACGCACTACTTTCAAATTACTATAAGTCGTGCATCTTCAAACACAGTCTTGCCACCTCACTCACCAAACTACATTAACTATAACTCATGCCTTTTTCATGCACTGGTGAAACCCTTCCATACTATATCACTTATAGCATGTGAAATCATGAGATTCTTAAAAACACTTATAACATCTCAAACGATATCATTTGACACAATACAGTGCATGGTAGAATGGCGAGTTATAGTTAGTGTTGTCTGGTTAGCGAGCTCAAAAAGTGTGTATGGAGGTGCACTACTTATAATATTTTGAAGGCGGTGGAGAAATTATTTCAGAATTTCTAAAGTTTGGGTAGTTTAGGTTTGGTTCACATAGCGAAAAGACCGTTTTCCTAACTATATTTATGCTTTAACCTTTGTTTTATTCATTGAAAAAACAATATATGTATATACATATATACTTATATATATATTCACTGAAAAAACCATAAGGTTTTAGGGACAGTTATAGTTAGTTGGACATTGCACTCGTACAAAACCCGTGAAATTCCCCGTTATAGTTAGTTCAGGTAACTATAACTCGCGCCCGCAATGCACTGCTGATGACGTCACATATTACATCACTCATGACATGGTCAGTGACATCACTGATGACATCACTGATGACATCTCAAATGACATCACTGATGACATCACTGATGACATCATCCAGTGACTGTGTGTTTCTGTAAAGTTTAAATATGTTTAATATATATAGGGAAAGGCGTATTGAAGAATGAGTGGGTGTATAAGTGTCTGAATGGATGATTTAGTACGTGAGTGACTGACTCTACAAGTGAGTGATTAAATGTATCTTACTGAATGCATGGGTTAGTGACTAAACTGTGTGAATGTCTGTATCCGTCTGTCTGTTGGTTTGTAAGCGGCTGCATGGCTTTCTGAATAGCTACATGAGTGTCTACATGGGTTATTGATTGATTGTCTGAGTATCTGTATGGGTGCCTGAGTGTTTGTGTGGGTGGGGTGTGTGTGACTCTGTACATAGATGTGTGAGTGGGTGATTCACTGGGTGCATGGTTTCAAGAGTGCGTCTGTGATGGACTGTATGGGTGGGTGAGTCTGTTTATGGGTGTGTTAGTGATTGAATGTATATCTCAGTGGTACATGTGTGAGTAACTATATATGTGAAAGGCAGTATATATGTGTGTTGGAGTATATAAATGGCTATAAGTGAGAGTGTGTGATTGTGAGAGTGGCTATATGGATGAGTGTGTGCTTGCATCAGTGATTGCATAGGAGCGTAAGAATGTGCTAGTATTTTTATGAGTAAGTGAGCTGGTGTGCATAACGGTATATGTGAGTAAATTGGAGTGTGATTAATTATTTGCATGACTGACTAGGTGTGTGAGTACCTCTATGGATGAGTTGCGTTGTGTGAGTGTTTATATAGGTGTATGAGTGCATATGATAGTCCTGTACTGAGTGACTGTAAGTATGAGTGACTGTACGGGTGAGTGAGTAGATGTGTGTGTGTAGACCTAAGAATCAGTGAGTGGGTATGTACTTATTGGTATTGGAGTGTGTATGGTTTTGAGAATGGCAGTCTGTAATTTAGAGTGGGTGTATCAAAACTTATATTAGGGTGTGAGAAGATGCATTAAATTCTCACATGGATGATGTCATCAGTGATGTCATTTGAGATGTCATCAGTGATGTCATCAGTGATGTCACTGACCATGACATGAGTGATGTAATATGTGACGTCATCAGCAGTGCATTGCGGGGGCGCGAGTTATAGTTACCTGAACTAACTATAACAGGGGAATTTCACGGGTTTTGTATGAGTGCAATGTCCAACTAACTATAACTGTCCCTAAAACCTTATGGTTTTTTCAGTGAATTTCTAAGGTTTTTAAATGCTAATTTCTAACTATAACGTGCCTGAAACCTATGGTTTTTTCAGTGAATTTCAAAGGTTTTTAAATGCTAATTCCTAACTATAACATGTCTGAAACCTATGGTTTTTCAGTGAATTTCAAAGGTTTTGTAAATGACAATTTTTAAATGTATTAATTGTTATATTTATTTTTTTCATACTGATTTTCTACATTTTTAGAATTTTTTTTTTTACATATTTTATTTTTTAAATTACATTGTAATTACATTATACATTACAAAAAATACTTTCTCAGAATGAATTACTTTAGTTTAAATACTTTGCACATAGGCAATAGACTTTTAAGTACAGTAGTTACAGTTGTTGCAATGGGCAACACATTTTCAAACACAATGCAACATTCAGCTCAATGTGAATTTCTAGTTAAATGCAATTAGTTACTTTATGGATTACTTTTCTAACCACAGGACTGGATCCTAGATTCAGTCCTGGGACATCTCCTGTAAACAGTTGAGTAAAAGCGTTTTGGTTACAGTAGTGATTTTTAAGGAATATTATTGTATTTTAAAAGTTGACACTTTGAAACTTTTTCTCATAGAATCACCAATGTTATCCTATGGAAGGAAATTCACTTAGCAGGTAAAAACTGTTATCGTTACTTTTTCTTACTCAGTGTTGGATCCTGGATCCAGCACTGGTGCATCTCCTGTAAACAGTTGAAAGAATGCGTTTAAGTCATACAGGCAATTTTTAAGGAATATTTGTAGTTTGTGAAAATCGACACTTTGAAACTTTTCTGCTAAAAACCAGACAATGGATTCCTATGGAAGAAAATATAAGTTACTGGTAAGTACGGTTAAAATTACTTTTCAGGGTCAGTGCTGGGCTAAAAGATGCAGCACTGAGGTCTCTCCTGATAACAGGTGAGTAAATCGGAATTCGTATTTCGGCTGATTTTAGAGGAATATTTTAAAGTTCCAAAACTCCACACTTGGAAGAATTTCCAAGTGAAACCAGTCAATGTTAGCCTATGGAAGGAAATTCAAGTTACTGGTAAGTACGGTTAAAATTACTTTTCAGGACCGTACTGGGCTGAAAGATACAGCACTGAGGTCTCTCCTGATAACAGGTGAGTAAATCGGAATTCGTATTTCGGCTGATTTTAGAGGAATATTTGTATGTTTCAAAAATCAACACTTAGAAACTTTTTCAGCAAAAAGCAGGCAATGATATCCTATGGAAGGAAATTCAAGTTACTGGTAAGTACGGTTAAAATTACTTTTGAGGATCAGTACTGGGCTGAAAGATGCAGCACTGAGGTCTCTCCTGATAACAGGTGAGTAAATCGGAATTACGTAGTTCGGTTGATTTTAGAGGAATATTATAAAGTTCCAAAACTCCACACTTAGAAGAATTTCCAAGTGAAACCAGTCAATGTTAGCCTATGGAAGGAAATTCAAGTTACTGGTAAGTACGGTTAAAATTACTTTTCAGGACCAGTACTGGGCTGAAAGATGCAGCACTGAGGTCTCTCCTGATAACAGGTGAGTAAATCGGAATTCGTATTTCAGCTGATTTTAGAGGAATATTTGTATGTTTTAAAAATCAACACTTAGAAACTTTTTCAGCAAAATGCAGGCAATGATATCCTATGGAAGGAAATTCAAGTTACTGGTAAGTACGGTTAAAATTACTTTTCAGGATTAGTACTGGGCTGAAAGATGCAGCACTGAGGTCTCTCCTGATAACAGGTGAGTAAATCAGAATTCGTAGTTCGGCAGATTTTAGAGGAATATTTGCACAATGGTGAAGGGAGGGGCGGGGCCTGAGGTGACATCTGTGCAAACGCGCCCGTGGCACGTTTTAAGTTGGGGGATTAAGTCCCCTTGAATCATGAGGGTCCCTAGGGGCCAACTAGCCCACCAGGAACCTCCAGTATGCGCCAGGGGCTGCGTTGCAGAGACGTGTAGCGAGGCCACACCCCTTTTACACCTCTCTGCAACGCAGCTCTGTGGCGCTTTCTGGATGTACCTGTTGGGCTAGTTGGCCCCCAGGGACCCTCAGGATTGAAGGGGATTTAATTCCCCATCTTAAAACGCGCCACAGGGCCTGTTTGCACACATGTCACCTTAGCCCCGCCCCTCCCTTCACCACTGTGTAAACGCGCCCGTGGCGCGTTTTAAGTCGGGGATTAACTCCCTTGAATCCTGAGGGTCCCTGGGGTGCAACTAGCCCACCAGCTACCTCCATTAAGCGCCACAGAGCTGCATTGCAGAGAGGTGTAAAAGGGGCGTGGCCTCTGTACACCTCTCTGCAAGGCAGCCCCTGGCGCATACTGGAGGTTCCTGGTGGGCTAGTTGGCCCCAGGGACCCCAGTATTCAAGGGAATTACTCCCTTCTTAAAACGCGCCAGGGGGCACGTTTGCAGAGTCCTGCAGGGAGGGGCGGGGCCTCCCGGCACAATGCCGTTTTTTTTTTTTTTATGGGTGGGGGGCTGCGTGGCCCCCCTTCCCTCGGCCACTTTCGGCCCTGGGGACCCCAACCCCGGGGCCTGAGCATTTTTTTTGTTTTATTTAAAAAAACAAAAATAAAACAGGAAGGGGGCTGCGTGGCCCCCTTCCCTGGGCCTCTATTGGCCCTGGGGACCCCATCCCCGGGGCATGCCCTCTTTTAAATAAAAATATGGAAGGGGGCTGCGTGGCCCCCTCCTCAGGCCATTTAAGGCCCCGGGGACCCCAGCCCCGGGGCCGGCCTTGCCCTTATTTTTTTTATTTTTTTATTTGGGGAGGGGGCTGTGTGGCCCCCCTCCCGGGCCACTTATGGCCCCAGGGACCCCATACCCCGGGGCCTGGCCTCTGGTTGGGGACTATGGGGGGGTCCCCAATCCCCCCACAGTCCCGCCGGCTCCCCGCGTCCTATGGGAGCCGGCATTGCGTTTCCACATGGGGAGCAGCTAAGATGCTGCTCCCCATGTGGAAAAGCAATTGGTTTGCATTTTGAAAGAGAGAGCAGGTTTCCTGCTCTCTCTTCAAAATAAACAAAGCTGCTGATGACAGGACGGGAGCCGCGAGGCTCCCGTCCTGTCATAGCAAACAGCAGTGTCCCGGGGGTAGGCACCCCGGGACACTGCAGGAGCCGGCCCTGGGGGGTGGCGGTCCCCAGGGCCATCAAGGGCTCCAGGAGGGGGGCCGCGCGGCCCCCCTTCCTACATTTTGAAAGCCCCGGGGAGGCGTTTTCCCCATTCATTTTTCCATAGGAAACTTTAGTCATGGCTACAGCCCGAACTGCTGAACGGAATTACACCAAATTTGGCAAAAAGGTAGCCCTTGTTTCAGAAAGAACTCTTTTTGTTAAATGGTGTAAATCCATTCAGTAGTTCCAGAGAAATTCAAAAAAAAGAGGGCGAAAAATGAATTTCCCATAGGAAACTTTAGACACGGCTACAGCTCGAACTGCTGAACGGAATAACACCAAATTTGGCAAAAAGGTAGTGCTTGGGTCAGAAAGTGCCCTTTTTTTAAATGGTGTAAATCCGTTCAGTAGTTGCTGAGAAAATCAAAAAATAAAAGTTTCGATATATAGAGGCGCAGTGGATCTGCGGACCCTCCTGACCACGAGCTTTATTCTAATTGGCTGTCAACACTCCAAACCAGGAAGTGTTGGCAGCCATCTTGTGACTCGGTAGAACCGAGTCACAAGAAAACAGAAAAACAAATGTGAAAAAAAAGAAAAGGGGGCAGGGTAGAAACACCCTGACCCCCTAGGCCTGCTCAGGGGGTCCCACAAGGACCCCCAGGGCCACAAAAAGCATTTTTATTTTTTTTAAACGGCGAGATTCACGCACCCAGCGCGAATTTCGGCCGGAAAAAAAAAAAAACGAAGGGCGGCCTCCGTGCTTTGTTATTGCTTAGCCCCGGGTGGGCCAAGTCCCGGGGCATGCAATAATGTAATTGCGGGGGCCCAGGGAGGCCCCTGCAGCCCCGGGGACCCCCACCCCTGGGGCTTTTATTAATTATTTTGCGGGGGCACACAACCCCCCGCTGCCCCGGGGACCGCCACCCCCCGGGGCTTTTTTTTTTTTTTAAATACACCTGTGTGGGGGGCTCGAGCCCCCCACATGCCCCAGGGACCACCACCTCCCCGGGGCACTAATATTCAAATGCGGGGGTCAGTTACGGACCCCCGAGCCCTGGGGACCACCACCACCCTGGGGCTGTGCAATAGGTGGGAGGGGGGCCGCGCGGCTCCCCTCCTGGAGCCTGTGATGGCCCTGGGGACCGCCACCCCCCAGGGCCGGCTCCTGCAGTGTCCCAGGGTGCCCACCCCCGGGACACTGCTGTTTGCAATGACAGGGCGCCCTGTCATTGCAAACTGCTTTGCTTCATTGAAGCCAGAGCAGGGAAACCTGCTCTCGCTTCAATGAAGCAAAGCAGATTGCTTTTCCACACGGGGAGCTGCATGTCAGCAGCTCCCCATGTGGAAAAGTAATGCTGGCTACCGCAGGACGCGGGGAGCCGGCGGGACCGTGGGGGCATTGGGGCTCCCCCCACGGTCCCCAACGGATAGGGCCTGTCCCAGGGGATGGGGTCCCCGGGGCTAGAAGTGGCCCAGGAGGGGGGCCACGCAGCCCCCCTCCAAATATATTTAAAAAAACAAAAAAACACTGGCCATGCCCCGGGGGATGGGGTCCCCGGGGCCGAATATGGCCTCGGGAGGGGGGCTACGCGGCCCCCTTCCAATTTTGAAAAAATAGGGGTCAAGCCCTGGGGGATGGGGTCCCCAGGGCCCAAAAAAAGGAAAAAGAAGGGGGGCCACACAGCCCCCCTTCTAAAAAAAAAAAAAGACGCGATCGTGCCAGAGGCCCCGCCCCCTCCCAGCAACACTCTGCAAACGCGCCCTGTGGCGCGTTTTAAATTGGGGAATTAATTCCCCTTCAATACTGGGGGTCACTGGGGGCCAACTAGCCCACCAGGTACCTCCAGTAAGTGCCACAGGACTGCGTTACAGAGAGGTGGTCCAGGCCACGCCCCTTTTTACACCTCTCTGCAACGCAGCTCTGTGGCGCTTACTGGAGGTACCTGGTGGGCTAGTTGGACCCCAGGGACCCTCAGAATTCAAGGGGACTTTATCCCCCAACTTAAAACACGCCACGGGGCGCGTTTGCACAGTAGTGAAGGGAGGGGGCGGGGCCTGAGGTGACATGTGTGCAAACCCGCCCTGTGGCGCATTTTAAGTTGGGGAATTAATTCCCCTTCAATCCTAAGGGCCCCTGGGGGCCAACTAGCCCATCAGGTACCTCCAGTAAGCGCCTCAGGGCTGCGTTGCAGAGAGGTGGTCCAGGCCACGCCCCTTTTTATACCTCTCTGCAACACAGCTCTGTGGCGCTTACTGGAGGTACCTTGTGGGCTAGTTGGACCCTAGGGACCCTCAGGATTCAAGGGGACTTTATCCCCCAACTTAAAATGCGCCACGGGGCACGTTTGCACAGTGGTGAAGGTAGGGGGTGGGGCCTGAGGTGACATGTGTGAAAACACGCCCTGTGGCACGTTTTAAGTTGGGGAATTAATTCCCCTTCAATCCTGAGGGCCCCTGGGGGCCAACTAGCCCACCAGGTACCTCCAGTAAGTGCCACAGTCCTGCGCTGCAGAGAGGTGGTCCAGGCCATGCCCCTTTTTACACCTCTCTGAAACGCAGCTCTGTGGCGCTTACTGGAGGTACCTGGTGGGCTTGTTGGACCCCAGAGACCCTCAGGATTCAAGGGGACTTAATCCCCCAACTTACAATGCACCAGGGGGCATGTTTGCAGAGTGGTGGAGAAAGGGGGCATGGCCTTTGTCTACCTCTCACCAATCCCTCTGCGTGGGGCTTACTGGAGGTAATGATAGGCTAGTTGGCCCCTAAAGGACCCCCAGCAGTGAAGGGGACTTCAATCCCCATCCAAGAGCGTGCCAGGGAGCGCGTTTGTAGAGTGGTGGGCAAAGTGGGCGTGGCCTGGTATGAGTACTTACCAGTGCTGCTGTGTGGGACTGACTGGAGGTAATAGTTTGGGAAGTTGGCCCCCAAGGATGTACTTGGGGGCCAACTACCCTCTTGTTACCTCCAGTAAGTCCCACACAGTGGGATTGCTAAGACGTCTTCGGAGGCCATGGCCCCCTTTCTCTACCACTTTGCACACGTGCCTCGTGGCAAACTACGTGATGGGGGATGAAGTCCAATTTAGTCCTGAGGGAGTTTGGGGGCCAAGAATCCCTCCTGGTACCTCCTGTAAGTCCTACGCAGTGGAATTCCTGAGTGTTGGTTGGACGCCCAGCACCCTTTCTCCACCACTCTGCAAACGTGACTACTAGTTAAAGTAGCATATTTCTGCACCTCTGACTTAGAGGTAGTTTTAATCCCCCTGCCCTATTATGTACTAGGGCCTTACAGAGGAGGTCATGCTAATCACAGGGGTACCCCAACGCATAGTGTTCCCTAGTGTATGTAGGTGTTTTCACTGTATTCTAAGTGTCTTTTAGCATAGCACTGGCTCTAGGCTTGGTTAGTCAGAGTCAGTTACCACCAGTACCCGTCTGAAAATGTTGTGGGCACAGGATGATTTTGCAACAAGGCCTCTTTCTGCTCCTCTGTTGGTTCTTTCTGCACATGTCTTGCATCTTCCTGCACTTTAGTTCATCTTTGTGGACTTCTGTGTCTTCTTTCAGCATTTCTTTTGCTTCTTTCTGTGCGTTTTTTCTTCTTTCTTCACATGTCCTACCTCTGTAGGCATGGTTAGAAACTAGCATTTAAAAAACCTTTGAAATTCACTTAAAAAAACCATAGGTTTCAGGCACGTTAGAGTTAGAAATTAGCATTTAAAAAACCTTTGAAATTCACTGAAAAAACTATAGGTTTCAGGCACGTTATAGTCAGAAATTAGCATTTAAAAAACCTTTGAAATTCACTGAAAAAAACCATAGGTTTCAGGCACGTTATAGTTAGAAATTAGCATTTAAAAAACCTTTGAAATTCACTGAAAAAACCATAGGTTTCAGGCACGTTATAGTTAGAAATTAGCATTTAAAAAACCTTAGAAATTCACTGAAAAAACCATAGGTTTCAGGGAAAAAAGCGGGTAACTTCTCCAATAGGTGGTCAAATCTTCTCAGTTCTGCTCTGTCATTCAGTTGCACAGGCAGACATATCTTATGTATACATGTGTTATAGATCCCCTCAAATATACTATTGAATAACCATGTGCCCTGTATTGTGAGCAGAAAGAAATGCATATACCTTCTTTTACACAAATTTACAGAGTATGCTGTTTGAAACACAGGTATTTAAGTGTTTGCATGTTTATTTTAATTTAACATGTCACTAGGTAAACGCATAGACACGCATGCATACCTTCACAAACTTGGTCAGACTTACAACAGTGATATGCTTAGGATTGCTGTTTTAATTTGGTAGGCCTAACATTCTGAGCAGTCGATTATTAGTGAACCTCCAAGAGAAAAGTGAGGTTTAAGACATCTTCGGAGAAGGATTAGTGATTAGGGTACTTTGTATGAGTCTGTTGTAAGGTACAGTCAAAGTAGGCCTCTTTCTGCACCTCTGTTGGTTCTTTCTGCACATCTCTTGGTTCTTTCTGCACCTTTCTTCCTCTTTCTGGACTTCTGTTGCCTCTTTCTGCACTTCTCTTGCTTCTTTCTGCGCCTTCCTTCATCTTTCTGCCCATGTCCTACCTATGTAGGCATATTTAGAAATTAGCAGTTAAAAAACCTTTGAAATTCACTGAAAAAACCACAGGTTTCAGGGACGTTATAGTTAGTTGGACATTTCACTCGTACAAAACCAGAGAAATTCCCCCGTTATAGTTAGTTCAGCTAACTATAACTCGCGCCCCGCAATGCACTGCTGATGACGTCACATATTACATCACTCATGACATGGTCAATGAGCAGGGCAAATACCCTACGAAGGGAGGATCTTTTAAAAGATTCCTGTAAACAAACTGAAGTAGGAGTAAGCAAGTTTAGAATGATAACCAGATTTTCCTCGGATGCAGGACATCTGAAGAAAATTCTAAGAAAAAATTGGCATATTTTATTGACTGACCCCATTATAGGGGCGATCTACCTACAAATCCCCTAGTGACATTTAAGAGAGCGAGGTCACTGAGAGATACTTTAGTACATAGTTATTTGACTGGGGGAATTAAAAAGAGATCTGTTCTGACACCATTAGAAGGTTTTTTCCCGTGTGGCAAGTGTAAAGCTTGCCACAAGAGTAGACGAGTTACAACTTATGAGATTCCAGGAAAGGGAAAACATAATAAAAAAATAAAAAATAAAAATACGGAATTTCCTAACCTGCACCACACCATACACTGTTTACTGCCTTAACTGTCCGTGCGGCCTTAAATATATTGGCAGTACAATTCATCCGACCAAAATCAGGATATTAGAGCATATGAGGGCAAATGCCAATGGCGATGTTACGTACTCCGTCGCCAGGCATTTTGCTAAAATGCATAATAAAGACAGGAACCTTCTTACATTTTTCTGCTTAGATAATGTACCAGCGCATCCTAGAGGAGGCGATCGTGTGCTCAGGTTGAGGCGCCTGGAATCACGGTACATTATCGATTTACAGACTAAAGCACCAGGAGGGTTAAACAGTAGTGAGGAATTAACAGTACATTTGGGCGATTAAATAGACCCAGAAATAGGAAGATTGTATATTGTAGTGATTGGGCTTCCGATTTTCTATTTGACTGAAACATGCTATTTTCTTCTCTTTTCTTTTCTTTTCTTCTTTAATTTCCTCTTATACCTTATAGGATTTTCTTCAGTTAATGAGGTGCATGCATGCATAAAGTGATATGATTTGTTGATGAAACATGGTTATGATAACTACCATGGGATTGGGGGTGTTTTTAACATGCTTTGGATCTGTCTCTAAGACACCGTTTAACATGGTTTTGAACAGTTAATGATATATGCATAGAATATTTTGTTGAATGACAACCACAAAAATGAAAAGTCAAGGGTGTTAGTGATGTAGTAGGAAGATGTATGCCAGCCCATTCAGGGCTAGATTCATTAGAAGATTGATGTCAGCCCATTCAGGGCAAGATTGATTAATGCACACACGAGGATTGGCTCAGTGTTGACATTTATAATCCTTCCACTGGTCTGCCCATCCAGGGCGCAATTGTGATAATTTAGTGGGTTTTCATCACTACCTCGAGAACGAAATGAAATTGTATAAACATTGGTGGATTTGTCTTTGTAATACGTGTATATGAATTCGCAAGGGATAGTTCAGAATTAGCTGAGTATTGAGGAGGCGAGTAATGGCCTACACGATTCTTTAATGTGAAATGTATTTAATTTGCACATTCTGTAATGGCGGACTGATTGGAAACTGTGACTTCAGTTCCTCATTTATTTTGATGAACTGTTCTTTTAAATGACGGTGACGCAGGCGCTCTTCATGAACATCGAAGAAGGCGTCTGCCGAAACGCGTCTGTGTGGCCAGGAGACCGTGTTCAATAAAGTTACGGTACTCATCCCCGCGAGTGCTTTGCCTTATTTCGGGTATTATTACCCAAGAGGAGAGGAGCGAAGATAAATAACAGGTGCACCCCCGTACGAGCACCCATCCGCGAGTGCACCGTGTTGGTGCGACATGGAGCTGTGAATGCTAATGTCGGCGTACCGTTGCTGCTAATCACAAGGGAAACCATCGAAAGAACACGCCAGGCTGAAAGAAGGAAGCTCTGCGATTGCAATTCTGATCGAGATTTGACCGGAAGACGTATATGCCTCGCGGAGCGGAACCGGAGATCGGTAAGCCAATTTAACGTGCATGAGAGACCCTGATGTGTATGCAGCAGCAGTACGAGGGGATTACTGTGGCCATTTATGAGGAACTATAAATCCAAGAATCATTAAAAATGTTTTGTGAATCTGAGCGCCGAGAGGCAGCCCAAAGCATGTTTAAAAAACATAAGGACATCGTAACTGGGGCTAGTACTGAGACAGAAGGCATTAGACCGAACCTCGCCACTAAATTTACTAAATTGGAACGTCTCTATGAACGTGAGACGAGAAAATGGTGGGAGGCAACATCGTTACAGAGTTAAATTGAGGTGGACAGAGTCCCGAGGGGATTAAGAATTTATACTGTCCCAGCTTATGAGAACCCGGACCCCCTTCTTCTCGACAAATGGGCAGAACATACAGCCCTGTCCTGTAAAGGAATGTAAATGATATTAGTCAAATTCGCATGGAGCGATAGGCATAGAGCTCTGAAAGACATCGAGGAGCTAGAAGAAGAGCTTGCCAAAGAAGATGACAAGGCGAAAATGGAAATATTGAGGGAACAAATGAAGAAAAGACTGATAGGGTATGAGCAAAAAATCAAACAAAGTAAATCAGAAAAATTTGAGAGAGATGAGAGAGACTATAACCAAGGGCGAGTTTTAACCTTCGCTAAAAAATTTGATACACCAAGAGATGAACTTCTGAAAAAGAAGGGCCAACTGAACACCGAATTACCAGATACCTCAGATTCGGAAGCTACAGATAGCGAGTCATTGGGAGAAGCTAGTGGCAGTGGCGGACCAACTTTGACAGAAAAGACCCCTTTTTGCAAGGAGTTCAAACTAATTCGTCAATCACGTCTACAAGGAGGAAGGGGCAAACCTCCGGACAAAAGATCCGTAAGACGAGGCGGGGGCGGAGCAAGCAATCGCTCACCCCCAGTAACCCGCAGCAGGAAATTTTTCAACAAAAAGAATTAAAACAAGATAATCTGACGATTATGAATTTGACAACCAGACCTCTATCAGGAATTGAGGAATCGACATTGAAATTGGGATTGTCCTTTTGTCCACAAAAACCATTGGAATACACAGAGACGCGTATTGATCTCTTTAAATTTACCCGGAAATTAAAATTACATAAGCATTTTAAAATTAAACCAATCATTGAGAGACCGGAGAAAGTGAGTAAAGTACATCAGGACACAGATTTGCTAACAGCTAAAGACTTCCAACATTGCTTACCCTTGAGAATCTCAGACAAGATCAAACACACAGTGGAGAGACTATTGAGAGTGTGACTCAACAAATTGCTACTATGGGTGTTCAACAATGTGGAGGGGAGAGTCTTTTAAACCGGCTTCACAATTCTTTCCCCAAATGCCTGTGGACGCGATAGACATTTTTTCGGAGTCTGTTAACAGAGATCTCATTAAGTTACGTTCAAGCAAAGGCAAAGAACAGAAAGTTAAATATACTCTTTCAAAGGCACAACAACTTGCACTTGCCAATCTTCAAGAAGAACACACTATCGTGTGTAAGCCATCTGACAAAGGTGGAAATATTGTTCTACTAACGGATGTGCAATATAATTTGGAAGCGCTAAGACAATTAACAGACACCAACTGCTACGAGCCAATTGCTGAGAGATCATATAATCAAAGTGTGACTAATTATCATCTTTTAATTTGCAAGTGGTACAAAAACAGATGCTAAAGACAGAGGAGCATTTATTTTTGAGATGTCTTAATCCAATGGTACCGACCTTTTATCACCTCCCCAAGGTACATAAAAATAGAGACAATCCTCCCGGTAGACCCATAGTTGCATCACAGGGAAGTGTGACCGAACATATGTCGATGTATATTGATTACTTTCTAGCGCAACATGTGGTTAATTTGAAATCTTATGTTAAAGATACTAAGGATTTTCTCGGGAAGATTGCACATGTACAATGGGAAGAGGGATGGCATTTGATGGTACTTGACATCACTAGTTTGTATACCTGCATAGCTCATGCTGATGGCTTGGTAGCGATAAAGTACTTTCTAGAAAATCGTCCTTTAAAATACCTGGAACATAACTTAATGCTGATGGAATTTATTCAATTCTGTTTAGAAAATAATATCTTTCTGTTCGAGAGGCAACTCTATAAACAGATTTCAGGGACTGCCATGGGCACCTGCTTCGCCCCCAGTTACGCGAATTTATTCGTGGGCTGGTGGGAGGAGCAGGTGGCCTGGGCAGCATGTAATAAAGAGTGGACAGATAAGATTGTAGTATGGCATCGTTATATAGATGACCTCTTCCTGATTTGGAGGGGTTCATCTGTAACAGCTTTTGAATATATTTAAACTCTGAATTGCAATAATAATAATTTGAAATTCACAGGAGAGGTTAATCCTCTCACGGTGAATTATCTCGATCTAAAGATTTATGTTCTTGATTGCAAATTATGTACCAAACCTTACAGGAAGGAAACTGCTGGGAATTCTATTCTCCACGCAGGGAGTAGCCATCCCAGCAAATTAATCAGTAGCATCCCCTATGGGGAACTACTGAGGTTGAAGAGAAATAGCACTAATGAAGTGGATTTTCAAATGGCAGCCAGCGAATGTCTTGAAAGATTTGAAGCTAGAGGCTATAGCAGTGTCACACTACAACAGGCAATGAGCAGGGCAAATACCCTACGAAGGGAGGATCTTTTAAAAGATTCCCATAAACAAACTGAAGTAGGAGTAAGCAAGTTTAGAATGATAACCAGATTTTCCTCGGATGCAGGACATCTGAAGAAAATTCTAAGAAAAAATTGGCATATTTTATTGACTGACCCCATTATAGGGGGCGATCTACCTACAAATCCCCTAGTGACATTTAAGAGAGCGAGGTCACTGAGAGATACTTTAGTACATAGTTATTTGACTGGGGGAATTAAAAGAGATCTGTGGGGCGTGGCCTGGACTCCGATGGAGTAGGACGCACGCCGTCTGAGCTCCGTCCTCCGGGGTCGGCCTAAGGCACTTCTGGGGCGCCCTATAGCATGGGGGAGCATCCCCCCCACCATAAGCAGTTGATCGGCGGCAGCCCCGGACCAGCGGTGGGGTTCACACTGCGTGGAATTCACCCTAAGCCCGGGCGAGAGGATGGAATAGAGGCGCCGGCCGCCATCTTGTGAACGCGGCGTGGCCGGGGGCCTGACTGGCGCGGCTGGGCCGAGAAGTGGAGCGCTGGCGGCCCCTCCAGAGGCTGGGAGCCGGGAGAGGTGCTGAGGGAGCCGCTGGCCCTGCCGTGGGGACAACAATGCAGCTACAGCCCTCGGGGTCCGGGCGAGACACCGGCGGGGAGAGCCGGCCCGCCATTTTGACTGGACGGCAGGGGCCTGGTAACCACAACGGCCAGAACGGGTGCTCCCCTGCGATTCCTGCTGGGTCCGCGCACGCCATGAGACAGGCGGCAGGCGAGCGCCAAAAATCGGCATAGCTGTGGGCCCCCTTGATCCGCGCCGTCCCTGGGACACGGCGCAAAAGCAACGTGACGACCCGGTCTGCCATCCGGCGGTGAAAGACTGAGGCCTGGTATAAGAGCATAGTGCAGCTGGACCGGGAGATCTACCGGCGGGGCCCGGTGTGGCCCTTGCGACGCTCCGGAGGTGAGGTATGGGGGTGTGGTTCCCGGGGGGAGACATAGCCCCATAGGTGGAGGGTGTTGGACCCCAGGATCCACGACCTGGGCTAATGTAGAGGAGGATGCCCCATCCCCCACTGATCCAAGAGGGCCCTGCTGCATGGCCTACCCTGCCTGGCATAGCTGAGGGCTGCATAGACTGACACCGTCTGCCTCCTTGACCCAAGCTTCAGCCTTCCCCGTGTCCACCCGGTGGGGCAATACTATTCGGACTTGGGGAATCTCTTCAGATTGAGGTGACGCCTCGGGCCCCTGGATGCACATAAGATCCACTGCTTTCCTGTTGTGCAGTGGCAGGGACAGGGACATAGGGCCACCGGTAGCAGCCGCTCCATCCCGGGGGGCTCTTCTGCTTGAAATCTCTAGCTTGGGGGGGCTCGGACTCTCTGGGACACCGCAATTGAAAAGTGCAAGCGGATGCCCTTGCTCCACGGTTGGCCTGTCCTCGGCTGTGACTGCCGCTCCTCGCCTCCGGACCAGCCCTGAGGGTCTGCCCGCGCACGGTAGAAGTGGTCCTTGTTGATCGGTGGGGAAGAGATTGCAGGGCCCGCACTACCTCCTGCGCCTACAGCATGACTAGGCCTAGGGCGGGAAAGACAACATCCCACACCACATCCAAAGACACTTCAGTTAAGGCACTGTGGAGTAAGCGAGCCCCAACGCCTCCGCCGGAGTCCTCCGAGATGGCCTCCACCCTTGCGACCCCCAAACAGGGAACCATAACCCAAGATGTCCTAGCTACTTTCCTCCAGGAAATCAAATCGGAGATATCATCTCTTAAATCGGAGGTCAAGACCTACTTAAGTGATGTACGCCGCGATGTCACGGACCTAGGCAACCGCATTGACGACCTGGAGCGCACTGTTGACTCCCGTACGGAAGATCTCCGCCACAGAGTCCTGGCGTTGGAGGAGCAAAACGTAGAACTCCAAATCAAACAGGAAGATTTGGAAAATCGAAGCCGCCGTAACAATCTCCGCATTCGGGGTGTGCCGCGGGGGGCGGAAGGAGCGGGCATCATGCAATATGTTGCTGTCCTTCTTCATGCTGCAGAGGGGACGATGACATCTCCCCTCCAACGTTGGATCGCGCCCTTCGAGTCGCACCCCTGCGAGGCAACCCCAATCTGACCCCGGACATCCTGACCAGAGTCCACTTTTACGTGGAGAAGGAGGCAATACTCAAGGCGTCCCGGGCGGTCGAAAAACTGGTATATGGCGGCCACACCATCCAGATCTTCCAGGACCTCTCCCCGCTTACACTGCGCCGCCGTCGGGACTTTCAGCCCGTAACGACTAAGCTAAAGGTGGCTAACGTCAAATATCAGTGGGGACACCCCTTCGCTCTGATTTTCCACTGGGAGGGGCGGCGACGATCTCTGCGCTCCCTGCAGGAGGCACTACAGCTACTCCGGATTCCCTCAGAATCACGGCCTGCCTCCCCCTCTCCCGTGGACTCGGCCTCTCAGATCTCACTGCGCCCTGAATGGGCACGGGTTCAACGGCAGGGTTCTGGATCCTCCGTAGCCAACTCGTCATCTAGCCAAGCAGGACATTATCCGTCATCTAAAGGCAATGGAAGAACCTCAATGGTCGCCGGAGAGGGGACCTATCCTCAATCCCCCCCAACCTTCCGATCTCGTTACTGGAGACTGATCGCTGTCCCCGTGACCCCTTCAGCCGGGATGGACTCAAGACCGCTGGTGGGGCGGCCATCCGGCCCTCCTAGATAAGACGCAGTGTGTGGGGCCCACTGAGAACACCTGGCCCTTCCTGTGGCCCTGCCCCCAACTGAAACAACTGCTCTTTGGTTTCCTTCCCTCCTCTGAGACGGTATCTTGAGAACCTCATGAACTTCTGGGGGCGCCTGGATCTGCCTCTCTTGACAAAGCAGCCCTGGGACGACAGCTAAGTGCTTAAATGATGATTGCTATGGTTTACGTTATATGCACTGTTTGATCTCAGGGACTTTTCATGGTTTAGATCCTGCATTCTCGTTGTTTGATTGCTAATGTTTGCTCTTCTAGCATCTCCAACCCAGGTCCCAACCCGATAAATGGAGATATTTATGGGCAGTCGCTTATTACCCTGGGTCTGTTTGGTTTTCTAGTACATGCACCTGTGCCCAGTCTTCCCCTAGCTGATCTCTCGCGCCACAGAGCCCCGCAGCCGCGGGCGTAGGTTGATCATATACACCTGTCACGCTCGTCCCCAGCCTCTAGGCCTCTAGACTCTCCTCTCTTTAATGCACCTGGGTAAAGTGGCCACCTTCATACTGTGCCCCGGCCGCGCTGGGATTTGTTCCCCCAGCCAATATCTGCTCTCATGCTCGGCTAGACCCTAGCGGGGCCTCTGACTGGGGCTTTGGCCTTAATCACCCCCGGGCTCACACTAACAATACCCTATCCTGCGCAGGTCCCGAACTGGGATTCTGCAGGGTCTCCGCACCCCCACCACGAATGGGTGAGCGGGTTGACCTCCGGGGGTCGGCCGCGGTCCCTTATCCTTGGATTCCACGGTTCCCCCCGCCATGTCCTTAGTCCCCAAGAGGAGTGACTTCCTCAGAGCCGCCCTGGTTCTCACCACTGGGCCGCTCCAGGACTGGACAGGACCCTTTGGGCCCCGTTGGCCACCTGGTTGCTGGTTGTTCTCTATTCTCTCTGACTCTCCCTCTTGCTCCCTTCGCTCTCTTTTCTTTTCAGCTCTCTGGCTCTGCAGGGAGGGGCTCTGTTTGCGAGGCGTTGGTCTGACCTTCTGGCACGAGCCCCTGGGAATGGTAGAAGCACTGTATGTCCGTACAAGGGGGGATGGGACTGGACGCGTTTCACAACAATTGGTCAGATGCTCATCCACAGGGCGACACCTAACTACAGCGTGGGAGGGAGGAGGGGACGGGACTGCATTCGAGCGTGCTCCACCCTATTTGATCAATGATACATCTTAGATGCTTAACCCTTAATGTTCGGGGCTTAAATTCACCAAACAAGAGGCGGCAAATTTGGAGATACCTCCTTTTAAACGACCCCGATGTTATCTTCTTGCAGGAAACTCACCTTCTCCGCGGAGACTCCTCCCGCATGCGCCACCCTAAGTATCCCCTGCAAGCATGGGCCTCAGCACAGACAAAGACTGCGGGTGTGGCGATTATGTTCAAGGCTGGCCTTCCAGTGCAGATCGTCCGCACCACACGCGACGGGGAGGTGCGATACCTTAAACTGACGGTCACGATTCAAGGCAAACCCCTTATCCTACACAACGTCTACGCCCCTAATCAAGCGCAGGACACTTTCCTTCGGGATCTCCTCCGGCTACGCCTCTCCCAGGAGGCAGACCCAGTCATCCTCGGAGGGGATTTTAACTTGGTGTGGGACCCTGGATTAGACCGCACTACTTCCCTGTATCAGGGTACGGGAGCCATGTCTGCAACGCTTAAGCACGACATAACTGCCCTGGGTCTTGTGGACGCTTGGCGGTACCGGGAACCCGACGCTCGGGACTATTCCTTTTATTCTCATGTTCACCGGTCTTACTCCCGTATTGATTTCTTCTTCATCTCCCAATCACTTGCTCGGTCTCTAGACTCCGCGGCGATCTCGGATATCTCGATTTCGGATCACGCGCACCTAGAAATTATTTTGTCTGGACTAGGCAGACCACCGGGATCTGTTCCCCGGTGGCGTCTTCCTCCCCAGGTCCTGCGTGACCCAGTTGACGTAGCTGAACTGAAGCAAGCCATCCAGTCCTATTTTACCCACAATGACCTCCCGGACACCCCTATCCCCCTTCTATGGGATGCTTTTAAGGCCACGATTCGGGGCACCATCACCTCTATCTCCATAGCCCGAAGGCGGGAGGCCAGATTAGTGGAGGATAACCTTGGCCGTGACATTAAAGCACTAGAAAGACAAACGCACTCAGCGCCTTCTCTGCCTGCGAAAAAGAAACTCGCATCTCTTCGGGGCCAACTCAAAGCCCTCCGCGTGAACAAGGCGGAAAGCTCACTCCTTGCACTGAAACAGAAGTTTTACGGGGGAGGTAACAAGGTGGGCTCTATGTTGGCACGCCAACTCCGCCTTCAGATATCCCGCAACCACATTGCCCGAATTGCCAGACCAGGGGGAGGGTGGGCTATCTCGGAGCGAGACAAACAGATGGAATTCAGTGCGTTCTTCTCTATTTTATACAGCGCGGGCGATGTCTGTCCCGATCGCGTAGCACCTTTCCTGGACTCCTGCCACTGGCGCCGTTAACCCCCCACCACCGGGACCAACTGGAAGGGTGCATCACAGCGGATGAGCTTTCGAAAGCCTTGAAGAGTATGCCGACTGGAAAATCACCGGGCCCCGATGGGCTCACGCTGGCATTTTACCGTCTCTTTCTTCCGGAACTTCAGGACCCCCTGCTGCGCCTTTTTAACTCTTTCGCCGAGGCTGGATCCGTCACCCCAACGATGGCTGAGGCAGAGATTGTGCTGATCCCGAAACCCGGGAAAGACCCTACCGCCTGCGCATCATTTCGCCCAATATCTCTACTTAATGTAGACGCTAAAATCTACACCAAGATACTGGCACAACGCCTTTCGCCCTTCCTACCGGGCCTGATAGACCCCGACCAAGTGGGCTTTATCCACGAGCGTCAGGGGGCGGATAACTTACGCCGTGTAGCACACCTGGTACAGAAGGTCCAGCACCACGGAATCCCTGTCTTTCTTCTTTCCCTCGATGCGGAAAAAGCCTTTGACCGGGTCGACTGGTCTTTTCTTCGGGCGGTCCTCCCCGGAATAGGCCTCGGGCCTCTCATTGTTGCTCGCATTATGGCACCGTATGCGGCCCCTTCTGCGCGCATTCGTGTTAACTGCACCTTGACCCCGTCTTTCCCCATCAGCAGGGGCACCCGCCAAGGGTGCCCACTCTCGCCGCTGCTCTTCGCTCTGGCGGTGGAACCCTTGGCAATAGCTATCCGACAGTCGGCGGATATCCGGGGTGTCCGCATGGGTGGGGTGGAGCATAAGATAGCCCTCTTTGCGGACGACCTTCTTTTGACGCTCACAGAGCCCGCAACCTCTTTCCCGACGCTCCTGGATCTTCTCTCTCAGTTCGAGCTGGTGTCGGGCCTTAGAGTTAACCTCCCTAAATCGAGCGCGCTCAATCTAACTCTTCCCTCTCGGCAGTTGGAAGTCTTGCGGGCCATCAATCCCTTCTGGTGGGCCCCCACTTCTATACGCTACCTGGGTATTAACATCACAGCTGATCTTACCACCTGGACGCAGGCTAACTGGCCGGCCTGCAGAACTTCCATACGAACAGACCTCCGCCGCTGGAAATTGTTGCCCCTGTCTTGGCTAGGGCGCCTCAATGCGGTCAAGATGACCCTTCTGCTGAAGGTTTTATATCTTTTTCAGGCACTCCCCACGCCAATCCCGCATAAGGATTTCTCGGGCCTCCAGAGAGAAATGGTCGCCTTCATCTGGGGTGGGGGACGACCGCGTCTGTTGACCAAGGTTCTGATGCTACCAAGAGACCGGGGGCTTAGCCTGACCTGACTTTATGGCCTACTATTGGGCTTCCGATCTGAGGTATATCTCGGAGTGGTCGGTGCGAGCTAGCGAAAAGCACTGGTTCCACATGGACCGTGCCGCAGCATGCCGCCCGCTCTGGGACCTGGCCTGGTTGGGTAAAAATGCTAGGCACCCTAGTGCTTATATCGCTATCCCTACGCGCACGGTATTGGAGATCTGGGACAGAATCGCGACCCCGAGGCCTTACTACCTTTCCCTCTCCACTCACACCGGTGTTGCTTAACGCAGACTTCCAGCCGGCTTCCCGCCCACCAGACTTTCCGGCCTGGGCGGCAGGCGAGTGTCGCATCATAGAACAGCTTTTTGAGGCCGGGTCCTTCAAATCCTTCGAACGGTGCAGGGAAGACTTTAATCTCCCCAAAACTGCGCGGCTGGAATACTTCCAAATCCGCCACTGGCTGCGGGCCCCATCGTACACGGAGGGCGCTACGCGCCAGCTTACGCCTTTTGAACTCCTGGTTCGGTCGTTCGTCGGATCTAGGGGACTGATCTCTCGGACCTACAAGGTCCTACAAACCTCCCAGGCGATATAGCCCCACACATATCAATGCCAATGGCAGAGGGACATTGAGGCGGATATTCCTCCCGGCCGGGGGGCGCAGCTCTGGCGGGACAGTCAACGCATTTTTAAATCCTTAGCACAGCAGGAATCCGTATACAAAATTATGACGCGCTGGTACTATACCCCCCTCCGCCTCCAGCGAATGTTCCCTGGATTTGCGCCGGTTTGCTGGCGATGCTCGACATCTCGGGGCTCCTTCCTCCACATTTGGTGGGACTGCCCACTAGTCGTGCCGTACTGGGCGGAAATTTTGGACCACGTTAAAGCAGTGGTGGGCTATCCTCTGCCTAATGAACCGGGAGTTATTATTCTAGGCCTCCGTCCCACCACTCTTAAAGCCATGAAACCTGCGGACTGCCGCCTGATTTTCCACATGCTCACTGCTGCGAAACAGGTCATCGCGTTGCACTGGAAAAAGGCTTGTACCCCTCCGGCCCCGGTGTGGATCACGCGCCTATGGCAGGTCATGGCGATGGAGCTCCTAACCCACAGACTGGCGCATACTGACGCTAAATTTCAGCACACTTGGCAACCCTTGATCCAATATCTGACACGGTTGGAGCACGCTCGATATGTACCTCCTCGCCCTACAACTCTTCGCTGACCCACTACTGCCCAGAGGGGACACTCACGACGCTGACTCTGCCTGATTAGACCTGCTCCTAGACCTTTCCGACCCTGCCGCTCACCAAGACCAAGACCGCTTAATCCAATGAGAGCCCTTTATGCCTCCCAGGCCCTCCTCTCCCCTCCCTCCAGCTGTCCAGAGAGCTGCCTTCTTCTCAACTCTTTTCTATATCTATTCCAGGTTGATCTGCTCTTTCTTCTTCCTTCTCTCATTCTTCTCTATCTCTTCTTGGTCACATCATTGCTCAAGCTCCCCGCGGGCCAGCCCCTCATCATGGCACCCCTCGACCGGCGTCGCAGGCTTTTGCTAGCCGAGGCAGCTTAGGGTGGTCGGTCTCCGACTAGCCAGTGCCAATCCAATACGCTCAGTTTTTTTGGCCCTCACTGTCGGTAGGAGAGTGACCCCTGCCTCTATCCATCACTCACTCGAAGCTGGAAGAACGGATGGGAAATAGTACGTAATCCTCCCAGATCTCACCCACCGACCCTCAGCCCTTGCTCGCTCCAGACTACTGGGCCTACTACCCTTCCCTCTCCTAAGCATTCTGCCGTCTACAGCATATGGCACACTATCAATTCGCCTGAACACCCCTGTTCTGCTACAGCTCTCCACTAGTGGGCTCCGTACCGCTTTCCCGGCCAAAACTAAGGTTCCTCTCCACTGACAAGTTTGCGCCTCTTACACAACTATTGCTTGCTAAATTCTGTATGCAAATGCTTTGCTGCCCTATTGCTGGTCATTTCGCCCGACGTGGCCGGCAAGAAGTGGTTGTAGGCGACATGCTGTGTGCTTCCCTCCCGGTTCAGCCTTTGGCTGGCATTTACAACCGCGCTGCCGGCCCGATTGGGATGTAGGCAGAACGCTGTGGATGTGACCTTTCTACTTTTCAATAAAGGTTTTAAAAAAAAAAAAAAAAAAAAGAGATCTGTTCTGACACCATTAGAAGGTTTTTTTCCCGTGTGTCAAGTGTAAAGCTTGCCACAAGAGTAGACGAGTTACAACTTATGAGATTCCAGGAAAGGGAAAACATAATTAAAAAAAAACGGAATTTCCTAATCTGCACCACACCATACACTGTTTACTGCCTTAACTGTCTGTGCGGCCTTAAATATATTGGCAGTACAATTCATCCAACCAAAATCAGGATATTAGAGCATATGAGGGCAATTGCCAATGGCGATGTTATGTACCCCGTCGCCAGGCATTTTGCTAAAATGCATAATAAAGACAGGAACCTTCTTACATTTTTCTGCTTAGATAATGTACCAGCGCATCCTAGAAGAGGCGATCGTGTGCCCAGGTTGAGGCGCCTGGAATCACGGTACATTATCGATTTACAGACTAAAGCACCAGGAGGGTTAAGCAGTAGTGAGGAATTAACAGTACATTTGGGCGATTAAATAGACCCAGAAATAGGAAGATTGTATATTGTAGTGATTGGGCTTCCGATTTTCTATTTGACTGAAACATGCTATTTTCTTCTCTTTTCTTTTCTTTTCTTCTTTAATTTCCTCTTATACCTTATAGGATTTTCTTCAGTTAATGAGGGGCATGCATGCATAAAGTGATATGATTTGTTGATGAAACATGGTTATGATAACTATACCATGGGATTGGGGGTGTTTTTAACATGCTTTGGATCTGTCTCTAAGACACCGTTTAACATGGTTTTGAACAGTTAATGATATATGCATAGAATATTTTGTTGTATGACAACCACAAAAATGAAAAGTCAAGGGTGTTAGTGATGTAGAAGGAAGATGTATGCCAGCCCATTCAGGGCTAGATTCATTAGAAGATTGATGTCAGCCCATTCAGGGCAAAATTGATTAATGCACACACGAGGATTGGCTCAGTGTTGACATTTATAATCCTTCCACTGGTCTGCCCATCCAGGGCGCAATTGTGATAATTTAGTGGGTTTTCATCACTACCTCAAGAACGGAATGAAATTGTATAAACATTGGTGGGTTTGTCTTTGTAATGCGTGTATATGAATTCGCAAGGGATAGTTCAGAATTAGCTGAGTATTGAGGAGGCGAGTAACGGCCTACACGCATCTTTAATGTGAAATGTATTTAATTTGCACATTCTGTAATGGCGGACTGATTGGAAACTGTGATTTCAGTCCCTCATTTATTTTGATGAACTGTTCTTTTAAATGACGGTGACGCAGGCGCTCTTCATGAACATCGAAGAAGGCATCTGCCGAAACGCGTCTGTGTGGCCAGGAGACCGTGTTCAATAAAGTTACGGTACTCATCCCCGCGAGTGCTTTGCCTTACTTCAGGTACTATTACCCAAGAGGAGAGGAGCGGAGTTATATATATATATATATATATGTAACCAAAAACACCCAGAAGCTTGAGGCCGCACACAGCTGCAGGTGAGTTACAAACTCCATTTGAACCAAGCAGGCAGCTTAACATCCCTTTGAAGTCCATGGCCTGACGCGTTTCGATGCCGCTGTTTGCATCTCCTCAGAGGCCGTGTCAGCAGAGGTGATTTATGGCTGCCGCATTTCCCCTGCGTGTTTGTGGTTAGTGAGCTATCAGTGCTCCTCCCTTGGTGGAAGTTCATTTTCAAATGCACGCTGGGATATGAGGTCTCATTTTGCCAAATAACGCCCTCTGGTGGGTTACCTCCGCTGCAGCTAATTATGGACGATTATTCTCGGCCCTCCATTGAGCCTTGGATGATACTCTGCCGGCTTCATTAAAGGTACCCTGCAGCTTCGGAAAGAGGAATCTTCCTCTCCCTAGTCCCGTTGGTTGCGGGCAGTGCGATTCCCTCTGCGGCCTGGAACCGCCGCATAATATGTAACCAAAAACGCCCAGAAGCTTGAGGCCGCACACAGCTGCAGGTGAGTTACAAACTCCATTTGGGCGTTTTTGGTTACATATATATATATATATAGTTATATATATATATATATATATATATATATAGATATAGATATATAGATATAGATAGATAGATAGATATAGATATATATATATATATATATATAATATTATGTCCATCAGTGATTGTTTTTTATGCTAAGAACCCATGACTATCCACTTGCACTTTAAGCAACTACCAAAAGAGAGAGTAGTGTGGATGTCATGTCCGCTAGTTATTGTTTTGCTGCTACACATTTGCATTTAAAGCAAATAGTAAAGAGAAAATATTTGATTGTATAAGGCACTTTATTTTTATATTAATTTGTAAATATATAAAAATAAATTTTGCACAATTCCACATTTGCACTTTAGAAACAGGCTACATATATTCAAGATAAGGTAAAACTCATGAATTAATACAATATATGACAACATTAGTAGAAAGCAGAAAAGAAAGTATTATTCAATAACATCATTGAGAAGAGCAAAGTCTGGAAGAAGCATATAGACATGGGACTATTAGATTGCAGTCAATCAACAAGGGACTAAGCATATATGTGTTCTGGTTTTATTCATCATTTGATCCCTCAGTCAACGTATTAATGTATTGTTGTTTTAGAATCGAATATTTAATATGTTTTACTATATGTTGTATTTAACACCAAATCTACATTATATTACACAATGACTAATTTTCATTGAGAAGAAGAAGAAAAAAAGGAAAAAAACGTAGTTCTGACCGTGAGCATTATGCTGTCAAATGAGTATAACAGTCTGTTCTCTATGTTTATGGTTAAACCAATGCAATTGTCACTTTAAATTGCTTGTTCCCATAATGCAGTTCGCAATGTGATCAAGGCCTGTCCAGGCAGAAACGCGTTATGGCGGAAAAACAGCAATAAAATATACCACAACAGCTATATTGGGTCCATGTCCGTCTTTTTTCCAGAAGCAGGTAATGAACCGAGCGGAGAAGGGTGAGATATATATATATATATATATCTATATTCACTGAAAAAACCACAGGTTTCAGGGACGTTATAGTTAGTTAGACATTTCACTAGTACAAAACCAGAGAAATTCGCCCATTATAGTTAGTTGAGCTAACTATAACTCACGCCCCCGCAATGCACTGCTGATGACGTCACATAATTCATGACATCATCCACGTGATAATCTGATGCACCTCCTCACACCCTAATATAACCTTTGATACACCCACTCTAAAATGTAGACTACCATTTTCGAAACCATAGACACACCAATACCAGTTACTATATACCCACTCACTGATTCCTAGGTCTACTCACATGTCCACTCACTCATCCATACAGTTACTCATACATGCAGTCACTCATCAATACAGCACTATCATATGCACTCATACACCTATACAGACACTCACACAACAGCACTCACCCATAGAGTTACTCACACACCTAGTCAGTTATGCAAAGAATCAATCACACTCCCATTTACTCACCTATACAGTTATACACACACCACTTCACTTATTCATACAGATACTAACACATACTTACTCTCTTCTACAATCACTGACACAAGCACACACTCATCCATACAGCCACGCTCACAATCACTCATTCTCACATATAGTAATTTATATACTCCAACACTCACATATACTGCCTTTCACATATGTAGTTACTCACACATGTACCACTGAGACATCCATTCACTCACCAACACACCCATACACACACTCACCCACCCATACAGCCCTTCACAGATGCACTCTCGAACCCATGCACCCAGTGAATCACCTACTCACACATCTATGCACAGAGTCACACACCCCCACCCACCCACAGAGACACTCAGGCACCCATACAGATACTCAGACAACCAATCAATAACCCATATAGACACTCATGTTGCTACTCACCAACCCATGCAGCCGCCTACACACCAACTGACAGAGTAATACAGACATTCACACAGTTTAGTCACTAACCCATGCATTCAGTAAGACACGATTAATCAGTCACTTATACAGTCAGTCACGCACCTACTAAATCATCTATTCAGACACTTATACACCCACTCATTCTTCAATACACCTTGGTATATATATATATATATATATTATCTACTGGCGGTCGCCAGTAGATAGTTATAGTTAGGACCTATTTTCCATAGGAAATCCGCAACATTCTATTTGAAATAACTCTTGCGTCGGTTGATGAATCTTCGTGAAATTTTCAAACTTTATGGCCCGCTCGGGTCCGCTCTTACCCTGAAAGTTTCGGGGTGATTCGTCAGGTGGGGGCCTAGAAAAAAGGGGGGTCCCAAAACGTGTTTTCCCCATTCATTTTCCCATAGGAAACTTTAGCCAAGGCTACAGCCCGAACTGCTGAACGGAATTACACAAAATTTGGCAAAGAGGTAGTTCTTGGTTCAGAAAGAACCCTTTTATTAAATGGTGTAAATCCGTTCAGTAGTTGCGGAGAAATTAAAAAAATAAGAGTCAAAAAATCAATTTCCCATAGGAAACTTTATGCAAGGCTACAGCCCGAACTGCTGAACGGAATTACACCAAATTTGGCAAAGAGGTAGTTCTTGGTTCAGAAAGAACCCTTTTTGTTAAATGGTGTAAATCCATTCAGTAGTTGCTGAGAAAATCAAAAGTAAAAACACATATATATCTGGGCGGAGCCTAACCACACATGTCATCGTGAGATCTGATTGGCTGTCAGCACTTCATCCTGGAATTGCTGGCAGCCATCTTGGGACCAATATAAATGATAGTACCCCATTGAAATGCATTGTAGTGAATCGAAGATTTTGAGGGTTACCAAAAGGAGAACTATAAAGGGTGATAACAGACTTTAGTTACATTAGAATTCATTTGTTGATGGTACCATACTAATTTCAGGAATTGTGGTGTGTTCTAAGGTGATTTTACCCTGTGAAAAACCTTCTGCTGGGATATCATGAATCATGTTTGAGAGAAAACTATTTTCACATGCTTGTCCCATACAGTTTTGGAAGGTGCTCCAGAAGCTAAAATGAGAGCCTATTTTCTGTAAATTCACATTATCTTTCTCAGTCATGTGAGAATGAAGTCTGACATTCTCAGTAAAACATGTACATCCAACAAGGGCAGAGACTGTCAGTTGATTCCTTTGTGTTCTACTGCAGCTTCCCAGAGTGTTCTAAAGAACAACTAGAGTGCTAACAGCCTTACTTATGACAAAAGTATGGCACACCTGAAGCCATCTTGATTGGAATAAACTGGTAACACTTAAAACATTTAATTTAAAAAGGAACACAATGATGGGGTTCATCTTGTCATAGAAATTATGGTTAGTGCTCTGGAAAGAAAAATTAGGACATGTTTCAAGTGTGATCTCAAATATCTTCCTGTTATATTTCAACAGGAGCAGCCTGTCAGTTGATGCCTTTGTGTTCTACTGCAGCTTCCCCGAGTGTTCTAAAGAACAACTAGAGCGCTAACAGTCTTACTTATGACAAAAGTATGGCACACCTGAAGCCATCTTGATTGGAATAAACTGGTAACACTTAAAACATTTAATTTAAAAAGGAACAAAATGAGGGGTTCATTTTGCCATAGAAATTATGGTTAGTGCTGTAGAAAGAAAAATTAGGACATGTTTTAAGTGAGATCTCAAATATCTTCCTGTTATATTTCAACAGGAGCAGCCTGTCAGTTGATGCCTTTGTGTTCTACTGCAGCTTCCCAGAGTGTTCTAAAGAACAACTAGATTGCTAACAGCCTTACTTATGACAAAAGTATGGCACACCTGAAGCCATCTTGATTGGAATAAACTGGTAACACTTAAAACTTTTAATTTAAAAAGGAACAAAATGAGGGGTTCATTTTGCCATAGAAATTATGGTTAGTGCTGCAAAAGAAAATTTAGTGCATGTTTTAAGTGAGATCTCAAATCATCTTCTATTTCATTAGAAAATTCTGACATGCAGACTGAAACAATCACTTTCAATACCAGCAGTAGACTTCCAGTTAACTCCTTGGTGAGCAGTAGCTTTACTACAGTGATCTAATGAACAACTAGAGTGCTAACATTCTGAATTTATGGCAAATGTGTGACACATCTGAATGCCTTCTTGATGGAATCAAAGTAAAAAACTGAAAGCATTTCCTACTGAGGAGACTGCAGTAAATGAGGAAATTAGGAAACTTCATAACAAAGAAGTCTTCCAAGATGGCCACCAGTGAAAAAAGAGCCCAAATGTAGCACAAATATTACCCAGATGTAGCCCACATATAGCCCAATGACAAAAGTGTGCAAAACACTTTTTATTTTTAGTTTTTTTGCAGTTTTATGTAGTGCAAACTGGTCAGGTATTGGAGCGTTGCATCTTAAAACATGACCCCTTACACTACAAAAACACCACTGCACTACCCTAAACCCTAAAACACTACCCCCAGCACGACCCCCTACACTACACAAGCACCACTGCACTATCCTAAACCCTAAAACACTACCCCCAGCATGACCCCCTACACTACACAAACACCACTGCACTACCCTAAACCCTAAAACACTACCCCAACACCACTGCACTAACCTAAATCCTAAAACACTACCCCCTGCACGACCCCCTACACTACCCAAACACCACTGCACTACCCTAAAACATGACCCCCTACACTACACAAACACCACTGCACTACCCTAAACCCTAAAACACTACCCCCAGCACGAACCCCTACACTACACAAGCACCACTGCACTACCCTAACCCTAAAACACTACCCCCAGCACGACCCCCTTCACTAGACAAACACTACAGCACTACCTTAAACCCTAAAACACTACCCCCAGCACGACCCCCTACACTACCAAAACACCACTGCACTAACCTAAATCCTAAAACACTACTCCCAGCACGACCCCTACACTACCCAAACACCACTGCACTACCCTAAAACATGACCCCCTACACTACACAAACACCACTGCACTACCCTAAACCCTAAAACACTACCCCCAGCACGACCCCCTACACTACACAAGCACCACTGCACTACCCTAAACCCTAAAACACTACCCCCAGCACGACCCCCTACACTGCCCGAACACCACTGCACTGCCCTAAACCCTGAAACACCATCCCCTGCACGACCCCTACACTGCCCGAACACCACTGCACTGCCCTAAACCCTGAAACACCAACCCTAGCACGACCCCCTACACTGCCCGAACACCACTGCACTGCCCTAAACCCTGAAACACCACCCCTTCACGACCCCCTACTCTGCCCGAACACCACTGCACTGCCCTAAACCCTGAAACACCACCCCCAGCACGCCCCCTACACTGCCCGAACACCACTGCACTGCCCTAAACCCTGAAACACTACCCCCAGCAAGACCTCCTACACTGCCCGAACACAACTGCACTGCCCTAAACCCTGAAACACCACCCCTTCACGACCCCCTACACTGCCCGAACACCACTGCACTGCCCTAAACCCTGAAACACCACCCCCAGCACGCCCCCTACACTGCCCGAACACCACTGCGCTGCCCTAAACCCTGAAACACTACCCCCAGCAAGACCTCCTACACTGCCCGAACACCACTGCACTGCCCTAAACCCTGAAACATCACCCCCAGCATGACCCCCTACACTGCCCGAACACCACTGCACTGCCCTAAACCCTGAAACACCACCCCCAGCACGACCCCCTACACTGCCCGAACACCACTGCACTGCACTGAACCCTGAAACACCACCCCCTGCACGACCCCCTACACTGCCCGAACACTACTGCACTGCCCTAAACCCTGAAACACCATCCCCAGCACGACCCCCTACACTGCACGAACACCACTGCACTGCCCTAAACCCTGAAACACTACCCCCAGCAAGACCCCCTACACTGCCTGAACACCACTGCAATGCCCTAAACCCTGAAACATCACCCCCAGCAAGACCCCCTACACTGCCCGAACACCACTGCCCTAAACCCTGAAACACCACCCCCAGCAAGACCCCCTACACTGCCCGAACACCACTGCACTGCCCTAAACCCTGAAACACCAGCCCCAGCACGACCCCTACACTGCCCGAACACCACTGCACTGCCCTAAACCCTGAAACACCACCCCTGCACCACCCCCTACACTGCCCGAACACCACTGCACTGCCCTAAACCCTGAAACACCACCCCCAGCACGACCCCCTACACTGCCCGAACACGACTGCACTGCCCTAAACCCTGAAACACCACCCCCTGCACGATCCCCTACACTGCCCGAACACTACTGCACTGCCCTAAACCCTGAAACACCACCCCCTGCACTATCCCCTACACTGCCCGAAGACCACTGCACTGCCCTAAACCCCGAAACACTACCCCCAGCAAGACCCCCTACAGTTATATATATATATATATATATATATATAGATATAGATATATAGATATAGATAGATAGATAGATAGATATAGATAGATATATATATATATATATATATAATATTATGTCCATCAGTGATTGTTTTTTATGCTAAGAACCCATGACTATCCACTTGCACTTTAAGCAACTACCAAAAGAGAGAGTAGTGTGGATGTCATGTCCGCTAGTTATTGTTTTGCTGCTACACATTTGCATTTAAAGCAAATAGTAAAGAGAAAATATTTGATTGTATAAGGCACTTTATTTTTATATTAATTTGTAAATATATAAAAAATCAGTTTTGCACAATTCCACATTTGCACTTTAGAAACAGGCTACATATATTCAAGATAAGGTAAAACTCATGAATTAATACAATATATGACAACATTAGTAGAAAGCAGAAAAGAAAGTATTATTCAATAACATCATTGAGAAGAGCAAAGTCTGGAAGAAGCATATAGACATGGGACTATTAGATTGCAGTCAATCAACAAGGGACTAAGCATATATGTGTTCTGGTTTTATTCATCATTTGATCCCTCAGTCAACGTATTAATATATTGTTGTTTTAGAATCGAATATTTAATATGTTTTACTATATGTTGTATTTAACACCAAATCTACATTATATTACACAATGACTAATTTTCATTGAGAAGAAGAAGAAAAAAAGGAAAAAAACGTAGTTCTGACCGTGAGCATTATGCTGTCAAATGAGTATAACAGTCTGTTCTCTATGTTTATGGTTAAACCAATGCAATTGTCACTTTAAATTGCTTGTTCCCATAATGCAGTTCTCAATGTGATCAAGGCCTGTCCAGGCCGAAACGCGTTATGGCGGAAAAACAGCAATAAAATATACCACAACAGCTATATTGGGTCCATGTCCGTCTTTTTTCCAGAAGCAGGTAATGAACCGAGCGGAGAAGGGTGTGTTATATATATATATATATATATATCTATATTCACTGAAAAAACCATATGTTTCAGGGACGTTATAGTTAGTTAGACATTTCACTAGTACAAAACCAGAGAAATTCGCCCGTTATAGTTAGTTGAGCTAACTATAACTCAAGCCCCGCAATGCACTGCTGATGACGTCACATAATACATAATTCATGACATGGTCAGTGACATCACTGATGACATCTCAAATGACATCACTGATGACATCATCCACGTGATAATCTGATGCACCTCCTCACACCCTAATATAACCTTTGATACACCCACTCTAAAATGTAGACTACCATTTTCGAAACCATAGACACACCAATACCAGTTACTATATACCCACTCACTGATTCCTAGGTCTACTCACATGTCCACTCACTCATCCATACAGTTACTCATACATGCAGTCACTCATCAATACAGCACTATCATATGCACTCATACACCTATACAGACACTCACACAACAGCACTCACCCATAGAGTTACTCACACACCTAGTCAGTTATGCAAAGAATCAATCACACTCCCATTTACTCACCTATACAGTTATACACACACCACTTCACTTATTCATACAGATACTAACACATACTTACTCTCTTCTACAATCACTGACACAAGCACACACTCATCCATACAGCCACGCTCACAATCACTCACTCTCACATATAGTAATTTATATACTCCAACACTCACATATACTGCCTTTCACATATGTAGTTACTCACACATGTACCACTGAGACATCCATTCACTCACCAACACACCCATACACACACTCACCCACCCATACAGCCCTTCACAGATGCACTCTCGAACCCATGCACCCAGTGAATCACCTACTCACACATCTATGCACAGAGTCACACACCCCCCACCCACCCACAGAGACACTCAGGCACCCATACAGATACTCAGACAACCAATCAATAACCCATATAGACACTCATGTTGCTACTCACCAACCCATGCAGCCGCCTACACACCAACTGACAGAGTAATACAGACATTCACACAGTTTAGTCACTAACCCATGCATTCAATAAGACACGATTAATCAGTCACTTATACAGTCAGTCACGCACCTACTAAATCATCTATTCAGATACTTATACACCCACTCATTCTTCAATACACCTTGGTATATATATATATATATATATTATCTACTGGCGGTCGCCAGTAGATAGTTATAGTTAGGACCTATTTTCCATAGGAAATCCGCAACATTCTATTTGAAATAACTCTTGCGTCCGTTGATGAATTTTCGCGAAATTTTCAAACTTTATGGCCCGCTCGGGTCCGCTCCTACCCTGCAAGTTTCGGGGTGATTCGTCAGGTGGGGGCCGAGAAAAAAGGGGGGTCCCAAAACGTGTTTTCCCCATTCATTTTCCCATAGGAAACTTTAGCCACGGCTACAGCCCGAACTGCTGAACGGAATTACACAAAATTTGGCAAAGAGGTAGTTCTTGGTTCAGAAAGAACCCTTTTTGTTAAATGGTGTAAATCCGTTCAGTAGTTGCGGAGAAATTAAAAAAATAAGAGTCAAAAAATCAATTTCCCATAGGAAACTTTATGCAAGGCTACAGCCCGAACTGCTGAACGGAATTACACCAAATTTGGCAAAGAGGTAGTTCTTGGTTCAGAAAGAACCCTTTTTGTTAAATGGTGTAAATCCGTTCAGTAGTTGCTGAGAAAATCAAAAGTAAAAACACATATATATCTGGGCGGAGCCTAACCACACATGTCATCGTGAGATCTGATTGGCTGTCAGCACTTCATCCTGGAATTGCTGGCAGCCATCTTGGGACCAATATAAATGATAGTACCCCATTGAAATGCATTGTAGTGAATCGAAGATTTTGAGGGTTACGAAAAGGAGAACTATAAAGGGTGATAACAGACTTTAGTTACATTAGAATTCATTTGTTGATGGTACCATACTAATTTCAGGAATTGTGGTGTGTTCTAAGGTGATTTTACCCTGTGAAAAACCTTCTGCTGGGATATCATGAATCATGTTTGAGAGAAAACAATTTTCACATGCTTGCCCCACACAGTTTTGGAAGGTGCTCCAGAAGCTAAAATGAGAGCATATTTTCTGTAAATTCACATTATCTTTCTCAGTCATGTGAGAATGAAGTCTGACATGCTCAGTAAAACATGTACATCCAACAAGGGTAGAGACTGTCAGTTGATTCCTTTGTGTTCTACTGCAGCTTCCCAGAGTGTTCTAAAGAACAACTAGAGTGCTAACAGCCTTACTTATGACAAAAGTATGGCACACCTGAAGCCATCTTGATTGGAATAAACTGGTAACACTTAAAACATTTAATTTAAAAAGGAACACAATGATGGGGTTCATCTTGTCATAGAAATTATGGTTAGTGCTCTGGAAAGAAAAATTAGGACATGTTTCAAGTGTGATCTCAAATATCTTCCTGTTATATTTCAACAGGAGCAGCCTGTCAGTTGATGCCTTTGTGTTCTACTGCAGCTTCCCAGAGTGTTCTAAAGAACAACTAGAGCGCTAACAGTCTTACTTATGACAAAAGTATGGCACACCTGAAGCCATCTTGATTGGAATAAACTGGTAACACTTAAAACATTTAATTTAAAAAGGATCAAAATGATGAGGTTCATTTTGTCATAGAAATTATGGTTAGTGCTGTAGAAAGAAAAATTAGGACATGTTTCAAGTGTGATCTCAAATATCTTCCTGTTATATTTCAACAGGAGCAGCCTGTCAGTTGATGCCTTTGTGTTCTACTGCTGCTTCCCAGAGTGTTCTAAAGAACAATTAGAGCGCTAACAGTCTTACTTATGACAAAAGTATGGCACACCTGAAGCCATCTTGATTGGAATAAACTGGTAACACTTAAAACATTTAATTTAAAAAGGAACAAAATGAGGGGGTTCATTTTGCCATAGAAATTATGGTTAGTGCTGTAGAAAGAAAAATTAGGACATGTTTTAAGTGAGATCTCAAATATCTTCCTGTTATATTTCAACAGGAGCAGCCTGTCAGTTGATGCCTTTGTGTTCTACTGCAGCTTCCCAGAGTGTTCTAAAGAACAACTAGAGTGCTAACAGCCTTACTTATGACAAAAGTATGGCACACCTGAAGCCATCTTGATTGGAATAAACTGGTAACACTTAAAACATTTAATTTAAAAAGGAACAAAATGAGGGGGTTCATTTTGCCATAGAAAGTATGGTTAGTGCTGCAAAAAGAAAATGTAGTGCATGTTTTAAGTGAGATCTCAAATCATCTTCTATTTCATTAGAAAATTCTGACATGCAGACTGAAACAATCACTTTCAATACCAGCAGTAGACTTCCAGTTAACTCCTTGGTGAGCAGTAGCTTTACTACAGTGATCTAATGAACAACTAGAGTGCTAACATTCTGAATTTATGGCAAATGTGTGACACATCTGAATGCCTTCTTGATGGAATCAAAGTAAAAAACTGAAAGCATTTCCTACTGAGGAGACTGCAGTAAATGAGGAAATTAGGAAACTTCATAACAAAGAAGTCTTCCAAGATGGCCACCAGTAAAAAAAGAGCCCAAATGTAGCACAAATATTACCCAGATGTAGCCCACATATAGCCCAATGACAAAAGTGTGCAAAACACTTTTTATTTTTAGTTTTTTTGCAGTTTTATGTAGTGCAAACTGGTCAGGTATTGGAGCGTTGCATCTTAAAACATGACCCCCTTACACTACAAAAACACCACTGCACTACCCTAAACCCTAAAACACTACCCCCAGCACGACCCTCTACACTACACAAGCACCACTGCACTATCCTAAACCCTAAAACACTACACCCAGCATGACCCCCTACACTACACAAACACCACTGCACTACCCTAAACCCTAAAACACTACCCCAACACCACTGCACTAACCTAAATCCTAAAACACTACCCCCAGCACGACCCCCTACACTACCCAAACACCACTGCAATACCCTAAAACATGACCCCCTACACTACACAAACACCACAGCACTACCCTAAACCCTAAAACACTACCCCCAGCACGACCCCCTACACTACACAAGCACCACTGCACTACCCTAAACCCTAAAACACTACCCCCAGCACGACCCCCTACACTAGACAAACACCACTGCACTACCTTAAACCCTAAAACACTACCCCCAGCACGACCCCCTACAGTTATATATATATATATATATATATATATAGATATAGATATATAGATATAGATAGATAGATAGATAGATATAGATAGATATATATATATATATAATATTATGTCCATCAGTGATTGTTTTTTATGCTAAGAACCCATGACTATCCACTTGCACTTTAAGCAACTACCAAAAGAGAGAGTAGTGTGGATGTCATGTCCGCTAGTTATTGTTTTGCTGCTACACATTTGCATTTAAAGCAAATAGTAAAGAGAAAATATTTGATTGTATAAGGCACTTTATTTTTATATTAATTTGTAAATATATAAAAAATCAGTTTTGCACAATTCCACATTTGCACTTTAGAAACAGGCTACATATATTCAAGATAAGGTAAAACTCATGAATTAATACAATATATGACAACATTAGTAGAAAGCAGAAAAGAAAGTATTATTCAATAACATCATTGAGAAGAGCAAAGTCTGGAAGAAGCATATAGACATGGGACTATTAGATTGCAGTCAATCAACAAGGGACTAAGCATATATGTGTTCTGGTTTTATTCATCATTTGATCCCTCAGTCAACGTATTAATATATTGTTGTTTTAGAATCGAATATTTAATATGTTTTACTATATGTTGTATTTAACACCAAATCTACATTATATTACACAATGACTAATTTTCATTGAGAAGAAGAAGAAAAAAAGGAAAAAAACGTAGTTCTGACCGTGAGCATTATGCTGTCAAATGAGTATAACAGTCTGTTCTCTATGTTTATGGTTAAACCAATGCAATTGTCACTTTAAATTGCTTGTTCCCATAATGCAGTTCTCAATGTGATCAAGGCCTGTCCAGGCCGAAACGCGTTATGGCGGAAAAACAGCAATAAAATATACCACAACAGCTATATTGGGTCCATGTCCGTCTTTTTCCAGAAGCAGGTAATGAACCGAGCGGAGAAGGGTGTGTTATATATATATATATATATCTATATTCACTGAAAAAACCATAGGTTTCAGGGACGTTATAGTTAGTTAGACATTTCACTAGTACAAAACCAGAGAAATTCGCCCGTTATAGTTAGTTGAGCTAACTATAACTCAAGCCCCCGCAATGCACTGCTGATGACGTCACATAATACATAATTCATGACATGGTCAGTGACATCACTGATGACATCTCAAATGACATCACTGATGACATCATCCACGTGATAATCTGATGCACCTCCTCACACCCTAATATAACCTTTGATACACCCACTCTAAAATGTAGACTACCATTTTCGAAACCATAGACACACCAATACCAGTTACTATATACCCACTCACTGATTCCTAGGTCTACTCACATGTCCACTCACTCATCCATACAGTTACTCATACATGCAGTCACTCATCAATACAGCACTATCATATGCACTCATACACCTATACAGACACTCACACAACAGCACTCACCCATAGAGTTACTCACACACCTAGTCAGTTATGCAAAGAATCAATCACACTCCCATTTACTCACCTATACAGTTATACACACACCACTTCACTTATTCATACAGATACTAACACATACTTACTCTCTTCTACAATCACTGACACAAGCACACACTCATCCATACAGCCACTCTCACAATCACTCACTCTCAC
This sequence comes from Calotriton arnoldi, assembly GCA_963921515.1. Classification (NCBI taxonomy): domain Eukaryota; kingdom Metazoa; phylum Chordata; class Amphibia; order Caudata; family Salamandridae; genus Calotriton; species Calotriton arnoldi. The sequence goes on from CAWUFW010005876.1 coordinate 117,011, forward strand.
ATATAGTAATTTATATACTCCAACACTCACATATACTGCCTTTCACATATGTAGTTACTCACACATGTACCACTGAGACATCCATTCACTCACCAACACACCCATACACACACTCACCCACCCATACAGCCCTTCACAGATGCACTCTCGAACCCATGCACCCAGTGAATCACCTACTCACACATCTATGCACAGAGTCACACACCCCCACCCACCCACAGAGACACTCAGGCACCCATACAGATACTCAGACAACCAATCAATAACCCATATAGACACTCATGTTGCTACTCACCAACCCATGCAGCCGCCTACACACCAACTGACAGAGTAATACAGACATTCACACAGTTTAGTCACTAACCCATGCATTCAATAAGACACGATTAATCAGTCACTTATACAGTCAGTCACGCACCTACTAAATCATCTATTCAGATACTTATACACCCACTCATTCTTCAATACAACCTTGGTATATATATATATATATATTATCTACTGGCGGTCGCCAGTAGATAGTTATAGTTAGGACCTATTTTCCATAGGAAATCCGCAACATTCTATTTGAAATAACTCTTGCGTCGGTTGATGAATTTTCGCGAAATTTTCAAACTTTATGGCCCGCTCGGGTCCGCTCCTACCCTGCAAGTTTCGGGGTGATTCGTCAGGTGGGGGCCGAGAAAAAAGGGGGGTCCCAAAACGTGTTTTCCCCATTCATTTTCCCATAGGAAACTTTAGCCACGGCTACAGCCCGAACTGCTGAACGGAATTACACAAAATTTGGCAAAGAGGTAGTTCTTGGTTCAGAAAGAACCCTTTTTGTTAAATGGTGTAAATCCGTTCAGTAGTTGCGGAGAAATTAAAAAAATAAGAGTCAAAAAATCAATTTCCCATAGGAAACTTTATGCAAGGCTACAGCCCGAACTGCTGAACGGAATTACACCAAATTTGGCAAAGAGGTAGTTCTTGGTTCAGAAAGAACCCTTTTTGTTAAATGGTGTAAATCCGTTCAGTAGTTGCTGAGAAAATCAAAAGTAAAAACACATATATATCTGGGCGGAGCCTAACCACACATGTCATCGTGAGATCTGATTGGCTGTCAGCACTTCATCCTGGAATTGCTGGCAGCCATCTTGGGACCAATATAAATGATAGTACCCCATTGAAATGCATTGTAGTGAATCGAAGATTTTGAGGGTTACCAAAAGGAGAACTATAAAGGGTGATAACAGACTTTAGTTACATTAGAATTCATTTGTTGATGGTACCATACTAATTTCAGGAATTGTGGTGTGTTCTAAGGTGATTTTACCCTGTGAAAAACCTTCTGCTGGGATATCATGAATCATGTTTGAGAGAAAACAATTTTCACATGCTTGTCCCACACAGTTTTGGAAGGTGCTCCAGAAGCTAAAATGAGAGCATATTTTCTGTAAATTCACATTATCTTTCTCAGTCATGTGAGAATGAAGTCTGACATGCTCAGTAAAACATGTACATCCAACAAGGGTAGAGACTGTCAGTTGATTCCTTTGTGTTCTACTGCAGCTTCCCAGAGTGTTCTAAAGAACAACTAGAGTGCTAACAGCCTTACTTATGACAAAAGTATGGCACACCTGAAGCCATCTTGATTGGAATAAACTGGTAACACTTAAAACATTTAATTTAAAAAGGAACACAATGATGGGGTTCATCTTGTCATAGAAATTATGGTTAGTGCTCTGGAAAGAAAAATTAGGACATGTTTCAAGTGTGATCTCAAATATCTTCCTGTTATATTTCAACAGGAGCAGCCTGTCAGTTGATGCCTTTGTGTTCTACTGCAGCTTCCCAGAGTGTTCTAAAGAACAACTAGAGCGCTAACAGTCTTACTTATGACAAAAGTATGGCACACCTGAAGCCATCTTGATTGGAATAAACTGGTAACACTTAAAACATTTAATTTAAAAAGGATCAAAATGATGAGGTTCATTTTGTCATAGAAATTATGGTTAGTGCTGTAGAAAGAAAAATTAGGACATGTTTCAAGTGTGATCTCAAATATCTTCCTGTTATATTTCAACAGGAGCAGCCTGTCAGTTGATGCCTTTGTGTCCTACTGCAGCTTCCCAGAGTGTTCTAAAGAACAATTAGAGCGCTAACAGTCTTACTTATGACAAAAGTATGGCACACCTGAAGCCATCTTGATTGGAATAAACTGGTAACACTTAAAACATTTAATTTAAAAAGGAACAAAATGAGGGGGTTCATTTTGCCATAGAAATTATGGTTAGTGCTGTAGAAAGAAAAATTAGGACATGTTTTAAGTGAGATCTCAAATATCTTCCTGTTATATTTCAACAGGAGCAGCCTGTCAGTTGATGCCTTTGTGTTCTACTGCAGCTTCCCAGAGTGTTCTAAAGAACAACTAGAGTGCTAACAGCCTTACTTATGACAAAAGTATGGCACACCTGAAGCCATCTTGATTGGAATAAACTGGTAACACTTAAAACATTTAATTTAAAAAGGAACAAAATGAGGGGTTCATTTTGCCATAGAAATTATGGTTAGTGCTGCAAAAAGAAAATGTAGTGCATGTTTTAAGTGAGATCTCAAATCATCTTCTATTTCATTAGAAAATTCTGACATGCAGACTGAAACAATCACTTTCAATACCAGCAGTAGACTTCCAGTTAACTCCTTGGTGAGCAGTAGCTTTACTACAGTGATCTAATGAACAACTAGAGTGCTAACATTCTGAATTTATGGCAAATGTGTGACACATCTGAATGCCTTCTTGATGGAATCAAAGTAAAAAACTGAAAGCATTTCCTACTGAGGAGACTGCAGTAAATGAGGAAATTAGGAAACTTCATAACAAAGAAGTCTTCCAAGATGGCCACCAGTGAAAAAAGAGCCCAAATGTAGCACAAATATTACCCAGATGTAGCCCACATATAGCCCAATGACAAAAGTGTGCAAAACACTTTTTATTTTTAGTTTTTTTGCAGTTTTATGTAGTGCAAACTGGTCAGGTATTGGAGCGTTGCATCTTAAAACATGACCCCCTTACACTACAAAAACACCACTGCACTACCCTAAACCCTAAAACACTACCCCCAGCACGACCCCCTACACTACACAAGCACCACTGCACTATCCTAAACCCTAAAACACTACCCCCAGCATGACCCCCTACACTACACAAACACCACTGCACTACCCTAAACCCTAAAACACTACCCCAACACCACTGCACTAACCTAAATCCTAAAACACTACCCCCAGCACGACCCCCTACACTACCCAAACACCACTGCAATACCCTAAAACATGACACCCTACACTACACAAACACCACAGCACTACCCTAAACCCTAAAACACTACCCCCAGCACGACCCCCTACACTACACAAGCACCACTGCACTACCCTAAACCCTAAAACACTACCCCCAGCACGACCCCCTACACTAGACAAACACCACTGCACTACCTTAAACCCTAAAACACTACCCCCAGCACGACCCCCTACAGTTATATATATATATATATATATATATAGATATAGATATAGATAGATAGATAGATATAGATAGATATATATATATATATAATATTATGTCCATCAGTGATTGTTTTTTATGCTAAGAACCCATGACTATCCACTTGCACTTTAAGCAACTACCAAAAGAGAGAGTAGTGTGGATGTCATGTCCGCTAGTTATTGTTTTGCTGCTACACATTTGCATTTAAAGCAAATAGTAAAGAGAAAATATTTGATTGTATAAGGCACTTTATTTTTATATTAATTTGTAAATATATAAAAAATCAGTTTTGCACAATTCCACATTTGCACTTTAGAAACAGGCTACATATATTCAAGATAAGGTAAAACTCATGAATTAATACAATATATGACAACATTAGTAGAAAGCAGAAAAGAAAGTATTATTCAATAACATCATTGAGAAGAGCAAAGTCTGGAAGAAGCATATAGACATGGGACTATTAGATTGCAGTCAATCAACAAGGGACTAAGCATATATGTGTTCTGGTTTTATTCATCATTTGATCCCTCAGTCAACGTATTAATATATTGTTGTTTTAGAATCGAATATTTAATATGTTTTACTATATGTTGTATTTAACACCAAATCTACATTATATTACACAATGACTAATTTTCATTGAGAAGAAGAAGAAAAAAAGGAAAAAAACGTAGTTCTGACCGTGAGCATTATGCTGTCAAATGAGTATAACAGTCTGTTCTCTATGTTTATGGTTAAACCAATGCAATTGTCACTTTAAATTGCTTGTTCCCATAATGCAGTTCTCAATGTGATCAAGGCCTGTCCAGGCCGAAACGCGTTATGGCGGAAAAACAGCAATAAAATATACCACAACAGCTATATTGGGTCCATGTCCGTCTTTTTCCAGAAGCAGGTAATGAACCGAGCGGAGAAGGGTGTGTTATATATATATATATATATATATATCTATATTCACTGAAAAAACCATAGGTTTCAGGGACGTTATAGTTAGTTAGACATTTCACTAGTACAAAACCAGAGAAATTCGCCCGTTATAGTTAGTTGAGCTAACTATAACTCACGCCCCGCAATGCACTGCTGATGACGTCACATAATACATAATTCATGACATGGTCAGTGACATCACTGATGACATCTCAAATGACATCACTGATGACATCATCCACATGATAATCTGATGCACCTCCTCACACCCTAATATAACCTTTGATACACCCACTCTAAAATGTAGACTACCATTTTCGAAACCATAGACACACCAATACCAGTTACTATATACCCACTCACTGATTCCTAGGTCTACTCACATGTCCACTCACTCATCCATACAGTTACTCATACATGCAGTCACTCATCAATACAGCACTATCATATGCACTCATACACCTATACAGACACTCACACAACAGCACTCACCCATAGAGTTACTGACACACCTAGTCAGTTATGCAAAGAATCAATCACACTCCCATTTACTCACCTATACAGTTATACACACACCACTTCACTTATTCATACAGATACTAACACATACTTACTCTCTTCTACAATCACTGACACAAGCACACACTCATCCATACAGCCACGCTCACAATCACTCACTCTCACATATAGTAATTTATATACTCCAACACTCACATATACTGCCTTTCACATATGTAGTTACTCACACATGTACCACTGAGACATCCATTCACTCACCAACACACCCATACACACACTCACCCACCCATACAGCCCTTCACAGATGCACTCTCGAACCCATGCACCCAGTGAATCACCTACTCACACATCTATGCACAGAGTCACACACCCCCACCCACCCACAAAGACACTCAGGCACCCATACAGATACTCAGACAACCAATCAATAACCCATATAGACACTCATGTTGCTACTCACCAACCCATGCAGCCGCCTACACACCAACTGACAGAGTAATACAGACATTCACACAGTTTAGTCACTAACCCATGCATTCAATAAGACACGATTAATCAGTCACTTATACAGTCAGTCACGCACCTACTAAATCATCTATTCAGACACTTATACACCCACTCATTCTTCAATACACCTTGGTATATATATATATATATATATTATCTACTGGCGGTCGCCAGTAGATAGTTATAGTTAGGACCTATTTTCCATAGGAAATCCGCAACATTCTATTTGAAATAACTCTTGCGTCGGTTGATGAATCTTCGCGAAATTTTCAAACTTTATGGCCCGCTCGGGTCCGCTCCTACCCTGCAAGTTTCGGGGTGATTCGTCAGGTGGGGGCCGAGAAAAAGGGGGGTCCCAAAACGTGTTTTCCCATTCATTTTCCCATAGGAAACTTTAGCCACGGCTACAGCCTGAACTGCTGAACGGAATTACACAAAATTTGGCAAAGAGGTAGTTCTTGGTTCAGAAAGAACCCTTTTTGTTAAATGGTGTAAATCCGTTCAGTAGTTGCGGAGAAATTAAAAAATAAGAGTCAAAAAATCAATTTCCCATAGGAAACTTTATGCAAGGCTACAGCCCGAACTGCTGAACGGAATTACACCAAATTTGGCAAAGAGGTAGTTCTTGGTTCAGAAAGAACCCTTTTGTTAAATGGTGTAAATCCGTTCAGTAGTTGCTGAGAAAATCAAAAGTAAAAACACATATATATCTGGGCGGAGCCTAACCACACATGTCATCGTGAGATCTGATTGGCTGTCAGCACTTCATCCTGGAATTGCTGGCAGCCATCTTGGGACCAATATAAATGATAGTACCCCATTGAAATGCATTGTAGTGAATCGAAGATTTTGAGGGTTACCAAAAGGAGAACTATAAAGGGTGATAACAGACTTTAGTTACATTAGAATTCATTTGTTGATGGTACCATACTAATTTCAGGAATTGTGGTGTGTTCTAAGGTGAGTTTACCCTGTGAAAAACCTTCTGCTGGGATATCATGAATCATGTTTGAGAGAAAACAATTTTCACATGCTTGTCCCACACAGTTTTGGAAGGTGCTCCAGAAGCTAAAATGAGAGCATATTTTCTGTAAATTCACATTATCTTTCTCAGTCATGTGAGAATGAAGTCTGACATGCTCAGTAAAACATGTACATCCAACAAGGGTAGAGACTGTCAGTTGATTCCTTTGTGTTCTACTGCAGCTTCCCAGAGTGTTCTAAAGAACAACTAGAGTGCTAACAGCCTTACTTATGACAAAAGTATGGCACACCTGAAGCCATCTTGATTGGAATAAACTGGTAACACTTAAAACATTTAATTTAAAAAGGAACACAATGATGGGGTTCATCTTGTCATAGAAATTATGGTTAGTGCTCTGGAAAGAAAAATTAGGACATGTTTCAAGTGTGATCTCAAATATCTTCCTGTTATATTTCAACAGGAGCAGCCTGTCAGTTGATGCCTTTGTGTTCTACTGCAGCTTCCCAGAGTGTTCTAAAGAACAACTAGAGCGCTAACAGTCTTACTTATGACAAAAGTATGGCACACCTGAAGCCATCTTGATTGGAATAAACTGGTAACACTTAAAACATTTAATTTAAAAAGGATCAAAATGATGGGGTTCATTTTGTCATAGAAATTATGGTTAGTGCTGTAGAAAGAAAAATTAGGACATGTTTCAAGTGTGATCTCAAATATCTTCCTGTTATATTTCAACAGGAGCAGCCTGTCAGTTGATGCCTTTGTGTTCTACTGCAGCTTCCCAGAGTGTTCTAAAGAACAATTAGAGCGCTAACAGTCTTACTTATGACAAAAGTATGGCACACCTGAAGCCATCTTGATTGGAATAAACTGGTAACACTTAAAACATTTAATTTAAAAAGGAACAAAATGAGGGGGTTCATTTTGCCATAGAAATTATGGTTAGTGCTGTAGAAAGAAAAATTAGGACATGTTTTAAGTGAGATCTCAAATATCTTCCTGTTATATTTCAACAGGAGCAGCCTGTCAGTTGATGCCTTTGTGTTCTACTGCAGCTTCCCAGAGTGTTCTAAAGAACAACTAGAGTGCTAACAGCCTTACTTATGACAAAAGTATGGCACACCTGAAGCCATCTTGATTGGAATAAACTGGTAACACTTAAAACATTTAATTTAAAAAGGAACAAAATGAGGGGGTTCATTTTGCCATAGAAATTATGGTTAGTGCTGCAAAAGAAAATGTAGTGCATGTTTTAAGTGAGATCTCAAATCATCTTCTATTTCATTAGAAAATTCTGACATGCAGACTGAAACAATCACTTTCAATACCAGCAGTAGACTTCCAGTTAACTCCTTGGTGAGCAGTAGCTTTACTACAGTGATCTAATGAACAACTAGAGTGCTAACATTCTGAATTTATGGCAAATGTGTGACACATCTGAATGCCTTCTTGATGGAATCAAAGTAAAAAACTGAAAGCATTTCCTACTGAGGAGACTGCAGTAAATGAGGAAATTAGGAAACTTCATAACAAAGAAGTCTTCCAAGATGGCCACCAGTGAAAAAAGAGCCCAAATGTAGCACAAATATTACCCAGATGTAGCCCACATATAGCCCAATGACAAAAGTGTGCAAAACACTTTTTATTTTTAGTTTTTTGCAGTTTTATGTAGTGCAAACTGGTCAGGTATTGGAGCGTTGCATCTTAAAACATGACCCCCTTACACTACAAAAACACCACTGCACTACCCTAAACCCTAAAACACTACCCCCAGCACGACCCCCTACACTACACAAGCACCACTGCACTATCCTAAACCCTAAAACACTACCCCCAGCATGACCCCCTACACTACACAAACACCACTGCACTACCCTAAACCCTAAAACACTACCCCAACACCACTGCACTAACCTAAATCCTAAAACACTACCCCCAGCACGACACCCTACACTACCCAAACACCACTGCAATACCCTAAAACATGACCCCCTACACTACACAAACACCACAGCACTACCCTAAACCCTAAAACACTACCCCCAGCACGACCCCCTACACTACACAAGCACCACTGCACTACCCTAAACCCTAAAACACTACCCCCAGCACGACCCCCGACACTAGACAAACACCACTGCACTACCTTAAACCCTAAAACACTACCCCCAGCACGACCCCCTACACTACCCAAACACCACTGCACTAACCTAAATCCTAAAACACTACTCCCAGCACGACCCCCTACACTACACAAACACCACTGCACTACCCTAAAACATGACCCCCTACACTACACAAACACCACTGCACTACCCTGAACCCTAAAACACTACCCCCAGCACGACCCCCTACACTACACAAGCACCACTGCGCTACCCTAAACCCTAAAACACTACCCCCAGCACGACCCCCTACACTGCCCGAACACCACTGCACTGCCCTAAACCCTGAAACACCAGCCCCTGCACGACCCCCTACACTGCCCGAAAAGCACTGCACTGCCCTAAACCCTGAAACACCAACCCTAGCACGACCCCTACACTGCCCGAACACCACTGCACTGCCCTAAACCCTGAAACACCAACCCCTTCACGACCCCCTACACTGCCCGAACACCACTGCACTGCCCTAAACCCTGAAACACCACCCCCAGCACGCCCCCTACACTGCCCGAACACCACTGCACTGCCCTAAACCCTGAAACACTACCCCCAGCAAGACCTCCTACACTGCCCGAACACCACTGCACTGCCCTAAACCCTGAAACACCACCCCCTTCACGACCCCCTACACTGCCCGAACACCACTGCACTGCCCTAAACCCTGAAACACCACCCCCAGCACGCCCCCTACACTGCCCGAACACCACTGCACTGCACTAAACCCTGAAACACCACCCCCTGCACGACCCCCTACACTGCCCGAACACTACTGCACTGCCCTAAACCCTGAAACACCATCCCCAGCACGACCACCTACACTGCACGAACACCACTGCACTGCCCTAAACCCTGAAACACTACCCCCAGCAAGACCCCCTACACTGCCTGAACACCACTGCACTGCCCTAAACCCTGAAACATCACCCCCAGCAAGACCCCCTACACTGCCCGAACACCACTGCCCTAAACCCTGAAACACCACCCCCAGCAAGACCCCCTACACTGCCCGAACACCACTGCACTGCCCTAAACCCTGAAACACCAGCCCCAGCACGACCCCTACACTGCCCGAACACCACTGCACTGCCCTAAACCCTGATACACCACCCCCTGCATGACCCCTTACACTGCCCGAACACCACTGCACTGCCCTAAACCCTGAAACACCACCCCCAGCACGACCCCCTACACTGCCCGAACACGACTGCACTGCCCTAAACCCTGAAACACCACCCCCTGCACGATCCCCTACACTGCCCGAACACTACTGCATTGCCCTAAACCCTGAAACACCACCCCCAGCACGACCCCCTACAATGCACGAACACCACTGCACTGCCCTAAACCCCGAAACACTACCCCAGCAAGACCCCCTACACTGCCCGAACACCACTGCACTGCCCTAAACCCTGAAACATCACCCCCAGCAAGTCCCCCTACACTGCCCGAACACCACTGCCCTAAACCCTGAAACACCACCCCCAGCAAGACCCCCTACACTGCCCGAACACCACTGCACTGCCCTAAACCCTGAAACACCACCCCAGCATGACCCCCTACACTGCCCGAACACCACTGCACTGCCCTAAACCCTGAAACACCACCCCCAGCATGACCCCCTACACTGCCCGAACACCACTGCACTGCCCTAAACCATGAAACACCAGCCCCAGCATGACCCCCTACACTGCCCGAATACCACTGCACTGCCCTAAACCCTGAAACACCAACCCTAGCACGACCCCCTACACTGCCCGAACACCACTGCACTGCCCTAAACCCTGAAACACCAACCCCTTCACGACCCCCTACACTGCCCGAACACCACTGCACTGCCCTAAACCCTGAAACACCACCCCCAGCACGCCCCCTACACTGCCCGAACACCACTGCACTGCCCTAAACCCTGAAACACTACCCCCAGCAAGACCTCCTACACTGCCCGAACACCACTGCACTGCCCTAAACCCTGAAACACCACCCCCTTCACGACCCCCTACACTGCCCGAACACCACTGCACTGCCCTAAACCCTGAAACACCACCCCCAGCACGCCCCCTACACTGCCCGAACACCACTGCACTGCCCTAAACCCTGAAACACTACCCCCAGCAAGACCTCCTACACTGCCCGAACACCACTGCACTGCCCTAAACCCTGAAACATCACCCCCAGCACGACCCCCTACACTGCCCGAACACCACTGCACTGCCCTAAACCCTGAAACACCACCCCCAGCACGACCCCCTACACTGCCCGAACACCACTGCACTGCACTAAACCCTGAAACACCACCCCTGCACGACCCCCTACACTGCCCGAACACTACTGCACTGCCCTAAACCCTGAAACACCATCCCCAGCACAACCCCTACACTGCACGAACACCACTGCACTGCCCTAAACTCTGAAACACTACCCCCAGCAAGACCCCCTACACTGCCTGAACACCACTGCACTGCCCTAAACCCTGAAACATCACCCCCAGCAAGACCCCCTACACTGCCCGAACACCACTGCCCTAAACCCTGAAACACCACCCCCAGCAAGACCCCCTACACTGCCCGAACACCACTGCACTGCCCTAAACCCTGAAACACCAGCCCCAGCACGACCCCTACACTGCCCGAACACCACTGCACTGCCCTAAACCCTGATACACCACCCCCTGCATGACCCCCTACACTGCCCGAACACCACTGCACTGCCCTAAACCCTGAAACACCACCCCCAGCACGACCCCCTACACTGCCCGAACACGACTGCACTGCCCTAAACCCTGAAACACCACCCCCTGCACGATCCCCTACACTGCCCGAACACTACTGCATTGCCCTAAACCCTGAAACACCACCCCCAGCACGACCCCCTACAATGCACGAACACCACTGCACTGCCCTAAACCCCGAAACACTACCCGAGCAAGACCCCCTACACTGCCCGAACACCACTGCACTGCCCTAAACCCTGAAACATCACCCCCAGCAAGTCCCCCTACACTGCCCGAACACCACTGCCCTAAACCCTGAAACACCACCCCCAGCAAGACCCCCTACACTGCCCGAACACCACTGCACTGCCCTAAACCCTGAAACACCACCCCAGCATGACCCCCTACACTGCCCGAACACCACTGCACTGCCCTAAACCCTGAAACACCACCCCCAGCATGACCCCCTACACTGCCCGAACACCACTGCACTGCCCTAAACCATGAAACACCAGCCCCAGCATGACCCCCTACACTGCCCGAACACCACTGCACTGCCCTAAACCCTGAAACACCACCCCCAGCACGACCCCCTACACTGCCCGAACACAACTGCACTGCCCTAAACCCTGAAACACCAGCCCCAGCACAACCCCGTACACTGCCCGAACACCACTGCACTGCCCTAAACCCTGAAACACCACCCCCAGCACGACCGCCTACACTGCCCGAAAAGCACTGCACTGCCCTAAACCCTGAAACACCAGCCCCAGCACGACCCCCTACACTGCCCGAACACCACTGCACTACCCTAAACCCTCAAACACCAGCCCCAGCACGACCCCTACTCTGCCCGAACACCACTGCACTGCCCTAAACCCTGAAACACCAGCCCCAGCAAGACCCCCTACACTGCCCGAACACCACTGCACTGCCCTAAACCCTGAAACACCACCCCCAGCAAGACCCCCTACACTGCCCGAACACCACTGCACTAAAGCCTGAAACACCACCCCCAGCAAGACCACCTACACTGGCCGAACACCACTGCACTGCCCTAAACCCTGAAACAACACCCCTGCACGACCCCTACACTGCCCAAACACCACTGCACTGCCCTAAACCCTGAAACACCACCCCCTGCACGACCTCCTACACTGCCGGAACACCACTGCACTGCCCTAAACCCTGAACCACCACCCCCAGCACGACCCCCTACACTGCCCGAACACCACTGCACTGCCCTAAACCCTGAAACACCACCCCCAGCACGACCCCCTACACTGCCCGAACACGACTGCACTGCCCTAAACCCTGAAACACCACCCCCTGCACGATCCCCTACACTGCCCGAACACTACTGCACTGCCCTAAACCCTGAAACACCACCCCCAGCATGACCCCCTACAATGCACGAACACCACTGCACTGCCCTAAACCCCGAAACACTACCCCCAGCAAGACCCCCTACACTGCCCGAACACCACTGCACTGCCCTAAACCCTGAAACATCACCCCCAGCAAGACCCCCTACACTGCCCGAACACCACTGCCCTAAACCCTGAAACACCACCCCCAGCAAGACCCCCTACACTGCCCGAACACCACTGCACTGCCCTAAACCCTGAAACACCACCCCAGCATGACCCCCTACACTGCCCGAACACCACTGCACTGCCCTAAACCCTGAAACACCAGCCCCAGCACAACCCCCTACACTGCCCAAACACCACTGCACTGCCCTAAACCATGAAACACCACCCCCTGCATGAACCCCTACACTGCCCAAACACCACTGCACTGCCCTAAACCCTGAAACACCACCCCCTGCGCCACCCCCTACACTGCCCGAACACCACTGCACTGCCCTAAACCCTGAAACACCACCCCCTGCACCGCCCCTACACTGCTCGAACACTACTGCACTGCCCGAAACCCTGAAACACCACCCCCAGCACGACCCCCTTTACTGCTCGAACACCACTGCACTGCCCCAAACCCTGAAACACCACCCCCAGCACGACCCCCTACACTGCCCGAACACCACTGCCCTAACCCCAGAAACACCACCCCCTGCACGACCCCCTACACTGCCCGAACACCACTGCACTGAACCCTGAAACACCACCCCCTACACTGCCCGAACACCACTGCACTGCCCTAAACCCTGAAACACCACCCCCAGCACGACCCCCTACACTGCCCGAACACCACTGCACTGCCCTAAACCCTAAAACACCACCCCCAGCATTAGCCCCTACACTGCCCAAACACCACTGCACTGCCCTAAACCCTAAAACACTCCCCCAGCACGACCCCCTACACTACCCAAACACCACTGCGCTGCCCTAAACCCTAAAACACTACCCCCGCATGACCCCCTACACTACCCAAACACCAATGCACTACCCTAATCCCTAAAACACTACCCCCGCATGACCCCTACACTACCCTAAACCCTAAAACACTACCCCCGCATGACTCCCTACACTACCCAAAGACCACTGCACTACCCTAAACCCTAAAATACTACCCCCAGCACAACCCCCTACACTACCCGAACACGACTGCACTGCCCTAAACCCTCAAACACTCCCCCAGCATGACCCCCTACACTACCCGAACACCACTGCACTGCCCTAAACCCTAAAACACTCCCCCCAGCATGACCCCCTACACTACCCAAACACCACTGCGCTGCCCTAAACCCTAAAACACTACCCCCCGCATGACCCCCTACACTACCCAAACACCAATGCACTACCCTAATTGCTAAAACACTACCCCCGCATGACCCCCTACACTACCCTAAACCCTAAAACACTACCCCCCGCATGACTCCCTACACTACCCAAAGACCACTGCACTACCTAAACCCTAAAACACGACCTCCTACACTACACAAACACCACTGCACTACCCTAAACCCTAAAACACTACCCCCTACACTACACAAACACCACTGCACTACCCTAAACCCTAAAAATCTACCCCCAGCACGAACCACTACACTACCCAAACACCACTGCACTACCCTAAACCCTAAAAAACTACCCCCAGCAGTACCCCTACACTACCCAAACACCACTGCACTACCCTTAACCCTAAAACACTACCCCCAGCAGTATGCCCTACACTACCCAAACACCACTGCACTACCCTAAATCACTACCCCCAGCACGACCCCTACACTACCCAAACACCACTGCACTACCCTAAACCCTAAAACACTACCCCCAGCACGACCCCCTACACTACCCAAACACCACTGCACTACCCTAAACTCTAAAACACTCCCCCCAGCACGACCCCCTACACTACCCAAACACCACTGCGCTGCCCTAAACCCTAAAACACTACCCCCCGCATGACCCCCTACACTACCCAAACACCAATGCACTACCCTAATCCCTAAAACACTACCCCGCATGACCCCCTACACTACCCTAAACCCTAAAACACTACCCCCGCATGACTCCCTACACTACCCAAAGACCACTGCACTACCCTAAACCCTAAAATACTACCCCCAGCACAACCCCCTACACTACCCGAACACGACTGCACTGCCCTAAACCCTCAAACACTCCCCCAGCATGACCCCCTACACTACCCGAACACCACTGCACTGCCCTAAACCCTAAAACACTCCCCCAGCACGACCCCCTACACTACCCAAACACCACTGCGCTGCCCTAAACCCTAAAACACTACCCCCGCATGACCCCCTACACTACCAAAACACCAATGCACTACCCTAATCCCTAAAACACTACCCCCGCATGACCCCCTACACTACCCTAAACCCTAAAACACTACCCCCCGCATGACTCCCTACACTACCCAAAGACCACTGCACTACCTAAACCCTAAAACACGACCTCCTACACTACACAAACACCACTGCACTACCCTAAACCCTAAAACACTACCCCTACACTACACAAACACCACTGCACTACCCTAAACCCTAAAAACTACCCCCAGCACGAACCACTACACTACCCAAACACCACTGCACTACCCTAAACCCTAAAAAACTACCCCAGCAGTACCCCTACACTACCCAAACACCACTGCACTACCCTTAACCCTAAAACACTACCCCCAGCAGTATGCCCTACACTACCCAAACACCACTGCACTACCCTAAATCACTACCCCCAGCACGACCCCCTACACTACCCAAACACCACTGCACTAACCTAAACCCTAAAACACTACCCCCAGCACGACCCCCTACACTACCCAAACACCACTGCACTACCCTAAACTCTAAAACACTCCCCCCAGCACGACTCCCTACACTACCCAAACACCACTGCACTACCCTAAACCCTAAATCTACCCCCAGCATGACCCCTACACTACACAAACACCACTGCACTACCCTAAACCCTAAAACACTATTCCCAGCACAACCCTCTTCACTACCTAAACACAACTGCACAATTTGTTACAGGTGTTGCAACGCAGGCCTGTGGTGCTTACTGGAAGTACCTAGTGGGCTAGTTGGGCCCCAGGGACCCTCAGGATTCAAGGTGACCTAATCCCCCAACTTAAAACGCACCACGGGGCGCGTTTGCACAGTGGTGAAGGGAGGGCGGGGCCTCAGGTGACATGTGCGCAAACACGCCCTGTGGTGCGTTTTAAGTTGGGGAATTAATTCCCTTTGAATCCTGAGGGACCCTGGGGGCCAACTAGCCCACCAGGTACCTTCAGTAAGCACAACAGAGTTGCGTTGCAGAGAGGTGAAAAAAGGTGCGTGGCCTCGGAACGCCTCCCTGCAACTCAGCTCTATGGTCCTAACTGTAGGTACCTGGGGGGCTAGTTGGGCCCCAGGGACCCTCAGAATTCAAGGGGACTTAATCCCGCAACTTAAAACGCACCACGGGGTGCGTTTGCACACATGTCACCTCAGGCCCCCCCTCCCTTCACCACTGTGCAAACGCGCCCTGTAGCGCGTTTTAAGAGGTAGTTTTAATCCCACTGCCCTATTATGTACTAGGGACTTGCAGAGGAGGTCATGCTAATCACAATGGTACCCCAACGCATAGTGTTCCCTAGTGTATGTAGGTGTTTTCACTGTATTCTAAGTGTCTTTTAGCATAGCACTGGCTCTGGTTAGTCAGAGTCAGTTACCACCAGTACCCATCTGAAAAAGTTGTGGGCACAGGATGATTTTGCAACAAGGCCTCTTTCTGCTCCTCTGTTGGTTCTTTCTGCACATCTTTTGCTTCTTTCTGTGCGTTTTTTCTTCTTTCTTCACATGTCCTACCTCTGTAGGCATAGTTAGAAACTAGCATTTAAAAAACCTTTGAAATTCACTTAAAAAATCATAGGTTTCAGGCACGTTATAGTTAGAAATTAGCATTTAAAAACCTTTGAAATTCACTGAAAAAACCATAGGTTTCAGACACGTTATAGTTAGAAATTAGCATTTAAAAAACCTTTGAAATTCACTGAAAAAACCATAGGTTTTAGGGACAGTTATAGTTAGTTGGACATTTCACTCGTACAAAACCATAGAAATTCCCCCGTTATAGTTAGTTCAGCTAACTATAACTCGCGCCCCGCAATGCACTGCTGATGACGTCACATATTACATCACTCATGACATGGTCAGTGACATCACTGATGACATCACTGATGACATCTCAAATGACATCACTGATGACATCATCCATGTGATAATTTCATGCATCTTCTCACACCCTAATATAACTTTTGATACACCCACTCTAAATTACAGACTGCCATCATCCAGTGACTGTGTGTTTCTGTAAAGTTTAAATATGTTTAATATATATAGGGAAAGGCGTATTGAAGAATGAGTGGGTGTATAAGTGTCTGAATGGATGATTTAGTACGTGAGTGACTGACTCTACAAGTGAGTGATTAAATGTATCTTACTGAATGCATGGGTTAGTGACTAAACTGTGTGAATGTCTGTATCCGTCTGTCTGTTGGTTTGTAAGCGGCTGCATGGCTTTCTGAATAGCTACATGAGTGTCTACATGGGTTATTGATTGATTGTCTGAGTATCTGTATGGGTGCCTGAGTGTTTGTGTGGGTGGGGTGTGTGTGTCTCTGTACATAGATGTGTGAGTGGGTGATTCACTGGGTGCATGGTTTCAAGAGTGCGTCTGTGATGGACTGTATGGGTGGGTGAGTCTGTGTATGGGTGTGTTAGTGATTGAATGTATATCTCAGTGGTACATGTGTGAGTAACTACATATGTGAAAGGCAGTATATATGTGTGTTGGAGTATATAAATGGCTATAAGTGAGAGTGTGTGATTGTGAGAGTGGCTATATGGATGAGTGTGTGCTTGCATCAGTGATTGCATAGGAGCGTAAGAATGTGCTAGTATTTTTATGAGTAAGTGAGCTGGTGTGTATAACTGTATAGGTGAGTAAATTGGAGTGTGATTAATTATTTGCATGACTGACTAGGTGTGTGAGTACCTCTATGGATGAGTTGCGTTGTGTGAGTGTTTATATAGGTGTATGAGTGCATATGATAGTCCTGTACTGAGTGACTGTAAGTATGAGTGACTGTATGGGTGAGTGAGTAGATGTGTGTGTGTAGACCTAAGAATCAGTGAGTGGGTATGTACTTATTGGTATTAGAGTGTATGGTTTTGAGAATGGCAGTCTGTAATTTAGAGTGGGTGTATCAAAACTTATATTAGGGTGTGAGAAGATGCATTAAATTCTCACATGGATGATGTCATCAGTGATGTCATCAGTGATGTCATTTGAGATGTCATCAGTGATGTCATCAGTGATGTCACTGACCATGACATGAGTGATGTAATATGTGACGTCATCAGCAGTGCATTGCGAGGCGCGAGTTATAGTTACCTGAACTAACTATAACGGGGGAATTTCATGGGTTTTGTACGAGTGCAATGTCCAACTAACTATAACTGTCCCTAAAACCTTATGGTTTTTTCAGTGAATTTCTAAGGTTTTTTAAATGCTAATTTCTAATTATAACGTGCCTGAAACCTATGGTCTTTTCAGTGAATTTCAAAGGTTTTTTAAATGCTAATTTCTAACTATAACGTGTCTGAAACCTATGGTTTTTTCAGTGAATTTCAAAGGTTTTTAAATGCTAATTCCTAACTATAACATGTCTGAAACCTATGGTTTTTTCAGTGAATTTCAAAGGTTTTGTAAATGACAATTTTTAAATGTATTAATTGTTATATTTATTTTTTCATACTGATTTACTACATTTTTAGAAACAATTTTTTTTACATATTTTATTTTTTAAATTACATTGTAATTACATTATACATTACAAAAAATACTTTCTCAGAATGAATTACTTTAGTTTAAATACTTTGCACATAGGCAATAGACTTTTAAGTACAGTAGTTACAGTTGTTGCAATGGGCAACACATTTTCAAACACAATGCAACATTCAGCTCAATGTGAATTTCTAGTTAAATGCAATTAGTTACTTTATGGATTCTTTTCTAACCACAGGACTGGATCCTAGATTCAGTCCTGGGACATCTCCTGTAAACAGTTGAGTAAAAGCGTTTTGGTTACAGTAGTGATTTTTAAGGAATATTATTGTATTTTAAAAGTTGACACTGAAACTTTTTCTCATAGAATCACCAATGTTATCCTATGGAAGGAAATTCACTTAGCAGGTAAAAACTGTTATCGTTACTTTTTCTTACTCAGTGTTGGATCCTGGATCCAGCACTGGTGCATCTCCTGTAAACAGTTGAAAGAATGCGTTTAAGTCATACAGGCAATTTTTAAGGAATATTTGTAGTTTGTGAAAATCGACACTTTGAAACTTTTCTGCTAAAAACCAGACAATGGATTCCTATGGAAGAAAATATAAGTTACTGGTAAGTACGGTTAAAATTACTTTTCAGGGTCAGTGCTGGGCTAAAAGATGCAGCACTGAGGTCTCTCCTGATAACAGGTGAGTAAATCGGAATTCGTATTTCGGCTGATTTTAGAGGAATATTTTAAAGTTCCAAAACTCCACACTTAGAAGAATTTCCAAGTGAAACCAGTCAATGTTAGCCTATGGAAGGAAATTCAAGTTACTGGTAAGTACGGTTAAAATTACTTTTCAGGACCAGTACTGGGCTGAAAGATACAGCACTGAGGTCTCTCCTGATAACAGGTGAGTAAATCGGAATTCGTATTTCGGCTGATTTTAGAGGAATATTTGTATGTTTCAAAAATCAACACTTAGAATATTTTTCAGCAAAAAGCAGGCAATGATATCCTATGGAAGGAAATTCAAGTTACTGGTAAGTATGGTTAAAATTACTTTTGAGGATCAGTACTGGGCTGAAAGATGCAGCACTGAGGTCTCTCCTGATAACAGGTGAGTAAATCGGAATTCGTAGTTCGGTTGATTTTAGAGGAATATTTTAAAGTTCCAAAACTCCACACTTAGAAGAATTTCCAAGTGAAACCAGTCAATGTTAGCCTATGGAAGGAAATTCAAGTTACTGGTAAGTATGGTTAAAATTACTTTTCAGGATCAGTACTGGGCTAAAAGATGCAGCACTGAGGTCTCTCCTGATAACCGGTGAGTAAATCGGAATTCGTAGTTCGGCTGATTTTAGAGAAATATTTGTATGTTTCAAAAATCGACAGAAACGTTTTCAGCAAAAAGCAGGCAATGATATCCTATGGAAGAAAATTCAAGTTACTGGTAAGTACGGTTAAAATTACTTTTGAGGATCAGTACTGGGCTGAAAGATGCAGCACTGAGGTCTCTCCTGATAACAGGTGAGTAAATCGGAATTCGTATTTCGGCTGATTTTAGAGGAATATTTTAAAGTTCCAAAACTCCACACTTAGAAGAATTTCCAAGTGAAACCAGTCAATGTTAGCCTATGGAAGGAAATTCAAGTTACTGGTAAGTGCGGTTAAAATTACTTTTCAGGACCAGTACTGGGCTGAAAGATACAGCACTGAGGTCTCTCCTGATAACAGGTGAGTAAATCGGAATTCGTATTTCGGCTGATTTTAGAGGAATATTTGTATGTTTCAAAAATCAACACTTAGAAACTTTTTCAGCAAAATGCAGGCAATGATATCCTATGGAAGGAAATTCAAGTTACTGGTAAGTACGGTTAAAATTACTTTTCAGGATTAGTACTGGGCTGAAAGATGCAGCACTGAGGTCTCTCCTGATAACAGGTGAGTAAATCAGAATTCGTAGTTCGGCAGAGTTTAGAGGAATATTTGCACAATGGTGAAGGGAGGTGACATCTGTGCAAACGCGCCCCGTGGCGCGTTTTAAGTTGGGGGATTAAGTCCCCTTGAATCCTGAGGGTCCCTAGGGGCCAACTAGCCCACCAGGAACCTCCAGTATGCGCCAGGGGCTGCGTTGCAGAGACGTGTAGCGAGGCCACACCCCTTTACACCTCTCTGCAACGCAGCTCTGTGGCGCTTTCTGGATGTACCTGTTGGGCTAGTTGGCCCCCAGGGACCCTCAGGATTGAAGGGGATTTAATTCCCATCTTAAAACGCGCCACAGGGCCTGTTTGCACACATGTCACCTCAGGCCCCGCCCCTCCCTTCACCACTGTGCAAACGCGCCCCGTGGCGCGTTTTAAGTCGGGGATTAACTCCCTTGAATCCTGAGGGTCCCTGGGGTGCAACTAGCCCACCAGCTACCTCCATTAAGCGCGACAGAGCTGCGTTGCAGAGAGGTGTAAAAGGGGCGTGGCCTCTGTACACCTCTCTGCAAGGCAGCCCCTGGCGCATACTGGAGGTTCCTGGTGGGCTAGTTGGCCCCAGGGACCCCCAGTATTCAAGGGAATTACTTCCCTTCTTAAAACGCTCCAGGGGGCGCGTTTGCAGAGTACTGCAGGGAGGGGGCGGGCCTCCGGCACAATGCCGTTTTTTTTTTTTTTTTATGGGAGGGGGCTGCGTGGCCCCCTTCCCTCAGCCACTTTTGGCCCTGGGGACCCAACCCCGGGGCCTGAGCATTTTTTTTGTTTTATTTAAAAAAAAAAAAACGGGAAGGGGGCCGCGTGGCCCCCTTCCCTGGGCCTCTATTGGCCCCAGGGACCCCATCCCCCGGGGCATGCCCTCTTTTTAAATAAAATATGGAGGGGGCTGCGTGGCCCCCTCCTCAGGCCATTTAAGGCCCCGGGACCCCATCCCCCGGGGCCTGGCCTCTGGTTGGGGACTGTGGGGGTCCCCAATCCCCCCACAGTCCCGCCGGCTCCCCGCATCCTATGGGAGCCGGCATTGCTTTTCCACATGGGGAGCAGCTAAGATGCTGCTCCCCATGTGGAAAGCAATTGGTTTGCATTTTGAAAGAGAGAGCAGGTTTCCTGCTCTCTCTTTCAAAATGCAAACCAAGCTTGCTATGACAGGACGGGAGCCGCGAGGCTCCCGTCCTGTCATAGCAAACAGCAGTGTCCCGGGGTAGGCACCCCGGGACACTGCAGGAGCCGGCCCTGGGGGTGGTGGTCCCCAGGGCCATCAAGGGCTCCAGGAGGGGGCCGCGCGGCCCCCCTCCCTACATTTTGAAAGCCCCGGGGAGGTGGTGGTCCCCGGGGCTTGGGGGTCCAAAACCGACCCCCATTTTCAATTTTCTTAGTGCCCCGGGGAGGTGGTGGTCCCGGGCGTGTGGGGGCTGGAGCCCCCACACAGGTTTAAAAAAAAAAAAAAGCCCCGGGAGGTGGCGGACCCCGGGCTGTGGGAGGGCTCAGAGCCCTCCCGCACCATTTATGATAAAGCCCCAGGGGGTGGTGGTCCCCGGGCTTGGGGGCCCTTAGAGGCCCCCCATACATAAAATAAACCCCCAGCATGCCCCCGGGACTTGGCCCACCCGGGGCAAATTAACATGAAGCGCGGAGACCGCGCTTTGATTTTTTATCGGCAGGATCCGCGCACCCTGAGCGCATCCTGCCGATTTAAAAAAAAAATGCTTTTTGCCCAGGGGTCCTTGTGGGACCCCTGAGCAGACCTAGGGGTCAGGGTGTTTCTACCCTGCCCCTTTGTGCATTTTGCGCACTTTTTTACTGCTTTCTTGTTCCTCGGTTCTACCGAGGAACAAGATGGCTGCCAACACTTCCTGGTTTGGAGTGTTGACAGCCAATTAGCAGACAGCTCGTGATCGGGAGGGTGCGCGGATCCTCCGTGCCCATAGATATATATGTACTTTTACTTTTGATTTTCTCAGCAACTACTGAACGGATTTACACCATTTAACAAAAGGGTTCTTTCTGAACCAAGAACTACCTCTTTGCCAAATTTGGTGTAATTCCGTTCAGCAGTTCGGGCTGTAGCCGTGTCTAAAGTTTCCTATGGAAAAATGAATGGGGAAAACGCGTTTTGGGACCCCCTTTTTCTCGGCCACCGCTTAACGAATCACCCCGAGACTTTCAGGGTAGGAGCGGACCGGAGCGCCCCACAAAGTTTGAAAATTTCGCGAAGATACGTCAACCGGCAAGAGAGTTATTTCAAATAGAATGTCGCGGATTTCCTATGGAAAATAGGTCCTAACTATAACTATCTACTGGCGACCGCCAGTAGATAATATATATATATATATATATATATATATATCCATGGATTCCGCTACTCCTCCAATGCTTTGAACAAACGGAACGGACCACCAGATGTGCTAAAAGGTATTTTATTTCAGGGTGCAAGTCCTTCCACAACGCGTTTCAGCCCACTACAGGCCTTGATCACATGATTATATATATTATATAATGTACTGGCGGTCGCCAGTAGATAGTTATAGTTAGGACCTAGTTTCCATAGGAAAAGTGTTTTTTGTTTTCCCAATAACTTTGGCGGCGGATGACTAATCTTCGCGAAAGTTTCAAAACTCGTGGGGCACTCTGGTCAGCTCCTATCCTGAAAGTTTCGGAGTGATTCGCCAAGCGGGGGTCGAGAAAAAAGGGGGGTCCCAAAACGTGTTTTCTCCATGTTATTTTCCATAGGAAACTTTAGTCATGGCTACAGCCCGAACTGCTGAACGGAATTACACCAAATTTGGCAAAAAGGTAGCCCTTGTTTCAGAAAGAACTCTTTTTGTTAAATGGTGTAAATCCGTTCAGTAGTTGCTGAGAAAATCAAAAAATAAAAGTTTCGATATATAGAGGCGCAGTGGATCTGCGGACCCTCCTGACCACGAGCTTTATTCTAATTGGCTGTCAACACTCCAAACCAGGAAGTGTTGGCAGCCATCTTGTGACTCGGTAGAACCGAGTCACAAGAAAACAGAAAAACAAATGTGAAAAAAAAGAAAAGGGGGCAGGGTAGAAACACCCTGACCCCCTAGGCCTGCTCAGGGGGTCCCACAAGGACCCCCAGGGCCACAAAAAGCATTTTTTATTTTTTTTAAACGGCGAGATTCACGCACCCAGCGCGAATTTCGGCCGGAAAAAAAACAAAAACGAAGGGCGGCCTCCCGTGCTTTGTTATTATTTAGCCCCCGGGTGGGCCAAGTCCCGGGGGCATGCAATAATGTAATTGCGGGGGCCCAGGGAGGCCCCTGCAGCCCCGGGGACCCCCACCCCTGGGGCTTTTATTAATTATTTTGCGGGGGCACACAACCCCCCGCTGCCCCGGGGACCGCCACCCCCCGGGGCTTTTTTTTTTTTTAAATACACCTGTGTGGGGGGCTCGGGCCCCCCACATGCCCCAGGGACCGCCACCTCCCCGGGGCACTAATATTCAAATGCGGGAGTCAGTTACGGACCCCCGAGCCCTGGGGACCACCACCACCCTGGGGCTGTGCAATAGGTGGGAGGGGGGCCGCGCGGCTCCCCTCCTGGAGCCTGTGATGGCCCAGGGGACCGCCACCCCCCAGGGCCGGCTCCTGCAGTGTCCCAGGGTGCCCACCCCCGGGACACTGCTGTTTGCAATGACAGGGCGCCCTGTCATTGCAAACTGCTTTGCTTCATTGAAGCCAGAGCAGGGAAACCTGCTCTCGCTTCAATGAAGCAAAGCAGATTGCTTTTCCACACGGGGAGCTGCATGTCAGCAGCTCCACATGTGGAAAAGCAATGCCGGCTACCGCAGGACGCGGGGAGCCGGCGGGACCGTGGGGGCATTGGGGCTCCCCCCACGGTCCCCAACGGATAGGGCCTGTCCCGGGGGATGGGGTCCCTGGGGCTAGAAGTGGCCCGGGAGGGGGGCCACGCAGCCCCCCTCCAAATATATTTTAAAAAAAAAAAAAACACTGGCCATGCCCCGGGGGATGGGGTCCCCGGGGCCGAATATGGCCTCGGGAGGGGGGCTACGCGGCCCCATTCCAATTTTGAAAAAATAGGGGTCAGGCCCTGGGGGATGGGGTCCCCAGGGCCCAAAAAAAGGAAAAAGAAGGGGGGCCACACAGCCCCCCTTCTAAAAAAAAAAAAAAAAAAAAAAAACGCGATCGTGCCAGAGGCCCCGCCCCCTCCCAGCAACACTCTGCAAACGCGCCCTGTGGCGCGTTTTAAATTGGGGAATTAATTCCCCTTCAATACTGGGGGTCCCTGGGGGCCAACTAGCCCACCAGGTACCTCCAGTAAGTGCCACAGGACTGCGTTACAGAGAGGTGGTCCAGGCCACGCCCCTTTTTACACCTCTCTGCAACGCAGCTCTGTGGCGCTTACTGGAGGTACCTGGTGGGCTAGTTGGACCCCAGGGACCCTCAGAATTCAAGGGGACTTTATCCCCCAACTTAAAACACGCCACGGGGCGCGTTTGCACAGTGGTGAAGGGAGGGGGCGGGGCCTGAGGTGACATGTGTGCAAGCCCGCCCTGTGGCACATTTTAAGTTGGGGAATTAATTCCCCTTCAATCCTAAGGGCCCCTGGGGGCCAACTAGCCCACCAGGTACCTCCAGTAAGCGCCTCAGGGCTGCGTTGCAGAGAGGTGGTCCAGGCCACGCCCCTTTTTATACCTCTCTGCAACGCAGCTCTGTGGCGCTTACTGGAGGTACCTTGTGGGCTAGTTGGACCCTAGGGACCCTCAGGATTCAAGGGGACTTTATCCCCCAACTTAAAATGCGCCACGGGGCACGTTTGCACAGTGGTGAAGGTAGGGGGTGGGGCCTGAGGTGACATGTGTGAAAACATGCCCTGTGGCGCGTTTTAAGTTGGGGAATTAATTCCCCTTCAATCCTGAGGGCCCCTGGGGGCCAACTAGCCCACCAGGTACCTCCAGTAAGTGCCACAGTCCTGCGCTGCAGAGAGGTGGTCCAGGCCATGCCCCTTTTTACACCTCTCTGCAACGCAGCTCTGTGGCGCTTACTGGAGGTACCTGGTGGGCTTGTTGGACCCCAGGGACCCTCAGGATTCAAGGGGACTTAATCCCCCAACTTACAATGCGCCAGGGGGCGTGTTTGCAGAGTGGTGGAGAAAGGGGGCATGGCCTTTGTCTACCTCTCACCAATCCCTCTGCGTGGGGCTTACTGGAGGTAATGATAGGCTAGTTGGCCCCTAAAGGACCCCCAGCAGTGAAGGGGACTTCAATCCCCATCCAAGAGCGTGCCAGGGAGCGCGTTTGTAGAGTGGTGGGCAAAGTGGGCGTGGCCTGGTACGAGTACTTACCAGTGCTGCTGTGTGGGACTGACTGGAGGTAATAGTTTGGGAAGTTGGCCCCCAAGGATGTACTTGGGGGCCAACTACCCCTCTTGTTACCTCCAGTAAGTCCCACACAGTGGGATTGCTAAG
Organism: Calotriton arnoldi; assembly: GCA_963921515.1. Taxonomy (NCBI): domain Eukaryota; kingdom Metazoa; phylum Chordata; class Amphibia; order Caudata; family Salamandridae; genus Calotriton; species Calotriton arnoldi. Next base: position 143,034 of record CAWUFW010005876.1, read on the forward strand.
ACGTCTTCGGAGGCCATGACCCCCTTTCTCTACCACTTTGCACACGTGCCTCGTGGCAAACTACGGGATGGGGGATGAAGTCCAATTTAGTCCTGAGGGAGTTTGGGGGCCAAGAATCCCTCCTGGTACCTCCTGTAAGTCCTACGCAGTGGAATTCCTGAGTGTTGGTTGGACGCCCAGCACCCTTTCTCCACCACTCTGCAAACGTGACTACTAGTTAAAGTAGCATATTTCTGCACCTCCGACTTAGAGGTAGTTTTAATCCCCCTGCCCTATTATGTACTAGGGCCTTACAGAGGAAGTCATGCTAATCACAGGGGTACCCCAACGCATAGTGTTCCCTAGTGTATGTAGGGGTTTTCACTGTATTCTAAGTGTCTTTTAGCATAGCACTGGCTCTAGGCTTGGTTAGTCAGAGTCAGTTACCACCAGTACCCGTCTGAAAATGTTGTGGGCACAGGATGATTTTGCAACAAGGCCTCTTTCTGCTCCTCTGTTGGTTCTTTCTGCACATGTCTTGCATCTTCCTGCACTTTAGTTCATCTTTGTGGACTTCTGTTTCTTCTTTCAGCATTTCTTTTGCTTCTTTCTGTGCGTTTTTTCTTCTTTCTTCACATGTCCTACCTCTGTAGGCATGGTTAGAAACTAGCATTTAAAAAACCTTTGAAATTCACTTAAAAAAACCATAGGTTTCAGGCACGTTAGAGTTAGAAATTAGCATTTAAAAAACCTTTGAAATTCACTGAAAAAACTATAGGTTTCAGGCACGTTATAGTTAGAAATTAGCATTTAAAAAACCTTTGAAATTCACTGAAAAAAACCATAGGTTTCAGGCACGTTATAGTTAGAAATTAGCATTTAAAAAACCTTTGAAATTCACTGAAAAAACCATAGGTTTCAGGCACGTTATAGTTAGAAATTAGCATTTAAAAAACCTTAGAAATTCACTGAAAAAACCATAGGTTTCAGGGAAAAAAGCGGGTAACTTCTCCAATAGGTGGTCAAATCTTCTCAGTTCTGCTCTGTCATTCAGTTGCACAGGCAGACATATCTTATGTATACATGTGTTATAGATCCCCTCAAATATACTATTGAATAACCATGTGCCCTGTATTGTGAGCAGAAAGAAATGCATATACCTTCTTTTACACAAATTTACAGAGTATGCTGTTTGAAACACAGGTATTTAAGTGTTTGCATGTTTATTTTAATTTAACATGTCACTAGGTAAACGCATAGACACGCATGCATACCTTCACAAACTTGGTCAGACTTACAACAGTGATATGCTTAGGATTGCTGTTTTAATTTGGTAGGCCTAACATTCTGAGCAGTCGATTATTAGTGAACCTTCAAGAGAAAAGTGAGGTTTAAGACATCTTCGGAGAAGGATTAGTGATTAGGGTACTTTGTATGAGTCTGTTATAAGGTACAGTCAAAGTAGGCCTCTTTCTGCACCTCTGTTGGTTCTTTCTGCACATCTCTTGGTTCTTTCTGCACCTTTCTTCCTCTTTCTGGACTTCTGTTGCCTCTTTCTGCACTTCTCTTGCTTCTTTCTGCGCCTTCCTTCATCTTTCTGCACATGTCCTACCTATGTAGGCATATTTAGAAATTAGCAGTTAAAAAACCTTTGAAATTCACTGAAAAAACCACAGGTTTCAGGGACGTTATAGTTAGTTGGACATTTCACTCGTACAAAACCAGAGAAATTCCCCCGTTATAGTTAGTTCAGCTAACTATAACTCGCGCCCCCGCAATGCACTGCTGATGACGTCACATATTACATCACTCATGACATGGTCAATGAGCAGGGCAAATACCCTACGAAGGGAGGATCTTTTAAAAGATTCCTGTAAACAAACTGAAGTAGGAGTAAGCAAGTTTAGAATGATAACCAGATTTTCCTCGGATGCAGGACATCTGAAGAAAATTCTAAGAAAAAATTGGCATATTTTATTGACTGACCCCATTATAGGGGCGATCTACCTACAAATCCCCTAGTGACATTTAAGAGAGCGAGGTCACTGAGAGATACTTTAGTACATAGTTATTTGACTGGGGGAATTAAAAAGAGATCTGTTCTGACACCATTAGAAGGTTTTTTCCCGTGTGGCAAGTGTAAAGCTTGCCACAAGAGTAGACGAGTTACAACTTATGAGATTCCAGGAAAGGGAAAACATAATAAAAAAATAAAAAAATAAAAATACGGAATTTCCTAACCTGCACCACACCATACACTGTTTACTGCCTTAACTGTCCGTGCGGCCTTAAATATATTGGCAGTACAATTCATCCGACCAAAATCAGGATATTAGAGCATATGAGGGCAAATGCCAATGGCGATGTTACGTACCCCGTCGCCAGGCATTTTGCTAAAATGCATAATAAAGACAGGAACCTTCTTACATTTTTCTGCTTAGATAATGTACCAGCGAATCCTAGAGGAGGCGATCGTGTGCTCAGGTTGAGGCGCCTGGAATCACGGTACATTATCGATTTACAGACTAAAGCACCAGGAGGGTTAAACAGTAGTGAGGAATTAACAGTACATTTGGGCGATTAAATAGACCCAGAAATAGGAAGATTGTATATTGTAGTGATTGGGCTTCCGATTTTCTATTTGACTGAAACATGCTATTTTCTTCTCTTTTCTTTTCTTTTCTTTTCTTCTTTAATTTCCTCTTATACCTTATAGGATTTTCTTCAGTTAATGAGGTGCATGCATGCATAAAGTGATATGATTTGTTGATGAAACATGGTTATGATAACTATACCATGGGATTGGGGGTGTTTTTAACATGCTTTGGATCTGTCTCTAAGACACCGTTTAACATGGTTTTGAACAGTTAATGATATATGCATAGAATATTTTGTTGTATGACAACCACAAAAATGAAAAGTCAAGGGTGTTAGTGATGTAGTAGGAAGATGTATGCCAGCTCATTCAGGGCTAGATTCATTAGAAGATTGATGTCAGCCCATTCAGGGCAAGATTGATTAATGCACACACGAGGATTGGCTCAGTGTTGACATTTATAATCCTTCCACTGGTCTGCCCATCCAGGGCGCAATTGTGATAATTTAGTGGGTTTTCATCACTACCTCGAGAACGAAATGAAATTGTATAAACATTGGTGGATTTGTCTTTGTAATACGTGTATATGAATTTGCAAGGGATAGTTCAGAATTAGCTGAGTATTGAGGAGGCGAGTAATGGCCTACACGCATCTTTAATGTGAAATGTATTTAATTTGCACATTCTGTAATGGCGGACTGATTGGAAACTGTGACTTCAGTTCCTCATTTATTTTGATGAACTGTTCTTTTAAATGACGGTGACGCAGGCGCTCTTCATGAACATCGAAGAAGGCGTCTGCCGAAACGCGTCTGTGTGGCCAGGAGACCGTGTTCAATAAAGTTACGGTACTCATCCCCGCGAGTGCTTTGCCTTATTTCGGGTACTATTACCCAAGAGGAGAGGAGCGAAGATAAATAACAGGTGCACCCCCGTACGAGCACCCATCCGCGAGTGCACCGTGTTGGTGCGACATGGAGCTGTGAATGCTAATGTCGGCGTACCGTTGCTGCTAATCACAAGGGAAACCATCGAAAGAACACGCCAGGCTGAAAGAAGGAAGCTCTGCGATTGCAATTCTGATCGAGATTTGACCGGAAGACGTATATGCCTCGCGGAGCGGAACCGGAGATCGGTAAGCCAATTTAACGTGCATGAGAGACCCTGATGTGTATGCAGCAGCAGTACGAGGGGATTACTGTGGCCATTTATGAGGAACTATAAATCCAAGAATCATTAAAAATGTTTTGTGAATCTGAGCGCCGAGAGGCAGCCCAAAGCATGTTTAAAAAACGTAAGGACATCGTAACTGGGGCTAGTACTGAGACAGAAGGCATTAGACCGAACCTCGCCACTAAATTTACTAAATTGGAACGTCTCTATGAACGTGAGACGAGAAAATGGTGGGAGGCAACATTGTTACAGAGTTAAATTGAGGTGGACAGAGTCCCGAGGGGATTAAGAATTTATACTGTCCCAGCTTATGAGAACCCGGACCCCCTTCTTCTCGACAAATGGGCAGAACATACAGCCCTGTCCTGTAAAGGAATGTAAACGATATTAGTCAAATTCGCATGGAGCGATAGGCATAGAGCTCTGAAAGACATCGAGGAGCTAGAAGAAGAGCTTGCCAAAGAAGATGACAAGGCGAAAATGGAAATATTGAGGGAACAAATGAAGAAAAGACTGATAGGGTATGAGCAAAAAATCAAACAAAGTAAATCAGAAAAATTTGAGAGAGATGAGAGAGACTATAACCAAGGGCGAGTTTTAACCTTCGCTAAAAAATTTGATACACCAAGAGATGAACTTCTGAAAAAGAAGGGCCAACTGAACACCGAATTACCAGATACCTCAGAATCGGAAGCTACAGATAGCGAGTCATTGGGAGAAGCTAGTGGCAGTGGCGGACCAACTTTGACAGAAAAGACCCCTTTTTGCAAGGAGTTCAAACTAATTCGTCAATCACGTCTACAAGGAGGAAGGGGCAAACCTCCGGACAAAAGATCCGTAAGACGAGGCGGGGGCGGAGCAAGCAATCGCTCACCCCCAGTAACCCGCAGCAGGAAATTTTTCAACAAAAAGAATTAAAACAAGATAATCTGACGATTATGAATTTGACAACCAGACCTCTATCAGGAATTGAGGAATCGACATTGAAATTGGGATTGTCCTTTTGTCCACAAAAACCATTGGAATACACAGAGACGCGTATTGATCTCTTTAAATTTACCCGGAAATTAAAATTACATAAGCATTTTAAAATTAAACCAATCATTGAGAGACCGGAGAAAGTGAGTAAAGTACATCGGGACACATATTTGCTAACAGCTAAAGACTTCCAAACATTGCTTACCCTTGAGAATCTCAGACAAGATCAAACACACAGTGGAGAGACTATTGAGAGTGTGACTCAACAAATTGCTACTATGGGTGTTCAACAATGTGGAGGGGAGAGTCCTTTTAAACCGGCTTCACAATTCTTTCCCCAAATGCCTGTGGACGCGATAGACATTTTTTCGGAGTCTGTTAACAGAGATCTCATTAAGTTACGTTCAAGCAAAGGCAAAGAACAGAAAGTTAAATATACTCTTTCAAAGGCACAACAACTTGCACTTGCCAATCTTCAAGAAGAACACACTATCGTGTGTAAGCCATCTGACAAAGGTGGAAATATTGTTCTACTAACGGATGTGCAATATAATTTGGAAGCGCTAAGACAATTAACAGACACCAACTGCTATGAGCCAATTGCTGAGAGATCATATAATCAAAGTGTGACTAATTATCATCTTTTAATTTGCAAGTGGTACAAAAAACAGATGCTAAAGACAGAGGAGCATTTATTTTTGAGATGTCTTAATCCAATGGTACCGACCTTTTATCACCTCCCCAAGGTACATAAAAATAGAGACAATCCTCCCGGTAGACCCATAGTTGCATCACAGGGAAGTGTGACCGAACATATGTCGATGTATATTGATTACTTTCTAGCGCAACATGTGGTTAATTTGAAATCTTATGTTAAAGATACTAAGGATTTTCTCGGGAAGATTGCACATGTACAATGGGAAGAGGGATGGCATTTGATGGTACTTGACATCACTAGTTTGTATACCTGCATAGCTCATGCTGATGGCTTGGTAGCGATAAAGTACTTTCTAGAAAATCGTCCTTTAAAATACCTGGAACATAACTTAATGCTGATGGAATTTATTCAATTCTGTTTAGAAAATAATATCTTTCTGTTCGAGAGGCAACTCTATAAACAGATTTCAGGGACTGCCATGGGCACCTGCTTCGCCCCCAGTTACGCGAATTTATTCGTGGGCTGGTGGGAGGAGCAGGTGGCCTGGGCAGCATGTAATAAAGAGTGGACAGATAAGATTGTAGTATGGCATCGTTATATAGATGACCTCTTCCTGATTTGGAGGGGTTCATCTGTAACAGCTTTTGAATATATTTAAACTCTGAATTGCAATAATAATAATTTGAAATTCACAGGAGAGGTTAATCCTCTCACGGTGAATTATCTCGATCTAAAGATTTATGTTCTTGATTGCAAATTATGTACCAAACCTTACAGGAAGGAAACTGCTGGGAATTCTATTCTCCACGCAGGGAGTAGCCATCCAAGCAAATTAATCAGTAGCATCCCCTATGGGGAACTACTGAGGTTGAAGAGAAATAGCACTAATGAAGTGGATTTTCAAATGGCAGCCAGCGAATGTCTTGAAAGATTTGAAGCTAGAGGCTATAGCAGTGTCACACTACAACAGGCAATGAGCAGGGCAAATACCCTACGAAGGGAGGATCTTTTAAAAGATTCCCATAAACAAACTGAAGTAGGAGTAAGCAAGTTTAGAATGATAACCAGATTTTCCTCGGATGCAGGACATCTGAAGAAAATTCTAAGAAAAAATTGGCATATTTTATTGACTGACCCCATTATAGGGGGCGATCTACCTACAAATCCCCTAGTGACATTTAAGAGAGCGAGGTCACTGAGAGATACTTTAGTACATAGTTATTTGACTGGGGGAATTAAAAAGAGATCTGTGGGGCGTGGCCTGGACTCCGATGGAGTAGGACGCACGCCGTCTGAGCTCCGTCCTCCGGGGTCGGCCTAAGGCACTTCTGGGGCGCCCTATAGCACGGGGGAGCATCCCCCCCACCATAAGCAGTTGATCGGCGGCAGCCCCGGACCAGCGGTGGGGTTCACACTGCGTGGAATTCGCCCTAAGCCCGGGCGAGAGGATGGAATAGAGGCGCCGGCCGCCATCTTGTGAACGCGGCGTGGCCGGGGGCCTGACTGGCGCTGCTGGGCCGAGAAGTGGAGCGCTGGCGGCCCCTCCAGAGGCTGGGAGCCGGGAGAGGTGCTGAGGGAGCCGCTGGCCCTGCCGTGGGGACAACACTGCAGCTACAGCCCTCGGGGTCCGGGCAGACACCGGCGGGGAGAGCCGGCCCGCCATTTTGACTGGACGGCAGGGGCCTGGTAACCGCAACGGCCAGAACGGGTGCTCCCCTGCGATTCCTGCTGGGTCCGCGCACGCCATGAGACAGGCGGCAGGCGAGCGCCAAAAATCGGCATAGCTGTGGGCCCCCTTGATCCGCGCCGTCCCTGGGACACGGCGCAAAAGCAACGTGACGACCCGGTCTGCCATCCGGCGGTGAAAGACTGAGGCCTGGTATAAGAGCATAGTGCAGCTGGACCGGGAGATCTACCGGCGGGGCCCGGTGTGGCCCTTGCGACGCTCCGGAGGTGAGGTGTGGGGGGTGTGGTTCCCAGGGGGGGAGACATAGCCCCATAGGTGGAGGGTGTTGGACCCCAGGATCCACGACCTGGGCTAATGTAGAGGAGGATGCCCCATCCCCCCACTGATCCAAGAGGGCCCTGCTGCATGGCCTACCCTGCCTGGCATAGCTGAGGGCTGCATAGACTGAGACCGTCTGCCTCCTTGACCCAAGCTTCAGCCTTCCCCGTGTCCACCCGGTGGGGCAATACTATTCGGACTTGGGGAATCTCTTCAGATTGAGGTGACGCCTCGGGCCCCTGGATGCACATAAGATCCACTGCTGTCCTGTTGTGCAGTGGCAGGGACATAGGGCCACCGGTAGCAGCCGCTCCATCCCGGGGGCTCTTCTGCTTGAAATCTCTAGCTTGGGGGCTCGGACTCTCTGGGACACCGCAATTGAAAAGTGCAAGCGGATGCCCTTGCTCCACGGTTGGCCTGTCCTCGGCTGTGACTGCCGTTCCTCGCCTCCGGACCAGCCCTGAGGGTCTGCCCGCGCACGGTAGAAGTGGTCCTTGTTGATCGGTGGGGAAGAGATTGCAGGGCCCGCACTACCTCCTGCGCCTACAGCATGACTAGGCCTAGGGCGGGAAAGACAACATCCCACACCACATCCAAAGACACTTCAGTTAAGGCACTGTGGAGTAAGCGAGCCCCGACGCCTCCGCCGGAGTCCTCCGAGATGGCCTCCACCCTTGCGACCCCCGAACAGGGAACCATCACCCAAGATGTCCTAGCTACTTTCCTCCAGGAAATCAAATCGGAGATATCATCTCTTAAATCGGAGGTCAAGACCTACTTAAGTGATGTACGCCGCGATGTCACGGACCTAGGCAACCGCGTTGATGACCTGGAGCGCACTGTTGACTCCCGTACGGAAGACCATGAAGATCTCCGCCACAGAGTCCTGGCGTTGGAGGAGCAAAACGTAGAACTCCAAATCAAACAGGAAGATTTGGAAAATCGAAGCCGCCGTAACAATCTCCGCATTCGGGGTGTGCCGCGGGGGGCGGAAGGAGCGGGCATCATGCAATATGTTGCTGTCCTTCTTCATGCTGCCGAGGGGACGATGACATCTCCCCTCCAACGTTGGATCGCGCCCTTCGAGTCGCACCCCCGCGAGGCAACCCCAATCTGACCCCGGACATACTGACCAGAGTCCACTTTTACGTGGAGAAGGAGGCAATACTCAAGGCGTCCCGGGCGGTCGAAAAACTGGTATATGGCGGCCACACCATCCAGATCTTCCAGGACCTCTCCCCGCTTACACTGCGCCGCCGTCGGGACTTTCAGCCCGTAACGACTAAGCTAAAGGTGGCTAACGTCAAATATCAGTGGGGACACCCCTTCGCTCTGATTTTCCACTGGGAGGGGCGGCGACGATCTCTGCGCTCCCTGCAGGAGGCACTACAGCTACTCCGGATTCCCTCAGAATCACGGCCTGCCTCCCCCTCTCCCGTGGACTCGGCCTCTCAGATCTCACTGCGCCCTGAATGGGCACGGGTGCAACGTCAGGGTTCTGGATCCTCCGTAGCCAACTCGTCATCTAGCCAAGCCAAGCAGGACATTATCCGTCATCTAAAGGCAATGGAAGAACCTCAATGGTCGCCGGAGAGTGGACCTGTCCTCAATCCCCCCCAACCTTCCGATCTCGTTACTGGAGACTGATCGCTGTCCCCGTGACCCCTTCAGCTGGGATGGACTCAAGACCGCTGGCGGGTCGGCCATCCGGCCCTCCTAGATAAGACGCAGTGTGTGGGGCCCACTGAGAACACCTGGCCCTTCCTGTGGCCCTGCCCCCAACTGAAACAACTGCTCTTTGGTTTCCTTCCCTCCTCTGAGACGGTATCTTGAGAACCTCATGAACTTCTGGGGGCGCCTGAATCTGCCTCTCTTGACAAAGCAGCCCTGGGACGACAGCTAAGTGCTTAAATGATGATTGCTATGGTTTACGTTATATGCACTGTTTGATCTCAGGGACTTTTCATGGTTCAGATCCTGCATTCTCGTTGTTTGATTGCTAATGTTTGCTCTTCTAGCATCTCCAACCCAGGTCCCAACCCGATAAATGGAGATATTTATGGGCTGTCGCTTATTGCCCTGGGTCTGTTTGGTTTTCTAGTACATGCACCTGTGCCCAGTCTTCCCCTAGCTGATCTCTCGCGCCACAGAGCCCCGCAGCCGCGGGCGTAGGTTGATCATATACACCTGTCACGCTCGTCCCCAGCCTCTAGGCCTCTAGACTCTCCTCTCTTTAATGCACCTGGGTAAAGTGGCCACCTTCATACTGTGCCCCGGCCGCGCTGGGATTTGTTCCCCCAGCCAATATCTGCTCTCATGCTCGGCTAGACCCTAGCGGGGCCTCTGACTGGGGCTTTGGCCTTAATCACCCCCGGGCTCACACTAACAATACCCTAACCTGCGCAGGTCCCGAACTGGGATTCTGCAGGGTCTCCGCACCCCCACCACGATGGGGTGAGCGGGTTGACCTCCGGGGGTCGGCCGCGGTCCCTTATCCTTGGATTCCACGGTTCCCCCCGTCATGTCCTTAGTCCCCAAGAGGAGTGACTTCCTCAGAGCCGCCCTGGTTCTCACCACTGGGCCGCTCCAGGACTGGACAGGACCCTTTGGGCCCCGTTGGCCACCTGGTTGCTGGTTGTTCTCTATTCTCTCTGACTCTCCCTCTTGCTCCCTTCGCTCTCTTTTCTTTTCAGCTCTCTGGCTCTGCAGGGAGGGGCTCTGTTTGCGAAGCGTTGGTCTGACCTTCTGGCACGAGCCCCTGGGAATGGTAGAAGCACCGTATGTCCGTACAAGGGGGGATGGGACTGGACGCGTTTCACAACAATTGGTCAGATGCTCATCCACAGGGCGACACCTAACTACAGCGTGGGAGGGAGGAGGGGACGGGACTGCATTCGAGCGTGCTCCACCCTATTTGATCAATGATACATCTTAGATGCTTATCCCTTAATGTTCGGGGCTTAAATTCACCAAACAAGATGCGGCAAATTTGGAGATACCTCCTTTTAAACGACCCCGATGTTATCTTCTTGCAGGAAACTCACCTTCTCCGCGGAGGCTCCTCCCGCATGCGCCACCCTAAGTATCCCCTGCAAGCACGGGCCTCAGCACAGACAAAGACTGCGGGTGTGGCGATTATGTTCAAGACTGGCCTTCCAGTGCAGATCGTCCGCACCACACGTGACGGGGAGGTGCGATACCTTAAACTGACGGTCACGATTCAAGGCAAACCCCTTATCCTACACAACGTCTACGCCCCTAATCAAGCGCAGGACACTTTCCTTCGGGATCTCCTCCGGCTACGCCTCTCCCAGGAGGCAGACCCAGTCATCCTCGGAGGGGATTTTAACTTGGTGTGGGACCCTGGATTAGACCGCACTACTTCCCTGTATCAGGGTACGGGAGCCATGTCTGCAACGCTTAAGCACGACATAACTGCCCTGGGTCTTGTGGACGCTTGGCGGTACCGGGAACCCGACGCTCGGGACTATTCCTTTTATTCTCATGTTCACCGGTCTTACTCCCGTATTGATTTCTTCTTCATCTCCCAATCACTTGCTCGGTCTCTAGACTCCGCGGCGATCTCGGATATCTCGATTTCGGATCACGCGCACCTAGAAATTATTTTGTCTGGACTAGGCAGACCACCGGGATCTGTTCCCCGGTGGCGTCTTCCTCCCCAGGTCCTGCGTGACCCAGTTGACGTAGCTGAACTGAAGCAAGCTATCCAGTCCTATTTTACCCACAATGACCTCCCGGACACCCCTATCCCCCTTCTATGGGATGCTTTTAAGGCCACGATTCGGGGCACCATCACCTCTATCTCCATAGCCCGAAGGCGGGAGGCCAGATTAGTGGAGGATAACCTTGGCCGTGACATTAAAGCACTAGAAAGACAAACGCACTCAGCGCCTTCTCTGCCTGCGAAAAAGAAACTCGCATCTCTTCGGGGCCAACTCAAAGCCCTCCGCGTGAACAAGGCGGAAAGCTCACTCCTTGCACTGAAACAGAAGTTTTACGGGGGAGGTAACAAGGTGGGCTCTATGTTGGCACGCCAACTCCGCCTTCAGATATCCCGCAACCACATTGCCCGAATTGCCAGACCAGGGGGAGGGTGGGCTATCTCGGAGCTAGACAAACAGATGGAATTCAGTGCGTTCTTCTCTACTTTATACAGCGCGGGCGATGTCTGTCCCGATCGCGTAGCACCTTTCCTGGACTCCTGCCACTGGACGCCGTTAACCCCCCACCACCGGGACCAACTGGAAGGGCGCATCACAGCGGATGAGCTTTCGAAAGCCTTGAAGAGTATGCCGACTGGAAAATCACCGGGCCCCGATGGGCTCACGCTGGCATTTTACCGTCTCTTTCTTCCGGAACTTCAGGACCCCCTGCTGCGCCTTTTTAACTCTTTCGCCGAGGCTGGATCCGTCACCCCAACGATGGCTGAGGCAGAGATTGTGCTGATCCCGAAACCCGGGAAAGACCCTACCGCCTGCGCATCATTTCGCCCAATATCTCTACTTAATGTAGACGCTAAAATCTACACCAAGATACTGGCGCAATGCCTGGCGCCCTTCCTACCGGGCCTGATAGACCCCGACCAAGTGGGCTTTATCCACGAGCGTCAGGGGGCGGATAACTTACGCCATGTAGCACACCTGGTACAGAAGGTCCAGCACCACGGAATCCCTGTCTTTCTTCTTTCCCTCGATGCGGAAAAAGCCTTCGACCGGGTCGACTGGTCTTTTCTTCGGGCGGTCCTCCCCCGAATAGGCCTCGGGCCTCTCATGGTTGCTCGCATTATGGCACCGTATGCGGCCCCTTCTGCGCGCATTCGTGTTAACTGCACCTTGACCCCGTCTTTCCCCATCAGCAGGGGCACCCGCCAAGGGTGCCCACTCTCGCCGCTGCTCTTCGCTCTGGCGGTGGAACCCTTGGCAATAGCTATCCGACAGTCGGCGGATATCCGGGGTGTCCGCATGGGTGGGGTGGAGCATAAGATAGCCCTCTTTGCGGACGACCTTCTTTTGACGCTCACAGAGCCCGCAACCTCTTTCCCGACGCTCCTGGATCTTCTCTCTCAGTTCGAGCTGGTGTCGGGCCTTAGAGTTAACCTCCCTAAATCGAGCGCGCTCAATCTAACTCTTCCCTCTCGGCAGTTGGAAGTCTTGCGGGCAATCAATCCCTTCTGGTGGGCCCCCACTTCTATACGCTACCTGGGTATTAACATCACAGCTGATCTTACCACCTGGACGCAGGCTAACTGGCCGGCCTGCAGAACTTCCATACGAACAGACCTCCGCCGCTGGAAATCGTTGCCCCTGTCTTGGCTAGGGCGCCTCAATGCGGTCAAGATGACCCTTCTGCTGAAGGTTTTATATCTTTTTCAGGCACTCCCCACACCAATCCCGCATAAGGATTTCTCGGGCCTCCAGAGAGAAATGGTCGCCTTCATCTGGGGTGGGGGACGACCGCGTCTGTCGACCAAGGTTCTGATGCTACCAAGAGACCGGGGGGGCTTAGCCTGACCTGACTTTATGGCCTACTATTGGGCTTCCGATCTGAGGTATATCTCGGAGTGGTCGGTGCGAGCTAGCGAAAAGCACTGGTTCCACATGGACCGTGCCGAAGCATGCCGCCCGCTCTGGGACCTGGCCTGGTTGGGTAAAAATGCTAGGCACCCTAGTGCTTATATCGCTATCCCTACGCGCACGGTATTGGAGATCTGGGACAGAATCGCGACCCCCGAGGCCTTACTACCTTTCCCTCTCCACTCACACCGGTGTTGCTTAACGCAGACTTCCAGCCGGCTTCCCGCCCACCAGACTTTCCGGCCTGGGCGGCAGGCGAGTGTCGCATCATAGAACAGCTTTTTGAGGCCGGGTCCTTCAAATCCTTCGAACGGTGCAGGGAAGACTTTAATCTCCCCAAAACTGCGCGGCTGGAATACTTCCAAATCCGCCACTGGCTGCGGGCCCCATCGTACACGGAGGGCGCTACGCGCCAGCTTACGCCTTTTGAACTCCTGGTTCGGTCGTTCGTCGGATCTAGGGGACTGATCTCTCGGACCTACAAGGTCCTACAAACCTCCCAGGCGATATAACCCCACACATATCAATGCCAATGGCAGAGGGACATTGAGGCAGGTATTCCTCCCGGCCGGTGGGCGCAGCTATGGCGGGACAGTCAACGCATTTTTAAATCCTTAGCACAGCAGGAGTCCGCATACAAAATTATGACGCGCTGGTACTATACCCCCCTCCGCCTCCAGCGAATGTTCCCTGGATTTGCGCCTGTTTGCTGGCGATGCTCGACATCTCGGGGCTCCTTCCTCCACATTTGGTGGGACTGCCCACTAGTCGTGCCGTACTGGGTGGAAATTTTGGACCACGTTAAAGCAGTGGTGGGCTATCCTCTGCCTAATGAACCGGGAGTTATTATTCTAGGCCTCCGTCCCACCACTCTTAAAGCCATGAAACCTGCGGACTGCCACCTGATTTTCCACATGCTCACTGCTGCGAAACAGGTCATCGCGTTGCACTGGAAAAAGGCTTGTACCCCTCCGGCCCCGGTGTGGATCACGCGCCTATGGCAGGTCATGGCGATGGAACTCCTAACCCACAGACTGGCGCATACGGACGCTAAATTTCAGCACACTTGGCAACCCTTGATCCAATATCTGACACGGTTGGAGCACGCTCGATATGTACCTCCTCGCCTGCGCGCCCTACAACTCTTCGCTGACCCACTACTGCCCAGAGGGGACACTCACGACGCTGACTCTGCCTGATTAGACCTGCTCCTAGACCTTTCCGACCCTGCCGCTCACCAAGACCAAGACCGCTTAATCCATGGAGAGCCCTTTACGCCTCCCAGGCCCTCCTCTCCCCTCCCTCCAGCTGTCCAGAGAGCTGCCTTCTTCTCAACTCTTTTCTATATCTATTCCAGGTTGATCTGCTCTTCCTTCTTCCTTCTCTCATTCTTCTCTATCTCTTCTTGGTCACATCATTGCTTAAGCTCCCCGCGGGCCAGCCCCTCATCATGGCACCCCTCGACCGGCGTCGCTGGCTTTTGCTAGCCGTGGCAGCTTAGGGTGGTCGGTCTCCGACTAGCCAGTGTCAATCCAATACGCTCAGTTTTTTTGGCCCTCACTGTCGGTAGGAGAGTGACCCCTGCCTCTATCCATCACTAGCTCAAAGCTGGAAGAACGGATGGGAAATAGTACGTAATCCTCCCAGATCTCACCCACCGACCCTCAGCCCTTGCTCGCTCCAGACTACTGGGCCTACTACCCTTCCCTCTCCTAAGCATTCTGCCGTCTACAGCATATGGCACACTATCAATTCGCCTGAACACCCCTGTTCTGCTACAGCTCTCCACTAGTGGGCTCCGTACCGCTTTCCCGGCCAAAACTAAGGTTCCTCTCCACTGACAAGTTTGCGCCTCTTACACAACTATTGCTTGCTAAATTCTGTATGCAAATGCTTTGCTGCCCTATTGCTGGTCATTTCCCCCGACGCGGCCGGCCCGAATGGTTGTAGGCGACATGCTGTGTGCTTCCCCCCCGGTTCAGCCTTTGGCTGGCATTTACAACCGCGCTGCCGGCCCGATTGGGATGTAGGCAGAACGCTGTGGATGTGACCTTTCTACTTTTCAATAAAGGTTTTTAAAAAAAAAAAAAAAAAAAAGAGATCTGTTCTGACACCATTAGAAGGTTTTTTTCCCGTGTGTCAAGTGTAAAGCTTGCCACAAGAGTAGACGAGTTACAACTTATGAGATTCCAGGAAAGGGAAAACATAATTTTAAAAAAACGGAATTTCCTAATCTGCACCACACCATACACTGTTTACTGCCTTAACTGTCCTTGCGGCCTTAAATATATTGGCAGTACAATTCATCCAACCAAAATCAGGATATTAGAGCATATGAGGGCAATTGCCAATGGCGATGTTATGTACCCCGTCGCCAGGCATTTTGCTAAAATGCATAATAAAGACAGGAACCTTCTTACATTTTTCTGCTTAGATAATGTACCAGCGCATCCTAGAAGAGGCGATCGTGTGCTCAGGTTGAGGCGCCTGGAATCACGGTACATTATCGATTTACAGACTAAAGCACCAGGAGGGTTAAGCAGTAGTGAGGAATTAACAGTACATTTGGGCGATTAAATAGACCCAGAAATAGGAAGATTGTATATTGTAGTGATTGGGCTTCCGATTTTCTATTTGACTGAAACATGCTATTTTCTTCTCTTTTCTTTTCTTTTCTTCTTTAATTTCCTCTTATACCTTATAGGATTTTCTTCAGTTAATGAGGGGCATGCATGCATAAAGTGATATGATTTGTTGATGAAACATGGTTATGATAACTATACCATGGGGTTGGGGGTGTTTTTAACATGCTTTGGATCTGTCTCTAAGACACCGTTTAACATGGTTTTGAACAGTTAATGATATATGCATAGAATATTTTGTTGTATGACAACCACAAAAATGAAAAGTCAAGGGTGTTAGTGATGTAGAAGGAAGATGTATGCCAGCCCATTCAGGGCTAGATTCATTAGAAGATTGATGTCAGCCCATTCAGGGCAAAATTGATTAATGCACACACGAGGATTGGCTCAGTGTTGACATTTATAATCCTTCCACTGGTCTGCCCATCCAGGGCGCAATTGTGATAATTTAGTGGGTTTTCATCACTACCTCAAGAACGGAATGAAATTGTATAAACATTGGTGGGTTTGTCTTTGTAATGCGTGTATATGAATTTGCAAGGGATAGTTCAGAATTAGCTGAGTATTGAGGAGGCGAGTAACGGCCTACACGCATCTTTAATGTGAAATGTATTTAATTTGCACATTCTGTAATGGCGGACTGATTGGAAACTGTGATTTCAGTCCCTCATTTATTTTGATGAACTGTTCTTTTAAATGACGGTGACGCAGGCGCTCTTCATGAACATCGAAGAAGGCATCTGCCGAAATGCGTCTGTGTGGCCAGGAGACCGTGTTCAATAAAGTTACGGTACTCATCCCCGCGAGTGCTTTGCCTTACTTCAGGTACTATTACCCAAGAGGAGAGGAGCGGAGTTATATATATATATATATATATGTAACCAAAAACGCCCAGAAGCTTGAGGCCGCACACAGCTGCAGGTGAGTTACAAACTCCATTTGAACCAAGCAGGCAGCTTAACATCCCTTTGAAGTCCATGGCCTGACGCGTTTCGATGCCGCTGTTTGCATCTCCTCAGAGGCCGTGTCAGCAGAGGTGATTTATGGCTGCCGCATTTCCCCTGCGTGTTTGTGGTTAGTGAGCTATCAGTGCTCCTCCCTTGGTGGAAGTTCATTTTCAAATGCACGCTGGGATATGAGTAACCCTGGGCATAATACTTTGCTACGCTCACGAAGCATGCAAAGTTTGTGCTACTACGCACTACGCAAATTGCACGTAGCAGAGTGAATAACTGTACTAATAAACGTAGCGTAGCAGGAGTATAATAAACTCCTTCAAATGCTTTGATAAAGCAATTTTTTAATGCTAAAAAGCATATAACCAATTCACAAAAATGAATGTTGACAATAAAATATCAAGCAATGAGAGAGGTGATGATTTTGGAGTCCCCCCTAACCTAGGGGAGGACCAAGCAGATGCCTTGAACACAAAAAGCATATCATGTGAACGATTCAATGGTGGTCCCTTCCTCCTAGGACCACCCCAAGCACAGTTATGGGCAAAAATACAATCCCAACCAAAGGCCCTGCAAAGCATTATGGGACGAGATTAGCAGTGGGCAGTGAATATTATAGTGTCCAATATCAAAATAATTCTACAAAGAGCTGCAGTTCAACTAGTCGTCACTGGGTGTCGTCCCTCAAGAGTGAAATGCAAAAGTATTGAAAACCTTTCATGAAGCTTTTGCATTTGACTCGTGAGGGACGACACCCAGTGACGACTAGTTGAACTGCAGCTCTTTGTAGAATTATTTTGATATTGGACACTATAATATTCACTGCCCACTGCTAATCTCGTCCCATAATGCTTTGCAGGGCCTTTGGTTGGGATTGTATTTTTGCCCATAACTGTGCTTGGGGTGGTCCTAAGAGGATGGGACCACCACCTAATCATTCAATAAGATGTGCTTTTTGTTTTCAAGACATCTGCTTGGTTCTCTCCCTAAGTTAGCGAGGATACCAAAATCATCACCTCTCTCACTGCTTTTTGTTTTCACTTTAGTGAAATGACTATATGCAATTTTAGCATATAAAGACAGAGATATTTATTTTATCTTAACTTGCACTGTACAAGTTTGCTTTTGGTAATTATTGTACAGTGCAGTGAGTCAAGCACACAGCTAGCACTACGCCCAGGCTTAATAATAATAACAAACTCCTTCAAATGCTTTGATAAAGCAATTTTTTATGCTAAAAAGCATATAACCAATTCACAAAAATGAATTTTGACATATCAAGCAATGAGAGAGGTGATGATTTTGGAGTCCCCCTAACCTAGGGGGAGGACCAAGCAGATGCCTTGAACACAAAAAGCATATCATGTGAACGATTCAATGGTGGTCCCTTCCTCCTAGGACCACCCCAAGCACAGTTATGGGCAAAAATACAATCCCAACCAAAGGCCCTGCAAAGCATTATGGGACGAGATTAGCAGTGGGCAGTGAATATTATAGTGTCCAATATCAAAATAATTCTACAAAGAGTTGCAGTTCAACTAGTCGTCACTGGGTGTCGTCCCTCACGAGTCAAATGCAAAAGCTTCATGAAAGGTTTTCAATACTTTTGCATTTCACTCTTGAGGGACGACACCCAGTGACGACTAGTTGAACTGCAGCTCTTTGTAGAATTATTTTGATATTGGACACTATAATATTCACTGCCCACTGCTAATCTCGTCCCATAATGCTTTGCAGGGCCTTTGGTTGGGATTGTATTTTTGCCCATAACTGTGCTTGGGGTGGTCCTAGGAGGAATCGTTCAATAAGATGTGCTTTTTGTTTTCAAGACATCTGCTTGGTTGTTGGTTCTCTCCCTAAGTTAGTGAGGATACCAAAATCATCACCTCTCTCACTGCTTGTTAACTTTTTGTTTTCACTTTAGTGAAATGACTATATGCATTTTTAGCATATAAAGACAGAGATATTTATTTTATCTTAACTTGCACTGTACAAGTTTGCTTTTGGTAATTATTGTACAGTGCAGTCAAGCACACAGCTACGCACTACGCAATTTGCATAGCTACGTGTAGTTGAAGCTGTACTTCACGTAGCTACGTGAAGTGCTACTACGCAAACTACGCCCGGGCTTAGATATGAGGTCTCATTTTGCCAAATAACGCCCTCTGGTGGGTTACCTCCGCTGCAGCTAATTATGGACGATTATTCTCGGCCCTCCATTGAGCCTTGGATGATACTCTGCCGGCTTCATTAAAGGTACCCTGCAGCTTCGGAAAGAGGAATCTTCCTCTCCCCTAGTCCCGTTGGTTGCGGGCAGTGCGATTCCCTCTGCGGCCTGGAACCGCCGCATAATATGTAACCAAAAACGCCCAGAAGCTTGAGGCCGCACACAGCTGCAGGTGAGTTACAAACTCCATTTGGGCGTTTTTGGTTACATATATATATATATATAGTTATATATATATATATATATATATATAGATATAGATAGATAGATAGATAGATAGATAGATAGATATAGATATATATATATATATATATATATATATATATATATATATA
This sequence comes from Calotriton arnoldi, assembly GCA_963921515.1. NCBI lineage: Eukaryota > Metazoa > Chordata > Amphibia > Caudata > Salamandridae > Calotriton > Calotriton arnoldi. Next base: position 162,177 of record CAWUFW010005876.1, read on the forward strand.
TATAATATTATGTCCATCAGTGATTGTTTTTTATGCTAAGAACCCATGACTATCCACTTGCACTTTAAGCAACTACCAAAAGAGAGAGTAGTGTGGATGTCATGTCCGCTAGTTATTGTTTTGCTGCTACACATTTGCATTTAAAGCAAATAGTAAAGAGAAAATATTTGATTGTATAAGGTACTTTATTTTTATATTAATTTGTAAATATATAAAAAATCAATTTTGCACAATTCCACATTTGCACTTTAGAAACAGGCTACATATATTCAAGATAAGGTAAAACTCATGAATTAATACAATATATGACAACATTAGTAGAAAGCAGAAAAGAAAGTATTATTCAATAACATCATTGAGAAGAGCAAAGTCTGGAAGAAGCATATAGACATGGGACTATTAGATTGCAGTCAATCAACAAGGGACTAAGCATATATGTGTTCTGGTTTTATTCATCATTTGATCCCTCAGTCAACGTATTAATATATTGTTGTTTTAGAATCGAATATTTAATATGTTTTACTATATGTTGTATTTAACACCAAATCTACATTATATTACACAATGACTAATTTTCATTGAGAAGAAGAAGAAAAAAGGAAAAAAACGTAGTTCTGACCGTGAGCATTATGCTGTCAAATGAGTATAACAGTCTGTTCTCTATGTTTATGGTTAAACTAATCCAATTGTCACTTTAAATTGCTTGTTCCCATAATGCAGTTCGCAATGTGATCAAGGCCTGTCCAGGCCAAAACGCGTTATGGCGGAAAAACAGCAATAAAATATACCACAACAGCTATATTGGGTCCATGTCCGTCTTTTTTCCAGAAGCAGATAATGAACCGAGCGGAGAAGGGTGAGATATATATATATATATATATCTATATTCACTGAAAAAACCATAGGTTTCAGGGACGTTATAGTTAGTTAGACATTTCACTAGTACAAAACCAGAGAAATTCGCCCATTATAGTTAGTTGAGCTAACTATAACTCACGCCCCGCAATGCACTGCTGATGACGTCACATAATACATAATTCATGACATGGTCAGTGACATCACTGATGACATCTCAAATGACATCACTGATGACATCATCCACGTGATAATCTGATGCACCTCCTCACACCCTAATATAACCTTTGATACACCCACTCTAAAATGTAGACTACCATTTTCGAAACCATAGACACACCAATACCAGTTACTATATACCCACTCACTGATTCCTAGGTCTACTCACATGTCCACTCACTCATCCATACAGTTACTCATACATGCAGTCACTCATCAATACAGCACTATCATATGCACTCATACACCTATACAGACACTCACACAACAGCACTCACCCATAGAGTTACTCACACACCTAGTCAGTTATGCAAAGAATCAATCACACTCCCATTTACTCACCTATACAGTTATACACACACCACTTCACTTATTCATACAGATACTAACACATACTTACTCTCTTCTACAATCACTGACACAAGCACACACTCATCCATACAGCCACGCTCACAATCACTCATTCTCACATATAGTAATTTATATACTCCAACACTCACATATACTGCCTTTCACATATGTAGTTACTCACACATGTACCACTGAGACATCCATTCACTCACCAACACACCCATACACACACTCACCCACCCATACAGCCCTTCACAGATGCACTCTCGAACCCATGCACCCAGTGAATCACCTACTCACACATCTATGCACAGAGTCACACACCCCCACCCACCCACAGAGACACTCAGGCACCCATACAGATACTCAGACAACCAATCAATAACCCATATAGACACTCATGTTGCTACTCACCAACCCATGCAGCCGCCTACACACCAACTGACAGAGTAATACAGACATTCACACAGTTTAGTCACTAACCCATGCATTCAGTAAGACACGATTAATCAGTCACTTATACAGTCAGTCACGCATCTACTAAATCATCTATTCAGACACTTATACACCCACTCATTCTTCAATACACCTTGGTATATATATATATATATATATTATCTACTGGCGGTCGCCAGTAGATAGTTATAGTTAGGACCTATTTTCCATAGGAAATCCGCAACATTCTATTTGAAATAACTCTTGCGTCGGTTGATGAATCTTCGCGAAATTTTCAAACTTTATGGCCCGCTTGGGTCCGCTCCTACCCTGAAAGTTTCGGGGTGATTCGTCAGGTGGGGGCCGAGAAAAAAGGGGGGTCCCAAAACGTGTTTTCCCCATTCATTTTCCCATAGGAAACTTTAGCCACGGCTACAGCCCGAACTGCTGAACGGAATTACACAAAATTTGGCAAAGAGGTAGTTCTCGGTTCAGAAAGAACCCTTTTTATTAAATGGTGTAAATCCGTTCAGTAGTTGCGGAGAAATTAAAAAAATAAGAGTCAAAAATCCATTTCCCGTAGGAAACTTTATGCAAGGCTACAGCTCGAACTGCTGAACGGAATTACACCAAATTTGGCAAAGAGGTAGTTCTTGGTTCAGAAAGAACCCTTTTGTTAAATGGTGTAAATCCATTCAGTAGTTGCTGAGAAAATCAAAAGTAAAAACACATATATATCTGGGCGGAGCCTAACCACACATGTCATCGTGAGATCTGATTGGCTGTCAGCACTTCATCCTGGAATTGCTGGCAGCCATCTTGGGACCAATATAAATGATAGTACCCCATTGAAATGCATTGTAGTGAATCGAAGATTTTGAGGGTTACCAAAAGGAGAACTATAAAGGGTGATAACAGACTTTAGTTACATTAGAATTCATTTGTTGATGGTACCATACTAATTTCAGGAATTGTGGTGTGTTCTAAGGTGATTTTACCCTGTGAAAAACATTCTGCTGGGATATCATGAATCATGTTTGAGAGAAAACTATTTTCACATGCTTGTCCCATACAGTTTTGGAAGGTGCTCCAGAAGCTAAAATGAGAGCATATTTTCTGTAAATTCACATTATCTTTCTCAGTCATGTGAGAATGAAGTCTGACATTCTCAGTAAAACATGTACATCCAACAAGGGCAGAGACTGTCAGTTGATTCCTTTGTGTTCTACTGCAGCTTCCCAGAGTGTTCTAAAGAACAACTAGAGCGCTAACAGTCTTACTTATGACAAAAGTATGGCACACCTGAAGCCATCTTGATTGGAATAAACTGGTAACACTTAAAACATTTAATTTAAAAAGGATCAAAATGATGGGGTTCATTTTGTCATAGAAATTATGGTTAGTGCTGTAGAAAGAAAAATTAGGACATGTTTCAAGTGTGATCTCAAATATCTTCCTGTTATATTTCAACAGGAGCAGCCTGTCAGTTGATGCCTTTGTGTTCTACTGCAGCTTCCCAGAGTGTTCTAAAGAACAACTAGAGCGCTAACAGTCTTACTTATGACAAAAGTATGGCACACCTGAAGCCATCTTGATTGGAATAAACTGGTAACACTTAAAACATTTAATTTAAAAAGGAACAAAATGAGGGGGTTCATTTTGCCATAGAAATTATGGTTAGTGCTGCAAAAAGAAAATGTAGTGCATGTTTTAAGTGAGATCTCAAATCATCTTCTATTTCATTAGAAAATTCTGACATGCAGACTGAAACAATTACTTTCAATACCAGCAGTAGACTTCCAGTTAACTCCTTGGTGAGCAGTAGCTTTACTACAGTGATCTAATGAACAACTAGAGTGCTAACATTCTGAATTTATGGCAAATGTGTGACACATCTGAATGCCTTCTTGATGGAATCAAAGTAAAAACTGAAAGCATTTCCTACTGAGGAGACTGCAGTAAATGAGGAAATTAGGAAACTTCATAACAAAGAAGTCTTCCAAGATGGCCACCAGTGAAAAAAGAGCCCAAATGTAGCACAAATATTACCCAGATGTAGCCCACATATAGCCCAATGACAAAAGTGTGCAAAACACTTTTAATTTTTAGTTTTTTTGCAGTTTTATGTAGTGCAAACTGGTCAGGTATTGGAGCGTTGCATCTTAAAACATGACCCCCTACACTACAAAAACACCACTGCACTACCCTAAACCCTAAAACACTATTCCCAGCACGACCCTCTTCACTACCTAAACACAACTGCACAATTTGTTACAGGCGTTGTAACGCAGGCCTGTGGTGCTTACTGGAAGTACCTAGTGCGCTAGTTGGGCCCCAGGGACCCTCAGGATTCAAGGTGACCTAATCCACCAACTTAAAACGCACCACGGGGCGCGTTTGCACAGTGGTGAAGGGAGGGGGCGGGGCCTCAGGTGACATGTGCGCAAACACGCCCTGTGGTGCGTTTTAAGTTGGGGAATTAATTCCCTTTGAATCCTGAGGGACCCTGGGGGCCAACTAGCCCACCAGGTACCTTCAGTAAGCACAACAGAGTTGCGTTGCAGAGAGGTGAAAAAAGGTGCGTGGCCTCGGAATGCCTCCCTGCAACTCAGCTCTGTGGTCCTAACTGTAGGTACCTGGGGGGCTAGTTGGGCCCCAGGGACCCTCAGAATTCAAGGGGACTTAATCCCGCAACTTAAAACGCACCACGGGGTGCGTTTGCACACATGTCACCTCAGGCCCCTCCCTTCACCACTGTGCAAACGCGCCCTGTAGCGCGTTTTAAGAGGTAGTTTTAATCCCCCTGCCCTATTATGTACTAGGGACTTGCAGAGGAGGTCATGCTAATCACAGGGGTACCCCAACGCATAGTGTTCCCTAGTGTATGTAGGTGTTTTCACTGTATTCTAAGTGTCTTTTAGCATAGCACTGGCTCTGGTTAGTCAGAGTCAGTTACCACCAGTACCCGTCTGAAAAAGTTGTGGGCACAGGATGATTTTGCAACAAGGCCTCTTTCTGCTCCTCTGTTGGTTCTTTCTGCACATCTTTTGCTTCTTTCTGTGCGTTTTTTTCTTCTTTCTTCACATGTCCTACCTCTGTAGGCATAGTTAGAAACTAGCATTTAAAGAAAACCTATGAAATTCACTTAAAAAATCATAGGTTTCAGGCACATTATAGTTAGAAATTAGCATTTAAAAAACCTTTGAAATTCACTGAAAAAACCATAGGTTTCAGACACGTTATAGTTAGAAATTAGCATTTAAAAAACCTTTGAAATTCACTGAAAAAACCATAGGTTTTAGGGACAGTTATAGTTAGTTGGACATTTCACTCGTACAAAACCATAGAAATTCCCCCGTTATAGTTAGTTCAGCTAACTATAACTCGCGCCCGCAATGCACTGCTGATGACGTCACATATTACATCACTCATGACATGGTCAGTGACATCACTGATGACATCACTGATGACATCTCAAATGACATCACTGATGACATCATCCATGTGATAATTTCATGCATCTTCTCACACCCTAATATAACTTTTGATACACCCACTCTAAATTACAGACTGCCATTCTCAAAACCATAGACACTCCAACACCAAAAACTACATACCCACTCACTGATTCTTAGGTCTACACACACATCCACTCACTCACCCGTACAGTCACTCATACTTAGTCACTCAGTACAGGACTATCATATGCACTCATACACCTATATAAACACTCACACACCGCCACTCATCCATAGAGATACTCACACACCTAGTCAGTCATGCAAAAACGTAATCACACACCCATTTACTCACCTATACAGTTATACACACACCAGCTCACTTACTCATACAAATACTAGCACATTCTTACGCTCTTATACAATCACTGATACAAGTACACACTCATCCATACAGCCACTCTCACAATCACACACTCTCACTTATAGCCATTTATATACACCAACACACATATATACTGCCTTTCACATATGTAGTTACTCACACATGTACCACTGAGATATACATTCAATCACTAACACACCCATACACACACTCACCCACCCATACAGTCCATCACAGATGCACTCTTGAAACCATGCACCCAGTGAATCACCAACTCACACATCTATGCACAGAGTCACACACACCCCACCCACACAAACACTCAGGCACCCATACAGATACTCAGACAATCAATCAATAACAATGTAGACACTCATGTAGCTATTCAGAAAGCCATGCAGCTGCTTACAAACCAACAGACAGACGGATACAGACATTCACACAGTTTAGTCACTAACCCATGCATTCAGTAAGATACATTTAATCACTCACTTGTAGAGTCAGTCACTCACGTACTAAATCATCCATTCAGACACTTATACACCCACTCATTCTTCAATACGCCTTTCCCTATATATATTAAACATATTTAAACTTTACGGAAACACACAGTCACTGGATGATGTCATCAGTGATGTCATCAGTGATGTCATTTGAGATGTCATCAGTGATGTCACTGACCATGTCATGAGTGATGTAATATGTGATGTCATCATCAGTGCATTGCGGGGTGCGAGTTATAGTTAGCTGAACTAACTATAACGGGGAATTTCTATGGTTTTGTACGAGTGAAATGTCCAACTAACTATAACTGTCCCTAAAACCTATGGTTTTTTCAGTGAATATATATATATATATATATATATATATATTCACACAAAAAACACAGGTTTCAGGGACGTTATAGTCAGTTGGACATTTCTCTTGTACAAAACCAGAGAAATTCGGCTGTTATAGTTAGTTGAGCTAACTATTAACTCACGCTCCCACAATGCACTGCTGATGATGTCACATATTACATCACTCATGACATGGTCAGTGACATCACTCATGACATCACTGATTGATTTTATTTTTGTTTCTGCTGCATTAAAAAACTGGGTGACGGGTTTTAGAATCTGTCTGAGTATTTTCAGTGATCATAACCCTTTAGTATTGTCCCTCTCTGAGTTGAATCTTCGTCAGGAACCATTTAGGGGGGGGTGGCATGTGCTATAGATCAGGGCAGGAGGTTGAGATGGTCACAGGCCAACAGTGAAGCTTTCTATAGTGCACTGCTTAATGATGGCGAACAGGTCATCTTGAGTTGTTTAGATGCGGCTGTAGAGGGGGCCGAATTAATTAGGGCATTTGAGGGTGTTGCCCTATTGATTGATGGTCTGCTCAGGACGACATCAAATAGAGCTAGACCGGACGACCCAAGGTGGTTTGACCAACGGTGCTCTCTTGCCTTGAGAGAGCTGAAAGTTGCTCTAAAATCTTCCCCGAGTGATAAGGGTATGGTGACCCTCTGTAGGAAAAATTATAAGTTAGCCGTTAAAAGCCGCAAAACAAAATTACAAATCCAAGCCTGGGAGGACCTGAGGGAGGCAATGGAGTTAAAGGATACAACTGCCTTTTGGAAAGTTATAAACAACCCTAGTTTCCAAGAGGTAAATAAACCAGGGCTAGCAAATAATATCTTGCCGGAGCAATGGCGTGAGCACTTTTATGGGCTCTACAACCATTGTACAGATAAGGACCAGGACGAGGACAACAGGGGGGAGCAAAATATTGCCCTGATAAGTTTTTCTTTGGATGAGATCAGGGTACGGATCGATGGCTTGACCCGTAATAAGGCTCCAGGGCCAGATGGGATTCCACCGGATCTCTTTTTGAGTAAGGTGGCTCTTTGGGCACCCATCCTGACGAGGGTCATTAACACAGCAGTAGACACAGTAATGCCGCCATCATGGTCTACAGCTACGATTGTTCCCATTTTTAAAAAAGGTAACAGGGATAACCCACTTTGTTATCGTCCAATTTCCCTAATCGATGTGTCAGCCAAAGTCTTAGGGCGGGTCATCCTCAGCCGGCTAATGGACTGGGCTGAGGATCAGCATATTATAACTGACACCCAATTTGGCTTTAGGCCAGGGAAGTCTACCACCGATCAATGTCTTAATTTATATTTACTTTTAGCCAAGTACACCATTGCAAGCCAAGGGACTGTGTACCTGGCATTCATGGACTTGACGGCGGCTTTTGACCGATTTAACCGAGGAAAATTATGGGCAATCATGGGTGACCTTGGCGTGGATCCAGGACTTATTAACATTTTAAAAACTTTGCACTCAAATACCACTGCTACGGTTAGGTATAGTCAGGAGGGAAGCATTACAGAACCTTTTATATGCTCTAGTGGGGTCAGACAAGGCTGCATTCTGGCCCCATTTTTGTTTACATTGTATATAAATAGACTTGAACAGGCACTTAGCACTTTAAAAGTGGATTCACCTAGGATTGGCTCTCGAGGAATTCCCGTCCTGCTTTATGTGGACGATACAGTCCTGCTTGCTCGCACACCCAAAGGGCTGCAGATTCTGATAGACGGCTTTGTTTCTTTTATGGAGAACTTAGATTTGTCCCCCAACTTGTCAAAATCATATGTCATGGAAGTGGGTAAAAAACCAAGTAAAATGTACAATTATACTATTGGAATACATCGCCTGGGAAAGGTGCATTCTTTTTCGTACCTGGGGATTTTATTTGATGACCGTCTGAATTTTAAAAATTTAATAGAAGAGAAATGTCGTAACTTAACTAGTTGCTCTGGGTCGATCATGAATTTTGCACATAGGTTAGGGCGGTGGTCACCTGAGCAAATTTTGAGATTATATAGCTCCATGTGTTGTGCTAAGGTTATGTATGGAAGTGAGGTATGGGGATTTATTAATGCAAAGTACATACAAGTTGAGGAAAATAAATACTTTCGGCGTTTGCTTAAAGTGCCCCAGAGTACATCATCCCACATTGTCCAGGAGGAACTTGGTGTTGGCTATATTATGGACAGGCTGGGAGTTAGACCCCTGGTCTGCTGGGTCAAAATTTGGGCAAGCGAGGAGGCGGCTTTCTGCAGGCAGATTATAGCAGATTGCCTCGTCCGAGATCGGGGGCTTAAAATCCCATGGTTAAAATATGTGAAGGAGACCCTGGAGGGAATAGGATGTGCAGATCTTTTTATTAACCCTTCTAAAATATCTATGAAGGACAAGGCTATGGTTAAGGATCGGTTTTTTAAGCATACCATAACACTCAGGGACGACAGGGAGCTGATTAAGCAGTCTGTAAGAGAATATATTCTAACTAAAACATCTGTGGGCATTGAACCTTATTTGTCTTATTTTTATAATGCCCGTGATAGATTCCTAATGACACGGTTTAGGCTGAATTTCCTGCATCATGTATTAGCTGACCCGGCGGGATATACACCGTCTATAGAGATGAAGGGACCATGCGGCTGCGACCTACGGTCTCCGCAGGATACCCTTCATCTGGTTTTACTATGTCCCTTTTATTCACAACCTAGGATCCTTTTTTTAAAGAGAATTTTAAAGAAAGCTAGATTTAAACAGGCGAGGGTAGCTTTGTTATTTTTAAAGTTATCCCCAGATGCTTTGACTCTATTTTGTACTGTAAATTTTTTAAGGGCAGCATTCAGGCTAAGGGCAACAAAGGGCTTGGGAGGAGCTTACACCCGCCAGTGATGTAATTCATTTTTGGTATTACGAGGGAATTGTGCAAGGGGATGCGTATCCTAATCACTGATGTATTGATTATGTTTTATGGAAATTTTTAGATTGCTGGACTAGTTTTTAACTCTGATGTATTTTATCTGTACTTTTATGGTATTCTTTTATGCCGAATAAAGTCATGTGATTGATTGATTGATTGACATCACTGATGACTTCTCAAATGACATCACTGATGACATCACTGATGACACCATCCTCTTAATATCTGATGCACCTCCTCACACCCTAATATAACCTTTCATACACACACTCTAAAATACAGACTACCATTCTCAAAACCATAGACACACCAATACCAGTTGGTACATACTCTCTCACTGATTCATAGGTCTACACACATCCACTCACTCACCCACACAGCCACTCATACACGCAGTCACTCACCAATACAGCCACTGATATATGCACTCATACACCTATACAGATACTCACACACCACCACTCACCCATAGAGTTACTCACACACCAAGTCAGTCATCCAAAGACTCAATCACACTGCCATTTACTCACCAATACAGTTATACACACACCACCTCACTTATTCATACAGATACTAACACATACTTACTCTCTTATACAATTACTAACACAAGCAAACACTCAACCATACAGACACTTTCACAATCAATCACTGTCACATATAGTCAGTTATATACTCCAACACTCACATATACTGCCTTTCACATATGTAGTTACTCACACATATACCACTGAGACATCCATTCACTCACCAACACAGCCATACGCACACTCACTCACCCATACAGCCCCTCGCATACGCACTCATAAGCCAATACACCCACTCACACATCCATGCGGGGAGTTACACCCCCCACCCACCCACACGGACACTCCGGCACCCACACAGGTACTCAGACAACCAATCATTAACCCATATAGACACTCATGTAGCTACTCACCAACTCATGCAGTGACTTACATACCAACTGACAGACTGATACAGACATTCACACAGATTAGTCATTCACCCATGCATTCACTAAGACACATTTAATCACTAATTTATACAGTCAGTCACGCACCCACTAAATCATCCATTCAGACACTCATACACCCACTCATTCTTCAATACACCTTTGCATATCTGTATGTAACATTCTTAAACTTTTAAAAATCACCCAGTCTCTGGTTGATGTCATCAGTGATGACCTCAGTGATGTCATTTGAGATGTCATCAGTGATGTCATCAGGGATGTCACTGACCATGTCATGAGTGATGTAATATGTGACATCATCAGCAGTGCCTTGCGGGGGTGTGAGTTATAGTTAGCTCAACTAACTATAACGGCCGAATTTCTCTGGTTTTGTACAAGTGAAATGTCCAACTAACTATAACGTGTGGTTTTTTCAGTGACTTTCAAAGGTATTTTAGATTCTAATTTCTAACTGTAATGCCCCTGAAACCTATGGTTTTTTCAATGAATATATATATATACATATATATATATATATATATATATACTTGAAGATGAAGGATCACAAGAAAACAACAGCCAGCCAGGGCAAAAATCTGGATCCCAAAGGATACAATGAGTCACAAAGAAATAAAATATCCAAGAAAGAAGTGACTCAAACAGATAGATTCACCAAAGAACAAAAATATATTTCCACTACAACGTTTCAGCTTCCGCCTTCCTCAGGTAGTACAAGATGGTTTGCTCAGTGGCTGCACAGATGACAGCTGAATTTTCAAAAAGCATCATGAGTGAAGATTCCATTTGGAATGTGGAATCAATGCAGTCCTGAGAGCTCTTGAGATATGCAGTAATCAGGTTGTATTGTCAGTAATGTTCAGTCCATCTGGATGCAGTGATTTTAAACGGTACATCCAGAAGTTCTCTTTGGAGTCCAGTAGTTCTTCCTTTGAGACATGTTCCACGGGGAAAATCTTCAAATCTGATAGTAAATGATCCACAAGGTTAAAATGATTGGCTACAGGCTGGTCAATTTTCTTATTAATTATTGCTGATTTGTGGTTCCTGAATCGTGTACGGAGGTCATTCACTGTTTGGCCTACATATTGTTTTTTACAGCTTTGCCGTTGGCACTGAATCACATAAATAATGCATGTTGAGCGACATGTAAGATGCTGTCTTATTCCATAGGTCCTTCTCGTAACAGAACTAGTTACTGATGATGTTTGTAAAAGGTATTCACACGTCATGCACCTTTTAGAGTCACAGCAATGAACCCCTGCATTTGTTACAACTTGCTTGAGTTCAGCTCTCACAGTAAGAGATCGTAAATTTGGAGCTCTGCGGTAAGCAATGACTGGCGGTTTTGGAAAAACCTTTTGCAATTTTTCACAAGTAGACAGTAAGGGAAATGTTTTTGCATTATATTTCTGTAGTTGGGAGCTGATGGATGATAGTCAACCACAAATGGAGTTCTGTCACTTTTGTTTCTGTTGTTGGTATTCCAAATAAGTGCTTCTCTGGGTAACTGCAAAGACTTGTCAATTTGTTGCTGTATGATATGCAGAGGATAGCCTCGCCTTTTAAATAATGTAGCAAGCTCCTGTAGATGGTCTTTACAGGTTTCCTCATTGCTGCAGATGCGTCTTATTCTGAGTGCTTGGCTGTAGATGATGCTCAGTTTAGTGTTCCTCCAAATCAGGAAGTGTTGGCAGCCATTTTGTCCCTCGGTAGAACCGAGGGACAGAAACAAGTGCGCAAAGCGCAAAAAGGGGGCAGGGTAGAAACCCCTGACCCCTAGGTCTGCTCAGGGGGTCCCACAAGGACCCCTGGGCAGAAAAAGCATTTTTTATTTTTTTAAATCGGCAGGATGCGCTCAGGGTGCGCGGATCCTGCCGATTAGAGAAAAACCAGAAGAAACAAGTGCGCAAAACGCACAAAGGGGGCAGGGTAGAAACACCTTGACCCCTAGGTCTGCTCAGGGGTCCCTCAAGGACCCCTGGGCAGAAAAAAGCATTTAAAAAAAAAAAATCGGCAGGATGCGCTCAGGGTGCGCGGATCCTGCTGAAAAAAAATCGAAACGCGGTCTCCCGCGCTTCGATGTTAATTTGCCCCCGGGTGGGCCAAGTCCCGGGGGCATGGTGCGGGGGTGTTTAAATTTAATGTGGGGGGCCTCTAAGGCCCCCCAAGCCCCGGGGACCGCCACCCCCCGGGGCTTTCAAAAAATAAAGGTGCGGGAGGGCTCTTGGCCCTCCCGCAGCCCCGGGGACCGCCACCCCCCGGGGCTTCTTTTTTTAAAAAATTTATGACCTGTGTGGGGGAGCTTCAGCCCCCCCACACGCCCCGGGGACCGCCACCCCACGGGGCTTTATTAAATAATGATGGCGGGAGGGCTCTTTGCCCTCCCGCTGCCCCGGGGACCGCCACCCCCCGGGGTTTCTTTTTAAAAAAATGTTATGACCTCCAACACTCACATATACTGCCTTTCACATATGTAGTTACTCACACATGTACCACTGGGACATACATTCACTCACTAACACACTCTTACACAGACTTACCCACCCATACAGTCTTTCACAGATGCACTCTTGAAACCATCCACCCAGTGAATCACCAACTCACACATCTATGCATAGAGTCGCACGAACCCCTCCCACACAAACACTCAGGCACCCATACAGATACTCAGACAACCATTCAATAACTCATATACACACTCATGTAGCTATTCACAAACACATGCAGCCACTTACACAGCAACAGACAGACGGATACAGACATTCACCCAGTTTAGTCACTAACCCATGCATTCAGTAAGATACGTTAAATCACTCACTTATAGAGTCAGTCACGCACCTACTAAATCATCCATACAGACACTTATACACCCACTCATTCTTCAATACGTCTTTTCCTATATATATTAAAAATATTTAAACTTTACAGAAACACACAGTCACTGCATGATGTCAACAGTGATGTCATTTGAGATGTCATCAGTGATGTCATCAGTGATGTCACTGACCATGTCATGAGTGATGTAATATGTGACGTCATCAGCAGTGCATTGCGGGGCGCGAGTTATAGTTAGCTGAACTAACTATAACGGGGGAATTTCACGGGTTTTGTACGAGTGAAATGTCCAACTAACTATAACTGTCCCTAAAACCTATGGTTTTTTCAGTGAATTTCAAAGGTTTTTTAAATGCTAATTTCTAACTATAACGTGTCTGAAACCTATGGTTTTTTCTGTGAATTTCAAAGGTTTTTTAAATGCTAATTTCTAACTATAACGTGCCTGAAACCTATGGTTTTTTCAGTGAATTTCAAAGGTTTTTTAAATGCTAATTTCTAACTATAACGCCCCTAAAACCTATGGTTTTTTCAGTGAATATATATATATATATATACATTGAAATCACCAAAATCCTTCGTCTGCTCGCAGCGCCAGTCCACACCACTTCAGCAACAAAGGATTCACGAACCACCAAAACTGAAGGCAAGTCAAAGCTTTATTTCCTGTTTCCTGAACCTGATTACGCATTTCGGGCACCACTTGCCCTTGTTATATATATATAAAACATATTTAAACTTTACAGAAACACATAGTCACTGGATGATGTCATCAGTGATGTCATTTGAGATGTCATCAGTGATGTCATCAGTGATGTCATCAGTGATGTCACTGACCATGTCATGAATGATGTAATATGTGACGTCATCAGCAGTGCATTGCGGGGGCGCGAGTTATAGTTAGCTCAACTAACTATAACGGGCAAATTTCTTGGTTTTGTACTAGTGAAATGTACAACTAACTATAACGTCCCTGAAACCTATGGTTTTTTCAGTGAATTTCTACGGTTTTTTAAAGGCTAATTTCTAACTCTAATGTCCCTGAAACCTATGGTTTTTTCAGTGAGTTTCAAAGGTTTTTTTAAATGATAATTTCTAACTATAACGTCCCTGAAACCTATGGTTTTTTCAGTGAATTTCTAAGGTTTTTTAAATGCTAATTTCTATCTATAACGTCCCTGAAACCTGTGATTTTTTCAGTGAATTTCTAAGGTTTTTTAAATGCTAATTTCTAACTATAACATCCCTGAAACCTGTGTTTTTTTCAGTGAATTTCTAAGGTTTTTTAAATGCTAATTTCTAACTACACCAAGATAGGTAAGACATGTGCAGAAAGAGAAAGAAAGTCGCAGAAAGAAGCAAGAGAAGTGCAGAAAGAAGCAAGAGAAGTACAGAAAAAAGGCAAGAAAAGTGCAGAAAAAAGCAAGAGAGGTGCAAAAAGAGGAAGAAAGGTGCAGAAAGAAGCAGGAGAAGTGATGAAAGAGGCAAGAGAGGTGCAGAAAGAAACAAGAGAAGTACGGAAAGAAGCAAGAGAGGCACAGAAAGAAGCAAGACAGTTGCAAAAAGAAGAGAGTGATGTGCAGAAAGAGGAAGGTAGGCACAGAAAGAGGGAAGTGAGGTACAGAAAGAGGCAAGAGAGGTGCAGAAAGAGGCAAGAGTGGAGTAGAAAGCCAAGAAAGGTGCAGATGGAGGCAAGAGAGGTGAAGAAAGAGGCAAGAGAGGTGCAGAAAGAGGCAAGAGAGGTACAGAAAGAGGCCAGAGAGGTGAAGAAAGAGACAAGTCTGGTGCAGCAAGAGGCAAGAGATGTGCAGAAAGAGGCAAGAGAGGTTCAGAAAGAGGCAAGAGAGGTGCAAAAAGAGGCAAGAGGGGTGTAGAAAGAAGAGAGTGAGCTGCAGAAAGAGGGAAGAGAGGTGTAGAAAGAGGCAAGAGAGGTGCATAAAGAAGAGAATGAGCTGCAGAAAGAGGCAAGAGAGGTGCAGAAAGAGGCAAGAGAGGTGCAGAAAGAGGTAAGAGGTGTAGAAAGAGTCAAGAGAGGTACAGAAAGAGGAAGAAAGGTGCAGAAAGAAGCAAGTAAGCTGCAGAAAGAGGCAAGAGAAGAGCAAAAAGAGTCAAGAGAGGTGCATCAAGAGGCAAGAGAGGTACAGAAAGAGGAAGAAATGTTCAGAAAGAGTCAAGAGAGGTGCAGAAAAAGGCAAGAGAATTACAGACAGAAGCAAGAGAGGTACAGAAAGAAGAGAGTGAGCTGCAGAAAGAACCAAGAGAAGTGCAGAAAGAGGCATGAGAGGTGCAGAAAGAGGCAAGAGAGGTTCAGAAAGAGGCAAGAGAGGTGCAGAAAGAAGAGAGTGAGCTGCAGAAAGAGGGAAAAGAGGTGCAGAAAGAGGCAAGAGAGGTGCAGAAAGAAGAGAGTGAGCTATAGAAAGAGGCAAGAGAGGGGCAGAAAGAGGCAAGAGAGGTGCAGAAAGAAGAGAGTGAGCTACAGAAATAAGCAAGAGAAGTGCAGACAGAGGCAAGAGAGGTGCATAAAGAGGCAACAGAGGTGCAGAAAGAGGCAAGAGAGGTGCAGAAAGATGCAAGAGATGTACAGAAAGAGGCAAGAGAGGTGCAGAAAGAGCAAGAGAGGTGCAAAAGAGGCAAGAGAGGTACAGATAGAAGAGAGTGAGCTGCAGAATGAGGGAAGAGAGGTGCAGAAAGAGCAAGAGAGGTGCAGAGAGAGACAAGAGACAACTAGATTGCTAACATTCTATATTTATTACAAAAGTGTGGCACGTCTGACGTCATCTTGATGTAATCAAAACTGTAATACCTAAAGCATTTCCTTTAGAAATTATAGAAATGAGAGGGTCTTATTTGAATAGAAATTATGGTTAGTTCTCTAAAAAACTAAAATGAGGACATATTTTCTGAGTTCTCAAATAGCGACAAGGCATTTTTAAATTAGTTGAAATCTTTATGTTTTTGTATCCAGTTGACCACTTGATTAAATGTTATGCTTAGGGGAGAGAATGTGGTGTTACTTCCAGAGCTGCAGACTTTGCAACTGGGGAAGCAAGTTGGAGTTTCTGCTTCAGCTCGACATTCTGTGATTCTGGTCAAATCACTTAATCTCCCCATGCCTACAACCAAAATGAGTTTGTCCTTGTACGATGTAACCAATGCTCATGTAAAGCACTCCAATATCTGACCAGCATGCACTATAAAAAACTGCAAAAAAACAAAGGATAAAAAGTGTGTTCTACACTTCTGTCATTGGGCTATACGTGGGCTACATCTGGGTGATATTTGTGCTATATTTGGGCTCCTTTTTCTCTGGTGGCCATTTTGGGAGACTTCAATTAAATTCATTAAACTTTATTCGATCTGATTTAGAAACATAGATCATAAAAGTGTACATAAAATCAGCAAATCCTCTTTCTTAATACAATACAGTGAGAATTAATTAAAACCAGTATGTAAAAACGGGTGTTACAAAGCCCCGTTCAGAGCAACTTCAGGTTAACAGAATAGTAAAGTTCAATGTTTCGCAAGATCAATCTCATGTACTTCGTGCAATATATGCAATAAGGGGTCCAAGTAAGATGCAACGCTCCAATACCTGACCAGTCTGCACTATATAAACTGCAAAAAAAATAAAAAGTGTTTTGCACACTTCTGTCATTGGGCTATATGTGGGCTACATCTAGGTGATATTTGTGCTACATTTGGGCTCTTTTTTCTCTGGTGGCCATGTTGGGAGACAATTTTTATCAAGTTTCCTAATTTCCTCATTTACTGCAGTCTCCTCAGTAGGAAATGCTTTCAGTTTTTTACTTTGATTCCATCAAGAAGGCATTCAGATGTGTCACACATTTGCCATAAATTCAGAATGTTAGCACTCTAGTTGCTCATTAGATCACTGTAGTAAAGCTACTGCTCAACAGGAGTTAACTGGAAGTCTACTGCTGGTATTGAAAGTGATCGTTTCAGTCTGCATGTCAGAATTGTCTAATGAAATAGAAGAGGATTTGAGATCTCATTTAAAACATGCCCTATTGTTTCTTTCTGCAGCACTAACCATAATTTCTATGGCAAAATGAACCCCTCATTTTGTTCCTTTTTAAATTAAATGTTTTAAGTGTCACCAGTTTATTCCAATTAAGATGGCTTCTGGTGTGCCATACGTTTGTCATAAGTAAGACTGTTAGCGCTCTAGTTGTTCTTTAGAACACTCTGGGAAGCTGCAGTAGAGCACAAAGGAATCAACTGACAGGCTGCTCCTGTTGAAATATAACAGGACAATATTTGAGATCTCACTTAAAACATGTCCTCATTTTTCTTTCTACAGCACTAACCATAATTTCTATGACAAAATGAACCCCATCATTTTGTTCCTTTTTAAATTAAATGTTTTAAGTGTTACCACTTTATTCCAATCAAGATGGCTTCAGGTGTGCCATACTTTTGTCATAAGTAAGGCTGTTAGCGCTCTAGTAGTTCTTTAGAACACTCTGGGAAGCTGCAGTAGAACACAAAGGAAGCAACTGACAGTCTCTGCCCATGTTGGATGTACATATTTTACTGAGAATGTCAGACTTTATTCTCACATGACTGATAAAGATAATGTGAATTTACAGAAAATATGCTCTCATTTTAGCTTCTGGAGCACCTTCCAAACCTCTATGGGACAAGCATGAGAAAATACTTTTCTCTCAAACATGATTCATGATATCCCAGCTGAAGGTTTTTCACAGGGTAAAATCACCTTAGAGCACACCACAATTCCTAAAATTAGTATGGTACCATCAACAAATGAATTCTAATGTAACTAAAGTTTGTTATCACCCTTTAAAGTTCTCCTTTGGGTGACCCTCAAAATCTTCTATTAACTACAATGCATTTCAATGGGGTGCTATCATGTATATTGGTCCCAAGATGGCTGCCAGCAATTCCAGGATGAAGTGTTGACAGCCAATCAGATCTCACAATGAGATGTGTGGTTAGGCTCCGCCCAGATATCGATATTTTTTTATTTTTGAATTTCTTAGAAACTACTGAACGGATTGACACCATTTAAAAAATGCTTGCTTTCTGAACCAAGAGCTACCTTTTTGCCAAATTTGGTGTAATTCCGTTAAGCAGTTTGGGCTGTAGCCGTGTCTAAAGTTTCCTATGGAAATTAACATGGGGAAAATGCGTTTTGGGACCCCCCTTTTTTCTCAGCCCCTCTTGACGAATCACCCCGAAACTTTAAAGACAGGAACTGACCGGAGCGGGCCATTAGTTTTGAAAATTTCACGAAGATCGGTCAAACGGCGCCAAAGATATTGGCAAAAGAAAAAACGCTTTTTGAATAGAAACAAGGTCCTAACTATAACTACCTACTGGCGCCCGCCAGTAGGTAATATATATATATATATATATATATATATATATATATATATATATATATATTATCTACTGGCGGTCGCCAGTAGATAGTTATAGTTACAACCTATTATCCATAGGAAATCCGCGACATTCTATTTGAGATAACTCTCTTGCCGGTTGACGTATCTTCGCGAAATTTTCAAACTTTGTGGCCCGCTCCGGTCCGCTCCTTCCCTGAAAGTCTCGGGGAGATTCGTCAAACGGGGGCCGAGAAAAAGGGGGTCCCAAAACGCGTTTTCCCCATGCATTTTCCCATAGGAAACTTTAGACACGGCTACAGCCCGAACTGCTGAACGGAATTACACCAAATTTGGCAAAGAGGTAGTTCTTGGTTCAGAAAGAACCCTTTTTGTTAAATGGTGTAAATCCGTTCAGTAGTTGCTGAGAAAATGAAAAGTAAAAAGATAGTGATATCTATGGCCGAGTAGGGTCCGCGTACCCTCCCGATCACGAGGTGCATGTTAATTGGCTGTCAGCTGGCTGTCAACATTCCGATTCAGGAAATGTTGGCAGCCATTTTATCCCTCGGTAGAACCGAGGGACAGAAACAAGTGCGCAAAGCGCACAAAGGGGGCAGGGTAGAAACACCCTGACCTCCTA
The DNA here is from genome assembly GCA_963921515.1 of Calotriton arnoldi. Classification (NCBI taxonomy): domain Eukaryota; kingdom Metazoa; phylum Chordata; class Amphibia; order Caudata; family Salamandridae; genus Calotriton; species Calotriton arnoldi. The sequence continues at coordinate 181,468 of CAWUFW010005876.1, forward strand.
GGTTTGCTCAGGGGGTCCCACAAAAAAAATCAGCAGGATGCGCTCAGGGTGCGCGAATCCTGCCGAAAAAAAAAAAATTGTATTTTGCCCCCGGGTGGCCCAAGTCCCGGGGGCATGGTGGGGGGGTTAATTTTATGTGTGGGGGGCCTCAAAGGGCCCCCCAAGCCCCGGGGACCGCCACCCCCCGGGGCTTTTTTTTGAAAATGTTGCGGGAGGGCTCTGAGCCCTCCCGCAGCCCCGGGGACCACCACCTCCCCGGGGCTTTTTTTTAAAAAATTGAACAACCTGTGTGGGGGGGCTCCAGCCCCCCCACACGCCCCGGGGACCGCCACCTCCCCGGGGCACTAACAAATTAAAATGGGGGTCCGTTTTGGACCCCCGAAGCCCCGGGGACCACCACCTCCCCGGGGCTGTGCTGATGTAGGGAGGGGGGCCGCGCGGCCCCCCTCCTGGAGCCCTTGATGGCCCTGGGGACCACCACCCCCCAGGGCCGGCTCCTGCAGTGTCCCGGGGTGCCTACCCCCGGGACACTGCTGTTTGCAATGACAGGAAGGGAGACTCGCGGCTCCCGTCCTGTCATTACAAGCTGCTTTGGATATTGGAAGAGAGAGCAGGAAACCTGCTCTCTCTTCCAATATCCAAAGCCGATTGCTTTTCCACATGGGGAGCAGCATCTTAGCAGCTCCCCATGTGGAAAAGGAATGCCGGCTCCCAAGGGACGCGGGGAGCTGGCGGGACTGTGGGGGATTGGGGACCCCCACAGTCCCCAACGAGAGGGCCAGCCCCGGGGGATGGGGTCCCCGGGGCAAGTAGTGGCCCGGGAGGGGGCCACGTGGCCCCCTCCCCAAAGTTTTCAAAAAAAAAAAAAAGGGTATGGCCGGCCCCGGGGGATGTGGTCCCCGGGGCCTTAAAATGGCCAGAGGAGGGGGCCACGCAGCCCCCTCAAAATAATAAAAATAAATATAGAGGCCATGTCCCGGGGGATGGGGTCCCCGGGGCCAATACAGGCCCAGGGAAGGGGGCCACGCGGCCCCCTTCCCGTTTTTTTTATTTTGTAATTTAAAAAAGGGGTAAGGCCCTGGGGGATGGGGTCCCCAGGGCCCAAAAACAGAAAAAAGGAAGGGGGGCCACACAGCCCCCCTTCAGGGGACAAAAACATTTTTTTTTTTTTAAACGATCGGGCCCGCAGGCCCCGCCCCTTCCTTCACCACTCTGCAAACGCGCCCCCTGGCGTGTTTGCAGAGAGGGAACGAATTCCCCTTGAATACTGGGGGTCCCTGAGGGCCAACTAGCCCACCAGGAACCTCCAGTATGCGCCAGGGGCTGCCTTGCAGAGAGGTGTACAGAGGCCACGCCCCTTTTACACCTCTCTGCAACGCAGCTCTGTGGCGCTTTTTGGAGGTATATGGTGGGCTAGTTGGACTCCGGGGACCCTCAGGATTCAAGGGGACTTAATCCCCCAACTTAAAACGCGCCACGGGGCGCGTTTGCACAGTGGTGAAGGGAGGGGGCGGGGCTTCAGGTGACATGTGTGCAAACAGGCCCCGTGGCGCGTTTTAAGATGGGGAATTAAATCCCCTTCAATCCTGAGGGTCCCTGGGGGCCAACTAGCCCAACAGGTACATCCAGAAAGCGCCACAGAGCTGCGTTGCAGAGAGGTGTAAAAGGGGTGTGGCCTCTCTACACGTCTCTGCAACGCAGCCCCCTGGCGCATATTGGAGGTTCCTGGTGGGCTAGTTGGCCCCTAGGGACCCTCAAGATTCAAGGGGACTTAATCCCCCAACTTAAAACGCGCCACGGGGCGCGTTTGCAAAGATGTCACCTCAGGCCCCGCCCCCTCCCTTCACCATTGTGCAAATATTCTTCTAAAATCATCCGAAATACGAATTCCGATTTACTCACCTGTTATAAGGAGAGACCTCAGTGCTGCATCTTTCAGCCCAGTACTGGTCCTGAAAAGTAATTTTAACCGTACTTACCAGTAACTTGAATTTCCTTCCATAGGATATCATTGCCTGCTTTTTGCTGAAAAAGTTTCTAAGTGTTGATTTTTGAAACATACAAATATTCCTCTAAAATCAGCCGAAATACGAATTCCGATTTACTCACCTGTTATAAGGAGAGACCTCAGTGCTGTATCTTTCAGCCCAGTACTGGTCCTGAAAAGTAATTTTAACCGTACTTACCAGTAACTTGAATTTCCTTCCATAGGCTAACATTGACTGGTTTCACTTGGAAATTCTTCTAAGTGTGGAGTTTTGGAACTTTAAAATTTTCCTCTAAAATCAGCCGAAATACGAATTCCGATTTACTCACCTGTTATCAGGAGAGACCTCAGTGCTGCATCTTTCAGCCCAGTACTGATCCTCAAAAGTAATTTTAACCGTACTTACCAGTAACTTGAATTTCCTTCCATAGGATATCATTGCCTGCTTTTTGCTGAAAAGTTTCTAAGTGTTGATTTTTGAAACATACAAATATTCCTCTAAAATCAGCCGAAATCCGAATTCTGATTTACTCACCTGTTATCAGGAGAGACCTCAGTGCTGCATCTTTCAGCCCAGTACTGGTCCTGAAAAGTAATTTTAACCGTACTTACCGGTAACTTGAATTTCCTTCATAGGCTAACATAGACTGGTTTCACTTGGAAATTCTTCTAAGTGTGGAGTTTTGGAACTTTATAATATTCCTCTAAAATCAACCAAAGTACGAATTCCAATTTACTCACCTGTTATCAGGAGAGAACCCAGTGCTGCATCTTTTAGCCCAGCACTGACCCTGAAAAGTAATTTTAACCGTACTTACCAGTAACTTATATTTTCTTCCATAGGAATCCATTGTCTGCTTTTCAGCAGAAAAGTTTCAAAGTGTCGATTTTCACAAACTACAAATATTCCTTAAAAATCGCCTGTATGACTTAAACGCATTCTTTCAACTGTTTACAGGAGATGCACCAGTGCTGGATCCAGGATCCAACACTGAGTAAGAAAAAGTAACGATAACAGTTTTTGCCTTCTAAGTGAATTTCCTTCCATAGGATAACATTGGTGATTCTATGAGAAAAGTTTCTAAGTGTGAACTTTTAAAATACAATAATATTCCTTAAAAATCACGACTGTAACCAAAACGCTTTTACTCAACTGTTTACAGGAGATGTACCAGGACTGAATCTAGGATCCAGTCCTGTGGTTAGAAAAGTAATCCATAAAGTAACTAATTGCATTTAACTAGAAATTCACATTGAGCTGAATGTTGCATTGTGTTTGAAAATGTGTTGCCCATTGCAACAACTGTAACTACTGTACTTAAAAGTCTATTGCCTATGTGCAAAGTATTTAAACTAAAGTAATTCATTCTGAGAAAGTATTTTTGTAATGTAATGTATAATGTAATTACAATGTAATTTAAAAAATAAAATATGTAAAAAAAAATTGTTTCTAAAAATGTAGTAAATCAGCATGAAAAAATTTATATAACAATTAATACATTTAAAAATTGTCATTTACAAAACCTTGAAATTCACTGAAAAAACCGTAGGTTCTCAGACATGTTATAGTGACAAATTAGCATTTAAAAACCTTTGAAATTCACTGAAAAAACCATAGGTTTCAGGGACGTTATAGGTACAAATTAGCATTTAAAAAACCTTTGAAATTCACTGAAAAAACCATAGGTTTTAGGGACAGTTATAGTTAGTTGGACATTGCACTCGTACAAAACCCGTGAAATTCCCCGTTATAGTTAGTCCAGCTAACTATAACTCGCGCCTATAATGCACTGCTGATGACGTCACATATTACATCACTCATGACATGGTCAGTGACATCACTGATGACATCACTGATGACATCTCAAATGACATCACTGATGACATCATCCACGTGATAATCTGATGCACCTCCTCACACCCCAATATAAACTTTGATACACTCACTCTAAATTACAGACTGCCATTCGCAAAACCATAGACACTCCAACACCAATAACTACATACCCACTCACTGATTCTTAGGTCTACGCACACATCCACTCACTCACCCGTACAGTCACTCATACTTACGGTCACTCAGTACAGACTATCATATGCACTCATACTCCTATATAGACACTCAAACACCGCCACTCATCCATAGAGGTACTACACACCTAGTCAGTCATGCAAATAATTAAACACACTACCATTTACTCACCTATACAGTTATATACACACCAGCTCACTTTACTCATACAAATAGTAGCACATTCTTACGCTCTTATACAATCACTGATACAAGCACACACTCATCCATACAGTCACTCATCACAATCACTCACTCTCGCTATAGCTATTTATATACTCCAACACACATATATACTGCCTTTCACATATGTAGTTACTCACACATGTACCACTGGGACATACATTCACTCACTAACACACTCTTACACACACTTACCCACCCATACAGTCTATCACAGATGCACTCTTGAAACCATCCACCCAGTGAATCACTCACTCACACATCTATGCAGAGTGCACACACCCCTCCCACACAAACACTCAGGCACCCATACAGATACTCAGACAAGCATTCAATAACTCATATAGACACTCATGTAGCTATTCACAAACACATGCAGCCACTTACACAGCAACAGACAGACGGATACAGACATTCACCCAGTTTAGTCACTAACCCATGCATTCAGTAAGATACGTTAAATCACTCACTTATAGAGTCAGTCACGCACCTACTAAATCATCCATACAGACACTTACACACCCACTCATTCTTCAATACGTCTTTTCCTATATATATTAAAAATATTTCAACTTTACAGAAACACACAGTCACTGGATGATGTCATCAGTGATGTCATTTGAGATGTCATCAGTGATGTCATCAGTGATGTCACTGACCATGTCATGAGTGATGTAATATGTGACGTCATCAGCAGTGCATTGCGGGGCGCGAGTTATAGTTAGCTGGACTAACTATAACGGGGAATTTCACGGGTTTTGAACGAGTGCAATGTCCAACTAACTATAACTGTCCCTAAAACCTATGGTTTTTTCAGTGAATATATATATATTCACTGAAAAACCATAGGTTTTAGGGACAGTTATAGTTAGTTGGACATTGCACTCGTACAAAACCCGTGAAATTCCCCGTTATAGTTAGTTCAGCTAACTATAACTCGCGCCCCGCAATGCACTGCTGATGACGTCACATATTACATCACTCATGACATGGTCAGTGACATCACTGATGACATCACTGATGACATCATCCAGTGACTGTGTGTTTCTGTAAAGTTTAAATATTTTTAATATATATAGGGAAAGGCGTATTGAAGAAAGAGTGGGTGTATAAGTGTCTGTATGGATGATTTAGTAGGTGCGTGACTAACTCTATAAGTGAGTGATTAGACGTATCTTACTGAATGCATGGGTTAGTGACTAAACTGGGTGAATGTCTGTATCCGTCTGTCTGTTGCTGTGTAAGTGGCTGCATGGGTTTGTGAATAGCTACATGAGTGTCTATGTGAGTTATTGATTGGTTGTCTGAGTATCTGTATGAGTGCCTGAGTGTTTGTGTGGGTGGGGTGTGTGCGACTCTGTGCATAGATGTGTGAGTGGGTGATTCACTGGGTGGATGGTTTCAAGAGTGCATCTGTGATAGACTGTATGGGTGGATAAGTGTGTGTAAGAGTGTGTTAGTGAGTGAATGTATGTCCCAGTGGTACATGTGTGAGTAACTACATATGTGAAAGGCAGTATATATGTGTGTTGGAGTATATAAATAGCTATAAGTGAGAGTGTGTGATTGTGAGAGTGACTGTATGGATGAGTGTGTGCTTGTATCAGTGATTGTATAAGAGCGTAAGAATGTGCTAGTATTTGTATGAGTAAGTGAGCTGGTGTGTGTATAACTGTATAGGTTAGTAAATGGCAGTGTGATTAATTATTTGCATGACTGACTAGGTGTGTGAGTACCTCTATGGATGAGTGGCGTGTGTGAGTGTCTATGTAGGTGTATGAGTGCATATGATAGTCCTGTACTGAGTGACCGTAAGTATGAGTGACTGTACAGGTGAGTGAGTGGATGTGTGTATAGACCTAAGAATCAGTGAGTGGGTATGTAGTTATTGGTGTTAGAGTGTCTATGGTTTTGAGAATGGCAGTCTGTAATTTAGAGTGGGTCTATCAAAAGTTATATTAGGGTGTGAGAAGATGCATGAAATTATCACATGGATGATGTCATCAGTGATGTCATCTGTTATGTCATTTGAGATGTCATCAGTGATGTCATCAGTGATGTCACTGACCATGTAATGAGTGATGTAATATGTGACGTCATCAGCAGTGCATTGCGGGGGCGCAAGTTATAGTTAGCTGAACTAACTATAACGGGGGAATTTCACGGGTTTTGAACGAGTGCAATGTCCAACTAACTATAACTGTCCCTAAAACCTATGGTTTTTTCAGTGAATTTCTAAGGTTTTTTAAATGCTAATTTCTAACTAGAACGTGCCTGAAACCTATGGTTTTTTCAGTGAATTTCAAAGGTTTTTTAAATGCTAATTCTTAACTGTAACGTGCCTCAAACCTATGGTTTTTTTCAATGAATTTCAAAGGTTTTGTAAATGACAATATTTAAATGTATTAATTGTTATATTTATTTTTTTGATACTGATTTACTACATTTTTTTAAACTATTTATTTTTAGATATTTTATTTTTTAAATTACATTATAATTACATTATACATTAAATTACAAAATATACTTTCTCAGAATGAATTACTTTAGTTTAAATACTTTGCAAATAGGCAATAGACTTTTAAGTACAGTAGTTACAGTTGTTGCAATGGGCAACACAATTTCAAACACAATGCAACATTGAGCTCAATGTGAATTTCTAGTTAAATGCAATTAGTTACTTTATGGATTACTTTTCTAACCACAGGACTGGATCCTAGATTCAGTTCTGGGACATCTCCTGTAAACAGTTGAGTAAAAGCGTTTTGGTTACAGTAGTGAATTTTAAGGAATATTATTGTATTTTAAAAGTTGACACTTAGAAACTTTTTCAAATAGAATCACCAATGTTATCCTATGGGATGAAATTCACTTAGCAGGTAAGTAATGTTATCGTTACTTTTTCTTACTCAGTGGTGGATCCTGGATCCAGCACTGGTGCATCTCCTGTAAACAGTTGAAAGAATGCGTTTAAGTCATACAGGCGATTTTTAAGGAATATTTGTAGTTTGTGAAAATCGACACTTTGAAACTTTTCTGCTGAAAACCAGACAATGGATTCCTATGGAAGGAAATTCAAGTTACTGGTAAGTATGGTTAGAATTACTTTTCAGGATCTCTACTGGGCTCAAAGATGCAGCACTGAGGTCTCTCCTGATAACAGGTGAGTAAATTGGAATCCGTAGTTCGGCTGATTTTAGAGGAATATTATAAAGTTCCAAAACTCCACACTTAGAAGAATTTCCAAGTGAAACCAGTCAATGTTAGCCTATGGAAGGAAATTCAAGTTACTGGTAAGTACGGTTAGAATTACTTTTGAGGATCTGTACTGGGCTGAAAGATGCAGCACTGAGGTCTCTCCTGATAACAGGTGAGTAAATTGGAATTCGTAGTTCAGCTGATTTTAGAGGAATATTATAAAGTTCCAAAACTCCACACTTAGAAGAATTTCCAAGTGAAACCAGTCAATGTTAGCCTGTGGAAGGAAATTCAAGATACTGGTAAGTACGGTTAGAATTACTTTTCAGGATCAGTACTGGGCTCAAAGATGCAGCACTGAGGTCTCTCCTGATAACAGGTGAGTAAATCGGAATTCGTAGTTCGGCTGATTTTAGAGGAATATTTGCACAATGGTGAAGGAAGGGGGTGGGGCCTGAGGTGACATGTCTGCAAACACGCCCTGCGGCGCGTTTTAAGTTGGAGAATTAATTCCTCCTCAATCCCGAGGGTCCCTAGGGGCCAACTAGCCCACCAGGTACCTCCAGTATGTGCCAGAGAGCTGCGTTGCAGAGAGGTGTTCAGAGGCCACGCCCCTTTTACAACACTCTGCAACGCAGCTCCGTGGCGCTTACTGGAGGTACCTGGTGGGCTAGTTGGCTCCCAGGACCCTCAGGATTGAAGGGGATTTAAATCCCCATCTTAAAACGCGCCACGGGCCTGTTTGCTCACATGTCACCTGAAGCCCCGACCCCTCCCTTCACCACTGTGCAAACGCGCCCCGTGGCGCGTTTTAAGTTGGGGGATTAAGTCCCCTTGAATCCTGAGGGTCCCTGGGGACCAACTAGCCCACCAAGTACCTCCAGTAAGCGCCACAGAGCTGCGTTGCAGAGAGGTGTAAAAGGGGCGTAGCCTGGACCACCTCTCTGCAACCCAGCCTGCAGGCGCTTACTGGAGGTACCTGGTGGGCTAGTTGGCCCCCAGGGACCCCCAGTATTGAATGGGAATTATTTCCCCAATTTAAAATGCGCCACAGCGTGCTTTTGCAGAGTGGTTAAGGGAGGGGCGGGGCCTGATGCTTGATTGCGTCTTTTTCTTTTGTTTTTGTTTTTTTGAAGGGGGCTGTATGGCCCCCCCTTCTTTTTTCAGTTTTTGGGGCCCTGGGGACCCCATCCCCCAGGGCCTGATGCCTTTTCCCTTTTAAAAAAAAAAAAAATACTGTAGGGGAAGGGGGCCGCGTGGCCCCCCTCCCGTGGCCTATTCCGGCCCCGGGGACCCCATCCCCCGGGGCATGGCCACTTTTTAAAAATAATTTTGGAGGAGGGGGGCTGCGTGGCCCACCTCCTAAGGCCTCTATTGGCCCCGGGGTCCCCATCCCCCAGGGCCGGCCTTTTTTAAAAAAAAAAAAATTATTTTGTTTTAATTATTTTTGCGGAGGGGGGCCGCGTGGCCCCCCTCCCAGGCCACTACTTGCCCCGGGGACCCCATCCCCCGGGGCTGGCCCTATCCTTTGGGGTCCGTGGGGGGATCCCAACTCCCCCACGGACCCTGCCGGCTCCCCACGTACTGCGGGAGTCGGCATTGCTTTTCCACATGGGGAGCTGCTAACATGCAGCTCCCCGTGTGGAAAAGCAATGTGCTTTGGATATTGGAAGAGAGAGCAGGTTTCCTGCTCTCTCTTCCAATATCCAAAGCAGTTTGATATGAAAGGACGGGAGCCGCAAGGCTCCCGTCCTGTCATAGCAAACTACAGTGTCCCGGGGGTAGGCACCCCGGGACACTGCAGGAGCCTGCCCTGCGGGGTGGTGGTCCCCAGGGCCAACAAGGGCTCCAGGAGGGGGGCCGCGCGGGCCCCCTCCCAACTTATTCAAAGCCCCGGGGAGGTGGTGGTCCCCGGGGCTCTGGGGGTCCGTAACGGACCCCCATATTTAAATCTTTAGTGCCCTGGGGAGGTGGCGGTCCCCAGGGCGTGTGGGGGGGCTGGAGCCCCCCCACACAGGTATTTAAATTTTTTTTTTTAAAAGCCCCAGGGGGTGGCGGTCCCCGGGGCTGCGGCAGGGCACAGTGCCCTCCTGCACCATTTTTATTAGAAAGCCGTAAAATGCTTTTTTCTGCCCAGGGGGTCCTTGTGGGACCCCCTGAGCAGACCTAGGGGGTCAGGGTGTTTCTACCCTGCCCCCTTTGTGCGTTTTGCGCACTTGTTTCTCTGCCTCGGATCTACCGAGGGACAAAATGGCTGCCAACACTTCCTGATTTGGAGTGTTGACAGCCAATTAGCATGCAGCTCGTGATCGGGAGGGTACGCGGACCCTACGCGGCCATAGATATATATGTGATTTTACTTTTGATTTTCTCAGCAACTACTGAATGGATTTACACCATTTAACAAAAAGGGTTCTTTCTGAACCAAGAACTACCTCTTTGCCAAATTTGGTGTAATTCCGTTCAGCAGTTCGGGCTGTAGCCGTGGCTAAAGTTTCCTATGGGAAAATGAATGGGGAAAACACGTTTTGGGACCCCCCTTTTTTCTCGGCCCCCGCTTGACGAATCACCCCGAAACTTTCAGGGTAGGAGCGGACCGGAGCGGGCCATAAAGTTTGAAAATGTCGCGAAGATTCGTCAACCGACGCAAGGGTTATTTCAAATAGAATGTTGCGGATTTCCTATGGAAAATAGGTCCTAACTATAACTATCTACTGGCAACCGCCAGTAGATAATATATATATATATATATAATACACTATTCGGGTAACAGAAATTACTGCCCGGCGCTAAGTATCCCATTGACTGGTCCCCACCAGTATTTTTACAAACATATAAAAGAACAACAAAGTACTGAGATATCAACAACAGCACACAATACACCTTCTTGATAGGTTTCATAAGTAGTATTTATTCTTTCTTCAGATTCATTTTTCGTGTAAACACAACATCACATCAGCCTCAAAACAGCCAACATGTGTTTCGCGCTCCACTGCGCTTCTTCATGGCTGCCGTAAACATAGAATAACAGAAATTAAAATCTAACAATAATTTAAATTTAACATAAACATGATGCATCTATTTAACAACACACTTGGCTTTTGTGGTAACACTTATTGATACACTTTATTTACAATTTTTGGCATTTTTTTTACTCTTTTACTGTGGTCATGCCTGCAACGGGTACTAAAACTTTACACTTTTATCCCTCCTAAGAACATAATCAATACACAAATATCATCATATTCCAAAATGTTTTGTGGTCTTACTCCTTCAACAACTCTTATTCCATACATATCACAATCTCCATTGTATTCCAACCTTAATCACATGAAATGTACTTGAACCCTCAAATTCAATTTTACATATGGTCCTGTATAGTTCTTTACCTTTATTCTCATGTCTTGTGATCTAAATTTCACTCTTTCCCATCTTTCAAAAAGAAACTCTCGCTTCATCTGTTTAATCTGTGATAAAAAACGTAGTGATCACCTTCATGAAACTCTTTGTCCTCAGTCTTTCCTCTCTAAGTCAATCATCTAAAATTGTTAATTCTCTCACCTTTTTATTCCATATTTAGTGATCTTATAATCCCAATGCCCGCTATAATTCTAATTTCCTCTTGTCATGCATAGATGATGTCCCCCTTGATACGGGTCTATAAAGTAAAAAAGCACTCACTTATTGAAATTGAATTTTCCTCCATTAAAGCACACATGCAGCTGTGCCCTTTACTTTTAAACTTATTCAAGTTACCCCTTAAATTCAAAACACTCAACACCCTCCAAAGGTCTCTAGTCCTGTACTTCCCATCGGGACACACAACCCTTGCCTCACTACCTCCGCTTACCAAATGTTAGATAAACACCCCCGATCCTTCACCTTACGATCCTGCACTCTCACTGAGCTCGTTAGTCTCTCTGCTTATATACTCTACGCCATACTCGATTTTCTTCACCTGTGTTGGCGCCAAAACCTCCGTTACCCAAAGAAAACGGAAGAATCACTCCAAATATATTGCAATAATTTATCCACACCTCCTCAAATTCTGCCTTCAAAAACCACTTTATTCAATTAATAACACCAAAAATCCGAAACTGTCCTAACTTAAAATAATTTAACATTTTTCAAAATAATTGCGCGAAAACTAATTTTGTTTGAGTTTGAACCCATAACCTCAGCGTTCCTATTCATAGCGCTTTGCCATTAGGATACCTCTTGTTACTCCTTTCCATTCAAAAGCGTTCATATTCTTATCACTAGAAGACCGCTCAATCACTACTAACTTCCTTCTGCTATAAAGCTTTTTCGAATCCATAATAAAGTGCCGCGTTCTTCCCATCCAATATTCACCTCTCAGGATATATATAATACATTCCTTTTGCACGGGCTCCTCTATTTAAAACAATAAATCAAAAATGTCAATGAAAAATAAAGCCAATGCGAAAAAATAAAAAATAAAATTGCTTTCTCGTTTGAATTCGTACCCTTACCTTGGGGTGCCTAATTATTGGGCTTCACCATTATACTACCTTCCATTATTCCTTATCAGCCACTATATTTGTGCTCTTGACCCTAGATGATCCGTCAATCACTATTCTCTCCCCTCAGCTGTATAGCTTCTAAGGACCCAAAACCAAACACAGTATATACCATTTATTCCTCTTGCACGAATTACTATGTTTACAACAATGGTTCTGAAATTATAAAATGAAAAATATATATTGTCTTGTTTTTTATTGCAAATCACTTCATTGAGATTCATACACTTCACATCAGGAATCCTATTGATAATGCTTAACCATTATGCTACCATTTGTACTCATATCCAAACGGTGTGTTACTAATATTGTCCCTCGAAGGTTGATCACTTCCTATTAACTTTCCTTGGCTCTAAGGCTCCCAATGCTTTTCAGCACACCACTCATCCCTTCTAATCCACAAGATACAATTCACTACGACTTCATTGAAGTCAAGAACCAACTAACCCACAAAACTCTTTTATATCTTTAACTAGCATCTGGGGGGAGGTGTCCACATCTCATCAAATTATTAACATTCTGGAGGACAATTATCACAATTGTTTGCTATTTAAGGGTGGTCATTCACAGTTCCCTTAAAGCAAGGATGGACCTCATTGCATATAACTTTGCTATTCATCCTTGCAGATTCTTAAATTACAGTGTACAATTCCCTATCTACATTCAAACCATATTGTACCGTCAATAATTTATTAATCCAAAAGGTTTCCCTAGTGCGTAATTTCCTTTCCAGGTCCCCACCTCTCCTGTCTAGTGTAACTTGTTCCAAACCCGTAAATCGGATCCCTCCTACTTCTGTCATTTTATGGGTATCCCTGAAATGCACAGCCATAGGGTCTTTTAAGTCACAATTTTTTATGGCACGTAAGTGTTCCATCCATCTGATTTTTATTTTCCTCACTGATGACCCTACATACATTTTACCACATATACATGTCATCATATATAATTGCTCGTGTTACAGTTAATAAACAAGACAAGAGGAAATTAGAATTATAGCGGACATTGGGATTATAAGATCACTAAATATGGAATAAAAAGGTGAGAGAATTAACAATTTTAGATGATTGACTTAGAGGGGAAAGACTGAGGGCACAGAGTTTCATGAAGGTGATCACTACGTTTTTTATCACAGATTAAACAGATGAAGCGAGAGTTTCTTTTTGAAAGATGGGAAAGAGTGAAACTTAGATCACAAGACATGAGAATAAAGGTAAAGAACTATACAGGACCATATGTATAATTTAATTTGAGGGTTCAAGTACATTTCATGTGATTAAGGTTGGAATACAATGGAGATTGCGATATGTATGGAATAAGAGTTGTTGAAGAAGTAAGACCACAAAATATTTTGGAATATGATGATATTTGTGTATTGATTATGTTCTTAGGAGGGATAAAAGTGTAAAGTTTTAGTACCCTTTGCAGGCATGAACACAGTAAAAGAGTAAAAAGAGTAAAAAAATGCAAACAATTGTAAATAAAGGGGCATATTCTCAAGGATCTATCACCGAGTTAACGGCACTTTATCGCAGCCAAATCCACGATAAATGTATCACCCCATTCCCAAGCTGGTGCTCACAGCCCATAACACCAGTTTACCTGCGATAGCAGTCGCAAAAAGCATCGCCATAGAGGAGCCCAGCAACTAACGCTAATGATATGCAGAGTAGGCGTTCCCGTGCCAAAAGCCGCGACAACACCACTCACAACATTCTCAACAACCAGCCAGATCGGCGATAACGATAAAATCACAAAACATGCGCTAAGGCGCGTTAGCAGCAGGAAACTAACACCTGCTCCTACCTGGTGTAAAGTAGGACGACAATCTGCACCAGACAAGTGAGCACAGCCCATAGCCACACATGAAGAACAACAGATGCCCTGGAGCAACCCATCATGCAGGCCTGAGCCCCAATAGGCCAACAACACCCACCGCCACCACCCCAGGACCCTACCACAACCCCCCCACCCGGGGCCCTACCCCGGGCACCCCCCACACCCCCTATGAACAAAGATATTGCACATCAACTCCACAAAATCATGAACCAAACAAATCGCCTGAAGTCGCACAACACCCAACATACATGTGTGGCCAGAAAAAGGGAAATCATACACCCATATCAAAATATCCAAACAATACGTTTATTACAGAAGAAACCAAAAAAAACAATTCTGAAGAGGCATGGCGGGTCGTCTCAGGACATTCTGTAAGTCACAGCCTGCAAAACAGAAATCTGGATCAGAAGGTATGCCATGCGCCCATCAAAGTACAGAGCGAAAGAGAGGAAGAGAGAGGGAGAGAGAAAGAGAGAGGGAGAGAGAAAGAGAGGGAGAGAGGGAGGGAGAGAGGGAGAGAGAAAGAGAGAGGGAGAGAGGGAGAGAGAAAGAGAGAAAGAGAGAGGGAGAGAGAGAGAGAGGAAGAGAGTGCCGACACTGCGGACCTAGGCCTCACTGCTCACCTGCTGCCACCGGTGTGTCTCCAACCACATGACGGTATTCACAGCAGTCCCCCAGGTCCGTCATCTGAAACAGTTTCCAGAGACATGAATGGCAGAGTCCATACAGTTGCACATGCCATCATAGCTTGCCGCCCCTGAGCACACAGGCGCTGCACCCCAGCCCCTCCCGCCGCCCAGCGGTGCTTGCCCACCTCTGCGCAACCAGGCCTCACTGCTCACCTTCCGCCACTGGTGCGTCCCCAAGAGGGTCCACCACATTCCGGAGGGATCTCCAAGCCTGGTGCCCGCGACCATGGCACCCTCCACATCATGCAGCCCCACACCGCGGGACACCAGGTCACACACTTGACTCTGGGTCTTGTTTTCGCAATGGCAGAGGCCACATCAGTGCACACAGCATCATCGCAGGCTGCACATCCGCTCAGCGCTTGAAGTGCCACTAACTCTGTGAAGCGCGACGCAATGCCACATGGCAGGAGGGCCGCACTGCCAGCTGGCCCAGGCCTACACTGTGGCCCAGCAGGGCTCACACTAATCCTTGCCAGTCCGGACCGACAGGACGGCGCATCATCGCAGGCTGCACACCCACTCAGCACTTTAGGTGCCCCTATCTCACTGCACCGCAAGACACCGTCCCGTGGCGGGGTGCCTGTGCCTGCCGCAGTATATCCAGTGCCACCAAGTCTGTGCACCGCTAGCCATGAACCCTTAATGATTGAGTCCCGTTGTGTGGACGCCATCATGACACCCCCGGCACTGGGCAATGTGAGGTGGCAAGCCCTAGGCCCTCATGCACACATGCGAACTACACAGAGCTACCCAATCAGAGAGAGTCAAAATGGCGTCCAGCACGTGCGCCAGGCCCTTTTTATTGCCAGGGTCACATGTCCTGTGACGCCAGTGCTGGATGGGTGTGATGTGGGTGTACACCAGCCATGAGGGAGTGGCTGTGGCATGCTGACAACAAGACCTGTGAGCTGCAGATCCCCACAGTGAAGACCTGGGACATGTAGCGATGTTGTCCCCCCTGTGTGTGTAATCGGAGTGGGCTGTCCTGGCGTATGCCAGTCCAGCGTATGGGTGTGAATAATGACCCCGGGGCTCTGGGTGTGGTTCCGTCCTGGGCTGGACAAGGAAGTGACCAATGGATGTGTCTCCGTTGTAGTGTCGGCGCCACATGGACCGGAATCGGCAATCTGTCACCCTGTGACAATAGTCCCACAACATGGGCAACATGGATTTTAAGGGGGAATCACTGACCCTACATTCATCCATACTTCCACACTTGAAAGATAATAGACATGACACATCTGTGTGAATATGAATGTTTATTACACATTCAAGGGTTGCAGCTGGAGCAGTACAGGGCCATGCAAACCCTACTTCACATTGTTGGCCCGTGGAGGGCCAGCCAGAGTCCTACAGGGAATGACAGGTACATCAGGAGAGGAGGAGTTCAGTCCGCAGTCTGATAGCTGTGTCATTGGTGACCAAACAGAATATGGCAGTCCATGTCGAGGTCCAAGGTGAGTGTCGCAGAGTGCATCGGGGGACAGTGGAAGGTGATGATGCAGAGGGCAGAACCAAGCAGAAACAGGCCACATGGCGGAAATGAATGCTACTGTGTCCTCCTGACCACAAGGGCTGATTCATCCGCATCTTCGTCATCTGCTGTTGCATGTGCCTCACATGTGGGTTGTGGTGTACTGTCTCCAGCACTGTGTGGCACCGACACATCAGGGGCCGGAGATGTGGATGGGGTGGTAGCAGCAGCATGCATCAGCACCAGGCCTTGTGGCAGCAATGCCATGAGGAGGCTCTTTAGGGCATTGAGGGACCCAGCTACCTCTCGCTGGTGTGCAGCCGTGGCAGCCGCTCTTTCCGCCTGCGTCTGCTCCATGTTCTCCATGATCCTCCGCATGTGTCCCAACTCCCGGGTGAGATCGCTGGAGGCACTCTGGCTAGACAGTCGTTCTTGTCCCAGAGTCAGGACTCTGGCGATGTCAGCCATGGTCCATTGGAGAGCATGGAGCAGACTGTGGGTGTCCGTTAGGGACTGAGAGTGGTCCCTGATGGGACTTAGACACCCACGTATGGTGTCTAGTTTGGCTGCCATGCGGTTGAACCCCACGTGCACCTGTTCAGCCAGCTTCTCCTGGCACCCCAACTCACTTCGTTGGAAGGCTATGGGCTGTGGAGGCTCTCCACAAGCTGTTCGAGGGCGTCTGAGTCGAAGGTGTGGTGGTCCTCTTCATAATCAGAGAAGAGAGGTTCGGACTGCTCTGCAGGAGGTGTTGGATTTCCCCCTGCAATGTGAAGGGGAGATGCAGTTTAACATCGTTTACACATGTATGTTGACGCATTGTACATGTCTGCATTCAGACTGCATGACAGTGTACATTGTGACTGTTTGGGGGGAGCTGCCTATTTGATGCAGGACAGTGGACATTCCGACTACATCACGGATGTGGGTTTGTATTTGTCCATTGTCAACTCACATTTCCCTACAGTGCCATATGTGATTGGCCAGTTTCTACGCCCATGCGGCACCTGTTGTGTCCTCTGTTCTGTTGTGGACGTGTTGCGGTTTGTACCACCTAGTTGTCAATGTTGATGTGCTCTACATGTTATGTGTGTGTGCCGCATTTTGGGGGAGTCGCCCCTGCAGCTCTGATTTTGCTGCCATCCTCCCTTCCATGCGGTATGCCTCTGGGTTCTGTGTTTATGCAGTGCTGAGATGTTGCATACCTGTGTGCATTGGTCTCTTGGTGGGAGTTGTGGGTCTGGGGCATGTTTTGTCTGCAGATGTGCTATGCTTAATTGTGCATGTGTGCCATTGTGCCCATCTCCCCCCGTCCCCCCAGTCCCTGGTGGTTACTCACCCTGTTGCTTTTGTGTCCGGTCATGTTGAGCAGTGTCCGGTCCCCCGACTCCTGCTACCGTCTCCCCACTGATGACTGTGGAGACCATTTCCTCCATATCATCCAGCTCCTCCTGTGGCGCTGGACTCCCACCTCCAGTCTGCATTGCTGCCTTCCGGTTGTTTGCGAGTTTCAGCTTGGTTTTGCGCTTCACATCATTCCAGCGCCTCTTAACCTCGTCCATTGTCCTCTTCAGCACTCCAACTGCATTCACCTTGTCCACGATGGTCTGCCATATTCCATTTTTAGTTGCCAGTGACACAGTGGAGGTGACGAACAGTGGTTGATGGTGTTCTATCACCTCCGTTATCAGGATCCTGTTTTCCTGCGGACTGAACTTTGTTTTCCTCTTCATTTTGTCCTTGCCCTTCCCTGACCCAGAGGTCCCAGGCTGGTCCTCCGTGGGGCTTGTGGGGTTCTGGTTGTCCTCTGTACTTGCTCCGGCTGCCTCCATTGTGCTTCGCTGTTGTTTGCCTTTTGTTTGTATGTTTTTTTCTACTTTTATGGTGCATTTTCCCACATGACGCATGGGAATTGCAGGCCTGCGGCTGGTTTTCGAAGATTTTTGTGTCGCGATTGGCGTCCTCACTACTATTTTCGCGTTGGGGTTTCGCGTTTTTGCGGCATCGCGTTGTTTTTAACGCGTTCATTTGACGCGTTGTCCTGTGACTATCGCATGGTACCGCCGTGTTGTGAATACCACGTTGACACAGAGTTGTTTTCCCATGATGGACTGTGATGTGTGGGGTTGCGTTAAGCTACAATTGCGGTAGTTATCACACGTTCTTGAGAATATGCCCCTAAGTGTATCAATAAGTGTTACCACAAAAGTCAAGTGTGTTGTTAAATAGATGCATCATGTTTATGTTAAATTTAGATTATTGTTAGATTTTAATTTCTGTTATTCTATGTTTACGACAGCCCTGAAGAAGCGCAGTGGAGCGCGAAACACGTGTTGGCTGTTTTGAGGCTGATGTGATGTTGTGTTTACATGAAAAATTAATCTGAAGAAAGAATAAATACTACTTATGAAACCTATCAAGAAGGTGTATTATTTACTGTTGCTGTTGTTGATATCTCAGTACTTTGTTGTTCTTATATATATATATATAGATATATATCCACGCTCCAGCTTGACCTTCATTGTGAGAGGCACTCACCGAGTGCACATAATAGCGCACCCCCTGATGGGGAGTTCTAAATGAAACTGCGCAAAGTATTCTGGAAGTTGCAGTACCGGAGGGAAGTACGTTCCCTGTAAAATGTATATATTTTCTGCTGAACAATTTAAAGCCCACAGATGGGCCTCAACACGCGGGATCCTCCTCAATCCTGTGTAGTTGTCCCATGTGTACTTAAGAGGCTGCGACCGGACTGTGCTTCACTCCATTTCACCAACAGCCTTTGATAAAGAAGATGACTTCGAAACGCGTCAGGCAGCACTGGTGTTACGGCTGCAAAGGAGATCAGCAGGCTGGTGTCCTCCGTACCTTTGAATGAGCTTACAGCTTGGAGCTCGGTGTTTTGTCAGAGTGCCTCTCACAACGAAGGTCAAGCTGGAGTGTGGATATATATATATATATATATATATATATTCACAAAAAAAAACACAGGTTTCAGGCACGTTATAGTTAGAAATTAGCATTTGAAAAACCTTTGAAATTCACTGACAAAACCATAGGTTTCAGGGACGTTATAGTTTGAAATTAGCATTTAAAAAACCTTAGAAATTCACTGAAAAAACCATAGGTTTCAGGGACGTTATAGTTAGTTGGACATTTCACTCATACAAAACCATAGAAATTCCCCTGTTATAGTTAGTTGAGTTAACTATAACTCGCGCCCCGCAATGCACTGCTGATGATGTCACATATTACATCATTCATAACATGGTCAGTGACATCACTGATGACATCTCAAATGACATCACTGATGACATCATCCAGTGACTATCTGTTTCTATAAAATGTAATAATGTTTTATGTATATGCAAAGGTGTATTGAAGAATGAATGGGTGTATAAGAGTCAGGATGGATGATTTAGTAGGTGTGTGACTGACTGTATAAGTAAGTGATTAATTGTGTCTTACTGAATGCATGTGTTAGTGACTAATACAGACATTCACACAGTTTAGTTTGTCAGTTGGTGTGTAAGCGGTTCCATGGGTTGGTGAGTACCTAAATGAGAATCTATATGGGTTATTGATTAGTTGTTTGAGTATCTCTATGGGTGCCTGAGTGTCTGTGTGGGTAGGTGGGGTTGGGTGTAACTGTCCATAAATGTGTGAGTGGGTGATTCACTGGGTGTATAGGTTCAAGAGTGCATCTGTGAAGAGCTGTATGGATGGGTGAGTGTGTGTATAGATGTGTTGATGAGTGAATGGATGCCTCAGTGGTACATGTGTGAGTAACTGCATATGTGAAAGGCAGTATATGTGAGTATTGTAGTGTATAAATGACTATATGTGAGAGTGAGTGATTGTGAGAGTGGCTGTATGGATCAGTGTGTGCTTGTATTACTTATTGTATTAGAGTGTAAGTATGTGTTAGTATATGTTTAAATAAGTGAGGTGGTGTGTGTATAACTGTACAGGTGAGTAAATGAAAGTGTGATTGATTATTTCCATGACTGACTAGGTGTGTGAGTAACTCTATGAATGAGAGGCGGTGTGTGAATGTCTGTATAGATATGTGAGTGCATATGATAATGCAGTATTGATGGCTGACTGTATGTATGAGTGACTGTATGGGTGAATGAGTGGATGTGTGTGTAGAGCTAGGAATTAGTGAGTGGATATGTACTAACTGGTATTGGTGTGTTGATGGTTTCGAAAATGATACTCTGTATTTTAGAGTGGGTGTATCAAGGGTTATATTAGGGTGTGATGAGGTGCATCAGATTTTCACATGGATGATGTCATCAGTGATGTCATCAGTGATGTCACTGACCATGTCATGAATGATGTAATATGTGACATCATCAGCAGTGCATTGCGGGGGCTCGAGTTATAGTTAGCTCAACTAACTATAACAGGGGAATTTCTATGGTTTTGTATGAGTGAAATGACCAACTAACTATAACGTCCCTGAAACCTATGGTTTTTTCAGTGAATTTCTAAGGTTTTTTAAATGCTAATTTCTAACTATAACGTCCCTGAAACCCATGGTTTTTTCAGTGAATTTCAAAGGTTTTTCAAATGTTAATTTCTAACTATAACGTGCCTGAAATCTATGGTTTTTTCATTGAATTTCAAAGGTTTTTTAAATGCTAATTTCTAATTATAATGTTCATTAAACCTATCTTTTTTTTCTGTGTTTTTAAATTATCATCCCATTCTCAACCTGGTCAAAACTGCAAATCTCACCACTTTTCCATCGATGCCTTCTGCCAAAAAAATTGCCACAAATGAGAGCCACAACTAACGCTAATGATATGCAAAGTAGGCGTTCCCGTGGAAAAAAAATCAAAAACACCACTTCCCCATATTTTCAACGACCAGCCAAATCTGCAATGCGATCCAAAAACCAGGCGATAAGCCGAGTTAGCAGTAAGAAATTAACATCAGCCGTTAACTGGTGTAATTGACTTGGACCCAACTCACAGCCACATCTAAAGACCAACACGTGATACAGCTACTGATCATGCAACTCCGACACCCAACAAGGCCACACTACCCACCGCCACCACCACCAGGACCTCACCACCAGGACCTCCCACCCGGACCACCCCCCCTACTACCACCAAGGCAGCGCAAAACAGGACAACGGACCTTCCCAAAACGCCATGGCCCCTCAGCCGCTCAATAGCTGAATGTTGGGACACGTGGGAACCAAGTATGTGTGAAGGAGGCAAGTCACCCATCAATAATAATGCACACAATACAAAGTGTAGCGGTGATGTGCTGGACAGACCTCACTATGCAGAGCACAAACCTCTCCATGTGTACATATACTACTGATATTTGTAGTGTTGTGCACAGTGGACACAACCATGTTACCCCAGGCAATGGGGAAGATCTCGGTCATGTAGCTGTGTTGTCTCCCCCTGGAAGCGTAAGCGGAGTGGGCTCGTCTAACGTACGGCACTCCAGCTTAGGAGTATGAATAAATAGGCTGGGGCTCTGGGCGTGGTTCACTTGTGGGAAGGCCAAAGCGTCTGCCAAAGCGGCAGCCCTCACCCTGCCACGTGCCTGCCGCCATGACCGCAGGCCTCCTCGACACAGGCCCCCTGCAAACGCAGCGGCACAGCACCGCAGACTTATGTCTGTACAGACTACTGCCTTCGATCTACACTGCGGACAGCAGGGCTCACAATTCAGATGCAGTGGCGATTGCAGATCACGCAGTCCAGTAGGCAAGACACATTGCTGCCACTGCGCCCCTCCCGGACCACGCATGATCGCAGGCTGCGTACACGCCGAGCACCAAAGGTACCACTAACTCACTGCACCATACGTCATTGCCACATGGCCTTATTAATGCAGAATTCATTAGACAAAAGACATTGCTCCCAGTGCGGTCCGCCGGGACCACGTATCATCGTAGGGTGCGCACACGCTGAGTGCTTCAGGTGCCACTAACTGTGCAGCTCAACTCAACGCCACGTGGCTGTGCGCCCATTCTGACCGCTGTCTCCGGCCTACACTGGGGTTAGCACAGTTCACAATTCAAGATTAGTAGTGATGCAAAGTGTGTAAGAGACTATAATGGGTTAACAAGATCAAATGCTCCCAATCTGTGCAGCTCAAGTCAACGTCACGTGGCTGTGGGCCTTTGCTGACCGCTGCCTCCGGCCTACACTGTGGAAGACCGGCGACACGTGGTGCCACTAACCCTGTTCAACACAAGCCGATCCCACATGTGGAACTGTGTCCTGAGTCCTGAATGGCAGTGACCCCAACTCCGTGAGAGAACCACAGCAGCACACTCCCTTCGATTAGTGAGGCATATTTGCATATGGAAGGCTGGCGACACATGGTGCCACTAACCCTGTTCAACACAAGCCGATCCCACATGTGTAACTGTGTCCTGAGTCGTGAATGGCAGTGACCCCAAGTCCGTGGCAGCGACCACAGCACCAGACTCCCTTCGATCAGTGAGGCATATTTCCATATGGAAGGCCGGCAACAAGTGGTGCCACTAACCCTGTTCAACACAAGCCGATCCCACATGTGTAACTGTGTCCTGAGTCCTGAATGGTAGTGACCCCAAGTCCATGGCAGCGACCACAGCACCAGACTCCCTTCGATCAGTGAGGCATATTTCCATATGGAAGGCCGGCAACACGTGGTGCCACTAACCCTGTTCAACACAAGCCAATCCCACATGTGTAACTGTGTCCTGAGTCCTGAATGGCAGTGACCCCAAGTCCGTGGCAGCGACCACAGCACCAGACTCCCTTCGATCAGTGAGGCATATTTCCATATGGAAGGCCGGCAACACGTGGTGCCACTAACCCTGTTCAACACAAGCCAATCCCACATGTGTAACTGTGTCCTGAGTCCTGAATGGCAGTGACCCCAACTCCGTGAGAGAACCACAGCAGCAGACTCCCTTCGATTAGTGAGGCGTATTTGCATATGGAAGGCCGGCAACACATGGTGCCACTAACCCTGTTCAACACAAGCTGATCCCACATGTGTAACTGTGTCCTGAGTCCTGAATGGCAGTGACCCCAAGTCCGTGGCAGCGACCACAGCACCAGACTCCCTTCGATCAGTGAGGCATATTTCCATATGGAAGGCCGGCAACACATGGTGCCACTAACCCTGTTCAACACAAGCCAATCCCACATGTGTAACTGTGTCCTGAGTCCTGAATGGCAGTGACCCCAAGTCCGTGGCAGCAACCACAGCACCAGACTCCCTTCGATCAGTGAGGCATATTTCCATATGGAAGGCCGGCGACACGTGGTGCCACTAACCCTGTTCAACACAAGCCGATCCCACATGTGGAACTGTGTCCTGAGTCCTGAATGGCACTGACCCCAAGTCTGTGGCAGCGACCACAGCACCAAACTCCCTTCGATCAGTGAGGCATATTTCCATATGGAAGGCCAGCGACACGTGGTGCCACTAACCCTGTTCAAGACAAGCCGATCCCACATGGGTAACTGTGTCCTGAGTCCTGAATGGCAGTGACCCCAAGTCCATGGCAGCGACCACAGCACCAGACTCCCTTCGATCAGTGAGGCATATTTCCATATGGAAGGCCGGCAACACGTGGTGCCACTAACCCTGTTCAACACAAGCCAATCCCACATGTGTAACTGTGTCCTGAGTCCTGAATGGCAGTGACCCCAAGTCCGTGGCAGCAACCACATCACCAGACTCCCTTCGATCAGTGAGGCATATTTCCATATGGAAGGCCGGCAACACGTGGTGCCACTAACCCTGTTCAACACAAGCCGATCCCACATGTGGAACTGTGTCTTGAGTCTTGAATGGCAGTGACCCCAAGTCCATGGCAGTGACCACAGTACCAGACTCCCTTTGATTAGTGATGGGTATTTGCATATGGAAGGCCGGCGACACGTGGTGCCACTGAACCTGAACTACGCAGGCCGGTGGGGCCCCCAACCTATGCACGCGGCTGTGGGCCCTTGCTCACCGCTACCTCTGGCCTACACTACTGTCAGCAGGCCTCACAATTCACATAGAGTCCGGACTGCACATGACGCAGACCAGTAGGCAAGACACATTGCTCCCAGTGTGGCCCGTCCGCACCAAGCATCATCACAGGCTCATACAGTCTCAATGCTTCTGGTGCCACTAACTGTGCACCTCAACTCAACGCCACGTGGCTATGGGCCCTTGCTGACCACTACCTCTGGCCTACACTGCGGTCATCAGGGCTCACAATTAAAATTATTTCTTGATTCATTAACTACAGAGTCCAGTAGGCAAGTAACTATCACAGTCCTAAACCCTACATAATATCCTTTTAGTATCCTTGCTTCAAGAACTTTTTTATATCAGTTATAGTTTAGTACAATGACCAAATTCATCTTCAAGTGCAAACGAACACTCAATAGCAGTCTACACTGTGGGCAGCAGAGCTCGCAATTTGATTTTTAAATGCTAATTTCTAACAAGAAGATTGTACTCAGAAAATACAACACTTCATCAGTGTATTCTATACTTATTTCATCTTTTCATGATACGCCTACACTGCGGTCAGTAGGGCTCACAATTAAAATGAAGTATTGATTCATTAATTACAGAGTCCACAAGGCAAGTAACTATCACAGGCCTAAAATCTACATAATATCCTTTTAGTATCCTTTCTTCAAGAACATTTTTTATATCAGTTATAGCTTTAGTACAATCACCAAATTCATTTTCAAGTGCAAACAAACACTCATTAGCAGTCTACACTGCGGGCAGCAGAGCACGCAATTCCAACTTTGGACATGTGGTGCCACTAACCCTGTTCAACACAAGCCACGACACGTGGTGCCACTAACCCTGTTCAACACAAGCCTGCGAGATATGGTACCACTAACCCTGTTCAACGCAAGCCACGACATGTGGTGCCACTAACCCTGTTCAACACAAGCCTGCGACACGTGGTGCCACTAACCCTGTTCAACACAAGCCAATCCCACATGTGGAACTGTGTCCTTAGTCCTGAATGGCATTGACCCCAAGTCCGTGGCAGCGACCACAGCACCAGACTCCCTTTGGTTAGTGAGGCATATTTCCATATGCAAGGCCGGCGACACGTGGTGCCACTAACCCTGTACAGCACAAGGCGCGAGACGTGGTGCCACTAACCCTGTTCAATACAAGCCGATCCCACATGTGGAACTGTGTCCTGAGTCCTAATGGCAGTGACCCCAACTTCGTGGCAGCGACCACAGCACCAGACTCCCTTCAGTTTTATTTGTTGTTGTTTTCTTTAAATAAAATATTTTATATGTAAACCTATACATGACTAAGATTCTTGTTTGTCCAACCGCACATGGACACTTTCGGGCCCAAGAAGGTTGTTGGGGGTATGTTGGTAATGTGGGAAGAGGGTGCGTTACCTGCTGATGTGGGGAGAGGCAGCGTGAAAGGGGTATCTCTCACAGAAAGAACTCCAATATGTTTTCAGAAATGCCTCGGACAGATGCCAGCTGACGGACTGAATCACAAAATGGTTTTTCAATGCTTATGTAGTGTGAGTTATGAACAGTTCGCACCCAGGCTCGCAGAGGGACAACTGCGGCCCGTCCGCTCGACTCACACACACAGTGCTACGATCAGTCCACTCCCAAAGAAACAGCAGTGTAGTACCTCGCCGAGGTCCAGCACAGTAGCGTACTAGCTCGCAAACGTAGAGAGCTGCGAGCTGACGGACTGGCTTCTAACGGCATAGCTGCGAAGTGGTGATGTTGGGCAGACGGAGCGTGAAAGAGTTATCTCGCAGAAACAGAGCTCCGGTATATTAAATTGCCCCCGAGACCTTTCTTTTATATTTTCACTCGATGCGAGAAAGTGCGCTTTCTGGACCAAGACCTTTCTCCCTGCCAAATTTGGTGTAATTCCGTTCAGCAGTTTGACCTGTAGCCTTGTCTAAAGTTTCCTATGGAAAATCCATTGAGAAAACACGTTTTCACACCCCCCACATAGCTACCTGTCGCAGGCGTACTCGGTGTTGGTGTGCAGGTCAGTGGTCTAGTTGTCAACATGTCACTGCCACTCCCTGAGGGCAGGTTTGCACACACACCACACCCATCCGGCACATGCGTCACAGGCCATGTGACCACGCAAATATAATGGATCCACAACGTCACATCCTCTATTGCCGGTGGTGACTGGATGGCGGACGCTCTACGGGTCTCAATCATAAAGACTCCATGAAAGGTTGCGCAGAGGGTTAGTCGCACCCTGAGCTCTATGGCCGTCAGGGACCTACTACCACGTGGCGCGGACTTGAGTTCCACAGGGTTATTGCCACCCGAAGTTGAAGTGGCCGTCAGGGACCTACCACCACGTGGCCGCAGACTTGAGTTGCACAGGGTTACTGCCACCCAAAGCTAATGTGGCCATCAGGGGCCTACCACCACGTGGCGCGAACTTGAGTTGCACAGGGTTAGTGCCACCCAAAGCTGATGTGGCCGTCAGGGGCCTTCGACCACGTGGCGCGGACTTGAGTTGCACAGGGTTAGTCGCACCCTAATGTTGTATGGCCGTCAGCGGCCTACCACCACGTGGCACTGACTTGCGTTGCACAGGGTTAGCGGCACCAAAAGCTGATGAGGTCTCCGCCATTGATGACTCAGGACTCAGCGACATGTGTGAGATTTGCCGGGCCGCGGAGAAGCTGATGTGGTCTCTGCCATTCATGACTCAGGACTCAGCGACATCTGTGAGATCTGCCGGGCCGCGGAGCTTTGACGAGCACGTGGAGTGCCCACTGGTAGAAACTCCGGTGGCAGCAGGTAATTATTCGGTCATGGAGGCGCAGGGGCGGCAGTATCTCTCTCTCTCTCTCACTTCCCTCTCTTCACTCTCTCTCTCACTCTCTTCCTTCCTTTTCTTCTCTTTCTCTATCTCCCTTCTCCCTTTCTCACTCCCTTTCTTTCCTTCCCTCTCTTTTTCTCTCTGGCTTTTTTTCCTTCTCTGTGTCTCACTCCTTTGATATGCGCATTACACACGTCCTTATTTTGTGCTTTATTTTCCAGGCTGTGTCGTCGACATTCATGGTCCCGACAGGAGTCTTCCGCCTTGTTGTTTTGTGTTCAGTTTGTTAAATTTAGTTTATCCTTTATATATACATTTACGAAAAAATAAAGTTTGTTAAAAAAAAAATAATTCAATAAAGTTTTTGGTTGTTACTTAAGTGCTGTGTGACTCTTTCTCATTCTTATTACTGTTATTTCGTGGTGTCCACCATGGTGTTAAATTTTGGGGCAGTTATCACGGGAATACTGGTGATGTCTGCAGTTTGCACCAGCTTCTGAATAGTGTGTTATATTTATTTCAACTTTAGTTGCATTAAAGTGCTGATAATGAAATGCAGAGTAGGCGTTCCCGTGCAAAAAGACACGAGGTGCACGTTTGCGATATATTCTAAATACTAAAATCCTGTATTGAATTTCACTGTGGTAGTGGGTGCACTTACAGTGTACACACAAAATCAATGAAGAAATGTCATTGTATTTATATTGATTGGGAATAGTGGGTCAGGTGCTGGATCTTGACGGGATACACTGCCCAGTTCGTTTATTTTTCTGTACACGAAAAAACCACATCACAACTTTGACAACAACTGCGATGCGAAACAAATTCCGGCGATAAGCCGCGTTAGCACCAGGGATTTTACACCTGCTTTCTGCTGGTGTTAAGCAGGACGACTACCTGCAGCATGAAAGGGAACACAGCCAAGAGCCACACCGAAACACCCACAGGTGCCATACAGTCAATGAGCATGATACACAGATACCCATGAGGTCCACAACACTCATCGCAACAACCCCAGGACCGCCAACGCCCCCCGAACCCGCATCTGAGCAAGTGTGTCTGTGTGGTCATTGTGTTAGCATGATAGGCACGGGCCCTGCAACATCACAGTGTCAGCGGACGTTACCATGTCACCTCAGCGTTGGCAGTGAGCCTGGACATGTAGCTACGCACGCATCCTCCTGCATGCACAAGCGGCGTGTGCTGGTCCGGCGTACACAGGTCAGCGCAGGGGTCTGCCTATCCGGCAAGGGGAACGGGGTGTCTCGGACATGTCCATGTTCAGGAAGTGCGGTAAGTGTGTCTCTGTGTTCTGGTGTGGCCGCCACAAGGGCCGCAGCAGTCGATGTTGTACAGTGGCATGCACCACCTCCAAACTGCAGTCTCACGGTGTGGTTGGAATGCCGCAGGACATGCGCGAATAGGCATTACAATGGTGTGCCGTAGGAGTGCACGGGATACAACAGTGTACCGTACAAAAGTGTGGGGGCTCGTGGAAGGGAGGAGCAGCTGTTTGGCAACGTAACACACAGTGAACCCACCCATGTGCCACGTGCTGGGCATCTCATCCATGATGACCAGGGTTGCAGACATCCCACAACACCCACGACCAGCCTTTGCACACATCCTGTATGAATGCAGCTGGAGAACATACTGTAGGGATGAAAGGTTCTTTGTCTGAGCTATCTTGCAGTAGCACATTTGCTGCTCCAAGAAGGAACTTGCAAGTGGCCAGCCCCCCCTGACAGATACGATAATATTTGCATCGGTCTCCCACACTATGCACTGCCCGATTTGAGAACAACGAGTACACATCCCACACTCAAAAGTCCTTCGTCGTAGTTAGCGTGCGTGAAATGGCCTTCACACGTACTCCCACCACACCCCTGCCCTGCACCCATTGCACACAGACCCGGCTCATTGCACCAGGCTGTGCCATTTCATCCACAAGACTGGCACACGGCAAGCCAGTGCAGCTACAAGCAGAGCCACTGACGCAATGGCAGGGCATCCCGAACACATGGTCGACTCCATGCATGTCCACCTATACCTTGCACGTCTGCTGCATGTCCTGGGTGCACTGCCTTTGGCAGTACTGCGGATCACTTACCGGCTGTGCTTCCGCATTGCGGACGTCACCTGCGTTCAACCTGTATTGCAATGTCGCACGTGCCTATCCGAGTGGTGCATGGACGTGTGCCTCTCCAATGAGTGGGTAGCTGACATGGATTACAACAGGTGTGTGCGCCCCCTGTTGGCCCACGACCAGGACTGTCATGGTGATGCCCGTTTATGGCATGCATGGATGTTTGGCATGCATGTTGGGAACTGGGCCTGGGAGATTGCATGTGTCGTAGTATGCAGTGAGAAAATTGACCCACTTCCCGATTCTGCTTTGGTGCACATTGGGTACAGTGGTTGGAGTCAGCACATCTGTCCCGGTCAGCTGATGGATTACGTCGACGACATGTCAAATATTGTGGCCAACCATCACTCATTAGAGATAGTGGCTTACGCAGCTGCACTCGCATTCATGGACGAGTGACAAGGTACCTGCAACCACAACTTGATGTGCCACATTGCACGTGTCCCTCCGCATCATTGCACGTTGTACATCTGGTCACATGTCCCAAAACAACAGTGGACATGGCTGGATTGGCGTCGAATCATATCCGAAGCGCGGACAACCAACACTGCTTGACACTGACGTGTGTTGGTGATGGACTACCACGAGGTGAACATGGACGTTTTCCTACGTTCCTTATTCAGGCATGCTGCTGCATTTCTTTGCATATCGTGGCACTACTCTTGGCCGTACTGACACGCACTTTTTTTATAAAGTTTCCACATTTTCACTTGTCTCCAAATGTGTAGTGTCTTCATTTGTATGCCAATGTGTGTGTCACAGACTCTCTGGCTGCCTGCCATACATGAATTGCTACCCCATCCAGACTGTGGGTTTGTACTTATGCGTTCTCATGTGCCTGTTTTGTACTGACGCTTTTGGACGCTTATCCACCTCAGGCGAGTGCATTTGTGTCCTGTGTTCGATTGTGCGAATCTTTGTGTTTGGACAACATTGTGTTGGATGTTGGTGTACTCTGCTTCCTATGTGTGTGTGCTGCATTGTGTGTGAGATGTCCCTTCATGTGAGCTTTTGTTCACCCTTCTCCCTTTCCGGCAATGTGGTTTTCACTTCTATGCTTGTTCAGTGGTGTGATGTTGGCGGGTTGTGTGACTTGTGCTCCTTGTTGGTGTGTTTCATTTTGGCCATGGTTTGTCTATAGTTGTGCTGTATTTAATTGTGCATGTGTACCATTGTGGCCATCTTCCCCCGTCCCCCCACTCCCTGCTTCTTCCTCTTCCTGGTGCTGTTGTGTCTGTAATTTTGTTGCTTCACACATAAATACATGTAATGAACAAATTAGAATAGTTCCTTGATTCTTTTAGGTTTCAAAACTTCTCTCTGTTGGTTTTTTAAAATGTTTCCATATAAACAGTTTTTTTAATATTCAAGGACACATAGAAGTCAGAAGTGCAACGTATTCTATCAACACACTTTCTAGAACATTCTACAACACGTGCAGGTTAAAAGTTCATAATTTTTTTAAACCTAACGATATTTTTTGCAACATTTTCTCGAACATTTAACGGCACATGCAGGTTAAAAGTTCACGATTGTGTAGCAGGTGTGGTTGAGTTGAGCAAATTTTATTCTATGATATGTACTCCACGTTTAAACTGATTTTTCTTAACCAATCACAAAGATGCTTTTCCACCAAACGAATGTGCACCCTACTTTTAAAAAACAATGCTTTTCATCTCCCAATCAGATATCGTTTTGTATGGCAAAAGAAAGTAGTTCCCCATCTTTAAACATATCTCTTATTCTACAAACCGACTGCATGAGCTACAGACATCTATCCATTCCTCCCAGCCATACCTTCAAAATTCTAGTGTGGATCGTAGGACATAGCTATGTTTTCTGGTGCAAGAGGTATGCAGAACAGAGACGTATTGACTTAGACCTAGGTTTACAAAATGTGGACATTAATGGTTTGGACAAAGAGGATTGAAGTGGCACCAATTGTTGCCTTTGGTTAAAACCTGTTTGCATCTCCAACACCCTGACCTCCTGATTGTGCACTGTGGTGGAAACGACCTAGGCACATTGACTAGGGTAGGTTTGGAAATGCTAATGAAGGACACCTTTCGACAGTTGATATTGCTTTTGCCTCAAACTGTCTTTGTATATTCCAATATATGCCAAAGACAGAAGTGGAAATGGTCAAACCAATTTTGTCCTCAGATTGAAAAATATAGGAAGAATGTCAACAAAGCTGTGTCTGCATACCTCAGAGACCATAGAATGGGGTCGATCTACAACAATAACATACGTTTTCATATGGCTGATATCTACAGAAGTGATGGAGTACACTTCACAGATCAGGGAAATTGAGTTTTTCTGAATAACCTGAAGCTGTG
The DNA here is from genome assembly GCA_963921515.1 of Calotriton arnoldi. Classification (NCBI taxonomy): domain Eukaryota; kingdom Metazoa; phylum Chordata; class Amphibia; order Caudata; family Salamandridae; genus Calotriton; species Calotriton arnoldi. The sequence goes on from CAWUFW010005876.1 coordinate 212,765, forward strand.
CATCCGCACTTATATGTAGCTCCAACTAATAAACACAAGGGCTCTTTTTAGAGCCGCCTTATATTCCCAATATCGGTTCGCAGAGTGACAGTTGCGATCCGGCTAGCACAGGGAGACCTGCGGGCCGTCGAGCAACCTCGCAGAGGGACACCTGCGGCCCGTGGGCTCAGCTCGCACAGGGAGAGCTACGGGTCGTCGGCTCGGCTCGCACAGTGTGAGCTACGGGCCGTCGGCTCACAAACGCACACTAGCGTGCTGGCTCGCAGAGGGAGAGCTCCGGTCTAACTCGCAAAGGCACACCAACGGGCCAACGGCCCTGCTAACAGACACACACCTATCACCTAACGGACTCACTCGGACATGTACAGCTAGGGACACGACGGCTCGCAGATGCACAGCTGCAAGCCGACGGACTGCTACTGTTTTATGCTTTAGGGTAGTACAGTGGTGTTTGGGTAGTGTAGGGGGTTGTGCTGGGGGTACTATTTTAGGGTTTAGGGTAGTGCACTGGTGTTTGGGTAGTGTAGGGGATCGTGCTGGGGTAGTGTTTTCGAGTTTACGACAGTGCAGTGGTGTTTGGGTAGTCTTTGGGTAGTGTAGGGGGTCGTGCCGACAGACTGACTCACAGAGCTCCGAGCCGACGGACGGACTTCTAAAGACATAGCCGCGACCTGGTGATATGAGGAGAGGCAGCCTGAAAGGCATATCTCACACAGACACATGTGCCAGTGTTGCCTCGCAGAGGTAAAACTACGAACCCGATGACTTCTACACAGAGAGATGCGAGCTGATGGAGTAAATCACAAAATGGATGCCACCACTTCCTGGTTTCAACCATTCACAGCCAATAAGCCGCAAGCTGCTGCTTGTAACCCCTCAGCCAATCACATGTCAGAATTCTCAAATATCGATATCTGTAAAATTTGATATTTCTCAAAAACTACTGAACGGATTTACACCATTTAAACAAAAGCATGCTTGCTGGACCATCACCTTTCTCCCTGCCAAATCTGGCGTAATTCCGTTCAGCAGTTTCACCTGTAGTCTTCTGTAAAGTTTCGTATGGAAATTGCATGGAGAAAACACGTTTTAGGACCCTCTTTTTCTCAGCCCCTCCTACACCATTTACCCCCAAACTTTCAATATAAGAGCTAATCCAAAAAAGAGAAACTTTTTGGATAATTTCATAAAGATTCGTCAAACGACACCAAAGTTACAAGCACATACAAGGCTCCAGAAGGGGGGCCGTGCAACCCCCTCCCAACATAAGTGAAGCCCCGGGGCTGCGCGGACCCCAGCGGCCCCCCGCCACCCCTGCGAGCCCCTGCTATTATTTTTTAAGAAATACCCCCGCAACCTAGCCCACCCAAGGGCCTCATTAAAATAAAACACGAGAACCCGCGACCCCAGCGCAAATTTTTGCCGATTTTTTATTTTTTTTTAAATGATTTTTGGGCCCTGGGGTCCTCATGGGACCCCTGAGCAGACCTAGTGGGTCAGGGTTTTCTACCCTGCCCCCTTCTCTTGTTTTATACCTTTGTTTCTCTGTTTTCGGGTGACTCGCTTCTACCGAGCCACAAGATGGCTGCCAACACTTCCTGGTTTGGAGTGCTAGCAGCCAATCACAGTGAAGCTCGCACACGGACTTAGGCTCCGCCCAGATATCGAAACTTTTATTTTTCTAATTTCTCAGCAACTACTGAACGGATTTACACCATTTTTAAAAAGGTCGCTTTCTGACCCAAGCACTACCCTTCTACCACATTTGGAGTAATTCTGTTCAGTAGTTTCGGCTGTAGCCCTGCACAAAGTTTCCTATGGGAAATTGATTTTTTGACTCCTATTTTTTGAATTTCTCAAAAACTATAGAACGGATTTACACCATTTAAAAAAAAAGGTCGCTTTCTGAACCAAGCTCTACCTTTCTGCCAAATTTGGGGTAATTCCGTTCAGCAGTTCGAGCTGTAGCTCGTCGCAAAATTTCCTATGGAAATTATCATGGAGAAAACAAGTTTTGGGACCCCCCTTTTTTCTTATCCCCCGCTTGACGAATCACCCCCAAACTTTCAGGATAGGAGCTGACCTGGATAGACTTTTTTTGGGAGAATTTCAGGAAGATTCGTTAAACGACGCCAAAGTTATTAGCAAATCAAAAAATGCTTTTCCTATGGAAACTAGGTTCTAACTATAACTACCTACTGGCGACCGCCAGTAGGTAATATATATATATATATATATATATATATATATATATATATATATATATATTACCTACTGGCGGTCGCTATATTATCTACTGGCGGTCGCCAGTAGATAGTTATAGTTAAAACCTATTATCCATAGGAAATCCGCGACATTCTATTTGAAATAACGTTGGCGCCGGTTGACAAATCTTCGCGAAAGTTTCCAACTTGTTGGGGCGCTCCGGTCCGCTCCTATCCTGAAAGTCTCGGGGTGATACTTCAAGCGGGGGCCGAGAAAAAGGGGGGGTCCCAAAACGCGTTTTCCCCATTCATTTTTCCATAGGAACCTTTAGTCGCAGCTACAGCCCGAACTGCTGAACGGAATTACACCAAATTTGGCAACGAGGTAGCCCTTGGTTCAGTGTCGTGCCTTTTGCTTAAATGGTGTAAATCTGTTCAGTAGTTCCTGAGAAAATCAAAAGTAAAGTCACATATATATCTGGGCGGAGCCTAACCACACATGTCATCGTGAGATCTGATTGGCTGTCAGCACTTCATCCTGGAATTGCTGGCAGCCATCTTGGGACCAATATAAATGATAGTACCTCATTGAAATGCATTGTAGTGAATAGAAGATTTTGAGGGTCACCAAAAGGAGAACTATAAAGGGTGATAACAGGCTTTAGTTACATTAGAATTTATTTGTTGATGGTACCATACTAATTTTAGGAATTGTGGTGTATTCTAAGGTGATTTTACCATGTGAAAAACCTTCTGCTGGGATATCATGAATCATGTTTGAGAGAACACCATTTTCTCATGCTTGTCCCATGGAGGTTTGGAAGGTGCTCCAGAAGCTAAAATGAGAGCATATTTTCTGTAAATTCACATTATCTTTCTCACTCATGTGAGAATGAAGTCTGACATTCTCAGTAAAACATGTACATCCAACAAGGGCAGAGACTGTCAGTTGATTCCTTTGTGTTCTACTGCAGCTTCCCAGAGTGTTCTAAAGAACAACTAGAGTGCTAACAGCCTTACTTATGACAAAAGTATGGCACACCTGAAGCCATCTTGATTGGAATAAACTGGTAACACTTAAACAATTTAATTTAAAAAGGAACAAAATGATGGGGTTCATTTTGTCATAGAAATTATGGTTAGTGCTGTAGAAAGAAAAATTAGGACATATTTCAAGTGTGATCTCAAATATCTTCCTGTTATATTTCAACAGGAGCAGCCTGCCAGTTGATGCCTTTGTGTTCTACTGCAGCTTCCCAGAGTGTTCTAAAGAACAACTAGAGCGCTAACAGCCTTACTTATGACAAAAGTATGGCACACCTGAAGCCATCTTGATTGGAATAAACCGGTAACACTTAAAACATTTAATTTAAAAAGGAACAAAATGAGGGGTTCTTTTTGAAATAGAAATTATGGTTAGTGCTGCAGAAAGAAAATGTAGGGCATGTTTTAAGTGAGATCTCAAATCCTCTTCTATTTCATTAGAAAATTCTGACATGCAGACTGAAACAATCACTTTCAATACCAGCAGCAGACTACCAGTTAACTCCCTGGTGAGCAGTAGCTTTACTCCAGTGATCTAATGAGCAACTAGAGTGCTAACATTCTGAATTTATGGCAGATGTGAGACACATCTGAATGCCTTCTTGATGGAATCAAAGTAAAAACTGAAAGCATTTCCTACTGTGGAGACTGCAGTAAATGAAGAAATTAGGAAACTTCATAACAAAGAAGTCTTCCAAGATGGCCACCAGTGAAAAAAGAGCCCAAATGTAGCACAAATATTACCCAGATGTAGCCCACATATAGCCCAATGACAAAAGTGTGCAAAACACTTTTTATTTTTAGTTTTTTTGCAGTTTTATGTAGTGCAGACTGGTCAGGTATTGGAGCATTGCATCTTAAAACATGACCCCCTACACTACAAAAACACCACTGCACTACCTTAAACCCTAAAACACTACCCCCAGCACGACCCCCTACACTACACAAGCACCACTGCACTATCCTAAACCCTAAAACACTACCCCCAGCACGACCCCCTACACTACCCAAACACCACTGCACTAACCTAAAACCTAAAACACTACCACCAGCACGACCCCCTACACTACCCAAACACCACTGCACTACCCTAAAACATGACCCCTACACTACACAAACACCACTGCACTACCCTAAACCCTAAAACACTACCCCCAGCACGACCCCCTAAACTACACAAGCACCACTGCACTACCCTAAACCCTAAAACACTACCCCCAGCACGACCCCCTACACTACACAAACACCACTGCACTACCCTAAACCCTAAAACACTACCCCCAGCACGACCCCCTACACTACCCAAACACCACTGCACTACCCTAAAACATGACCCCCTACACTACACAAACACCACTGCACTACCCTAAACCCTAAAACACTACCCCCAGCACGACCCCCTACACTACACAAGCACCACTGCACTACCCTAAACCCTAAAACACTACCCCCAGCACGACCCCCTACACTGCCCGAACACCACTGCACTGCCCTAAACCCTGAAACACCAGCCCCTGCATGACCCCCTACACTGCCCGAACACCACTGCACTGCCCTAAACCCTGAAACACCACCCCTAGCACGACCCCCTACACTGCCCGAACACCACTGCACTGCCCTAAACCCTGAAACACCACCCCCAGCATGACCCCCTACACTGCCCGAACACCACTGCACTGCCCTAAACCCTGAAACACTACCCCCAGCAAGACCCCCTACACTGCCCGAACACCACTGCACTGCCCTAAACCCTGAAACATCACCCCCAGCAAGACCCCTACACTGCCCGAACACCACTGACCTAAACCCTGAAACACCACCCCCAGCACGACCCCCTACACTGCCCGAACACCACTGCACTGCCCTAAACCCTGAAACACTACCCCCAGCATGACCCCCTACACTGCCCGAACACCACTGCTCTGCCGAAAACCCTGAAACACCATCCCCAGCACGACCCCTACACTGCCCGAACACCACTGCACTGCCCTAAACCTTGAAACACCAGCCCCTGCACGACCCCCTACACTGCCCGAACACCACTGCACTACCCTAAACCCTGAAACATCACCCCCAGCACGACCCCCTACACTGCCCGAGCACCACTGCACTGCCCTAAACCCTGAAACACCAGCCCCAGCACGACCCCCTACACTGCCTGAGCACCACTGCACTGCCCTAAACCCTGAAACACCAGCCCCAGCACGACCGCCTACACTGCCCGAACACCACTGCACTGCCCTAAACCCTGAAACACCAGCCCCAGCACGACCCCCTACACTGCACGAACACCACTGCACTGCCCTAAACCGTGAAACACCAGCCTCAGCATGACCCCCTACACTGCCTGAACACCACTGCACTGCCCTGAACCCTGAAACACCAGCCCCAGCACAACACCCTACACTGCCCGAACACCACTGCACTGCCCTAAACCCTGAAACACCACCCCGTGCATGACCCCCTACACTGCCCGAACACCACTGCACTGCCCTAGACCCTGAAACACCACCCCCAGCGCGACCCCCTACACTGCCCGAACACCACTGCACTGCCCTAAACCCTGAAACACCACCCACTGCACAACCCCTACACTGCTTGAACACTACTGCACTGCCCTAAACCCAGAAACACCATCCCCAGCACGACCCCCTATACTGCACGAACACCACTGCACTGCCCTAAACCCTGAAACACTACCCCCAGCAAGACCCCCTACACTGCCCGAACACCACTGCACTGCCCTAAACCCTGAAACATCACCCCCAGCAAGACCCCTACACTGCCCGAACACCACTGCCCTAAACCCTGAAACACCACCCCCAGCAAGACCCCCTACACTGCCCAAACACCACTGCACTGCCCTAAACCCTGAAACACCAGCCCCAGCACGACCCCCTACACTGCCCGAACACCACTGCACTGCCCTAAACCCTGAAACACCACCCCCTGCACGACCCCCTACACTGCCCGAACACCACTGTACTGCCCTAAACCCTGAAACCCCACCCCCAGCATAACCCCCTACAATGCCAGAACACCACTGCACTGCCCTAAACCCTGAAACACCACCCCCTGCACGACCCCCTACACTGCCCGAACACTACTGCACTGCCCTAAACCCTGAAACACCACCCCCAGCACGACCCCCTACACTGCACGAACACCACTGCACCGCCCTAAACCCTGAAACACTACCCCCAGCAAGACCCCCTACACTGCCCGAACACCACTGCACTGCGCCCTAAACCCTGAAACATCACCCCCAGCAAGACCCCCTACACTGCCCGAACACCACTGCCCCAAACCCTGAAACAGCACCCCCAGCAAGACCCCCTACACTGCCCGAACACCACTGCACTGCCCTAAACCCTGAAACACCACCCCCAGCAAGACCCCCTACACTGCCCGAACACCACTGCACTGCCCTAAACCCTGAAACACCACCCCCAGCACGACCCCCTACACTTCCCGAACACCACTGCTCTGCCCAAAACCCTGAAACACCAGCCCCAGCACGACCCCCTACACTGCCTGAACACCACTGCACTGCCCTAAACCCTGAAACACCAGCCCCAGCACGACCCCCTACACTGCCCGAACACCACTGCCCTAAACCCTGAAACACCACCCCCAGCACAACCCCCTACACTTCCCAAACACCACTGCACTGCCCTAAACCCTGAAACACCAGCCCCAGCACAACCCCGTACACTGCCCGCACACCACTGCACTGCCCTAAACCCTGAAACACCAGCCCCAGCACAACCCCGTACACTGCCCGAACACCACTGCACTGCCCTAAACCCTGAAATACCAGCCCCAGCACGACCGCCTGCACTGCCCGAAAACTACTGCACTGCCCTAAACCCTGAAACACCACCCCCAGCAAGACTACCTACACTGGCCGAACACCACTGCACTGCCCTAAACCCTGAAACACCACCCCCTGCACGACCCCCTACACTGCCCAAACACTACTGCACTGCCCTAAACCCTGAAACACCACCCCTCAGCACGACACCCTACACTGCCCGAACACCACTGCACTGCCCTAAACCCTGAAACACCACCCCAGCACGACCCCCTACACTGCCCGAACACCACTGCACTAAACCCTGAAACACCACCCCCTGCACGACCCCCTACACTGCCGGAACACCACTGCACTGCCCTAAACCCTGAAACACCACCCCCAGCACGACCCCTACACTGCCCTAACACCACTGCACTGCCCTAAACCCTGAAACATCACCCCCAGCACAACCCCCTACACTGCCTGAGCACCATTGCTCTGCCCTAAACCCTGAAACACTAGCCCCAGCAAGACCCCCTACACTGCCCGAACACCACTGCATTGCCCTAGACTCTGAAACACCAACCCCAGCAAGACCCCCTACACTGCCCGAACACCACTGCACTGCCCTAAACCCTGAAACACCAGCCCCAGCATGACCCCCTACACTGCCCGAACACCACTGCACTGCCCTAAACCCTGAAACACCAGCCCCAGCACGAACCCCTACACTGCCCGAACTCCACTGCACTGCCCTAAACCCTGAAACACCAGCCCCAGCACGACCCCCTACACTGCCCGAACACCACTGCACTGCCCTAAACTCTGAAACACCAGCCCCAGCACCACCCCCTACAATGCCCGAACACCACTGTACTGCCCTAAACCCTGAAACACCACCCCCTGCACCACCCCCTACACTGCCCGAACACCACTGCACTGCCCTAAACCCTGAAACACCACCCCCTGCACGACCCCCTACACTGCCCGAACACCACTGCACTGCCCTAAACCCTGAAACACCACCCCCTACACTGCACAAACACAACTGCACTGCCCTAAACCCTGAAACACTACCCCCTGCACCGCCCCCTACACTGCCCGAACACCACTGCACTGCCCTAAACCCTGAAACACCACCCCCAGCATGACCCCCTTTACTGCTCGAACACCACTGCACTGCCCCAATTCCTGAAACACCACCCCCAGCATGACCCCCTACACTGCCCGAACACCACTGCCCTAAACCCTGAAACACCACCCCTGCACGACCCCCTACACTGCCCGAACACCACTGCACTGCCCTAAACCCTGAAACACCACCCCCTGCACGACCCCCTACACTGCCCGAACACCACTGCACTGCCCTAAACCCTGAAACACCACCCCCAGCACGACCCCCTACACTGCCCGAACACCACTGCACTGCCCTACACCCTAAAACACCACCCCCAGCACGACCCCCTACACTGCCCGAACACCACTGCACTGCCCTAAACTCTAGAACACTACCCCCAGCATGACCCCCTGCACTACCTGAACACCACTGCACTACCCTAAACCCTAAAATACTCCCCCAGCACGACCCCCTACACTACCCGAACACGACTGCACTGCCCTAAACCCTAAAACACTACCCCCAGCATGACCCCCTACACTACCCGAACACCACTGCACTGCCCTAAACCCTAAAACACTCCCCCCAGCACGACCCCCTACACTACCTAAACACCACTGCACTACCCTAAACCCTAAAATACTACCCCCAGCACGAACCCCTACACTACCCAAACACCATTGCACTACCCTAAACCATAAAACACTACCCCCAGCAGTACCCCTACGCTACCCAAACACCACTGCACTACCCTAAACCCTAAAACACTACCCCCAGCAGTACCCCCTACACTACCCAAACACCATTGCACTACCCTAAACCCTAAAACACTACCCCCAGCAGTATCCCCTACACTACCCAAACACCACTGCACTACCCTAAACCCTAAAACCCTAAAACACTAACCCCAGCACGACCCCTACACTACCCAAACACCACTGTACTACCCTAAACCCTAAAACACTCCCCCAGCATGACTCCCTACACTACCCAAACACCACTGCACTACCCTAAACCCTAAATCTACCCCCAGCATGACCCCCTACACTACACAAACACCACTGCACTACCCTAAACCCTAAAACACTACCCCCAGCACGACCCTCTTCACTACCTAAACACAACTGCACAATTTGTTACAGGCGTTGCAACGCAGGCCTGTGGTGCTTACTGGAAGTACCTGGTGGGCTAGTTGGGCCCCAGGGACTCTCAGGATTCAAGGTGACCTAATCCCCCAACTTAAAACGCGCCACGGGCGCGTTTGCACAGTGGTGAAGGGAGGGGCGGGGCCTCAGGTGACATGTGTGCAAACACGCCCTGTGGTGCGTTTTAAGTTGGGGAGTTAATTCCTTTGAATCCTGGGGGCCAACTAGCCCACCAGGTACCTTCAGTAAGCACAACAGAGTTGCGTTGCAGAGAGGTGAAAAAAGGTGCGTGGCCTCGGAATGCCTCTCTGCAACTCAGCTCTGTGGTCCTAACTGTAGGTACCTGGGGGGCTAGTTGGGCCCCAGGGACCCTCAGGATTCAAGGGAACTTAATCCCGCAACTTAAAACGCGCCAAGGGCGCATTTGCACACATGTCACCTCAGGCCCCCCCTCCCTTCACCACTGTGCAAACCCGCACTGGCTCTGGTTAGTCAGAGTCAGTTACCACCAGTACCCGTCTGAAAAAGTTGTGGGCACAGGATGATTTTGCAACAAGGCCTCTTTCTGCTCCTCTGTTGGTTCTTTCTGCACATCTTTTGCTTCTTTCTGTGCGTTTTTTCTTCTTTCTTCACATGTCCTACCTCTGTTGGCATAGTTAGAAACTAGCATTTAAAAAACCTTTGAAATTCACTTAAAAAATCATAGGTTTCAGGCACGTTATAGTTAGAAATTAGCATTTAAAAAACCTCTGAAATTCACTGAAAAAACCATAGGTTTCAGGCACGTTATAGTTAGAAATTAGCATTTAAAAAACCTTTGAAATTCACTGAAAAAACCATAGGTTTCAGACACGTTATAGTTAGAAATTAGCATTTAAAAAAACCTTTGAAATTCACTGAAAAAACCATAGGTTTTAGGTAGGGGTGGGCGGAATTTGCGTAATCGCGTTACGCAAAGCTCCGCGAAACGGTAAAAAATCTCCGCGAGCACGCAAAAGTTCTGCGAACACGCGGAATTGCTCGTTCCGCCCGTTCGCGATGCTTTTTTCCTGTTCGCGAACGCTGTTTGCGTGCTCGGGGAGAAATATCTCGCGAACACGCATTTTGAAAGCGCGAACAAGCAAAAAAACTCCGCGAAGTCGCGGGTCGCGGAATTTTTGGCAATTTCGCGTTCTCCGCGGAAAGCGAAATTACCCAAATTCCGCAAATTCCGCAAATTCCGCGAGCGGAACGGAATTTACCGCCCAGGCCTAGTTTTAGCGACAGTTATAGTAAGTTGGACATTGCACTCGTACAAAACCCGTGAAATTCCCCTGTTATAGTTAGTTCAGCTAACTATAACTCGCGCCCCCGCAATGCACTGCTGATGATGTCACATATTACATCACTCATGACATGGTCAGTGACATCACTGATGACATCACTGATGACATCTCAAATGACATCACTGATGACATCATCCATGTGATAATTTCATGCATCTTCTCACACCCTAATATAACTTTTGATACACCCACTCTAAATTACAGACTGCCATTCTCAAAACCATAGACACTCCAACACCAAAAACTACATACCCACTCACTGATTCTTAGGTCTACACACACATCCACTCACTCACCTGTACAGTCACTCATACTTACAGTCACTCAGTACAGGACTATCATATGCACTCATACACCTAAATAAACACTCACACACCGCCACTCATCCATAGAGGCACTCACACACCTAGTCAGTCATGCAAAAAATTAATCACACACCCATTTACTCACCTATACAGTTATACACACACCAGCTCACTTACTCATACAAATACTAGCACATTCTTACGCTCTTATACAATAACTGATACAAGCACACACGCATCCATACAGCCACTCTCACAATAACCACTCTCACTTATAGCCATTTAAATACTCTAACACACATATATACTGCCTTTCACATATGTAGTTACTCGCACATGTACCACTGAGATATACATTCACTCACTAACACACCCATACACACACTCACCCACCCAAGCAGTCCATCACAGATGCACTCTTGAAATCATGCACCCAGTGAATCACCCACTCACACATCTATGTATAGAGTCAAACACACCCCACCCACACAAACACTCAGGCAGCCATACAGATACTCAGAGAACCAATCAATAACCCATATAGACACTCATGTAGCTATTCGCAAATCCATGCATCCACTTACACACCAACAAACAGACGGATACAGACATTCACACAGTTTAGTCACTAACCCATGCATTCAGTAAGATACGTTTAATCACTCACTTGTAGAGTCAGTCACTCACGTACTAAATCATCCATTCAGACACTTATACACCCACTCATTCTTCAATACGCCTTTCCCTATATATATTAAACATATTTAAACTTTACAGAAACACACAGTCACTGGATGATGTCATCAGTGATGCCATCAGTGATGTCATCAGTGATGTCACTGACCATGTCATGAGTGATGTAATATGTGACGTCATCAGCAGTGCATTGCGGGGCGCGAGTTATAGTTAGCTGAACTAACTATAACAGGGGAATTTCACGGGTTTTGTACGAGTGCAATGTCCAACTAACTATAACTGTCCCTAAAACCTATGGTTTTTTCAGTGAATATATATATATATATATATATATATATATATATATATTACATACTGGCGGTCGCCAGTAGATAGTAATAGTTAGGACCTTGTTTCTATTCAAAAAGCGGTTTTTCTTTTGCCAATATCTTTGGTGCTGTTTGACGAATCTTCGTGAAATTCTCAAAACTAATGGGGTGCTCTGGTCAGCTCCTGTCTTAAACATTTTGGGGTGATTTGTCAAGTGGGGGCCGAGAAAAAGGGGGTCCCAAAACGCATTTTCCACATGTTAATTTCCATAGGAAACTTTAGACAAGGCTACAGCCCGAACTGCTGAACGGAATTACACCAAATTTGGCAAAAAGGTAGCATTTGTTGATGGTACCATACTAATTTTAGGAATTGTGGTGTGTTCTAAGGTGATTTTACCCTGTGAAAAAGCCTTCTGCTGGGATATCATGAATCATGTTTGAGAGAAAACTATTTTCTCATACTTTTCCCATAGAGGTTTGGAAGGTGATCTAGAAGCTAAAATGAGAACATATTTTCTGTAAATTCACATTATCTTTCTCAGTCATGTGAGAATGAAGTCTGACATTCTCAGTAAAACATGTACATCCAACAAGGGCAGAGACTGTCAGTTGATTCCTTTGTGTTCTACTGCAGCTTCCCAGAGTATTCTAAAGAACAACCAGAGCGCTAACAGTCTTACTTATGACAAAAGTATGGCACACCTGAAGCCATCTTGATTGGAATAAAGTGGTTACACTTAAAACATTTAATTTAAAAAGGAACAAAATGAGGGGGTTCATTTTGCCATAGAAATTATGATTAGTGCTGCAAAAAGAAAAATTAGGGCACATTTTGAGTGACTTCTCAAATCCTCTTCTATTTCATTAAAAATTCTGACATGCAGACTGAAACATGCACTTTCAATACCAGCAGCAGACTTCCCTGGTGAGCAGTAGCTTTACTACAGTGATCTAATGAGCAACTAGAGTGCTAACATTCTGAATTTATGGCAAATGTGTGACACATCTGAATGCCTTCTTGATGGAATCAAAGTAAAAAACTGAAAGTATTTCCTATTGAGGAGACTGTAGTAAATAAGGAAATTAGGAAACTTCATAACAAATAAGTCTCCCAAGATGGCCACCAGAGACAAAAGAGCCCAAATGTAGCACAAATATCACCCAGATGTAGCCCACGTATAGCCCAATGACAGAATGTCCCAGAGTGTTCTAAAGAACAACTAGAGCGCTAATAGTCTTACTTATGACAAACGTATGGCACACCTGAAGCCATTTTGATTGGAATAAAGTGGTAACACTTAAAACATTTAATTTAAAAAGGAGCAAAATGAGGGGGTTCATTTTGCCATAGAAATTATGATTAGTGCTGCAGAAAGAAAAATTAGGGCACATTTTGAGTGACTTCTCAAATCCTCTTCTATTTCATAAAAAAATTCTGACATGCAGACTGAAACATGCACTTTCAATACCAGCAGCAGACTTCCATGGTGAGCAGAAGCTTCACTACAGTGATCTAATGAGCAACTAGAGTGCTAACATACTGAATTTATGGCAAATGTGTGACACATCTGAATGCCTTCTTGATGGAATCAAAGTAAAAAACTGAAAGTATTTACTACTGAGGAGACTGCAGTAAATGAGGAAATTAGGAAACTTCATAACAAATAAGATGGCCACCAGAGAAAAAAGAGCCCAAATGTAGCACAAATATCACCCAGATGTAGCCCACATATAGCCCAATGACAGAATGTCCCAGAGTGTTCTAAAGAACAACTAGAGCGCTAACAGTCTTACTTATGACAAAAGTATGGCACACCTGAAGCCATCTTGATTGGAATAAACTGGTAACACTTACATTTAATTTAAAAAGGAACAAACTGAGGGGGTTCATTTTGCCATAGAGATTATGATTAGTGCTGAAGAAAGAAAAATTAGGGCACATTTTGAGTGACTTCTCAAATCCTCTTCTATTTCATTAAAAAATTCTGACATGCAGACTGAAACATGCACTTTCAATACCAGCAGCAGACTTCCCTAGTGAGCAGTAGCTTTACTACAGTGATCTAATGAGCAACTAGAGTGCTAACATTCAGAATTTATGGCGAATGTGTGACATATCTGAATGCATTCTTGATGGAATCAAAGTAAAAAACTGAAAACATTTCCTACTGAGGAGACTGCAGTAAATGAGGAAATTAGGAAACTTCATAACAAATAAATCTCCCAAGATGGCCACCAGAGACAAAAGAGCCCAAATGTAGCACAAATATCACCCAGATGTAGCCCACGTATAGCCCAATGACAGAAGTGTGCAAAACACTTTTTATTTTTTGGGTTTTTTCAGTTTTATATAGTGCAGACTGGTCAGATATTGGAGTGCTTTACATGAGCATTGGTTACATCACACAAGGACAAATTCATGTTAGTTGTAGACATGGGGAGATTAAGTGATTTGACCAGTATCACAGAATGTCGAGCTGAAGCAGAAACTCCAACCTGGTTCCCCAGTTGCAAAGTCTGCAGCTCTGGAAGTAATACCACATCCTCTCCTCTAAGTGCAACATTTAATCAAGTGGTCAACTGGATAAAAAAACATAAAGATAACAAATAATTTAAAAGTGCTTTGTCGCTATTTGAAAACTCAGAAAATATGTCCTCATTTTAGTTTTTTAGAGCACTAACCATAATTTCGATGCAAATAAGACCCTCTCATTTCTGTAATTTCTAAAGGAAATGCTCTAGGTATTACAGTTTTGATTACATCAAGATGACGTAAGGCATGCCACACTTTTGTAATAAATATAGAATGTTAGCAATCTAGTTGTTCATTAGGATACTGTTGAGAGGCAGAGGCCAGGGGCACGGACTCAGAAAATTGAAGGCAGGTAGGAGGGTGCAGAGGCAACAATATGACCACACTGGGCAGGCAGGAGGGCAGTGGCAGCACACCAGACTATGGAGGGCAGTGGAAAGGGGGGCAGGGGCAACAAACCAACAATGCAGGACAGGCAAGAGAGGCTGTGGAAATATAATAGACCATTGTGGGCAGAAGGAAGAGGCAGTGGTAGTACAACCATACATGCCAACAGACCCGATTCAGCCAGGAAACGCCCAATGTTTTTAAGCCCAAATGGGCTTTATTTAATCTGTCTCCTGTCTACAATCTCCTCTTTTTCAATGTAAGTCAATAGGGAAAATCAATACCCCAGTTTTTTTCAAAATCTCCCTCTTACCAAGTTCAAAACGTTAGCAAGTATGGTACATTGGATCATGGAAGGCAGGAGGAATTGGGGTAGGGACATGGACTCGGATAACAGAGGACAAGAGGTACATGGACAGGTGCACCAAACTGACCTTACAGGGCAGGCATCAGGGTTTGCAGCAGCACAATACACCACACAGGGCATGCAGGACGGGAGTGCAGCACAACAATTCATGGAAAGCAATAGGGAGGGGACAGGACCATGCACATGGACAACAGAGAACAGAGAGGAAAGAGGCAATGGCAGCTAGCTGACCATAATGGACAGACAGGAGGGAAAGCTGCAGCATAACGGACCATAAAGGGCAGGAGGTAGGGATCAGGGGCATTACAATGGAACAGACAAGCCAGGAGGGAGGGAATAGGGGTCTGCACATGGAAAACAGAGGGCAAGGGGTAAGGGGCAAGGCAGGAGCACCAAACTGACAATGGAGGTCAGGCAGGATGGGCACCAGAAGCAAGACACACCATGGAGAGCAACAGTGAGACTAAAATGGCATACTCACAGACCATGGAGGGAAGGTGGGAGGGGTCAGGGGCAGCTAGCTGACCACACAGGGAAGGTGGGAGGGGCTGTGGCAGCACAGAAGACCATGCATGGCAAGCAGGAGGGTTAGTGGCAGCACAATGGCCATGATGGGCGAGAAGGAGGGGCAGGTGCATGCAGAAAGGACCATGGAGGATAGAAGGGAGGGGTAGGAGCTGGGCACAGACAAGAGAGTTCAGGGGAAGGGGCCTCACAACAGACCACGCGGGGCAGGCAGGAGGAGCAGTTGCAGCACAACAGACCAGGGAGGGCAGAAGGGTGTGGCAGTAAAATGGACCATCGAGGAAAGGAGGAAGGGGATAGGGGCATGGAACGTGGACAGGCAGGGTGGAGGTGGCAGGGACGGGTTACAGTCATCTGACAATGCTAGACAGGTGGGAGGGGAGTGGCAGCTCAACAGAACACTCAGAGTAGATAGGAGGGGCAGGTCCATGGAACATGGTGGGCAAAAAGGATGGAGCTGGGGCATGCACACAGACATCGGAGGGCAGGGGGAAGGAGAGTAAGGGCAGCAAGCTAAGCACAGAGGCTAAGCAGGAGGTCAATGATGGGGCATAGAATTGGGCAATGGAGGGCAGGAGGAGTGGACTGGAACATCATGTTAAATGGAGGGCACAGGCAGCACATCAGACCCTGCATGGCAGGAGGGAGAAGGCTAGTGCATGGATTCAGACAACAGAGGATAGGGAGGAGGTGGATGGGGCAGCAAGCTAACTGTTCAGAGAAGGCGGGATGGCCAGTGGCAGAACAACGGCCACACAGGGCTGTAATGAGGGAGCAGGGGCATGTACTTGGACAATGGATGGCAAGGAGGAGAGGAGGCAGGAGCAGCAAGCTTGGGTGGGGGCAGCACAATGCCAGGCCAGGCCCTGCTTCCAACCCCCCACCATCCATTGTGATAGGCATCTTATTTAACGTTAAAAAAAACTAGAAATTCGTTGAAAAAACAAAGATTACAGGGACGTTATAGTTAGACTCAGATTTCACTCGCACAAAACCAGTGAAATTCAGCAGTTACAGTTACCTGAGCCAACAATAACTTACGCCCCTGCAATGCACTGCTTATGACCTCAGACATTACATCATTCATGACATGGTCAGTGACATCACTCATGACATCACTCATGACATCTCAAATGAGCTGTGAATGGAATGGAACTATAATCGCTAGAACTTTATTTATGGATAGTGTGTGTATATTAACACCCCTTTATTTCATTTCTTTCGTGTAAGAACCATTATAATACGCAACGTGCCCAGATCAATATGGCCGATAGCCTTTTACTTTAAAGTAATGTGTAGTCCATTGTTTATGTTGATGTTTGCAATCCTAAGTATGTTTATTATGAACAAGTCACGGTGACGAACATACAGGTACGGCGGTCACGGGGCAAGATATGCTGAAATGACATTGTGTGCATATTAACACTTGTTTTCTTTTCTTTATTGTATCAATTCCTGAATTTTCACATCGTGACCAGGCCAATATGGCTGCTAGCTTTTTGTATTAAAGGAATATGTAGTCCTTTGTTAATGTTGGCAACTGGAGGCATTTGTACATTTAAATAAGGAAGCTACAATGACGTCTTGTATCGTTATCAAGGTTCGGACGAGCCGAAATGGGTGGATCGCATTTCGCATTTGAGATGTCATCAGTGATGTCATCAATGATGTCACTGATCATGTCATGAGTGATGTAATATGTGACGTCATCAGCAGTGCATTGCGGGGGCGTGAGTATATATATATATATATATATATATATATATATATATATGAACACACCATCCTGCTCCAGCAACGAAGTAGGCACGCACTCGAGGATATTGGAATAGGGCTTCTTTATTATCTCGAGTCTCCCTCGACCCCGCAGCTAAAGAGAGACGCATTTTGGCTTCGCAGAAGCCTTTGTCAATCTAATTGGCGCCATGGAAATGTAGGTATTTATAGCCCTTCCCATTTAGGCAACAATAAACATAAAGAAAATGCTATTATGTGTATAACTTTGCACTAATACCAACACTATACAGTGTATGAACTGTATTGTGACATAAACACAAAGATGTGACTGGTAAGACATGGGATCACATAATATAAAAGTGCATAGTGCAACTATTTAAAATGCATATCACAGCCTAGTGCATAACCAGTCAACAATAATCACAGATTTAACGTAATGGGTGTAAATACGTGCAGCACAAGAAATGAATTTCTCCAGCCTATTTGGGAACATGTCACAAATTCAAATAATGCCGCCAATCTCTCAAAAAACATTTCCCTCATGTATAAAACAGAGAAAATATATTGTAAAAACTGTGCTGACTGTAACGAAACTTCGTTGCCCAGAGACCGCTTTACCCCATAGTATATAAAAATGATGAAAACTCGTCCACAGGTATTTGACCTGTGTCGTTAACTGCAAAGATAGTTTATAGGTATGCCCAATAAAGATTGCATCAATATGTTCTTTCAAACACAAGTGGCAGTAAAATATGGTAATAGCAACCGCACCCTGAGGCCAAACAACACATAGTGTGTGCGTTTCTGACATAAATGCCCACCTCCCGGTGAACGCTTATATCCCCAAAAGGACTACCACTCCCATAATGCCACTTGGCGGTCTTGTACATGTCATAAATTCATGGGCATGCATCCATATGAAAGTCTGTGTCATTAATTCATAATGCCGGGGTCCATAAACAAACATGTTTGAAAAAACGGTAAATAAAGTCTCTAGTAGGAAAATGTGCCTCAATGTCTTTGGTAACAGGCAGCACAGAATGAAAACTCATCATGGGCATGAACAACAGGGTCGAAGGAGACCAGTCAACAAAAATGACATATGCCGAACAAACCTCACCACTTTTGCATAGGCGTCCGCGGTGCCCAGTCACTAGAGGACGCCAGTCTCCTGAGCAAGGCATTTCTAGACTGGGGAAATGCAGACCCCGTGCTGGCAGTCGACAAACCGCCCGCTGCAGGATCTTTGTATCCCATCTGCTGTCATCCTTATTCCTCTTCCTGGCATAAACTCTGGGGGCTCCACCACTAGCATTCCCATACTTCTCCAAAACAAATGCGGTCAAAGGGTAGAGCCACAAGCCGACTGGTGTTGCGTGGACAGCGTTGAACCGCTAACGCTGAAATTGAAATGAACACACCATCCTGCTCCAGCAACAAAGAAGGTATATATATATATATAAACATATTCTCCCTTGACTGAAAGAAGGTGAGCCGCTCTCGTAACTTGCTGTTTATAGATCTTTATTTCTTGATTGGTGAAGCAGCATGGCAGTCCTGACGCGTTTCGGTCTCCAAAGACATTTATCAACCTGCACCATACACATCGCTGGTGTCCACAGCCTAATGTCCTAATTTAAATCTTGATCCTCCAATGGATAACTTTTATGCTTGCATTCTGTGACATGTGGTCCAACCGGCAGTGTTACTTTAATTCCCTCCAGTGGGCGGTGCTTTTGTTTGCTGTTTCCATAAGGCATGTGCTCATATAAGTATTTCACGAAAATATATATATATATATATATATTCACTGAAAAAACCATAGGTTTTTAGGGACAGTTATAGTTAGTTGGACATTGCACTCGTACAAAACCCGTGAAATTCCCCCGTTATAGTTAGTTCAGCTAACTATAACTCGCGCCCCCGCAATGCACTGCTGATGGCGTCACATATTACATCACTCATGACATGGTCAGTGACATCACTGATGACATCACTGATGACATCTCAAATGACATCACTGATGACATCATCCACGTGATAATCTGATGCACCTCCTCACACCCTAATATAACCTTTGATACACTCACTCTAAATTACAGACTGCCATTCGCAAAACCATAGACACTCCAACACCAATAACTACATACCCACTCGCTGATTCTTAGGTCTACACGCACATCCACTCACTCACCCGTACAGTCACTCATACTTATGGTCACTCAGTACAGGACTATCATATGCACTCATACTCCTATATAGACCCTCAAACACCCCCCTCCCCAGGCCTTAATCGGCCCCGGGGACCCCATCCCCCGGGGGATGGCCTTATTTTTTTTAAAAATGTTATGGAGGGGGGCTGTGTTGCCCCCCTCCTTAGGCCACTTATGGCCCCGGGGACCCCATCCCCCGAGGCCGGCCTTTGTTTTTTTAAAATTAACATTTGGGGAGGGGGGCCGCGTGGCCCCCCTCCCGGGCCACTACTAGCCCCGGGGACCCCATCCCCCGGGGCTGGCCCTCTCCGTTGGGGACCGTGGGGGGGTCCCCAATCCTCCCACGGTCCCGCCGGCTCCCCGCGTCCCTCGGGAGCCGGCATTGCTTTTCCACATGGGGAGCTGCTAAGATGCAGCTCCCCATGTGAAAAGCAATTGTCTTTGAATTTTGGAAGAGAGCAGGTTTCCTGCTCTCTCTTCCAAAATCCAAAGCAGTTTGCTATGACAGGACGGGAGCCGCGAGGCTCCAGGTCCTGTCATAGCAAACTACAGTGTCCCGGGGTAGGCACCCCGGGACACTGCAGGAGCCGGCCCTGGGGGTGGCGGTCCCCAGGGCCATCAAGGGCTCCAGGAGGGGGCCGCGCGGCCCCCTCCCCACATCTGTAAAGCCCCGGGGAGGTGGTGGTCCCCGGGGCTTCGAGGGTCCAAAACGGACCCCCATTTTACATTTGGTAGTGCCCCGGGAGGTGGCGGTCCCCGGGGCATGTGGGGGGGCTGGAGCCCCCCCACACAGGTGATTTACATTTAAAAAAAGAAGCCCCGGGGGGTGGCGGTCCCCGGGGCTGCGGGAGGGCTCAGAGCCCTCCCGCACCCTTTATTTTTAAAGCCTCGGGGGTGGCGGTCCCCGGGGCTTGGGGGGCCTTAGAGGCCCCCAACATATTATAAATAACTCCCCCACATGCCCCCGGGACTTGGCCCACCCGGGGGCCAATTAACAACGAAGCGCGGGAGACCGCGCTTTGTTTTTTTTTTTCGGCGGGATCCGCGCACCCTAAACACATCCCGATGATTTTTTTTTAAATGCTTTTTTCTGCCCAGGGGGTCCTTGTGGGACCCCCTGAGCAGACCTAGGGGGTCAGGGTGTTTCTACCCTGCCCCCTTTGTGCGTTTTGCGCACTTGTTTCTTTTTTTTTTCTCAGCAAGATCCGCGCATCCCGCCGATTTTTTTTAAAAAAAAGCTTTTTTCTGCCCAGGGGGTCCTTGTGGGACCCCCTGAGCAGACCTAGGGGGTCAGGGTGTTTCTACCCTGCCCCCTTTTTGTGCTTTGCGCACTTGTTTCTGTCCCTCGGTTCTACCCTACTCGGCCATAGATATATATGTGATTTTATTTGTGATTTTCTCAGAAACTACTGAACGGATTTACACCATTTAAGCAAAAGGCACAACTCTGAACTAAGGGCTACCTCTTTGCCAAATTTGGTGTAATTCCGTTCAGCAGTTTGGGCTGTAGCCGCGATGAAAGGATCCTAAGGAAAAATGAATGGGGAAAACGCGTTTTGGGACCCCCCTTTTTTCTCGGCCCCCGCTTGACGAATCAACCCGAAACTTTCAGGCTAGGAGCGGAGCACCCCAACAAGTTGGAAGCTTTCGCGAAGATTCGTCAACCGGCGCAAGAGTTATTTCAAATAGAATGTCGCGGATTTCCTATGGAAAATAGGTCCTAACTATAACTATCTACTGGCGACCGCCAGTAGATTATATATATATATATATATATATATATATTATCTACTGGCGGTCGCCAGTAGATAGTTATAGTTAGGACCTATTTTCCATAGGAAATCCGCGACATTCTATTTGAAATAACTCTTGCGTCGGTTGACGAATATTCGCGAAATTTTCAAACTTTATGGCCTGCTCCGGTCTGCTCCTACCCTGAAAGTCTCAGGGTGATTCGTCAAGCGGGGCCGAGAAGGAGGGTCCCAAAGCGTGTTTTCCCCATTCATTTTCCCATAGGAAACTTTAGACACGGCTACAGCCCGAACTGCTGAACGGAATTACACCAAATTTGGCAAAAGGTAGTTCTTGGTTCAGAAAGAACCCTTTTGTTAAATGGTGTAAATCCGTTCAGTAGTTGCGGAGAAATTAAAAAAATAAGAGTCAAAAAATCAATTTCCCATAGGAAACTTTATGCAAGGCTACAGCCTGAACTGCTGAACGGAATTACACCAAATTTGGCAAAGAGGTAGTTCTTGGTTCAAAAAGAACCCTTTTGTTAAATGGTGTAAATCCGTTCAGTAGTTGCTGAGAAAATCAAAAGTAAAAACACATATATATCTGGGCGGAGCCTAACCACACATGTCATCGTGAGATCTGATTGGCTGTCAGCACTTCATCCTGGAATTGCTGGCAGCCATCTTGGGACCAATATAAATGATAGTACCCCATTGAAATGCATTGTAGTGAATCGAAGATTTTGAGGGTTACCAAAAGGAGAACTATAAAGGGTGATAACAGACTTTAGTTACATTAGAATTCATTTGTTGATGGTACCATACTAATTTCAGGAATTGTGGTGTGTTCTAAGGTGATTTTACCCTGTGAAAAACCTTCTGCTGGGATATCATGAATCATGTTTGAGAGAAAACTTTTTTCACATGCTTGTCCCATACAGTTTTGGAAGGTGCCCCAGAAGCTAAAATGAGAGCATATTTTCTGTAAATTCACATTATCTTTCTCAGTCATGTGAGAATGAAGTCTGACATTCTCATTAAAACATGTACATCCAACAAGGGCAGAGACTGTCAGTTGATTCCTTTGTGTTCTACTGCAGCTTCCCAGAGTGTTCTAAAGAACAACTAGAGTGCTAACAGCCTTACTTATATCAAAAGTATGGCACACCTGAAGCCATCTTGATTGGAATAAACTGGTAACACTTAAAACATTTAATTTAAAAAGGAACAAAATGATGGGGTTCATCTTGTCATAGAAATTATGGTTAGTGCTCTGGAAAGAAAAATTAGGACATGTTTCAAGTGTGATCTCAAATATCTTCCTGTTATATTTCAACAGGAGCAGCCTGTCAGTTGACGCCTTTGTGTTCTACTGCAGCTTCCCAGAGTGTTCTAAAGAACAACTAGAGCGCTAACAGTCTTACTTATGACAAAAGTATGGCACACCTGAAGCCATCTTGATTGGAATAAACTGGTAACACTTAAAACATTTAATTTAAAAAGGAACAAAATGAGGGGTTCATTTTGCCATAGAAATTATGGTTAGTGCTGCAAAAAGAAAATTTAGTGCATGTTTTAAGTGAGATCTCAAATCCTCTTCTATTTCATTAGAAAATTCTGACATGCAGACTGAAACAATCACTTTCAATACCAGCAGTAGACTTCCAGTTAACTCCTTGGTGAGCAGTAGCTTTACTACAGTGATCTAATGAACAACTAGAGTAATAACATTCTGAATTTATGGCAAATGTGTGACACATCTGAATGCCTTCTTGATGGAATCAAAGTAAAAAACTGAAAGCATTTCCTACTGAGGAGACTGCAGTAAATGAGGAAATTAGGAAACTTTATAACAAAGAAGTCTTCCAAGATGGCCACCAGTGAAAAAAAGAGCCCAAATGTAGCACAAATATTACCGAGATGTAGCCCACATATAGCCCAATGACAAAAGTGTGCAAAACACTTTTTATTTTGAGTTTTTGCAGTTTTATGTAGTGCAGACTGGTCAGGTATTGGAGCGTTGCATCTTAAAACATGACCCCCTACACTACAAAAACACCACTGCACTACCCTAAACCCTAAAACACTACCCCAGCACGACCCCCTACACTACACAAGCACCACTGCACTATCCTAAACCCTAAAACACTACCCCCAGCATGACCCCCTACACTACACAAACACCACTGCACTACCCTAAACCCTAAAACACTACCCCAACACCACTGCACTAACCTAAATCCTAAAACACTACCCCCAGCACGACCCCTACACTACCCAAACACCACTGCACTACCCTAAAACATGACCCCCTACACTACACAAACACCACTGCACTACCCTAAACCCTAAAACACTACCCCCAGCACGACCCCCTACACTACACAAACACTACTGCACTACCCTAAACCCTAAAACACTACCCCAGCACAACCCCCTACACTACACAAACACCACTGCACTACCTTAAACCCTAAAACACTACAACAGCACGACCCCCTACACTACCCAAACACCACTGCACTAACCTAAATCCTAAAACACTACCCCCAGCACGACCCCTACACTACCCAAACACCACTGCACTACCCTAAAACATGACCCCCTACACTACACAAACACCACTGCACTACCCTAAACTCTAAAACACTACCCCCAGCACGACCCCCTACACTACACAAGCACCACTGCACCACCCTAAACCCTAAAACACTACCCCCAGCACGACCCCCTACACTGCCCGAACACCACTGCACTGCCCTAAACCCTGAAACACCAGCCCCTGCACGACCCCCTACACTGCCTGAACACCACTGCACTGCCCTAAACCCTGAAACACATACCCTAGCTCGACCCCCTACACTGCCCGAACACCACTGCACTGCCCTAAACCCTGAAACACCAGCCCCTGCACGACCCCCTACACTGCCTGAACACCACTGCACTGCCCTAAACCCTGAAACTCATACCCTAGCTCGACCCCCTACACTGCCCGAACACCACTGCACTGCCCTAAACCCTGAAACACCACCCCCTTCACGACCCCCTACACTGCCCGAACACCACTGCACTGCCCTAAACCCTGAAACACCACCCCCAGCATGACCCCTACAATGCCCGAACACCACTGCACTGCCCTAAACCCTGAAACACTACCCCCAGCAAGACCTCCTACACTGCCCGAACACCACTGCACTGCCCTAAACCCTGAAACATCACCCCCAGCAAGACCCCCTACACTGCCCGAACACCACTGCCCTAAACCGTGAAACACCACCCCCAGCACGACCCCCTACTCTGCCCGAATACCACTGCACTGCCCTAAACCCTGAAACACCACACCCAGCACGACCCCATACACTGCCCGAACACCACTGCACTGCCCTAAACCCTGAAACACCACCCCCTGCACGACCCTCTACACTGCCCGAACACTACTGCACTGCCCTAAACCCTGAAACACCATCCCCAGCACGAGCCCCTACACTGCACGAACACCACTGCACTGCCCTAAACCCTGAAACACTACCCCCAACAAGACCCCCTACACTGCCCGAACAACACTGCACTGCCCTAAACCCCGAAACACCACCCCCAGCAAGACCCCCTACACTGCCCGAACACCACTGCCCTAAACCCTGAAACACCACCCCCAGCAAGACCCCCTACACTGCCCGTACACCACTGCACTGCCCTAAACCCTGAAACACCACCCCCAGCATGACCCCCTACACTGCCCGAACACCACTGCACTGCCCTAAACCCTGAAACACCACCCCCAGCACGACCCCCTACACTGCCCGAACACCACTGCACTGCCCTAAACCATGAAACACCAGCCCCAGCACGACCCCCTACACTGCCCGAACACCACTGCACTGCCCTAAACCCTGAAACACCACCCCCAGCACGACCCCCTACAGTGCCCGAACACCACTGCCCTAAACCCTGAAACACCAGCCCCAGCACAACCCCGTACACTGCCCGAACACCACTGCACTGCCCTAAACCCTGAAACACCAGCCCCAGCATGACCGCCTACACTGCCCGAACACCACTGCACTGCCCTAAACCCTCAAACACCAGCCCCAGCACGACCCCCTACACTGCCCGAACACCACTGCACTGCCCTAAACCCTGAAACACCAGCCCCAGCAAGACCCCTACACTGCCCGAACACCACTGCACTGCCCTAAACCCTGAAACACCACCCCCAGCAAGACCCCCTACACTGCCCGAACACCACTGCACTAAAGCCTGAAACACCACCCCCAGCAAGACCACCTACAGTGGCCGAACACCATTGCACTGCCCTAAACCCTGAAACACCACCCCCTGCACGACCCCCTACACTGCCCAAACACCACTGAACTGTCCTAAACCCTGAAACACCACCCCCAGCAAGACCCCCTACACTGCCCGAACACCACTGCACTGCCTTAAACCCTGAAACACCACCCCTCAGCACGACACCCTACACTGCCCGAACACCACTGCACTGCCCTAAACCCTGAAACACCACCCCCAGCATGACCCCCTACACTGCCCGAACACCACTGCACTGCCCTAAACCCTGAAACACCACCCCCTGCACGACCTCCTACACTGCCAGAACACCACTGCACTTCCCTAAACCCTGAAACACCACCCCCAGCACGACCCCGTACACTGCCCGAACACCACTGCACTGCCCTAAACCCTGAAACATCAACCCCAGCAAGACCCCCTACACTGCCTGAACACCACTGCCCTAAACCCTGAAACACCACCCCCTACACTGCCACGAACACCACTGCACTGCCCTAAACCCTGAAACACCACCTCCAGCACGACCCGCTACACTGCCTGAACACCATTGCTCTGCCCTAAATCCTGAAACACTAGCCCCAGCATGACCCCCTACACTGCCCAAACACCACTGCACTGCCCTAAACCCTGAAACACCACCCCCAGCACGACCCCCTACACTGCCCGAACACCACTGCACTGCACTAAACCCTGAAACACCAGCAAGACCCCCTACACTGCCCGAACACCACTGCCCTGCCCTAAACCCTGAAACACCAGCCCCAGCATGACCCCCTACACTGCCCGAACACCACTGCACTGCCCTAAACCCTGAAACACCAGCCCCAGCACGACCACCTACACTGCCCGAACACCACTGCACTGCCCTAAACCCTGAAACACCAGCCACAGCACGACCCCCTACACTGCCCGAACACCACTGCACTGCCCTAAACCCTGAAACACCAGCCCCAGCACGACCCCCTACACTGTCCGAACACCACTATACTGCCCTAAACCCTGAAACACCAGCCCCAGCATGACCCCCTACACTGCCCGAACACCACTGCACTGCCCTAAACCCTGAAACACCACCCCCTGCATGACCCCCTACACTGCCCGAACACCACTGCACTGCCCTAAACCCTGAAACACCACCCCCTGCAGCACCCCCTACACTGCCCGAACACCACTATACTGCCCTAAACCCTGAAACACCAGCCCCAGCACGACCCCCTACACTGCCCAAACACCACTGCACTGCCCTAAACCCTGAAACACCACCCCCTGCACCGCCCCCTACACTGCCCGAACACCACTGCACTGCCCTAAACCCTGAAACACCACCCCTAGCACGACCCCCTTTACTGCTCGAACACCACTACACTGCCCCAAACCCTGAAACACCACCCCCAACACGACCCCCTACACTGCCCGAACACCACTGCACTGCCCTAAACCCTGAAACACCACCCCTCAGCACGACACCCTACACTGCCCGAACACCACTGCACTGCCCTAAACCCTGAAACACCACCCCCAGCATGACCCCCTACACTGCCCGAACACCACTGCACTGCCCTAAACCCTGAAACACCACCCCCTGCATGACCTCCTACACTGCCAGAACACCACTGCACTTCCCTAAACCCTGAAACACCACCCCCAGCACGACCCCGTACACTGCCCGAACACCACTGCACTGCCCTAAACCCTGAAACATCAACCCCAGCAAGACCCCCTACACTGCCTGAACACCACTGCCCTAAACCCTGAAACACCACCCCCTACACTGCACGAACACCACTGCACTTCCCTAAACCCTGAAACACCACCTCCAGCACGACCCCCTACACTGCCTGAACACCATTGCTCTGCCCTAAATCCTGAAACACTAGCCCCAGCATGACCCCCTACACTGCCCAAACACCACTGCACTGCCCTAAACCCTGAAACACCACCCCCAGCACGACCCCCTACACTGCCCGAACACCACTGCACTGCCCTAAACCCTGAAACACCAGCCCCAGCAAGACCCCCTACACTGCCCGAACACCTCTGCCCTGCCCTAAACCCTGAAACACCAGCCCCAGCATGACCCCCTACACTGCCCGAACACCACTGCACTGCCCTAAACCCTGAAACACCAGCCCCAGCACGACCACCTACACTGCCCGAACACCACTGCACTGCCCTAAACCCTGAAACACCAGCCCCAGCACGACCCCCTACACTGCCCGAACACCACTGCACTGCCCTAAACCCTGAAACACCAGCCCCAGCACGACCCCCTACACTGTCCGAACACCACTATACTGCCCTAAACCCTGAAACACCAGCCCCAGCATGACCCCCTACACTGCCCGAACACCACTGCACTGCCCTAAACCCTGAAACACCACCCCCTGCATGACCCCCGACAGTGCCCGAACACCACTGCACTGCCCTAAACCCTGAAACACCACCCCCTGCAGCACCCCCTACACTGCCCGAACACCACTATACTGCCCTAAACCCTGAAACACCAGCCCCAGCACGACCCCCTACACTGCCCGAACACCACTGCACTGCCCTAAACCCTGAAACACCACCCCCTGCACCGCCCCTACACTGCCCGAACACCACTGCACTGCCCTAAACCCTGAAACACCACCCCTAGCACGACCCCCTTTACTGCTCGAACACCACTGCACTGCCCCAAACCCTGAAACACCACCCCCAGCACGACCCCCTACACTGCCCGAACACCACTGCACTGCCCTAAACCCTGAAACACCACCCCCTACACTGCCCGAACACCACTGCACTGCCCTAAACCCTGAAACACCACTCCCAGCACGACCCCCTACACTGCCCGAACACCACTGCACTGCCCTAAACCCTAAAACACCACCCCCAGCATTACCCCTACACTGCCCAAACACCACTGCACTGCCCTAAACCCTAAAACACTACCCCCAGCATGACCCCCTACACTACCCAAACACCACTGCACTACCCTAAACCCTAAAACACTCCCCCCAGCACGACTCCCTACACTACCAAAACACCACTGCACTACCCTAAACCCTAAATCTACCCCCAGCATGACCCCCTACACTACACAAACACCACTGCACTACCCTAAACCCTAAAACACTACCCCCAGCACGACCCTCTTCACTACCTAAACACAACTGCACAATTTGTTACAGCAGGCCTGTGGTGCTTACTGGAAGTACCTGGTGGGCTAGTTGGGCCCCAGGGACTCTCAGGATTCAAGGTGACCTAATCCCCCAACTTAAAACGCGCCACGGGGCGCGTTTGCACAGTGGTGAAGGGAGGGGGCGGGGCCTCAGGTGACATGTGCGCAAACACGCCCTGTGGTGCGTTTTAAGTTGGGGAGTTAATTCCCTTTGAATCCTGGGGGCCAACTAGCCCACCAGGTACCTTCAGTAAGCACAACAGAGTTGCGTTGCAGAGAGGTGAAAAAAGGTGCGTGGCCTCGGAACGCCTCTCTGCAACTCAGCTCTATGGTCCTAACTGTAGGTACCTGGGGGCTAGTTGGGCCCCAGGGACCCTCAGGATTCAAGGGAACTTAATCCTGCAACTTAAAAGCGCGCCACGGGCGCGTTTGCACACATGTCACCTCAGGCCCCCCTCCCTTCACCACTGTGCAAACGCGCACTGGCTCTGGTTAGTCAGAGTCAGTTACCACCAGTACCCGTCTGAAAAGTTGTGGGCACAGGATGATTTTGCAACAAGGCCTCTTTCTGCTCCTCTGTTGGTTCTTTCTGCACATCTTTTGCTTCTTTCTGTGCGTTTTTTCTTCTTTCTTCACATGTCCTACCTCTGTTGGCATAGTTGGAAACTAGCATTTAAAAAAACCTTTGAAATTCACTTAAAAAATCATAGGTTTCAGGCACGTTATAGTTAGAAATTAGCATTTAAAAAACCTTTGAAATTCACTGAAAAAAACCATAAGTTTCAGGCACGTTATAGTTAGAAATTAGCATTTAAAAAACCTTTGAAATTCACTGAAAAAACCATAGGTTTCAGACACATTATAGTTAGAAATTAGCATTTAAAAAACCTTTGAAATTCACTGAAAAAACCATAGGTTTTAGGGACAGTTATAGTTAGTTGGACATTGCACTCGTACAAAACCCGTGAAATTCCCCTGTTATAGTTAGTTCAGCTAACTATAACTCGAGCCCCCGCAATGCACTGCTGATGACGTCACATATTACATCACTCATGACATGGTCAGTGACATCACTGATGACATCTCAAATGACATCACTGATGACATCATCCATGTGATAATTTCCTGCATCTTCTCACACCCTAATATAACTTTTGATACACCCACTCTAAATTACAGACTGCCATTCTCAAAACCATAGACACTCCAACACCAAAAACTACATACCCACTCACTGATTCTTAGGTCTACACACACATCCACTCACTCACCTGTACAGTCACTCATACTTACAGTCACTCAGTACAGGACTATCATATGCACTCATACACCTATATAAACACTCACACACCGCCACTCATCCATAGAGGTACTCACACACCTAGTCAGTCATGCAAAAAATTAATCACACACCCATTTACTCACCTATACAGTTATACACACACCAGCTCACTTACTCATACAAATACTAGCACATTCTTACGCTCTTATACAATAACTGATACAAGCACACACGCATCCATACAGCCACTCTCACAATAACACACTCTCACTTATAGCCATTTAAATACTCTAACACACATATATACTGCCTTTTACATATGTAGTTACTCGCACATGTACCACTGAGATATACATTCACTCACTAACACACCCATACACACACACACCCACCCAAGCAGTCGATCACAGATGCACTCTTGAAATCATGCACCCAGTGAATCACCCACTCACACATCTATGTATAGAGTCACACACACCCCACCCACACAAACACTCAGGCAGCCATACAGATACTCAGAGAACCAATCAATAACCCATATAGACACTCATGTAGCTATTCGCAAATCCATGCATCCACTTACACACCAACAAACAGACGGATACAGACATTCACACAGTTTAGTCACTAACCCATGCATTCAGTAAGATACGTTTAATCACTCACTTGTAGAGTCAGTCACTCACGTACTAAATCATCCATTCAGACACTTATACACCCACTCATTCTTCAATACGCCTTTCCCTATATATATTAAACATATTTAAACTTTACAGAAACACAGTCACTGGATGATGTCATCAGTGATGTCATTTGAGATGTCATCAGTGATGTCATCAGTGATGTCACTGACCATGTCATGAGTGATGTAATATGTGACGTCATCAGCAGTGCATTGCGGGGCGCGAGTTATAGTTAGCTGAACTAACTATAACGGGGGAATTTCACGGGTTTTGTACGAGTGCAATGTCCAACTAACTATAACTGTCCCTAAAACCTATGGTTTTTTCAGTGAATATATATATATATATATATATATATATATATATATATATACTGCTCTGTAGTAACGTGGTCCACGCTGGTAGATGTAGTTTTAGTAGGTTTATTCAAGATGATAACAAGTAGCTTAAATCCTGTACAACAACCCCACCAGGAGCAGCCTGCTAGCTGCTCAGCCCTTCCACCAACTGTCCCCACTCATACCCAGTCACTCAAGCATTCCACTCATGGCCCACACACCATTATTTCACACAGAACATTCACACTGGCTGAGCAGCTAGGAACAAGATAACATAGTATATAATAACACAACATGAGAATACTACATTATCTTTTTCCTATAAAACAGAAGAATAATGAAACCAAACTAAAAAAACTATATACATCAAAGTACAACATGAGACGATAGCCCGTAACCCAGGGATGAACAGCAAACACCACATCACGAGAGGGATAAGGACTACACAAGGAGGAAAGATAGATACATAATACCCATCCCCCTCCTCTAATAAAGAAAAGAAATATGAAACTCCAAATGTATGCTCCCCATGTGAGGAGAAAAAAATGTGTACACTCCCATGTAGGGTGAAGGACAAAGTTAAAATGTGAAAATGTGGAAAAAGGGACTATAACCCAAATTCCTGCCCCCCCCCCCTCAAACAAGGGACAACGTGTATACTCCCCATGTGATGAGAAAAGTCATCTGGCACACTTTGACAAGAACTGAAACCCAAATGTATCTATCTTTCCTCCTTGTGTAGTCCTTATCCCATCCTCGTCGCCAAAATTAATGTAGTAACGTGGTCCACGCTTGTAGATGTAGTTTTAGTAGGTTTATTCAAGATGATAACAAGTAGCTTAAATCCTGAACAACATCCCCACCAGGAGCAGCCTGCTAGCTGCTCAGCCCTTCCACCAACTGTCACCGCTAGTCACTCAAGCATTCCACTCATGGCCCACACACCAACATTCCACACAGAACATTCACACTGGCTGAGCAGCTAGAAACAAGATAACATAGTATATAATAACACAACATGAGAATACTACATGCTCTTCATCTGAAACTTGGGAACTAGCCCGGGTTGCCTCCTCTTTTCTTCTTTTTAAAAAATAAATAATTTATGTCGCACACTAAGCCTTAAAGGGCATTTATTATATATAGAATGCCCTTTTATGGCTCAATACATTAAAAATGTAAATATTAAATGAAGACAGCCCATGGTTTAGCTAAATGTTATATGCGATGATGACGTCGACTCTACCCCATGTTTTGTGCAATAATTTATTGACATGTTAGGCACAAACTCCCTCTTTAACTTACAGAGCAGCTATCCAATTTGTATTTCCCCCTGTATTTCTGACCCCTTGTACTACGAAAAAAACACCCACACTTTTTGCCGTAGAACATTATTTTCAACAGGGGCTTTTAATTATTTTCGATAAAGTTTTGAATTCTAAATTTCTGCCTCCATTGTGAATTGGGAGTAGGGTGTGCATTTGGTGTTTTACACACAACTCGTTCATTCTTTGCAAAATGTACTTGTGTTTCTTCTAGCTTTCGGTTGTTTGTCTTTCTGCCTGTATTTTTCTTTATTTCTAAGAGTGTTGTTTTTTATTCGCTTCCCACCGGTCTTTCTGTTATCATCTCAGTCTGGTTTCACTCCATTTCCCTTTTATGCTAGTATCTGTCCTTCTGCCATCCACTAGCTGCAAACGTTTTTCAATCTATGTATTTTTCTATTTGCCCTTCCCTCTATCTAGAAGCCTGTCTTCTGCTTTTTAAGTCTTTCAACCGACCTATCTTTCCCCTTTTATCATCCGCTGCACATCAGTAGCGCTTGTCTTTTCAACATTTTCTATTTGCTTTTCTTGTTTTCTCTCTGTCTGCCCGACTCTCCTATGTTCAAGCTGTGCATGGCTGCCCGAATGTGTGGTTGCCATTTTCTGTCTGAGTTCCCATCCGCTTGTCATTCCATTTGTCTTTTGCCGAATTTCTTTTTTACCCTTTTGTGTCTGTGTGCCGTTTGCTCATTCTCTGTCCTACTGCTTAATGGTTGTTCTACTTTTCAGTCTGTCTTTCGTCATGTTTTTATTCGTCCGTCTGCCTGGTTAAACCTATTTTTGGGCTTTTTTTAGCTGCCTGTTTTTTTATATTATTGTATCTGTCCCTTATCCTCCCTTTTTTCATTTTCCCCTCTTGGTTTACTTGTGTGTATCCCTTCTTTAACCGTCTGCCTGCCTTGTTGTCATTCTCTGTTTGCTTTTATTTTTTCCATAGCTAGCTTTTCTCTGCCTTTTATCTGCCTTCCTGTGTCTCTTTGCTGCGTGGCACCTGTCCGTCTGAATATTCGTTCATCCTTTTGCCTTTTTTTCTATCTGCCTGCCTCCGCTTTAGCCATAGCTCACTGTAACTGTCTCTTTGTTGTGATTTTTTTTTTTCATCTGCGTGTTTCCCTTGTTACCTTTGTTTCTGTCTGTCTTGTTTCAATTTCTATCTATCTTAATCTTTTCTGCCTGCCTTTTGTGACAGTTGACCACTCTGTCTCTTTACCCCTCCTGCCCCTCTTTTCCCATTTTCTATGTGTGCATCTTCACTGTTTTCTACTTTACTTGCCTTTTTTCGAACACACCAGCTGTCAGCCTCCTCATGCCCCCTTGCCTTTTCAATATGTTCCTGTTTTATTCTCATTATATATATATATTTTTTCTAATTCTCCCGCTTGTTTTGTACCTAACTCTAAACATTTGTGAAGTCATGCCATCTTGTCCCCGAGCTCTTTGGTACAATGCATGTAGATGCTTAGCAAGTGGCAGTACCGCAGGACAGGCTTCTGCAATGGTTTACAAGGCTCACGTAATGTGTCAGAGGGACCTGAAGACAGACCGGCATTTCACAGCACATATGTGCCCACACAGGGTACCTCTCCACTCCCTGCAGCAAGCACGCCAGTGGTGGACCCTAAGATTCTAGAGAAGCAAATGGTACTGCGTGGATCAATGTCATAAGCCTCTTTTTGCACCTCTGTTGGTTCTTTCTGCACTTCACCTCTTTTGCAAATTTCTGCATCCCTCTTGCCTATTTCTGCACCCCTCTTCTCTTTTTGTCCACCTCTCTTGCTTCTTTCTGCACTTCTCTTGCTTCTTTCTGCACTGCTCTTGCTTCTTTCTGCACCTCTCTTGCAAATTTCTGTATCCCTCTTGCCTCTTTCTGTACCCATGCACCCCTGCACCCCTGTTCCCTCTTTCTGCACCTTTCTTGTCTGCTTCTGTACCTTTCTTGACTCTTTCTGCACCTCTGTTGCTGCTTTCTTCACTTCTCTTGCCTCTTTCTGCACACTTCTTGCCTCTTTCAGCACCTCTGTTGCTT
This sequence comes from Calotriton arnoldi, assembly GCA_963921515.1. Classification (NCBI taxonomy): domain Eukaryota; kingdom Metazoa; phylum Chordata; class Amphibia; order Caudata; family Salamandridae; genus Calotriton; species Calotriton arnoldi. The sequence goes on from CAWUFW010005876.1 coordinate 247,328, forward strand.
CTTTCTGCACCCCTCTTGCCTCTTTCTGTACCCCTCTTGCCTCTTTGTGCACCTCTCCTGCCTCATTCTGCACCTCTCTTGCCTTTTCATGCAGTTCTCTTGCCTCTTTCTGCACCTCTTTTACTTCGTTCTGCACTTCACTTGCCTCTTTCTGTCCCCCTCTTGCCTCTTTCTGCACCTCTGTTGGTTCTTTCTGCACTGCTCTTGCTTCTTTCTGCACCTCTGTCCCAAATTTCTGCATCCCTCTTGCCTCTTTCTGCACCCCTCTTCCCTCTTTCTGCACCTCTCTTGCCTCAGTCTGCCCACCTGTTCCCTCTTTTCTGCACCCCTTTTGCCTATTTCTGCAACTCTCTTGCCTCTTCCTGCAGTTCTCTTGCCCCCTTCTGCACCTCACTTGCCTCTTTCTGCACCTCTGTTGGTTCTTTTGCACTGCTCTTGCTTCTTTCTGCACCTCTCTTGCAAATTTCTGCACCCGTCTTGCCTCTTTCTTCACCCCTCTTACCTCTTTCTGCACCTCTCTTGCCTCTATCAGTACCCCTGTTCCCTCTTTCTGTACCTCTTTTGCCTGTTTCTGTAAGTCTCTTGCCTCTTTCTGCAGTTCTCTTGCCTCCTTCTGCACCTCTGTTGCTTCTTTCCACACTTCTCATGCTTCTTTCTGCACCTGTCTTGCTTCTTTCTGTACCCCTGTTGTCTCTTTCTGCACTCGTCTTCCCTCCTTCTGCACCTCTCTTGCCTCTTTCTGCAACTCACTTGCCTCTTTCTGCACTTCTCTTGCTTCTTTCTACACCTCTGTTGTTCTTTCAGAAATTCTCTTGCCTGTATTTGCACCTCTTTTGCCTCTTTCTGATCCTCTCCTACCTCTTTCTGCACCTCACTTGCTTCTTTCTGCACCCCTCTTGCATTTTTATGCACACCTCTTCCCTCTTTGTGCAACTCTCTTGCCTCTTTCTACACCTCTCTTCCCTCTTTCTGCACCACTCTTGCCATTTTCTATACCTCAGTTGCTTCTTTCTGCACTTCTCTTGCCTCTTTCTGCACCCTTTGTGCCTCTTTCAGCACCTCTGTTTCTTCTTTATGCACTTCTCTTCCTTCATTCTGTACCCCTCCTGCCTCTTTCTGTACCCCTCTTGCCTCTTTGTGCACCTCTCCTACCCCTTTCTGCACCCTTCTTGCCTCTTTTTGCACCTCTGTTGGTTATTTCTGCACTGCTCTGGCTTCTTTCTGCACCTCTGTTCCAAACTTCTGGATCCCTCTTGCCGCTTTCTGCACCCCTCTTCCCTCTTTCTGCACCTCTCTTGCCTCAGTCTGCCCACTTGTTCCCTGTTTCTGTACTCCTTTTGCCTGTTTCTGCAACACCCTTCCCTCTTTCTGCAGTTCTCTTGTCTCCTTTGCACCTCTGTTGCTTCTTTCTGCACCTCTCTTGCAAATGTTGGCACCCCTCTTGCCTCTTTCTGCACCCCTCTTGCCTCCTTCTGCACCTCTGTTGGTTCTTTCTGCACTGCTCTTGCTTCTTTCTGTACCTCTTTTTCCTGTTTCTGTACTTCTCTTGCCTCCTTCTGTACTCAAATGGGAAGTGCAAGCTGTCAAGTTTAAAGGTCTGCGTGCTCTCGTGACTGAGGTATATGTCTACTTGTATATGTATTCTTACATGTGTTATGCATCTGAAGATGTTAGCTTAAAAGCGGGTAACTTCTCCAATAGGTGGTCAAATCTTCTCAGTTCTGCTCTGTCATTCAGTTGCACAGGCAGACATATCTTATGTATACATGTGTTATAGAGCCCCTCAAATATACTATTGAATAACCATGTGCCCTGTATTGTGAGCAGAAAGAAATGCATATACCTTCTTTTACACAAATTTACAGAGTATGCTGTTTGAAACACAGGTATTTAAGTGTTTGCATGTTTATTTTAATTTAACATGTCACTAGGTAAACGCATAGACACGCATGCATACCTTCACAAACTTGGTCAGACTTACAACAGTGATATGCTTAGGATTGCTGTTTTAATTTGGTAGGCCTAACATTCTGAGCAGTCGATTATTAGTGAACCTTCAAGAGAAAAGTGAGGTTTAAGACATCTTCGGAGAAGGATTAGTGATTAGGGTACTTTGTATGAGTCTGTTGTAAGGTACAGTCAAAGTAGGCCTCTTTCTGCACCTCTGTTGGTTCTTTCTGCACATCTCTTGGTTCTTTCTGCACCTTTCTTCCTCTTTCTGGACTTCTGTTGCCTCTTTCTGCACTTCTCTTGCTTCTTTCTGCGCCTTCCTTCATCTTTCTGCACATGTCCTACCTATGTAGGCATATTTAGAAATTAGCAGTTAAAAAACCTTTGAAATTCACTGAAAAAACCACAGGTTTCAGGGATGTTATAGTTAGTTGGACATTTCACTCGTACAAAACCAGAGAAATTTGTCCGTTATAGTTAGTTGAGCTAACTATAACTCGCGCCCCCGCAATGCACTGCTGATGACGTCACATATTATATCACTCATGACATGGTCAGTGACATCACTGATGACATCTCAAATGACATCACTGATGACATCATCCAAGTGATCATCTGATGCACCTCCTCACACCCTGATATAACCTTTGATACCCCCTAAAATACAGACTACCATTCTCGAAACCATAGACACACCAATACCAGTTAGTACATACCCACTCACTGATTCATACGTCTACACACACATCCACTCACCCATACAGTCACTCATACACGCAGTCACTCATCAATATAGCCACTGAAATATGCACTCATACACCTATACAGATACTCACACAACACCACAAACCATAGAGTTACTCACACACCTAGTCAGTCATGCAAAGAATCAATCACACTCCCATTTACTCACCTATACAGTTATACACACACCACCTCACTTATTCATACAGATACTAACACATGCTTACTCTCTTATGCAATCACTGACACAAGCACACACTCATCCATCAAGCCACTCTCACAATCACTCACTCTCACATATAGTCATTTATATAATCCAACACTCACATATACTGCCTATCACATATGTAGTTACTCACACATGTACCACTGAGACAACCATTCACTCACCAACACACCCATACACACACTCACCCACCCATACAGCCCTTCACACATGCACTCTTGAACCCGTACACCCAGTGAATTACCCACTCACACATCTATGCACAGTCACACACCCCCCCACCCACCCACAAAGACACTCAGGCACCCATACAGATACTCAGACAAGCAATCAATAACCCATGTAGACATTCATGTAGCTACTCACCAACCCATGCAGCCGCTTACACACCAACTGACAGACTGATACAGACATTCACACAGTTTAGTCACTAACCCATGCATTCAGTAAGACACGTTTAATTAGTCACTTATACAGTCGGTCACGCACCTACTAAATCATCCATTCAGACACTCATACACCCACTCATTCTTCAATACACCTTGGCATATATATATATATAAAAAACATATTTAAACTTTACAGAAACACACAGTCACTGGATGATGTCATCAGTGATGTCATTTGAGATGTCATCATTGATGTCATCAGTGATGTCACTGACCATGTCATGAGTGATGTAATATGTGATGTCATCAGCAGTGCATTGTGGGGGCGTGAGTTATAGTTAGCTCAACTAACTATAACGGCCGAATTTCTCTGGTTTTGTACGAGTGAAATGTCCAACTAACTATAACGTCCCTGAAACCTGTGGTTTTTTCAGTGAATTTCAGAGGTTTTTTAAATGCTAATTTCTAACTATAATGTCCCTGAAACCTCTGTTTTTTTCAGTGAATTTCAAAGGTTTTTTAACTGCTAATTCCTAACTATAACGTCCATGAAACCTCTGGTTTTTTCAGTGAATTTGTAAGGTTTTTAAATGCTAATTTCTAAATATGCCTACATAGTTAGGACATGTGCAGAAAGATGAAGAAAGGCGCAGAAAGAAGCAAGAGAAGTGCAGAAAGAGGCAACAGAAGTCCAGAAAGAGGAAGAAAGGTGGTTTTTTCAGTGAATATATATATATATATATATATATATAATATTAGAGAAAATACGAACACTGAAATATAAATATTGAATCTTGTATTTTCTGTTCTTCAATATTTCTTTATTCTTTTCATTGCGTTAATTCTACAGCACTACAGCCAACACGTGTTTTGCGCTCACTGGCGCTTCTTCAGGGCTGTTCAAACATAGAGATCACAATTCAATGTTTATACAAACAATGTATCCAAAATCATTTACATAAAGAACAACATTTCCTCAGAGTTACAGGCATCATATCCTGTTAATATAACCTATTGACAAAAATAAAAAAAATTAACATTCAAGAACAACAGGTTTTATCAAAATTACAGACAACCTTTATAGAAAACAACTGTGGTGATCTATCCTCTTCCTTGGTATTTCCTTTATACAATAGCTCAATATTGTACCAAAAAACACAATATAAACTCCTAAATCATTGCTTCATTTTTTGTAGCCTAGGGGACACTATTGCCTACCCTCTGCTCTGTCAGTCCACTTTAAGTTCAACTTTATATGTTACTAGTACATCTCATTAGTAGATAAAAAGTCATATCTATTAAAAGTAATTTAACTCTTGGATAACTTGTTGTCGTCCAGAATTTAATTTTCTGATAGAATGCCACTATCAATTCACACTTTCCTATGTATATTCACACAGGACATTTATATGCTTCCTTCACCAAAAATCCAATTCAATTTACTCTTTATTCGATCAAGTTAAAAATGATCATAAAAGTACAAATAAGTACATCATCGTAAAAAATTATACAAAATTTTGTTTTTAAAATTACAAATATTTCAGCAATGATTCTAGAATAAAGACATAAATGCATTAAAATCGTTAAAATCATTTCATATGCTAAGTCTGTATAATTGTATTGTTATTTAGCGATCTCACTGGTCTATAAGAATAGTGCCTAGTTAATTGGATGAGTTCATCTCACTGGTCTGTACGCCGTCCCCTTCCTCTTCCTCATGAAGGCCCATAAGAAAGACGCTACCGAATAACAAACCAAAGGGTCAGGTAATGATTTTAAAAAATATAGTGCCACCCGGCACTGCTTAAAATTCCCTTTCTTTAAAATTGGTTTAAGGTGGTCATTCCTTTCATTCTCATATAGCCTGCAGAATAAAACTAGGTGCAATTCAGTTTGGAGTGATAGGTTATCGCATGGACACGCACTTAAGTCAGAATGATTATATGTTTTTTCCGGATAACCTAGCATAAGAGGGATCAAGTTAGTGCGAAACCTCAGTAATATAAATCTGTGTTGCGACCTATTTACATTCGCTAGATAAGAGAACCCCTCTCTGTTAATGGTGGGTTAAGGCGGTATGTTCGGACAGCGTATTTCTCTTTATAATGTTCCTTACGCTTGTACTCAGACATCAGCAAGAACATGTTAATAACCTTCTGTTTAGAGACCTTCTTGCAAGCCAGTGGATCTTTAAAAAGTTCCGGGAGACCGATCTCCCTTGATACTGACTCTACATAGCTGAGCCACCTAGACCTCTTCCACTTATCCATGGCTAAGCAACTCCTTATTATTAATTGAGTGAGTGGCACTGTATCTCTCCTCCAAATTGAATGCCAGAGAAGGAGTGGGGCTAGTTGTATATGATCTGAGATAAAGGAGCAAGCCCAATTCCATATGTAGGATGCAGTTTGTAAAAGAGGAGGAAGACCCACTACAGATTTAAAAAATGTGTTCTCAATAGTTTGCAGTGGTGTCGGTACTACCACACCCCAAACACCAGCACCATAAGTCGCTGCTGCTTTTACTCTAGCCTGATAGATATTTTTTATCGGTAATAAGGGTTTGGCGCCCAATTTTCTAGCGAAGGATTTTACAGCAATAATACCCCTCTCCATCACCATCTTTCTTCCTTCCATCAATTTTGCCCATGACAGATCTTTATCAAAAAGGATCCCCAGATAGGGGAAAGAGTCCACTACCTCTATTCTTTCCGCATCCGTGTGGAAATACGGCATTTTTGGTATAGCGCACTGATGCCGTCGCATTTGCGTACGACTGTCTCATAAAATTTAATGTAGCTGGGTCGACCCCCATCATCTCCATTATATTCCATAGCTTATCATGGACTACGCAGTCGAACGCAGCGCTCAGGTCCATGAATGCCATGTATATTTTCCCGTCCTTCATTCTAATATACTTTTCTATGGTCAATGCTTAATTCAGGCATTGATCCAGAGTACCCCTTCCCTGCTGGAAACCATACTGGGCCTGGATTAAGATGTTATTCTCCTTTGCCCATCCCTCTAACCTAGAAAGGAGAAGGCGGCCCATAAGCTTTGATGTTGTATCCAGCAGGGAAATCGGTCTGTAATTCTTTGGGTTGGCCCTGTCTCCTTTTTTGTAAATGGGTACGATGACCCCCGATGACCATGAAGTGGGAGGGCCTACCAAAGCTATACTATTCAGGATGTTCATTAGGAGTGGCATCCATAGTTCTGGGTTGTCTTGAAAAAATCAATTGGGACACCATCCGGTCCCGGGGCCTTTCCCAGACTACATGAATCCAGCCCTACTTTAACTTCAATAAAAGAAAACAATAGAGGCACCTGGCGTGTTTCCTGCGCTGCCACATATTGGGATGGGGTATCAGGGATTAAAGCAAAAATATTCTCAAAGTGGGAAACCCATGCCTCCTCATCGACATTTATGTCTATTGTTGGGTCACTAGCACTTTTAAAATATGGGGCATTTACTAACTTCCAGAAATCACAGCTGTTTCCCAGAATTAGCTGCCTTATCAAGGTCGGCCCATAAGTCCTCCCTGATTTCCTTTTCTCTGTTTTTCCGTGCTAGTTTATATGAGGCCCGCAATGTTCTTATTTGTTCCTGGCTTCTAGGCCTAGCCTTTAGAGCATACAACAGAGCCTTCCTCGCTTTTGTGCATGGTGAATCAAACCAGCCCCTGTCTTTTACTTTATTTGGCGCTTTTTTTCTTGTAAGGGCCGTTTTTATGTTTCCTAGGATATCACAGAAGGCTAGCACAACTTCCCCTGCATCAGCTTCTGGGTCTAAACACAATTGTATATTATCTTGTGTGTTTAGTACGATTTCTGGAATCAATTTAATTTTATCTATGTGTGTCCATTTTAACTGAACCCCATTTTTCCTTGCCACAATTGGTGTTTCGACATTGCTATGCTTTTGTCTCTCCCGTGTTGATATCTTCAGCTCTATTGAAACAATAGCATGATCGCTAAAAGTCGTAAAGGAATTGTCTACCTTAGCAACCCTTGCACTGAGAGGGAGGGTTAAAAGTATGTAGTTAATCGTTGACTCCACCCCATTTCGGTGAAAGGTTTTCAGCAAAATATCTGTTACTGGGTCTGGATCACAAATTATTTCCATATTTAGGGAGGGTAATAGCTTATTTAAACCCTTACCATACTCACTGTGTGTGAAATGATATATTGGGTTTCCCCCCATGTCCTCTAATCCACAGACAGACAGTGTGTTATAGTTATAAGGGTGTATTTTAAAATATGGGGCATTTACTAACTTCCAGAAATCACAGCTGTTTCCCGAATTAGCTGCCTTATCAAGGTCGGCCCATAAGTCCTCCCTGATTTCCTTTTCTCTGTTTTTCCGTGCTAGTTTATATGAGGCCCGCAATGTTCTTATTTTTTCCTGGCTTCTAGGCCTAGCCTTTAGAGCATTCAACAGAGCCTTCCTCGCTTTTGTGCATGGTGAATCAAACCAGCCCCTGTCTTTTACTTTATTTGGCGCTTTTTTTCTTGTAAGGGCCGTTTTTATGTTTCCTAGGATATCACAGAAGGCTAGCACAACTTCCCCTGCATCAGCTTCTGGGTCTAAACACAATTGTATATTATCTTGTGTGTTTAGTACGATTTCTGGAATCAATTTAATTTTATCTATGTGTGTCCATTTTAACTGAACCCCATTTTTCCTTGCCACAATTGGTGTTTCGACATTGCTATGCTTTTGTCTCTCCCGTGTTGATATCTTCAGCTCTATTGAAACAATAGCATGATCGCTAAAAGTCGTAAAGGAATTGTCTACCTTAGCAACCCTTGCACTGAGAGGGAGGGTTAAAAGTATGTAGTTAATCGTTGACTCCACCCCATTTCGGTGAAAGGTTTTCAGCAAAATATCTGTTACTGGGTCTGGATCACAAATTATTTCCATATTTAGGGAGGCTAATAGCTTATTTAAACCCTTACCATACTCACTGTGTGTGAAATGATATATTGGGTTTCCCCATGTCCTCTAATCCACAGACAGACAGTGTGTTATAGTTATAAGGGTGTATATTAAAATTGCCTAACCATATGACATTTATGTTCACATTCTTAGTATTGGGTACAATATCAGCAATTGCTTTGTCAACCTCCCCCACAATTGAGTGCATATTTGAACCAAATCTGTTATTATAAAAATGTATTAGTAACCATGTCCCTTCCTGTTGTACCTCCAGCGTCAGGATGTGAAAGTTTAGATTTAATTGGGCATTCATCTTTACTTTTACAGATAGATCGTTCCGGATTAGGGTCAAGATGTCCCCCTTCGCCCTCCCCGAGGTAGATGGATTTGCTTGGGTCTGAAAAGATCGATAACCATTAATAAATACTGGCTCCGTGGCCCGTGTTTCCTGGAAACATACTATTTCGTGCTCCTGCCATATCTTTAACCAGTTAATGTCACTCACTTTGGGGGCGATACCGGCCACATTCCACGAATCTATTTTTAGTACCGTTCTTTGTGTCTCCTGATGTATTAAAGGTGACTGTACACTCTCACTAGTGGCCATAATCAGGGTTGGTTGCCTTTCACAATTCCTTTGAGAGCTTGTTTGCGCTAGCTGTAGTCAGTCACAAGCTTCGAGGTCGGACAGAGGCGCAAATCTGTTCTCAAGCCTCCAATCAGATAACCCAGAATTACCCCTAGATGGACTCCCTGTCTCTCCAGAATTACCCCTAGATGGACTCCATGTCTGTCCCTCCTTATGCTGTAAGTAGCCCTCTGTTCTCAATGACGCGGGAGGTCTATAGAAGAAACCCAGTGGTAGGACGGTGATATGTGAACTTCTGATAGAGATATTGCCTAATTGTGCCAGGAGAAAACCAACAACAAATTCATTTTTAAAGTTCAGAACCACACAATCTCCCGACAATTGTTTCCTTGCTGAACCCACCCATGATACTCTTCTTGCCATAATCATCTGACTTGAGATATTCCTACCTATAGCCCCCATCTTGTTCAGATTTTGGGTTAGCCAATGGAGAGCTTTGGACATTAATTGGGATGTTGATTCTACTTGTCCCTCCCGCAATAGTGGTACATTTCCCAACACTAGGACCAAAGGGGTGGCTGCTGGAGGGAGGTGTTAGGTCTGAGCTCCACTCATCGGAGTATCCAAGACCTATCTTACTTCCCTCTGAAAATCGTCTTGACAGACCCGTCCTGTCAGTATTCTTTTTTGGCCTTTAAATGCTATGTTAGAGTTAGCCATTTCCTGATTTATTTTGTCCCCCGTTTCATTTGGATTAATGGAACTGAGATACCTTAGGTTACTACAAGCAGAATTGCTAAATATACCTGGTGTTGCATTTGGAGTTATTCCCTCCAGGTTATCAATTGGGTGATGGGCCGTATTTGAGATAGCGGGAAACCTATTTGGGGCCATTATACTAGGATCTACTCTGGGTCTCTCCTGCTGGATTTGAGGCTTTGGGGCCACCATTGGGCCAATCTTTGTTAGTAATGCCTCTAATGCACAAGAATTTTCTTTAGCCTGGGATTCTAGACCGATTAATTTCTCCTCTATCTGACATAATCTTAATGAGAAAGGGTTAAGCATAGTGGAAACCAGTGTTTCTAATCTCTGCCACATAGCCTCATTCATCAGAGGGCATGGGGCAGTATTTGATGTTTCCGAACCACTTGGATCACACTGTGCTGATACTATTATTGCCTCCCCCTCATTTTTATTTGATTTCGGGGCTTTCACTGATTTCGGTCTTTGGGGGCCCCCACCCCTTTCTCTTTACCGCAGTGTCAGTTCTATTTCCCGGAAGTTTTTTCATGGCTGTCGCCCTAGTGGAAGCTCTTTGTGAGGTGCCAATCGGTTGCGGTTCATGAGGTGTGGGTCCCGTAGTTGTGTCTCTTTCCATGACCATTTCAATTAACAAAGGTTCGTCTAGGGTGTTATGGGACGATATTCCCCCCAATGAAGATCTTTTATGGTTAAAAAGCTCAGATGATAAGCGGCGTTCCATCAGTTCGATCTCATGCTCCAGAACTGATGTTGCCCTAGTTAGAAAAGAGTCAAGTGTCCCCGCAATCCTTCCACCCACTTGGGCGCTCTGGCCCTCTCGGTTACTCATCCTGTTGTTGGGCCTCGATACAGTCTGTGGTGCCAAAGAGTAATGTCAGTGGCGTAGAGCCCGTAGTAATAATAGTAGTAGCAGGTAAACACAGGACATAAACACTTTAACTTAGGGATTCTTGAATGTCAGAGGGTGGGCCCAGCCCAGCCTCTTCCGGGCGTCGACGGGCCTGCCCTTGGCCCGGGCTTTGCCCGGGCGCGTGCCCGTGCGCGTCCCGCACCGCGGGTCAGCGCTTTGCTTTTCAGCGTGACCTGCGCACTAGGGATGATGGGAGCTGTAGTCTCCCTCCTTCTCCGGGAGAGCTCCTGTGTTGGTGGTCCCCCTTCCCCCTTCCCGCTTCCCCACTCCTCTGGGAGTCCTGCTTGCTTCTCCTATGGACCAGTGTGGCTGTAGCTGACAAGTGGCAGGTCTGAATACCTATGTATATTCACATGGGACATTTATATGCTTCCTTCACCAAAAATCCAAATGTTGGATATAAAATGTCAGTCTAAAGGAAAAAATTATAAAATTCGCCCTTAAATACCCATCCTTATATTTAATTCCTACCCTACGTTTATTATTTCATGGTTTTATTCAATTCTTCCCTTTGTTTATAATCCTAGTGTCATATTCAGAGATCGTCAAGTCTTGTTTTAGCTAACTGTTGAATCCCCTTGATACGAGATACTGAAAATAAAATCAGAATAGAATTTGCTCCATCAAACCTATATACAAATGCCCTATGTTTAAGAAAGGGTTCTTATTATTATTTGAGTGGACTATATAAATGGAACTGCTACGGGAGGAGTTTATCATGACTTGATTATATCTTTAAAATAAACTTATTGCAACATGTCAGAGCTTAAATTAAGATTTATCAATTTATTTAATAAATTATTGCTTTTGTCAAAATACGCATCATCAGATTTCATGAATCTAAGGTCAACAATCTTTAGGCAGGATCTATACTTCAAGTTAGCACCAAAGTCTAGCCCTATTTCAAATTATAAGTGTATACTTCCAATTAAAACTGCAGAAGAAACCCAATTGCAATCTCACAACATTTCAATCTCAAAAGATATTGTTATTACCTGGATATGCACTTCTTAATGCATTACCTGCACTAATATTAGTTTAGACTTCCTAGGTTCGTTATGTGCTCAGTTTCAAGTAACTGGGCTGTGTATATGGTATGACTTGTATCTGTGGAAAATGTACATAGGATCGACAGTGAGGAAACTTAAAATTAGGTGGATGGAGCATTTGAGAGCCATCAAAAACGTTGATATGAAATATACCATGGCCATACACTTTCGTGATTTTCACAAAGAGATGGAAATAGGTGGAATATGCTTCATGGGACTAGAGCATGTACAATTGGATAGAAGGAGTGGAGATTTGGAGAGGAAAACAAGGATGAGGGAGACTTTTTGGATCAATGAATTGCAAACAGTACAATTTGGACTAAATGTTGACAGGGAACTACATGCAGTTATATAATAATTCCCCTAACAAAAATTAATGTTTGGATGAGGAATCAATGCTAAAAATATTTGTGGTCCCTTCCTGATTCCTGCTTGTCAAATATTGAGTAAAAAAAGTTCCCTGGAAATAGCGCCACTCTTTAGTGAGTTTCACATTCAATAAATGATTATACTTAGATAAAAAGTAAATATTCAAGTAAATGTGCTCTAATTTTATTTTTGAATTTTTTATCAGGTTTGAGAAGTCCCCTTTTTTTCATAACGTTATAGTAACTATAGGGGAATTCTATTATAGTACCTATAGAATGACTTGTGCATGGCAAAATGCCAAAAAGGTGCAGACTTTAAAGTGAAATTGTATACCTCAGGGGTTCAATTCCCCACAGAGGAGGTGATAAATTTAAATATTCGATAATTATGATGAATGTCCAATAACAAGGAAATACAGAGGACTAGTGGATAAAAACATATAGACGATATAAAGATAGCACACAGGGAGTGTTGTATGGTTTGAAAAGATGATTATCATTCATAGTTCGATTCCCCACAAAAAGGGTTAAAAGGGTTTTTTCTTTTTGATACGTAATAAAAATTATAAGAACAATGGAGAAAATAAGAGACAGCCGTCAATAGTGACATTTACATACTAGCCGAAGAGCACGGAAGATATGGGTATGAGTTTATGAAGAGAGAGATTAGCATCTAGAGTTCGAGTCCCTATAATTTCTGTGAGCATATTTTAAAGTTTTGAATATACAATACTTAAATAGTAAATTATTCTATTTGTTCTCCATTTTTCTACAAAATGTTAGATTAGTGATAAAACATTTAGATTTTAGTGAAATGTGAAATTAAACAGTGTGTATTGTTCAAATTCGAGTGAAGTTATAGTTAATAGGAGGTTTTCGCGCTTGATCAGGTGAAAGCAATTAGTCTTCGTAGCAGTATAAAAAGAGACTTCTGTGAATACCATTTGAATGCACTTTGATCCAGATGTGAAGTGAGGCATAATTTGGGGCAACAATGGTAAATGATCAAAAACAGAGGAATTTGAAGTTGGGCTATATAATCTGTAGGTATGAGGCTTAAAGATAACATGCTGGTAATTGGGCACATCTGGAGCTTGACATTACAATCCCCCTTTATTTATAAACTTTTCTTAAAGTGGGAAACTATTCTGAGAGAAGCTAAATGGTAACGTATATGTAATGATACTTGAAACTGAGCACATAACAAACCTTGGAAGCCTAAACTAATATTAGCGAAGGTAATGCATTAAGAAGTACATATCCAGGTAATAAGAATATCTTTTGAGATTGAAATGTTGTGAGATTGCAATTGGGTTTCTTCCCGAAGTTTTAGTTGGAAGTATTTGAGATGTCATCTGTGATGTCATCAGTGATGTCACTGACCATGTCATGAGTGATGTAATATGTGATGTCAGCAGCAGTGCATTGAGGGGGCGGGAGTTATAGTTAGCTCAGCTAACTATAACTGCTGAATTTCTCTGGTTTTGTACGAGTGAAATGTCAGCCTAACTATAACGTCCCTGAAACCTGTGTTTTTTTTAGTTAATTTCTAAGGTTTTTTAAATGCTAATTCCTAACTATAACGTCCCGTAAACCTGTGTTTTTTTCAGTGAATTTCTAAGGCTTTTTATATACTAATTCCTAACTATAACGTCCCTGAAACCTCTGTTTTTTTCAGTGAATTACTAAGGTTTTTAAATGCAAATTTCTAACTATACCTACATAGGTAGGAAATGTTCAGAAAGAGGAAGACAGGTGCAGAAAGAATCAAGAGAAGTGCAGAAAGAGGCAAGAGAGGTACAGAAAGAAGAAGAAAAGTGCAGAAAGAAGCAAGAGAAATGCAGCAAGAGGCAACAGAGGTGCAGAAAGAGTCCTACTTCAACTGTACCTTTCCACAGACTCATACAAAGTAGCCTACTCACTAATCCTTCTCCCAAGATGTCTTAAACCTTACTTTTCTCTTGAAGGTTCACTATTCATCAACTGCTCAGAATGTTAGGCCTACCAAATGTAAAACAGCAATCCTAACCAAATCACTGTTGTAAGTCTCACCAAGTTTGTGAAGGTATGCATGAGTGTGTCTGTGCTTTTACCTAGTGACATTTTACATAAAAATAAACATACCAATACTTGAATATCTGTGTTTCAAACAGCATACTCTAAAAATGTGTGTACAAAAAGGTGTATGCATTTGTTTATGTTCATAATACAGGGCACATGGGTATTCAATAGTATATTTGAGGAGCTCTATAACACCTAAATACATAACACATGTCTGCCTGTGCACCCGAATGACAGAGCAGAACTGAGAAGATTTGACCACCTATAGGAGAAGCTACCCACTTTTTAAGCTACCATCTTCAGATGCATAACACATATGAGAATACATGTACAAGTAGACATATATCTCAGTCACGAGAGCACGCAGACCTTTAAACTTGACAGCTTACACTTCCCATTTGAGTACAGAAAGGGGCAAGAGAAGTACAGAAAAAGTCAAGAGAAGTGCAGAAAGAAGCAACAGAGGTGCAGAAGGAGGCAAGAGAAGTGCAGAAAGAAGCAATAGAGGTGCATAAATAAGCAAGAGAGATGCAGAAAGAAGCAATTGAGGTGCAGAAAGAGGCGAGGGAGGTGCAGAAAGAAGCAAGAAAGGCACAGAAAGAAGCATGAGAAGTGCAGAAAGAAGCAACAGAGGTGCAGAAAGACCCAAGTGGGGTGCAGAAAGAGGCAAGAGAAGTGCTGAAAGAAGGAACACAAATGCAGAAAGAGGCAAGAGAAGTGCCGAAAGAAGCAACAGAGATGCAGAAAGACGCAAGAGGGGTGCAGAAAGAGGCAACAGAAGTGCAGAAAGAGGCAAGAGAGGTGCACAAAGAGACAAGAGAGATGCACAAAGAGACAATAGAAGTGCACAAAGAGACAAGAGAGCTGCAGAAAGAGGGAAGAGGAGTACAAAAAGAGGCAACAGGTGTGCAGAAAGGAGCAGGCAAAGTGCAGAAAGAAGAGAGTGAGGTGCAGAAAGAGGCAAGAGAGGTGCAGAAAGAGGCAAGAGAGGTACAGAAAGAGGCATGAGAGGTGTAGAAAGAGGCAAGAGAGGAGCAGAAAGAGGTAGGAGGGGTGCAGAAAGAGGCAAGAGGGTGCAGAAAGAAGCAAGAGAGGTATAGAAAGAAGCAAGAGAGGTGCAGAAGGAGGCAAGAGAACTGCAGAAAGAGGGAAGAACGTTGCAGAAACAGGCAAGAGAGGTACAGAAAGAGGGAACAGGGGTGCAGAAAGAGGGAACAGGGATGCAGAAAGAAGGAAGAAAGGTGCAGAAAGAGGCAAGACGGGTGCAGAAAGAAGAAAGAGAGGTAAAGAAAGAAACAAGGGAAGTGCAGAAAGAAGCAACAGAGGTGCAGAAAGAGGCAAGAGGGGCAGAAAGAGGCAAGAGAAGTGCAGAAAGAAGCAAGAAAAATATAAATAGAGTCAAGAGAAGTGCAGAAAGAAGCAACAGAAATTCAGAAAGAGGCAAGAAGTGAAGAAAGAAGCAACAGGTGCAGAAAGAGGTAAGAAAAGTGCAGAAAGAGGCAAGAGAGGTACAGAAACAGGCAAGAGAGGTGAAAAAAGAGGGAACAAGGGTACAGAAAAAGTCAATAGAGGTGCAGAAAGAGGGAAGAGGAGTGCAGAAAGAGGCAGGAGGGGTGCAAAAAGAACCAACAGAGGTACCGAAAGAGGCAGGCAAGAGGGTTACAGAAAGAGGCAAGAGAAGTGCAGAAAGAAGTAACAGAGGTACAGAAAGAGGCAAGAGAACTGCAGAAAGAAACAACAGAGGTGCAGAAAGAGGCATAAGGTGTGCAGAAAGAGGCCAGAGAAGTGCAGAAAGAAGCAACAGAAATGTAGAAAGAGGCAAGAGAAGTGCAGAAAGAAGGAACAGAAATGCAGAAAGAGGCTAGAGAAGTGCAGGAAGAAGAAACAGAAATGCTGAAAGAGGCAAGAGAAGTGCAGAAAGAAGCAGTAGAGGTGCAGAAAGAGGCAAGAGAAGTGCACAAAGAGGCACAAGAGGTGCAGAAACAGGCAAGACATGTGCAGAAAGAGGGAACAGGGATGCAGAAAAGGCAAGAGAAGTGCAGAAAGAGGGAAGAGGGGTGCAGAAAGAAGCAAGTGAGGTGCAGAAGGAGGCAACAGAGGTGCAGAAAGAGGCAAGAGGTACAGAAACAGGCAAGAGAAGTGCAGAAAGAGGCAAAAGAAGTACTGAAAGAAGCAACAGAGGTGCAGAAAGAAGCAAGAGAAGTAATGAAGTAGACAAGAGAGTTGCAGAAAGAAACAAGAGAGGTGCAGAAAAAGGCAAGAGAGGTGCAGAAGGAAGCAACAGTGGTTTGCGAACCATTAGTACCAATTTAACACCCATATTTAGCAATAAGTAACAGGTGACCATTCCATCTTTGCAAAGGGCCTTCCACCACACTGTAACACTTGTCGCTGTATTTTTGGTAACGTTTGAGCCGTTTGAGCTAGACATAAGTTTTTTTTGTTGAAATCTGCACATTATGCAGCAGATGATGGATTATGTGACAAATGCGGAAAATCTATTATTACTCGAAAATTGGTGCAGCCGATTAGTCGCATAGTTCCAGTGGCCCTCCTCATACCTCTGACTAAGTCCAGATGTGCTCCTCAGTGGTTCCTTCTTTTTTCTTTGTCTCATTGAGTTTATAGTTGAGCTTCTATGGAAACGAGGAAGACTAAGCCTGAGGTTACCACTCTACAACACAGACTATCATACCACATAATTACTCTCCATAACACATAATCACACTCTACATAATTACTATACACTAAATACCACATACTTTCTATCCACATAATTTTACTGCACAACATACCACATAATTCCACTACACACAACGTACATCCAGGGCTTTAAGTGGGATGAAAAAACTGGGGGGTCTCTCAAAGGGGCGTGGCCAATGTAATTAAGGGCGTGGCTTAAAAAACACATAAGCTAAAAATCTGTGCTTAGCATAGTGTGCTGCCCGACTTGTATTTTGCAGTGTCTGTCATTGCATACAGATAAATGATACAACAAGTAACATCATACCTTCAAGAAGTCAGGACTATTGGCTTTGTCAATGGTTGTTAGTTGCATAAGATAAATAAGCAGCAACTATGGCTTGTAAAGAATATTGAAAAAGCTTCCACTTAAAGCCCTGGTGACACCACGGCGATGTTGCTGCTCCTGAGTTTCAAAAAGAGAAGGGAAATTTCAGAGCGAAAATGACTCTCTTTAAAGGATTTCCCTTCCCCTACAATGCTCACCTGGCATGACGTCATGCCGTAACTTCTCCACTAGTGAGAAGCACGCGCACATCGATGTGCCTGCTGTCACCTCAGTCCGGTAAAAAACGGACTACCTGTACCAGGGCACAAAACAGAGCCCAATAGAGACCTTTTTTAAACCCCCATAAAAAACTGCCGTTGCTCAGCACTGGTGAGACCCGGCCCACTTAAAGCTCTACGTACATCTACTCCACTCCAAAAAACATTAGTAAAAAACTTTTACATTTACAATGCCAATAGCTCTAACTCTCCCAAATGCGAGACCTATTACATTGCAAATGATTCTTAAACTAGTAGTCGTGTTTGCAGAGTGGTGGAGAAAGGGGGCTGGGCCTCCGGCCAGCGCTCATGAATTCCACTGCGTAGGACTTACAGGAGGTACCAGAAGGGCTTCTTGGCCCCCAAAGTCCCCCAGGAGTAAAGTGGACTTCATCCCCCAAACAGTAGTGTGCCAGGAGGTGCGTCTGCAGAGTGGTGGAGAAAGGGGGGCGTGGCCTCCGAAGACCTCTTAGCAATCCCACTGTGTGGGACTTACTGGAAATAACAGGAGGGGTAGTTGGCCCCCAAGAACATCCTTGGGGCCAACTACCCCTCCTAGTACCTCCAGTAAGTCCCACACAGCAGGATTGCTAAGTTCTCATAGCAGGCCACGCCCCCTTTGCCCACCACTCTGCAAACGCGCTCCCTGGCACGCTCTTGGATGGGGGATGAAAGTCTGCTTCGCTGCTGAGGGTCCTTAGGGGCCAACTAGCCTGCCTGTTACCTCCAGTAAGCCCACACAGTGGGATTGCTGAGAGGTGGACACAGCCCATGCCCCCTTTCTCCACCACTCTGCAAACACGCCTCCTGGCACACTCTTGGTTGGGGGATTCAGTTTTATCAAAAAGCCTCAATACGTAGTTATTTTCATGAACTGATTCTGTCTTGCCTCCTGACTAATACCTATGTGTATATCTTCAGATGACATAGGAGAAGACTTTTTCTTCTGAGTAGGATGTTATCTAAGGATTTCAATAATTTATATTATACAATAAATAATTCTCTTCTTCTGGGTTTTGGACGTTTGGACATTTTGTTCTCACCTTTTACTTAAAATCCCTTTTTTTTCTCCTTTTTCGATTACATTTCTTTGTAATTGATAGGTAATGACTCCTCCAAATCAATTAGTGCGCAGTCGCCAGTATTCTTTTCACTTTCGATGATGGTTCCCTTTATCAATCTAAATGTAATAGACAGGTTTTGTTATGAGGTTTACCCAACTGGTTTTCCACTCACAACAATTACATTGAATTCCTATCAATTAATATTGTTACTTAGTACAAATTGGGGATTCAAAGCTCCATTGTCACTAATATAATGTGGAGTCAAACAATTCCAAAACGCATTTGCCCCTTATTATGTGAGGAAAAAGAGTCTTCTTGTTTATTTTTTCAAGAAGACGAAAATGAACATGGGACGTCTCATTTGCGAGACCCCGTGTACATGTCCCCGCAATATTTCCATCGCGTGCAGTCAAAATTTAAGCAAGCCCGCTGATAATAAAGCGGCTCCCAGCATTCAGAGTCACCGTTAAGATCCCTGCTATCAAAGAGTTTCAAACGCGTTTGCCCCTTATTTTGTTAAGGTAAAACAATTGCCTTGTTTCTTTTTTAAAGAACGAAACTCTACACAGGACGTCTTATTTATGATACCCCGTGTGAATTCCCCCGTACTATTTCAGTTACGTGCAGTCAAAATTTGAGCAAGACCGCTAATAATAAAGCGGCTTCCCTGCATTCGTAGTCACAGTTAAGATCCCTGCTATTCAATTTAACTGGTTACACAAATGCCCTGCCCAGTGGACTTCCCCAGCTGGTGCAGGACACCCATTTCATAAGGTACCTTTGGAATCATGCCCACCCCAGCATACCTTAGGACCCCCCTCCTCTGTTGTGCCCTTGCAGGGGCTTTGCACCCCTGGAACACTCTACTGCACAAACACCATACATTCAAATAGTGGTCCTTCGTGCTCTCAGATATTAAAGTCTCTTTGTACAGATCTTCTGCCACCTTAATGACCTGGGTGTATCTTGGAAGCTGGGGAGAAAGCCAGACCAGACTGTGTAGCTTCCATTGAAACTCTGAAACCTAGCTCTTTTCAATTCTTCTTTTAGAATAATAAGTCACATAATACAGAAACAGGAATACAATAAGTAGCACACAAAAATGGGAGTAGGGGCTTCCAGGAAACTGCAGGAATATACATGCCTAGCATTGAGGGAGACAATCCAAGTGGTGATCCGGAATACTGTACAGTAGGAATGTAATGCTAGTTTACCGTTTATGGAAAACATATACACTAAAGAACCCTGCTCTTCTTTCTGTGGGTTATATTCTCATATGTCAAACAAACACAAGAGACTGTGACTGTAAACAATGACTTTTTGAAAACTCTGCTTTGTTTATATGCAGCATGCAAAAAAGTGTTACTATATTGTGTTGTCCATACCATTTGGGGTGTATTTAATGTTAAATGGGCCCGCAAGAAGAACCCGGTGCACACTGACTCACCTCCCAGGCTCGGGGACCCTTGCTGTGTGGAGGCCGCAGAGAAGTGCTGGTGGTGTAGATTTCCTTGCTCTTGGAGTAGTCCTCCTCTAGGCTACGGTATCTGCTGCTCATGCTGCTACTCCATGCTTCCTCCATGATCCGCAATGTAGCGAGAGGTGATATTGCCAGTAGTGGAGGGGGCAGCATGTGCCCCTTACTGAGGGGTAGATGTGTTCTCCACTCTATTGGTAGTAGGTACTATAGAGCAGCTGTCTCTATCCCCCTGGGAGTTGGCGAGAGCTGCAGTAATATCACACTAGCACCTATATATCTCCATTGGGGGTAGGCACTGTAGAACAGCTCTGTCTCTATCTGCCTGGGAGCTGGTGAGAGTTGCAGTGAAATCACACTAGAGCCTAGAAATCTCCTATGGGAGTAGGCACTATAGAGCAGCTCTGTCTCTATCCCCCTGGGAGCTGGTGAGAGCTGCAGTGATATCACACTAGCACCTAGATATCTCTTTTGGGAGTAGGTAGGCATTATAGAGAAGCTCTGCTTCTATCCCCATCGGAGCTGGCGAGAGCTGCAGTG
Organism: Calotriton arnoldi; assembly: GCA_963921515.1. Classification (NCBI taxonomy): domain Eukaryota; kingdom Metazoa; phylum Chordata; class Amphibia; order Caudata; family Salamandridae; genus Calotriton; species Calotriton arnoldi. The sequence goes on from CAWUFW010005876.1 coordinate 267,686, forward strand.
ACATCACACCAGCACCTAGATACCTGCAAGTGTTTTAGAGGCCTCTGCTTGAGGGAGTTAGTAAAGGCTCCATTGATCATTGGACTAGCACCTAGATCTGTGCTTTGGCAATAGGTGCTAGGGTTGGACTATAGGGCAGTTCCCCAGGGGCTCCTCTGACAGTCAGGGTGCGGACCGGTTTCTAGACTGTTTGGGCCAGTTTTATTATCCGCTAGTTTGGATTCTACTCTTAGTTTCCTGATATTAAACAACTGTTGTACACAGCATTGTAGCAGGCAGTAGTGTTCCCCAGACCAACCGTCCCTCTCAGCGATAAGGCCGCAGTAGCTGGTAGAAGGCTGGGGCAGCGCTACAACACAACTCACCTGAGGGTCATGGATTCTCTTTTCGTGGGACTGTGCATCTGGAGAGCGGGTGTGGGGAGGGTAGCAGTGGAGCCTTCCTGAGGCCCCACCACGTGGAGAACACTGATGAGGCCTGACATAAGATATGAGCCCAAGAGCATGATGGCATGATAGGAGCAGTAGCACATCAGGAGCACGGTGGTGTACCAAGCTCCGCCATGTTACGCTCGGCCCTTAAAGTACACATGTCGTTATTCAAAACTCAGCTCAGCATGAACAAGGTAGACAAAAATAGACAAAAGAATCTCTAAATGTTTACTAAAGAGTGGATCCGCTCAGAAAGGCTCCAAAGGGGCTTGAGCATGGGCACAGACACAGACCTGGTGCACATAGCAACAAATAGCTACTGCAATGTTACACATCCCTGGATTCCCACTACGTTGTTACACAAAGTTACACTCCTGGCTTCCCTGCTGGATTGCATAAAGCAGATGGACCCCATTTTTTTTTTCAATTTTTGCCGCAAATTCAAGAACTTTTGCAATTTCACAGCAAAAATAAAAAATAAATAAAAGATTTTTTGAACCCTGGCATGTTTCCTCTGGGTTGCCATGACCAAAGCTTAGGGGTTAGGGTTTTCCTACCCTGTTCCCTTATGGGTTTTTTTCCATGCTTTTTGAGACTCTGCTGAAGCAGAGTCCCAAGGTGGCTGTCAACACTTCCTGATTCAAGTACTGGCAGCCAATCAAAGCTCTGTAGATTTCAGCATCAGCTCATCATTATTCACAAACTATTTGAGGTCATAAATGTACAGATTTGGATTGCCTTTAATTTGTCACAAACTACTATACAGATTTACACCAAATAACTGAAAGCGTGATCTGAGAACCAAATGCTACCTTTCTGCCAGATTCGGTGTAACTCTGTCTAGCGGTTCGGGCTGTAGTCGTGTTCAAAGCCCCTATGGGAATTAACTTGCTGGATTGCCCTGAATTACTGGTGCACTTTTTTGGGAAAATTTTGTGAAGATTTGCCAGTTGATGCCAGAGATATACTCAAGTCAAAAAACACTTTTCCAATGGAAACTAAGCCCTCACTATAATTACCAACTGGCGACCGCCAGTAGGTAAAATATATATATTACCTACTGGCAGTCGTCAATAAGTAGCTATAATTCAGGCCTAGTTTCCAAAGGAAAAGTGTTTTTTGTTTTGCCAATAACTTTGGCACCGTTTGGTGGATTTTCAGGAAATTTTCAAAACTAATTTGCCGCTGTCTTCAACTGCTCTCTTGAATGTTTCGGGGTGATCCGTCTAGCGGGGGCCGAGAACCAGGGGCTGCATAAAAGCACATTTTCTCCATGTTAATTCCCATAGGACCTTTAGAGATGGCTACAGCCTGAACTGCTGAACAGAATTACACCAAATTTGGCAGGAAGGTAGATGTTGGTTCACAGAAGTGCCTTTTTGTTATTTGGTGTAAATCTGTTTAGTAGTTCCTTGGAAATTGTGTATATAGGGAAGCGGTGGATCGGCGACCTCCTCCTGATCTCGTGCTGAGATCTGATTGGCTGCCAACACTTCAAACCAGGAAGTGTTGGCAGCCATCTTGTCACTCGGTTTAACTGAGTCACAAGAAAATATGTAAAAAAAGGAAAATGGGGCAGGGTAGAAACACCCTGACCCCCTAGGCTTCTTGGGGCCAAGAAAGCATTTATTTTTATTTTTTAAATGAAGTGCGGTCTCCCACGCTTCATTAAATATATTTGAGTGGCATGAATGTCTGACATGCGTTCAATCATTTAGACTGTGCCAATGTTGGTAGGGTAGAGGACAGTAATATGCAGGCCTGTGCTTTGTATGATGTGAATACACAATATGATGACACACAAATTGGTAAAATGACCATTGTGCACATGTCAACCTTCGATGTGCTGTTGACTATTGGAAATTTGGTCTGGGATATGTGTTACACCCCAACCACACCTGTGTCCTGCTCAAATCTGGACTTGGACAAACATACTGTTTCAGGGAATTCACAACCTATACCATGCAACATGTGTGTCACATATTTGGGGTTAAATGTTGGCAATTTCAGGTCATAGTACGGGTGAGAGACATAGAATTAATTACCAACAGTAGGTTTGGAGGCAGGTGATGGTACATGTTTCATAAGTATCCACACCATAGCTGTCACAACAATAGCACAGCATATTAAGAGGCATCCATTATATGAGCCTGCAAGCATTGATAATGATTCCACATGGCAATTTGGCCCTGTCGTTTGCACATGCAACTTTGTCCTGCTTCTGTAGTAAACTACATATAAGGTACAGCTTGTTATTGCAGAGTGTTGATACCCTTTGCTCACCTCACTGCAACTCATTTCTGCACACAAAGGGCCAGATGTATGAAGCGTTTTTCCCATTCGCAAACGGGCCGATTCTCAGAATCGGCCCGTTTGCGAACGGGAAAAAGCCTTTTGGGATGTATCATCCCAAAAGGCCATAGCAAAATAAGGAATTGCAAAATTAGCGATTCCCTATTTTGCAAATGCATTTAAGGAATCGCAAGTTGCGATTCCTTAAATGCAATTCTGGAAGCACCCAAGTTGTGCGATTTTGCCTTAAGAAATCGCAGATTACCACCAACTTCAAGTTGGTGGTAATTTGCGATTTTCTAGAAAAATTCACATTTTTGCATTTTTCAAAGTGCCATGTGGCGCACATACATGCCCTTAGGGCATGTGTGTGCGCCACATGTGCACACATGCATATTTCAGGGGTGCAACAGGGTGTCCTTTTGGCACCCTTGCACCCTTGAAGTTGCATTCGCAATTTGCGAGTACCTAATGGGTACTCGCAAATTGCGAATGTCTTCCCATTCATTCCTATGGGCCTCTAGGCCCATAGGAATGAATGGGAAGGTATTCCTTAATTGCGAATCGCAATTTGCGATTCGCAATTAGGGAATATGTAGGAATCACAAATATTATTGCGAAACCTACATACATTGCATTCTGCGAGTCTTTAATAGCGAATCGCTAAAATTCACTATTAAGGACTCGCAAACTGCAATGATGATACATCTGCCCCATAATCCTTACAGGTCACGGAAGCAATGAGGTGACACTGACCAATAGCATTAGGATCTCTGAATTTTACCACCTCACCAATGGTGTATTGGTTTGGTCCACCTTCAAAACCAAACACATGGTACATAGCTCTGTGAATGCCGAACATGTACACTGTATACATATGGCGCACAGTAAATTGACTTCACAAATGCCTGTTATTGTCTGTACTTTGATCTTGTAGCATATTGCAAAGTTGGGAAGCACTCATGATGGACATATGTATGCCATGTTGCAGTGTATTCAGATGATAGCAGGCACATCACATATGAGGTGCGCAGAGTGCAGACAAGGTATTAGAACAGCCTAGCTGCAACATGGTGCAAGGGTGCTAGGATTTGATATAAACAGTCCAGTTTAAATGACCAAACTCTGCATGGTATGACAATGCTGGGGCTTTCTCAAGTTCATACATGCTCTTTTTTACCATGCTACACACATCAGGCAGTACCCATGCTTGTTTGTCTCCTTCACACCTCCATCAGCCAGCAAAGACAAAAATACAGTAAGTGAAAGTGAAAGGAACTTCACACATCCTAGTTTTCAGCATGGCTGAGCCATTGCATCATTTCCTGTGTGGATGCGTCACATTTCTGACGTATGCGCCGTTTCCTACTAAAGGGTCGTTTTTTTGACACTATGCCCAATCCATTGTTTTTAAACGGTTTGGCGTTGATGCATGGCTACCGCCAAGCTCGCTTTCTACTCAAGCATCAATTTTTGTGGTAAAGCGTCACTTTTCCTACAAAAGCCTCATGTTTACTACTAAAATGTTACCTTTCCTAGAAAAGTGTCACCTTTCATACTAGAGTCTCACCTTTCCTATTCAATTGTCATGTTTAGTGGTAAAGCGTCACTTTTCCTACAAAAGCATCACATTTACCACTAAAAAGTCACCTTTTCTAGAAAAGTTCCAACTTTTCTACTCAAGAGTGGTGTTTTACTGACACATTCCTATGGAAATGGACAAGGCACAAGTGGCACACAACATATGGAAATGCCCAGTGCATGCTTTCTGACATGTTGATGCCTGGCTTCGGACCTGGTTGTAAACTTCTGAGGGCTACTTCTAGTTGATGAGATGTGTGCACGTAGATTTTTCCTGGGACTATTACATAACCGCAAAGACAAGTAATGGTTTCAAACATTTATTGTCATGTTGAACCTTTATGACATGTTGCTTAATGTTCCATTCCTGAACATGTGGATCAAGCAAAGAAATGCTGCACAATGCCTCTGCAATTGTCAGCAGCAGTGTTTTGGACGTCCCCAACATTGACATTCTCCTCCTCCTCCTTCATTGGGTCCTGCTGTTGTAGGTCCTCGTCCAATAGGACATTAGTCCGCACACATATATTGTGTAGTATGGCACACACCAGTATTATTTTGCACACTATTTGGGAGAGTAGAGCAATCTACCCCCTGAAATGTCCAGACAGCGGAACCTGGCCTTGGCCAGGCCGAAGGTTTGCTCAACAATATTCTGTATCTTGATGAGTGCCTGGTTGTAGGCCATCTCCGGCTCAAACGGAGGTGTGCATATTGGGCCATGACCCACAGCTAAATCTTATGTCCCTGGTCAGCTGAAAGTGAAGAGAAGGGACAACTGTCAATGCTTTTGCTAACTGTTACGGATACATGGCAGGCCATATGGGTTATGTGTAGTTACATTGTAATGCAGATTTCTAACGTTTTCACAATATGTGTTTGTAATACAGTTGTTCATAGGTTGACACATTTCTCTTCCATTACTCTGTGTTATAGCAAATGCTGTGCATGGGCTGATGCATTGTACACTTCTACATATGGACTGTCACGTTGATCCTGTAGTTTTTATCTGATGTCTATTTAGAGATGCTCCTGACCAGTCTATGTTATGTGCTCACACCACATGTGTGTAGTGGCTGATTGTGGACCAAATATTTGGGTAATTGGTCCTCCCTAGATAGATAATGTCATAGAAGACATGCCTTACACTGTCACATGCATATGTCCATGGGAGACCACAGATGTCAGTGGTGGGATACATGACATGCCTGATGAACCATGGGAGTGGCATGTTGACTCCCCCAAACCCCCATGAAACCCCTCCCTTGCACACAGTGATGCTACACAGCATTTGACCCAGAAATGCATTGCACTGTACCCTTCTACCATTAAACGGCCACCATAGTGGCTTTGTGTGTCTTGACATTGGTAACTTGTAAGTTTGCATGGCACGTGTACCATTATGCATGGTTTATATATGAGTCACACCCTTCTTACTTATGCTCCTTTCTCTGTCAGCAGACACAGTGATGGGTATTATGTCATCCATTTCTAACTGTTAGTGAGTATGTTAAATATTTGAGCTTTGCTTACCTGCAGGTAGGCCATTCCCATATTGTCCATTTATGATGGAGTGCCTAAATATGTATGCGTCATGCACACTCCCATGGTATTTGGCCTGCATGTTAGTGAACAGGCCCCGATGGTCCACGATGGCCTGCACATTAGTGGAGTGGGTATGTTTCCTGTACCGGTAGAGATGGAATGTTGCAGCAGGGGGGACCAGCTGCACATGTGTGCAGTCTATTGCACCCAACACATGTGGGAACCCAGCAATGGCATAAAACCCTTGTTTTGTCACCAGTTGCAGTTCGTGGGTGTTGAGGAAGAGGAGGTGGCAGGCGGATGATGGCATCCAGTACGGAGGGAAGGAATGAGGTGAAAGATGGCAGGGAGATTCCGGCCACTCTGGCAACTGTTATCTGGATGGACCCTGATGCCAGCAAGTGTAGTACCACCATAAGCTTCACCAGTGGAGGGATGTTGGTAGACCTGTCAGATGGCTGAAGCCTTGGCGCCATGTGGTGTAGCAGCTCTACAATGGACACCCTCCTCAGCCGGTATTAGGTGATAACCTCATCCTTCCTCAGTCCTATTAGAGTAGTCTGCTGGTGATAAATGTGCTCCCTTCTCCTGCATTGCCTTTGTGGTGGTGACAGAGAGTGGGTGGGTGGTTGGGATAGTGAGGATGTTGGTAGTCGTCTCCTTGCGACTCCCCGCTGCAAAATGTGCACCTCCATGTTGTAGTTGTGGTTGCAACACTGTCCCGTCCAGCTTCTCTTTATGTGGCAACGTCAATGCATCATTTTCTGTGCATTTGTTTCCACAGGCGTAGGATTTTTGATGTTATCCGACCTCAGCGCCGCTCAAGCCGCTGCTGCGTCACTTTGGTAAAATCTCGTAAATATTCATGCATCATTTTTACGGTGGAAATCACGGTAGAACACCTACCTTGCATATTTAAAAACTTAATTGATGCAGGCGGTTCGAATGCAGGTTCCTCTTGATGCAGAACTCAAAAAAGTGCTGCATCCTTCAAGATACGTCACCTTGTAAATATGGAGTACTGACAGAAAAAGTTTGACGCATTTGCGGCGCAAGCTCCTTGCAAATGAGCCCCTCAGTCTTCTTTAGCTGTGTGCTTCTTTCACCTATCACAGAGGACACAAGTCAGTCGATCCACCTTTATGAAAACATTCCATACCTATTTATTATGAGATAAATCTGTTCTTTGTTCTCTCTGAAAAGTTCGACTGCATGTGACTTTTTGGTTTCCAGGGAGTAGTGTCGTCCCTGGGTTTCATTTAAGGAGTGATATTAAGCTGTTGCAGCAGTGCACTTTACACTTGAGCAGTAATAGAAGGCTGGAGTTTCATTCTTTTGGGATACAGCAGTCACTGAGAGCAGTGCATCTCATGCGAGGATAATGGCAGCTTGAATTTAACCGGAGGCCGCCAAAGTGCTGCAGTTCTGAACTTTTGGCTCAAGGGGAGCACGGAATTAATGTCGCATGGAAAAGAATATTGTTTTCAACCAGTAAAAAATGCTCTTAATGCACATTTTTTCCACAGGTTAAATACGTAATTATGTAGTTGAAATGTTTGGGTAAAATTATATGAATCGCGTAATAGCAGCAAATAGCAATAAACTGTGCGAAATGTTTCGTAATGGAAATCAGTCAGATTGCCAGAACGGAAGACAGAAAAACTGTCTAATAGGAAGCGCTTAGGTTCAGTTTCTTGAGAAATGCTGTGTGCCTTTCTTACCAAGAGCATTACATTTTCCATATTTACAGTGATTCAAGAAATATTGTTGGCCAAGCCCAGGGAGTAGTCACAAAAAACTTCGTCTTCATGTCCAATTTATGTTAATTATTAAGTTATATGGATTATGTTGCATGACAGAAATTCGATTGGAGAATTCTAGCAAATCTTAAAACCGCCCACATGTTTTACCAGGATTACTGAGACAGGGTCGACTGAGACAGAAAATAGGCCGGGGCACCAAATTAAAAGTAGCCCCCTTTTGTTAATTAGATAGCTAACAAAGAGGCCCATGTTTGCAAATTGGGGCAGTTTTGAACTTGCATAGACAAGTTATATAATTGTTTTCATATGGAAGAATGCGTATATTTGAGTTTGCTGCAGCAGCAGATAATGTTTGGTTTAATATCAGGGAAATGAAGAGTAAAGACAAACCAGGCAGACCACAAGACAGGCCGGCAAACCTCCAAAAAACCAGCCTGTACACTGACTTCTCAGACCAGCCCTTCCGGCACTGCCGGATTGCCGTATAGGCCAGTCAACCCTGATCTGAGATGTGTACCGTGGTGCCTCCAGAAGCATTGCACCTTTCTGTGATAAAGTTGGCACACAGAAAACAAGCAAGATTATGCATAGGACTTGATAACATGAATTTGTATGTTCATGTTTGAGAATTCCCTTTGTCAACTACTCCAGAGCATGATTGCAGTGCCACTCGCAAACTGGTATATTATTTCATGCAAATATAGATTATGGCGATATATACACCATCACGTCTGTTTTGTTCATCTACTTTTGTCACACTCATCTTCCACTAGCTGAAGCTATTTCGGTCCTTGCCAAGTTACATTGAATCTTTTTAAATATGTTATCATTCGGTTACTGATTTATCCCCAGCAATCTCCTCAGCTTTTCTCCTCCCATTCCATTGAATGCATTGGTTTTAACATTGTCATTGAAGCCCAAACGTGATTGAAAAATCCTACAACATACTGCAGGAACTTATTATTCAAGGAACTCCAGAATAAGAATGTTTTGTTTGACATAGCATTCTTTAGGTCTTAGTTGAAGGTTGAGGCCTGTGCAGTTTACACAATCTTCTTCTGTTTTGATGAGAATAGTAGCACTGCACATAAAACACTCTCTGTCCCAAGAAAGCGGATGTTCCCCTCACTTTCTGTTAGACCCCAATATCCCTTTGAAAAGTACACTGACCTTACTTGAACATTTTCCCAGTGCCCCAACCTGACCGTAAGGTAGGTAAGTGAGCTAAAGTACACTTTTTTAAGTTTTAAAAGTAACGTTTATTAAGTAGGAAAAAGTGAAATAACAGGCAGCAGGTTCACAATATAATATAATAACAATGTACTGAAAACATTTGAACAGCAATACGATAGAACAGGAACATTTTTGCAATTATATGTGGAAAACAGGAAAAGAGGGGGAGGAAAAAAGAAAAAAGAAAGGGCAACAAATAAAAGCACTTCTCATGTAATGAAATTAGCATAATTTTAAACAGTAGTGGAATCACAAAAATCATATAGTACATATTATCAGGGAAACAAAAAAGCAAAACATACTACTATTAGTATGGAAGCTCTAATAAGAGAATTAATATATTCAAGGAGGGTTATATACTTCATCAGTTAAGGGTTGATGTATGAAAGTCTTTGAATCTGAGGAATCTAGAAAAATGGTTACTGGAGACCAGAGAGAATTTTGTTTAATAATAAGAGACATTGGGACAGTATACGCTCTATCTGGTCTATGATTATAAAAAGCAACATACCACCATGCTTGAAAGGAGATATGCAGAGCATTCTTCCAATTTTTAGTAATCTGTTGAAATGCGACAGCAATTAATATGTTTAAAATGTGTATATTAAAAGTACACAATGACATTCATCAGAATGACTACCTAAAAATAAATCAGTAAAGGAGAATGGTATAGGTGTATGAAAAATAGAGTTAATTTGTTTCCACACTTGTAACCAAAATTGATAGGTTGTAGGACATTCAAATAAATTATGTTTAATATCAGAAATTGATGCAGAACAGGACCAACAAGATGATGAAGTGGTGCTCTCAAATTTGTGTAAAGAAGCAGGGGTGATTAGAAGGCTGTTATAAATAAAATGAGTGTTTGAGTTGGGTTGGCAGCACGTGACGTCTTGCGAATTTAAGCTATAATTTGTTCCACAATGAAATAGGAAAGGAGGTGTGAAGATTTGCTTCCCATCGTAATTCTAGGGTTGATGATTTTTGTCGATAAACAGGGGGAGAGGTAAGGTTGGTATATATATGAGAAGCAGTAGGGGCAGTTAGCAGTAATGTTGGTATAGGTGAAATAGGAAGTGGGGTAATGGGTAATGAATAATGTGAAAGGTATATGGTAGAAATAGAAGAGATCAGTGACTAAAATTTGTGTTGATATGAAAGAAGGAAGTGAAAGATGGGTTGAGCCTGCGATAAAGAGATAGGTGAGTGGTTATGTATCAATTGATGAGTTCATAATAGACCTTTATCTCTTCAGGCTTTCCAAAAGATAGTTTTATTATTAATTTTAATGAATGTATTATACCAGATTGAGGACTGAAGGAATTGATCTAGATGCGAAAGAGAAGAAATATAAAATGGACTTAATATTCTGCAAGCATTTTTGAGAATAGTAAGAGACATGGAATAAGGGCGTTGAGTAAAGAACAAAAAATCTGCAAAAGAGAAAGGTTGAATAAAAGATAACTCCAAATCTGACTATAAGGGAGATGAAATTGTGCGTGGGTCACCTTGAAAATGTATTGACTGTTTTAAAAAGAAAGCATTTTGAGAAGACTGAAAATGAGGAAAATTAACTCCCCCTTGCTGCTTTTACCTTTGTAATTTGGACAAAGATATATGATGCTTTTTATTATTCAATAAGAAAACAGTGAGAATAGAATACATTTTTTTAAAGTAGAGGTGGGAAAGTTAATTGGAATTGCCGAAAAATAGAAAAGAATGATGGGGACTAACATTATCTTAATAGAATCTGACCAACCCCACCAGGAGAGAAATAGCAGATTTCTTTGTGAAGTATGGTTAGATAAAGTAGACAGTAAAGTAGTAGTGTTGAGTGATATAGTGTCTTTTATAGAAGTAGTGAATCAAAGGCCCAAATATTTAATTTTTATTGGGCTCCAAAGAAATCTTGAAGGGAGGAAATCATGTCTGGTAAACCATTTTTTAAGTGGAAGGATTTCACATTTGTCAGAATTAAGATTATAACCTGAAAGTGAGGCAAAAGTGGAAACTGCATTTAAAATGGGTTGTAAAGAAGAATCAGGAGAGGCCATATATAAAAGAATATCATCAGCGTAGACTGTAAATTGAATTTGTTTATCTCCATATTTGATTCCTTGTATGGCACTATTTTGTCGAATTTTAGATAGAAAAGGTTTGAGAGCCAGAATAAAAAGAAGAGGCAATAGTCGTACACCTCTGTGTAAAAGAAAAGAAGAGGAGATCAGGCCATTGACAAATATAGATATGGAATGGGAAGAATATAAAAGAGAGACTAAGTTAATGAATTTTTTTCCCAAAGCCAAACCATAAAAGTGTAGAGAAAAAAAAATTCCAGCGTGTCCAATCGAAAGCTTTCTCAGCATCCACGGAAATGGCTGCTAAATAATGTTTATGAGCTTTAGATTTACTCTGAACATCTAAGAAAAGCCTGGTATTATCAGAGAGTTGCCTTTAACAAAACCAGCTTGTTCATGACCAATTAAATTGGTGAGGAGAAGCCAGAATCTTGGCAAAAATCTTATAATCATAATTAACTAAAGAAATAGGTCTATAATTTTTGTATATCTTATGATCTTTATATCTTTTGGTATAAGGTATATTAAGGCTTCTTGAAATGTCCCGGTAGCAGAATTGAAAGAAATAAAGAAAGTAAATAATCGATGTAATTTAGGGATTACTTGATTAGAGAAATGAAGGTAGAATTCAATAGGAAAACCATCAGGCCCAGGAGCTTTACCTTTTTTAATAGAGTCCATGGCAGTACGAATATCATAAGTTGTGATATCCCAATCAAGGGAAGAAAAATCAGTGTTTAATTCAAATTCCTTATGGATAGAAGAAAGATATGAGTTAATATCAGATTGTAGAGGATCTGGCGTATATAGACTTTGATTGAATTTAGTAAATTCATTAAGGATATCATTGTCTCTTAAAAGAGGCATGGAATCATCTCTTAAAATAATTTCTATTTAGTTTGCTCTTTTTTAATTTTAAGATAATTTGCTAAGAGTTTACCTGCTTTAGTTTGACCACCATAGTATCTGTAACTAGATTTAAGGAGATAAGAGTTAGCCTCTTCCGTGGAGAGTTTATTGAAATCAAATGTAGCCTTAATTACATTATCTAAACAGGTCTTTGGATACGAAGTAGGATTGTTCAAAGATTTGGATACGAAGTAGGATTGTTCAAAGATTTAATAGGTTTACTTACATCTAGTGCTTTTTAAAAAAATGTATTTTCTTTTTGGTGAGAACATAAGCAATGCTAAAATCTCTAGAAGCAGCAAATAATTGGAAGTGATAAATTAGGAGATTCATTCAGAGAGAAAATTCTGTTATAAAAGTATCAAATCGTTGTGTGAAAGAGGTATCCAATAAAAGAGAAATATTGAAGCACCAACGTCTAACTTTGGGGGGAAGGGGAAGGTGGTCTAGATCTAGAATTACTGGTGCATGATCAGAAATTAAAATGGTGCCTATCTCAGCTCATAAGATGTGTTGAGATAAAGGTTTTGAAACAAAAAGGTGATCAATAGTAGACTGAGAGAAATGTACAGGGGAGAAAAAAGTATATTCTGTTAAACAGAGGTTTCAAATTCTCCAGGAATCAATAAGGAATCTTTGTTTGATGGCTGTGGTGAATTGTTTGTGAATGTAGGAAGGGACAAAACTTGGAGGAGCGATCTAAAAAAGGATCCATTACCAGATTGCATTCCCCACCAAAATCTAAGTAGTCATCAGAAATAGACATCAGTTTGGGTGTAATTGAGGGCCAAAATGTTTTCTCAGGATGTATGGGTGCATAAATATTAGAAACAGATATTGGTATTTTGTTTACTTGTAATCATATGAGAAGCCATCAACCTTCTTGATATGATTCTTATGATAGCAAGGTAACATCCAAAAAAGTTTTACACAGAATTACAACTCCATTACGTTTCCCATTACCTGGTTCGGAAAATGCATATCCCACCCAATGTCTAACAAGTTTTTTGGTCTCAAATTCAGTAAGATGAGTTACCTGTGACAAAGCAATATCAGCATTTAATTTAGCTAAATGAGTAAGAACTCTTCGTTGTTTAATACGTGAGCCTATCCCTTTTACATTCCAAGTGATAATGCATAAAGTCATGAATAAAGAATGGCAGTGGAGACTATCAATTACATAAATTGTTTAATCGAGTAAAAAATGAAACCATGCATTTCTCAGCAGAGAGAAATATAGCAGAAAATAACACTTTGAAAGAGAAGGAGCAAGATGAAGAATACAAAATAAAGAAGAAAGCAAACATAGGAGAGAGTATGAAAATAGAAGGACAGAAAAGGAAATGCAGATAGAGAAAAGAAAACATGAAAATGATAAAAGAAATAAGAATGTTGACAGAAACAAAATAAGACAAAAGACATACCAAATACCTGGAAAAAATAATCAGGAGTGGTGCAACCACAAAAGGGTAGATGACACCAACTGGGTTCCAGAGGCGGCTGGAGGGGAGACACCCAGACCATAGATATGGGTATAAAAATAGGAGAATTTGACGGACACGACACAAAAAGAGGGTACCTAACAAGTGAAGAAAAATATATACATTATTATCTTATACAAAGATATACCTTTAAGAGACTAATAAAGCATGAAGTTAAATAGTAGGTTAACCTAGACATTAAAAAATACAGCAACAACAATGTGAAACATAAAAAGAAATTTATATGAAGCCTTCAAGTGAAAGGGTATTTAGAAATGTCCATTGTTTCCATTTTACAGTAGTCAATACATTTCTGCTGCATGGAGTGATCTTTGTACATTATCGTTATGTAAATGGAAGTTGCTTTAAAGAAGCACGGATGGAAAAGACCAAATCTGGCTCCAAGGGAACGAAACGCAGGTCGCATGTCTAGAAATTTCTTCTGTCTGTCTACTGTAGCTTTAGCCAGATCTTGAACAAAATATAATGGGTTTCCTTACCAAGTAACTTACCTTATTTCCTTGTAATCATTTCATCTTCATGATTGGAAAATTCAAATTCATCTCATTTATTGTATGCGCCTGGTTGCCCAATGCATTTCGGGCCACAGCCCTTCATCAGGGGCATAATATCTGTAATTTTTAAAGGAAACATTAGGTCAGTCGCCACACATATCCTTAAATCAATTTATTACCTGGAGTTAAAATGCATTTCTCGCATAGTGTTGTCATGCGTTTTAACGAAAGTGTGACCCCAGTGTGACACGGTGAAATCCCAATGAAGAGAAATAGAAATTTCGAGCACCATTCTCAAAATGCACGTGTTCGATGAACCGGTCTCGTCCCAGTAAATATAATCACAAACGAATGTAACCTAAGATCTATAACGCGTGCTCCGGGTGTCATAGTAATTTTCCCCGTGGTGTCATGTGTCCGGTTCATACGGGCGGTTGTGGTAAACATGCTCTATTGAAGACAAAGATTATTTACTCAAAAAGAATCCCGCAGTACCATACCTATACATGATCCCTAACATTCACAAGCACGCCATCAAACCTCCTTTCAGACCAATAGCATCGACGATAAATTCTATACATGAACCAGTAGGGAAATATCTTGATAAACATCTGCAACCTCTAGTTCAAAGCATGACAACCTACATCAAAGACACAAAAAACTTTCTTAATATATTGGAATCTTTTAAAACAAGAATTACCAACTACACCATCCTGTGCACTATTGATGTAAAATCCTTGTACACTTCCATCCCTCATAATCTTGGCATCGCTGCAGTAGAATCTTTCTTGATCACCAGTGATAAAGAGGACTCTTTGAAAGTTTTTCTAATGGAATTTTTGCATTTTACTTTATATCATTCATATTTCAGATGGCAGAATAAGTATTATATACAAACATCGGGTACTTCGATGGGCAATTGTGCCGCCCCCACATATGCTAATTTGTTTATGTATCAATTTGAACTATACAACATCCTAAATCAAGAGGTATGGAAAAATCACCTGATTACATACAAGAGATACATAGACGACATTTTCATCTTATGGGAAGGACCCGAACACACACTTCTAGAAGCTATTGAAAACCTCAACAAGGTCGATCAGAGAATTGAATTTACTGCATCAATCAGTGCTCACCAAATTACATTCCTGGATACAAGTATTATCAAACACAATGGACAACTGAATACCCAAGTTTACCCAAAACCAACTGACCGGAACAATCTATTACACTTTCATTCATTTCACCAACCATGACTGAAGAGACACTTGCCATACTCTCAATTACTCCGCCTCAAAACAATCTCGGCCACTGATGAACAATACAAAAAGAGTGCAGAGGTGTGCATCAATAAATTTAAGGATAGAGGATATCCAGAATTGATAGTAAAGGAAGCGATGACCAAAGCAGATACCAAAATGAGAGAGGAGTTACTACGACCTACAAATACAGAAGATGGTACCAACAGAATGGTATTTGTATCTAAATACTCAACAGCAAGCCATCGTATAAAGAAAATCATTTTGAAATACTGGCCGATGCTAAAAACAGAGACAGATTTTAATGGGATCTTTGAGTCACCACCAAGATTTGCTTACCAAAGAACTCGAAATTTGAAACAACTACTTAAGCTACCTAAGAATACTTCAGATAAGTTTAAAGAAACTTTACCCTGCTTGAATTGCGGTAACTGCAATGCCATTATAAAAGGTAACACTATTAGACACCCTCACACGGGAATTTCAATCAAATTAAAAGTTACAGCAACTTGCAATAGTGAAAATCTCATATACTTGTTGAAGTGTCCCTGTGGACTAGCGTATGTTGGTAAAACTGAACGCAAAATGCGGGTACGTATGAATGAACACAAAAGCAATATACGTACAGGAAACCAGAAGTCACCTGTGGCGGTGCATTTTAACACCTTTAAGCACAACATCAGCCAACTACGTTTTTGTGTTTTAGAACTAGTTACACCCATTCAGGGACGTGATAACACCAAGCATCTTTTACTGCGAGAAACTCATTGGATGTATTTTCTCAATACAGTAAACCCCAAAGGACTAAATGAGAAACTGGAATTTAGTTGTTTTCTTTGAGCAATTCGGTAAAGAGACATTCACTTGTGGATACTTATAATGCATTTATGTATGTCATGTTTATGCACATTTATAACAGTTTTCATTTGTTCAGTTTTTAAATACATTGACAACCTGTGAAATATCAGAAGAAGACCGATTAGAAACACGAGCATCACCATGCGAGTAAGGTGTAATCTTTGGTATGATCACACTGTCTAGGATTCACCACTGTATAGAATGCCTTTTTTTTAATATGAGGTATTTTATTGGTAAACCCATCTGCAACTGTTCGCCAACTGAGAGATATACACTGTTGAAACACCACAACATTTTAAATTTTTAAACATCACAGGACTCTGTGAGACTCGTATCACTAAAAAACTACGAATTCTTTTATTTTCATACACCACGTGACACCTTGACGTATCACGTTCTATACTACGGCGCTTCGGTTAATGGCACCCGTTATCTCGCGATCACCACCAGTGGAAGCACCAAGCACTTTCGTGAAAGCCGACTTGCGATCAACTCGGGTAAGAGGCTGGATATTGCCAGTATTATTCTTTACTTTGTACTCAATACACAGTTGTACCAGAATGGTTTTTTGTAATACCATTAATTATTATTTAGGAAAGAGCTGTGACGAGGTTAAGGCCGTGATATTGAGGAACTCTCACCGCCAACACTTTTTTCTAGTAAGCACCATGTACTATATCCGCTCACTACCGAAAATTATTAGCAACACAGCGTTGTCTCTAAGCACGTATCTACAATTTTCTTTACTCAGGTCGGCCCATGAGAGCTCTCTGTTTTTTAGATAAAACCCACGCTATGTATATACTGGGTAAGTGCACACTAGACGGCTTGACGTTTACACATTTTAACACGAGTTTCACAGCATGTTTACCACAACCGCCCGTAAGAACCGGACACATGACACCATGGGGAAATTACTATGACACCCGGAGCACGCATTATAGATCTTAGGTTACATTTGTTTGTGATTATATTTACTGGGACGAGACCGGTTCATCGAACACATGCATTTTGAGAATGGTGTTCGAAATTTCTATTTCTCTTCATTGGGATTTCACTGTGTCACACTGGGGTCACACTTTCGTTAAAACGCATGACAACACTATGCGAGAAATGCATTTTACCTCCAGGTAATAAATTGATTTAAGGATATGTGTGGCGACTGATCTAATGTTTCCTTTAAAAATTACAGATATTATGCCCCTGATGAAGGGCTGTGGCCCGAAATGCATTGGGCAACCAGGCGCATACAAATAATGAGTTGAATTTGAATTTTCCAATCATGAAGATAAAATGATTACAAGGAAATAAGGACATAAAAAAATTTCAGATTAATCTCAAGCTACAAAAGTGGAATAAACTTGATTTGAAAAATCATTTTTTGAACCCTTGTTGAATTTACTACTTGTTTTATTCGAGTGCTAGTGGGGGACGCCCCTCTTTTTGTTGAGGACTGCGCAATTTTTATTGATGTCATTCATTTCACTCAGAAGGATTAACCCACCAGCACCACCCACTTTCTTCACATTGAGTAATCAGATCACACCGGAGTGCGTTAGACTACAAAACCATACTGCTATATTATTCTACTCTGAGTGACCAGTCAAACGCACCCACACAATGTCATACGAGGACATAGCCAGAACCACCGATCAAAGAGCAGATACATTTGCATTCACGCTTGTTGAAACTCAAAGGATCTATTCTTTAATCGAGGAAACAACAAACGTCAGTCAAAGCACAGGATCAATCCAGTCTAATATAAAGCAACTTATGTATATCTCAAAGAAAATGATAAATCAACGACTACAGGCTAGTACGCTCATCAAGTATCACAAAGTGCAAAGAATACTGAGGGGTCTACGTATCTCACTAAAATCCACACTCTGTAAGAATAACACCAAATTCACGGAAAAATGGCAAGCCATTTTAAACAAATGCTCATTAGATCTCATATTGTTAATAGTGGAAGAATTGGCAAAAGTATTGGAAGACCTCAGCAAAGAAACTCAACAACTCAAAGAGGAACTAAGTGATATGATGTCTAAGGATGAGATGGACAAGACGTTAGAAGATCTCAACCTAAAACTAGATACATACACTAAGGAAATTAATGAGAGAAAAATCAGGAAATTTCGCCGAGACACCATGGACTATAAATTAGGGGAGGTGTACAGTTGGGCGGACATATACGCTCAGAGACGTCAACAAAAACCTAATTATGGAAGATTTTCAGACACGGATGCTTCCTCGTCAGACGATACACAACGGAGTGACCACAGATCGAAAGAAAGAACGTATTATAAAGCACAACAACCGAGCGAAACAAACAGAGGAAACATTGAGGACGCAGGTCCATCTTCATCATCAACAACTACAGACAACCGTCCTATTTTAGAGAAAGGCCGAAGGCCACCAGACGAGGCAGGAGGGGATCCTGCAAAAAACAAACAACCACTAGCCAAGGGCACTCGGAGCCAAAGAATCTTGTGATCAATATTTCTAAGCAACAATTGAATACGTTTCAGATAGAAACTCTCCAAAAAGGTAGCTCATTTGTACCAACTCATCACTCGCACTGTTTAGACACAGAAATCAGCATGTACAAATTTATGCGGACCATCCGCAAACGACATTTGTTTTCTAATGTTATCCAAGAGCCAACTCAACCAAAAGCTAACACATTACTCGGACTAAGATCCAAAAGCACTTACCTGGCCCCAGTGAGCCATAAAGTTCTAGATGCTTTTGAAACAGTCATAAAAAAGGAGCTAAATAACATTTACAAGCAACCAAAATCGAAAGCTACGAACATCACTCAAAAAGAAAGACAAGCCTTGATACAAATTGCTTCAAACACTGAAATCACTATTTGTCAAGCCGACAAGGGAGGAGCTATGGTAATTTTGGACACCAGCTACTACATGGATAAAGTTGAGGAACATGTAAGTGACACTAATACTTATACACTTATTGATTTCGACCCTACGGGCGAATTTCAAAAAATCTTACTTAACATTCTAAATCAATATTTGGACAATGGGAGCATCTCTATCGAAGACAAAGATTATTTACTCAAAAAGAATCCCGAGGTACCATACCTATTCATGATCCCTAAAATTCACAAGCACGCCACCAAACCTCCTTTCAGACCAATAGTATCGACGGTAAATTCTATACATGAACCAGTAGGGAAATATCTCGATAAACATCTGCAACCTCTAGTTCAAAGCATGACAACCTACATCAAAGACACAACAAACTTTCTTAATATATTGGAATCTTTTAAAACAAGAATTACCAACTACACCATCCTGTGCACTATTGATGTAAAATCCTTGTACACTTCCATCCCTCATAATCTTGGCATCGCTGCAGTAGAATCTTTCTTGATCACCAGTGATAAAGAGGACTCTTTGAAAGTTTTTCTAATGGAATTATTGCATTTTACTTTATATCATTCATATTTCAAATGGCAGGATAAGTATTATATACAGGCATCGGGTACTTCGATGGGCAATTGTGCCGCCCCACATATGCTAATTTGTTTATGTATAGATTTGAACTAGACAACATCCTAAATCAAGAGGTATGGAAAAAACACCTGATTACATACAAGAGATACATAGACGACATTTTCATCTTATGGGAAGGACCTGAACACAGACTTCTAGAAGCTATTGAAAACCTCAACAAGGTTGATCAGAGAATTGAATTTACCGCATCAATCAGTGCTCACCAAATTACATTCCTGGATACAAGTATTATCAAACACAATGGACAACTGAATACCCAAGTTTACAGAAAACCGACTGACCGGAACAATCTATTACACTTTCATTCATTTCACCAACCATCACTGAAGAGACACTTGCCATACTCTCAATTACTCCGCCTCAAAAGAATCTCATCCACTGATGAACAATACAAAAAGCGTGCAGAGGTGTGCATCAATAAATTTAAGGATAGAGGATATCCAGAATTGATAGTAAAGGAAGCGATGACCAAAGCAGATACCAAAATGAGAGAGGAGTTACTACGACCTACAAATACAGAAGATGGTACCAACAGAATGGTATTTGTATCTAAATACTCAACAGAAAGCCATCGTATTAAGAAAATCATTTTGAAATACTGGCCGATGCTAAAAACAGAGACAGATTTTAATGGGATCTTTGAGTCACCACCAAGATTTGCTTACCAAAGAACTCGAAATTTGAATCAACTACTTAAGCTACCTAAGAATACTTCAGATAAGTTTAAAGGAACTTTACCCTGCTTGAATTGCGGTAACTGCAATGCCATTATAAAAGGTAACATTATTAGACACCCTCACACAGGAATTTCAATCAAATTGAAAGTTATAGCAACTTGCAATAGTAAAAATCTCATATACTTGTTGAAGTTTCCCTGTGGACTAGCGTATGTTGGTAAAACTGAACGCAAAATGCGGGTACGTATGAATGAACACAAAAGCAATATACGTACAGGAAACCAGAAGTCACCTGTGGCGGTGCACTTTAACACCTTTAAGCACAACATCAGCCAACTACGTTTTTGTGTTTTAGAACTAGTTACACCCATTCAGGGACTTGATAACACCAAGCATCTTTTACAGTGAGAAACTCATTGGATGTATTTTCTCAATACAGTAAACCCCAAAGGACTAAATGAAAAACTGGAATTTAGTTGTTTTCTTTGAGCAATTCGTTATAGAGACATTCACTTGTGGATACTTATAATACATTTATGTATGTCATGTTTATGCACATTTATAACAGTTTTCATTTGTTCAGTTTTTAAATACATTGACAACCTGTGAAATATCAGAAGAAGACCGATTAGAAACACGAGCATCACCATGCGAGTTAGGTATAATCTTTGGTATGATCACACTGTCTAGGATTCACCACTGTATAGAATGCCTTTTTTTAATATGAGGTATTTTGTTGGTAAACCCATCTGCAACTGTTCGCCAACTGAGAGATATACACCGTTGAAACACCACAAAATTTTTAATTTTTAAACATCACGGGACTCTGTGGGACACGTATCACTAAAAAACTACGAATTCTTTTATTTTCATACACCACTTGACACCTTGACGTATCACGTTCTATACTACGGCGCTTCGGTTAATGGCACCCGTTATCTCACGATCACCACCAGCGGAAGCACCAAGCACTTTCGTGAAAGCCGACTTGCGATCAACTCGGGTAAGAGGCTGGATATTGCCAGTATTATTCTTTACTTTGTACTCAATACACAGTTGTACCAGAATGGTTTTTTGTAATACCATTACTTATTATTTAGAAAAGAGCTGTGACGCGGTTAAGGCCGTGATATTGAGGAACTCTCACCGCCAACACTTTTTTCTAGTAAGCACCATGTACTATATCCGCTCACTACCCAAAATTATTAGCAACACAGCGTTGTCTCTAAGCACGTATCTACAATTTTCTTTACTCAAATCGGACTGTGAGAACTCTTTGTTTTTTAGATAAAACCCACGTTATGTATATACTGGGTAAGTGCACACTAGACGGCTTGACGTTTACACATTTTAACACGAGTTTCACAGCATGTTTACCACAACCGCCCGTAAGAACCGGACACATGACACCACGGGGAAAATTACTATGACACCCGGAGCACGCGTTATAGATCTTAGGTTACATTCGTTTGTGATTTTATTTACTGGGACGAGACCGGTTCATCGAACACGTGCATTTTGAGAATGGTGCTCGCAATTTCTATTTCTCTTCATTGGGATTTCACCGTGTCACACTGAGGTCACACTTTCGTTAAAACGCATGACAACACTATGCGAGAAATGCATTTTAACTCCAGGTAATACATTGATTTAAGGATATGTGTGGCGACTGACCTAATGTTTCCTTTAAAAACTACAGATATTATGCCCCTGATGAAGGGCTGTGGCCCGAAATGCATTGGGCAACCAGGCGCATACAAATAATGAGTTGAATTTGAATTTTCCAATCATGAAGATGAAATGATTACAAGGAAATAAGGACATAAAAAAGTTTCAGATTAATCTCAAGCTAGAAAAGTGGAATAAACTTGACTTGAAAAATCGTTTTTTGAACACTTGTTGAATTTACTACTTGTTGTATTCGAGTGCTAGTGGGGGACGTCCCTCTTTTTGTTGAGGACAGCGCAATTTTTGTTGCATTCTGGGTAGCTCCCATCCCTGACCTATAAAATAGTACTGCCCCATCTGCCCCCCAGGGGGGGCAGAAAGACAGTCTGTGGCAAAATTGAATGGGGGAGCAAAGGCCCTTGTCCAAGGGTCCGCTCCTCCCTCTCCGGTGGCTAGTGGCTGGATCCCTGCTTGGGGATCGCTCTCCTGGGGAGATCCCCAAGAAGGGATCCACTAGGGAAGGGTACCATTAGAAAGGGGAGATAAGATTCTCCCCTTTCCAACGATACCTCTCCCAAGTGTTTCGCTGCTAAGGGGGCTGAGATAGCCCCACGAGCACCAAAACAATGAAACCGAAACTATGTTTCAGATTCATTTTCAATGCAATGACGTCAGCGCGCCATATACGCGATCGTCATTGCATTGGAAATGCAAAAACGGCCTTGGGAGGTTGGGGAAGCTCTTCCCCACCTCCTGAGGACAACAAAAAAAGGAAATCCCTCTGCTGTCTGCAGCAGAATGATTTAGTGCCCCTGTACTCATGACCGAATGGTTCCATCATGAGCACAGGAGCACTGGTGCTCATGACTGAACCATTCCGTCATGAGCACCGAAAGGGTTAAAACTATTGCGACCCTTGACCTTGCCAGGTAGGTCGCTCCCCCACCACACAGCTCCGCCTGTGCTGTCTGCCCGCTGCTCCTGTAGGTAAGATCGCCCTCCGCTTGTGGCCCCGGTGCCAGTTTTGTCTGCTTGTCTCCCCTTTTCCTTTCTGTGCCCCTCGCTGCCCCACTGTTGTTGTGCCCGTGATTTGCCTGCTCTCCCCCCGTTTTTTTCCTTTCTGTGCCCTTCGCTGCCCCACTGTTGTTTACCCGTGATTTGCCTGCTCTCCCCCCGTTTTTTCCTTTCTGTGCCCCTCGCTGCCCCACTGTTGTTGTGCCCGTGATTTGCCTGCTCTCCCCCGTTTTTCCTTCTGTGCCCCTCGCTGCCTATCGCCATTCCCGCCGCTGCGTCCCTGCGGCCCCGCCCCTGACTGCCCATTCGCTGCCCCTGCCTCCCGCCTCCCAGCTGCTCCTCCCTCCCACCTCCCCATAAATGGCGGCCGCTGCACGCGTGAGGAGAGCGACCCTTGACCTTGCCAGGTAGGTCGCTCCCCACCACACAGCTCCGCCTGTGCTGTCTGCCCGCTGCTCCTGTAGGTAAGATCGCCCTCCGCTTGTGGCCCCGGTGCCAGTTTTGTCTGCTTGTCTCCCCTTTTCCTTTCTGTGCCCCTCGCTGCCCCACTGTTGTTGTGCCCGTGATTTGCCTGCTCTCCCCCGTTTTTCCTTCTGTGCCCTTCGCTGCCCCACTGTTGTTTACCCGTGATTTGCCTGCTCTCCCCCGTTTTTTTCCTTTCTGTGCCCCTCGCTGCCCCACTGTTGTTGTGCCCGTGATTTGCCTGCTCTCCCCCGTTTTTTCCTTTCTGTGCCCCTCGCTGCCCCACTGTTGTTGTGCCCGTGATTTGCCTGCTCTCCCCCGTTTTTCCTTCTGTGCCCCTCGCTGCCCCACTGTTGTTGTGCCCGTGATTTGCCTGCTCTCCCCCCGTTTTTTCCTTTCTGTGCCCCTCGCTGCCCCACTGTTGTTGTGCCCGTGATTTGCCTGCTCTCCCCCGTTTTTCCTTCTGTGCCCCTCGCTGCCCCACTGTTGTTGTGCCCGTGATTTGCCTGCTCTCCCCCCGTTTTTCCTTCTGTGCCCCTCGCTGCCCCACTGTTGTTTACCCGTGATTTGCCTGCTCTCCCCCGTTTTTTCCTTTCTGTGCCCCTCGCTGCCCCACTGTTGTTGTGCCCGTGATTTGCCTGCTCTCCCCCCGTTTTTCCTTTCTGTGCCCCTCGCTGCCCCACTGTTGTTGTGCCCGTGATTTGCCTGCTCTCCCCCGTTTTTCCTTCTGTGCCCCTCGCTGCCTATCGCCATTCCCGCCGCTGCGTCCCTGCGGCCCCGCCCCCTGACTGCCCATTCGCTGCCCCTGCCTCCCGCCTCCCAGCTGCTCCTCCCTCCCACCTCCCCATAAATGGCGGCCGCTGCACGCGCCGCGCAGCGGACGTGCGCAGCGGGCGCGCCGCTGGCGCGCCGAGGCGCGCCTAAGGCAAGCCCGTCTGCGCCCGTCCGCGACTGGACCGCGCCCAGCGCCAGAACCCCTGGATCCCACCGATGCAACACCACTCGACGGACCTACGACGCCGCCACACTCACCGCACTCAATGCCGGCCGGAACCCTGCCTGCTACCGAGCCTCACCGAGACGCACCCACGGACCCTTCACCTGCCAAACCTGCCGATTCACCTGCCCCCTGACGTGCACCACCTCCGCCAAGTCGAGCAACAGCAGCAACCACCTGAAATGCATCCTGCTGAACACCCGCTCCGTCCACAGGCACGACGTGGAACTCTGGGACCTGCTCGACGCAACAGCACCGGACATCGCCTTCCTCACCGAAACCTGGATGAACGCCTCCTCAGCGCCTGACATCGCCATAGCCATCCCGGATGGATACAAGATCACCCGGAGGGACCGCGTCAACCAGACGGGAGGAGGCATCGCCATCGTACACAAGAACACCATCCGCATCTCGACTAACTCCGACGAGACCTTCACCGCCGCCGAACACCTACACTTCCAGATACACACGGACCCCAAGACCACCCTCCGAGGCACCCTCATCTACAGACCCCCGGGACCACGCACACTATTCAGCGAAGACATCGCAGACTTCATCAGCCCGCACGCCATGCCCTCCGCCGACTACATCCTCCTAGGGGACCTCAACTTCCACCTGGAGAACAACAACGACAGAAACACCACCGCCCTGCTGGACAACCTCGCCAACCTCGGACTCAAGCAACTGGTGAACACGCCCACCCACTACGCCGGCCACACGCTTGACCCCGTCTTCTCGTCCAGCAAGCACATCTCCTTCAGCCACGCCACCGGACTCCACTGGACCGACCACAGCTGCGTCCACTTCAGCTTCAGAAAGACTGCGACCCACCACCACCCGCAACAGGCTCCCGCCGGAGCTGGAGCAAGATCACCGCCGAGCAGCTCACCGCCTCCCTCAGCCAGAACACACCCACCGACACAACGGACCCAAACGAAGCAGCCAGCAACCTCGCCAAGTGGCTGACCGCCTGCGCCGACGACCTCGCACCACTAAAAACCCTCCCAGCAGACCCGGAAGCAAGAAAACCCCTTGGTTCACCAACGAACTCAAGGAATCCAAGAAGAACTGCCGCACTCTCGAGAAAACCTGGCGACTCGTCCAGACCACAGACAACAGGACCGCCCTCAAGCACGCCACCCGCAAACACCACCAGCTGATCCGTGCCACCAAGAAGTCGGCACTCAAAGAACGACTGGACAACAACGCCCATGACAGCAAGGAACTTTTCAGCATCGTCAAAGAGTTCTCCAACCCCAGCGCCGGAAACAACGACATCACCCCCTCGCAAGACCTCTGCAACTCACTCTCCGCGTTCTTCCACCGCAAGATCACCGACATACACAACAGCTTCGACGCACAAACAACGCACCCTACCGCCGAACCAATGCCCGCCACCACCACCCTCTGCAACTGGACCCCGATCAACACCGAAGACACCACCCGCACGATGAACTCCATCCACTCCGGATCACCAACCGACCCCTGCCCACACCACGTCTTCAACAAAGCCGACGCCACCATCGCACCCCATCTCCGGGACATCATCAACTCCTCCTTCCACACCGCCACCTTCCCGGAGAGCTGGAAGCACGCCGAGCTTACCGCCCTCCTGAAGAAACCAACGGCGGACCCCACCGACCTCAAGAACTACCGCCCCATCTCGCTCCTTCCGTTTCCGGCCAAAGTCATCGAGAAGACCGTCAACAGACAGCTTGCCGCCTTCCTCGAGACGAATGGATCCCTCGACCCCTCGCAGTCCGGGTTTCGGGCCAACCACAGCACCGAGACCGCCCTTATCGCAGCCACCGACGACATCAGAACCCTAACCGACAACGGGGAAACAGCTGCCCTCATCCTCCTGGACCTCTCCGCGGCGTTCGACACCGTCTGCCACCGCACCCTAGTGAAGCGCCTCAGCAACATCGGAATCCGAGAGAAAGCACTGGAATGGATCATCTCGTTCCTCGCCGGAAGAACCCAGAGAGTCCGCCTCTCCCCGTTCAGATCCGAAGCCACCGAAGTCATCTGCGGCGTTCCACAAGGATCCTCACTCAGCCCGACCCTCTTCAACGTCTACATGAGCCCCCTCGCAGCCATCGCACGCCGACACAACCTCAACATCATCTCCTACGCCGACGACACCCAGCTGATCCTCTCCCTCACCAACGACCCCACCACCGCCAGAGCCAACCTGCACGACGGGATGAGAGACGTCGCCGACTGGATGAGGAACAGCCGCCTTAAACTGAACTCAGACAAGACGGAAGTCCTCATCCTGGGCTCTTCACCCTCCGCCTGGGACGACTCCTGGTGGCCCCCGGCCCTGGGCACCGCACCCAAGCCAACGGACCACGCACGCAACCTGGGCTTTATCCTGGACTCCTCCCTATCGATGACCAGACAAGTCAACGCCGTCTCATCTTCATGCTTCAACACCCTGCGCATGCTCCGCAAGATCTTCAGATGGATCCCCACTGAAACCAGGAAGACCGTCACCCAGGCACTCGTCACCAGCCGACTGGACTATGGGAACACCCTCTACGCCGGAACCACAGCCAAACTTCAAAAGAGACTCCAGCGCATCCAGAACGCCTCCGCACGACTCATCCTGGACATCCCCGACACAGCCACATCACCGTACACCTGAAAGACCTGCACTGGCTCCCCGTCAGCAAGAGAATCACGTTCAGACTCCTCACCCACGCACACAAGGCCCTCCACGACCTGGGCCCAAAGTACCTCAACGACCGCATGTCCTTCTACACGCCCACACGCCAGCTACGATCAACCAGCCACGCCCTCGCCACCGTACCACGCATCCGCAGAACCACCGCCGGAGGAAGATCCTTCTCCTACCTGGCGGCCAAGACCTGGAACTCCCTCCCCACTCACCTTCGGCGAACCCAGGACCATCTCGCCTTCAGGAAGCAGCTCAAGACCTGGCTGTTCGAGCAGTAACTTACCCCCTCCCCCAGCGCCTTGAGACCCTCCCGGGTGAGTAGCGCGCTCTATAAATGCCGTGATTGATTGATTGATTGATTGCAAACAAATAAAAACATTTAGAACAACAACCCAGAAATACAATATCAGTTAAAGAAGCAGGACATCACCTTCCATCTCAAGAAGCTCCACTGACTCCCCATTCAGAAGAGATGCCAGTTCAAGATGCTGATCCTCACCTTCAACGCCCTCCACAACCAGGCACCAGAGTACATCAACCACCAACTTAACTTTCACCTTCCCTCCAGACACCTACGCCCCTCCTCCCTCTGCCTCGCCCACACACCTTCATCTGCCTCAGCAACAGTGGAGGACACTCCTTCTCCTACCTCGCCGCAAAGGCCTGGAACGACCTCCCACTCCACCTACAGACCTCCTCCTCTCTGCTGGAATTCAGAAAAGGACTCAAGACCCGGATGTTCGACTGAGCCTCCAGCGGCATTACCCGTAGTGCCTGGATTCCATCACGGGTGACTAGCCACGCTTTACAAATCCAGAATGATTGATTGTACAAAACTACAGTGCATCATAGAGCAACACAACAAAAGCCCAACCACGAAACAATGAAAAACAACAAATAATAGAAATAAAACACAACAACAAAAAACAGAACACAACCTTACACAATATAATTATGTGCTGTTTTGAGTTGGGGTATTATTCTGCGTGCTTTGTTGCATTGTGTTGTATTTTATGTATATGCTGTTGTGAATTTGCTTTAGTGTTGTTGTGATGGTAGCTTGCTGTACTGGATTGCATTTTCTGGTACTGTGCTATGTAATGCGTTTGTGGGGCTGCTGTACCTCAACTGCAACCTGTCTGCTTAAATGCGCTCCACCAGTTTTGTTACAATTTACTGCTGTTGCAAATTTCCTTGAGTGAGATCACCAGCCGCTTTTTTGGAAACATATCCAAGTCGAAGGACCTGATTATGATCTTGGCGGACGGGGTTACTCCCTCACGAACGTGAGGGATATCCTGTCCGCCAATTTACAATTCCATTATATCCTATGGAACTTGCAATATGGCTGATGGGATATCCCTCACATTTGTGACGGGGTATCCCATCCACCTGTATCGTAATCAGGCCGTAAATCTATACTGATACCTGCAGAAAGTCACTAGCAATCTAATAGAATATTTCCTAAATTGGCTTTGATCCACTGAGCTAATAAAGCATCTTGCAATCTAAAATTAAGAATTCAGGTTTTGAAAAACAGATTTTCAAAGATTAAGCAAAATATGTGTCAAATTAAAGCCTTTGCTATATCTTATTCTAAAGCGTTTCCCCGAATAACCAAAAAGCAGCACAGTACATGCTCTTCATAATAGTATTTTATGTGGGCTTTATTAATCACTCTTCATCTACTGGTCCTAAAATAGGGCGAGTCAGGCGTCTTTTATATAACTGTCATTCTAAATGTTCCTGTCCTAGTTTCATTCACCGACTGACTCACAATGACGCAGATTTACGATCTCCAGAGGGAGCAGATATGTTTGTTTAGACACAATAGCGAGCAGCGCTTTTGACAGCCCAACGTGAGGCACCGAACAGCATAATTGATCATTTCGTCGTGCCATCTCTCGAATTTCACACTGTTATCGCGTTTCCTTTTTCGCTCGCTGCACACACCTGTGTGTCATGGCGGACTATTGCAGGTCGAGAGCGAGGGCTGCAATTCCCGCTCGCGACTCATGAGCAGGAGATTTGACTTGACCCATAGGTGGCTCTGCTTTAAGGAGTGTATCCCCAGCCTCCACAGGCCGAGCCAGCAGGTAACAGCACACCTTGGCGCCCTGCTCGGCAGAACACAGTGGGACATTGTGCCACTCATAAAAGGCCCATTGGTTACCTTGTCTGCCTATGATGCCAACCAGTGTGAGGTCGATCTGAAAGGCTGTCTTTAGAAGGGAAAAATCTAGAAGGTTGGGGCACCTGAACAGAGGAAAAGCTTTATTCGCCTTATTAACTCCCAGCAGTCGCGGTCGGTGTAGGTGTGCCGGCCGGGCGGTGACGTGGGGCGGGGAGGGGCAGGGTGGGGGTAGCAAAGTATGGATTACGGACCTATACAGGTAAGTAAACATTTAAATCAATAAAACGAATTTCGTTGCGCGCACTGCATCGCATTTGGCGATGCAGTGCGCCCAACGAAATTCGTTTTATTGATTTAAATGTTTACTTACCTGTATAGGTCCGTAATCCATACTTTGCTACCCCCACCCTGCCCCTCCCCGCCCCACGTCACCGCCCGGCCGGCACACCTACACCGACCGCGACTGACTCCCAGACAACTTTTCATTTGAACTGCACAGGTGCCCCCTGCTATTTGTACACTGCTGTTTGTTTAGCTGGAACCTTTCTTTTGAGGCTGCGGTTTGATCCTGCAGGATAAGCGAAATCACCATTCATCCCATGCTGCAGGCTGGCTCTGTGGAAGCGCACTCATTGATTCATGGCCATGACTGGCAGCTCGGCCTGTTCCATCTATTCTTTGGCTCTGTGCGCTGCATGTGAAATTACTTTCACCTTAGATTCTACAAGCAGCAAATCAGACTGTCACGCTTTATAGACAGGTCTTATTATCATTGCTGATTGTCTTTCACCCCAAACCGGCCTGATGACAAAGGGCGAAACTGCACGTATGTTTTAATTATTTTTATATTCTGTGTATGGCGCGTGCCTTCACCCAGAGCGTGGCGGCCTCTGGCGCAGATCTCCATTAGAAACGGGCAATGCTATTCAAACAAAACACACAAAATGGACATTTTTTAATATTGACGTAAAAAAGCAGAGGCGGCAGACAAAATAGGCTGTCTCAACACTCATCCCTGCAGAATCATATGTGCCTGTTATGCCAGTAAACAGCGTCCCAGAGGTCCGCAGGAAAATGGCAGAAATGGGGACATTTATCAGCCTGTCACAAGAGCGAGCTCTGCTGTTATTCAATTCATTTTCCACCACCGGATGAATATATTGGCGGATAGTCATGGTAAGTGCAAAGATTCCACAGATATCTTCTAAAACTGAGAAGCAGACAGAACACAGATTTTCAGTATAAAAAGCAGGAAATATATTCCACCTTTATTATGTGTAGAAAGATTTACAGGTTTAACACTCTACAATGCTGTCCTTAATTTAATCTGTACGATGCAAATGTGAGAAATTGCTTTGCTATCTCCACAAATGCCCTGATTACAAGGATCGCACAATAGTGAGTGTAAATTGTCCATCCACTAATACCTGCGCACCCACAAATTACTAGTAGTCCTGGTAGTAAGGTAAGTGGCAAGTATTTATAGTTAAAGGTCACTGCCCAGGTCTGTGTTACAGCATACTTTTAACTGGGGGTACCAGATCAGTGCACAATATCACAACGAATGCAGAGCCCTCAGTGCAGCCGCAAATTTGTGCTTGCTTTGGGGACAGTGTATTAGTCAAAGATAGACCTGGGGCCATATTACGGAAAAGCCCCGGGCGCGCAACAGACGTTTGCGCCCGCTTTGCATGCCCCCGGGGCACTTTGGTATTACAGAAGGGGACGCAGACGCTTGTGCGTCCCCTTCTGTAATACCGATAGCGCTGGTGCACATAAAGCACCAGCGATATCATCAGGGGGCGTTCCCTCATTTGCATGGGGGAAGGCCCCATGAAAATGAGGGATTCCCATTGCCTCTGCACCCGTGCCGTATTACAGACGCGGGCGCAGAGGCAAAGAAGCTGTCAGGAGGCACACTGACAGTGCACCACTTAAAAGGTGCTGCACTGTCAGTGGGCCCCCCTGATAGCAACCCTTTGGAGGGTGTAAAGAGGGTCCCATGGACTCCCCAGACATCCCCTTGCAGGCAAGTGAAATACCCCACTGCACCAACCTGCAAGTGAATCTTTAATCCCCCTTCAGAGTGCAGGTGGGTTGCCCCTGCAAAGTGAAACGCTGAGTGGCTTCAAAGCAGCCGCTCAGTATTTCACCTGAATGCGCTGCCCTGGGACAGCGCGAGTTCACGGCTACCCAGGGACAGCACATTCACTATAATGAAATGTGCGCCCAGCGCTAAACAGGAAAATGCGCCCCGCAGGTAATACAGCCCCAGATGTTTGAAGCTGCTGGAGCATTGATTCCCCAGGAGGCAGGTTACAGGGGTCTCTAGGGGCTGGGGTCAGGAGGAGGGGGGGAGGAAGAGGACTCCCTTTTCCCTATTCCAAGGAGTGCCCTCTGGGGGTGTATTGACTGTGTACCACCTCTATGTGGCTCACTGCCATTAATGCTACTGATGGCTTATTTTCTTCTTCACCCACATTTGTAACAGATACACATCTGCCTCAAAAGGGGATCTACTTAAAAATACAAAAAAGATTTCTTAAACATTAAAAAAGTATTGAAGAAACCTGCCTGGGTGTGAGTTTACAAAGATAAATTGTATAAACAGATTTTGCTTTTTAAGACTAGTTATTTCAAAATATTTAGACAACTGAAGATGGATCAAGGAGCCAATAAACAGACATAGACACAATTACAAAGAAAGACAAGTGAGAACATTTTTAATAGCTGGAGGTATCAAATCCATCAATAACAGCTAAAATCAGTGTAAACATTTCGCTTTCTCATAATCGTATGTATTTGAGGCCCTTTTCAGGACAGAAGATGTTTCCTTGGGCAATTAAAGCCCCCATCATTAGACAGTAAATATTTATGTTAAAACCAGGTAATTTAGTGAATGGACAAGTCATCAAGGAAAAGTGAGGGTATAAGTGCCCACTTCTATTAATATCTTGACATTAGAAAGGCCACAGGAGAGGTGTCAATATAGGCTGTTAACCAATACTGAAAGATAGATTCCAGTTAAGTGCTCACTCACATACGCTAGACTTGTAAAGACCAGCACTGAGGAGTCATCTGAAACACAATATTTCCTACAATAAGAAACATGGCTAGAAAACAATAATGATATATAATCAACATATGATATATATCTAACCAGGGGTCTTCAACCTTTTAATATTAGTAAGAGGTACTTATGTTCAAAGTATTGTAGTATTGTAATAGTCACCACATCAGACAAGATTACATTAGTGGCCAACCTATGCAAGATTAGCATCAGTTATCATCTCAGTACATCAGGCAGGCTTGCCAGCAGTCATGTAAAAAAGGATTTGTCAATTTGGAATGCCTTTATATGGGTAATACCTAACAATCAAAGCAACAACGTCCCTGACACCAAAGTAATAATACTAGTAATAAGCCTACCCAAAACCAAATGATTTAACACTGAAATATCAGCTTTAAATATATTTTTGAAATTGAATGATGTTTCTTCTCCAAACATCAGCTTAGGAGTTCCAAAGATACACACATTTTTATTTTGAATACACACTTTTCAATATTGATAGACATATTCATTTAGACAAGCAAAAGCATTTACTTTAGTAGATTGGACTGCACACAGGAGAGCTACTTACAGGTAGCTGAAGCGCTACTAGTATCTCACAAGCTACTGGTTGGAGAAGCCTGATACAAACAATCAGAGGAGATGAATACACAAACCTACTTGGAAAAGTGAGTCACAATAGGGACACTAAGGTGTAGATCTATCAGTCTTTCATACAACGCAGCACAGCAAGACAACTTGCTGTGCTTTGCTGTGTGAAAGGGAGAGGACAGGAATGCACCATATTTACCAATATTGATGCACTCCTGCTCTATGCCTGCACTGACGCGCAATCTGCTGTCTAGCACCAAAGCAGGCACCCTTGCATCATGGTGCAAGAGTGCCTGCCTTGCAAGCAGGACTGGTTGTATGCAGGGAGGGACAATTTCCTGCACAAAAACAATCCTCTGAGGCTTTTTCCTATTTCTAAGTGTGCTGCAGAATGCAGCACACTTAGATCGAGGAAACAAAGGGAGAAATAAAGATTTCTCCTCGTTGCACATCCCCGTGGGGAGACGTAACATTTTGACGTATTCCCAGGTTTACCAGTCTTGGTAAATCTAGGAATGTGACAAAATTCAGGGGTGGATGGGTAGGAACACCTACTCTCCACCCATGGAACGCCTTCCCAAGGCACAGTAACACAAGGCAGCAACTAGAGCTGCCTTGCGTTACTCCAGATTTACCAAGCAATGCAGGGCCACGCAAAGGAGCCTTGCTTGCTTGGCAAATCTGACTTTAGTATTGCGTTGCCCTTGCAACATCATGCGTGACACAAGGATAATGCAATGCTATGATAAATCTGTCCCTAAATGACTAGGATTCAATCCATATAGTAGGAATCCATTCAAATGAGAGAACAGGACGACTTCAGCTCACTGAATGGTAAAGAAGGGCTAATTTGAGAACCAATTCAGGATTAGAAAATGTTGATTAAACCAGGCATAGTTAAACATACTTAAAAATTTTTTTCTTTTTTTATTGGAACAGTAGAAAATAATACATATTATATAATACAATAATCTCTTCAAGAAGGCCATAAAATCACAGAAACATCTCAGATAGATACATAACAATAGATATCATAAATACTCCTCAACTAATACATTAAGTACTAAGCCATAATTATTACATTACATATCTTCATGCTTTCAGGTTTTGCATTATACTAGATTCTTTCTATTCCAAGACCCCCCACAGACTGCAAAACGTCTCATATGAGCCTGATCTTAAAGCATATCTTCTTTCCATTAATTTAACTTTACGCATTTTTAATCGTCATTGCAGAAATGTTGGAATTACTTCCGATCTCCAATTTTACAAAATAATTGATCTCGCAATCAATAAAAGAATGTATATCCTTTTTCTTTGCAAAAGGTCAATTTTTATATCCGAAGAAATAACGCAAAACTACAGTCTGAATGTCTATAGATTGGGCTAAACCTAAAATGCGAAGACAATATAATTCTATCTCATTCCAAAATACTCTAAAACCCAGACAGCTCCAGATTATATGGGTCCATGTCCCCGCCCCCGCTTGGTTACATCGGAAACAATTAGCTGAGATGTCTGGGTTTATTCTTTGTAAAAGCACAGGTGTTCTGTAGAGCAGCCATTTGGAGAAAAATTGCATTCGCCTAAAATTTGCCCCTTTTATCAAAGTAGAACTAAATTCTTTCATTTTTTTTCATACATTAAGGGAAATATCAATATTTTCTTTAACAAGCCACTTGTTTCGTACTTTCTCGTACTATTGCAGTTTTATCAAGTCTCAAAAACGAAACCCACCCACTAATAGATCTTTTCATTTTCGGTTCCAGCCATTCCTCAGCTAACTCCTGGCTTGCCTGTATTCTGCATACATCTAAGTCACTTAGAAAACCTCCAATTAACATAAAGGACCTCTGTAGAATATTTTTATGGAGCCTAATCCCGGGTTCTATATCTTTCCATCCCTTCCATGATTCTCCATTTAGGAAATCTGAAATTAAACAAAAACCATTACTTTCCAATTTTAAGGCGACATTCTTTTCTAAAAGGGGTCTTTCCCCCACATAAACATCAGTTAAGTGAGATGCACCATTAATTATTGGAATTGCGCAATGTTGGAACATCTGTGCCTTCCGCTTTATACACCACTGTAAAGTCTTATATCAAACTTTTTGGGGAGTTTTGACAATACGTAAAAATCTATAATATCATATTCTTGAAAAATATATTTCAAGAAAAAAATTATCATATCCATGGCTATTCAATGGTTTAGTGAATCTGAAAGTGGCATGTGTAAAATTCACGAAATAATAAGTTTTTAAATTAGGAAGAGCTAATCCTCCTTCTTCCAAAGGTCTAAATAAAGTGTCAAGTGCTAAGCAACGTGCTTTATTTACCCAGATAAAAGCTGTAAACATACTCTCTGTCTCCTTAAAAATGTCATCAGGAAATTCAAAGGAATCGCAGGAAACAAAAAATTATTCAGAGGAAAAACCGACATCCGGATTAGAGTGATACGACCCATTATAGAAAGAGGTAGGTTGTTCCATCTGACAAATAATGTCTTCACCTTGCTCATAAGGCGGATATAATTCAATTGAAATAAGTTATCAACTGTTGGAAAGTGGATTATTGGTAGGGGGAAATGTAGGTCTGCCACTGGCAATAAGGCCACTAACACAGTATAGGGCTCAGAATAGGTCTTAGAAAATTATTCCTATGCTCAACCCTTGGTAATGTGGCTGCGAGCAGGCAGGCTTAACTTCAAAGACAGGTATGTAAAGCATTTAAAAACACCAATTCAGTAAATAATTAAGACACAACACAAAATAAAAATCCAACACCAATTTATAAAAATAGTTAATATATTTTTATCTTTTAAATGACAACAAAACGAAAAAAATCCACTGTAGGGAACAAGAGATATGATTTTTTAAAGATTAGTCACTTTCTAGTGCTTAGAAACCAACAGTGCCCCTTTTAGTCATTTTGTTTTCTCTGACAGGGACACATTCACCTTTAGCAATTGTTCTGGAGGATTTCTCACCACTCTTGTGCAGCCTCCTCCAGCCGGATGGGTCCAGTTAGAACTCCTTCCTGAAGTTCTTCTTGCGGGTCCCAAAGTATCCAACACACAATCCAAGGTTCTGGAATCTCCAAGAGGGTCCTTGAAAGTGTGAGACTTCAATTCCCGCAATCCACTTGAACAAAACCCTTACAAATCCACTGGTAGTACTCCAGTCTGGGGATTCTTTGTGGTGATGTCCAGGTGAGCTCTGTCAACCTGTAGCTTGCAGGGAGTCCACTCTTTAGTCCTTTTGAAGCAGGTTTGATCCACAGGGCTGTAGTTTCAAATGGTGCAAAAAGGCGCAATCTTCAGAGTTCAGGCCTTTGGAAATGCACATCAAACTCTTCAGCACAGACCCTTCTGATTCTCTTAAGTTTCAAGCAGCAGATCTGAGGGGCTCTGCCCTTCTCAGATACATATTCAGTGTTCTCCGGGGTCAAGCAGGAGGTCACTCCTGTCCAATGAGCTGCAGGGTTCCACCCAAAGGTCTGACCACTTCCTGCAGAGTGTGGCAAAATGCTAACCCAGAAACCACTATTCTTGCAAAATTCAATATGTCAGAATTTTCAGCAGGCAGAGAATACCTGGCTAGACACACCCTAGGATGGCTATTCTCCATATTCCATCCCCCTTGCATCTGCTCATTCCTTCCTTAATCCTAGCATCTGGCTAGAGGTGAACAGGGGTCCTCCCCTTCGCTTGAAGTCCATGGTTAACGTCTCCCCCCCTGCTCTGGCATTCCAATGCCCAGCAACCTCTCCTCCCCGAGAGGCTCCCTAACCCCAGGGGTCATTTATCACCTCTTCAGAGCAGCCAGGCTCACCCACTTATCTCTGACCAATCAGGGCAGAGCAGTACAGGGTTACATTTTGGCTTACAGACAAAAAAAGTCTTATAACTTCTTGTCTGTACATTTAACAATAAATTCAACAATACCATATTGTTGGATTTATCATTACCATTCCACTGAGTCCTTTAATCCTAGTTTTGTGGCTTTTCTTTCTCCAGTTATTAACTAATAACCTTTTCCAATGTTAACCTAGGGCATGGGATTTGCAATGGGAAAAGTGACTTGGGTAATTTTTCCAGCACCAGGGCTTATAAAAACATATTTTATCAGTATGCTACATATATCTACAGGACCCCCACCCCAGGAAAACCTAGGTGAGACTTTAGGGGTTCTGAATATGTAAAAATATTGCAGATCCTCCCTCCACAGTGCTCCTACCACCAACGTTGATTTTGGGCAGCACTTTATCACAATGTGGGGAGTGAAATGTGCAATTTCACTTTACACAGGGCATATAAAACTTATTTTATAAGGGTCTACCTTATAGATACCTGACCCCCCACCCCTGGGATACCTAGGGGAGACCCTGGGGGTACCTAATATGCCCAAACATTGTAGGTGAACCATTTTTAAATGCCCCAAACATAAAAGTCGAGTTTGGGCACAATTTACTTTTTAAAAGCAGTCCTGCCACACAGAGCCACTTTTAAAAATACCTCAGGCTTCAGCAGTGCGCACAAGCAAGTGCAGAAAGGTCTGCTGGCCTCTAAACTGCCATGCCCTATTTATACTAGGGACTGATATGTAGTTTCAATCCCCCTGCCCTAATGTGTACTAGGGCCCTATGTGGAAGGTCATGCCAATCACAGGGGTACCCCAACCCTTAGTGTACCCTAGTGTATGTAGGTGTTTTCACTGTATTATAAGTGTTTTCAGCATAGCACTGGCCCTGGGCCTGGTTAGGCAGAGCCCAGGGTCAGTCAGAGTCAGTTACCACCAGTACCAGTCAGCAAAAAGTTGGGGGGTGCCCACGGCACAGGATGCCTTTGCAACATCAACATTCTCTGTGAAATACACCCCCAGATATCGCTTAGGTATTGAGTTAATTACTGGATGAAATTCATGTAGTAAAGTGTCTTGCACGCAATTACTTAACAAAATGTCTGTTTTGGACTTATTAATCTTGTACCCACACAAATCTTGATATGTTTGAAAGATTGAAAAAACTATTTTCTGATTTTCTATATCTGGCTGTAAAAGCACCACTATGGGCCTCATTACCATGGCCGAGGGACCGCCACTGACAGGCAGTCAGTGGTGGTCCATCGGCCATCGAAACAGGGATATCCATCCGTCATATTACAATGGCTTCTGGACGGGTGGTGGTCTGAAACAGCGACCGCCACAGTTCAGACAGGCGGTCTTTGTCCAACCACCTGCTGGACCTCCCTGTAGTCCCAGAATGGCAGCGGTGCCTGTCAGGCACCGAAGTAGGGATTATAATATCCCTTTCTGCCTGTCGTTCTGCGGCGGTCAACCTGCCACACAACGGCAGTCGGAAATGGATTTGAGGTCCCGTAGCGGGCCCCCCTAAACCCCTGGGCCAGGGACATAGACCCTGGGGGGCACCTTTGGTGCTCCCGTACATGTCACTACACCATGTGGTAGGCACCGCATGGTGCCTGCCACGTTGTGCAGGGATATGTGTGGGGTGTTTGTTTTGTACTGCAGAGGGTGCTGCAGAGTGCAGCACCAGCTGCAATACAAAACATGGGCAATGCAACTGCCACGGTGGCAGTCGCATCGTAATATGCCCTGTGGGACCACCACCTTGTAGGCTAGTGGTCCCAAATATGAAACGATGGTGGACGGACTGAAGTCCATCCGCCATCATAATCAGGCACTATACCATCTGCATATAGTTTGATAGGCATCATGCCCCTTACAGGCGGCTCTATATTGGGTGTTGTACGGATTGCAATGGCTAGAGGCTCTATAAAAAGAGTATAGGTGATGGGGGCATCCTTGTCTTGTTCCCCTGTTTATATATTCCTATATTTTTCGCATTTATGATTATTTGACCTTTGGCTCCTTTATATAGACTAAATAATAAGTAAATCAGCTTTATAGGGAATCCACATTTTTTAAGAATGATAAAAAGGCTCTCCCAGTTTACTAGATCGAAAGCCTTTTACGCATCTAACAATATCACATGTGCAGGTATATTCTTCTGTGTGAAAAGATCTATGGCTTCAGCTAAAAAAACTGGAATAAAAGATAGCTGTCTGCCAGGTACAAAGCCGCACTGATCTGGGTGTATTATCGTCCCCATAACTTGACTAATCCAGGGAGCTAAAAGTTATGTGATGATTTTATAATCTACATTTAAAAGGCATATAGGCCTATACAAATTGATATCATCTTTATCTTTTCCTTTTTTAGAAAAGCTAACTACCATTGCTAAGTGGAACAAAGCCGGAATCTCGCCCCCTTCCAGAACATAGTTGGCCAATTTTAATAATTCTGGGTTTCGTACTGACAAGAATTTTTTATGCATTTCTACTGGAATACCATCTTCCCCACAGGCCTTTCCATTAGCTAGAGACTTTACCACTGTTTCTATCTCGGTGAGAGTAAATTTTGCCACCAGGGTTTGAGCTTGGTCTTGTGTCAGTCTGAGATTATCTAGTTTGTCTAAAAACTCAGAAAGCATTTCTGGATTCCCCTGCTGTTTAGTACTATACATGGATTCATAATGCTAAAGAAATCTCTCCTGAATTTGTTGTCAGTCTTTAATACTCTCCTTTGTCACTAGATCTTTTATTGACGTTATCTTATTTTTTTCTTGGTGAATTCTCGTCTGCCAAGCCCAAAACTTTCCGTATATTCACTTACTACAAACAGCTTTTGTAGATATGCATAATTGGCTGTATATCTCATGCATAATAGTACTCTTGCATGCGAGGTCTAGCTTTCATAAGTGAATCTTTATCGGTTATTGTAGGTGAGCTTTGCACCTCGGCACTTTCCAAGTTTAGCACTCTCTCCAGTTCTATCCTGACTATCAAGCATTCTTTTTGCTTTGCAATCTCCTTGGATGTAATACATCCACGTATAGTAGCTTTATATGCTTCAAATGTATTTGTGATACTGGCTGAGTTGTTGTTGAATTCAAAATAATTGGCTATCTCTCTCTGTATTTCATTACACCATCCCTCATCCTCGAGATTTACTTTATTTAAAACCCACCTTCCATTCGACCTTTCTGCTTCAATACCTGTTATTTCCATTTTTACTAAGCTATGATCGGAAAATGCATTTTGAATACGAGAATATTCCTTTAATTGCAAGTTTTGTGTAAAGAGAAAAAAGTCAAGTCTGGCAGCTGACTTGTGTCTACCTGAATAGCATGAATATTCGTATTTATCTGGAAACTTCTCCCTCCATAGATCTAATAGGCCTAACTCTCGCTTACATTCTAATATGGCGGCTGCCATTTGTGGTTAATTCTGCCTACGTTTTCCTGTGGATGAGTCAACCTCTGGATATTGTAGGAATTTAAAATCATCCCCTATGATCAAAAACCTGGGAGATACTTCAAGGCCTGATATAAGCTGCAATTAGGATCAGATCATCAGTTATTGGGGCATATATTGTGGCTATCGTTAGTCTAATATTGTTAACGTAGCCACTAATAAGAGCCCATATACCCTCTTTATCTGTTTGGGAAAAAACTTACTTGTTGGGGGAAATGCTTATTAATATAAATTGCGATGCCCCTATGCGTTGCATTTGTGGATGATAAACATTGGTGCCCTACCCATTGCCTAAACATTCTAAAATGTGGTTTCTTTTTAGGTCTCGGCCTGCACCAGCGCTTGCGCTGGTCTGGCCGAGAGTTTTAGTAAGCGGGTTTTGGAAGTGCAAACACTGGCTTTCGGCTGGCGACCAGCTTGAGTTCACGATGGCGTGCACGCGCAGCTGGCATGTGGGTTTCCTATCTCTTCCTCATTTCCTCGTCATGGCTCATTAACTCTCTGGACTCTGATGTTTCAATCGCAGCAGCAGCTCACATTACCAACCGAGGGCCCTGGACTACAGTCACATGAAAAACAACAGCGATTAGCATTGAAATGCAAGCTTTTTTTTGTCTAGTTAGAAATATTGCTTCGGTGGGTTGATTTCACCTTATATCGCTATTTGTTTTATATTGGGAGTCACAGCCTAATTACCAGTATTTTTGTCTCTCACTGTTTCTTTTTTTAATATTTATTCGCGCAAAGCACAAAGCTATATTTAAGGTTACTTTTTCCGTGTCACTTCTTCACTCTATTTAAACTCCACACCCCCACTCTTATTGTCTCTCTCCTTCTCTCTCTCTCCCTCTCTAATTCTCTCTCTACTTAATTAACTCTCCCTCTCTATCTTTTTAGCCTTTCATTCTCTCTCACCCCTTTATCTGTTTCTCTTTCAAACTCCTTCATTCACTCTCTCTCCCCTTCTTTCTCTCTCTCTATCCCGCTCCACTCTTTATTCTATGTACACCCTTTCTCTCTCTTTCTCTCTCACCACCCTCTCTAATTGGGCATTATATGTTCACTCTATCTCTCACTCGGCAACACCACAGCATCACTCAGCGCAACCACAGCATCAATCAGAGCCAGCACAGCATCAATCAGAGCCAGCACAGCATCACTCAGAACCAACACAACATCTCTCAACGCCATCACAGCATCACTCAACGCCATCATAGCATCACTCAGTGCAACCACAGCATCACTCAGTGCAACCACAGCATCACTCAGTGTAACCACAGCATCACTCAGCACAACCACAGCATTACTCAGCTAAACCACAGCATCACTTAGCGCCACAACAGCATCACTTAGCGCCACAACAGCATCACTCAGCGCCACCACAACATCACTCCGCGCCACCACAGCATCACTCAGCACCACCATAGCATCGCTCAGCACCACCACAGCATCGCTCAGCACCACCACAGCATCGCTCAGCGCCACCACAGCATCGCTCAGCGCCACCACAGCATCGCTCAGCGCCACCACAGCATCCCTCAGCGCCACCACAGCATCGCTCAGCGTCACCACAGCATCGCTCAGCACCACCACAGCATCGCTCAGCGCCACCACAGCATCGCTCAGCGCCACCACAGCATCGTTCAGCACCACCACAGCATCGCTCAGCGCCGCCACAGCATCGCTCAGCGCCGCCACAGCATCGCTCAGCGCCACCACTGCATCGCTCAGCACCGCCACTGCATCGCTCAGCACCGCCACAGCATCGCTCACCGCCACCACAGCATCACTCAGGGCCACCACAGCATCACTCAGCGCCGCCACAGCATCACTCAGCGCCAAGACAATATCACTCAGCACCACCACAGCATCACTCAGCGCAAAGACAATATCACTCAGCATCACCACAGCATCACTCAGCACCACAGCAGTATCACTCAGCAACACCTGAGTATCATTCAGCATCACCTCAGCATCGTCTCTGCAACAGTCACCACCACCACCACTACCACCTCAGCATCACTCAGCACCACCTCAGCCTGCTCTCGGAATCTGGCATCTGTTGATTCTCCCCTAGCGTCTGGCCGCTGCTAGTGTTATAATACAGGTACTAGTTCCCAACCTTCACCCTCCGATTGTTTATGCCCCCTCAAAAAAAAAAAGCTTTAACAAACAACCATTGCAATAGGCAGAAACAAGTTGCCAGCATTGCAAGAACAAAAGAAAACTGAGGAATTTTTTATTGTAAATACTTTTTTAATATGGTCGTTCAGTTTTACATAATGCCTTCCTGGTCATATATAAAGTAACAAAAATGCTTCTGACACTTTTTTATTATAACTTTTCAGCATGCCGCACAGCAGCCACACTTCTCTACAGCACAGCTTGAAGATATTGGCAAAGTCAATAGCTCTGGCTAAACACTTATAAGGCCCCAAAGGCGAGACCTATTGGCTATGCCAATGCTTGTTATCAATGTAATGGGTTTCCCGAATAAGAACCACATCTGGAGAGTGTCCTCTCTCCCATATATCTATTGTTCTAGCCTTGGCTCTGTTATTTAAACCATTAGCATTCAGCTTTACAATCCGAATTGATTATCTATATTGTCCTAACTTTAAATATTATTCATATATCTAAAAATATCTATATAGCATCATTTTTCCCTCATGGAGGGATCATATCACCGCTTATTTTATAAAAGCGCCTTTTGTCTCCTAAAGTGCAGTGTGCAAGTAGCCCATCATAATTTCTTATTTTAGTACTACATCTGTATACCTTCTGTATATTACCACACATTACTGTATTTAATGTATCCTTTTTCTAACAATTACACCTAATTTATGCAAAAAGTACTATATGTCGTCAAACAAGTGCCCAGTGCTTGTTTGCAGCACTTTCTTTCCCTTCTTATTAGACCACCTATTTCAACTAAAAGTGCCATGTACGTGTGCATCTTATCTACACCCCCATACTCCCTATGCTACCTAGATCCTTTCTTATATATATGAATATTTTAATCAATATTGTTCCTTGCCTTCTGTTCAGTACCATGCTGTTCACTGTCATACTGATAGATTAACATAGTAGTGCCCGATGACCTTCTTGCAGCTATTAATCCACAACTGTTCTATTTTTCAATGCTACCCCCTTGTGCCCTCCTTTCCCCTGCCCTCCAAACCACTCC
This sequence comes from Calotriton arnoldi, assembly GCA_963921515.1. Taxonomy (NCBI): domain Eukaryota; kingdom Metazoa; phylum Chordata; class Amphibia; order Caudata; family Salamandridae; genus Calotriton; species Calotriton arnoldi. The sequence goes on from CAWUFW010005876.1 coordinate 310,986, forward strand.
CCAAAATGAGGATTGCCCACACGTCCCCTCTCCCCCCTTTAATCACCTCGGGTGCCATGTATTTGCGCACCCAGCGCACTTGTGTCTCCGGCTATCCGGAGTATTCTTGTGCCCATCTAACTCCCAGCTCAAAATATATCTCAATTTATTAAATTCTGCAGCAATGCCTGTGCTTCTTCTATCTCCGTGAATACATGGAAGCGGCCCTTTGTGAGAACTTTGAGCTTGGATTGCTGTATAATCGATGCTTGAGAGCCTCTCTCTTTGAATATGTCAATCATTTTAACAAAATCCCTTCGTCTGCGCACAGAGACCGCTGACATGTGTGAGAAGATCTTAAATCGTGGAATTTCTTAAGTAGATAATGTTTTATTTTGAATGGCTTTAGATAGGATGGATTCCCTAATTTCTATAGTCCGCAAAATTGACTAGAATTGTTCGGGGATATCTTGCATTAGGATGTTGTTGCACTGGCAATCTATGAGCTCTTGTAATATTCAAGTTCCCGTTCAATTCTGGCATCGCTTTTTTTATTTGAGTATCCATCCAGTCCCGCACATTTAGATCTTCACTACCTTCTGGCACCCCTACTATTCGAAGGTTTGATTGTATGTTATAATTTTCCAAATCCACAATTTTGGTTTCGAATAAGCTTTTATTTTTCTCCAATTGTTTAATTTCTTGTTGCATAATCTGCACGCTATCTTCTACACTCCAATTCAATTTTCTGCTTCTATCAATCTGTCTGGAAACTTTGCGATATTCTCTTCAATTTTCATCAGTCGATTGTGTAGTGTAGCAATTTCCTGTGTTTGAGTAGCCTAGAAACACAGGAAATTGTTGGTGGTGACGACACCCTCAGCACCGCCGAACACATGCACTTCCAGATCCACACCGATCCCAACACCACCCTCAGAGGAACCCTCATCTACAGACCCCCCGGACCCCGACCACAGTTCAGCGATTCTATCGCTGACTTCGTCAGCACACACGCCATCGCCTCCACGGACTACATCCTCCTCGGGGACCTGAACTTCCACCTCGAGAACAACAAGGACACCAACTCCACCACCCTGATCGACAACCTCGCCACCCTCGGACTCAGACAGCTCGTGACTACACCCACCCACGCCGCCGGCCACACGCTAGACTCCATCTTTTCCGCAAGCCCACACGTCTCCTTCAACCACACCTCCGAACCCCACTGGACTGACCACCACTGCATCCACTTCACCTACAGGAAGCCCACCACGCACCACCGCACCGAACAAATGCCTCGCCGCTGCTGGAGCAGAGTCACCGAAGACCAGCTAACCACAACCCTCGCCCTGAGCCCACCCGCCGAACCCTCCGACCCCGACACAGCCGCCCGCAACCTCAGACAGTGGATCGATGACTGCGCCAACACCCTCGCCCCGCTCAAGAATCCGCCCAACAGCCACACTAGCAAGAAAGCCACCTGGTTCACCGAAGACCTCCAGGCCTCCAAACGAACATGCCGAAAACTGGAGAAGATCTGGCTCCACGAACGGACAGCGGACAGCTACGCCGCCCACAAGAGCGCCACCCGCAGTCACCATCACCTCATCAGATCCGCCAAAAGGGCCTCACTCAAAGACCGCCTAGACAACAACGCACACAACAGCAAAGAGCTCTTCAACATCGTGAAGGAACTCTCCAACCCCAGCTCCAACACCAACGACATCACACCGTCGCGAGACCTGTGCGACTCACTGGCCACCTTCTTCCACCGCAAAATCGCCGACATCCACGACAGCTTCAACACCACGACCGCCCGGCAACCACCGAGACCACTGCCCCCACAACCACCAACCGCCTGCTCTCCTGGACCAACATCAACGACGAGGACACCAGCGAGATCATGAACACCATCCACTCCGGCTCACCGCTAGACCTGTGCCCTCACCACGTCTTCAACAAAGCCAGTACAGCCATCGCGCCCCATCTCCGGAAAATAATCAACATCTCCTTCGAGACAGCAACCTTCCTGGAAAGCTGGAAGCACGCCGAGATCACCGCCTTACTCAAGAAACCCAAGGCAGACCCCAAGGACCTCAAGAACTTCCGACCCATCTCTCTGCTCCCGTTCCCCGCGAAGGTCACCGAGAAAATCGTCAACAAACAACTGACCCGCTACCTCGAGGAGAACAACATCCTGGACCCTTCCCAGTCCGGCTTCCGCAGCAACCACAGCACCGAAACCGCCCTCATCGCCGCCACCGATGACATCAGGACCCTGCTAGACAACGGAGAAACAGCAGCCCTCATCCTCCTGGACCTGGTCTGCCACCACACACTACGAACACGCCTTCACGACGCCGGGATCCAAGAGAAGGCCCTGGACTGGACCACATCCTTCCTCTCCGGCAGAACACAAAGCGTCCGCCTCGCCCCCTTCTGATCCAAGGCCACCAAGATCATCTGCGGCGTACCCCAAGGCTCCTCCCTCAGCCCAACGCTGTTCAACATCTACATGGCACCCCTCGCCCACGTCGCACGACAGCACAACCTCAACATCATCTCCTACGCCGACGACACCCAGCTGATCCTCTCCCTCACCAAAGACCCTCACACCGCCAAAGCCCACCTCCACGAAGGAATGAAGGCCGTCGCCGAATGGATGAGGACCAGCCGCCTGAAGCTGAACTCAGACAAGACGGAGGTCCTCATCCTTGGTTCCAACCCTTCAGCCTGGGACGACTCCTGGTGGCCGACATCACTGGGAACAGCCCCGACACCCACCGACCACGCACGCAACCTAGGGGTCATCCTCGACCCCACCCTCTCCATGACTAAGCAGGTCAACGCCGTTTCCTCATCCTGCTTCAACACCCTCCGAATGCTTCGCAGGATCTTCAAGTGGATCCCCACCGAAACAAGAAAAACAGTCACCCAGGCCCTCGTCACCAGCAGGCTGGACTACGGAAACGCCCTCTACGCAGGAACGACGGCTAAGCTCCTGAGACGGCTGCAACGCATCCAGAACGCCTCTGCACGTCTTATCCTCGACATCCCCCGACGCAGCCACATCACACCCCACCTGAGAGACCTGCACTGGCTCCCTGTCAACAAGAGGATAACCTTCAAGCTCCTCACCCACGCACACAAAGCACTCCACAACTCCGGACCAGCCTACCTCAACAGACGACTCAGCTTCTACACCCCCACCCGCCAGCTCCGCTCCACCACCCTCGCCCTCGCCACAGTCCCCCGCATCCGGAAAATGACCGCCGGCGGCAGATCCTTCTCCCACCTCGCCGCCAAGACCTGGAACACCCTCCCCACCAACCTTCGGCAGACCCAAGACCTACTGGCCTTCAGAAGACTCCTCAAGACCTGGCTCTTCGATCAGTAGCAGCACCACCCCCCTCTTCCCCCAGCGCCTTGAGACCCTCGCGGGTATGTAGTGCGCTTTATAAGTGACATGATTGAGAAATCTCTTATTTCTACCAGGATATTTTCAAGCATACTTCTAATTGACAACTCCAAGTCTCTAGAACCTGTTTGATGGCTACCAGACCTGTCTATGCCTTCTCCTGATGCAGTTATTTGTGGAGAGTCTCTCTCTAGGTCTTCATTGCTATGGGCTTGCTTAGCTTCTATTGTTGTTACCTTAAATAACTGCTGACCATTATTACCTGACTGCGCCAATTGCGCTTCTATTGACTCACTTGCTTTATTCTGCCTATAGAATAGTGGATGCTGCTAGCACCCTAATGTACTTGTAGAAGGTTCTGTCGGGCTTATTGGCTCCTTTTCTCTGGCTCTCAGGCTATTATCTATTCAACCTTCTGCGCTTTCCAACTCCTCCAGCCCTGAAGCGGAACCTGTTGTTTGTGAATCCGAAATATCACCACCACTTTCATTTTCTGATCCCCTTTCATATTGTATTTTATTTTTGAGGTCTTCATTTTTTTCAGCCTGTAACAGCTGCTGGACTTTCAGATCCATTCTATGCTGGACAGCTCTTTGTGGCTGAGCTGTAGCAACAGGTTTTAATTGTTTCCCCTTTGTGTCCCTTTCTGGGCCGGATTCGAGTGGCTGAATAATTCTGAGCTATTATTCGCAGGCTTATTTTGTAGCGTACGCATGCTTAAGAGAGGCTTAAGAGAGGCAGAGGCAGAAGCAAGGCAAAGTCACAAAAAGTCACTGAATTCCTGACTGATCCTTGCCATATTCTATATTTGCGATACAGAGAGTCAGAAATTAAGAGCTGTAGCCATCTCCTCTTTTTTTTATGGTCACTTAAAACTGCATTAATTTTCTCGTATCCTCAGCTAGGGGTTTTTATCTTTGCAGGTTTAGAGGAACCCATGCCCTCAGTCGCTGCTTGTTGGACTTGGCCCTTTTTGCAGGGTCATCCCTAAACTTTTTGCCTTCCTCCTATATTTTTTCTGACCTGTTGTTGGCTGTTTTATGACTCTGGGCACTTTACCACTGCTGATCAGTGCTAAAGTGCATATGCTCTCCCCATTATAAATTGTGTGATGGATTAGTGACTCCATGATTGGATGATTGGTTTACTTGTCAGTCCCTAGTACAGTGCACTGAGTGTGCCCAGGGCTTGTAAATCCAATGCCGCTGGTGGGCTTGCAGCACTGGTTGTGCCACCCACAGAAGCGGCTTGTCAAATGTGCCTCAGGCCTGCCATTGCAGAGCCTGTGTGCAGCCTAGGGCTGCCATGTCGACTTGGTGAGTACACCCACTTACCAGTCCCTAAACCTTCCCTTTACTGCATGTTGGTCACCCCTAAAGTAGGCCCTAGGGCAGGGTGCATTGTAAGTATAAGGTAGGACATGCCCTGGTGTGTGTGGCATGTCCTAATAGTGAATTACAGCCATTTTCGTTTTTTCACTATTGCAAGGCTACCTGCTCCCCATAGGCCAGAATGGGCAGACTGACTATTACACCTTATAGTCAGAACTGACCCAGGGAACATGGTAGAAAAACGAATTTAGTATGCCTGAACTCAGAATGATAAAATACATCTTTTAGTGAAGTTGGTTTTAACATTCTGTGTTTGAAAATACCACTTTTAGAAAGTGGGTATTTTCTTGCCTAAACTTCCAAGCCTGCCTCTGCTAGGTTGTGTATTCCTTGTCTGGAGATTTAGTGACAGGGGCTGGGGGTGGCTACAGGAGACAGGGTGAGTCAGCACAGGGCTGAATAGAAAGATCTGCATCCAGAGTGGAGGGAGGAGTTGCACCTGGGTCTGAATAGGGCTGTGCCTGCCTTCCACAATGCTGGCTCCACCTCCTGCCGGGCGGCTGAGCACCCTGCCCCACATTCTGAAAGGAAAGAAGGAGTCAGAAAAACAAAGTGCTCCAGGACTGACCAGAACTGGTTTTGACTAGGCAGAGGCCTCTCTGCCTTCAGAGAACAAAGGAAAACTGTGTATAAAAAGGGGACCCAGACCCCTAGGAAATTAGATCCCTTTGGGAAACAAGAAGAAACCTTTGCTGAGGAGCGGAACCAAGAAGGAACTGAGGAGAAGACTATCCCTAAGCTAGAGGGATCTGCCTGCAGTGGTTGCCTGACTGCCAAAGGAAGGAGAAAGGACTTTGTGTGCACTTTTATTCAACTTGTAAAGTATCTCCAAGGGCTTGAGAAAAGAGCTTGCCTCCTGCTGAAGTCTCAGGGACAACAGACTTCAACCACCAGCTCCCCAAGAATCCGTTGGAAGTGCCTGCTGCTGTTTTGGGCCTTCTGAAGGGACTGCGTGTCGCAAGGAGCTGGAAGCGCGACTCAAGAGGAAGAAGCGTGTCGCCGTCGCTGCTGCTGCCGTCGCAACTCCGAAGGAGGGTGTCGCCGCTGTAGCTGTCGTATTGCACCGCATCGAGAGAAGCGTCCCGCAACAAAGAGGAAGCGTGTCGCCGTCGCTGCTGCTGCCGTCGCAACTCCGAAGGAGGGTGTCGCCGCTGTAGCTGTCGCATTGCACCGCATCAAGAGAAGAGTCTCGCATCGAGGAAGAAGCGTGTCGCCGTCGCAGCCGCTGCCGTCGCAACTCCGAAGGAGGGTGTCGCCGCTGTAGCTGTCGCATTGCACCGCATCAAGAGAAGCGCCTCGCATCCACGGAGAAGCGTGCCGCCGTCGGAGCTGCTGCCATCGCATCACGAAACAAGGGTGTCGCCGCTGCAGTTGTCGCATCGAGCGGAAGCGTCTCGCAACGTTGGAGAAGAGTGTCGCAGCCGAAGCTGTTGCCGTCGCATCGCTGAACAAGGGTGTCGCCGCTGCAGTTGACGCATTGAATTGAGACTTCTCGCAACATCGGAGAAGCGTGCCGCATCAGGAAGAACTTGACGTCTTTATTTCTTTGCACCAGAACTTTGTCACATTTCCATCGCTGCAACATTGCTTGTTGTGGAAGCGTCCCGCATCGTAAGGTACATTGACTTAAAGTGTCGCATCTTAAGAACTGAACTGAACTAAGCTAAAACTACCATTTTAAGTACAGTATTGTGGATTTTTGTTGTTTATGGTCTTGTGTTAAAACTATATAAAGAATACTTATTTTTGATATAAACCTTGTGTGGTGTCCATCTGTAGTGTGTCACTAGATTACTGTATGTGTTCACAAATGCTTTACACACTGCCTCTGAGATAAGCCTGTCTGCTCGTGCCAAGCTACCAAGGGGGTGAGCAGGGGTTATTTTAGGAGTGTACCCCTTTACCCTGACTAGAGGCGAGGGTCCCTATTTGTCACAAGTACCTACCTGTGCCAACTAGAGACCCCCAATTCTAACATTGGTGGTCAGCGGTGAGGATTCTGGACTTGCATTTGTGACTCATGTACAGTGATTGGTGAACACTACTAGTGAGTGCAGACCAAACGCAACCACATACTGTTTTTCTGTTTTATGGTGTCCTCCTGGAGGTATTTTTGATACTATGACTCTGGTTAGTTGTTGCAAAATGGAACTCGACTTCTGGCACATGTTTGTCTACACAATGAAGGAACTACGTGTGTTTTGCAAGGAAAGGGGGCTGCCTGTGAAAAGAAGGTCCAGGGAGGATCTAGAGGCATCCCTATTTCAGTATGAGTTACCCAGCTGGAAGGCAACACTACCAGTTGAGTCTGAGAAGGAGGAATTCCCTAGAAGTGGGGGAGAAACAGAAAAAGATAGCTGGCTTCTGGCTCATGAGCAGAAGCTGAAAGAGATTGATGAAGAGCTGAGAGAGATTGATGAGGCTCAGAGGGCCTTAGCCCAAGAAGAGGAAATTTGGGCAGCTCAGGAAGTGAGCTTTGCTGAGTTAGAGGTGGAGTCCAGCTCAGATGGTGGCAGCAAAATTAAGTTATTCAGTGCTGAGAGAGTAGTGCACACACCCAGAGAGGTGGCACCTGACTTGGAGGGGGTTAACATACACCAGGAGGTTCAAGGACATGAGGTAGCTCCAGTAGTGCGCAGTGTCCCTGAGAGGAATAGGGAAACTGACGCAGGGATTCATGGTCCTAGTGGTGGGAGGGACACTCTACTGACTCTAGATGAGAGGTGCAGGGAGAGGGGTTCCCCCATGGTTGAAGTCCTGGTATGTGAGTGTGAAGACCGCCCAGAAGAGTGTGGGTTGAATGACAGAGACAGTCAGTTACTGTCTTGCCAATCTCAGGAGAGTGGTGTGGAGTACGTGTGCGAGGCACTGGATGGTGAGGTGAAGGATAGTTTGGTTAACCCCTGTAGGGGGCTGTGTGATCCAATTGTGGGAGAGCATATTGTAAGTCCCTGTTTTCCAGAGCTATGCCAACACCTGTTGGAGAGTGAGTTCTCTGACCCCAGGGAGCTCACATTGGAGGCAGACCTTTTGGTGGATTCCAGAGGGTCTGAAGAGGCATTGGGGAGTGACCCTAAGAGGAGTGGCTCAGGTGTCTTCCAACCCAGAGTGGTGGGAGAGGTTCAGTGTAGCCCAGCTAGGTCCCGTGGTAATGGGAGGGGTGCAGGGACTCACGTCCTGTCTCAGTGGAGAAGGAGTGAGTGTGGGGCTGCGTGTCCCAAGGTGCCCGAAACCCAGTCTCAGAGCCTGGATGGTTCTTTAAGGGAACACCAGGTAGGGAGCCTAGGCTGTCCTGATGGGCCGCCTGTTGAGGAGGATCTCCTAGTGTCTAGAGAACCTGGAGCGTCTGTAAATGGAGCTCCAGTGTTTCTGGTGTCTGGCAGTGCCGCTCCAGTTGGGAGGGTGCAGAAGTCCAGAGTGAGGGGTGAGAGGGGGAGAGAGTCCCCAGTGGAAGAACCAGTGGGTCAGGGACCAGCCAGAAGGGCTGAGTCACCAGTGAATGACCATGGTAACACCACTTCTGTCCTGGGGGATCTCCCCGCGCTGTCAGATGGACAGGCGTCGGGAGATCTGCGCCAGGCGGACTGTCACACAACACATGAGAGATGTGTTACCCTCTGGGGGGGCATGCGTGCTCCCCAGGAAGTCCTGGTGCGCCAGGCAGATTATTACACAACTCTAAAGGAGTGTGTTTCCCTTGGGGGGGTTGGTGTACCCTCCCGGAAGTCCTGGGTTGCCAGGCACAGGTCCAGCCTAAGGGTACAGACCCTGGGTTGGAGGGCCAGGTTCAGGGTGTCCCCCTGACCTGGAGGAAGGGGCAGCTGCTAACAGTGCCCCTACCAGTTTGTCTTCTGGGGGCACCGCTCCAGGTGGGAGGGTGCAGGACCCCAGTAAGGGGGCGGGGAGAGGACAGCCTCACCCCTGGCCTCTGCCCAGTCTAAGGGTACAGACCCTATGCTGGAATCCCAGTTGCAGGATAGAACCCCTGAACTGGTGGGCGGACTGTGCAGGACACCTGCCACAGGTGCCCTGAAAATTCTGGTAGGGGGTACCGCGCCTGATGGGAGGGGGCAGTACTCTGGAAGGGGTTGCAGAGGGAGGGAGTCCTCGCCTCTGACCCCGGTTCAACTGGAGGGTTTAGACCCTAGATTGGAGGACCAGGTTCAGGGTGTCCCCTGACCTGGACGCCCAGTTGCAGGTTAGAACCCCTGAACTGGTGGGCGAATTGTGCAGGACACCTGCCGCAGGTGCCCTGACAATTCTGGAAGGGGGTACCGCTCCAGGTGGGAGGGTACAGAGCCCCAAGGAGGAGGACCGGGTGTGGGAAAGCCCACCCCAGTCTCCAGTCCAGCCGCCGGGTATAGGCCCGGGGCTGGTGGGTCAGCGCCAGGATGTCATACCTGACCTGACAGGAGGGAGAGTGGACAAAGGGTGCCAAGCACCTGGGGCTACTGCCCCCCGCTCTCTGACGCCACAGAGGTTTGAGAGCCCTGAGAGGCATAAGGCCTGGGTCTCATCCCTGACCCCTGTCAGTGGCCACTGTGGCTTGCTGTCTGTCTGTTGGGACACACCTGTGAGCCAGTTAAGGTTAGGTGCTGCACAGGTGGGGTCCACAGGTGAGGAGAAGGGTTCCCCATGGATTAGCTTGGTGGGCCCTGAGAGTATGGACAGAGGGATTCCAATAGGTTCAGATTGGCGTAGAACTGGAGTATGCCCCTGCTGTTGCGGGCCAGGTCCAGGTTCTATCGCCCAAAGCAGGGAAGCCCATCAAGGTAGTGATTGGTCTACCCTGCGTTTTGGCTGGGAGGGGTTGTGTTGGACTTGGCCCTTTTTGCAGGGTCATCCCTAAACTTTTTGCCTTCCTCCTATATTTTTTCTGACCTGTTGTTGGCTGTTTTATGACTCTGGGCACTTTACCACTGCTGATCAGTGCTAAAGTGCATATGCTCTCCCCATTATAAATTGTGTGATGGATTAGTGACTCCATGATTGGATGATTGGTTTACTTGTCAGTCCCTAGTACAGTGCACTGAGTGTGCCCAGGGCTTGTAAATCCAATGCCGCTGGTGGGCTTGCAGCACTGGTTGTGCCACCCACAGAAGCGGCTTGTCAAATGTGCCTCAGGCCTGCCATTGCAGAGTCTGTGTGCAGCCTAGGGCTGCCATGTCGACTTGGTGAGTACACCCACTTACCAGTCCCTAAACCTTCCCTTTACTGCATGTTGGTCACCCCTAAAGTAGGCCCTAGGGCAGGGTGCATTGTAAGTATAAGGTAGGACATGCCCTGGTGTGTGTGGCATGTCCTAATAGTGAATTACAGCCATTTTCGTTTTTCACTATTGCAAGGCTACCTGCTCCCCATAGGCCAGAATGGGCAGACTGACTATTACACCTTATAGTCAGAACTGACCCAGGGAACATGGTAGAAAAACGAATTTAGTATGCCTGAACTCAGAATGATAAAATACATCTTTTAGTGAAGTTGGTTTTAACATTCTGAGTTTGAAAATACCACTTTTAGAAAGTGGGTATTTTCTTGCCTAAACTTCCAAGCCTGCCTCTGCTAGGTTGTGTATTCCTTGTCTGGAGATTGAGTGACAGGGGCTGGGGGTGGCTACAGGAGACAGGGTGAGTCAGCACAGGGCTGAATAGAAAGATCTGCATCCAGAGTGGAGGGAGGAGTTGCACCTGGGTCTGAATAGGGCTGTGCCTGCCTTCCACAATGCTGGCTCCACCTCCTGCCGGGCGGCTGAGCACCCTGCCCCACATTCTGAAAGGAAAGAAGGAGTCAGAAAAACAAAGTGTTCCAGGACTGACCAGAACTGGTTTTGACTAGACAGAGGCCTCTCTGCCTTCAGAGAACAAAGGAAAACTGTGTATAAAAAGGGGACCCAGACCCCTAGGAAATTAGATCACTTTGGGAAACAAGAAGAAACCTTTGCTGAGGAGCGGAACCAAGAAGGAACTGAGGAGAAGACTATCCCTAAGCTAGAGGGATCTGCCTGCAGTGGTTGCCTGACTGCCAAAGGAAGGAGAAAGGACTTTGTGTGCACTTTTATTCAACTTGTAAAGTATCTCCAAGGGCTTGAGAAAAGAGCTTGTCTCCTGCTGAAGTCTCAGGGACAACAGACTTCAACCACCAGCTCCCCAAGAATCCTTTGGAAGTGCCTGCTGCTGTTTTGGGCCTTCTGAAGGGACTGCGTGTCGCAAGGAGCTGGAAGCGCGGCTCAAGAGGAAGAAGCGTGTCGCCGTCGCTGCTGCTGCCGTCGCAACTCCGAAGGAGGGTGTCGCCGCTGTAGCTGTCGTATTGCACCGCATCGAGAGAAGCGTCCCGCAACGAAGAGGAAGCGTGTCGCCGTCGCTGCTGCTGCCGTCGCAACTCCGAAGGAGGGTGTCGCCACTGTAGCTGTCGCATTGCACCGCATCAAGAGAAGAGTCTCGCATCGAGGAAGAAGCGTGTCGCCGTCGCAGCCGCTGCCGTCGCAACTCCGAAGGAGGGTGTCGCCGCTGTAGCTGTCGCATTGCACCGCATCAAGAGAAGCGCCTCGCATCCACGGAGAAGCGTGCCGCCGTCGGAGCTGCTGCCGTCGCATCACGAAACAAGGGTGTCGCCGCTGCAGTTGTCGCATCGAGCGGAAGCGTCTCGCAACGTTGGAGAAGAGTGTCGCAGCCGAAGCTGCTGCCGTCGCATCGCTGAACAAGGGTGTCGCCGCTGCAGTTGACGCATCGAATCGAGACTTCTCGCAACATCGGAGAAGCGTGCCGCATCAGGAAGAACTTGACGTCTTTATTTCTTTGCACCAGAACTTTGTCGCATTTCCATCGCTGCAACATTGCTTGTTGTGGAAGCGTCCCGCATCGTAAGGTACATTGACTTAAAGTGTCGCATCTTAAGAACTGAACTGAACTAAGCTAAAACTACCATTTTAAGTACAGTATTGTGGATTTTTGTCGTTTATGGTCTTGTGTTAAAACTATATAAAGAATACTTATTTTTGATATAAACCTTGTGTGGTGTCCATCTGTAGTGTGTCACTAGATTACTGTATGTGTTCACAAATGCTTTACACACTGCCTCTGAGATAAGCCTGTCTGCTCGTGCCAAGCTACCAAGGGGGGAGCAGGGGTTATTTTAGGAGTGTACCCCTTTACTCTGACTAGAGGCGAGGGTCCCTATTTGTCACAAGTACCTACCTGTGCCAACTAGAGACCCCCAATTCTAACACTGCTATGTTTATATGCCTAGGTCGAACCAACTCTTGTAATCTGCTTTAGTATCCCCCCCGAATGTAAGGAGAGCAGCCCAACCCGACTCCACGACCCCAGCGCTCTCACCTAACACTCCTGGGGTGGTGTTATGTTGCTGGTTGCCTTTAGTGGCTTCTCCACCTCGTTTTCATAATGTATGCTGCCCGTCCTCCACTCTGCTCACACACTCCGTTTTCTCTATTACGCTCCGCCGTTTCAACTGCCTCAGCCGCCTTGTCTCGTTCCGCTCACCCCACTCAATGCTCGATCGGCATCTCCTTCACTTCCGGGGGTGTGACCTCCGAATGCGCTAGCAGTGACGTGTGTGGGTGGCATCTGCTGCCATCCAAACATACTTAAAATTCGCGAGCACACATCTCCTGAACAACACATGGTACTAAGCAGCACAGTGTTAGGATCCACACTTGGTCCAGAAGAAAAAAAGACCTGACACTCGCAGGCAGATAATACTCGGAGAAGCACTTTGGGGCATATTATCAAGAACGGCGTTAAAATTATTGCCGCTTTAGCGGCAGAAAACTGCTGCTAAAACGGCGATAATGGGCTTGATAATATGCCCTTGAAAATTCCAATAGAAGCCCATGTTGACACCAGAACATGGGCTTCTATTGGAATTCTCAAGGGCATATTATCAAGCCCATTATAGCCGCTTTAGCGGCAGTTTTCTGCCGCTAAAGCGGCGATAATTTTAACGCCGTTTCTTGATAATATGCCCCTAAGTGAGAAAACTAACCATGTGGCTGAACAAGATAAAAAGGATGCTTGCTCCATAAGCACATCAGACGGCAGATATGTAACCAGTGCTGAGACTGTGTTAAGGACTGGCACCATCTTGGAACATGTGAGTAGTCATAAAAAGATGGGCTAAACAGCCAAATCTATGCTTAAAAAATAGCTGAGTAGTCAGTGGCATCATAATTCCTCTAAGAGACATCTCAAATAAGATTTAGGAAGATCTAGATCTGTTACATAATAGACTCAAGCATGTTTAGTGACAAAAAGAGGAGAATAGGCAGTGTGCTATGAAGCGCACATACACCATCATGGAGCCTATAGTAGAGAAATACATTTTATATACAACACAAGGGAATAAAAGGCCAAAGGTAATGTGCAGCATGAGTTTGGGTGCCTGTGGGGACAATGCTGGGCACACGGCACGGCCAGAGGTCAGGTATTGCAGCCAAACCCATACTTCACCCATACGAAGACCATGCGCAGCAGGGGCTTGGGTGCCCCCAGGAGGTTTGGCGCTGGGAGCCCTACAGTCAGCCCTGCAGCATACTGCCAAGACCATGCACAGCAGGTGGTCTGGAGCATGTGGGACGTTGGATGCCCATGATGGCTTGGGTACATGACCTGGCCGGGGTCAGTGCCTGCAGCCAACCCCAAGCTGCAGACAGCTGAAGGTGGTGCACAGTGGGGGATATGACGCCCACGGGGATTGGACGCTGTCTGGACAGAGGTTAGCCGTGTGGCCAACCCCTTGCTGCACACAACTAAAGTGGTATGCAAAGTTGGCTAGGCACCGGAGGGGACTTTGGTGCAGGGCCTGGCCAGAGACCAGGCCGTGCAGCCAACCCCCTGCTGTGCTCAGCAGAGACTTGGCTGTGCTCAGCAGAGACTTGGCTGAATATAAGCAACAAATCACTGAAGTTCATTCAAAAAATAAAGGTTAAAGTAATGTTATAGTTATGTATAGAAATAAGATCTTACCTTACATTATAAAAAAACCTTTGAGATTCACAGAAAAAAGCAAAGGTTAAAGTGATATTATAATATTATAGTTATATGTTATAGTGAGGTTTTGAAATGACACAAAAGCTAGCATATAAAAACCAAAGTACCACTGAAATTTACCAATTATTGTTTACTTTCACCCCACCAATCACTGCTCATGACCTAACATATTACATCATTCACAACATGCTAAATGACATCATTGATGACAATATTCATGACATCTCAAATAAGAAACACAGCAGTGCATGAGAAGAATAAGACAACCAGATAAGAGAGACAAGAACACAAACCAAACAGATGATCAGCAGAACAATAGTGTCCAGCTGTTTTGTAAATAGATGGTGATTGGTCATGAGATGAAGGTATGACAGAAGCTAATTTGATAGTTTAAGCACAAATATGGAAAGTTCTACTGCTACAAAAGGCTTTCTTCAAACGCTGAAATTGTCAAGTGTCTCAGGTGGAGAACGTCTGTTCGCAGGCCTTGGATGGCGAGAGGACCATGGAGCCCAGGTCTTGACAGTCTTGGTCTGCCAGAAGAAGGCTTGACACCTTCCAGCAGCCACAATCCTGCCAACACTTTGAGCACCTAAGCAGACAGTGACTTAAAGAAGGATCCCAAAGGGAGTAAAAAACCTGAAGGCAAAGAAACTCCTAAGCAGTCAGCGTGGCTTCTAGATGACAAGGCGTAAGAAGAAAGGACTGAGCATACAGGAGAAGGATGCAAGGGAAATAACTGGAGACTCTGAAAAGGAGATGGAATTTCAGGATCAACAGGAGGGAAGAAGTGTTGCAAGGAGGAAGAGGAATCTAACTCCTTATATACCCAGAGACAGGAAACTACCTCAAAGAAAAGTGCCACCATTAAAGGTTGCAAACCTCCCATAGAAGGCTATGGGATAGCTGTCATCTTATATTGGGATCTATTAATCCATGAATCCTTCCTATGGGATTCTGGGATAGCGGCAGAGAGAACCCATGGCATCCTCTAGCATGGCCCCCGAAGAGATCATTGTAAGAGACTACACCGGCAGGCCAGCCACCCCAAGGCAAGGCTCTTGGAACAGCATGTTTTAAGGAGCAATGGTCCCTAACAAACAAATTGCTAGTACACAGTATATAAAAAATAGTAATACAATGAGGACTATTTTATGTCCAAATGGACATGGTATTTTATTGTAAGGCTGAACAGAAAAAAGTATATACAAGTGGGAGCAGATTCATAACGAAGATTTTAAGGCATCTGAAAGTTGTAGCCAACCAATTTAAACATTTGAGCCTCTATGGAATAAATTGGCGCATCCTAGCACATATTGATGAAATTATTCAGTTATGTCAAGGTGCGAAGAGTCAACGACGTTTCGATCCCCTAAGGAATGCAGGGATCATCTTCAGGACAAGGAAATAGATACCTGAGGCATATGCCTAAGGGTGAAATAAAAGGATGGAAGAGGAAGGAAAGGAAGAGGAGAAGGGGGAAGGGGAGAGACAAATTAGCAAATTAGAGATGGGTGGTCGCGGTGTCATCGGTATAACACCTATCTGAAGAAGAACAAACCATGCGGAGTGCAAACAAGCACACAGTGGGTGATAGTTGGCGATGGCTAGAGTCGTGTGGCATGCTAGTAAAAATTAAAATAAGTGAGGATGAGAGGTGCAGGAAGTGGGGTGGTAATGGATGAGTGACACATTGAATGGAGCACCACCAGCTGAAAGGAGATCTTCTCAATCATCAAGGTCTTCACCACACCCCTGGAATATGTCAACAGTGTCACCCCCTCCCAAGAATTCTGCAATGACTTATCAAACTTCTTACACAACAAAATTGAAAGCATCTACAGCAACTTCGCACACCAACCAAACCCTAGCGATCTAATCGCCAGCCTGCCCATCATCAACCAAGATAACCACTTAACTGAATGGGAAACTCTCACCAGAGAAGACACAGTCACAATCATGAAGTCCATGCTCTCAGGGGACCCCACCACATCTACAACCTGGGAGCAACTTCAGTCAGCACCACCCTGCAGTCAACTCCCTTCTCAAGAAACAGTCGGCCAACCAGAACCAAGTAACTAACTTTTGTCTGATCTCCTTCCTCCCCTACTCAGCCAAAGTGATAGAGAAAGTCATCAACAAGCAACTCACAACTCACTTTGAACTACATAACCTGCTGAACAACATTCAATCAGGATACAGAAAAAAAACATAGCACCAAAACTGACCTCATCTCAGACACAGACAGAATTTTGACCATCCTAGATCAAGGAGGGGCAGCAGACCTCATACTGCTCGACCCCTCTGTGGCATTCGACCCACAACATACTCAGCGGAAGATAACATGAGATCAGCATCCAAGGATCTGCACTCAAATGGATCTGCTCCTTCCTCATGGGAAACCCCAGAAAGTCTTACTGTCACCCTTCACATCAGAATCCAAGAACATGATGTGCGGAGTCCCCCATGGATCGCCCCTCAGCCCTTCCCTTTTATATGTCTACATGAAACCACTCACCAACACCATCCAATCCCAAGGCATCAACATCATCTCCTTTCCCTACGACACAAAGCTCATCCTTTCCCTGACGGGCAACACGAACACCACCAGAACCAACTTTGACAACTGCATGTCCAGTGTAGCAAAATGGATGAGGACCAACTGATTGAAGCTTAACTCCAACAAGATGAAAGTAGTGATCTTCAGAAACAAGACCTCCCCATAGGACTCAACCTGATAGCCAACTGGGCTAGGAAGGACTAACACCAGGCAACAATGCTAGAAACCTAAGCATCACCCCCGAGAACAAGCTCAACATGACAGCACAATTCAATGACGTGAGCGCTGCCTGCTTCGCCATCCTATGCATGATCTGAAAGATATTCAAATGGCTGCTACAGAACACCAGACAAACTGTTAAACAGGCACTCATCACTAACAGACTTGACTACGGGAATACACTCTATGCCGGATTCTCCAAGTAGCTCACACACAGACTCCAGACCATCCTGAACGCCGCCACAAGATTCATACTCAACCTCCCACACCCCACCCACATCTCACCTCACCTTGGAGAGCTCCAACTGTCTTCCTATTCACAAACTTAGTGAGCTCAAACTCCTCTTGTACACATACAAAGCTTTGCAGATCACCGACCAGCATACCTGAACAGCTGAATACACTTCCACCAGTTAGCCAAACACCTACACTCAGCCTCACACTCACTCGCACACAACCCCAGCATTCACAAAAGCACAGCAGGAGATCGTGCATTTTCCTACATTGCACTCAAAACTTGGAATGAACTCCCTCAGCACATCAGAGCCTCCTCCTCACTTCCTGAGTTCTGCAAGAATCTGAAGACCTGTCTATTCACGAAACCCTGCAGGGACCGCTCACCTTTACTCCTACTCAAGCGCCTGGGTATCCTCACGTGTGATTAGTCTGCTCTGCAAACTGAAATAACATAATTCAGGACCAAGTAATAGGGGAATTATTTTTAAATTCTTACTCAGATCTAAAGGAGGACCCTTCTACATTTATTAACAAAGTAACAGAGCTATCACTGACAAAGACTTTGAAAAATCACAACAAGCAGAAGGAGCACCTTTAGTTAGATTATGAGTCTATAGAAGACATTTCACACTGGGCCTAATATCCCAAAGTGGCAAGAACATGCAGAATTTAAAAAACCTAAGATCAGTTATCCAGTCCAAAGAACATATTCAGACACATATATCTCTAATATTCTTTCATTATTACCTTTCTTCCATTTTCAAAAAGGAACAAGCACACAGCCAGCACGTTTCATCCCAAAACATAGGGACTTGTTCTGAGCTGTTAAAAAACATTTAAGAAAATAACTTGTAAGCAAGCAGACAATACATACAAATAACAGCCATAAATTATAAACACAGCATACACATGATTGCGACATACCGATTGACCAATTTAAAAGCAACATAGAGCAGACAGTACAAAAAATAAGATCAACAATAACCCTTGTTATATTAGAAACATGTATTAGTTGTCTAAGAAAATATGAATACCACTATATGACTACCCTAATTAGTTTGTCAGAAACATCTTATTAGCTCTGTGTCAAAAAGACATGAAAAAGATGTTACTTCGTTCAAAGAAAAGATAGACTTATACATCAGATGTAAAGAGTTTTAGAATTTCAGTTCTATTGTACAATATAATTAGGTTGTATCTTGCACCCAAGTTTGTACCCCATAACGCTTATGTACACATTGATACCTTATAGTTCTCCTACAAGTACTATAGTGCTTACCACAAGAATGTGAGACTTTTCCTAAGCCCACAGAGTTTTATGGAAAGTTCTTTCCCATTAGGATTCAATGAGTAATACCTAAAGGAGAGGAGTATATATTCAGTAAACTTCTTAAACCAATGGAGTTGAATAGAACTTCATCAAAAACAGGCATCCAGAGTCCGCCAATGTAATAATTTATACATAATACCAGAAAACATAAACGAAGAAAAGAAAAAATTCATAAACAGAATTAGAAAGTTAAAAAAGTATAGCCTTCAGAAACTCTATATATTAGGCTCTGAGATACCACAGGATATATACATCCCAGCACATTCACCTCAAATTCCCAGAGTGAGAATACACTAATATGTGGAGAGAAGCACTAAGAAAAGTATACCTAAAATTACTATGGGCATCAATTATAATGGGGTGACCCAGTGACCCTCAGAACCTGAGCGTCTAGAGTATGTGCTAATGTTGGTTCTGTCGGGTAGAAAAATTGCTTTAACGTTACATAAATATTTTTGCATGAAGAAAAAGGAAGAACACACCTAATTTGAATCTATCAAAAAGCAGTATATTGACAGCATTAGTCATTTTTTCTTTTTACAATTTTTCACTTTAGTGCCGGTAGGGCCTCATAAATGAGACCCTAAGATTGAATGAATCAATATTCATTTGGGAAGCTGATGAAGGGTGGAACATTGTCGTTATGAATCTCTCTCAATATCATCTGGAAGTGATACAACAATTAAACAATGAGGATTGTTATAGGATAATAGAACAAAACCGGATTACAGTAGACATGTCCTCGATCAACAACCGACTGTCACATTGGCATGAGATATGTCTGTTAACAGATTTGGATTTTAAATATTTGACAGTTGGCTTCTCTAGATATTATTGTTTATATATGCTCCCAAAGATACATAAGGAGGCAGCTTTTCCAGCTGGTCGTCCCATTATTGCGTGCATTGGCTCACCCACAGAACACTTCTCGTAATTTGTTGATGTTTTTCTCAAGCTATTTGTTGTTAATTTGCCCTCTTTTGTACGAGATAAAACAGATATACTACATAAGTTTGACAAACTCAAATGGGACCCTGAAATGAATATGTTTGTTACCAGAGGCATAGAGAGTTTGTACCCTTGTATCAGGAAAGACTTTGATTTATGAGCTCTTGAATATTTCTTATCAACAAGTCATGCCAACTTGTACGAACATTCCCAGATACTCCTTGAAATGTCTGATTGAATTCTGAGTAATAACTTTTACTTATAAGATGGACAGTGGTACCAACAGGGTTAGGGTACTGCCATCGGTCCAGGTTTGCCCCCTCTTTTTTTTTTTTTATAAATTCGTTTTATTAAGTTTTCATTAACAAAGCAGACATTCACAGGTCATACTACATGCTGTTACTTTTGCCTTTGCTGGATGTACATCACAGAATTCACAAATGTATATCATCTATCTTAGTATAGCAACATTATGGTCATATTATTTACTGAGACATTCAAGTATCTCCCACCTTCGCCTCCGCTATTCTGTGCATAGATCTGATCTCCGATAGTGTCCCAGCTAGGCAACTTAGGGTTGGCGGCTGTGAGTCTGGCTACTAACTTGGGAGGCAGGCAATAAAGAGTGGGGCAAAAAGAAAAAGTTAAACCTGTGGTGGTGTATTGTAACTGGAGCGACCCCCAATCCCCACCTCAATATGTCTGCACGTTTCTTACTTTCTGGAATGTGTAAGCATGTGTTAAGATATCTGCAGCGAATGTCCCTCAAGCGTGGCCGCTTGCATCGGCCCCCAACCGCATCTACATCAGAGGGGGCGCACTACCTGTGGTTCGCTCTCAGCAGCATTACTGGGGTTTAGTGTGTCCCCTGTGGTGTTGTGCTCTTTCTGGTAGTCCCTCATGATCGTGTCCCAGTTTGCTGCAATTGGAATCTTGCGGAGTCCTAGTGTGTCATCCTGGTGTAGTGCCACGCTTTCCGCTTTGGCCCATATCTGCAGGGAGCACCTCAAGGCCAGCATCTGATGGGGTTCAGAGGATTTCCACCTCTTCGTGATCATCTGTTTCACTACCACCATGCCCAAGTCAATAAAACAGGATGTCATGCTGTGGCGTTTGCTTCTGCGGTAGAGATGCAGGATACAGGTCTCCCATTCGAAGGGGAGTGTGCGCTCCGTGCATTGGGTCAGGGCATCCACTATTGCTCTCCAAGATCCCTGGAGGCGCGAGCAGCTCCACAACATGTGCAGCAAGTCTGAAACAAGACAGCAGCGTGGACAGGCGACGTCCATGCGAGTAAAATATTTTTTTGATTTTGGCCAGGGTGAGGTACACTCTCCGCACAATATAGTATTGTATCAGTCAGAAACGCATTTTCCTAGGAACATATATAGGGCTCTCCAGTGTGATATCCCACTCAGTGAATGTGAATGGTCGACATAGGTCCTTTTCCCAGTGCTGCCTCAGGGGCGAATACATTATCGCGGTGTGGTGCCTGAGGAAAGCAACAAACCACTTGGTGAGATGCCTGCCCCATGACGTGCAAATATTGAATTGTTAGGTGTGGTAGAGGTTCAGTAGCCATTGGCTATTCAGAGCTGCTAGTAGCGAGCGGTGTAACTGAAATTGCCCCAGGATCAACCCATCTTCGGCCATCAGAGCGACATATGGTGTTAAGGCGCCCTCCCTGTATAGGTCTCCCACGTAATGAATCCCCGCCTCCCACCATTGGTGCAGTTCCGCTGCCGTAGTGACGCGTGACTCCTTGGTGAGCCCAGCAATGGTAAAGCGGGTGCATATGGCCTCACACTTCGGGTGGTGTGCAAGCACCTACAATAAAAGTGGTATGCCCTGTTAAGCAGCAGAGGTGCCAGTGGCTTCTCTTTCACACAGCGATGGAACAAACTGACCAGAACATTGAGCTGCCAGGGCAAGGAGGTGGTGGCCGTGTCAGGTAAGTGGTGGCCCGCCAGCCACCAGGCCACCCATTGCAATTGTGCAGCAAGGTAGTATTGTTCCATGTTAGGCAGTGCCAGGCCACCCCGGTTGGTTGCAGGTATAGCTTTTTGATGGCCACTCAGCAGCGAGTTTTCCACCAGAGGATGCAACCTGATGGTGCTCTCCAGGGTGCGAAAGAATGGCGGTGAGATGTATAGGGGCAAACTCATAAAGTAGCATAGAAGTCATGGCAAAACCACCATTTTAATTAGTGCCAACCGGCCCAAGACCGATAGCGGGAGCGTGCCCCAGAAAGACATCTGGGATTGGATGGATGTCAGTGTCCTACCCAGGTTACCCTCTACGGGGTCTGCGTGTTGGCTATAAATCCTTATTCCTAGATAACGGAAGGTGTTGATTCGCCTCCAATGCAAACTCCATTGAGCTCGTACATCCAGTTCGGGCAAAGAAAATAGCAACGGGGTAATGGGCATCCCTGACAGGTTCCTCGCCATATCTTGATCGGAGCTGAGATGTAAGGCCCTGTCCGCACTCGTACTGTCGGCTCCCTGTATAGCAGCTTAACCATATGGGTGAAAGTCCCTCCAAACCGAAAGTGCAGCAAATAAATATTCCCATTCCAGGGACTCGAAGGCTTCTCAAGATCCACTATTAAACATCCCAAGTAGGGCCGTCGATCGGTTGAGTATGCGGCTACTCTAAAAAATCATCTCAGGTTTAAGGAGGTATTATGGGCAGGCAAAAACCCATTTTGATCAGCACGGATCAGGGCTGGAATCAGGGCACTAGTTGGTCGGCTACGATTTTCACCAGAATTTTGTAATCGATGTTTAGGAGAGCCAGAGGCCGGAATGAACCTAAGTCGGTGGGGTCTCTGTCAAGGTTTTGGCAGCGAGACCAAGC
Organism: Calotriton arnoldi; assembly: GCA_963921515.1. Taxonomy (NCBI): domain Eukaryota; kingdom Metazoa; phylum Chordata; class Amphibia; order Caudata; family Salamandridae; genus Calotriton; species Calotriton arnoldi. Next base: position 332,932 of record CAWUFW010005876.1, read on the forward strand.
ACAAAGGGAATTTTGACTCTACCAAGGCTGCAGTATATAAGGCATGCAGCTGCGGAGCCAACGTTGGGAGGGAAAGGGGGGCAAACCAGCACAAGACCCATTTTTTGTGTGTGAAAAAGGCCGCTTTATTGAAACAGGTGCATATCACATTTTGTACCTTGGCAACTGCCTTCCAAAACTAAACCTCACTATACATGAATTACCTGACCCCTTGTTTTCCCCCCACCCCTACGATCCCCACATCAAATCCCCCACCCCGCAAAATACAACATAACATTCCATAACAATCATATTACACAATCCTACACAATATATCATTTACCAATCCTAACCTCCCATGACCCAAATCCCTACCTGCCTTTTTGCAACTGTAACCAAGAAACCTCTAATCTAAACTTAGCCTACCTGGTTACCCTTTTCCAGCTCCTGCTCCCCAACTACCAACATTTAACCAAAAACTACAGCCAATCCTGGCCAACTTTTTCCAACCCCGCCAGCACCTGTTCCAAGCGACAACTATACATTTTACACAAATTTCCCTATGTACCTGTTCCAACTCCACCGCCAAAACCCCCCCCCACCTGGGGAACTAAAAATGCCCCCAGAAACCTAAAAACGAGGGAGGGAGGGTGGGGACAAAAACCTACACTACCGCGCTCCCAGCCACCAGGTCACCAAACCTAAAATGGTGGCTGGGGAAGCGCGAAACAGCCCAATATACCTTGGGCTGTCTCTTCAAAATTTGGGCTACAATTGGGCTATTCCCAATGTAGCCCAACTCCTCCAACGTGGCCGAGCGCCGTCTAGCCCCTCCCCCTCCCAATCTACCCGGGGGGCAGACCTCGCTGCGCTCGGCTGCCCCCCAAATCCCCCTTGGGAGGGAAAGGGGGCAAACCAGCACAAGACCCATTTTTTGTGTGTGAAAAAGGCCGCTTTATTGAAACAGGTGCATATCACATTTTGTACCTTGGCAACTGCCTTCCAAAACTAAACCTCACTATACATGAATTACCTGACCCCTTGTTTTCCCCCCCACCCCTACGATCCCCACATCAAATCCCCCACCCCGCAAAATACAACATAACATTCCATAACAATCATATTACACAATCCTACACAATATATCATTTACCAATCCTAACCTCCCATGACCCAAATCCCTACCTGCCTTTTTGCAACTGTAACCAAGAAACCTCTAATCTAAACTTAGCCTACCTGGTTACCCTTTTCCTGCTCCTGCTCCCCAACTACCAACATTTAACCAAAAACTACAGCCAATCCTGGCCAACTTTTCCAACCCCGCCACCCAGGAAAAGGCGGGAGTGTAGGCCGGACGCCGCCTCCCCGTTTTCCTGCCCCCCCCGAGGAAAAATTTTCTTCAACGCCTGTGGACTCCCAACAACCTGGCCAAAACTTCCCTAAGCTCCAATAAATATAAGTCCATGCCCAGCCGGGATAAATGGACCCCATCGCCTCTGAAAAAATCCGGCGTGTCATACCTGATGTCCCTGTGCGCAATCCTAAAAATTCCCATTTGGCGACAAAAACGCACCATCTCTGTGTTAAGCTTTCGCCTAGCCTTGTCCACTGCCCCCGGGTTAGCTGCCCCCCTCCAAACCCTCCTGGGAACCAACTCTGTCCATATGATGGCGCAGCCGGCCCACTGACCCTTGATCACCGCCAAATCCCGCTTCATACAATGCATCAAAGCCAAACCAGTTTCCCTCACCATATCATTTTCCCCCAAATGAAGGACCAATACATCGGGGCACCTACCCGCCACCAGTATTCCGTTGAGCACCTGCAGCAACTCTTTCCAACGCATACCACCCCTTCCCCTCCAACAAACTGTAAACATTTCTTTATTGAAACCCAGGCTTTCCCCAAAATAACTGGCACGGGCCTGAACTTGCGCCCACTTCACAAAGGAATGGCCCACAATCCAAATGGACATCTCCCTGGCGAGGGGACCCAACACCGAACCTGAAACGAGAAACATGAATGAACCAAAGGAAAATGGGACTAACCGCGCTATATCCCGCCATCTGCGCTGCGCACATATCGCTGATAACAGTCAGATGACCACCTTCCCAAGCGCATGATGTCCCCTCGCCCCCAACCTAGATTGTTCGCTTCAGATGCCGCCCCAATCCTAAATGAGTGCGTACCAAAATACCTCCCATCAATTCCCAGCATGCCCAACGCCTTCCGCAGCACCGCCAAAAGCTGCGCAGCCGTTACCCTCCTTTCATCCTTGTGCCTGAAGACTAGACCCCCTTTATCCCTAGACAAAGATCTCCACTTCAAACCCCACCGGCAAGGGCACGCCTGCTGTACTCCTTCCATGTCTAAAGCAACCCAAGTGCCCCCTCCCCTCTGATCTGTTTTAGACTTCCTAAGCCATATGCTAACCCCATCCGGACGAAAGGAAACCTCGCTCCAAAGGACCCCCTGCCCCGCTTTACTCCCTAACAGCTCAGACACCCGAAAAGCCCCGAAAAACATCCATGACATCAGAGTAGAGAAGAGGCAGTTTTCAACCTCCCCATAACATATCCCAGGCAAGATCCCAATCACCCTTTCCAACAACTCCCAGGACAGAGGCTTACGAACCCTAGATGCGCGCCCACACTCCCACGCCCAACCTTCCAACATGCGCTTCCCCAGCTCCCTGCGGAGGGGCATACCCCCACAACAATTTCCCCAACAAACGCAATGCCCGCCAGCTTCCCCGCTATCATAACCCTGGTCAAACCCCTCTCAATCAAATCCAAAATAAATTGAAGTACATCTTCCTGTCTGAGCTCAAGGGAATTCCTCCGCGTCGCGCCAGAGTGCAAAAATTCCCCCCATGCTGTCCTGTATGCTGCTTTGGTAGATTGCGCCAGAGAACCTAAAACCAACTGCAACATCCTGTGTTGCCTACGTACCACAAATGCACCGGCATTCTGGTCGGAAATCCGTCCGCATCCCTGGCGAGCCCACGGAATCTCCCCCACTGTGAACGAGACAAAGCATCCGCAATGTCATTGTCCACACCCGGCACATGCACCGCGCGGAAGGCGATATCATGCCGCAAGCAGCCTAACACAAACACCCTCAGCAATTTCAGAACCTGTTCATCCCGTGCGGATTGTCTGTTCACAATTTGGACTACCGCCATGTTATCAACTCTGAAGGTTACCCTCTTGTGCGCCAGCTGATCCCCCCATAAGGTGATCGCCACCACCAACGGAAAGAATTCCAAAAAGGCTATACTCCTGCCCCCATCTGCCCACTCCGGTGGCCACTGTTCAGCACACCACTTTCTTTGCCAATACAGGCCAAAACCTGAACTCCCAGCCGCATCAGAAAATATTTGCACTTCCCAAAGCATGTCGCCCTCCCTCCTCAAGGGGATGCCATTGAAATCTTGTAGGAAAAACTGCCACATTCGCAAGTCCTCCCGCACCCCTGCTGACAGACGCACATGATGATGAGGGGGCCTCTGCCCAGCCAGCGCCCTGCACAGTCGTCTACAAAACGTCCTCCCTACTCTCACCACCCTACATGCAAAGTTGAAGTGCCCCAACAGCACCTGAATCTCTTTCACTGTGACCTTCAGTTTTCCCAACATTGTTGCCAGCAGCCCCAACATCTGCTGCTTTTTGTCTGCCGGAAGTCGTGCCTCCATCAAATGAGAGTCAAGTTCAATACCTAAAAAGGCCAGAGCCGTACAGGGTCCCATAGTCTTTTCCGGTGCCAACGGCACGCCCAAATCCCTCATGATCTCCTGAAAGCTGTCCAGAGCCTTCTGGCAGCCCGCTGAGCCTGAGGTGCCCACAAAGAAAAAGTCATCCAGGTAGTGCGTTACTCCTTGGTGACCCGTCCATTCCGTGAACAACCATTGTAGGAACGTGCTGAAACACTCAAAAAGTGCGCATGACATAGAGCAGCCCATCGGCAATGCTTTGTCCACGTACCAGTGACCCCCAAACTGGATACCCAAAAGGTCCCAGTCATCTGGGTGGACTGGAAGCAGCCGGAAAGCCGACTTTATGTCGCACTTTGCCATCAATGCCGTTGCGCCCGCCGTCACCACCAGTGACATGGCTACGTCAACAGATGAGTATGACACCGTGGCCTCCTGTTCGTCAATAAAATCATTCACCGAAATTCCTTCAGGCCACGACAAATGCTGTATTAGGCGAAACTGTCCTTGCTCCTTTTTAGGCACCACTCCAATGGGTGACACAATCAAATTCTGAAGAGGCCAATCCTCAAAGGGTCCTGCCATGCGGCCCTCACGCACTTCTTTAACCAGTTTCTCTTGCACTACCTTAGAGTGCTCTTTTGCAGATTTCAAATTGTCCGCCCAACGTCTTACCCTCGACCCGTCGTACCCCAGCCTGAAACCCTCCAAGAACCCCACCCGCAAACACCTAGCAGCCGCTACATCTGGATATTCTTGCAACGCTGCTATCAACTTTCTCACATTAACCGGAGTATGAGCCTTTCGGCCCAGGTCCCTTAGCACCACGCCCCCCCAGGAACTGCTGCTGCTGTCCCCCTGCCTTAAACACCCCTGTCTGCCACTGCTGTGACCCTGGCTGCTGACCCTGGCCCCCCCCCAGCAATTGACCAATGCATGTCGTCCTCCGCACCCTGAGCAATCATGCCTGAAACGGCAGTACTCTCTGGTGCACAAACCCTTATTGTAATCCCAACACGCCCCTTTTGTACCTGGCTGTCCTCTCCCTGCTCCCCCCACCGCACCTCGGGTGGGGCCGCCCCGAAAGGGCCTGTATACCAGCGGCAGCCCGCTGGCCGTAAAAATGGTTTTCCCAGACCCGGCTAAACCCATAGTGTGTTGCCACAGATCCGTATCTAGCTCCCCCCACTTTGCCTCCGCATCCCAAGCCATGCGTGCTCTGAACTCCTCATCATATTGAGCCCAGGCGTACCCACCCCCGGTAATCTGGGCTTTCCTAATCACGTCCATGTATTTGAACATGGCCACTGACCGCTCAGGGTATTTTTCGCAATAAACGCTGGCATATATAAGGAATGCTGCGGTCCAATTCTCAATTGTCAACGGCACCTTTGGCCTTTTTGCCAGTTCAAATTCTTCCTCTTTAGACCCTTCTTTCGCCCGAACCTCTCTGTGGAGGAGTTTAAGTATTTCAACATATTCCCCCTTCCATATGCGTTCCTTGGTGGACAACATCAAATGGGCTCCCAATGGCTTTGTAACAGCCATGTATGGCAACCGTTTACTCTTCAACTCTTTGCTTTCCAATATGGTCTCGACCCTCCCCTGTCAGAGTATCTACCATCGCCTTCTTGTCAGCCCCGCTGTCCCCCAAGCTTACAGGCGCCTTACCTGCGCCCCCACTGCCCCTTCACCCGGGGCCTCCGTTCCTACCCCTATGTCCACTACGTAGGAACCCTTGCGCAACCTGCCCCCTACCCCTTCCACCCGATCAGGTCCACCCACCCCTACCGACACCATCACCGGCCGCAATCGCGCCGAACGCTTACCTAGCGCCAAGGACTCCGCCCGTCTCTCCACTGTGCGTCCTGGCAAAGGGGCCGACCTCTCCTCCCAACGTGATGTCCGACCCGTGGGCCTCGCCTGGCGTCGTGACACCTGCAAAAAACTATGCACAGCATTACTTGGCCCCCCCTGTCCCTCATCTTCCCCATCCCGCAACTCTCCTTCTTCAATACTCTCCTCATCATAATCCAACTATTCCTGCCTAGCGCCCCCGGCTGCCCCCCCGGGGGTGCGGAATGCACCCTCCTTGCAACACCTAAATTCGCGTTGTCGTCGCTCCGTCTTTGTCGTTGTCCCCCAGCCCGCTGAGGCCCAGTGGGTGTTGGGGCCGGCAAGCCCGCCCTGGGCCTACTTTTGCCGGCCGCGACGGGATCCCCCGCCGGTACTGGGTACGCCGCCCAAGGCTCCACCCTCCCTTCTCCTTGGTGCCACCGGGCCGCTCCCAGCCCTACCAAGTCTGGCACCCCGCGATGCTCTGCCTGTTGCTCCTTCACCTGCAAAAGAAAAGTATGGTCTGGTGTGCTGGGCCTACCTCTCTTCTCTCTCCCATCCCAACCCCTCTTGCTGCCTGTCCACAAAGTGCTAGCTAACCATGCCTGCCCCACCGCACTAAGGTCGACCCCTCCTCATCCTCCCCCTCCTCCCCCTCCTCGTCGCTCCACACCAAAACCGCTGCCCCCTGCCCACCTACCCCACTCGGCCCAGCCTCCTCCCGTATCCCACCCGCCCCGGCTCCCCTATGACCCCCTACTAGCGCCTGACACCGCCAACTCCTCGCCCTCCCTTACCGACTGGCCCCCCCATGTACCCCCCAACCTCCTCAGCCCAGGAAGAAAAAATGTCCAAACCCTCCCAGTCCCTCTCACTCCCTTCTGATTCCACCAATAAAGGGGACATCCACCCCTCCCCCCACTGACCCCCCTTCCCCCTCCCGGATGCCCCCAAACCTGCCACCTACCCCCTTGAAGCCCCCACCCCTTCGCATGCCACTGCTCCCGCCAGACCCTCCCTCCCCATATGCCTGGACCTCCCTGCACGGCGCCTAAACCAGCCTGTGTGCCTCCTATTGCCTCTCTCCCTGCGCCTGAGAAAACCACCCCGTCCATTTCCCCCCCCACCCTCCCAGACCCAATCCCCACCCCCAGCTCCCCAAAACACGACTGGCCTGGGGCCCCACGTGCATCCTTCCACCCAAAACCCATCTCCCCCCCTTCTATGGTATCTGGGGCCGCTCTCCTGACACCGGAGCGGCCCCTCTCCCTCTGTGACCTCGGCGGGGAGGCCCGCGATGCGTGCCCTCGCCGGGGCCTCCCATCCGCCCCCAGCGCATCTCCTAAGCTCCCTCCTTGACTGCTACCGATAATGGGGGCCACGCTCTGTCTATCGGCGCTGCCCCCCCCTGCGCACTGCATAAAACTATCGGGGCCACTCTCCCTGTACGCGAGCGGCCCCCAACGACTTCCACGCCCGCCGGGGAGACGCGGACCGCGCTCCCTCGCCGAGCCTCTCCAGCCTTGCTGCCACATGACGCCCGTCCCCCCCGCCCCCCAAACGCATGCCCAACGCTACTTGGGGCCGCGCTCTTCACCTCCGCACGGCCCCTTCCCCTCACCTTTGTTTTCGCCGCTCTCCGGGGGGGGAACAAGCCGCGACGGCGGCCGCCACCCCGGCAGACGCGCGCCTCACCGGGCGCGCTCCCCCCGGGGCCTCCGGCATCAACATGTCCAGCCTACCAGCCTCGCTGAGCAGCCGGACCGCCTCCAAAACACTATAATCTTCTCCCGACATCTTCACAAGTACCCTGCCCTGTCACTAACACGCCACTACACTAGCCGGCCTACCTCTTAACTCCGGACAAACTACCCTGACAAAAACCTACACTACCGCGCTCCCAGCCACCAGGTCACCAAACCTAAAATGGTGGCTGGGGAAGCGCGAAACAGCCCAATATACCTTGGGCTGTCTCTTCAAAATTTGGGCTACAATTGGGCTATTCCCAATGTAGCCCAACTCCTCCAACGTGGCCGAGCGCCGTCTAGCCCCTCCCCCTCCCAATCTACCCGGGGGGTAGACCTCGCTGCGCTCGGCTGCCCCCCAAATCCCCCTTGCGGTATAGGCTTTGCAATATACAGCAGGCAGCCCATCGGGCCTGTGGGTTTTGCCCATCGCCAGTGTCGCAATAGCTTCATGGATCTCGTCTAGGGCAATTGGTATGTTTAGCGCCTCGTGCTGCTCTGATGTGATCACAGGCGGCCTCACTGAATTTAGGAAAGTGTCGAGTCACGCTTGGTCATGTTGGCCAGTGGACTCATACAGTGCCGTATAATGTTGTGTCATCTCAGCATGGATTTCGTGCTGTGTGTATATCATGTGCCCCATGCTTGTACGCAGAGCGTGTATGGGCTGTTCCTGACGCAGTAACCATGCCAGCAACTGACCCGCTCTGTCTGATGTTGCAGTTCGATGTGGTTGCTGCGTGCTGTGTCTAGTCGGTGTGTGTCACACGGGCATGTCACCACTCCCGTCTCATAGCGCAAGAGCTCACGCTAAATCCCGCTGATGGCGTCACTCAGGTGTGCTATATGTCTATTAAAGACCAATAAGTTAGCCAGGCAGTCAGTGTCTGCGTGTTCGACAAAGTTGCGGTGCACATTAGGGGTGGGAATGATCTGTCCAGAGCAACGTTAAGCACAGAGCTAAAGTTGACTCCTGTCAGCCAGGGGATCCCGCTCCACTGGGCCAGAACATGGGTCAGTTTGCGTAGGAATGAGGCTTCTTCTAGGTGCGTATGCGAGCCCACCAGGATGCAGCGGCCCTTTAATCTACCCTTTGTGAGCACATAGCGGCCCCCCTCATCCACCTCCACCTCCTTTACTATATATGGGGTCCGTGATTTTACCCGTATCAGCACCCCCCTGGCCTGAGAAAAGTAGTTAATACTAAACACTTGCCCTCCACAGCATCGGCAGAGGCATTCTGCCTCTGTTTGCGCTAAATGAGGTCTTGTAAGAGCGCTATGCTAGTGGATCTACGCTGTAGGTATGAGTATACAGAATAGCGGCGCGCCAGTGTGTGTATGCCTCTCACATTCCAGGTTACAATATTTATGCGTGCCATGGTGAAAGCTTGTTGTTACTCGCAGTGTTCCTATAATAGGCGCTTCCAAATCATGTTTTGGTGTTCAAGTACAATCGTGTAAGAGGTGATCGGGCACTTGCTTGTCACTCCATAGGTATGAAAAGAAAAATGGGGATCTGAACTGTAACATGTACAACTTCATGAGAGCAGGCCCAAAACGTGGATCTAACCATACTATATCGCCCAACTGTGGAAACGACCAAAATACTAGTTTCTGGTAGGTGGTTGCGTGCAATGCGGTCCTATCTCCGAGTAACCCCATATGGTGTCTTACGTGGAGTGCTAGATGATCCTCATCACATCTAGTGATGTTGTGTGGCCTGACAGCGCCATCCTCCACAAATTCCACTATTTAGTCCACCTACAGATCTATCCATCACCCCTGTGGCAGAAGCACCGGACCCGGCTAATGTAGGGCCACCCTAATAGGTCCAAGGAGTTATGTAGGATGTCCAATTAGTCATGTATCATCTCATGCCCAATCATATGATGCCTTCTGAGTTCTGCGGCGTGACGATGGGTAGGTCCGGGGAGTTGGAATCACCGGTCCATGCAGGAGTGGAGTGCTCTTCCTTCTTGGACTTGGCTGACTCCACATCTTGGTCTGAGCTCTGAGTCAGATCCCGGATTGCTGCCGCTCCATTGAGAGCTTCTCTCCTTGCTGTTATGATCTGCTCTAAGTTGGGGACAGCTGATGGTGGAGCGGGGAGGCCAATTCCCTAACTTTTGCCTTGTCGTCGACCTCTCTTTTCATGGCGTGTCTCCATCCCGCTCTTCGGCAATGTTCCCCCTTCTGCGAGACCAGCACTTTCCAGCCAGTCCCAGACTTCTGACGGTGAGTCAAAGAAACTGGTGGTGCCCTTTGCCACCACCCGTAGCGGAGCTGGGAACAGCAGAGAGTAGCATAAGTCTAGTTTGCGTAGATGACATTTCACAGCTTGAAAGGAGCTCCGCCGTCTCTGTCCCTGATCCGTATAATCAGGAAATAACATGATCTGGGCATTTTGGATCTTGATTTCATTCAGTTTGCATGCTTCTCTCAAGACGGTGTCTCTGTCCCTATAGTTCAGCAACTGAAACAACAATGGCCTGGGGTTTGCGCCTGGCGGCGGCCTTCGAGCTGGCACCCTGTGTTCCACCATGAAATGGCACAATGTGCGTTTTCAGGCAACAGGTCTTTCAGCCAGTTTTCAACGTAGGTCACCAGATCCTGGCCCACCACTCCCACATTGTTCCGACGCGAACACCCTTCCACGTATTCTAGTCTGTCTTCCAAGGTGCTGTTGCGTTGAAATGAAATGAAATGAAATTTGTACTTGTAAAGCGCACCCATACCCCCAAAGGGGTGTCCAGGCGCTGTACGCATACCGCTGTGGAACCCTTCCTGGCTTTTCCCTGTGAAATGTCCACTCCTGGGCACCCCCAGGGTGAAGCCAGGCATCCCAGCGCTGTTGGGGCCATTGTGGAGATTAAGCAAGCTATTGCCCAGAGTTGCAGAGTGGGACCCATGATTAGAATAGGCACCGAGGCGAGAATTATCAGGTCCAAGGAAATTGAGCCCAAGACCCGCCGAGGCGGGAATTGAACCCTGGTCCCGGGCCAGATCTCTGCATCAGGGTCTGCCGCTCTAACCATTGAGCCACACTTGAGTTGTTGGCTGTATTTCCTCCAGGGCATGCTCATTGGTGCGGACTTTGTCAGTCATCTTACAGTTTTCCTCTCGTAGGAGTGTGAAGCCTGATGTGACTTTGTCGATTTTGGATTTCAGGGACGTGCACGTGTGGTCAAGGGTGGCTCCTATTTTCTCAACAGCTTCCAGAACTGTGTCTAGTTTAGCGGCGAGTGCCAGGTAGGGTATCTCCCGATCTGAGTTGTCTTCTGCCTGCGACGTTCCCTTTGTCTTAGGGCGCACTGCTGCTTCTGGAGCATGCGTCCCTGGGTGGCCCATGGCCAGCTTCTGAGCTGTGGGCATGCAGCTGCTTGTACCGGAGAGTACGTGGTTATATCTGCGAACCCATTGGGTTACTTGCTTCGTGCTCCATTTTCACCTAGGGCCCAGCCTGCATTGCCAAGGGGGGTGCTAAGTAGTTGCCTACTCCCTGTGCCTAGCTCACCTAGCCCAGGAGTTCACCCTTCAGTGCGTCAGTTGGTCTCACATCTAGGGGGTATCTCCTGCTCCATCCCGAGTCATGTGGGGGTGGGGGGGGGTGGGGGGGCTGAGGTCTCCCAACCTCCACGCCGCCCGAGGTCTGCGCCACTGTTAGTAATTGTCCAGTTTAGTATGGTCGGGACCTCTGACTGCCCCCTCCTGGGCCCCGCCACAGTCCGCCGCCTTGTGGGATGTCGCTTAGGACCTCCTGTTCCAACTCTTCACTCACGGGGCCCATTCTCGTGAGTGCGATGGGCGCTGTTAGGCGTTGTGTTGGTGCATCAGTGTGACGCCACCGGCGAGCAAGGAGGAAGTCAGTCCGGCACAGGAATGATGCACTTTAGGCACCCACTGTTCCACGATTCATTGTCTGACCCACCTATCTCGGTGCTCTTTGACTAGGGCCTTGCTTCTTCCCCTGGGCGGGGCAGCCGCTATGTTCATTTGCCTGGGGTGCTTAAGCTGTGCTCTCACTCATTGCCTTGTGTCCTCAGCACATTAGGCAATTCTTACGCTCTGTAGCAGTCAGGCCTGGATTCAATTTCTCTAGGTAGGCCCCGCAGCGTGTCTCCATCCATCAGTTGCCTTAGCGCAAGGGAGGGCCCGCGTGTCCATCCCAGCCACTCGTCACCACGCCCGACACACTCAGCGTCACTGCACATGCATGTGTGCTCTGCCGCTTCAGGTCTGCGGCGCATCTGGGCCCAGGCCAGATCCGGGATCCGGACCCCGCCCAGCGCTTCCCTGTCCAGGCAGCCCAGCATCCCTGCTGGGTTTGGTTCACTCCCCCGGCCTCACCTCTGATCTGCATGGGTGCAGTCCTCCCTGATGATCAACCAACTGTCACCTCTCTGCTCCCAGCTCGCATGGCCACACTCAGGTCATGGTCAAAGATGGCTACCGCCGCCCTCCGTTCTCAAGTGCACAGAGCTGCTGTTGGGTCGGTGGAGCCAAGGACTCACCACTGCATCGGGTCTGCACGTAGTCCACTCTAGCTCAAGCACGTCTTCGTCTCCTCCAGTCGGCACACCCTCCCGATGAACCAAAGCCCTCTCCGGCCCCCTGGCGCACTTGGGCTTCTTCAGCGTGCAGGCCATGGTTTGAGGCTGATTTGCACACTCCGGTAGTCAGTGCTCATCCACATCCCGGGCCTGCCTCACCGCACCGCTCCAGTCCTCTACACAGCCACCACCGGCCACAAGTCTTCCTCCTTCCTCCTCTGTGCCATGCAAACGCATCTACTGCCTCCCGGTCTCGGCTGCTGCGTGCCTTATCAGCAGGCTCTCAGCTCTGCCACGTTGAGTGCGACCACTCTTCTGTTTTCACCGCAGGCGACGCGCTTACAACCTCAACGTACACCACATTTCAAAGGTGCTCCTGATTGGGCGCAATTCCTTTCTCGATGGCGGTTATATCAGTGATGTTCAAGGAGAATTATGCAGGATAATAGGGGTGAGATGCGGAGCAGCATTAGGATGCGCCTGCCATCTTGGGTCACGAGCCATGCCCCCTATCCAGGTTTGCCCCCTCTTGTGCCAAACTTTTTATGGGTTGATTTGAGAGGTTGCATGCCTGGGCCTCAGAGGCATTCGAATGGACTGGACACATCCATTTTTGGGGGCGCTATATAGATGATGTTATAGTGATCTGTACGGGCTCCTTGACGCAAATGGAGAGTTATTTTGAGTTCCTCAATAATAACTTGAATGTCAAATTTGCTGCGATCTCTCATAAGACTAATATAGACTTTCTGGATGTTACTTTTACATTTCTGACAGTAAGATTCAGAGTACACTGTATCGTACACCTACAGCCTGTAACAGAACTCTGTTGGCAAGTAGTGCACATCCTTCTAGTACTTTTAAATCGATTCCTTTTTGAGAGATGTTGCGTGTCAGGAGAAATTATAGCAAAGAGATGGAATATGAGCACAACCTAGAACTTATGGTACTAAGAATAGCACAAAAAGGATATAACATTAAGCACCTGAAGAATATTTAGAGGAGAGTGAATAACTTTAAGAGAGATGCTCTTTTGTGAAACAAACACAAAAAAAGATAAGACTCAGTGATTGTTAGCTCTTATTACTACATACAACATACAATTCCTCAAGCCATCAAATATGGTTTAGATTCTACTTTAAGGAACAAACATATGATTACATATAGAAAAGGTCGCACCATTAGAGACATCAGAGACATTGTTAATCCCAGCTACATGTTCCCATGTAAGAACAGAGGCGCACTTAACTGGTTACCACTGCAACACAAGGGTTTTTTCACTAGCACCACATGCACTGTGTGCCAATTTGGCATTAACAAAACAACCACCTTTGAGTAAAATCCATCCCACAACTACAAGATCAATGCATTCATCAACTGTAGGATGACATTCTTTGTATATGACATAATATGTACGTGTGGCAAAGTGTACATAGGTAATACCACCAGAAAACTCAGGTTCAGGATAACAGAACATGTCAGGGCTAGTTGTTATAGAGATACTGCCTATCCCTTGTCTTCATATGCATGTGACAGTCATAGCAAGTGCTCCTTTAAATATCATGGGATTTATGTAGCAACAGCTGATGCCTGTGGTGGGGACAGGGTACGCTCACTGAGACAATGTGAAGCGGAATGGATATCTCGCTTATGAACAGTGGAGTTTGGTTTAAACAAGGAACATGAATTCCATCATTTCTTTTGAATTATGTGGAAGCATGATTTCTGTTTCATTTGTGGTTGATGCCAAAACATTTGGGTGGATTGTCAGTGAATGATGGGTTTTAATTGTAATACAAAACTGAAAAAAAACTTGCAGTCCCTTACAACAGAGATACTAAGTGCCCTTTCAAATCTTGGGATTGATGTAGTAATAGCTGATGTCCATTGGTGATGAAAAGTAATTTTCACCAAGATTATGTGAAGCCAAATAAATATTGAGCTTATGAACATCAAGGTTAAGTTTAAACAAAGGAATTGAATTACACCATTTCCTTTGACTTATGTATAAGGACATCTTCTGTCTCCTTTCTTGTTGATACCTAGTTACTTGGCTGAATTCCCAGCGAATGATGGGTACAAAGTGTGTTATGAAACTGACAATTTCGTCTTGTCCATGCCTATTTTGGCTTTATCTGTAAAGCCCCATTTTTGTTGGGTATGTTTTTGTATGCTTGCTTGTTGTCCATTGTGTGCCTGTTTCAGCGATTATTGCCTTATCCTGTGTGAATTGAACTATTTGGATTTATCAGTATGTGTACAAGACTATTGTCTTGGAAATTAGTCTTTTCCGTGTTAAGGTTTTGCCTTTCTAACATGGCCGTCATACATTTCAATGCAGTAAGATCACACACACACAGTGTTAAATGTTTCAATTATACTTTTTAAATTCTAGGTATTATGTGTTAGACTTTGGATAACACCGTTCTTGGAGGCGGTTATCTAGTGAAGTTATTTACAAGCTCAAGTTGAGTTGTCTCCTTATCGTTATCCTGGAATGAAATATGATGTTCTGCCATTGCCAAACGGCCAACGCAATTTTTCTCTTAGGTTTGGACATTTTCTCTCACATTATGTAGAGTTGTTTAGTTTTTGGGCCATTCACATTAACAATACAGCACATTTTGAAGAGTTTTGTAGGAGGGAATTAAGAATTTGGCATTGCTGTGTCTGGTGTTGGGACCATTTTGAATGTGGGCATCCACTTACAGTCTAATATACTGCACACTTGACTAATGCCAATCAATTAAATGGTATGGCTTCCATGCAATGTATTAGTGATTACAATTGCTTTTAACTAGCATTCAAGGCTTAGGTGCAATTAGTTTTTCAACTATCTATTTATTGCCTCTTTAAACGGCACTATGATCACTACAAGATGGCCAATACGGTTTCTCAGTTTCGGATACACCTCCTGCAATCCTCAGGTGATATTACTCTGGGTTAACCACCCATTAGTATTTAAATTGTGCTGCCGTATCCACCAATATTTTCTCGCAGTAGGCACTTTTGATGCTATGGAGTGGACACTTGTGGAATATACATATTAGGTGATGGGGCATAATGATCTTAACTGAGATACAATATTGCGAGCATTAGCTTTATTACCATGCCTGGTATAATTTTAGGGTTGAGTTTATCAGTATTTCATCAGGTAGCCGACTTGCATTGGACAAGCCCGGCAACATCATAGCGTTTTTATTTTTGTCAAGTGCATATCCCTCTTAACATTTGGCCAGAATACGATCGCCTTAGTTTGTATAGTTACTGGGTGTCTTACTGTTTTGTTGGGCCTGGAAACATGGAGGATAGAGCAGCATCGATGCAACTCACGGACTTTAGCATTAGGCGGTTAAGAACCTTGGTTTAATTTTTTTTCGGTTTTGATCGCTATGAGAGGGTATTTATGTTATCTTAACTGATGTAGTAATACATTTTAAAGGATAGAGTTCATGCTACATGAATATTTTTGGGTTTACTATTTACCTATTATCCCAAAGCAGCAACAACCTGTAAAATTACAAAAAAATAAGATTAGTTGTTCAGTTCAAGACAATTGTTTATCTGGGCAGACCTCCCCACCCGACTGACTCGGTGCTGTGCAGCACTTTGCAAACTGTCGGATCTTGTGCGGCGGAGATAATTGGGACTTCGCTATCCCGAGCTTACAGGAAACCTGGCTCCTGACACTGGAGGACAGCTTCGTTTTGGAACTTAAAGGGGACCTCCATTGGCTGGAGGATGCTAGCTTTTTGGAGGCACTGTAGGAACCTCACACCATGAAGAAATTTTGGTCCCAGGCTGGGGCCCGAGAATGCCATCCTTTAGATTTGGTAATTGGAATTCGTCCCAATTGACTTGTGGGTGCCGGGACCTGGGTGCCAGCTTTTTATGACCCGATGGGGAGCCGCCCTGCCTCCTCGTCAGTCATGTGGCCCATTCTGTGAAAATAGTAATGCTCCCTACGGTCTGGCGGCTGCCAACCTCCCTGACTTCTGCCGCTCAGCTAGGTTGAAACCCTCTGGAATTTGGTGATGGAGACCCCTTCAAGACTAGTGCCATTGCATGCCCACGACCCCCTTGAGGGCGTTTTTTTTTTACAACTTGGTGTTTGCTCCTGTTTCTCCATGTCCTCTTCTTGTTTCTTTTGTAGTAGTGTAATATGTGAGCTTGTATCTCCCACTGAGGTTTGATGTCTAACCCCACTACACTGTCCAAACCACTCTCTGTCTCGGTGGGCAGGTCCTTTTTGAGGATATTCTAAAAGAATACGACTTGTGGGCCCATTTCAGTCCATGGCTGTTGTCCCCACCATTCCCTCATTCTATCCAGAAACTCAGATTTGGTCTCCCCAGGTTTCATAGTTTCCGCCATTAACCCTCCTACATCGTGCGGTCCACAAACATTTCCCTCAGGGCCATCCATATTTGGTGCCTGTATGAATTGATGTTTGTCATCATGACTGCCGGGATGCGAGCTCAGGTGAACACCATGCTAGTCTGCTCTCCTTTGAGGCTACTTATCAGACTTTTAACATCGCCTATCGTTAGATTTACTCCTGCGGTGTTCTTCTCAAAACACGAGCGCAATTTTTCCATTCCATCCAGCAAGGGCAGCAGTTTGGCTCTTAGCCCTTCTTTATCCATCTGAGCCTAGGGCACATAGATGGACCCTGGCATTCCCTTCTGCAGTAGTCGGTGCATTTTGGTGTGGGGGAGATCCACAGGTCTTTCCCTAACATGGCGATCCCATCTTCCTAGACAATCCTGCATATAGGGGAAGTTCCACTTGGAATCTCCCCCTCCACGCTGGATACAGTATTCCGCTACGGCCATGTCCTCTGGTTCGGAGGATCCCTCCTCCAGCCAGGATCTATCATAATTTTCCTTTCCCTCAGTCCAGTGGGCTAGTATGTGGTAAAATGGCTGTCCAAAGATTTCACCTTCCTCTTAGGCCACTATCTCCCTTGGGGTCAGCCTATCTGTCCTGCACATTTGGGAGGAGCAGAGGTCTTCGTCACTGCTCCCCTCGTGAACACGCATAAGCACCTTCCAACTTCTCCTATGTCTTAGCTGAGTTTGCACCAGACAATTTTGGTGTCTGATCTCCTGGCCAGCCCCAGTATTACATTGATGATCCGATGAGGCTCAGATCCCAGCAGGCAGCCTCTCCTCTAGTTCTGCCTCAGACTCTTCCCTGAACTGTGCTCTGTACCTACCCCCACTTTTCTCAGGAGGAGGGCGCGCTGCTCTGCATTGTTGCTGTGCTTCCAGGGTGGGAGCTTTCGCTCTCTCCTGCCTTAGTTCGTGCCTTCCCTCTAAACCCCACCTAGATTGCCTCCTTTGTTCTGAGCTATACGTGTGTTATAGGACAAGAGAATCAAGGCTACACCAATTAGCTGTTGTATGCCGTTTATTTGTCGCACATCTTGTGGTAACCAAAATAGGTAAATGTAAACAAAGTTCATTTCACACAGTATTTTGTCTTATGGGCTTCCTCCTTAGGACTTTTTCCCAGTCTTCTCCCTCACCGGCAAAATAGCACCCTCAGGAAAACAGAAGCACAAGGCTATTAACATCTACATATATCTTGCTCCATGAGCACATCCCTGTTAGACACCTCAGTGTATATATCAAACATACCCGTATCAATGTGACACTTCGTACATTTTTTAGTATCACTTATCAGTATCTCAAGAAACAAAGAAAAGATCCCTCAACCTCTCGCCGTCCACTCCAAGTGCAAGGACATGCAAATAAAAGTGCCCTAATGGATTTCTCTAGAGATGTCCCTGCTGAGTATCACAGAAAGGGCACTACAATCCCACCAAATAACCTTGTGCAGCAAGCCAGTTACTAAGAGTGCAGGCTTTTGTTCTCACTAATTAACGCCATCAGACAGAACATGAGAAACACCACAGCACAGTTCATTTTGGTTGTAACTTGTTTTCGAACTCGCTACCTGTTGTTTTTTTAGATACCTGATTAAACCCTGTGGCTCCCACCTCATGGTCAGATCCCGGAGCACTGGGAACCCTTTCCTCACTCCCGCTAGTTGTATTTTATCTAGAACCGCTATGAATCTCCCTGTCACTCGGGTGTGTTCACCTGACCTGGTGGGAGTGCATGCTCTCCGCCCTGCTGGGGTTTGATGGGAGGAATGCGATGGATGAGGGCTCGAACTTTGGTGAGCTCTAGCACTAGACTGGAGAGGTGCTGGGATTGACAGGATCTGCTGACCTTTTAGACTCTCGCGCATAGACCTAACCGTTCATTGTTCGGTAGAGGACCCTTCGGCTCCCTCAGCTGGTGGGTTGGTGTATCCTAATGCAGGAATAGTTGGCATCAGGGAGAGCACCTCCATACCTGCATATGGTGGAGGTGGTTCGGAAGCTTTTTCTATTGCCTGTGGGATGGGATTAACGGTGTAGGCCTCCTCAAAGATGCCCACAGCTCCAATAGTGCCTCTTTCCTGTCCTTTTTCTGTCCTGCGTATTTGGTCCATGTTAGAAATGGGGGTCTCTAGTTGGCAGAGGTAGGTACCTTTGTCCAAATAGGGACCCTTGCATCTAGTCAGGGTAAGAGGGATTCACTCCTAAAATAACCCCTGCTCACCCCCTTGGTAGCTTGGCACGAGCAGACAGGCTTATCTCAGAGACAGTGTGTAAAGCATTTGTGAACACATACAGTAATACAGTGAAAACACTACAAATTGACACCACACCAGTTTAGAAAAATAGTAAATCTTCATCTAAACCAAAACAAGACCAAACAACAAAAATCCAACATACACTACTCGTGAAAAATAGTATTTGTGCAAAATAACCTCTAAATTGCAGGAAAATGAATAAAACAGAGTTCTTCTGACTCGGTAGCTCCTCCTGGGGCTACTGAGGTACTGAATACGACAGAGTCTAACAATTCCAGCCGAACGCGTCGAGACGGGCCAGCTAAAGCGTCGACAGACTCGGACACAGTACCTTTCTTGTTGCGACCAACACGTCGGTGCGAGTCGGTCGGGGCAAACGTCGCGGTCGCGTTGTGAAGCGGGTGGTGCGGCGGGCGGTGTCCTCACGATGCGGTGCAGGCAGCGGCTCGTTGACGGAGTCGTAAGACCGGGGCTTGCGTTGAAGGGTGAGACGGTGCTCGCTGCGGTGCTGGCAAGTCACGGTGCTGCGAACGAGCCGGTCGATGTTCCGGCTGGGCAGCGGCGGAGTCGGTGACGTCCTTGCAGCATGTAGCGAAGCGTTGTGGAGTGCGGTGCCCAGAGGACGCAGTGCAAGCAGTGGCTCGTTGACAGAGTTGGTGAGACCAGGGTTGCATTGCGAAGCGAGGTGTTGCTCTCGGCGGTGCTTTCAGGACACGGAATCCTGCGACGGACTCGATGACAGAGTCGGTTGCCCTTTTCTTCTGCGGCGACAATCAGAGACGGTGCACACAGCCACGGTGAGGTCTTTGCTGTTCCTGAGACCTCTAGAGCAGGGGCAAGCTCAGTTCAAGCCCTTGGAGATCTTCTTCTTCAAGCAGGGGACAAAGCAAGGAGCAAAGTCCTTTTCTCCTTTCCTTGGCAGCAAGCAGCCACTGCAGGCCAACCCCAGACACAGCAAACAGCACAGGGGCAGTATTCCTCCTCAGCTTATCCGGCTCTTCTCCTTGGCAAAGGTTCCTCTTGATTTCCCAGAAAAAATCTAAAAGTCTGGGGTCTGGGCCCCTCTTTTTATACACCAAAATCCTTTGTTCTCTGAAGGCAGAGAGTGTCTGTACCCAGCCAAAGCCAGTTCTGTCCTCACTGGTGCAGCTTCCTGGCAGGAGGTGGAGACAGTATTGTTGAAGGCAGACCAGGCCCATTCAGGTGAAAAGGAAATCTCCTCCCCCTACTCTAAATGCAGCCCAGGTCTATTCAGCCCAGCCCTGACTCATCAGACTTCTGGAGCCACTGCCCCTCTCCAGCCCCTGTCATCCAAAAGCCAGACATGCAATACACAAACCTAGCAGAGGCACACTGGATGGTTAGGCAAGAAAATACCTACTTTCAGTTCAGTTCAAAAGTAAAGTTTATTTTGACTAAGTGGTCCTTAAACATTTAAAATCTTCATAAATACCACTCGTAAAATCACAATTCTTTAAAAAAAAAAAACATTATCATAAAAATTCATATAAATAAAATCATTAATCTTTCCCTCAATCCGTGACGTGCACCGTATCATATGGTGAAACAGATATTTCAGTTCTATTCATATTTAAAGGTTTCTTTAACTTTTTGCATGAACTTCCCCATTGCGCACGCTATATCTAAATTTCTCATTTCAATTAAAAGATCTTTCTAAAAGTGGTATTTTCAAACACAGAATGTAAAAATCACCCTCACTAAAAGATGCACTTTAACATTCTGATTTCAGGCATACTAAACTTTACTTTTCTATCTTGTTCGATCTTATTCCCAGGGTCAGATATGTTTATAAGATGTTATAAACAAACTCCCCATTCTGTCCTATGGGAACAGATAGCCTTGCAATAGTGAAAAACGAAATTGGCAGTATTTCACTATCAGGACATGCCACACACATCAGGGAATGTCCTACCTTTCACATACAATGCACCCTGCCCACAGGGGTACCTTGGGCCTACCTTAGGGGTGACTAATATGTAGAAAAGTGAAGAAGGTTTAGGGACTGGCAAGTGTGTTCACTTGCCAAGTCGACATGGCAGTCCCAGACTGCACACAGGCTCTGTAATGGCAGGCCTGAGTCACATTTTACAGGCTGCTTTGGTGGGTGGCACAGCCAGTGCTGCAAGCCCACCAGCAGCATTTTATTTACAGGCCCTGGGCACACACAGTGCACTATACTATGGTTTGACAAGTAAATCAAATAGCCAATCATGGAAACATTAATCCATAATACAACTTACAAAAGGGAGCACTTGCACTTTGGCACTGAACAGCAGTGGCAAAGTGCCCAAAAGCACCTAGACCAGCAAAACGGAGTCCAACACACAGCAAAAACACAGGAGGCAAAGGCAAAAAAATGCAGGGAGACCCACGGCAATGGTGCCAGGTCTAACAGTCCGAATGTGTGTTCTCATGTGTTCCATTATGTTGGCATCAAACGTTCCCTCCTTTGGCCAGGGGAACGCGTGCACCTTAGTGTATGCGTGCTACTCGTGGCAATACTTGTTAAGTGTTTTAGCCTGTATGGGGAACCTGGTTTACATGTGTTTTAGTGGCGAGTCCATGACAAGCTGGGTACTATTTTAAAGGGACAGATGCACCCTAGTTTTTTCTGGTTTTTAGTAAATTTTTAATTTCTACTCTGGATGTGGGGAAAATATTATACATGGGGATTGCTGGGTCTAACTACTTACTATGAGCTCAATGGTATTTACAGATGCATCAGTACAAACATTTCACAACCCCAAATAGCAATGCATATGAAGGGTCACAACCTGGTAAAAAGTGCAATTGTTAAAACCTTATGTAATTTGGCAGAAAAATAGCAGACTTTACTGTGATATGAAATAACGATTGCTAAAATAGCAATACCTTCATATACCACATTAAGACATTGACGAAAGCACAATACGCAAGACAAAATACAGTTGCATTAATTTACCACAACCACAGCATCAAATAACCACAACATCAAATATATCTAGCATCAATTTCAACACTATGAAAGAAAAAACTGACAGAGAAAAAATTATGACTTTGTCAAAAATACCTTGGCCCGCTCTTATGCGATCCTGGGACCAGGGGAAGCCCTGCATGGTACAAGGCACTAAGCGGGCCCGATAGTCTGTCAATATCAGCTACAGGACAAAAAGAAAATAATTTTTGCGGAGAAAAGGATTAACTCAAAGAACCATAGGTCCCTTTTGGCCACACACAAGCTACACCTGATTACCCATATCCAAATATTTCCCTAACATCTGAATTGCCCCCCATTTCACAGCCAGGGGCTTAGCACACCGTCTGTATCACACCCAGCTGTCCAAGGGAACAACACCTCTCACTTCTTTCAGATACCCAAACTTTTTAAAGAGACCAGTAGTACTGAGAAAACCCTTTTAGATTAAAAAATAAGATTGAGGTGCTGGCCCTATATCACACCCAGACTCTATGCGTACCATCAGTATCATGCCCAGCGGTCCAAGCGATAACTATTTTCACCCTTCCTAGCGTGCCGACTATCAAAAAAGGTGACCTCCACAGGAATGCCTCCAAGGCCACCTTGTGACTACTCTGTTTGGACATATAAAATAGGTAACATGCCAAATTTCTGTTAGTGACAGGGCACTCAGTTTGAATTTTTCCGCTTTTTCCTTGTGGCCATACGCCAAATGCTGGGGACTAAGGTTCGTTCAGATGTGGTCTCTTACCCTCTGACAGTGGTTTCAGGACGGACTTCAACACCGTGGATTCAGCAGGGCTTCCAATCAATTGCCGCAGCTGCTAACCTTCCTTGCTGTGCAGATGTGAATCTGTTCGGGCAGGGTCCGTTTCCTTCAGCTGAAGTCAGGTCCGAGGTACCAATCTCTCCTATCTGGCTTGCCAAAATGTTGCTCAAATATGCATTTACCTTAAAAAAACAAAAGACTAGAGGCGTTTAGCAAAACAGGAACAGGTGATTTAATTAAACGCTTTAGCCAGGAGCACACTTACAGAAGCGGGTCTGATGATTATCTCAAGTGCAACCAAATTAGACAAGTCTTTATACAGTTTTTGGGTGCCATAAAAGTGCTTCCGATAAACCTTTTTTGGTAAAAGAATGCAGGCCTTGTCTATGGAGTCATAAAAAAGGCCCCTGATAACAAATGCAGGTGGGCCTCAACCTTGCGTGGACACAATGTGGGCCAGTGGGTAATGTGCCCAGA
The DNA here is from genome assembly GCA_963921515.1 of Calotriton arnoldi. Taxonomy (NCBI): domain Eukaryota; kingdom Metazoa; phylum Chordata; class Amphibia; order Caudata; family Salamandridae; genus Calotriton; species Calotriton arnoldi. The sequence continues at coordinate 355,627 of CAWUFW010005876.1, forward strand.
TGTCCGGCATGAGGTGCACATAATCACTGCATGTACTGTGTGTGCTGTGTCCTGATTGGCTATGTGTTCCTAACTTCGTGTGGCATCTGACTTTATGATGTTTTGAGAATGTGCGCACCCCTCTGGCCATGTGTGCTTTATTGGGGCCAATCTACCTGGACCATTGTGGTGTCGCTGCGCTTATCTGGGAGATGGACCTGAGTTTCCTGTTTGCGCGTTTGTCTGCCAGCTATGTACCACCCAACCTGTGACCTGTCAATCTGTAACCTCAGGCCTAGGTCGCAAAGCCTGCCTGACCACATATTTATGAGTTGGGGTTGATGGAGAGTTGATGACGGGCAAGTTTGTTAATAGTGATGTGATTTTGCTCGTATATACGAGTGTATCATTATGAACAATGGCCTCTATTTTATCAATATTAACAGACTGACACTAATCATTTTGACAATCGTTAATGTAGTTGGTACAGGCATAAAGATAACATAAAGACAATATCTTAAACAGGTAAATGTACATTTTCTAGACGTGAGATATGCTGCTAACATTAGGAGTCACAAGATTGCTGTAAGAAAAATAGGACCAGGTGTATCAAGCCAATTTGCATTCGCAAATGGTAGGAATTGCTACATTTGGCTGTTTGCGGAGGCAAAAGTGGCTTGTGTGATGTATGAAAGGCATGCCCTTCACAATTTTAGTGATTTGCAATTTTGGCGAATCTCTAAAATTGTGACTCCAAATTGGAAATTGCATTTAGCAATTTCTAATTAGCGAATCGCTATACAAATGTATCAAACATCCACAAATTTTGAATTGATACAAAATGCACATCTTACACGTGCAATCTACCAACAACTCAAATCAGGTGGTAATCAGGTGCTAATTATTTTCCCGGTCCTTCTGTACAGCAATATCCGTCCCTTAACAACTCGTTTATATTAGCAGCCATAGAATGCATCTGCATTTTCCACAATGGCTACTCTCTACGTCATGACGTGGAGGTTGAGGATACCGACTGATTTGCAGAGAAGTGGGAGGAGACAGAAGTGTATATTTAGAATGCGCATTACAATGTTTGATAAGAGGAGGAAATCTTTGAAAAGTACAGATTAAGTAGTGCCATTAGCTAAGATTTAATATCTGAAATGAATCCTCAGCTACAGTAAAACACTTGTAGGACAAATTCTATCCCCACCCATGTTCACGTATTTTGTTCCCTACACCTCTTAGCCTAAGGGAGCTACCAAGGTGTGATAGTTGCAGCAGGTGGGGTTTCCCAAATTGCACTTTCACATTTTTTCCATCCATTTCTGGATGCATTGCTCAGTAAAATTATTGATAGCATCACATTTCCCAATACAGCACTGGAATTGCAGCTAACAAATTGTAATTCTTATCTGATAGCTTCATTTCCACGCCATGGACTGCATTGATAGGACACATGTTCCAATTTGTCCTCCATCAGAGAATAAGTATATCTTTAGAAATCATAAGAATGCTCATTTAGTAAAGATTCAAGTGGTGTGCAATGCCTCTAATATGATTACTGATATAGTGGGCAGATTTCCAGAAAGCACACATGATTCTTTCATATATCGGCATAGTGGAATTCTAGTGGATAATTTGGTGAGGGATATTTACTTGGTAAATATTCATATATTTGTTTTATTATAGAGTGGAGATGTATTTCTTATTTGTCACTATATTCATTTAAAATTTGTCATTGTGGAGACAGTGTGTATTCTTCGTGCTCTTTTATTTTAACACTTTATATAAACCCTACTTTGGCAAGTGAGCATCGCTACAATGCTGCACATAAATCAGTGAGAAATGTGATAGAGAGCATTTTTGGACTGCTGAAAACCCACTTTAGATTTTTTCACAAGAGCAGTGGAGCACTGCAATACAGACAAGAAACCTGCAGCAACATTGTAGCAACATGTGCTATACTCCACATCATGCCAAATCTAGGGGCATACCCCTTAGCCTGCCAGATCCAGAGTCGGATGAAGAGTAACAGCCAATCCCACTACATCAATCTACAGATTGGTAAGGGCAGGAGAAGGCAGAAAACAACATGCAGAGAATAAACTAAATGATTTTTCAGCTTCCAAATACCATCCTTTATTTCAGAAATGTTTTTATTCAGTGACTCTGACTTACATTTTTGCATGACATAGATTCTTCCAAACCACCAAATGCAGGAGTATTGTCTGGTTCCTCAGAAGCCCTTCTAACACAAATTCTACACTTTCTGATGGAATTGCGTCGGCTTCGATGAAGGGACTGAAGCCTTTGTGTAGACCACATGGCACAAGGAGTTGTAGGCATGTCTCTGTTAATCTCTCACTGTCTTGCTCAAATTCAAGGAGTAGAGACACTGTTGCTCCACACCTGGGTGGTGCAGGTGTTGTGGGTGTTGGAGTTGGAATGTAATCAGCCTGTATATCTATCTGAGTTTCCTGATTTTCCTCTTGTTCAGTTTCTGTTGTAGCTAGATCTGTCAGATAACTGGTAATTATTTAGTTCAGTGAATGTTTTGTTATGAATACATTTACTTAATTTTTTTTACTATAAAAATTCAAAATCTCTTATCAAGTGCTTTAATGTCATTTTGTACGGCACTTTAGGTTAGAATACAAAACGTGTACTTTTGCTACTTTATCTATATTGTTAGACCTACAACTACAAAACCCATTATTCATCAGTAAGGTAATATGAATGTGTGCACTGGAGTAGATTTAATTTTATAACTAAGCATATATTTCAAATAGCATTAATATTACCTAACACATGATTATATGTTGAAAAATAAAAGTGTTAAATTTGGAGGTACTAGATGTGGGAGAGTTATCAATATCGGAGACACCAACAATAGTTTCTGCCTGCAACTTTGCCTCAATCATATCCTCAAGATGGGTATGTGATGGCTGAGTGGTCCTTCTTCACTTGTTCACTGTCCTCCACAAGTCTGCTCGCCACCTCTTCTATACTACAGGACCACCAATCGTACCAGCCCTGGCAAATTGCTTTGAAAGTGTGCTGTCACACCAGCCACACTAATCTTAGCCTGGATGTCCTTTCAGATTTTTTTCTTCTCATGATATCAAGCTTGCAGTGAGCTCTTTTCAAAAAGCTCATCATGGTGAGCGTCTTTTTAGCTGAATTTCAGCTTTCTCTTGCATCCTCCTGCATCCTTAACATTGTCATCTGTAGACATGGTGAGTAGATTGTTCCAAAAATACCTCTAATCAAGGTCACTTGTGCACTGCTGATGCAGTCTGCCTTCCTCTGTGAAGCTGGGTTTTGGAAACAGCATGGGGTGGCTCACTTCATCATTGTGATGTTATCGTGCTGCTCCAGAAAGTGGCAATAACAAATTTGTGATTGCCTATTTACGGAATTGCAATTTAGGAATCGCTAAATTGCGGTTGCAAATCATAATGAATTGCAAATTCTATAACATCTACTTTGATACATTAGTAATTGTGGTTTCCAAATGGTGATTCTGTAAAAATCACAATTTGAAAATCACAATTCCCATTTTTTATATATATGACCCTTAGTTATTGATTGGAGTGGGGGGGCCCTACCAACTTAATAAATACACTCTGGTTAGGTTACAACACAGTTCTAATAAAATATCTGATAAACTACTAGTGGCAATGGCACAAGCAAAAAGCATTTCCCCAGAACAATGCTTGCTAATTACAAGCAGTGCAAAATAATTATAAAGTCGAAAACACTGTACATTGAAACTGCCAAATCAATTTAGAAAAACGAAGCAAACTTTAAAGCTCCAAAGGCATCAAAGTATTTATAATTGGATAACAGTGGCTGGAGATAGGATTTTTTTACAATTTTGAGGCAAAAGATCTACAAATACACATATCCCCAAACATAAGATAGAATTTGCTGTGAAATGAGACCAAGGCTCGAATTCTTGTTGACCATCAAGCTCCCAATGGCTTAAGCCTTAAGTTTTGAAGACAAAACATCTGAGCATAACTTTGGGGGCATATTCACGACACCCGTTGCATTGCTCTTGCACCACACAATGTGGTGCTAGAGCGCCGCAACACAAAAAAGAGATTTATGAGGCCACGCAAGGCCACCTTGCATGGCCCTGCGTGGTTTCATAAATCTTGAGTAATGTAACGCAGCACAAATCACTACGTTGCTTTACTCTGTGCCAGGGAGGCATTTCCATGGGTACTGAGTGGGTGTTCCACACAACATCCATGGATTTTGATGCATTCTCAGAATTACAAGAACAGGTAAACCTGGGGATGCACCAAAAAGACACAAATCCCCAGGAGAGGCGTAACAAGGAGAAATATGTTTCTTTCTCCTAATTCTTTCCTCTTTCTGTGTGTGCTGCATTCAGCAGCACACATAAAAAGAGGAAAACGACTCTCAGGAACGTTTTTCTGTAGGAAGGTGCCCCTTTCTGCACAAAAACAATCCTGCATGCAATGCAGCCACAATTGCACCATGTTACAAGTGTGCCTGCGCTGGTGCTAGGCAGCCCATCATGCGCCATTGCTGGGGAAAGGACAGGAATGCACCATATTGCTTTAAATACAGCATATTCCTGCCCTTTCCTGGTAACACAGTGCAGCAAGGTGACGTTGCGTTACTTTCCCATAAATATGGGCCTTGGGTTTTGGTTGAAGAGGTTGAAGACTCTTCTCAAGCAACAACAACAGTCTCTGTCAGGGTGTACCAAAAAAATCACTAAATTAACCTGTGCTTAACCCTCTGGTAGCTTGGCACAAAGGCAGTCAGATTTAACTTAGAGGCAATGTGCAAAGTATGTATGCAGCACATAAACATTAATAAATTGAAAAGACAACATAAGAAAAATCCCACACCAATTTAGAAAATTAGAGTATATTTTCATAAATAAAATGACATCAGAATGACAAAAATACAATAGGTAAAACCGGAGATATGCAATTTCAACATTTTAGATAAGTATAAATAAGTATAGCGTCTAGAAGCACAAAGCCCCACTCGCAGTCATCTGGTCGTGCTAGACCAGGGGAAAGTCACAAATTCAGACAGATGAAGGGAGCAAAAGCCAGATGCAGGGACAAGGTTAGGTCTGCTGAATAAAGTTACCTTTTCAAAATCCAGCGCGAAGAGCCCAGTGTTTGGTGTAGGAGGCTGCAAGGAGCAGGGAGAGTGTCATAGATGTCATTGCTGTAGTGCGAAGAGCATGCCTGACATCACGTACAATAATCGCTGTAGCACAAAGATCTGGTCAGGAGTCACGGATGGTCATTGCTGGAGCTTTGCAATGGCAGTCACTGCGGACTGTTGTTGCTATAGTGTGAAGTGCACATCTCGTGTTGATGGATGTTGCTGGTGGTCGCTGTAGTGTGAAGATGAAGAATCAGGTTCACCTTAGCTTTGCGTTGGTGGTCATCGCAGGCAGCAGAGTCTCAGTGCAGATGGGCCTGTTTGTGGTTGCTAAAAGTCCAATACTTCAGGACTTCACCTTTCTTGGCAAAGGAGCGCACTCAGAACTTGGGGTGGCATCTTGTGGAGATCAAGGACTCTCTCTACCAGATGCCAGCGGGATTTAGACAGGTCCAGTTACAGCAGGGCAGCTGTGCAGTTGGAGGGAGGGTTCTAGAACTTGTTGTGTCCCTGCAGCTCAGAACAGGAGGCTAGCTAGCTCTTGGATCCCTCTGGTGGCCCTGGATTCATGGAGCAGGTCCAGGCTTCCGTTATCAGATGGCAGAGCATCAAGGAAGCCCTTCCAGCAGCAGGGCACGAGGGCAGTCCTTCCTCTGAGTCTTCCACAGTTCTAGAAGTTATCTGATGAGTGGCCCAAGAGGTCCAGCCTTGGAAGTAGGGGGGACTCCCTATACATCTCCCATATCTAGTTCTGGAAAGTTCCTTCCTTCCCCTGCCAAGGCTTCAAGTATTCTAGGGTGTGTGTGCCGGAGGTGGCCCTTTGAAATATAAGTGGGACAGGAAACAAATCTGCCCCAACCATCCTGGCAGAATGGCCCATTCTGCCAACCTCTAGTCCCTCTTTGTCTCACTGTCTGGGACCACTACACAAATCCACTACACAAAGTCCAACTGCTAAGCTATTCATAGTCATGTGACCCAGCACACAGGCAGCAAGCACCAGATGGTCAGAGCAAGAAAATGCCAGCATTCTAAAGGTGGCATTTTCAGAATTGTGATTTAAAATCCAACTTTTCCATTAAAGAGGGTTTAAAATTACAAGTCATTTGAGTGTAAACCTATTTTTCTAATCTGCTCCCAAACTTCAGCTATCACTTATACTTATTGAGAGTAATAAGGTGATACAATGTTATCCTGTGGGTGAGATAGGCTTTGCAATAATGAAACATGACTTTAGGAGTTTTTCACTACCAGGATATGTAAAACTAAAAAAAAAGCACATGTCCTACTTTTTATTTAAAACGCACCCTGCCCTATGAATCTTTAGGGCCTGACTTATGGGTGACATATATATATCAAAAAGAAGGTTTAGGCCTTGCAAAATGTTTACTTTGCCAGGTCGAAATGACAGTTCAAAACTGCATTACAAGCTGCAGTGAACGGCATGGGACAGGTTTTCAAAGACTACTTTGGTGGGCAGCACAATGAGTGCTTCAGAACCACTAGTAGCATTTAATTTACAGATCCTGGGTACACGGAGCACCATTTACTAGGGACGTACAAGAAAACATGGTTGATTGCGTCATATTTTAGATAGAGAGCACAAGCACTTGTAAGCAGTGGTAAAGTGCACAGAGTCCTAAAGCCAACAAAAAGAAATTCAGCAAAATAGGATGAGTGAAGGCAACATGCTTGGGGAACTATCAAAGCCAGATTCCATAGCCACCAAGGTCACTTCACTCTAGGGTTGATTTGCTGCCTCATGCTTGTCCATTGGTTTACCTTCGGACATAGTCACTTCTTTGAAGTTCAAAATCCTCCTTTGGTGCTAGGCTGGACGCTGTAGCTTTGCAACACAGGGGTCCACAAGGCTGCATACTTTCACCATATGTTTCAGCTAAAGCCTTTTTCTTCATGGAAAATTGCATAGAATGAGACAAACCTGGATGTTTTGCACACTGAGGCTGTGTTCCCCTGCAGGACCTCAACATCATGCTCTCATTCTGCCAGAGGTGGAAAAAAACCTCAGTCCCAAATTTCTTCTACTAACAAGAAAATTCCTCCTGGTCATTTCTGTAGCCCTTTCCAGCTCTGACTCCTACAGAGCCTAGGCTGCAATGGTTATCTGAGCCTTCTTGGAGTTAGGAGTATGTCAGCTTGTTGTGTCCCTGTAGCAAGTAACAACAGGGTAACCACTTAACCTTTGAAAACAAATCCAGTCCCTGCATGCCAGCAGGAGCCCCTGGGCCTTCATGTCTCTAGCTTTCAGGCAGAGTCTTTATCTGCATGATGTGTTTTCTTCCCAGGTCCAGGAATATTTCTTAAAATGGTAGTGGTAAAGTGCTAGTCTTATCCTGTGTACTAGCCAGTGACAGGACAGTTCCCTATACTCAAACCTGGTCATGTTTTTGCAGAACTCCCATCTTCTTTTTCAGCACTTCCTTTATCAGTTTACTGCTAATAAAACTAGAATCTGAAGGCCAAAATGGTTCTAGCCTTCCTACGGCTGAAGAAGCCTATTTCCTCCTTCAGCCCACTCCTCTGTTGAGATAAAGTGTTATCTCCACTATTAGTGTTGGAACTGATATTACTGCCTGTTTGAAATACAGAATGTAAAGGCTGGCCTTACAAATCAAGGGTTGACGTTTCTGATAGTCCCAATAGGAACTTCACTGTGTTAGCAGCTATTCACTAACTCCAACAAGAGGCTAATCTCTGCAAAGTACAGAGGGTAAGCATGACTTCTGCCTTCCTGCTGCCAGAGGCCAAGCCATGCCTTCCAGAAGAACGGTTGTTAACAGTTGGCTAGGGGTGTGTATTTACTTTTTGACACAGGACTTTGAGGCCACAAATTTCTAAACTTGTTTACTCTCAGAGAGAGCACAGGCACAATTTTATAAAGTTACTTTCCACTAAACGTATTAGAAGTATACTTTGACAATTGAATTAGATTTGTGAAACCAAGTAGAAAATACATTTGTTTGATCTTTGAAAAATGTTTCTAAACTTAGATCGGAAAAGGAACTATAATTCATAGCAAAGCTTTTTTTGCAGTCGGAGGCTTTCCGACTCACATCGTAATTAGGCCCTATGTTGGGGAGAGGGTTCATGATGATGCCCCACAGATACAACAAATCCCACCCTTCTCTCCCTGGACTCCGGAGCAGGGATCCCCCTTCCTGAGTCTAAGGTGGTAATCCTAACCTTAAGATCCCCTGCTTACCAAAATTGCTGGACAGCATTCCACCCACTCTCAGAGATGGACATCTCCAAATTAATTGCGAAGACAAAACCCTCCTCCCACTTCGCAGACCCCCTGCCGGCCTGCATGGCAAAAAATCTTAGTCACGTCATTTCACCCCTCTGGACGATGATTATAAACAGCTCGCTCAGCATTGGGGTCATGCCAGACTGCCTAAAACTAGGCCAAGTCTCTCCACTTTTAAAAAAACCGGGCCTAGACCCTTAAGACCCTAACAACTTCAGGCCAATCTCCAACCTGCCCTTCCTGGACAAAATCCTCGAAAAATGTGTCTTACTCCAACTCAACCAGCACATTGACACCAACAATCTCTTGGACTCTCACCAATCAGGCTTTAGAAAGGACTGCAGCACAGAAACAGCCTTACTAAATATAGCAGATGACATCCATAAATGTATGGATGCAGGTCGCTGCTGCCTGCTCATCCTCCTAGACCTGTCTGCGGCCTTCGACACAGTGGACCATAAACTTCTTCTCAACACCCTTAAACAGCGGATTGGAGCAGATGGCATGGAGCTGAAATGGTTCACTTCTTTCTTTCACAACCGTTCTCAACAAATCAAAATAAACAATGCAACTTCTGATACCTCCACTATAACCAGAGGTGTCCCTCAGGGCTCAGTCCTCTCACCTACTCTTTTCAATATCTACATGGAGCCCCTCACTACCATAATTAATCAAGCCAAAATCACCTACCACCTCTATTCAGACGACATCCAGCTCTACCTGGAAGTCTCCTCCCCAAGCGACATACGCCGTCTTAATGATACTCTAAAAAAAATCCAAAACTGGCTATCGAACCACTTAAAACTCAACCAAGACAAGACGGAAATCCTTCTCCTCTCAAACAATGGACAAACCCACCAGGCCCAAGAATGGATTAAGCTTATGGACTCCCTAAACTTTGACCTAACCCCGGCCTGCTCCCACAAGTCATTGGGTGTCTTACTGGACCCTAACCTGAACATGAGCTCACACATTAAGGCTACCGCAAGGAGTGCCCATTACAAATTAAAACTACTCAATAAAATCAAGCCCTTCCTCCCTCCTAATGATCTCAAGACTGCAACGCAAGCCCTGGTTCTATCCAGACTAGATTACGGGAACGCTACCCTCACAGGCTCAGCAAAATCTCACCTAGCCCCCATGCAAACCACTCTTAACGCAGCAGCTAGGATGGTCACTGGAGCTAAAAGGCATGATCATATATCCCCCTCCATGAAAGAGCTCAAATGGCTCCCTATTGAAGCTCGATGCCAGTTCAAAACTGCCTGTCTCACCCACAAAGTCCTTCACACTGGTTAACCAGTGTACCTGGCAGCCAAGCTCACCAAGGCAGGCCAGGCAAGAAACCTGAGGAGCACCAACAACCTACTTCTCATTCCCCCAAAGAGGCGCAAACAAAAATCCTTGGCCTGCTCCTTTTCGGGCAATGCCCCCAAAATCTGGAACTCCCTTCCAGCAGATCTCAGAACTAACCCCTCCTTTGTGACCTTAAAAAAAAACTCAAGGATCTCCTCCTCGCTCGGCACCTTTAACCTTTCGGCTCTACACACCGTTAGCCACCATCTCCATTTTGATATGCCATTTGATATGTGTCTGTTTTCTTATTTCCTGTGAACTTGTTGTAAAGCGCTCTGATACCCACGGGTCCTGCCAGAGCTATATAAAACTCTCTAAATAAATAAAAACAAATATTGCCTCCAACATGTTGTGGTCTTACACCCATTAAGCACTATGCACTTTACAATCTCAATTTCCCCATTATGACGGGGAGAGGGTTCATTATGGTGCATCCTACATTTTGAGGGATATGCACATTGACTGCTTTCTGATGCCAATCGGTTGGTCTCATTTTAGCTAAACCTAATTATGTTTCTATATTTGAAGTGAATGCTTAGCCCAATCCATGTAAACCTGTTAAGGCTGTCCATCAAATTTGTGGCTAAACTTATGATGTCTTGGTGGGATAGAGTCTGGACTTGGGGAGGATGAGGCTGGCTTTTGCACTTTAGTATGCACCACGTACTTTGCCATGTATTATGCACCTTGTAAAAATGATAGATAGGTGTTTATGACCTAGGATTTTGTAGTAATCAGTTTGGAGCCAAGGTAAGTTGAAGTGTTTATTTAGTAGCTACACGGTTGTGGAGCACCAAACAGAAGCTCCACCAGTTACAAGTAAGCATCAACTGAATCCTCATTTCAACATAAACATTCTCAGAATCCCCACTAAGGAAAAGCCATCACCCAACAACCCAAGAACTCTGGCAGGGAATGCAACTCTCCACAACCTGGAACACATGCAGAAGAGAGCAGCACTCTCCTTCTGAGACAAGATATAACACACCTTCCCTTCTCCTTTATATTAAAAAAACGCAACAAAATAAAGCAAAACAAAATGTATAACTTACTCCCGAAACCTTTTGGGAGTGACAGGAACTCTTGAGCTCCTCCTAAGACCAACATGAACCTCCCCAGAACCCAAGACATCATCTTCAGCAGCTTTATCAGACCTGCTCTTGGTAGCAGTTCTCACTTTGACAATTTTAGCAACATTCCATCAATGCCCACCCATAACCTGAACAGCATTGTTTCCAATCTTCACAACCTTAATGGGTTTACCAAATTTGTTCTCTCCCTTTTTAACATGAATTGGAGTTTTTATCCTGACCATGTCACCAACCACCAAGGGAACTGTTTTAACACCTTTCTTGTGATCGTACCAGATTTTCTGTTTAATTTGAGACTCAGACAAATTAACACGCACAATGTCCATGAGCTTCTCAATATCAGACCCTGATTTGAGCCATTTGTTCATCCAATCAGGTCTGAAACTGGTGTTGGCTTTGCGTCCTCTAAGTAGTTCAAACGGTGAAACTTTGGTCGAGGAATGTGGAGTAGTCCTGTAGAACCACAACATGCTGTTCAATGATTTGACTAAATCATGGTTCCCAGACTTAGCCCACTTGATGCACTCCCCAATCATCCTATTCAATCTCTCAACGAGACCATTTGTCTGTGGATGGTACAAGGAGCTTTTGGAATGTTTTATTCCACAAGAAGCAAGAAAAATTTCAACCTCAACACTCACAAATTGGGTCCCATTGTGAGAGACAAGTGTCTCAGGGAAACCTTCTCTTAAAAATACCTCACCTAAGAATGTGACAATACTAGAGGCATTTGCTTCTCTTACAAGCTTAACTTCAGGCCATCTGGAACTATAATCCATAAGTACAAGAACAAATCTATGCCCACATGACAAACCATCAAAAGGGCCCATGACATCGATGCCCACTTTGATCCATGGTCCTGAGGGACACTCAATAGGCAATAAAGGAGGCGTCACAACTTTTAGGTTCTTATCAGCAGCACCACACACACAACAATTGGTGACCACATCCTCGATCTCGACATCCATTCTCGGCCACCAAAAACTTTCCCGGATGCGACGTTTTGTAAGCTTCGCACCCAAATGTCCTTCATGAGCATGTTTAATGATGGCTTGTCGCACAACATGAGGAGGAACAAGCTTATCACCTCTCAACAAAAGACCATCTTCAATAGAAATCTCCTCCTCAACCTTGCAATAAGGTTTTAAAAGAGGAGACAGGACCTTTTCTCGGGGCCAACCTTTTTTTTACAAAATCACAAACTTGTTGAAGCAAGGCATCTTCATTCAACGCATTCCTCCATTCCTCTTCAGAACTTATGGCGGGTTCAGGCAAATCTAATGCAGCTACAAAACAATCGTCACAGTCTTCTTCACATAGTACACTAAAAGCCACATCATCAACCTTATCTTTCTTTTGAGGAAAACGAGAAAGAAAATCGTCTCTACCATTCTTGCCCCCGGCGATGTGAGACACATCAAAATGGTATTGCAGCAACCTGGACACCATTCTCAATATCCTTGGTGTACAACATTTATTGACACCAGCACTGAGAATAGAGACCAACTGTTTGTGATCCATAAGCAACTTAAAACGCTTACCCCAAATGTACGGGCAAAATTTCTCAATGGCCCAAAGACAAGCCAGAAGCTCCTTTTCAATAACGAGTACTGTACTTCAGCATCTCTCGAAACTCTAGATGCAAATGCCACTGTGTTTTCACTATCACCATTCCTTTGAGTCAAAATGGCTCCAAGCCCAACTTGGCTTGCATCAACAGTAATGTAGCAAGGTACAACAGGATCAAAGGGTTTGAGTGCATTACTATTACTCAATAAAGACTTAATGAGATCAAATGCAGAGGCACATTCATCCGACCAAGAAAACTTCACACCTTTCTTAAGCAAATTGCTGATGGGACAGACTATGGTGGCGAAATCAGGAACAAAGCGGGAATAATATTCTCATAAACCCAGAAGAGATTTTACACCAACTTTGTCAACGGGAGCAGAAGCATTGACTATTGCCTCAACAAAGCCTTGTCTGGGTTTAACACCTTCTTGAGTTAACAGATGACCTAAATACTCCACCTCAGTACCGAAAAATTCAAATTTTTCAGATTTCAAAACAACCCCTTTTTTCTCAAAAATCTCAAGAACTTTGCGTAATATAACATCGTGTGAAGAAGCATCTTTGGCAAAAATCAAAACATCGTCCTGGAAAACTAGAACACCATCAACTCCTTTCAACAAATCTTGCATCACCCTCTGAAACACTGAGGCGGCAGATGCCAAGCCAAAAGGCATCCGTCGGTATTGAAATGTCCCAAGAGGAGAAATAAATGCAGTTAGATGACGTGACTCGGGATGTAGCTCTATCTGGTGATAGTCACATGCCAAATCTAATTTGGAAAAATACTTAGCTCCCTTGATGCATGCAAACAAGTCATTGATCTTAGGCAAGGGATGGGAGTCAACCCATATCTCTTTATTGAGAGACCTTAAGTCAACACATACCCTAAGTTGCCCACACCTTTTTCGAGCCACAACCAAAGGAGACAACCACAATGAAGACTCAGTGGGTTCAATGATCCCTTTATCACACAGGCCTTTCAACTCCATGTCGAGATCATCTCTCACACTAAATGGAACCCCCCTGAGTTTGTGTTTAACCGGGAAAGCGTTGTCTTTGACTATGATCTTATGTTTGAACCCATGAATCTTGCCCAACTTTTCACTAAAGACAGAAGGAAAATCTTCCTTCCATTTTTGTCCACTGTCACAACAACTGGCAACTAAAATCTATTCCTTAGCACCTGGCTTTAAAATTATTCAGAAAAGCCCCTGGTGAAACCAACCAAGTATGTTGAGCCCTTTTACTGCCACATAAACTTTTCCTCTTATCTTCCTTCCTTTGAATTCCATTTCATCCTCGATGAAACCTAGTAACTCAATGCGACGTCCTTCATAAGAAACAGGACACCGGTCAGGATGTGCTAAAGTTTTTTCACCCCAGGTTTCTTCAAATAATTTCTGGGTAATCATGGTGATCTTGGCTCCAGAATCAACTAAAAGCTTAAGTACTTTTCCACCAACACACACCTCTGCAATGGGGTCTACACACTTCGAAGGATCACCAGTCACAATTGCATTAATATCACTCTGACCACACACAAAATTGTCTATAATGACAGAGACAACCTCAGAGTCTGATTCTTCTTCAGACTCACTTGCACAAACAACAGTTTTTTTAGAATTCTTGAGTTTTAAACACACCTTTGCAAAATGCCCAACCTTTTTGCAATAGTTGCATGTAACATTGACTGCAGGACATCTCCCACCTTTGGGATGTGGAGAATTACCACATCGCAAACATATGTTGCTGTTAATTAAAGTTGAAGTTCCAGCGTTACTTTTGACAGTGACACCATTACTACTACACACAATCTTCTTTATAGGTTTGCTTACGCCAACAGCACCTATAGACTCTGATGGTTTTTCTTCAAGTTCTTTTAGAGAAACAATAGAGATTTTAATGCTTTTAGCTACTTTTATGGTTTCTTCTAATGAGGGATTACCTATTGCTAATAATTTTTGTCTGATTTGTTTGTCTCTACATTGACAGACAAATTGATCGCGGATCAGTGAATCCCTCAAATAGGCATTCTGCAGCTAATCTTCTTAAGACAGAGATGTAAGCATCAACATCTTCCCCATCATTTTGCTTTCTCCTAAAAAACTTATGACGAAGAACCATAAGACTTGGTTGCTTGTCAAATCTATTTTTTAGCTTGATAAGAGTCTCCTGATATTCATCAATGTTGTCACCCTCAATCCTTGGAATGTCAGGTAAATGTTTGAAGATGGATCTGCCTTCAAACCCCAGAGAGTGTAGTAGCAGACATTTTGTCCTTTCTGCGCAAAATCTTGACGCTCCTATTGCCCCCAAATAGGTCTCAAATGCGTCAAACCAAATCTCCCATCTCACAGGTGGTTCGCCAGGATTGTCCAAAAATGATGGTTGTGGTGTAACTGATTGCATTGTACACATATTATGAGGGGAAAATTAAGCCAAGTTACAATAAGTTTAAAGAACTGTTTAAGTTTCAGTATTAATTAAATGTAAACAAAATGAAACTTCGAAACAGGATGAAATAAGGTGTGCGAACCACCGTGCTCCGCAATGTGGAAGTAGATGAAATAATTCTGTGGAGACAACATTTTTGTAAGTAAACAGATGTTTGAACGAGGTGTGCGAATCGCCGTGATTCACAATGTATTAATAGGCAAAAAGTTTGGTAGGAACAAAGTTTTTGTAAGAAAATATGCTTGAAAACGAGGTGTGCGAATCACTGTGATGCGCAATACAAGAATAGAACAGTAAAGACTGAACTAAAAAAAATATATAAAAGTTTTACCAAGCTGTGCGTGTCGGCGAATTAGACGTAGTAAATACGCTGTAAAAATAAGTAAAGTTGATGCCAAAGGAACAAAACAGGCCATGCGTGTTGGCGATAACACGCTGAAATAGGTGTTGCTAGGTTACGCAAGAGAACTTGAATGAAGAACGCAACAAAATGGCCGTGCGTGTCGGCGCTGACACGCAGTAGAGACGTATTGCTAGGTTACGTGTTTGAACCTAGAGGCCAACAGGGCCGCACATGCGCAATGTAAAAAAAAAATTGCACAGGCTCAGAAAGAGTAGTGAGGCTTTAGAGCGGGATGGCACGTATCCACAGGAACAGCAAAGAGTCACCTGCACAGGAACCACACAGCCAAGGAAATATCCCCAGAAGACAGGAGATCAGAGTCAGCAGGAGACAAAACCACACAGCGGGGAAATGAGCGCAGATGTGGCAAGTAGCTGGCAGGACTCGCTCGCACAGACGCTTCACAGCAGGATGGAACAGCGCCAAGAGCAGCAGGGTGGCGTGACGAGACTCACACAAAGCCAAAACACAGTCAATCTCTCACCTCTGAACAACCGAAATGGTGTGAAGATAACTTGTGTAAGCGGGAACCGGCTTGCACCACAAGCAGCAAACCAATAGCAGGAAACCAGATCGCCAAAGCAGGAGAGATGGGATCGACGATAAATGGCAGGAGTAGAAGTCCGCCGGCGAGGAACAAACTGTGGATCCGAAGAACAAACAGCATGCAGAAGGCTCGTCCGTGTAGCAGGATCGTCGCCAACAAATTGTAGTAATCAGCTCGGAGCCAAGGTAAGTTGAAGTGTTTATTTAGTAGCTACACGGTTGTGGAGCACCAAACAGAAGCTCCACCAGTTACAAGTAAGCATCAACTGAATCCTCATTTCAACATAAACATTCTCAGAATCCCCACTAAGGAAAAGACATCACCCAGCAACCCAAGAACTCTGGCAGGGAATGCAACTCTCCACAACCTGGAACACAGGCAGAATAGAGCAGCACTCTCTTTCAGAGACAAGATATAACAGATTTTTTATGTTAGTTGCTACTTTGGGGGGTTCTTCCAATATTCGTTGTTATCTTAGGTAGGTCAGAGGGAGGTTCCCTCAGAGGACTATACTACTTTGTTTGTGCGCTTTATATGACATATGTTTGTGCTCTGGGTCTTTTTCCTTTTTTTCTGGAGATTGCTGCTTTTATAAAGGAGAAGGCAAGGGGAGGTCCCAGTGGAGCCTTTCTAGGAATAGGCTTCTTACTTCTATTTTTAACCTGTTTTCATGAATCATGTTTTTAAATTTTGATTAAATGGTTATGTCAAATGGCTTGATGTATGCCGGTTCCTTTAATGCTTATGTCTTTTTTTAACTAATACACTTTACCTTACTTATGACTCTAAATAGTAAAACTAATGAAACATACAATATAAAAAACTAAATATTGAACACCAGAAAACTATCAGAATTCAAAATAAACACATATTACATGAAATTTATAGACACAAATAAAATGTAAAATTGTCTTCAACCAACCAGTCAAATTAAACTAAAAAACAGTTAACAAATAAAAATTATTTTCCTATTAAGAGATAGTATAAAAAGGCCACATTAACGCACAATAAAATGCTTCCTAAAAAGAAATGCAGCAGGACAGTGTCACTCTGCCGAATTACAGAGCTATAAAGAAAGACTGCAACACTTAAATACCACTAAAGACTACAAACTAAGTTATTTTAAGACTTAATGAAAGGTAACAAATAATAAATAACATACAACCTCATGTACAAAGAATCAATTTGGTAAAAGGGGACCAAAATTGCATTCCCACTGCCATGCTCCTGCCCGCCCACACACTCTTCCGCATTGCTGCGTTGGCCTGTGTCTGACGGCCGCCATGAGACTTCCTGCTTCAGTGGCCACGGGAGCTACAAGAGCTCATGCAGCGCTGCTGATCTAGCTCGCAAATCCTACAGGGCTGATGTCTGGAGGACCAGAGAGCCCTGAGACCGGGAGTCAGTCCTGGATTCACGACACCGCCTGTTTTTTTTTTTACTCTACTCTCTCATCTCGGTAGAAAGGGATTAAGGGTGGCTGATGGGTGGCAAAGAAAGGAGATATGGGATTTGTGGCAAACTTTGCAAATGTTTGAGACCCTATGTTTTCTAACCACCGGGGGGACACTGAGGAGCTTGGTCATCCTGTCCTGCCCTGCTTGTCCGTGCTGCACTTAGTGCCTGCTGTCACTGCGCCTGACTCACCCATCAGTGACCTGTGAGCTTCAGTTCATGTGTTCAGCAGGGTGGTGGGTGCTTCTTTGAGGTTCTGCACATAAAAATCCCACAGTGACTTTCATTGCCAGTGCCCGGTCCTTATCTCCAACTATCCCTTGGAACATCTTGAGAGCTCAAAGCAAAAGCAAACAAAACATAGGGCCAAGACCACTGGAGGTCTGCCCTGGACCCGACTATTGGTGCCTGTCTGTCTATCTAAGGCAGCTGTAAATGGGCACTTGGATACCTGTATTAATGGATTAATGGTGTGTGGAGTGTGGATGGAGGTGGCAGCTTGTGACCTGGGAGGAGGTAAATGACTAGTGTTTGACTCTGGTCAGCCTGTTTGCCCACCTATCCTTTGCCTTTCTTTACCTTCTGCCATCTGTTTTCCTGCCTTTTGTCAGTATTGACATTGTCTGGTACTGCAAGCCCGGTTTTCATGGGTAAACGTAAACAGCCACACAGGAGGGAAAATGCCCCAACCAGTTCTGGCACAGGAACTACACTGGACTCTTTCTAGGTGCAGGCTGTTAGTGTAGTATCAAAGGAGATCGAACTGACAGAGAGACGTCTGTCCTGAAACATGGAGAAGACCTAAGCATAGTTTCCTCTTGGTCAAGATCCCCTCTACTGCAACCTGTGAGAACTGCTCATATTGAGGCAGTTCCAGTCCCAGTCCTGGAGGGTGCTTTGCCTGGCCCAGATGGGGCTATTGCTATTGCAAATGCTAATGTTGAAGTGGAAGGGGGAGGGGGGCTTGCTCCTTGTATATCTAGACCATTGTCACTCTTTTTGGGTCCAAGTCATGGTCCTGGTCCTGGCCTCAAACACAGCTCATGCAAGCCCATAGCGAAAAGGAAGAGGAAGCTGAAACCAGGCCCAGTCTCTGTTACAATCAAAAAACCAGGGCAAAAAACGAGATCCACCCGGCCAAATCCGGGGGTTCTGCACCAACCATCCTCCCCTCCAGCTGTGACACAAGACATTTGCCAGGCGGAACAAACTGTGCTAGGAGAAATATTAGTAGAAAAAATAAAGGAGTGTCTAACTTCCGCCATTGCACCAATCCTGGAGAGGCTAAATAGACTGGAAGGGATGATTACAGAATTAGGCTCCAAGAGTAAGCCTACCTCTGTTCCCCTAGCATTCACATCCCCACCTGACCCTATAAATCCTCCAAGCAACCCTAGAGCAAGGGAGCTTCATGGGGGGAGTGAAAAGCAGCCTCTGACCTCATACAGGAGCCCAGGCCCCACCCTCTCCCTAAATAAACCCACCACTACAGTAAAGAGAGTTGATACAACATCAAGGTGTTCCCTGTCACAGGCAGGATACAGTTGTGGAGGGACAAAAGATCTACTAGCCTATGCTGATCATTCTCGTCTCCATCAGCCTATTCGAGCACATGCACATCAAGTTCTACATCTGCCGCCAGAGTGTTGCCCCTATGTAGCAGTTCTGGTGGGAGTACCCCCGTCCCACCATACATGGGATCCCTACGTATAATAGTTTCCAGATACTCTTGGAGCTGGATATAAATGACTGACTGGATCCCTGTTTGACTCACTCAAAAGAGCAACTTTCCCGGAAAACAGACCTTGCCAGACCGGAACCATCTATAGTGGTCTTCCCCTGCAGGGCTAGTTGCCATGATACCAATGACAGGCCAGGGTTATTACATGAAGGCTTGCTGTGTATTGGGATCATTAAGAAGCCCCCAGTATTGATGATGTCTTTAAACAAACCACCTCAGTTCCAGGCGGTCGCTATCCAAACTGAAGACAACCCTTCCACACAGTGTACAAAGGACTTATGGATTCTCTCCTGGAACATGGCAGGGAGCCGCCAAAAGATTTCCAATAATGATTGGTTGAATTTTGTTGAAACCTTTGATATCATATGTTGTTAGGAAACATGGGCCTATGAACATATTACAATAAACGGGTTCAGGTCTTTCTGTTCACCTGCTGTTCCTTCACCTGCTGGCAGGGGGTAGGGTGGTCTCCTAATTCTGGTATCAACTGCAGTGGGGAATTTTCAAGTAAAGGAACTGTTTTTTAATCCTTTTTTAAACTGATGAAGATCTTGTACCCTAAAGAGTTTGACATAATCTTAATCAATTTTTATTATAATCACTTCAGGGCTCAACAGTGTGGATTATTCAAGACTTGAAGCAAACTCTCCAGGAGAACATTGACACAGAAT
Organism: Calotriton arnoldi; assembly: GCA_963921515.1. NCBI lineage: Eukaryota > Metazoa > Chordata > Amphibia > Caudata > Salamandridae > Calotriton > Calotriton arnoldi. The sequence goes on from CAWUFW010005876.1 coordinate 375,327, forward strand.
CGAAGGAGGTGTCTCAAATATGGGTGGGAGATTTCAATATAACGAAATGTTTCTATAGTTGGAATCATGTGTGTGGTATTTATAATTGGCAGGGAGAGCCTGCTGGTCACTTTAAAACCTCAGTGTACGGGGAAGCATTAACAAGTCTAACACTAGTAAATACCTTGACCTTTGCAATAAATTTAATGGCGGAAAACCAGAAAGATATTCCAACTTTTGTGGGAAGAGGCAAAGGAACCACCATTGACCATATTCTAGTGTGAGATACCCTGGTCCTGCTGAAAAAAACTGCAAGGTCTGTCCTTCTCCTTTTATCGATCATTATTTCATTATTCTAATGCTTGCATGTACACCTTTAGCTCCCTCTACGCCTGGCAAAGCACAGCCTGTGTTCTATACCAAAAATAAGGGGGTGCATAGAAAACGGCAACATGTCGATCCAAGGAAAAGTCTTACAAAAGTGGTGAGCAAAAATAATATGGAAATTGTAAATTGCTTGGGAGAAAACAGTAAGCCAGCCACCGTGTGTAAAAATGTCATGACGATTTGTAATTCACTTTCGGGTTCCCTACTGATTAAGAGCCCACGGCCGGTACACCCTGTTTGCACATGGGTTAACTCAGAATGTACAAGCACCTATAAAACTTTAAAAAACATCACACATAAAATTCTGCTGGATCCAGTGGAGGTAAGGGAGGCCAGGAAGAATGATCAAAAAGCTATCGAAAATAGAAAGGCTCAAATAAGAACCAAGGCTTGGGATGACCTGGAACAAGCAGCAGCCCTGAAACACCACCGATCCTTATGGGAAATAGTGAACAGGCCCTTTTTTACTAAAAAGCCAGAGTCAGGCATTGACTGCCATATAATGGAGAAAGAATGGGTCACTCATTTTGAAAAAATGTTTAACCCTGAGATGCCTGGAAAAACTAAAGGCTACCAGCGGACCCCGTTGCAATTATCACTGCACTAGTTGATTTTAGCAAATCCATTTCCGTGGAGGATGTACGCACAGCTATACTCCGCTCAGCATCAGGGAAGGCAGCAGGACCAGGCGGGGTACCAGTGGAGTTTTTTAAAAACAATTTAGATCTCTGGGCCCCATTGCTCACAAATGTTTTTAGGTCCAAAATAATTGGGGGGTCAATTGAGTCATGGAGGCAGTCAGTTACAGTCCCCATATATAAAAAGGGTGATAAGAATGTTCCATCCAACTACTGCCCGATTGCACTGCTCAACTCTTTGGGTAAAATATTTGGCACAGTCATTTTTGTGAAGTTGGAAGCTTGGGCGAGTGAAAACTCCTTTCCTTTTTCACCAAAGCACAATTTGGGTTTCACCCAGGAATGAGTATACAGAGCAAGCTCCGAATCTTTCTCTAATTCTGGGTAAATATGTCAAGGTAAGGAGGGGGGCTGTACACATGGCCTTTATGGACCTTTCCTGTGCCTTTGACTTAGTGGACAGAAATAAATTATGGGACATCATGAGACTTGCGGGACTGGATTTACCCTTATTGCATGCGTTAAAAAGTCTTCATCAAGACACAAACATGAGAGTACGCTACTCCCAACCAGGCGACTGGACTTCCCCCATCCAAGTTACTCTTGGGGTGAGACAAGGTTGCATCCTGGTGCCCTTTTTATTTCTTTTTTATGTTAATGCCCTTGACTTCTTTTTAATGGACTGTACCCCTGGTGTCCCAAAAGTAAGTTTGCGGACATTCACGCTTTTATTATACACGGACGATGCTGTCCTCCTGGCACGCACAGCAAATAGCCTGCAAGCGCTTTAAGATGGGTTTTATAGTTTTATGCAGGGGCTAGACTAGCTTAGACACTGACCCCTCCGATGGTGCCTGCACCCGGTGAAGCGGTAGATGACCAGCATGCCTATCTTCTTCAAAATTAACTGCCCCAGAGGACAAATTGAATGAGATCTTACAGGCTGTTGAATTTAGCATCACTAGAGGCTAAAATAAACACAATGTTGACACAACAACAGACGCAGCTTAGTGACATTCTGGATTGGCTACACTTCCTTGGGTAGGGGGGAGGACTCCAAGGAGAGAGCTTGTCGAAATAATATCAGAGAGGTGGGCTTTCCTGAAGGTGCAGAGGGATCAGCTATTGTGGAATCCCTGGAGCGATAGCTCAGGACTTTTCCACTTGCCCATGCCTTGTCTTCCTTCTTCTCTTAGTAATGAGCCAATAGGTACCTGTCCGTAGTATCTTATCGGGCTCACTGCCATGAACTTTGGTGGCCGAAGTACTCAACTACAAAGACAGAGACTCCATTTTACAAGAAGCCAGGCAGGCTGCCCGTCTTGAGATGGACAATCAAAAAATACTGGTGTTTCCAGACTGCACCTAAGCAGTTCAAAGTGCATCACTTTAAGCAGTTAAACTTATGTTATTAAATAATATATACATAAATAATAAGTATGTACTATTTTTATATATTTTTTAACATTCATTTAGATTTATTTCTCTTTTTAACTATTTTAAATAATTTAATTTAATTTAACACTATCCTATAGTTTTTCTTTTTTAAAGACCTTCCTTACATTGTTTTCTATGAAGGATATTGCAACACCAGTCATTGGCCATGTTCAGTGCTGGACTTACTACAAAAGCTCAATTTGTGAAAAACAACTTGTAGTAAGTTTTGCAATACTAGTGTAGTAATGCAAAATGTTCTACAAAGTGCAGATTGAGAATCAGGCCCAGAGTTTGTGAATACTGAAAAGAAGTAAACTTACTCAAAATTGCAAATGTATTCAAAAGCTTAAGTCACCCTTGTGCATCAAGACCTAAGTGTTAAAAACTAAATAATTGATAGAGTTATTGCTGTTCTTATTTGGAGTTTACACTTCATTCAGCTAGTACCCGGTCTCCTTACTGCAACATTAAATGCTTGAAATCATTAGGGACTGCTTAAATGTTGTCTCTAAACTGGGAAAGAAGCCTTGTGATCAGATGTTAGTGATTTACAAAATGAAATGTGTCCCAATTTTGTGCTATGGCACAGGTATTTGAGGTTACTCCTCCAGTGGCAAATTACAACAAGATAATCACTTCAGTCGCAGGTTATAGGGCCACATGCATCAAAGTAATAATAATTAATAATAATAATAATGATAATAATAATAATTAAGTATATTGTTTCAGTTAATTAATACCATAACAATTTTGCATCTTAAAACCATAAAATATTACAGTTGATAACATCATGAAAAAATACTTCCTACAAAAAAGTGCAACCAATCATTTTACCCTAAGATTACATGATTACTGCTACGGTATATTTTAAAAATAATTAGTTTAAATAAAATTGTCAAATGTAATCAACATCCATACTATTTTTATATCTGAACCAGACTTTTCAACCATTTGTTCACCATATGTGAATGTATAGATGTACATGTGTATGATTTGAGATAAAAGGAATTCATATTTAAGATTTCATTACATTGGAGAGTAAAAGCGATGGGCCATCAAAGTAAGGAATTGCGATTCCTAAATTGCGATTTTTAAGGAATCGCAATTTAGGAATCGCAATTCCTTATGCATGTAGGAATCACAAAAAGTTGTGATTCCTAGACATGCCTTAATTGCGACTCGCAAATTGCGATTCTCAATTAAGGAATGGCTTCCTAGAGGCCCATAGGAATGAATGGGATTGCATGCGTAATTTGCGAGTACCAAATAGGTGCTCGCAAATTGCGCATGCAATTTGAAGGGTGCAAGGGGGCCAAAAGGCCACCCTGATGCACCCCCAAAAAAAGGTAGGTATGCACTTGTGGTGCACACACATGCCCTAAGGGCATGTGTGTGCTCCACAATGCACTTTGAAAAATGCATTTATTTGCATTTTTCAAGGAATTGCAAATTACCATCAGCTTGAAGTTGATGGTAATTTGCGAAAACGCAATTTGCGATTGCATAATGCATTGCTTTTAGGGGATCTCAATTTGTGATTCCCTAACTGCATTCGCAATTAAGGGAATCACAAAAAATTGCGATTTCCTTAATTGTGATTGCAAAAAAGGTACATGCATCTCAAAAGGCCATTTTGCAATCGCAAACTGTCCGAATTTTGCGATTCGCACTATTTACGATCGCAAAATGGTTTGATGCATGTGCCCCATAGAGTATTCCTCCTAATACTTCTTATGTTTTTTTGTCATGATGAGCTTTGTCTGTCATACATTGAGGATATTATTCTACCGGCTCCATTATTATAAAAGCTATCAATTTGGTTAAACACTAAAGCCTCTCGTAATAGGACCATTATTATTGATTGTCCTAGCTTCTCTCATTTCCTTAGAAGTTTTTGGCTGAAATGTGTTAAATCTTCGTTTAGCAACCTCAGCAGATTGTCTTTGTTCTCTAACCTTGAGAACATTGATAAGTTAGACAAAAACAGGGTTAGACTGTTTTTTAATAAAGAATTGTTACAGCTCACTTGAAGCTTTGGAGCATCTTAAATCATCAGTTGTGTACATGGGCACTTGCAAAACTAATTTGGCCAACAATTATACATATCAGCTGCTATTAACCCTGGGAGAATAGTCTCCTTTGTTGCTTTAGGTTGCTCTTAATTTGCTGAATCCCTTCTTTTCCCAAGAAGCAATTCAGCTTTAACCCCTTCGGTGCGTATGACGAGCTGGACTCGTCATGGCACACAGTGGGCGTGTGCTCATGACGAGTCCAGCTCGTCATGGGACCCACCCACGGGGAAGCGCTGGCGCTCCCCGTGGGAATCCGATCCTGGTATTTTTTGGGGGGAAGGCGTGGGGGGCCCCCTGCCCCCCACACACGTCATTGGTGGTTTCCCTTTCTTCCCCGACGCGCTGGAAGCCATTTGCTTCCAGCGCGTCGGGGAATAAAGGTTAGTTTTGGCTCCGGGGAGGGGGGGTTTTAAACAAAAGAGGCATCGAGGGAAAGGAAAGGGTTTTCCTTTTCCCCAATGCCTCTTTTGTGCATTCCTGCTGCACGATCATGCGATCGTGCAGCAGGAATGCCCACTAGACACCAGGGAATTTTCTTTTTTTTATTATTTGAAATGCAAATATTTAGTTTATTTTATTTTATGCGTTTTGTATAGCGCGGACTTTACCCGAAGGTGTCAGAGCGCTTCACATTAGGAACAGTATCTCCTGATGTTCTAATGTGTGTAGGTGCATATTGCTCTCCGCGTGTGTGCATGATGCCTGTTTCTTACTGTTCTGATTCCTGATAAGGTCAAAGGCAGAAGGGTGACATAAAAGGGTCGGTCTAAGGCAGGCTCTAACTAGGAAAAAAGAGCATCAATAAGTAAGGAAGTTAGAGAAGAAAGTAATTTAAGTGATACATCGGGTTAAGAGAGGAATGGAAAGTGAGATAAAATCAAAGACATTGAAAGACAATGGGACATGTAGGAGGATGAGGGTAAAAGCTAACAAATTTGGGAGTAAATACAAGAAGTAAAATGTTGGGGCTTCAGGCAGCACTTTTTGCCCTAAGTATGATGGGTATGCCCAGACGTGGGTTCCTTGCTCACTGTGCCACCGGTGTCAAGCTAGCCTGGCTAATGAGGGGTATTACCCCGAAACCGGACCCTGGATGCTTGTTTCCTGTCCAGGGAGGACCTGGCTTGGTAGTTCGAGCTGGACTATTCCCCGGAGGAGCAGGGTCAAGACTGATTTGCATATGGCTGGGTCCAAACTGGGGTGGCCGTAGTGAGCAAAAGAACGATCGATTTAACACAGACATCTTGACTGGGGGTGAATGCTTGATTTACTCAGCATTCCATCCATTATTTGGTGATGTAGCAGCTTTCAGTAGGAAAATGGGTTCTCTGGCAGACTTGCTGGAGGGTAATGCAAAAGTCCAGAATCCAAAATGTCAAGGTTTCTACCATATGTTGTTTTGTTGTGAAGCGTAACTAACTGACAAAGATTAAAAACAATGGTGCCTATTCCCAAACTGCATTTTGTAGTACGTTTGTAGTATGTTTAGTAGGACTACAATAGTACTTCTAATGTACTACAAAATGTTATTCACAAACCGGCGTGAAGAGGTTCCGACTCTCCTATATTTTTCTGTTTGTACATTCCTAGTCCCACTGGGGTGTCTCTGCACACATAAGTATAATTTTTAGTAGTAAATGTGGGAGGGATAGGAGATATGGCTGGAGAATGGGGAATACTTACTAATAATGGGGGGTGATTAGCCCCTTCGGTGCGTATGACGAGCTGGTAGGCGTGTGCTCATGACGAGTCCAGCTCGTCATGGGACCCACCCACGGGGGAAGCGCTGGCGCTCCCCCCGTGGGAATCCGATCCTGGTATTTTTTGGGGGGAAGGTCTTCCCCTGCCTCCCCCCTGCACACGTCATCAATGAAGTCATCGCGCGAGGCGCGCTGACGTCATTGGGGGTTTCCCTTTTTTCCCCGACGCGCTGGAAGTCATTTGCTTCCAGCGCATCGGGGAATAAAGGTTAGTTTTGGCTCCGGGGACGGGGGGTTTTAATGCCTCTTTTGTGCATTCCTGCTGCACGATCATGCGATCGTGCAGCAGGAATGCCCACTAGACACCAGGGAATTTTTTTTTATTTTTATTATTTGAAATGCAATTATTTAGTTTATTTTATTTTATGCGTTTTTGTATAGCGCAGACTTTACCCGAAGGTGTCAGAGCGCTTCACATTAGGAACAGTATCATTACATGAGGAGTAAATCGCTAGTGACATAATACAAAAGCAAGCGTTACATTACATGAAGAAAAAGTGACAATTGTGCAAATAACAAAATCAAACAAAATACAAAAAGAGGTAGCAAATGATACGTTACAATAGGAAAAGGTGACAAGTGTGCATGATACATAAGATACAAAATACAAATATAGATATAATACTGCAATAAGTGGCAGACACTCTCAGAATACACTGGGAAGGCACTTCTATAGGCATGGAGTACAGAATTTCCTATAGTGGAAGAACTTCCTTGAGGGAGTAGAGAGGGCGTGAATTAGGTTTGGAAGTGTCTTTGGAGAAGGAGAAATTTGAGGTCAGTTTTGAAGGACCGGGAAGAGGTGGTGGTCCGGAGCTGAGGCGGAAGTGAGTTCCAGATTCTCACTGCGTTGCCTGAAGTACTGTTTGGGGGAGCGGCCCCTTGGGCAAGGGTTGCTCCACTTTTGGGGGCCATATGTTTTGGTGGTCTGCCCCCCTGGGGGGGCAGTTTTTACCGCTGTAGCCCACTAGACCACCAGGGAGAAACGGTGGGGAGTGGCCCCTTGGGCAAGGGTCACTCCCCTTTGGGGGCATTGTTTGTGGCTGTCTGCCCCCATGGGGGGGCAGATCGGCCAATTAATAATTGATATAGTGCCCACTAGTCCACCAGGGATTTATTTGTGGAGAGTGACCCCTTGGGGAAGGGTCACTCTCCTTTGGGGGCAATATTTGTGGCTGTGTCTGCCCCCCAGGAGGGCAGATCGCCATGTTTTTTATATTTGGCCCACTAGACCACCAGGGATTTGTTTTTGGGGAGTGGCCCCTTGGGCAAGGGTTGCTCCCCTTTGGGGAGCATTAATTTGGCCGTTTCTGCCACCCTGAGGGGCAGATCAGCTGATTTGTTTTTTTGTAGGTCCACTAGGCCACCAGGGTTTTTTTTATGTTGGGGAGCGGCCCCTTGGACAAGGGTCGCTCCCCTTTATGGGAGGATGATTGTGGCCATTTCTGCCCTCTTTGGGTGGCAGAATAGCAGTATGTTTTTAGGCCCATCTGCCCCCAAGGAGGGCAGAAGCCACTAGACACCAGGGTTTTTTTAATTTTTGTGTTGGGGAGTGGCCTCAAGGGCAAGGGTTGCTCCCCTTTTACGGGGGTGAATATTTTATTTATACTCTTCGGCCCACCTACCCCTTAGGTTGGCTGGTGGATTGTGTGTGGACTGGTGCATTATTTCCATATGTGATTGTAATGTTTTTTTCTCCTTTTTATTCTAGTGTAAAGCTTTTGATTCCTGTTTACGGTTTCGGCAGTGGTTGTTCTGCAGTTTTGCGTAATTGCATTTATTTGGTAAGAAAAATATTTTTGTTGTGTTTACTCCAAATGAGTATTATTGTCATGCATGAATGAATTTTTTTGTAAGTGGTGTCATAATGGCAGCATATTTGTTAGTGTTCAGAGGATGAAATTCTTTGCGATGTGTTTTGCATTGTCTTATGTGTAATTTTTTTTTCTTCTTTTTTAGTGGGATATTGTTGATCTTCACTGTGTCTGTGCAGAGTAGGTGGTGGTGAGTCTAGCTGCTTCTGTCACGTGAGTGGTATAGTGTTGGAGTATATAGGTCTTTGTGATAAAGCTACATTTTGTTTATTTCTTTTTTTACAAAGGGTTTGTTGTTGTTGACTTGTTTGACAAGTAACCTTTATTAGTAAGCATTATGGCTAGCCGTAGAATGACTGCTCAGCAGGTGGTTGGTTTGCTTCTTGAATCTTCCTCTGAGCAGGATTATGAGACTGACAGTGCGTCTGAGGTAGAGGAGGGAGGGGAAGATTCAGGCAGTGAGTTTTCTCTCCACATGGAATCATCGGATGATGAAGGTACTCTCAGTGCAGATGAAGCTACTCTCGGTGTGGATGAATCTACTCTCAGTGCGGATGAAGTGCCTGTTTTAGAGGAGGATACTACTGTGCCGATGGTGCAAGAGGCATCTGGATTGCAGCCTGGGGCTGCTAGGCTTCCTACTGGAAGTGCTGGACTCTGGGTTGATCCAAACATGGTGCAGCCGGTGTTGCCTGCCTTTAGTGGTTATGCAGGGTGTAGAGTGGATTGTGAACATTATTTGCCTATACAGTTTTTTCAGTTGTTTATGGATGATGTATTTTTGGGTGAGATTGTTGAGCAGACTAATTTGTATGCTGAACAGTTTTTGAGGGACAACAGTGCCAGACTTAGGCCCCACTCTAGAGCTACCCGGTGGAGTCCCACAAATCTGGAAGAGATGAAGAAGTTTTTGGGTTTGACTTTCTTGATGGGTTTGATAAGGAAGCCGTCCATGGGTTCATATTGGTCTACCAGTCCCTTGATGGCAACGGCCATATTTCCTGCAGTTATGACTCGTGATCGGTAGTTACTTTTGCTTCGGATGCTGCATTTTGTTGATAATGCTTTGACATTGCCACGATATCACCCTGAATGTGACCGTCTTTTTAAGATTCGGCCTGTTCTTGATCACTTTGTAGATCGATTTTCAGAGATCTATACTCCAGGGAAAGAAATATCTATTGATGAGTCTTTGGTCTTGTTCAAGGGCCGTTTGGTTTTTAGGCAGTACATTCCTAGCAAGAGGGCACGCTATGGAATTAAGCTGTATATGTTGTCTGAGAGTAGGACAGGATATGTTTTTAATTTCCGTGTGTACACTGGTAGGGATTCTACTATTGACCCCCCTGGTTGTCCGTCCACTTTTGGAGTTTCAGAGAAAATTGTGTGGGATCTTGCTAGAGGACTGTTTAACAGGGGCCACCATTTGTACCTTGATAACTTCTACACTGCTGTGCAATTGTTTAAGGAATTGTTCAAAGTGGACACTTTTGCTTGTGGCACAATCCGCTCTAACCGTAAAGGTTATCCAAAAGAGCTTGTTTGCAAAAAACTTCAGAGGGGACAGTGCAGTTCCTTGCGTAGTGATGAACTACTAGCTGTGAAATTTGTGGACAGGAGGGATGTGTACATGCTGACTACCATCCATGATGAGAGTACTTCACCTGTGGCTGTTTGGGGTCAGATTGCTGAAGTGCGCAAACCTGTGTGCATTTTAGACTACAATAAGCACATGGGTGGTGTTGATAGAGTAGATCAGAGGTTGGAACCTTACACTGCTATTCGTAAGGCTTACGTTTGGTATAAGAAGTTGGCCATCCATCTCTTCAATTTAGCAACTTTCAATGCTTTTGTTGTGTTCAAGGAGTGTTCTCCTGCGTCAAAGTTGACTTTTGTTCAGTTTCAGCAGTCTGTCATAGGCAGCCTTGTTGTTGTGGAACAGCCAAGTGTTCCTAGAGTTGGAGTGGCGGAGGATGTGGCTCGATTGAAAGATCGCCACTTTCCTGATCATAATTCCTCCTACACCCTCAAAAGACTTTCCCACTAGGAGATGTAGAGTCTGTTGGCGAAGAGGTACGCGGAAGGAGACTCGTATGTACTGCCTTGAGTGTCCTTCTAACCCTGGGCTGTGTGTGCCTGCTTGTTATAGAGCGTACCACAAGCAAAAGAATTATTGGGAGCAACCATGAGTGGTAAAGTGAACTGCCTGGTCTGTAATGTTTAAGAATTGTTGTTCTGTTTCAAGGTTGGCATTAGTGCAATGCATTTAGTTTCAGATTTTGTGTTAGTAGATTTGTATCTATTTGCAATTTGTTTGTGTTTTCTTTTTTGTATAAAAAAATCCTAAATGTGATGGTGGTGTGTGTAGGCTGGTGCTTGGCTGGCGGTGTGCGTGGAGTGGCGCTTTGCTGGCGGTGTGCGTGGAGTGGCGCTTGGCTGGCGGTGTGCGTGGAGTGGCGCTTGGCTGGCGGTGTGCGTGGACTGGCGCTTGGCTGGCGGTGTGCGTGGACTGGCGCTCGGCTGGCGGTGTGTGAGTAGTGACTTGCTGCTGGTCACTACACACACTGCTAGCCGAGCGACACTCCACGCAATCCATCAGCTTGTGTGGTTGCTGTGTTAGGAATGTGGGTGTGTGAAAGTGATGGGCCCTTGAATGGCACTGTCTGCTGGTGTGAGTGTTGTAATGTGATGGGCCCGCGGCTGGCGGTGTGAATGGTTTTGTATGTGTCACACGTATGAAAGGTGTATGAATGGCCTGTAAAGAGGTTGGTGCCTTGTCGTGCCTTTACAGCTCATGAGCTGTGAGTCAATGGTTCAGTTTCTCGTCCTTTCAATTATTAACAGTGCATTTCATTTTTGTGAAATCACTTGTTAATACAATTGTATATACTGAACCATCACTCATCCTCGTGCCAAATCCAACCAGTATGTGTGTGTGCTTGAGGATTAGATGGCTGTGCAGTAATATTTTTTTTTTGTCTTTCTCAAGCAGGGTGTACCTTGTCCCTTTTTGTGAATGTTGTAATGTGTTTGTTTCGTGCCTGGTGGTGTGAATGGTCTTGTGTGTATCATGTATGAAAGGTGTGTGAATGGCCTGTAAAGCGGTTCGGGCCTTGACGTGGCTTTACAGCTCACGAGCTGCGAGTCACTGGTTCAGTTTTTTGTCCTTTCAATTATTGACAGTGCATTTCATTTTTGTGAAATCTCTTGTTAATAAAATTGTATAAAAAAAATCACTGGGAGAGCAAGGGATAAGGCAGGAGGTGCGTCCCGTTCCCCAAAAGGATATTGGACTTAAACAATGTGGACGAACCCACTATGTGTCTGTAATTTAATCACTGTATGTGGTATGAACATGAACCCATTAGGTATATTTAAAAGACCCCTCACACACCAACCTAGTTGGTGTCATGCTTCATCATTGGGGTCCCAACCGGGCGGCCGAGTGCTACCCGGTTGTGCTACGACACCTGATTACAGCGGAGCTGGTGTTGTGCGGATATGTGATGTGAGGTGAAATACTACAGTTAAAAATATCTCTGAGAATCCTTGCCCCTAGTTTTAATCTTGGCGGCTCAGGATATGGTTAAAAACAATATGTGTAGTGCAACTATTTTGGACTTATTGTCGTAAGTTGACTATGTGTGGCGGTCTACATGTTTCAGCCCGTAAAACAAGTGAGAGGGCTTTCTTCAGGACCATGTGAGTGAAAAGTGAGTGGCAAAGGGGAAAGATGCCACGTGAAACCTGAGTGATACCTACACACGCGTTAAGGTGTGTGGTGTAAGTGTCGGCGTACTTACTGACACTTGAAAAAATACCTGTGCGGGGAGGGAAGAAGACATGACAAAACATATAATATATCGCAACATAAAATGCAATCTTAGTGGCAATATGGATGTGCTGTTGTCATTGTCTACAAAACCACTACAGTGATTGGCGTGTAGCCCATGCTTGTGGCGACATGCAGGAGGTTCTGTGCATGCCGCACTTGTAGAAGAATGTGCATGGGCGGTTGAATAGAGAGCGCGCGTTAATTAGAGCAGCAGCGCGCTGGTAAGTGGCTACGACAGCAATGGTGTTTGGCCCGCCGAACCCGTGGGAGATAATGCTGACACCCAGTGGGGTCCGTGTGCTGTGCTTAATGTTGCACGGTGTCGGCCACTAAAGGTATTGTCAAGTGGTCCTTATCGCACTGCACGCGGCGATTTATGAATCTATGCATGCGATCAAGTGGCATTGTGAATTGCATTAAAAAAGTTAAAAACATGCACAAGTGTTGTTTAAATCATAGTTACAGTATTTAAGGAAATTGGGCAGATTATCGAGGCTCGGGAGGGTAGGGTACTCATCCAAAGTGCCAATCTGTAAATTAAAAACCAAAAGAGCGCCTTAATGAGCACCACAGTCTATGCACGCTCTCGAGGGTAGCGCCATTGGAGCACGCATAGTCTTACTTGGTCTTGGAGAGTCATCCGCCTGCAAACCTGAATAGGTCCCCCGTAGTCCCGGCTGGTGCTGGGTACCGCGGGGGAAGTGGCTTAAATAGAGCGAGAGCAAGACCCGGTACGTGCCGGGGTGCATGTCCGGGTTCGGCAGTGACTTGGAAATCAGATAGGCGCGCATGCGTGATCAAGCGCGGTCGTTGTAAAGGATGTCTAGTTTAGCGGCCATATTGAAGTACGTTGTATTCAGGGGGATAAATCGATATTTTCAATTTAATGTTTAAATAATAATCCTGTTGGCATGATTGTTTTATTGAAAAAAGTTTGAAAAAAGGGTTGTTCAATGTATCAAAAGCGAGAGCAAACGCGATCGTTGCAAAACGATGTCCGACTAAGGGCGTCTAGTTTGGCGGCCATCTTGAAGTGTGGTGTGTTCAGGGGGACTAATAGAATAATCTCAACGTGATATAGGTCAATCAGAGGTTTGAGTAATAATCCTTCTTGCAAGATTGTTTTGTTGAAACAAAGATTTTAGATTTTAGATGTTTCATAAGCGGGGTTGGAAAACTTTCTGTTTTCTTCATTTGGTTCTTACTTGGATGAGTAGAGTCTCATACCAGTATGCCATGGTAGTTCACTCATGGGTAATATCACCTATAGGCTGCCTTTAGGCACCGTATGTATGGATCTATAGCTGCTATGGTTAGTACTTGCGTTCAATATCCTGGTGTTTGCGGTGGTAAGCTTGTTCTCACGGCCTCTAGCTGGTGAGCATTTGTGTGCTGATCTAACAGTGGTGTCCGGAGGAGTTGCTGGTTACAGTCTGTTGAGGTTATTCCAAGGAATATTATCATTGAGGCCTGTCTTGTGGCTGGATAGACGATAGATCCACCTCTGTTCTTTCTGTAGTAATTGGTGCTGGATGTTAGGCATGTTAGGATCCAGAGCCTCTATGATGACCCAGCGCATGTCGTTTGTCGTATGTCCTACCTCAAGGAAATGATTTGTCATTTTTGTGGTGTTTCTCTTGCATCTTATGGTGCTCCGATGTTCGCAAATTCTGGTCTTCACCTTTCTGTTTGTCATCCCAATATAGGTGAGATTGCAAGGGCACACAATGCGGTATATGGCATGTGCTTTGTTGCAGTTGGTGTGTTGTCGTAGTTCCCACGTCTTGCCTGGTTCCAGGTGGAGATTCTTGGTGGTTTCAGTCAGGTGGCATACACTGCAATTACCACACACAAAATGTGCAGTAATTTTGGGGAGCCCCCATGCATTTAGGACAGTGTTCCCTAGCTTTTGCTGTTGGACCGGTCTGGTAGATACGAGTGCATCTTTTAAGGATTTTGCTTTTTTGTGAGACAGTAAGGGAGGGTCCCAATTGAGGTTTCCTGTCATGAGGATTTTCCAATGTTTTTTTACGATGTTGGAGACTTTGTGGGAAACCGTATTGAAGGTTGTGACACATGTCAGCGGTACTGGTGTGGCTTCTTGTGGGTGTTTCTCAATAAGTCCTTCGCGGTTTTGATTTCGGGCTCTTTTTCGGGCTTTTTCAGTGATGTGCTTGGGGTACCCACGGTCCTGGAGTTTGATGCTCAGGTCCTTAGCTTGGTCTTTGAAGTCTGTCACGCTGCTGCAGTTTCTTCGGAGCTGTAGGTACTGACCGTAGGGGAGATTCTCCCGCAAGGACCTGGGATGGAAGCTGGAGAAGTGTAGAAGTGAGTTTCGGGCCGTTGGTTTAAAGTGCGTTTTGCTTCTGAGATGACCATTATCAGCTTCTATGTCTAGGTCTAAAAAGGTAGTTTTTAGATGATCAAAGCTGTGTGTAAATTTGAGATTCTGGTCACAGGTATTGAGCCAACGGCAGAATGTGTTGAGTGACTCTGTATCACCCTCCCAGATGAGTAGGATATCATCTATGTATCTTTTATAGCATTTGATTTCTGGAATTCGCGACACGTTGTTGGAAAAAATGTACTTGGTCTCAAAATCGTGTACATAAAGGCCTGCTACACTGGGGGCGAAAACGCTCCCCATAGATGTGCCATATTTCTCAATGTAGAGCTGGCCTTCAAATTCGAAAAAGTTTTCTTTGAGCGCAAGTTTTGCGCATTCTCAGATGAATCTTTTGGGGGTCTGGTATTGCCAGTCTGTTTTATCCATGGCCGTCTCTAGAACTCCTAGGGTGTCGTCTTGCGGGAGACTGGTGTAGAAACTCTCCATGTCGAGACTTACTAGGAAAGAGGTCTCTGGGTTGTAGGTCATGTTGTTAAGTAGTCTGAGGAGATCTTTAGTGTCTTGAAGATAGGTATTAGTGGACTGGACCATGGGTTGGAGAAAGAAGTCGCAGTATCGGGACAGAGGTTCTAGTAGAGAGCCTATGCCCGATACAATGGGGCGACCCGGTGGGGGTGATTTGTTTTTGTGTATTTTAGGCACTATATAAAAGTATGGTATTCTGCCTATTGTAGAGGTTAGAAACTTTGCTTCACTGGGCGTAACTTGTCCTGTTGGTTCTGCTTCTTCCACCAGCGTGTGGATGCGTGATCTCTGGCTCTCACTCGGGTCATGGCTAAGTTTTCCATAGTTCTTTGTGTCACTGAGGAGTCTTACACATTCTAGTCGGTAGTCCTCTTTGTTCATGATGACTAATCCTCCGCCTTTGTCGGCGGGTTTTATGATAATGGATTGGTTGGATCTCAGCGATTGTATGGCTGTGCGTTCTGCTGCGCTGGTGTTCTGGAAGGTGTGGTCCTCTTTTAGTGCTTCAATATCTTTCAAAACAGCTTGTTCATAGACTGCCACCTCGGGAGGGATGGCATTAGGAGGAGGCATGAAGGTGGATTTGACTCTGAACAGAGTGTCTCCTTCTTTTTCTATGGTTGGTTGGGAAGGTGAGTGTTCGAAAAAGGCTTTTAATCTGAGTTTCCGAAAGAAAGCCGCTAGCTCACAATGTAGCTGAAATTTATCTAGTCTTGCCATAGGTACAAATCCGAGTCCCTTCTCTAGGACTGCCAGTTCGGTTGGTGTCAGGGTGTGAGACGAGAGGTTGGTCACTAGGCTCATCTCCTGCTGGGGCCTGGTTGCTGGTCTTTTGCTTTGCTCCTCGTTAGTGCTCCTTCGTATTGGTCGTCTCCCCAGTGGACTTGGTTCCCTCGTCGTCTTCTCCCTCATCCTCGTGGGCATCCTCCTAAAAAAGGGAATCGTTGGTTCTGGTTCATGTAAGGAGGTGGCGGTGGGGGTCCAAAAGGCATGTTCCAGCCGTATCCGTATTGTGGATGCATCTGAGGGTATGGGACTGGATAGTGTATGTTTGGTCCCGATGGCCCTGGTGTCCATGGTTGTTGCCAAGCGGTGTTCCTACCCCTTCCTTGCTGCTTTCTTCTATAGCTGTTTGAGCTAGAGTTACTGCTCCCTGAACATTTTGTGATAGGCAATTTTGATGTCGCCTCAATACGTTGTGGGCCCTTGCCTGTCGCAGGTACTTGGGCCTCCCACCCGAGTGAGGCACCATTTTTATCGGGAGACCTGGGGGAACGCTGGGTGGTAGGAAATTTGTGTCAGCCCCGTGATGCCACAACTTTACCACACAAAAATGTGTGAAAAAAGGGATTTTTTCAGCAAAATGTCAGGTTTGCAGGGGATTCTGGGTAAGAAAACGTTGGGGGATCCATGCAAGCCATACCTCCCTGGAAGCCCCCGGGTGTCTACTTTTCAGAAATGTGTGGGTTTGGTAGGTTTCCCTAGGTGGACGCTGAGGCCGGGGCCAAAACCTCATGGGACCCCCCTTGCAAAACCAGGTCGTTTTGTGATAGGTCATTTTGAGGTCGCCTCAATACGTTGTGGGCCCTTGCCTGTCGCGGGTACTCGGGCCTCCCACCCGAGTGAGGCACCATTTTATCGAGAGACCTGGTGAAACGCTGGGTGGTAGGAAATTTGTGTCAGCCCTGTGATGCCACAACTTTACCACACAAAAATGTGTGAAAAAAGGGATTTTTTCAGCAAAATGTCAGGTTTGCAGGGGATTCTGGGTAAGAAAACGATGGGGGATCCACGCAAGCCATACCTCCCTGGAATCCCCCGGGTGTCTACTTTTCATAAATGAGTGGGTTTGGTAGGTTTCCCTAGGTGGCCGCCGAGCTCCGGGCCAAAACGTCAAGGGACCTCCCTTGCAAAACCAGGTCGTTTTGTGATAGGCCATTTTGAGGTCGCCTCAATACGTTGTGGGCCCTTGCCTGTCGCGGGTACTTGGGCCTCCCACCTGAGTGAGGCACCATTTTTATCGGGAGACCTGGGGGAACGCTGGGTGGTAGGAACTTTGTGTCAGCCCCGTGATGCCACAACTTTACCACAGAAAAATGTGTGAAAAAAGGGATTTTTTCAGCAAAATGTCAGGTTTGCAGGGGATTCTGGGTAAGAAAACATTGGGGGATCCACGCAAGCCATACCTCCCTGGAATCCCCCGGGTGTCTACTTTTCAGAAATGTGTGAATTTGGTAGGTTTCCCTAGGTGTCCGCCGCGCCCCGGGCCAAAACGTCATGGGACTCCCCTTGCAAAACCAGGTCGTTTTGTGATAGGCCATTTTGAGGTCGCCTCAATACGTTGTGGGCCCTTGCCTGTCGCGGGTACTTGGGCCTCCCACCCGAGTGAGGCACAATTTTTTTTAGAAGACCTTGGGGAACGCGGGGTGGGTGGAATTTTGTGGATCCACGCAGATTCCAGAACTTTCCACCACAGAAAAGTGAGGAAAATGTTTTTTTTTTGCCAATTTTTTAGGTTTGCAAGGGATTCTGGGTAACAGAACCTGGTGAGAGCCAGTCAAGTCACCCCATCTTGGATTCCCCTGGGTGTCTACTTTTCAAAAATGTATAGGTTTGCTAGGTTTCCCTAAGTTCCAGCAGAGCTAGGGTTCAAAAACTACAGCTAGGCACTTTGCAAAAAAAGGGTCATTTTTCACTGTGAAAATGTGGTGCGTCCACGTTGCGTTTTGCGCTGCTTCCTGTCGCGGGCACTAGGCCTACCCACACAAGTGAGGTACCATTTTTTTTGGAAGACCTTGGGGAACGCGGGGTGGGTAGAATTTTGTGGATCCACACAGATTCCATAACTTTCCACCACAGAAAAGTGAGGAAAATGTGTTTTTTTTGCCAATTTTTTAGGTTTGCAAGGGATTCTGGGTAACAGAACCTGGTGAGAGCCAGTCAAGTCACCCCATCCTGGATTCCCCTGGGTGTCTACTTTTTAAAAATGTATAGGTTTGCTGGTTTCCCTAAGTGCTGGCAGAGCTAGGGTTCAAAAACTACAGCTAGGCACTTTGCAAAAAAAGGGTCATTTTTCACTGTGAAAATGTGATGCGTCCACGTTGCGTTTTGCGCTGCTTCCTGTCGCGGGCACTAGGCCTACCCACACAAGTGAGGTACCATTATTTTTGGAAGACCTTGGGGAACGCGGGGTGGGTGGAATTTTGTGGATCCACGCAGATTCCAGAACTTTCCACCACAGAAAAGTGAGTAAAATGTGTTTTTTTTGCCAATTTTTTAGGTTTGCAAGGGATTCTGGGTAACAGAACCTGGAGAGAGCCAGTCAAGTCACCCCATCCTGGATTCCCCTGGGAGCCTACTTTTCAAAAATGTATAGGTTTGCTAGGTTTCCCTAAGTGCCGGCAGAGCTAAAGTTCAAAAACTACAACTAGGTACTTTGCAAAAAAGGGTCATTTTTCACTGTGAAAATGTGGTGCGTCCACATTGCGTATTGCGCTGCTTCCTGTCGCGGGCACTAGGCCTACCCACGCAAGTGAGCTACCATTATTTTGGAAGACCTTGGGGAACACGGGGTGGGTGGAATTTTGTGGATCCACGCAGATTCCAGAACTTTCCACCACAAAAAAGTGAGGAAAATGAGTTTTTTTTGCCAATTTTTTAGGTTTGCAGGGGATTCTGGGTAACAGAACCTGATGAGAGCCAGTCAAGTCACCCCATCCTGGATTCCCCTGGGTGTCTACTTTTCAAAAATGTATAGGTTTGCTAGGGTTCCCTAAGTGCCGGCAGAGCTAGGGTTCAAAAACTACAGCCAGGCACTTTGCAAAAAAAGGGTCATTTTTCACTGTGAAAATGTGGTGCGTCCACGTTGTGTTTTGCGCTGCTTCCTGTCGCGGGCACTAGGCCTACCCACACAAGTGAGGTACCATTTTTTTTGGAAGAGCTTGGGAAACGCGGGGTGGGTGGAATTTTGTGGATCCACGCAGATTCCAGAACTTTCCACCACAGAAAAGTGAGGAAAATTTGTTTTTTTTGCCAATTTTCTAGGTTTGCAAGGGATTCTGGGTAACAGAACCTGATGAGAGCCAGTCAAGTCACCCCATCTTGGATTCCCCTGGGTGTCTACTTTTCAAAAATGTATAGGTTTGCTAGGTTTCCCTAAGTTCCAGCAGAGCTAGGGTTCAAAAACTACAGCTAGGCACTTTGCAAAAAAAGGGTCATTTTTCACTGTGAAAATGTGGTGCATCCACGTTGCGTTTTGCGCTGCTTCCTGTCGCGGGCACTAGGCCTACCCACACAAGTGAGGTACCATTTTTTTTGGAAGACCTTGGGGAACGCGGGGTGGGTAGAATTTTGTGGATCCACACAGATTCCATAACTTTCCACCACAGAAAAGTGAGGAAAATGTGTTTTTTTTGCCAATTTTTTAGGTTTGCAAGGGATTCTGGGTAACAGAACCTGGTGAGAGCCAGTCAAGTCACCCCATCCTGGATTCCCCTGGGTGTCTACTTTTTAAAAATGTATAGGTTTGCTGGTTTCCCTAAGTGCTGGCAGAGCTAGGGTTCAAAAACTACAGCTAGGCACTTTGCAAAAAAGGGTCATTTTTCACTGTGAAAATGTGATGCGTCCACGTTGCGTTTTGCGCTGCTTCCTGTCGCAGGCACTAGGCCTACCCACACAAGTGAGGTACCATTATTTTTGGAAGACCTTGGGGAACGCGGGGTGGGTGGAATTTTGTGGATCCACGCAGATTCCAGAACTTTCCACCACAGAAAAGTGAGTAAAATGTGTTTTTTTTGCCAATTTTTTAGGTTTGCAAGGGATTCTGGGTAACAGAACCTGGAGAGAGCCAGTCAAGTCACCCCATCCTGGATTCCCCTGGGAGCCTACTTTTCAAAAATGTATAGGTTTGCTAGGTTTCCCTAAGTGCCGGCAGAGCTAAAGTTCAAAAACTACAACTAGGTACTTTGCAAAAAAAGGGTCATTTTTCACTGTGAAAATGTGGTGCGTCCACATTGCGTATTGCGCTGCTTCCTGTCGCGGGCACTAGGCCTACCCACGCAAGTGAGCTACCATTATTTTGGAAGACCTTGGGGAACACGGGGTGGGTGGAATTTTGTGGATCCACGCAGATTCCAGAACTTTCCACCACAAAAAAGTGAGGAAAATGAGTTTTTTTGCCAATTTTTTAGGTTTGCAAGGGATTCTGGGTAACAGAACCTGATGAGAGCCAGTCAAGTCACCCCATCCTGGATTCCCCTGGGTGTCTACTTTTCAAAAATGTATAGGTTTGCTAGGGTTCCCTAAGTGCCGGCAGAGCTAGGGTTCAAAACTACAGCCAGGCACTTTGCAAAAAAAGGGTCATTTTTCACTGTGAAAATGTGGTGCGTCCACGTTGTGTTTTGCGCTGCTTCCTGTCGCGGGCACTAGGCCTACCCACACAAGTGAGGTACCATTTTTTTTGGAAGAGCTTGGGAAACGCGGGGTGGGTGGAATTTTGTGGATCCACGCAGATTCCAGAACTTTCCACCACAGAAAAGTGAGGAAAATTTGTTTGATTTGCCAATTTTCTAGGTTTGCAAGGGATTCTGGGTAACAGAACCTGGTGAGAGCCAGTCAAGTCACCCCATCCTGGATTCCCCTGGGTGTCTACCTTTCAAAAATGTATAGGTTTGCTAGGTTTCCATAAGTGCCGGCAGAGCTAGGGTTCAAAAGCTACAGCTAGGCAATTTGCACAAAAAGGGTCATTTTTCACTGTGAAAATGTGGTGCGTCCACGTTGCGTTTTGCGCTGCTTCCTGTCGCGGGCACTAGGCCTACCCACACAAGTGAGGTACCATTTTTTTTGGAAGACCTGGGGGAATGCGGGGTGGGTGGGATTTTGTGGATCCACGCAGATTCCAGAACTTTCCACCACAGAAAAGTGAGGAAAATGTGTTTTTTTTGCCAATTTTTTAGGTTTGCAAGGGATACTGGGTAACAGAACCTGGTGAGAGCCAGTCAAGTCACCCCATCCTGGATTCCCCTGGGTGTCTACTTTTCAAAAATGTATAGGTTTGCTAGGGTTCCCTAAGTTCCGGCAGAGCTAGGGTTAAAAAACTACAGCTAGGCACTTTGCAAAAAAAGGGTCATTTTTCACTGTGAAAATGTGGTGCGTCCACGTTGCGTTTTGTGCTGCTTCCTGTCGCGGGCACTAAACCTACCCACACAAGTGAGGTACCATTTTTTTTGGAAGACCTTGGGGAACGCGGGGTGGGTGGAATTTTGTGGATCCACGCCGATTCCAGAACTTTCCACCACAGAAAATTGAGGAAAATGTGTTTTTTTTGCCAATTGTTTAGGTTTGCAATGGATTCTGGGTAACAGACCCTGGTGAGAGCCAGTCAAGTCACCCCATCCTGGATTCCCCTGGGTGTCTACTTTTCAAAAATGTATAGGTTTTCTAGGTTTCCCTAAGTGCCGACAGAGCTAGGGTTCAAAAACTACAGCTAGGCACTTTGCAAAAATAGGGTCATTTTTCACTGTGAAAATGTGGTGCGTCCACGTTGCGTTTTGTGCTGCTTCCTGTCGCGGGCACTAGGCCTACCCACACAAGTGAGGTACCATTTTTTTCGGAAGACCTTGGGGAACGCGGGGTGGGTAGATTTTTGTGGATCCACGCAGATTCCAGGACTTTCCGCCACAGAAAAGTGAGGAAAATGTGTTTTTTTTGCCAATTTTTTAGGTTGGCAAGGGATTCTGGGTAACAGAACCTGGTGAGAGCCAGTCAAGTCACCCCATCCTGGATTTCCCTGGGTGTCGACTTTTCAAAAATGTATAGGTTTGCTAGGTTTCCCTAAGTGTTGGCAGAGCTAGGGTTCAAAAACTACAGCTAGGCACTTTGCAAAAAAAGGGTCATTTTTCACTGTGAAAATGTGGTGCGTCCACGTTGTGTTTTGCGCTGCTTCCTGTCGCGGGAACTAGGCCTACCCACACAAGTGAGGTACCATTTTTTTTGGAAGACCTTGGGAAACGCGGGGTGGGTGGAATTTTGTGGATCCACGCAGATTCCAAAACTTTCCACCACAGAAAAGTGAGGAAAATGTGTTTTTTTTGCCAATTGTTTAGGTTTGCAAGGGATTCTGTGTAACAGAACCTGGTGAGAAGCCAGTCAAGTCACCCCATCCTGGATTCCCCTGGGTGTCTACTTTTCAAAAATGTATAAGTTTGCTAGGTTTCCCTAAGTGCCGGCAGAGCTAGGGTTCAAAAACTACAGCTAGGCACTTTGCAAAAATAGGGTAATTTTTCACTGTGAAAATGTGGTGCGTCCACGTTGCGTTTTTGCGCTGCTTCCTGTCGCGGGCACTAGGCCTACCCACACAGGTGAGGTACCATTTTTTTTGGAAGACCTTTGGGAACGCGGGGTGGGTGGAATTTTGTGGATCCACGCCGATTCCAGAACTTTCCACCACAGAAAAGTGAGGAAAATGTGTTTTTTTTGCCAATTTTTTAGGTTTGCAATGGATTCTGGGTAACAGAACCTGGTGAGAGCCAGTCAAGTCACCCCATCCTGGATTCCCCTGGGTGTCTACTTTTCAAAAATGTATAGGTTTGCTAGGTTTCCCTAAGTGCCGACAGAGCTAGGGTTCAAAAACTACAGCTAGGCACTTTGCAAAAAAAGGGTCATTTTTCACTGTGAAAATGTGGTGCGTCCACGTTGTGTTTTGCGCTGCTTCCTGTCGCGGGCACTAGGCCTAACCACACAAGTGAGGTACCATTTTTTTGGGAAGAGCTTGGGAAACGCGGGGTGGGTGGAATTTTGTGGATCCACGCAGATTCCAGAACGTTCCACCACAGAAAAGTGAGGAAAATGTGTTTTTTTTGCCTTTTTTGCCAATTTTTTAGGTTTGCAAGGGATTCTGGGTAACAGAACCTGGTGAGAGCCAGTCAAGTCACCCCATCCTGGATTCCCCCGAGTGTTGACTTTTCAAAAATGTATAGGTTTGCTAGGTTTCCCTAAGTGCCGGCAGAGCTAGGGTTCAAAAACTACAGCTAGGCACTTTGCAAAAAAAGGGTCATTTTTCACTGTGAAAATGTGGTGCGTCCACATTGCATTTTGCGCTGCTTCCTGTCGCGGGCACTAGGCCTACCCACACAAGTGAGGTACCATTATTTTTGGAAGACCTTGGGGAACGCGGGGTGGGTGGAATTTTGTGGATCCACGCAGATTCCAGAACTTTCCACCACAGAAAAGTGAGGAAAATGTGGGGTTTTTTGCCAATTTTTTAGGTTTGCAAGGGATTCTGTGTAACAGAACCTGGTGAGAGCCAGTCAAGTCACCCCATCCTGGATTCCCCTGGGTGTCTACTTTTCAAAAATGTATAAGTTTGCTAGGTTTCCCTAAGTGCCGGCAGAGCTAGGGTTCAAAAGCTACAGCTAGGCACTTTGCAAAAAAAGGGTAATTTTTCACTGTGAAAATGTGGTGCGTCCACGTTGCGTTTTGCGCTGCTTCCTGTCGCGGGCACTAGGCCTATCCACACAAGTGAGGTACCATTTTTTTCGGAAGACCTTGGGGAACGCGGGGTGGGTGGAATTTTGTGGATCCACGCAGATTCCAGAACTTTCCACCACAGAAAATTGAGGAAAATGTGTTTTTTTTGCCAATTGTTTAGGTTTGCAAGGGATTCTGGGTAACAGAACCTGGTGAGAGCCAGTCAAGTCACCCCATCCTGGATTCCCCTGGGTATCTACTTTTCAAAAATGTATAGGTTTGCTAGGTTTCCCTAAGTGCCGGCAGAGCTAGGGTTCAAAAACTACAGCTAGGCACTTTGCAAAAAAAGGGTCATTTTTCACTGTGAAAATGTGGTACGTCCACGTTGCATTTTGAGCCATTTCCTGTTTTGTACACAGAATTGTAGAGCAACTGTTATTACCTATTACCTATTGACTTTCGATGCATTTCTGCCTTCCAAAGGAAAGCAATGTGTAAAAAATGAGTCATTTTGAAAAATGACCTATAACTCTCATGCTAGTATGGGTACTCCCAATTTCGGAAATGTGCAAATATCTACTGTTTCTAAAATCTACATTGTGTTCCCATTTCATAAATACATAGGTGTCTTTCATAACAATTTTTCCATGTATACATTTTCCCAAAATAATTGCTATATACCCGGTACATAATAAAAAACCATTGCAAAATGCTGCTCAGTTATTGGCTCTGGGTTCGTCGGGTTCTTGGTGAACCTACAAGTCCTATATTTCCCCACAACTAGAAAGGTCCAGCGGATATAACGGTATATTGCTTTCAAATAGCTGTCATAATTAGAAGAAGTTACAGGTGAAATCGTTGACACAAATGGCTGTTTTTTCAACTAATTTTCAATTTTTTCTTTATTTAACTGTTAGTTTCTATAAGGAAAACTTTAAGGATCTACACAAATGACCCCTTGCTGAATTCATAATTTTGTCTACTTTTCAGAAATGTATGGCTTTCCAGGATCCATTATTGGTTTTATACCCATTTCTACCATTAACTGGAAAGAGGTTGAAAGCACAAAAAATAGCAAAAATAGGCTATGTCCAAGAAAAATGCCAAAACTGTGTAAAAAAGTTGGTTTTCTGACAAAAGTCTGCTTGTCCCTGAAAGCTGGGAAGATGGTGATTTCAGCACCACAACCCCTTTTTTGATGCCATTTGCAGGGAAAAAACAAGACGCTTTCATCTGTAGCCCTTATTTCGCATTTATCCCCAAAAAAACAATATTTTGCTGTATTTTGGCTAATTTCTGGGTCCCCTCCAGGGGAATCCACAAACCCTGGGTACCTTTACAATCCCCATGATGGTAGAAAAAAAGGACGCAAATTTGGTGTGGATACCTTATCTGGTCAAAAAGTTACAGGGGCCTAAGCGCGATCTATCCCAAATAGCCAAAAAAAGGCTTAGCACAGGGGGGGGGAAATGCCTAGCAGCGAAGGGGTTAATTACATCTGTGTTGTTTATGTGATACGGCCACACCCAAATCACTATTGCACTTTATCTATTTTTGTAAATTTTACAGATCTTTTTCTTTAAGACTTTTAATCTTAAAGCACATGGTTTTATCAGGTGGAGGTCGACTTTAAGGCATTTACAGACGCTGTCTGATTTGAATGTTTGTTACTTTTATATAGCCAAATAAAACTTTCTTTGATTAATTGATTGAATGTATATATTTATTTATGTAAGACAGTTTTATAATATTCATGTAGTACATATGAAGTTGCCACTTGGTAGTTATAGTTAGGTCAGCGTTTCCATAGGAAATGCCTTTTTGTTTTGCTAATAACTTTGGTGCAGTTTGACAAATCTCCAGCAACTTTTCAAAAAGCTTCTCTTTTAAAAAAAGTTGTGCATGGAAAGTTTTGGGGTGATCCGTCAAACACTAAATCCTCATGCATTTTCTATATACTTCTTTAAGATGTACTACTGCAAAAACCACTGAACGGAATCACACCAAATTTGGCAGAAAGCTAGGTGTTGGTTCACAGGTTGTCCTTTTTCTGATTTTGTGTAAATCCATTCAGAAGTTTTTGAGATATTAAGGTAAAAAATATTTGTACATCTAGACTGTTGGGTTCCAGGGACTCCCGCAAAAGTCCCTCAAGCCCAATTTTAATAGAGCATTCTGATTGGCCCAGGGAGATTTTTTACCTTTGGGCCAATTCCCTTCCCCAGGAGTCAGACCTCAGTGGAAGCAAGTGTTATGATTGGCTGCCAGCAACATGAGAAAAATGTTGCCAGTAGCCATTACAGGACTCAGGGACTTAATCCCCTGTCCTGAAGTAAAAAAATATATATATAATAGGGCAGGGTAGGGATACCTTGTCCCTCTAGGCCCTGTGAGGGGGACTCAGAGAGATCCCCTTGGCCCAAAATGGGGAAAAAAAACATCAATTTTAGCTGCATCTCATAGGAGTCCAGCAGGATTGCTGCAGAAAAATCCAAATAGAGGACCGCCATTTTATAATACATACAGGGAGGGGGGGAATCAGTAGGGCCCCCTCCCCATCCCAATTAGGGCCTGGGGGACCCCATCCTCCAGGGCTGGGTATATTTAAAATAAGGGGAGGGAGGCATCCTGCCCCCCTCCACAAGCCGGTGATGCCCATGGGGACCCCATCCCAAGGGCACGGATTTGTATAAAAGGGAAGGGAGGCCATGCGGCCCCCCTCCATGAGCCAACTTAGGCCCAGATACCTTATCCCCTGGGGAAAAGTGTAAAAAATTGGAGGGGGGCTGTGTGGTACCCCTCCCCACACCTTAAAATGGCCCTAGGGACCCCACCTCCCAGGGATGTACCTCAAATTAAAAGGAGGGGTCCACGTGTCCCCCCTTCCTGAGGAAAATTAGGCCTGGGGACGCTATCCCCTGAGGCCAAAGTATAAAAAAAGGGGAGGTGATGCACAGCCCCCTCCCAGAGCTTTAAAAAGGCACAGTGATCCCCATTACCCAGGACCATAACTTAAATTAAAAGGGAGGGTGGAGAGCAGCCCCCCTCCTTGAGACTTTAATGGCCCTGGGAACTCCATCCACTGGGGCTGGCTCACCTACTGTGCATTGCAGGGAACCCACCACAGGACACAGTAGTTTCCCTGTATGTACTACCATGGGCAGGGAAACATGTGTTTGCTCCTGTCTGGCAGGGGCATTTTTAAATCTCCAGCTAAACAGGAACAAATATTAAGTCTACTCCCAGCTGGCTCAGAGCAGACTTGTGTTCTGTTTCCCTGCCCGCACTGATGCAGGCAGGGAAACAAAACAGATAATGCTCCCGCCCCGAGGAAGCATGCAAAAAGCAGCTGCTCCCTCTAGGTGGGAGCAAATACCGGCTCCTGCACCATGTTGGGAACTGGCTATGGCCACAGGGCGCTGGGGCTCCCCCTACGGTCCCCAACATGTTGATTAGTGGGTGCCCCGGGTGGGCACCGGGACGCCCGCCAATTATAAAGAGAGGCACCCGGAGGATGGGGGCCCAAGATGGCTCATGCAGGGGGGTCTTGTGGCCCCCTCCCCTTTTTAATAAAATTTGCCCCCAAGGGATGGAGTCCCCGGGACTATAAAGTCTCAGGGAGGGGGGGCTAAATGGCCCCTCCCCTTTTAAAATAGATACAGCCCTGGATATGGGGTCCCCAAGGCCTAATGAGCCCACATACAGCGGGGGTTGGCTGCCCCACGGGGTTTGGGCACAGGGCCTGGTCCCAGGCCATTCACTGTTGCCACCTCCTGCTATGCATGGACAAAGTGTTGGCTACTTCATGAATTGCCTACTGCTGTCTACCTCCACTGATGCACCTTAGGCTGGCTTACTCCAATGTGCACCCTTGGACCACAGTGCAAGTGTATGTGTGTGTGTGATTTGTATCAAGCATCTGTTTTGTAGTGGAAAGGGACTCTTCCAGTACAAAAACTAATGTTCTAATGATTTTCCTACTTTGTATGTGTGCTGTACAGTTCAGCACACATATAAAGTAGTAACAAATTAGAGATTTTAAAACTTGCTTAAAGGAAAGCCTGCTTCGGGC
This sequence comes from Calotriton arnoldi, assembly GCA_963921515.1. Taxonomy (NCBI): domain Eukaryota; kingdom Metazoa; phylum Chordata; class Amphibia; order Caudata; family Salamandridae; genus Calotriton; species Calotriton arnoldi. Next base: position 402,659 of record CAWUFW010005876.1, read on the forward strand.
ACCCGTAGATGGTTTCATGAAACTGCCCTAGATCCAAACTAGCGCTACTTTGTGTTACTTTGGCCACCTTTTCAATGCAAATCTAGATTTGCTTTGGAAAGTTAATGTGACCCAACGAGTTTGTGCCAGGTTTGCATTACAAAAAAAACACAAAGTATTAGTAAATCTGGGCCAACATCTATATGCTGCACAACACTGTATCAAAGAATATTAAATTCTGCCTTTAAAATATAGTAACTCACTTTAACGTAAAGAAACAAACATGACAAAGAACATATATTTTTCTCTATTTTTTAATCAAGAAAGGTGGTTCTACCAAGAAACCTTTTTTGGGAGGTTTACCACTTTTTGAATTTTTTCTAGAAATGTTCAATCTTTTGGTGGTTAAACTAAAACAAGAGGGCATCTGTACTTGGATCAAAAAAATCTTATGCCAAGCTCCCACAGAAATTACTTTGCAGCACTTGGTGCAGTACAATCCAATACTGGTGTACAAAGGATTGATATATCACTGTATCACCGGGAATTGTGTTGAAACAGAATTTCCGGGTTGAGAAACAGAAAACATTGACACCCCTGTTGTTCTTCCTATCTTCTCTTTGCAGCATTCAATTGCCAACTGTGCACACTTTCAGGTCATCATTTCTGATATGCCAAAGAGTAGTTCTGCCTGGTACACCTATTGCATGTGACCACTTTAGATGAACCTTTTTTTGTACAGAATAGAAAAGAATGGCTGGGCAATGGATTCTGGTATGGCCCTCGACTGCTTCTCCTTCGGAGTCTTTTTAGCTGGTTTCTCCTCTCATCAGATACCATGTTTATTTTTTAATTATTCTTTGGCTTAGCAACCCTAAAATGTATAAAGTCCCATAAAAATGTCACTGGGCATAGCAAAAGATGTTGACACATCCAAGTTCAAATCCCTAGTGATGGTAATGGGGAGGGAGCTTGTTCAAATTGTATCAATACAGTAATGTCAATCAAAAAGAGGTGCTTTTACTGTCAGTCAAAGGTACCGTGGTACCATTTTTTGGTACTGTTGTGACAAGAGTCTTAAAAAGCAGAAATGTTAATTTGAAACCACACAAGATTGTGGTTGTTTGTGTCTGTGAGACAACCTTGGGCTCAAACTGAAAATATAATGAGGCCTACGTAGAAACATAACTTTTTTTAAAAGCTTTTGGGTCCTACACTACACATCAAGGGGAAACCAGTGGGTCTTTTACCAGGAAAGGCAATCTCACCTGAGATAAAGAACCTCAAACGCAAAATAAATCAAGCACTAAGACAGCTTTGCAAAACACCACAAAACGTAGCCCTGCAACGCGAGCTGCGGAAATTGAAGGCAACATTAAAGAAGATGATCTGGGATAAGAAAAGGCAAGCGAACGAAGAATTTTGGGCAAAGATACTGCACGACTCAAAACTTAAAAACACCACCAGGTTCTGGCGGACAATTAATAGCCTTCAGCGGCCAGCCCACCAACGAATAAACTCACATATAACAGAAGCCGACTGGGCACAATATCTGCACAACCACTTCAATGACAAAATGCAAGAGGGGAATTCAGCTGGAGAAAAACCGCGGATCACCGAGAGGAACATATGCAATATAAATATAGATAGAACCAGACAAAGGACTAGCGAGGGCACTAAACATGAGGAGATCCCGTTTAAACTAAAGGACCTCGGGGTGGAAGGGGCAGCGGGCTCAAAACAATTATTGAACAGTAATGAAAATCGCAATGAAATAACAGCATCACAGATTAAGGCACAAATAGCTAAAGGGAAGCTGGAAGGAGCCCCCGGCCTGAACGGAATACCCCCAATATTGTACAAGCACGATGCAGAATTCTGGAGCAAAGCATTGGTCCCAGTCTTCAAGGGCATACAGGAAACAGAAACAATCCCAGTATCATGGAAAGGATCAATAATTAGTCCAATTTACAAGCAGGGCGACAAGAGCATCCTAAACAATTATCGACTTGTCGCCCTAATTGACATAGAGGCGAAGTATTAAGTGGGGTTAGTACTAGAGGAACTAGTATCCTGGGCATTGTCAAAACGCATTATCCCCGCAAACCAGACAGGGTTCTGCAGAGGACAGGGAACCACTACCAACATCATGGCGCTTACTCTGCTGATAGATGCGGCCAAAGCAGCAAAGAGCTCACTATTTTTATGCTTCAGCTATCGCGCAGCATTTTATCACGTAGATCGCACCAAACTATGGCACAAAATGGAAAGTGGGGGATGCCAAAACCACTCCTAAATCAGTTGATCCTATTACATACTGATACCTGGGTCAAGATCAAGCTGGGAGCTGGGACACACCTCTCTAGGCGAATCAACACCTCTATAGGCCTAAAACAAGGATGTGTTCTAGCTCCCTTGCTTTTCAACCTCATCTTAGCAGACCTTCCAGGGGAATTGGACAACAGTACATCGAACGCCCCACGTTTAGGAAAAATCTTGCTGTCCAATCTCCTATACGCGGATGATTTGGTTTTTATAAGTCGGACTCCAATCGGCCTCCAACACCTGCTGGATACCACTAATAACTTCTCGCAAAGTAATGCATTAAACATTAACTTAAATAAAACAAAAATTATGACAGTGAATTACGACAAGACGAAGAAGATTACGTGGTACTTGGACGGGTGCTGCCTAGACCGGGTAACTAACTACAAGTATCTCAGAGTTCTACTTGACAGCAGAGGCTCGTAAAAACCCCAATTGGAGGCTTTGCGTCGGAAGGGCACCATGAGCTACCTCTCAATGAAGCCTCTGAGGAAAGCCCTACCAGACCGAACCCTAGATCCCCTATTACAGGTGATTTGAGCGAGATTACAGCCAATGCTGACATATGGGAGCAAACCAATGCAAGGGAAAGATGCGATGGTCCTGGATAAAATAATTGGTAGCACATACAGAGCAATCTTTCAGCTACCAAACTATGTGTCACCCGCCCAAATATGCCTAGAATTTGGTCTTCAGAAGCAATCAGTGGAAAGAAGGGGCGCATATATAAAAAGCTGTCACAAGATCAGAGGCGCCGAGTCAGGATCTCTAAATACGCACCTTTGGACCGAGCTGCCATGTCGCGAGAAATCACCTGCTAGAGAGTACCTGTTTGACTCACTAAAAAGACTTGAATTGACCAATCTTTGGGAATCCTCCATAAATCACAAGAGCTTTAAAAAGGTCGTAACAAAAGTAACAAAAATTATATCCATAACAGAAGATAAGGAAACTCTGGCCAAGAGGGCTCACGGTTGGATAGTGCTCAATGATTATAAAGCTCTCATGCCACAAGCTTATTTAAAAACGGGAGTCAAAATGAAGATAAAGGAAAAGAATTTAAAGTTGTGCTTTGGCATTTAACCAATCCTCCCTCACCTGCCGCCTTGGAAAAGGAGACTAGAAGAACAGTCCTGTCGTCTTTGTGGAACAGGAAATGAGGACCTAGTGCACATTATTTGCATTAGCCCAAGCCTGATGGACATAAGACGTGCTTCACTTCGACCAATATTCAACCAGAAGGGCATCAGGACCTGCAGGCAGGCCGTAAAATTGTGCTTTAACCCAGAAGAGACACAGCTAAACTGCTGACTTACTTTGACATAGTGGATGAAAGACTCAAGCACAAGCCACAGACTCTTAATTAACACATTAACAGCCCAAACTACACGTGTGCCGGTTTTGCCCAATCCATGTTTACACCCTGAAGCACAAGCACTTTATCTATTTTTGACACACTTCAAGAGACCTGAATAGACAACAAAACTGAGACTTGATATGATATGACCTCCATTTATAGTATAACATTAACAAGCTCAATATGAAAGACTGCATTTTATATTCAATGTATAATTTGAGATAAGGATCCTTTCATGTATTTTTAATGCCCCGGTTGTTTTAAATTGTGAGTTTTAATTAACTGTACAATAAACTACTACTACACCACACTTGTAGAACCCAGAAAAAGAAGTGAAGGACTTGCAGGAGTGACACTTCATAGACTATAGGCCCTACGGGAGAACTGCAGTACCAATAGGACACACAAAAAAAATATATATATATGAAAGCAGCCATCAGATTGGACACCCATGGAATACTGCTCAAAATACACCCCCAGCCTTTAGAAAAAGACTCAAATGATTTTCTTCAGCAGCATTAGCATATTGGTATTTTAGAGAGGCTGTTTGGTGTGAAGATAATCACAGTTCATCATGTCCTCAGAGAGAAGCATGGGACATCGACAAGACCATCCACCAGCCCTAGCATAGCTGCAGCATCATAAGATGATGATCTTATTGAGTTTGCTTCAACATCTGTAGCACCACAGCCACCTGGGCCTGAAAAGGAGTCAGTTTTGTGGCAGTTTTAAAAATTTCCAGCTGGCCAAATTGTAAGAAATGCACAAGAAGTCACATGAACGTTTGCAACCAGGTGATCTATAGGGGCAAAACTGGACAGATTGCCATGGGAACGAGTGGGTTGAGGAATCACCTGTGAGCTAGCATTCCAGTAGCATAGCTCCTGCTGAGATGGAAAGGAGTCAAGCAGCACAAGCTCCATTGACTACCGGTGCAGGAAAGAATCAACTTTAAGGCCCTATGCGTTACTCATAAGTCCCTAGGTGGAAATGGGCCTCCCATTATTAAATCTCTGATCCGTCCTTACAAAGCCAACTTAAGCCTCCGCTCCGATGAGATGTACCTTGCAGCAGTACCAAAGGTCAGGAAGGCCAGAAGTGGAGGCCGACGGTTCTCGTATAATGCCTCCAAGCTGTGGAACAGCATGCCGCTGCAGCTTCGCAAACAACCTAACCACTTAGTTTTTCGTAAACGACTTAAAACCTGGCTCTTTCCATAGAAGGTAGGCTCTACTCTAGTGACCATACAGCGCTGGGATGCTTCCGGGTAGCCATGCGCTATACAAAAATCCTTCTATTCTATTCTATTCTATTCTATTCTATTCTATTCTATTCTAAGGAAAACAGACTATGCCAGAGGAAGTGCTGCATCAAGAGGAAGGGAATGCGAAGATGGATCATTTTGCTACATACTGTATAGATTACAGTATGTCCTCTAGAGAAACAAATAAAATCTTTTTTTGAAGGTCATGGAAAATCAAGTTAAGTTCAAAATACAACGAGTTGTGGAAAAAGCTAAAGACATTTAAAAAAATTGCAAAATATTTTAAATGTTAAAAGAATACCAAGTTAAAATAATGTGTGCAAAGCTGTAGAACAAAATTAGGGAAAAAAACAAAAAAGATTAAACAGTGTGCAATAAACAATGCCCCAAAGCAATTTATCCATTGGTAAATCACTGTGTCCCATCTGCTCTACATACATCCACATCTTATTCCAAACTCCCTACTGCATATGGCTGTATGACATGTGCAATGGGGTTGCCCACCTAAGTGAGAAGTAACATATGCTATATTTAAAATATGATACCAATTTCCAGAAATTAAATGAAAAAAACTAAGGTTAAGGTGACCCTGTAAGAGAAATCCCATAACATCCATATTTTTATTTTTCATGGATTGGTGGCACAGGAAATAAGAGACCTTCTCACTAAAGATAAGAGAATATCCCATGACCAGCCTCTGGTAGGGGGCAGGGACATTCTTTAACCCAAAGAGCATCACAATAAACTGGAAGTGGCTTGTCGAGGCGGAGAATGCTGGCCTCTACTTGGCCCCTCAGGTTAAAGCAATCTGCCAATACTCAGATGTCAGGTCGAAGATACTCAGGAGCACTGCAGCTCCCATCCGAGCTGTTTAGCTCTTGGGATGAGGTGGTAACTGATTTGAGGCCCTTGTAATCAATGCAGAGCCTCATTTCTGGAGTGGTGCCTGGGCAACAGCTTTGGCTACCAGTACCAGGGAATATAGCAAGGCTCAGTCACCCTCAAATCTAGAATCTTGAAGACCTCATACTTAGTTCTGGGTCTAACCTTGTCAGACAGCCTGAAAATGTTGTTTTTGGTAGGCATGCTGTCCCCTGTGTCTATGCTGTGGGTATCTCAATTGGTGAGCCGTGGGGTTACTGAAAAAAGAGAGCCATACTGTCCCAACAAGTGCCGACAGTCCCTCTGTTGCTCTGGGGTCATAGTATGGGAAAGGATAACTCCTTACACCCACCCATCTTGCTCCTTGGAAGACACCAGGTTGGGGAGGGGCTCGATCCACTCCTCATCACCATCATTTGTCACCAGAAACATGGTTACTTCGGAACTCGTGAAGTGGGGCTTGAGGTGGTTTACCTGTAGGACCTTATGTGGTTCCTAGATGTCTTGAGGTTCTCCAGGTAGCTGATTTCCTCCTACCATTTCTGCAGCTCTGGACCTGGGGCCAAATCATCCCCTTCATCGTCCTCACCCTCCTCATCCATCTCTTCATCCTCTGGGTTATCACCATCCTGCTCTTTTGGTGCAGCCTCCATCCTGGTCGCCTATTCAAAGCTCTAAGGGCTATTTGAAAGTTCCCTTTTGTGGCCCCTCTGTCCCAAGGTTAGCCCTGTCACCTTGCAGACCATCCTCAATTCCACTACATTGAGGCTATCAATGCTGCTAAACTCCAACTCAATTTTAACAGAATCACAGAGAAATGTGAGAAGATGGAGTTTAGGAAAAATCTGAAACATGGGCAATTAAATATAAAGGCAAATTTAAAAAAAATGATTTTTGATGTCAGATTATTGCAAGGGATTTTGGTTTTACAAAAATCACTCAGTGACACTGCACAGATGCATACTCGATCCCACTACTGATTACTAATGCATGAAATTGGGTTATTAGTTAAATGGGATAAAATCCTCCCTCAAACAAAAAAACACACTTCTTGTCAGGTTGAAACACAAACATCACTAAATAACCCTGAGCTTAACCATCTGGTAGCTTGGCACCAAAGCAGTTAGACTTAACTTATATGTAATGTGTAAAGTATTTATGCAATACTCAAACAGTAATAAAGTGAAAACACAACACAAGAAAAAACCCAAACCAATTTAGAAAAGTGGAGTAAAATGTACTAAATAAAATGACACCTACATGACAAAAATCAAATCAGTAGAACCAGACTTATGTGTTTTTAAATTTTAGGTGAAAATAGCGCCAAAAAGCACAAAGCGCCACTCATGGGTTTCTGGGTGCCCAGGACCGGGTCTAAGTGACAAGTTCATGCCGACTGTGATGGAGCGTGTCTCGGATACAGGAAGCAGGTTTGTCCCAGTGAAGGTTTCATCTTCTCAGTGTACAAGTCTGCGCGAGGAGCTGCAGCTTGGCTTTCGCGTTGTTGGGGGCCGCAAGGAGGTCATTGTCGATGCAATTAGCAGTTGTCACTGAAGCTTCACATTGGTGGGAAATGCAGGCAGTCGCTGTTTGATGCAAAAAGTAGCTGTTGTCTGAACTTCACGTTAGTGGGTGACGGGATGACCGTTACTGAACTAGTGCCTCTAGTTTGGCGCAGTTTGACGAATCTTTGCAAAATTTTCAAAACTAATGGCCTGCTCCCTTCAGCTGCTGGGTTGAAAGTTTCAGGGTGATTCGTAAAGCGGGGGCCGAGAACAAAAGGGGGGCCCCAAAATGCATTTTCTCCATGTTAATTTCCATAGGAAAGTTTAGACAAGGCTAAAGCCCGAACAGTTGAACGAAATTACACCAAATTTGGCAAAAAGGTAGCTCTTGGTTCAGAAAGCGACCTTTTTGTTAAATGGTGTAAATTCGTTCAGTAGTTTTTGAGAAAATTAAATATTTACACATTTCTATATATAGACACGAAAGATCCGCAAACCCTCCCGATCTTGAGCCTTGCAATCTGATTGGCTGCCAAGAGTTCCAACCAGGAAGTGTTGGCAGCCATCTTGTGACTCGGTTGAACCGAGTCACAAGAAAAAAGGTGAAAAGGTGAAAAGGGGACAGAGTAGAAACACCCTGACCCCCTAGGCCTGCTCAGGAGGTCCCACAGGGACCCCGAGGGCCTAAAAAAGCATTTTTTTTTTAAGTTTCGGCAGGAGTCGCGAAGGGTCTGCAAATCCCACTGATATTTTTTTTTAAAACAAAGCTTGTTTTCTTGAAGCCCCCCGGTGGGCCAGGTCCCGGGGCAATGTTTAATTATGATGCAGGGACCCACGGGGCCCCCGCAGCCTTGGGTACCGCCACCTCCCTGGGGCAATGTTAATGATATGCGGGGGCGCACGGACCCCCTGCAACACCAGGGACCACCACCTCCCCGTGGCTTTTTATTTTAAAAAAATGCATGGGGGGCTCTTTACCCCACGCTACCCCGGGGACCGCCACCTCCTTTAATTAACTTTAATTAATTATGGGTGGTGGGCCTCGCGGGACCCCCAAGCTTGGGGTCCACCACCTCCCTAGGGCTTTAATTTATTTAATGACACTGTCCCGGGGACCACCACCTCCCGGGGGCATTTATTAATTAAAATGAGGGGTCCGTTGCGGACCTTCGGCCCCGGGGACCACCACCTCCCCAGGGCTAAAGACCTGATGGGAGGGGGGCCGTGCGGCTCCCCTCCAGGAGCCCTCCTTGGCCCTGGGGACCACCACCCCCCAGGGCGGGCTCCAGCAATGTCCTGGGGTGCCCACCCCCGGGACATTGCAGTTTGCTAAGGCAGGGCGGGAGCACTGCTCCCGCCATGCCATTGCAAACTTCTGCTTCGCTTCATGGAAGCGAGAGCAGGAAAACTGCTCTCGCTTCTGTGAAGCGAAGCATGTTAGCAGCTCCCTCTTCCCAAAAGTAATGCTGGCTCCCGCAGGAGGCGGAAAGCCAACAGGGACCGCGGGGGCATTGGGGCTCACCCGCGGTCCCCATTCTCATTGCCATGCCCCGGGTATGGGGTTCCGGGGGCCGAAAATGGCCTGGGAGGGAGGCCACTCTGCCCCCTCCCTTTTTAATTTTTTTTTATTTTAAAAGAACCATAAGGCCTGGCCCCGGGGGGATGGGGTCCCCAGAGCCAAAATTGGCCTCAGGAGGGGGGGCCACACGGCCCCCTCTCCAAATTTTTTTTTTTTTAAAGAGGCAGGGCAGGCCCTGGGAGATGGGGTCCCTGGGGCCAAAACTGGCCCAGGGAAGGGGGGCCACACGGCCCTCCTTCCACAAAAAAGTTTTTGCAGGGCTCCAGGGTATGGGTTCCCCGGGACCGAAATCAGCCTGGGGAGGGGGGCTGTACGGCTCCCTCTCTTTTCATTTTATTTTTTTTAAAACAAATGGCTCAGGCTCCCAGGGGATGTGGTCCCCGGGGCCCAAAAGGGTCAAGGGAAGGGGGGGCCACACAGTCCCCCTTCCTAAAATAACATTTAAAAAAATGAAAACATGCCCGAGGCCCCGCCCCCTCCCTGCTCAACTCTGCAAACGTGCCTCCTGGCACGCTCTGGGTTGGGGGATGAATTCCCCTTTACTGGTGAGGGTCCTTAGGGGCCAACTAGCCCAGCAGGTACCTTCAGTAAGCCCCACACAGTGGGATTGATGAGAGGCGATAGGAGGCCACGCTCCTTTTTACGCCACTCTGCAAACATGCCTCTTGGCACACTGCTAGTGGGGCGATGAGGTTCCCTTGTGTCCTGAGGACCTCAGGACTAAAGTGGACTTCATCACCCAAGCAGAAGTGTGCCAGGAGGTATGTTTGCAGAGTGGTGAAGAAAGGGGGCGTGGCCTCTGAGCACCTCTCAGCAATCCAGCTGTGTGGGGCTTACTGGAGGTAACAGGAGGGCTAGTTGGCCCCCAGGGACCCTCAAGAGGCAAGGGGACTTCATCCCCCAACAAAGAGTGCACCAGGAGGTGTGTTTGCAAAGTGGTGGAGAAAGGGGGCATGGCCTGCAACCGCCTCTCACCAATCCCACTGTGTGGGGCTTACTGGAGAGAACAGGTAGGCTAGTTGGCCCCTAAGGACCCCCAGCAGCAAAGGGGACTTCATCCCTCAACCAAGAGCATGCCAAAAAGCATGTTTGCAGGGTGGTGGGCAAAGGGGGCGTGGCCTGCTATCAAAACTCAGTAATCCTGCTGTTTGGGACTTACTGGAGGCAAAGGGAGGGGTAGTTGGCCCACAAGAACGTCCTTGGGGGCCAACTACCCCTCCTGTTACCTCCAGTAAGTCCCACACAGTAGGATTGCAAAGAGGTCTTCGGAGGCCACGGCCGCTTTCTCCACTACTCTGCAAACGCGCCTCCTGGCACACTACTGGTTGGGGGATGAAGTCCACTTTACTCCTGAGGGACTTTGGTGTCCAAGAAGCCCTCCTGGTACCTCCTGTAAGTCCTACGCAGCGGGATTCCTGAGCGGGTGTTTGAGTCCCAGTCCCCTATCTCCACCACTCTGCAAACGCGACTACTACTTGAACAAGCATTTGCAATGCAATAAGTCTCGCATTTGCAAGAGTTAGAGCTATTGGTGTTGTAAAAGTAAACGTTTTTTACTAATGTTTTTTGGAGTGGAGTGGATGTACGTTGTGTGTAGTGGAATTATGTGGTATGTTGTGCAGTGAAATTATGTGGATAGAAAGTATGTGGTATTTAGTGTATAGGAATTATGTGGAGTGGGATTATGTATTATGGAGAGTAATTATGTGGTATGGTAGTCTGTGTTGTGAAGTGGTAACCTCAGGTTTAGTCTTCCTTGTTTCCATGAAAGCTAAACTATAAACTCAACGAGACACAAAAAAAGAAGCAACCACAGAGGAGCACTTTTGGACCTAGTTAGAGGTATGAACAGGGCCACTGGCATTATAAGACTGTTCAACCACGACGATTTTCGCATAATTATACATTTTCTGCATTATTTGAAGATTTGAAGGGAAAAAAACTTGTTTCTGGCTCAAACGTTACCAAAAGTGCAGCAACATGTATTACAGCGTTGTAGAAGGCCCCTCACAAAGCTGGAATGGTCACCTGTTACTTATTGCTAAATGTGGGTGTTAAATTGGTACTAATGGTGAGCAAACCTCTCGTTTCTTTATGTGCCTCTCTTGCCTCTTTCTGCACTTCTCTTGTTTCTTTCTGCACCTTTCTTTTTATTTCTGCACCTCTCTTCTTCTTTCTGCAGTTCTCTTGCCCCTTTCTGCACCTCTGCTGCCTCTTTCTGTAACTCTGTTCCTTCTTTATGCACTTCTATTGCTTCTTTCTGCACCTCTTTTGCTTCTTTCTGCACCCCTCTTGCCTCTTTCTGCATCCCTCTTCCCTCTTTCTGCATCTCTCTTGCCTCTTTCTGCAGTTCTCTAGCCTCTTTCTGCACCTCTGTTGCTCCTTTCTGCACTTCTCTTCTCCAACCACAGAGGAGCACTTCTGGACCTAGTCAGAGGTATGAGGAGGGCCACTGGAATTATGCTACTGTTCGACCATGCCGATCTTTTGCATAATTATACATTTTCCGCATTTGCCACATTATCCATCATCTGTCACATAATCTGCAGATTTGAACAAAAAAACCTTGTTTCTAGCTCAAACAGCTCAAATGTTACCAAAAATGTAGCGACACGTGCTACAAGGCCCATTGCAAAGCTGGAATGGTCACCTGTTACTTATTGCTAAATGTGGGTGTTAAATTGGTACTAATGGTATGCAAACCTCTCTTGCTTCTTTTTGTGCATCTCTTGCGTCTTTCTGCATTTCTCTCGCTTTTTTCTGCACTTCACTTGCCTCTTTCTGCACCTCACTGTTTTTTTCTGCATCTCTCTTACCTCTTTCTGCACCTCACTGTCTTCTTTCTGCACCTCTCTTCCTTCTTTCTGCACTTCTCTTTCCTCTTTCTGTACCTCTCTTGCCTCTTTCTGCACCTTCCGTGCCTCTTTCTGCACATCACCCTCTTCTTTCTGCAACTCCCTGTGATTTTTTCAGTTAATATATATATATATATATACATATATATGTATATATATATATATATGCATATATAATATATATTTATTTTAAGAGAAGGAAAGCTAATATTGCACAACAGATAAGAATCTCCACCATTTTACTGAATATATATATATATATATATTCACTGAAAAAAACATAGGTTTCAGGGACGTTATAGGTAGAAAGGTTTTTTAAATGCTAGTCTCTAACTATGCCTACAGAGGTAGGACATGTGAAGAAAGAAGAAAAACGCACAGAAAGAAGCAAAAGAAATGCAGAAAGAAGCAACAGAAGTCCACAAAGACGAAGAAAAGTGCAGGAAGAAGCAAGACATGTGCAGAAAGAACCAAGAGAGGAGCAGAAAGACGCCTTGTTCCAAAATCATCCTGTGCCCACAACTTTTTCAGACGGGTACTGGTGGTAACTGACTCTGACTAACCAGGCCTAGAGCCAGTGCTATGCTAAAAGACACTTAGAATACAGTGAAAACACCTACATACACTAGGGAACACTATGCGTTGGGGTACCCCTGTGATTAGCATGACCTCCTCTGTAAGGCCCTAGTACATAATAGGGCAGGGGGATTAAAACGCGCTACGAGGCGCGTTTGCACAGTGGTGAAGGGAGGGGGGGCCTGATGTGACATGTGTGCAAACACGCCCTGTGGCGCGTTTTAATATGAGGAATTAATTCCTCTTCAATCCTGAGGGTCCCTGGGGTCCAACTAGCCCACCATGTACCTCCAGTAAGCGCCACAGGGCTGCATTGCAGAGAGGTGGCCCAGGCCACGCCCCTTTTTACACCACTCTGCAACGCAGCTCTGTGGCGCTTAATGGAGGTACGTGGTGGGCTAGTTGGACCCCAGGGACCCTCAGGAATGAAGAGGAATTAATTCTCCAACTTAAAACGCGCCACAGGGCGTGTTTGCACACATGTCACCTCAGGCCCCGCCCCCTTCCTTCACCACTGTGCAAACGCACCCTGTGGTGCGTTTTAAGTTGGGGGATAAAGTCCCCTTGAATCCTGAGGGTCCCTGGGGTCCAACTAGCCCACCAGGTACCTCCAGTAAGCGCCACAGAGCTGCGTTGCAGAGAGGTGTAAAAGGGGCGTGGCCTCTGAACACCTCTCTGCAACGCAGCTCCCTGGCACATACTGGAGGTACCTGGTGGGCTAGTTGGCCCCAGGGACCCCAGTATTCAAGGGGAATTAGTTCCCCAACTTTAAACGCGCCAGGGGCGCGTTTGCTGAGTGTTGTAGGGAGGGGCGGGACCTAGAAGCGATGCCGGCTTTTTTTTTTTTTTTTAAGAAGGGGGCTGTGTGGCCCCCTTCTCTTGCCTTTTTTGTGCCCTGGGGACCCCATCCCCCAGGGCCTGCTCCTCTTTTTTTTAAATGTTAATGGGAGGGGGCCGCGTGGGCCCCCTCCCGTGGCTAGTCCCGGCCCCGGGGACCCCATCCCCGGGGCATGGCCACACATATTGTTTTTATAGGAAGGGGGCTGCATGGCCCCCTCCTAAGGCCTCTATTGGCCCCGGGGACCCCATCCCCCGGGGCCCACCTTTATTTAATAATTTTTTTGTTGGAGAGGGGGGCCGCGTGGCCCCCCTCCTGGGCCCTTCTGGCCCTGGGGACCCCATCCCCCGGGGCCTGGCCATCTTTTTTTATTTTTTTGTGTGAGGGGGGCCGCATGGCCCCCCTCCTCAGGCCAAATATGGCCCCGGGGACCCCATCCCCCGGGGCCTGGCCTCTCCTTTTTTTAAATTTTTATTTTTTTAATACACAGGGGAGGGGGGCCACGTGGCTCTCCTCCAGGGCCACTTCCAACCCCGGGGACCCCATCCCCCGGGGCCTGGCCTCTCGTTGGCTCCCCGCGTACTGCGGGAGCCGGCATTGCTTTTCCACATGGGGAGCTGCTGACATGCAGCTCCCCTTGTGGAAAAGCAATCTGCTTTGCGAGAGCAGGCTTTTTTTGGCCCTGGGGGTCCTTGTGGGACCCCCTAAGCAGGCCTAGGGGGTCAGGGTGTTTCTACCCTGCCCCCTTTTCTTTTTTTTCACGTTTTTTATTCTGATTTCTTGTGACTCGGTTACCGAGTCACAAGATGGCTGCCAACACTTCCTGGTTTGGAGTGTTGACAGCCAATTAGAATAAAGCTTGTGGTCGGGAGGGTGTGCGGATCCTCTGTGCCTCTATATATCGAAACGTTTATTTTTTGATTTTCTCAGCAACTACTGAACGGATTTACACCATTTAAAAAAAAGGGCGCTTTCTGAACCAAGCACTACCTTTTTGCCAAATTTGGTGTAATTCCGTTCAGCAGTTTTGGCTGTAACCGTGTTTAAAGTTTCCTATGGGAAATTGATTTTTTGACCTCTATTTTTTGATTTCCTCCGCAACTACTGAACGGATTTACACCATTTAAAAAAAAGGGCACTTTCTGAACCAAGCACTACCTTTGTCCCAAATTTGGTGTAATTCCGTTCAGCAGTTCGTGCTGTAGCCGTGGCTAAAGTTTCCTATGGGAATTAACATGGAGAAAACATGTTTTGGGACCCCCCTTTTTTCTCGGCCCCCACTTGCCAAATCACCCCGAAACTTTCAAGACAGGAGCTGACCGGAGCGCCCCACTAGTTTTGAAAATTTCGCGATGATTCGTCATCTGGCGCCAAAGTTATTGGGAAAACAAAAAACGCTTTCCTATGGAAACTAGGTCCTAACTATAACTATCTACTGGCGACCGCCAGTAGATAATATATATATATATATATATATATATATGTTTCCACCAGGTGCTCAGAGATGAGGCCGCACTCCGCTCGCAGGTGAGTTACAAACACTTTATTCCAAAACATGCAGCTTCCCATCCCGATATTTCAATCCCTTTGGCCTTAAGCGTTTCGAAGCATTTGCGCTTCTCATCAGAGGCCTGTGGCAGGAAACAGTTCATTGCAGCCCACATCTCCCCCGCATGCTCTTCATGTTTAATTGGCTTCCGGTGTGCCTTCATTGTAGAGTTAGTTTTTAAATGCATGCTGGGACATGTGGTGACATTTTTGCATTTTTAACCCTCCAGTGGGTTTGTTTGCTGCTTACAAACTTCGGGACAATTTTCTACAGCCCTCCAGTGGGCTCCGGATGAAACTATGCATGTTTTAATTTCTTTACCTGCTGCGCCCATACAAAGAGGATCTTGGCCTCTCTTGCGGTCCTTGGATTAATTTTCAGGCGGTGCGATCCCTCCACGGCCGGAGCCGCCGTGTTAATGTGTTTTTCCACCAGGTGCTCAGAGATGAGGCCGCACTCCGCTCGCAGGTGAGTTACAAACACTTTATTCCAAAACATGCAGCTTCCCATCCCGATATTTCAATCCCTTTGGCCTTACGCGTTTCGAAGCATTTGCGCTTCTCATCAGAGGCCTGTGGCAGGAAACAGTTCATTGCAGCCCACATCTCCCCCACATGCTCTTCACGTTTAATTGGCTTCCGGTGTGCCTTCATTGTAGAGTTCGTTTTTAAATGCATGCTGGGACATGTGGTGACATTTTTGCATTTTTTAACCCTCCAGTGGGTTTGTTTGCTGCTTACAAACTTCGGGACAATTTTCTACAGCCCTCCAGTGGGCTCCGGATGAAACTATGCATGTTTTAATTTCTTTACCTGCTGCGCCCATACAAAGAGGATCTTGGCCTCTCTTGCGGTCCTTGGATTAATTTTCAGGCGGTGCGATCCCTCCACGGCCAGATCCGCCGTGATAATGTGTTTCCACCAGGAAATATCCAGATCATTATGCGGCGCAGCAAGTTTTAAATTAATGGAATTTGACTTTTAATCCGAGGCTCAATGGAGGGCTGTGCATTGTGTCCTGATGAACTGTTTGAATTGTTACAGTAACCCACTGGAGGGATTAATTACGCTGTAAGGAAGTACAAGTCCCATAATGCCATGTTGAAAGAAGCCAACAGAGGAAGGCACACCGGAGGCCTAATTAAGTAAAACAGCATTGATAAAGGGAACTGTGGGAGCGCAGATTCAACTGTACTTTCAATTGCCTTTGAAAAAGAAGCGTGATGCTTTGAAACGCGTTAGGCAGCAGGATGGAAAAGATCGAATTAAATGCCGATTCCATACGCAATGAATGTTGTTGTCAACTTACTTGCTGGGGAGTGCGTCCTCAATTGCTGAGCAATGTTTGAAGATGTTATTACACAGCGGCTTCGGCCGTGGAGGATCTGCACCGCCCTAAAAGGAGAAGGGCCCGAGATTTGGAAATATCCGGATCATTATGCGGCGCAGCAAGTTTTAAATTAATGGAATTTGACTTTTAATCCGAGGCTCAATGGAGGGCTGTGCATTGTGTCCTGATGAACTGTTTGAATTGTTACAGTAACCCACTGGAGGGATTAATTACGCTGTAAGGAAGTACAAGTCCCATAATGCCATGTTGAAAGAAGCCAACAGAGGAAGGCACACCGGAGGCCTAATTAAGTAAAACAGCATTGATAAAGGGAACTGTGGGAGCGCAGATTCAACTGTACTTTCAATTGCCTTTGAAAAAGAAGCGTGATGCTTTGAAACGCGTTAGGCAGCAGGATGGAAAAGATCGAATTAAATGCCGATTCCATACGCAATGAATGTTGTTGTCAACTTACTTGCTGGGGAGTGCGTCCTCAATTGCTGAGCAATGTTTGAAGATGTTAATACACAGCGGCTTCGGCCGTGGAGGATCTGCACCGCCCTAAAAGGAGAAGGGCCCGAGATTTGGAAATATCCGGATCATTATGCGGCGCAGCAAGTTTTAAATTAATGGAATTTGACTTTTAATCCGAGGCTCAATGGAGGGCTGTGCATTGTGTCCTGATGAACTGTTTGAATTGTTACAGTAACCCACTGGAGGGATTAATTACGCTGTAAGGAAGTACAAGTCCCATAATGCCATGTTGAAAGAAGCCAACAGAGGAAGGCACACCGGAGGCCTAATTAAGTAAAACAGCATTGATAAAGGGAACTGTGGGAGCGCAGATTCAACTGTACTTTCAATTGCCTTTGAAAAAGAAGCGTGATGCTTTGAAACGCGTTAGGCAGCAGGATGGAAAAGATCGAATTAAATGCCGATTCCATACGCAATGAATGTTGTTGTCAACTTACTTGCCGGGGAGTGCGTCCTCAATTGCTGAGCAATGTTTGAAGATGTTAATACACGGCGGCTTCAGCCGTGGAGGATCTGCACCGCCCTAAAAGGAGAAGGGCCCGAGATTTGGAAATATCCGGATCATTATGCGGCGCAGCAAGTTTTAAATTAATGGAATTTGACTTTTAATCCGAGGCTCAATGGAGGGCTGTGCATTGTGTCCTGATGAACTGTTTGAATTGTTACAGTAACCCACTGGAGGGATTAATTACGCTGTAAGGAACTACAGGTCCCATAATGCCATGTTGAAAGAAGCCAACAGAGGAAGGCACACCGGAGGCCTAATTAAATAAAACAGCATTGATAAAGGGAACTGTGGGAGTGCAGATTCAACTGTACTTTCAATTGCCTTTGAAAAAGAAGCGTGATGCTTTGAAACGCGTTAGGCAGCAGGATGGAAAAGATCGAATTAAATGCTGATTCCATACGCAATGAATGTTGTTGTCAACTTACTTGCTGGGAAGTGTGTCCTCAATTGCTGAGCAATGTTTGAAGATATATATATATATATATATATATATATATATATATATATATATATATATTCACTGAAAAAACCATAGGTTTTAGGGACAGTTATAGTTAGTTGGACATTGCACTTGTACAAAACCCGTGAAATTCCCCTGTTATAGTTAGTTCAGCTAACTATAACTCGCGCCCCCGCAATGCACTGCTGATGACGTCACATATTACATCACTCATGACATGGTCAGTGACATCACTGATGACATCACTGATAACATCTCAAATGACATCACTGATGACATCACTGATGACATCATCCAGTGACTGTGTGTTTCTGTAAAGTTTAAATATGTTTAATATATATAGGGAAAGGCGTATTGAAGAATGAGTGGGTGTATAAGTGTCTGAATGGATGATTTAGTACGTGAGTGACTGACTCTACAAGTGAGTGATTAAACGTATCTTACTGAATGCATGGGTTAGTGACTAAACTGTGTGAATGTCTGTATCCGTCTGTTTGTTGGTGTGTAAGTGGATGCATGGATTTGCGAATAGCTACATGAGTGTCTATATGGGTTATTGATTGGTTCTCTGAGTATCTGTATGGCTGCCTGAGTGTTTGTGTGGGTGGGGTGTGTGTGACTCTATACATAGATGTGTGAGTGGGTGATTCACTGGGTGCATGATTTCAAGAGTGCATCTGTGATGGACTGCTTGGGTGGGTGAGTGTGTGTATGGGTGTGTTAGTGAGTGAATGTATATCTCAGTGGTACATGTGCAAGTAACTACATATGTAAAAGGCAGTATATATGTGTGTTAGAGTATTTAAATGGCTATAAGTGAGAGTGTGTTATTGTGAGAGTGGCTGTATGGATGCGTGTGTGCTTGTATCAGTTATTGTATAAGAGCGTAAGAATGTGCTAGTATTTGTATGAGTAAGTGAGCTGGTGTGTGTATAACTGTATAGGTGAGTAAATGGGTGTGTGATTAATTTTTTGCATGACTGACTAGGTGTGTGAGTACCTCTATGGATGAGTGGCGGTGTGTGAGTGTTTATATAGGTGTATGAGTGCATATGATAGTCCTGTACTGAGTGACTGTAAGTATGAGTAACTGTACAGGTGAGTGAGTGGATGTGTGTGTAGACCTAAGAATCAGTGAGTGGGTATGTAGTTTTTGGTGTTGGAGTGTCTATGGTTTTGAGAATGGCAGTCTGTAATTTAGAGTGGGTGTATCAAAAGTTATATTAGGGTGTGAGAAGATGCATGAAATTATCACATGGATGATGTCATCAGTGATGTCATTTGAGATGTCATCAGTGATGTCATCAGTGATGTCACTGACCATGTCATGAGTGATGTAATATGTGACGTCATCAGCAGTGCATTGTGGGCGCGAGTTATAGTTAGCTGAACTAACTATAACAGGGGAATTTCACGGGTTTTGTACAAGTGCAATGTCCAACTAACTATAACTGTCCCTAAAACCTATGGTTTTTTCAGTGAATTTCAAAGGTTTTTTAAATGCTAATTTCTAACTATAACGTGTCTGAAACCTATGGTTTTTTCAGTGAATTTCAAAGGTTTTTTAAATGCTAATTTCTAACTATAACGTGCCTGAAACCTATGGTTTTTTCAGTGAATTTCAAAGGTTTTTTAAATGCTAATTTCTAACTATAACGTACCTGAAACCTATGGTTTTTTCAGTGAATTTCAAAGGTTTTTTAAATGCTAATTTCTAACTATAACGTGCCTGAAACCTATGATTTTTTAAGTGAATTTCAAAGGTTTTTAAATGCTAGTTTCTAACTATGCCAACAGAGGTAGGACATGTGAAGAAAGAAGAAAAACGCACAGAAAGAAGCAAAAGATGTGCAGAAAGAACCAACAGAGGAGCAGAAAGAGGCCTTGTTGCAAAATCATCCTGTGCCCACAACTTTTTCAGACGGGTACTGGTGGTAACTGACTCTGACTAACCAGAGCCAGTGCGCGTTTGCACAGTGGTGAAGGGAGGGGGCCTGAGGTGACATGTGTGCAAACGCGCCCCATGGCGCGTTTTAAGTTGCGGGATTAAGTCCCCTTGAATCCTGAGGGTCCCTGGGGCCCAACTAGCCCCCCAGGTACCTACAGTTAGGACCACAGAGCTGAGTTGCAGAGAGGCGTTCCGAGGCCACGCACCTTTTTTCACCTCTCTGCAACGCAACTCTGTTGTGCTTACTGAAGGTACCTGGTGGGCTAGTTGGCCCCCAGGATTCAAAGGGAATTAACTCCCCAACTTAAAACGCACCACAGGGCGTGTTTGCGCACATGTCACCTGAGGCCCCGCCCCTCCCTTCACCACTGTGCAAACGCGCCCCGTGGTGCGTTTTAAGTTGGGGGATTAGGTCACCTTGAATCCTGAGAGTCCCTGGGGCCCAACCAGCCCACCAGGTACTTCCAGTAAGCACCACAGGCCTGCGTTGCAACGCCTGTAACAAATTGTGCAGTTGTGTTTAGGTAGTGAAGAGGGTCGTGCTGGGGGTAGTGTTTTAGGGTTTAGGGTAGTGCAGTGGTGTTTGTGTAGTGTAGGGGGTCATGCTGGGGTTAGATTTAGGGTTTAGGATAGTGCAGTGGTGTTTGTGTAGTGTAGGGGTCATGCTGGGGGTAGATTTAGGGTTTAGGGTAGTGCAGTGGTGTTTGGGTAGTGTAGGGAGTCGTCCTGGGGGAGTGTTTTAGGGTTTAGGGTAGTACAGTTGTGTTTGGGTAGTGTAGGGGGTCATGCTGGGGTTAGTGTTTTAGGGTTTAGGGTAGTGCAGTGGTGTTTGGGTAGTGTAGGGGGTCGTGCTGGGGGAGTGTTTTAGGGTTTAGGGCAGTGCAGTGGTGTTCGGGTAGTGTAGGGGGTCGTGCTGGGGGAGTGTTTTAGGGTTTAGGGCAGTGCAGTCGTGTTTGGGTAGTGTAGGGGGTCGTGCTGCGGGGAGTATTTTAGGGTTTAGGGTAGTGCAGTGGTGTTCGGGTAGTGTAGGGGGTCATGCTGGGGGTAGTGTTCTAGGGTTTAGGGCAGTGCAGTGGTGTTCGGGCAGTGTAGGGGGTCGTGCTGGGGGTGGTGTTTTAGGGTTTAGGGTAGTGCAGTGGTGTTCGTGCATTGTAGGGGGTCGTGCTGGGGGTGGTGTTTCAGGGTTTAGGGCAGTGCAGTGGTGTTCAGGCAGTGTAGGGGGTCGTGCAGGGGGTGGTGTTTCAGGGTTTAGGGCAGTGCAGTGGTGTTCGGGCAGTGTAGGGGGTCATGCAGGGGTGGTGTTTTAGGGTTTAGGGCAGTGGTGTTCGGGCAGTGTAGGGGGTCATGCTGGGGGTGGTGTTTCAGGGTTTGGGGCAGTGCAGTGGTGTTCGAGCAGTAAAGGGGGTCATGCTGGGGGTGGTGTTTCAGGGTTTAGGGCAGTGCAGTGGTGTTCGGGCAGTGTAGGGGGTGGTGCAGGGGGTGGTGTTTCAGGGTTTAGGGCAGTGCAGTGGTGTTCGGGCAGTGTAGGGGGTCGTGCAGGGGGTGGTGTTTCAGGGTTTAGGGCAGTGCAGTGGTGTACGGGCAGTGTAGGGGGCAGTGCAGGGGGTGGTGTTTCAGGGTTTAGGGCAGTACAGTGGTGTTCGGGCATTGTAGGGGGTGGTGCTGGGGCTGGTGTTTCAGGGTTTAGGGCAGTGCAGTGGTGTTCGGGCAGTGTAGGGGGTGGTGCTGGGGCTGGTGTTTCAGGGTTTAGGGCAGTGCAGTGGTGTTCGGGCAGTGTAGGGGGTCGTGCTGGGGCTGGTGTTTCAGGGTTTAGGGCAGTGCAGTGGTGTTCGGGCAGTGTAGGGGGTCTTGCTGGGGCTGGTGTTTCAGAGTCTAGGGCAATGCAGTGGTGTTCGGGCAGTGTAGGGGGTCTTGCTGGGGCTGGTGTTTCAGGGTTTAGGGCAGTGCAGTGGTGTTCGGGCAGTGTAGGGGGTCGTGCTGGGGCTGGTGTTTCAAGGTTTAGGGCAGTGCAGTGGTGTTCGGGCAGTGTAGGGGGTCGTGCTGGGGCTGGTGTTTCAGGGTTTAGGGCAGAGCAATGTTGCTCAGGCAGTGTAGGGGGTTGTGCTGGGGGTGATGTTTCAGGGTTTAGGGCAGTGCAGTGGTGTTCGGGCAGTGTAGGGGGTCGTGAAGGGGGTGGTGTTTCAGGGTTTAGGGCAGTGCAGTGGTGTTCGGGCAGTGTAGGGGGTCGTGCTGAGGGTAGTGTTTTAGGGTTTAGGGTAGTGCAGTGGTGCTTGTGTAGTGTAGGGGGTCGTGCTGGGGGTAGTGTTTTAGGGTTTAGGGTAGTGCAGTGGTGTTTGTGTAGTGTAGGGGGTCATGTTTTAGGGTAGTGCAGTGGTGTTTGGGTAGTGTAGGGGGTCATGCTGGGGGTAGTGTTTTAGGATTTAGGTTAGTGCAGTGGTGTTTGGGTAGTGTAGAGGGTCGTGCTGGGGGTAGTGTTTTAGGGTTTAGGGTAGTGCAGTGGTGTTTGTGTAGTGTAGGGGGTCGTGCTGGGGGTAGTGTTTTAGGGTTTAGGATAGTGCAGTGGTGCTTGTGTAGTGTAGGGGTCGTGCTGGGGGTAGTGTTTTAGGGTTTAGGGTAGTGCAGTGGTGTTTGTTTAGTGTAGGGGTCATGTTTTAGGGTAGTGCAGTGGTGTTTGGGTAGTGTAGGGGGTCATGCTGGGGGTAGTGTTTTAGGATTTAGGTTAGTGCAGTGGTGTTTGGGTAGTGTAGGGGGTCGTGCTGGGGGTAGTGTTTTAGGGTTTAGGGTAGTGCAGTGGTGTTTGTGTAGTGTAGGGGGTCGTGCTGGGGGTAGTGTTTTAGGGTTTAGGGTAGTGCAGTGGTGCTTGTGTAGTGTAGGGGGTCGTGCTGGGGGTAGTGTTTTAGGGTTTAGGGTAGTGCAGTGGTGTTTGTGTAGTGTAGGGGGTCATGTTTTAGGGTAGTGCAGTGGTGTTTGGGTAGTGTAGGGGTCGTGCTGGTGGTAGTGTTTTAGGATTTAGGTTAGTGCAGTGGTGTTTGGGTAGTGTAGGGGGTCGTGCTGGGGGTAGTGTTTTAGGGTTTAGGATAGTGCAGTGGTGCTTGTGTAGTGTAGGGGGTCGTGCTGGGGGTAGTGTTTTAGGGTTTAAGGTAGTGCAGTGGTGTTTTTGTAGTGTAGGGGGTCATGTTTTAAGATGCAATGCTCCAATACCTGACCAGTCTGCACTACATAAAACTGCAAAAAAACTAAAAATAAAAAGTGTTTTGCACACTTTTGTCATTGGGCTATATGTGGGCTACATCTGGGTAATATTTGTGCTACATTTGGGCTCTTTTTTCACTGGTGGCCATCTTGGAAGACTTCTTTGTTATGAAGTTTCCTAATTTCTTCATTTACTGCAGTCTCCTCAGTAGGAAATGCTTTCAGTTTTTTACTTTGATTCCATCAAGAAGGCATTCAGATGTGTCTCACATCTGCCATAAATTCAGAATGTTAGCACTATAGTTGCTCATTAGATCACTGGAGTAAAGCTACTGCTCACCAGGGAGTTAACTGGTAGTCTGCTGCTGGTATTGAAAGTGATTGTTTCAGTCTGCATGTCAGAATTTTCTAATGAAATAGAAGAGGATTTGAGATCTCACTTAAAACATGCCCTAATTTTTCTTTCTGCAGCACTAACCATAATTTCTATTTAAAAAAGAACCCCTCATTTTGTTCCTTTTAAATTAAATGTTTTAAGTGTTACCGGTTTATTCCAATCAAGATGGCTTCAGGTGTGCCATACTTTTGTCATAAGTAAGGCTGTTAGCGCTCTAGTTGTTCTTTAGAACACTCTGGGAAGCTGCAGTAGAACACAAAGGCATCAACTGGCAGGCTGCTCCTGTTGAAATATAACAGGAAGATATTTGAGATCACACTTGAAATATGTCCTAATTTTTCTTTCTACAGCACTAACCATAATTTCTATGACAAAATGAACCCCATCATTTTGTTCCTTTTTAAATTAAATGTTTTAAGTGTTACCAGTTTATTCCAATCAAGATGGCTTCAGGTGTGCCATACTTTTGTCATAAGTAAGGCTGTTAGCACTCTAGTTGTTCTTTAGAACACTCTGGGAAGCTGCAGTAGAACACAAAGGCATCAACTGGCAGGCTGCTCCTGTTGAAATATAACAGGAAGATATTTGAGATCACACTTGAAACATGTCCTAATTTTTCTTTCTACAGCACTAACCATAATTTCTATGACAAAATGAACCCCATCGTTTTGTTCCTTTTTAAATTAAATGTTTTAAGTGTTACCAGTTTATTCCAATCAAGATGGCTTCAGGTGTGCCATACTTTTGTCATAAGTAAGGCTGTTAGCACTCTAGTTGTTCTTTAGAACACTCTGGGAAGCTGCAGTAGAACACAAAGGAATCAACTGACAGTCTCTGCCCTTGTTGGATGTACATGTTTTACTGAGAATGTCAGACTTCATTCTCACATGAGTGAGAAAGATAATGTGAATTTACAGAAAATATGCTCTCATTTTAGCTTCTGGAGCACCTTCCAAACCTCCATGGGACAAGCATGAGAAAATAGTGTTCTCTCAAACATGATTCATGATATCCCAGCAGAAGGTTTTTCACATGGTAAAATCACCTTGGAATACACCACAATTCCTAAAATTAGTATGGTACCGTCAACAAATAAATTCTAATGTAACTAAAGCCTGTTATCACCCTTTATAGTTCTCCTTTTGGTGACCCTCAAAATCTTCTATTCACTACAATGCATTTCAATGAGGTACTATCATTTATATTGGTCCCAAGATGGCTGCCAGAAATTCCAGGATGAAGTGCTGACAGCCAATCAGATCTCACGATGACATGTGTGGTTAGGCTCCGCCCAGATATATATGTGCCTTTACTTTTGATTTTCTCAGGAACTACTGAACGGATTTACACCATTTAAGCAAAAGGCACGACACTGATCCAAGGGCTACCTCTTTGCCAAATTTGGTGTAATTCCGTTCAGCAGTTCGGGCTGTAGCTGCGACTAAAGGTTCCTATGGAAAAATGAATGGGGAAAACACGTTTTGGGACCCCCCTTTTTTCTCGGCCCCCGCTTGACGTATCACCCCGAGACTTTCAGGATAGGAGCGGACCGGAGCGCCCCAACAAGTTAGAAACTTTCGCGAAGATTCGTTAACCGGCGCCAACGTTATTTCAAATAGAATGTCGCGGATTTCCTATGGATAATAGGTTTTAACTATAACTATCTACTGGCGACCGCCAGTAGATAATATATATATATATACATATATCACTCACTTAACAAAACTAAATTCACATCTGTGAATTATTTTAGTTAATGAAATAAATATTTATATTGAAATATTAAGTTTTTATCACAATTCATAACGACCAGTGCAGATGCACCTAGGGCCAGCATTTGAATCCAGCAGCACACAGCATCATAGTAGCATATTCAGGTATGCTGATAGTCTCTAGTGTGTAGGGTGGATGATCTTGTCCCTATTTCCTCAGTCAGGTCCCAAAATACATCTTTGCTTCTCCTGCAATGACTATTCAAGACTTCCGCCCCATCGCTTATCCCATAAAGGTCCCTCCATATCCCTCAGATAGTTTTAAATATTAAGGGGCCAGAACCTACTTTCATATGGCACCTTTCAGCTTCTGTAAACAGGTCCATGCCATCATACTACTACCGTTCTACAGGTGTATCACAAGTACCACTTCTTTGCAAAATTCCTTTCTTGTTACAATCGTGCACAACACACAAAGCATGAGTTTACTTCTTGGAGGATCTATGTCATTAGGATTCCTAGGATTACAAATTGAGGAAGTAGGGGATTACACTTTCTAGGATCAGACCTGGTTTGTGAAGTATGCACCACCAGTATTCCTCTATTTTACTGCAGCCCTATTTTGTATGTATTAAGGTAACATTTTGTACTTTACGTTTTAGGCACTTAGGTGATTAAAAAATGTCCATTGTATAGAGGAAGCTTCTATTGTAGGATACCCTGTGGAGGCCTTTTAGTTGAATCCGGCACAATCTTGCCTTTATAGCAATGCCCTAGGCTGCATCTATTTCTTCCATAGCTCCCAAATACTCCTCCCATCTGGCCCTCAATCTCAGCAGACCATCTAGCATGTTGTTAATGAGGTTCTTATAGGAGCATGATATTACCCCTTTCCCTAGTTCTCCCAGAAACACTCTGTTTTTGAGTGGAACATATTCTGGGATTCCGGGCCAGTCTAGCACCTTGGCTTGTAGGATATGCCTTAGCTGTTTGTATTTATAAATGTAGCCCAGGTTAACATTATATGTGCTTTACAGGCTTGAAATGGTTTTATGTTATCCCCCTTGGCCAGATTTACTAATTTGGAGAGTCCAATTCGATCCCATGCTTTGAATAACTTCAGTTTATGTATTTCTTTTTGCTCCCATCATCCTGCTGTTTAAAAAGGCTTCCTTGAACCAGCGAGCTGATGAACCTTTGGAGAGGCACCTGTGTGCTAGTGAGAGGTACTGAGACCTGAGAGGACTGTGGCAGCATTCTCGGCAACCCCTGATGTAATTAGTTTTTCTGATCTCTACTGATGAAGGATAAAATCCAGAATCACCTGTATCTAGAGATGAACAGCACTATCTGCATCAACTCTGTTGAAAAACTACAACTAGTATTCAAGTAAACACAAACATAGTACTGCATTTACCATGATGCTAAGGGGCAAACTGTGCTGTGATGTAGAGGCTGTGTGCTCCCATCCCCCTGCTGTTTAAAAAGTCTGCCTTGGGCCAGTGAGATGACAAGCTTTTGGAGATGCACCTGTGCGCTAGTGAGAGGTGCTGAGACTTGAGGGGACAGTGGCAGCATTCTCAGCAACCCCTGATGTCATTTATTTTTCTGATCTTTTCTGATGAAGGATAAAATCTAGCAGCAACTGTGTCTAGAGATAAACAGCACTATCTGCACCAGCTCTGGTGAAAAACTACAACTAGTATTCAAGTAAGAATGGACTGTGCTTTGATGTGAGGCAGTGTCCCTCCATACACCTGCTATTCCTTTTGGCATATTCCTTTCCCACAGGGGTGTTTCCTCTGTGATCTTACCTTTTCATCCCAAGCAGCGTGTTGCTCTACCCCAGGCCTCCGCTGTTGATTAGGTGGCTGGCAGCAGATTTTGTCTTCTTTTCCACCACATGTGTATTGCATGTAGGAGGGGATTCCATTTCCAACCTTCCCACCAAACTGAAACATCCTCTATTTGAGTGTAAATCAAATCAGTTATTGGTGAAATCTTGGCTACACAGTACTAGATTCCTATTTCTGGTAGAGCAATCTGCCCAATCTACACAGACCTTCTTAGCATTTTCAACGATATTCTAGGGGTGTCTCCATACAACCGTAAAGTCTGTAGTTCTCTGACTAGCTCGAGGAAGATCCCCTACAATATGGGTAATTGCAGTGTAGTCATTTTGGAAAAGTAGTCATTTTAAAGTGTTTTGTGTGCCACATATTTATATGCATGAAGGATCTCCAGGGACTTACATCTCCTTGGACGTCAGTCAGTATGTATTCTATGTTTACTTCTATAAATAGGTCTGCCCTTAGTGTTCCATATCCCAAGGTATTTGCCTCCCCCTAAGAGATCTTAGGGCCCCATTATGATCCTTTCGGGAACGGGAACAGCCGATAGGGAGTCGGCGGTCCCGCCAGGGGAATTATGATCTGACCGCCGTGGAGGCGGTTGGAAACATGCCTCTCAGCATGGAGCCTTGTGCTACGGCCTGAAAAAGGGCTGCAGCACAAGCCTCTCTGCTAGGAGGCATGTTTGTGAACATCCCTGCACCATGTGGCGGGTTACCCGCCATAAAAAGGCCAGCGGAAAGGGCCATTGTAATCCCTACAGTGGTGCCTGAGCAGGCACCACCACTGTTGTAGGGATTGTAGTCCCTCCAACGGTCTGACGGGAGCAAGGAGCCTGTCGGATGCATGCAGTCGGTCTCTCTGCCATCCCTACATCGGCCCACCATCGTAATGCAGCGGGCAGTCCTGCAAGGTCCGATGGCGGTGGGACCACCACCGAGGGCCTGACAGTGGTGGTCCCACCAACACCGTAATGGGGCCCTTAATTCCCAGGGTGGGTTCTCCCAATATGATTCAGCTACTAGTCTTGCATGTGGTAGATTTCTCGCTGTTGGTTCTATACCCTATGAGCATGCCGTATTCCCCAAATGCTTAGAAAATATTAATCATGGTTACATGGGGTTGTGCAACACAGAGCAGGATAATATCAGCATATAGTGAGATATTTTGCTCTAGGGAGCTTGTGTTTGTGTGAAACCCCTTAATTCTTCGAGAAACCATGTTCCAGCATGTCAACAGTTCAACACAGAGTAAGGAAAGCAATGAGTACAGCGTCAATCCTTGTCAGGATCCCATTTCTAAAGAGAATGTATGAGACATCGCTCTGTTAACCTTCACCACTGTAATGGGATCTCAATGGAGGTGGGCTACCCAATTCCATAAAATCTGGCCAAATCAGAATTTTTGTAGTATTGAATGCAAGAATGGCCTGTGGACAGAATCAAATGCCACCTATGGAGATTACATCTAGAGCATCTTTCAAGTTCCAGTCTTTGTCCTTTCCTTGGTAGAAACAGCAACTGCAGGCCAACCCCACACAGCGCACAGCAAAGGGGCAGTACTCCTCCTCACAGTTCTTCAGCTTTTCTCCTTGGCAAAGGTTCCTTGTGAGTCCAGAAGTTATCTAAAGTTTTGGGGTTTCAGGTGTAATTCTTATATCCCAAAATGTCTTTGCTCTCTTTGTGCAAGGGTCTCTGAGCCCAGTCCAAACCAGTTCTGTCCTTACTGGTGCAGTATGACCACAGGGGGTGTAGACTGCATTGTGCAAGGGAGACAGGCCCTATTCAGGTGCAAGGAAATCTGCTCCCACTACTCTAAAGTCAGCCAAGGTCTATTCAGCTCAGCTCTGAGTCATCTAGGAAGGGCCAGGCACACCTCAACCACCCTAGTGGCTGTCTACAGTGAATGCACATCCCCAGCCCCTGTCACTCCAAAACCAGACAGTAAATACACAAACAGGCAGAAGCACAAAGAATGGTTAAACAAGAAAATGCCTACTTTCTAAAAGTGGCATTTTAAAACACACAATTTAAAAGCCATCTTTACTAAAAGAAGTGTTATTAAATTCTGAGTTCAGAACTTTATTTCTGTATCTTGTCCCAATGGGTAGTTATACTTGTAAAATGTTACAAATAATTTCCTATTCTATCCTATGGGGCAGATAGCCTTTCAATAGTGAAAAACGACATTGGCAGTATTTCACTAACAGGACATGCCACACACACACAAGTACATGTCCTACCTTTCACATACACGGCACCCTCCCCAGGGGGTTACCTTGGGCCTGCCATAGGGGTGCCTCACATGTAAGAAAAGGGAAGGTTAGGGCCTGGCAAGTGGATGCACTTGCTAGGTTGACATGGCAGGTTAAAACTGTGCGCAGACACTGCAGTGGCAGGTCTGAGATACTTTTTCAGGGCTACTCATGTGGGTGGCACAAGCAGTGCTGCAGGCCCACTAGTAGCATTTAATTTACAGGCCCTGGCGCACTCAGTGCACTTTACTAGGGACCTACCAGTAAATGAAATATGCCAATCAGGGAGAACCAATTGTAACAACAATTTACACAGGGAGTATTTGCACTTTGACACTGATCAGCAGAGGCAAAGTGCCCAAGGCATCTCAGCCAGCAAAAACTAAATCAGGCACAGCATAAAAAATACAGGAGGTAGAGGCAGAAAGTCAGGGGAAACCACGCCAAAGATGCCAAGTCTAACATTTACAAAGTTACACAAGGTGGCACAAATCACCCCTTGCATGGTTTGGTAAATCTTACTTAGGCCTTTGTGTTGGTTTGCATTGCCTTGTGAGATGCAAGGACAAAGCAAAGGCTTAGCAAATCTTGGGCTGAGTGTCTAAGTTGCTAGGGCAGAGTCCTAAACCCTTTGGGGCATATTCACTAGGACTTATCGCTGAGTTATCTGCACTTTAGCGCAGCAAAAGTGGCGATAGAATTACCGCCCCATTCGCAAGCTGGTGCTAACTGCCTACATCGCCACATAACCCACGATAGCTGCCGCAAAAAACATCGCCACGGTCGACACCGCCAACTAACGTTAATGAGATGCAGAATAGGCGTGTCTGTGCAAAAACACACGAAAATACAACACTGCGCGATTCTCAACAGACAGCCAGATCTGCGATATGAGGCAAAAACAGGCGATAAGCCGTGGTAGCAGCAGGTATTTAACACCTGCCTTTTGCTGGTGCTAAGCGGAACGACCACCTGCAGTTTGAAAGGTAGCCCAGACCAGAGCCACACCTGAAGACCAACAGACGCCATGGAGCTACTGATCATGCAGCTTGGAGACCCAAGAGGGCCACAACACCCACGGCCACCACCCCCAGGCCCGCCACCACCCCCAGGACCCGCCTCGCCCCCCCCCGGACTACCACAGAGGCAGCGTAGACAAAGACAGCGGACCTACCGTAAACGCACCAGCCTCACAGACTTAACGCCAGAGGAGGTCATTGCCCACTACAGGCTCAAAAGGACAACCATCCTCCGCATCCTGACCCACATCGCCCACAGGCTGACGGTACCAACACAGTGGAGAACCAACATCCCTCCGCAGACAAAGCTGCTGCCTGTGCTGCACATGTTGGCCTCTGGTACCTTCCAACCCACAACTGCCAGAGCCGAAGGAGTGTCACAGCCAGCCCTATCCAAGTTCATCACACCTGTCCTGGATGCCATCATCAGCCTGGTACCCCAGCACCTCCACTTTCCCCACACTGTGCAGGAGCAGCTGGAGACCAAGCAAGGCTTCTACGCCATAGCTGAATTCCCTCACGTGTTGGGGGCTATTGACTGCACACATGTCCTACTTGTGCCCCCTGCCGACACTGAACACAACTACCGCAACAGAAAGCACACGCATTCCATCAATGTGCAGGCAATAGTGGACCACCGGGGACTCTTCACCAATGTTGTGGCCAACTACCCAAGTAGTGTGCATGATTCATTCATCTTCCGACAGTCCATCATCAACCAGGGCTTCCAGGATGGCACCTATGGAAATGCATTGCTCGTTGGTAAGTACCAAATGAACCCACCACACACCTCAACTCCACAGTCATGCAACTCACGGCTCTGGGAATGGGCACGCATCAAAACGACATGCAACATGCCACACAACATGCCCACCGACCAGACACGACAACACGACTCAATTTGGAACCTGGGCTTGCCATGTACACAACCCAGCTACGGCATGGCACCACAGCCACAAAATAGCCAAATGTGTGGAGAGGTTGGAAGCAGGCATGTGCGAAGGAGGCAAGTGACTAATGAATGAGAACCTACCCAATGACAAGTGTGGCGTGGATGTGCTGGACAGACTTGAGTATGCAAACCACGGAAATGTCCATGTGGACATTAACCGCAGGTGCATGGAGTGTAGTGGCCAGTGGACGCTACCATGTCACCACAGGCTGTGGGGTAGAACGCAGAAATGTCGCTCGTTACATCCCCCCTGTAGGCGTGGGCGCAGTGGGTTGGCCCTGCGTAGGGGTGTGAATAAAAACCGTGTCGCTCTGGGCGTGGTTCTCTTCCGGAATGGCCAACGTGTCTGCCAGGGCGGCGCCTCTCAGCCCGCCACGAGGCTGACGCTGTGAGCGGCGGGGCCTGCGACCCTGTGTGCCTGCTGCACCCTCATCTTCCCTTCAGTCTATAGGTGTCACAAACAAAGCTATAGAAACACACCCTGTGCTTCCTAGGTGTGGAGGCTCCTGAGGCCAAGTGGAGAAACAATACCAAATGAAGCAAGAGAAGGAAAGCTGACCATTGCATGACTGGAACAATCTATGGTAAAGATACTGCATACATAACGCAGGCCCACATTTGAACTCAGCCAAAGAGTGAGTTGACACAAGCTGTTAAAGAACTCTGCAGACATAATGCAGAGACTCAGCTTCTTATAGTCATCACGTCTGCAATCAAGTCTGGCATACATTATTAATACAATAGAGAAGATGCAGACATAGAATGCAGCCAGCCAGTAGGGCAAATTGTGATAGTAAGGAGTCCTTCAGAGAAACCACTATTGTGTTCCAGATGCAGGCATCATATGGCACAACGCATATAAAGTCGCAGTGATACTAGACAGGCATTGTGACACGGGTATTCTACTAGAATACATTTCGAATATCATGCAGCCAAAATATCACAGCAAAAATATTGACAACCACAATATTGTGAAGATAAAAATATGTAGGTAAGAAGAATCTAGTATTCTAAACTCCACGTGTATGTACCTTGACAAAATAAATATGTCTTCAAGGAATGCAGATGTGGGAATACAAACTGTATGAGGCAAGATGGCGGCCGACAAGTCGGCTGTGTGAGCAGGCTCTGGTGCTGCCCCGACTAAACCCCCCCCTGGTGATTTTTCTATCGCAAATGTTGCGGTGAGATTGTGTAAGAGGAGGAAAAAAGGAAATACCCTGACCTTGATGCTATGATCTGGCGCTCGTGGATTTGGCACTTGGAGATACCGGCACCCTCACGCCTGACCCCGCTGAGTCCTCTTTTCCGGGCTGCAGTACAGGTGAGTCGGTTGCAGCAAAATTCTTCGATGGCTCCGAAGGTAGCAGGGAAAGGAGCTAAGACTCGGGGGATTCCCGCTGTCGCTGAAATTCCGGGAAAAGCTGAAGGAGAGCCGGAAAAACCCCGAGCAGGATCTACTAAAATAGGCGGGCGGCGGGGAGCTTGTGGTGCCGCAGACAAAACATCGGAAAGGCTAAGTGGAGGCGAACCATTAGCTCGACCCAAACACACAGTGTCAGCGATGTTCAGAGCCCAGCAGCAAAAATTAAAGGGTATAGATGAGAGCAAATCTGGGTTTAACCTATCAAGTAAGGCTGCTGTGGTGACTCCTACGACAGTGATGGATTCCAACGACCTGATGGTGGTAAAGCAAGGTACTGTTTCGATCCCTGCCGGGGGTGATGTAATCGGTATCAATAATATTGAGTCAGAGCACCACAGCTTGGCTGATATTAGCGGGTCTATTTGTGAGGATAGTATACATAATGACTTTTTACTGAATACAGAGTCTGAATCCGGTGTGAGTAACGAAGCGGCTGGGCCACAGTACCAATGCACTATGGGTAATGTAGTTTGTCTTAATACTACTCAAGGGGCTATACCGGCAATCTTAGCTTCAAATTCAAGGGATACTTCACATATTCCACATGGATCTCTTCCATTGGAACCGGATGTGGAGACGCTCTGTGCTGTCAAAGAAGGGAAAGACGGTGATTCCGGGGATACATTTTTTTCAATGTCCGACTTATCCTCAGAGGACAAAGGTCCCGGGGGGGGGTGGGCGGAGGATGAAAGTGATTTAAGCGGCTCCGGACAAGATCTGGAAGAAGGAAATGGAGAAGAGGGAATGCGAGCCTCTCAAGAAACAACAACTGTCCGCAAAAAGAAATGTGACCTTATCGGCATGGGTAAAGGTTTGGCTCAAGGTGGGTCAATGGTCTGGGACTATTCCTATTCCCCCAAATTGAGTGACAACGGTGATCTAGCGGGAGCACAAGGTGACCAAAGTCAAAGTCAAATTAAAACTGATGATATTACGTTAACTACAATTTACCAAAATATTCTAGCTCATCGGGAGGAGACCCGGGCGGAGAGCGTGCAAATTCAGGGAGGGTATCGAAAAGTTCAGAACGCGATCCGTAGGGTTGCTAAAACATGTTCAGATTTTGCCGTAAGAATGGGAGAAGTGGAATCAAGAATTTCTGCAGTAGAAGATGAATTATTGGTACAAAAGAACAGCATTCAATCTATGGAAGCCCAAAAAATGGATATATCATGGAAATTGATGGACTTGGAAAATCGGGCAAGGAGAAATAATCTCCGAATTTTGGGCATCCCGGAAGGAATGGAGGGTACGGACATTCACCAATTTGTTGTTGAACTGTTCAGTGAAGCATTTCCGGATTTGAAGCAATGGGATTGGAAACAAGAATTACAAGAGGGCCCATCGCTTTCCCTTTAAGCAACCTAAGGAAAACAACCAATCTGGTGTAAAACCTCGGGCTATTTTGATCTGTCTCCATCATTTTTTAGCCCGGGAAGCTCTCTATGATCTGGCAAGACCAGATCGGAAACGGAAAGGTAGAGGTTGTGACTTTTTTGTAAGACCCGATTACTGTCATGGAACTGTAGAAAAAAATTGGCAGCTTCGTCAACTAATCCCTTGTTTTCAAGAAAAAGGAACTGAAGTGTATTTGCTTAACCCTGCAAAATTGAAGGTGGTGGTTAACGGGGCGACCAAATTCTTTACATCTGAAATACTTGCAAAAGAATTTCTGTCCACTTTGCAGGGTAGTAAGGAGGTCGGCCAGGGTTAAGGATGCAGGGGATGCATTGGGAAGGGTGTTCCTTTGGACCTTCATGGTTTGGGGGGCTTTGTGCTCAGGGGAGTGGGAGGGGGTGTAGTTTGCTCTTCATCACTGAGGGCCAATGGCCCTTACGCCTCAGGAGGTGGGTGTTTGGGAGGGAGGGAAGGCAAGGGAGGGGGGTGGGTGTCTAGGGGGAGAGAGGTGGGGTGATGTGTTTTGTTTTCTCCAACATATTTTTTTGATAGCTGCAAGTTGGATTTGGTTCAGGGAAGAAGAAATTATAGTTTTGACATGGCAAAAGCTGGGTGCTCTGTGTGTAGTTTGGTTTATTGAGCTCTTTAAGGTTAGGGAGGATGGGTAGTCTACGTATTTGTTCACTCAATATTTGTGGGCTCAATGATGGAAGAAAGCGGGCAGTGCTGGCAAAACAACTGCGATTTATGCACGTAGATGTTCTCTGTCTCCAAGAGACTCATGTACAGTGGAACAACCGCCGATGGTTGGGGGAAGTTGGTTTTGAGCTGCTCTCGTGTACTCAGCAGAGTATAAATATTAAGGGGGTCGCAATTTTAGCCAGGCATGGTTTATGTTTATATAAACGGGTTAAAGCAGACAATCTGGGTCGGTGGGTAATCGCAGAAATTAAAATGAATAATCTAGTTCTGACCCTGTGTTCTATGTACGGGACTAATTTAGATGACCCTGAAGTGCTTAATTTTTTAAGTGTTGAGCTTGCTTTATGGCCAGGCCCCCTAATACTGTGTGGGGATTTTAATATTCATTTAAACAGTCAATTTGATATTGGGGGGTCCGCTCCATATCAGGGTAAGAAAGGTAGAGTTTTTAGAGCACTTCAAGGATTGGTAATGGAGCATGGGCTTGTTGATTGTTGGCATAAATTGAATTCACCTGATCCGGGGTTTACTTACTTTTCTGCCCCACATAATAAGTCGGTACGGCTAGATAATTTTTTTTTATCACCACAATTAGTTGATATAAGCAGCATGGAGATTTTTCCATGAGTGATTTCAGATCATAACCCGCTTATAATAGAATTTCCAATGCAGGGGATTAGGAAGGTTCAGAAGTCCTGGACCTTCGAAAGGAAACTTCTGCTGGATGAGCTTTATTGCTCTCATATGGCTAGATGGATAAGGGAGTTTTTCGCCATAAATCGGAATTCAGCATCTATCTGTATAGTTTGGGATGCATTTAAGGCGGTTGTTCGAGGGGAAACCTTGAGCTTCTCTATTGCACGCCAAAAATTAATATATGAAGAAATTGACAACTGGGTAAAGCAATTAAGGAAAGAAGAATGTGAATTAATAAGTAACATTCAGAGGGGCGTAGGTATTGAGGACACCTTGCAGAAAATTGCTATTTTTAAATCTAAAATTAATCGGTATTTCAGCATGGAGGTTGCAGCTAAATATACACAACAGAGGGAGGAGGCATATGAGCTGGGTGAAAATACTGGTAGAGTGTTGGCTAAGAGAATTCAGCAACGGGACGTTGCCAATCGAATTCCTAAAATACAGGATTTGGATGGTAAAGTTAATGATACTCCGGCCGGAATTCTAAAAGTTTTTCAAAACTTTTATAGGCGACTGTATAGTCAGGATCCTCTGGATTCCGCTGGGACAATGACTGATTCCCCGGGAAAATTCTTAAGGGAGCTAGAAACTGTAAAGGTAACTCAGGATCAAAATGCGGCGTTAGAAACTCAATTTACGTGGGAAGAGATCGTGTTGGCTTTAACATCCTTAGCAGCAGGAAAAGCAATGGGTCCTGATGGTATCCCGCTGGAGTTTTATAAGACCTTCCGGCAGGAGCTTAAGCACGATATCACAACTCTATTTGAACATGTACGCAATGACTATCAAATTCCGGATTCTTGGCGTAAGACCACTATTATCATCTTTAAGAAAAAGATGAAGCCTGAATTAAACCCTGCCTCTTACAGACCTATTACATTGATTAATGCCGATAGCAACATTTATTCGAAACTTTTGGCAGTTAGGTTAGGAAAAATAATTACCCCTTTGGTTTCTTTACATCAACATGGATTCATTCCAGGCAGGGATACTTCGGATCATGTCCGACGAGTCATAACCTTTCTTGATTGGGCACAGGCCTTGGGGTCACCGCTAGGAGTTCTCCTTTTGGATGCCGAAAAAGCGTTCGATAGGGTCTCCTGGCGGTTCCTCTGGTCTTATTTGCAATGGAAGGGGGTCGGCATGGGCTTTATACAAGCAGTTAAGGTAATGTACTCATATCCTGAAGCGAAGATTCGGATTACAGGTCAGGAATCAGAATCATTTACTATCAATAGAGGTACAAGACAGGGGTGTCCTTGCTCGCCCCTGTTATTTGCTTTGTATATTGATCCCTTTTTAAAGAAATTAGAGAGCAATATTCATATTAAGCCAATTAAAATTGAGGAGACAGAGTACAGAGCATTGGCCTATGCTGATGATATTGTGGTCTTGACGAGTGATATAATTTCTGCTTTTCCAGCTGTTAAAGATCAAGCAGGTCAGTATGGAGCCTTCTCAGGCTATAAGTTAAACGTTGAGAAGACCCAAATCTTATGTTCTGGTATGACCTGCCCTCATGATTTCCCAGTTGTTACAGAAGCTACTTATTTGGGTATTACAATCACCACGCAGATCGATAGAATCCCCGATTTAAATATGAGCCCAATAATTGATTCCACTAATAAGCAACTCGAGAGGTTGGATCACCTACATTTATCTTTGATCGGGAGAAGTAATGTTTTAAAAATGCTGATCTTACCTA
Source organism: Calotriton arnoldi (assembly GCA_963921515.1). Lineage (NCBI taxonomy): Eukaryota > Metazoa > Chordata > Amphibia > Caudata > Salamandridae > Calotriton > Calotriton arnoldi. Next base: position 439,453 of record CAWUFW010005876.1, read on the forward strand.
AGTTTTTGTATATATTTAGGACAATACCTCTCAAGTTTTCGTCCTTCTACTTTACAAAGATTGAAAGGGCATGCTCAAGGTTTCTATGGGGTTATCGGAGGTCAAGAAGAGCAGCCAAATGGCTGACTCTCCCTAAACATAATGGGGGTTTGGCTATCCCTAATTTTTTATTTTATCATTGGGCTGCAATACTTCAACATATGGCAATTTTATTTGTCGGCTCTAAAGCCGATATACCATTGGCAAATCGCCCATCCATCTATGAATTAGGATTGGGGAATCAAGCTAAATGTTGTTTTGAGTTGATTTTCGAACACAGCTACTATAAAAAGACACGATTTAAAATTTTAAGAGCCGCATTTAAGGTGTGGAAACAAGTTCAGCGTAAACTTAGGATCCCAAACCTTAATGCTTATTCCCCATTGGTGACCACACTATCATTACCACCAATTTTTCGGGATCAGGTTACATCTCAATGGGGACAAAAGGGTATTCAAGTAATGGGGGACCTTTTTTGTAATGGACAGATCATATCTTTTGCTATATTGCAAGAACAGTATGGGCTGAAAAGAGGTGATTTTTTTAAATATCTACAAATTCGGAGTTTCCTGGGGAGAGGAAACTATAGAACTGTCTATGACTTTGAAAAAATACCCCTGGTAGAATTATTGTAAAAAAAAAGTCGGCTAGGGAAGATATATTCTGTTTTGCTCAATTCTTGTCCAGATGACTTGACAGTACAGTCGGAAAAGTGGGCTAGGAAGGTGGGGGTGGCTGAGATTGATATTGAGCACTCTCTGTCATTAGCAAATCAGATTTTGATTACGGGCAGCCTAAGGAGTCAACATTTTATGACAATTTTTGATTTATATTATACTCCTGTGAGGATTGCTAAGTGGGGGGCACAAGGGGAGTAAAGTGTAATAGATGTAACTTATATGCAGCAGATACGGTACACATGTTTTATTCATGCCCAAAGCCAACAGATTTTATTTATGGTATTGAAACATTTCTTTTTTTGACCTTGTGGTTTCCAGTCTCAATTACTTCTACCCTTCTTATTTTTGGTGTAAGTAATGTCAGTACAAGTAGCTGGTCAATCGCAGTGTCGGAGTTTGTGTTTATAGCCATGGCCATTGCTCGCCTGTGTATAACCTCCCAATGGATTAATATTGATCCCCCGACCTTTTCAAACTGGCGGGCACGTTTATTTGCAGCATATAATATTGAGTCTTCAATTTATAAACTAAAAGGCCGTAAGAAGAAAGAGAGGGGGCAACGTTTATGGGCACCAATTTCGGATGTTTTGGACGAATAATAACCATCGGATTTTGTATGTTTATAATTTGACTGTTTGATTCCGTGTTTTTTTTGTCTATGTACAACTATGGTGTTTGTGAGAAAAGAAAACAATAAAATTTTCAACAACAAAAAAAAGATTTTTATTAATTTATGTCACACATTATTACCCGAGTTTTTTTGTTAATATGATTTTGTGTCGTATAGGTTTTGTGTATCCACTCATCAATTTTTATTTATTTGTGAAATAAATATCATTTTAAGTGTTAAAAAAAAAAAAAAAAGGAATGCAGATGTGGAGTTAGGACCAATGAGAGGCCAAACATGACAGAATAACGTGCAAATGAAGGCCAGAGACATTTGTCTGTATTACTGATATGTTTAAATAGCAATAATGTGTGATTTCATAACTCAGTCAGTGGGCATCATTTCTCTATTTTTCTGATCTCTATCATGTCCTCCTGTGTATAAACAAAACATTTTTATTAAAACCACACCTATTGCCATTGGTGTTTATTCACTGTTAGTTACACTTCAATTTAGCTTAGAATTTTTGTTTGTGATGTCACTCACATGTGCACATCCATCTGCAGCTATTGTTACATCCAAGGTTTCTCATCATCATCAAAGCCATCACATACAGGATTGATTGGCTGGTCCTTCCTGATGGCAATAGTGTGCAACATATGGCTATGAACAGAATCTACCTCTCAGCAATTCAAATGTCTGTTCTATCATTGATCTACCTTGCTTGTGTGCAATATTGTAACCTCTTTATTCGTGAGTGTTGGGGCAGATGTGGGGTGTCATTCCCAGACTTACAAGTTAAGCTACACTTGTAACACACTGTGAACACTTAGGGCCTAATTACGATGTCGGTCGGAGTTGCCTCTGACGGACACCATTTGGGGAGAGGAACCACCTAACCATAAGTCGGTGCTTCCAACAACCCCATTAGGATACGACTGCACATGGTGTGGTCGCAAGCTTCCATTTTTCAATGGGAGCTTGTGCGGCGGGCCGAAACTGCCCACAGCACAAGCTCCTATTGAAAAATGTAAATTTGTAAACACAACTCACGGTGCCTGCCACACGGTGCAGGGATGTTTAGGGGGGGCACCGCCCCCCCAGGCCCAAATGAGGAGGGTCAGGGGGATCAATTTCCAACAGCCAATCCATGTCGGAAAGGCCGACATGGATTGGCTGTCAGAAACCGTCATCATAATCTGACGGTGGAAACTCAGTTCTTAAGGGATTATGAGCACTTTTTGACTGACCGATAGGATCCTTGAGTCTATCTGAACTGCATTGGATTCCCCAGCCGGTTTAAACTCTGACTGCCATCATCATAATACAGCATTGGACCTTAAACCTGCCATGTCTGTCGGAAAGCCTCCAACCAGTGGTCGGAGGCTTTCCGACCAACATCGTAATCAGGCCCCTAATGTGTTGGATTTAGTACTGCAGATTTTTCACACTCATGGCGGACTAATTCAATCAATCAATCAGGGAATTGTGAAGCACGCTACTCATCCGTGAGGATCTCAAGGCTCTGAGGGGTGGTGGGGGTGGTGGGGGTGCAGCTCCAAGTCAGCCGAAGAGCCAGGTCTTGAGGCTCTTCCTCAAGGTGTGCAGAGTGGGAGAGCGTCTGATGTTGATCGGGTGCTTGTTCCAGGTCTTTGCCGCAATGTAGGAGAAGGCTCTTTCACCCACTCTGGCTCTGAGGATGCGCAGGGTTTCGGCGAGGGCAAGGTCGGCGGAGTGGAGGTTTCTCTGGGGTACATGGAAGGAGATTCTTTCATTGAGGTATTGGGGTACGGTGTTGTGGAGGGATTAGTAGGCATGGGTGAGTAGCTTGAAGGTTACTCTCTTCTCGACGGGGAGCCAGTGGAGGTCTCGCAGGTGTTGGGAGATGTGTTCATGTCGTGGGGTGCCGAGGACCAGTCTGGGCGCGGTGTTCTGGATGGTCTGGAGTTTGCAGAGCAGGGATTTGTTGATTCCGGTGTAGAGGGCGTTCCCGTAGTCCAGTCTGCTTGTTATGAGTGCTTGGGTGATGGTCTTTCTGGATTCAGGGAGGATCCATTTGAAGGTCTTGCGAAGGATGCGGAGGGTGTTGAAGCAGGTGGAGGTGACGGCGTTGATCTGTCGGGTCATGGTGAAGGACGAATCAAGTATGATGCTGAGGTTTCGGGTGTGGTCCGTGGGAGTGGGGGGTTCCGAAGGCGGTGGGCCACCAGGTGATGTCCCATGCTGAGGGGGTGGGTCCGAGGACGAGGACTTCAGCCTTCTCTGGGTTGAGCTTCAGGCAGCTGCTGCTCATCCAGGATGTGACGTCTTTCATTCCTTCCTGGAAGCTGAGTCTGGTGATGTGGGGATCCTTTGTGAGGGAGAGGATAAGCTGGATGTCGTCGGCATAGGATACTATGCTGAGTCCATGCTGTCTGATGATGGCAGCGAGGGGGGCCATGTAGGTGTTGAAAAGCGTGGGGCTGAGCGATGATATTAAATCCATGTATATATGCCAGAAACCTTTTTGTGACTTTCTGGCAAATGAGATGAAGTTGTTTTCAGCAATGAATGTACATTTAGGCAGGACATTCCTTTGTGAATTGGGCACTTAGCATTCTTCTATACCATAATATCAAGATTTCATTTTTGTGGCATTTTTCCTTAGGCTCCGCTGTTGTGACTATGTTGTATACATAATAATCAAGAGAAAACAAACAAATAATTATCTCCATTTATTCTGCAGACACTTTTAGAGAGTGTACAATGTTTGCAAATTGTGAAGTAATTACTGCATGCAGAAAGCAAACAATGCCTGATATTTCCTAGATAAACCCATGTCAAAGTTTACAGAATCATAATGACCCAGCACTGATAAGCAGAAACCAGATTTTAATAGGCAAACGCTTTCCACAGACTAATGAGCCTTGACATTTAAAGTTGAGTTTGGCATATCATGACCTAAGGATCATCTTAAAAGTTTCAAAATTTGCTTATTCAGACTCACCATTGTCTTAATATTATAAATACTTCTGATAGCTTGTAAAGGTACCCTGTTAATGGACTATTTAAAAACATTGTTTTTAAACTTACTGTGCCATTTCCTCCGATACTGAAGCTATTGTTGTTGAGCAAGAAGTAGAAAATGTTAACCTTGCAATGCTAGGAGAATATTTATTTTAAATGCAAGCCAATAGTAAAACAATTTAAAATAATTCTGATCCGCAACTTTGCAGACAATCTTATTGAATAGTTCAGTGAACTATTGTGCAGAGGGTACAGAGGAAATTGCATGAGGTCAGAATTGTTTATACCAGCAGGAATTTCTCATGAAATTCTTGCAATTACAAGGTAGACCGCAATTATGAGTTGAGGAGAGCAGAATTCCTGAATGAGATTCCACTCTGCTCAATCATCAGTGGGCCGAAACCACCCACAGCAAAAGCTCCCATTGAAAAATGGAAATTTGCAAACACAACTCACGGTGCCTGCCACACGGTGCAGAGATGTTTAAGGGTGTCGACACAGTGTTAGCTGCAGAATTTGGCATGCTATTCTCTGTTTCATGGGGATTAATGTCCTTAGTCACCACCTGCTCTGAGCAGGTGGTAAAGGTGAACTGGGGTGCTGGTGCAGGGTGTGAATTTCGGGGAGGGGTTTGGCAAGGGAAGGAGATGGAAGGAAAGATTGTCGCCTGGTATGGTGGAGTAGTACATCCTCCCTCCATGCCTTGCTGAGGGTCAGGCAGGTGCTGGAAAACAGATCGGGCTGCAATGTTGCCCTTTCTGCACATTTAGTTTGTCATATATAATCTCCAGCATATACAATCAGGTCCGGTTTACCTGCACCGAGAAAATCTTGGTACAGGAGCACCAACACATTTGTTATCTGGATGACCAAACAACATTCCATGTGAGAATTGCAATTCGCTCAACTCATAATCAGGACCTTAAAGTACAGAAGCTATTCTATAAGTAAGCAGGATCATATATAACAAATGAAAATACTGTATTCATATACTTCAAGTTTGTCTATACGTTTGTAGAGTTAATAATGCACTCTTGATGTCATTGCCAGTGTCTAGACATTTGGGGCGGTAATGTCACAATGTCACACATGCTGATACTGTTGGATGTGTGCAATTTTCATTCTAGGATCCACATCTCAGAACAGAGATAATGTGATAATCCTGCTGTTTCCCCATATTCTGCAATGCAGAGCTCAGAATGTGCAATATTTCCCCCTCACAAATTCTGCCACGTTTTAGCTGATAACATTTGTGAAAGGAAAAGTGTGGTATTTCTGCACAAGTTGCAATGCCGAATTAGCTCAAATTTACGTGTCAGTTTGTAATGAGGGCCGCTGATAAGCAAGAGTGGTATTTGTACCTTCAAGCTAGCCCAATATTAGATAGAAGTAGAGATTTTATTTTTAAAGGCAGTCACAGACAGTTTAAGCTGTTTGCGAGAAATCGAGTCATTATCATACAAAATAGAGAAAGGGCAACTCAGGTCATCAACATACAAAAATACATAGGCAGGGCCGGTTCTAGGATTTTTGGGTCCCTGGGCGAAAGGGAATGTGCGAGGTCCCTCTAATTTACATAAGTGACACCTTCAGGTCTCCGGAAGCTGCTTTGTGGAGACTTCTCCTGGGCTGCAGCTCCTCCCCTCAGCCTCCTACAAACACTTCTTTTACAGCTCATATCAGGCTGAAGGTGTGAGAATTGCTTGGGGGCTGAGAGTTAAAACTGTGAGGGCGCTAAAGTGCTGGACAATGGACGTCCCGCAGTGTCTCTGAATGGGCAGTCAGGGCAGAAGGCCTAATTGCAGGACAAACCTGCAAAATGTCTTTTGTTGCAACTGGGACAAGAGGAAGAGTCCCCCTCTGCTAGGCCATCCCACAGCATCCCTGAGAAACCCAGGGAGGGGGGGCCCCTCCCATGGGCCCAATTGTTACGAGACACCTCTCTTTCAATTGGATCGGTGTGTTACACTTGTGCGGGACCCCATGCTGGTAGGCTGAGTGCGAGACCCTGGACAGCTGCCCACACTGCCCATGCCTTGCGCCGGCCCTGTACATAGAGCTTGATTACCTGGATTAATCTGTTGGATGTAATAATTATTGCATCAGAAATAAACCCAGAGCTGAGGTTTACAGAATGTATTAGAAGTGATACTTATTGTATATTCCATCTTTTTGGGGGAATAACATGAGGATTTTGGTGCTTACAATTTGACCTGCTGAAATTTAATGATGGGTGCAAACTTTATTGCAACTAGTTATTGATGGGTGCAGGTAATTTGCACTACTTATTATTGGGTTCCCTCCGCAAACAGGTGTTCGTTCAGGTAGGGGGCCACAACTTAAGAGCCCACTTATACTCAGGTCTTTAGACATAGGTTATGCCCTTTCCAGCCACGAGTCAACTTGGTCAGAGAAGCCTTAGCCATTGCTTGTTTGAAGTATCTTTCAAATTTTGAATCAGCACACAACAAAATTGTGCAGGTTTATATTTTGCAGTGTTAATTTGTTAAAAAAGTCCTTTTGGAGCTGCTCTTTGGTAAAATTCCAAGCTATGCACGCCCCATAGGCTGCTTACACTCTTAGCATGGGAAAGAACAGTACAAAAACCAGCTAAACAATTGGATTTAAAAAAAACTGTTTACTGCACAGAATAAAGTCTCATGCTAATTAACAGTGATAGGTAATACCTATTCATTTTAAGATGCCTTCTCCTGCTTCTGCCACAAATTACAGGGCAGCTACTCAGAGCCACAAAATATATTGGTACCATCATAACCCAGCATTGGAATGGTTGTTTGTCCCACAGAATTGAAGCAAAAGGCTCACAAAATGCCCACAAACTCAATATGCAAATTTATGTGTTGAAGTGATGTAGCCGAAATCGAAGTTTATTTGTAGGGTTGCATCATAATCACATGTGTAGAACGCTCCTGCATATAATCGTTTTGTTGTATTAATGTGAAGTGTTAGAATTTCGAAATGTAATAACATGAAATGTGATGTGTAACCGCCATTGAATAGTAACCTGTGGAATTAACGTAGAAAGTGAATGTGACTAGCAGCAAACATCAATGTGAATAGTTTGTGTTGTGTAACTGACCATCATTCATTTATTAAACATTTTTTAATTTGTTATTTACATGTAGGCAAATGCATTAACTGAATGTGCCTTATTTTCCTATGCAATTTCGTAAAGCTCACATGACATTTTCTTATGTTAGATTAATCTTGTAGGCCTGAAACGCATTTTCCCTGGAAGCTATCACTTTAGAATTAACAGTTTGAATTTCATGTGTGCTGTGGAATTTGTTCTTTCTCACGTTTTGTGTTGCATCTGAAAGAAGCACTCTTGTTAGCTAGAATAATGTCTTTGTCTTGTTAGTCAGGCAAGGAGAGAAAAAAGTTACATTGTACAGTCTGAATCGATAAAAGAAGGCCGTTGTCCTTCTCACAGGAGAAGGCTTGGGAACCAAGGACAAATGTGGTGAGAAGAACACCGTTGTCCCATGGAAAACTACATTCAGAACGGTACCCAGAGTGGATGGCGTGACCAACAAAGGATCTTGGGAAAGTTCTCCTCAATATTGTTGGGAGTAGGGAAAGCACCACTTCTACGTCTGCCTTGGGAGAGATAGCTCCTTAGAACAAGCTCTGCCTCAATAGCTTTATGCAATTGACTTATCGATGGTGGAGAGACTTCTTAGGAAGTCTCCACATGCTGACACCTTTTATTTCTTGTCCCTGAAGATGCTTAAGTAGGGATGTTATTTTAGCGTTAGTGTAGGGATAGATTCATGCTTTATATTCATCAACCCTGAATGCAGGGAAACTCGGACTCAATCAATCAATTTGTAGAGCGCACTACTCACCCGTGAGGGTCTCAAGGTGCTGGGGGGGGTGCCGCTACTGCTTGAATAGCCAGGTCTTGAGTAGCCTCCTGAAGGTAAGTAGGTCTTGGGTCTGCCGTAGGAGGATGGGGAGGGTGTTCCAGGTCTTGGCAGCGAGGTAGGAGAACGATCTGCCGCCGGAGGTCGCTCTTCAGATGTAGGGGATGGTAGCGAGGGCGCGGTCGGCGGAGCGGAGCTGGCGGTTCGGGTGTAGAAGGTGAGTCGTCTGTTGAGGTATGCTGGTCCGGTGTCGTGGAGTGCCTTGTGTGCATGGGTGAGGAGCTTGAAGGTGATCCTCTTGTTGATGGGCAGCCAGTGCAGGTCTCTCAGGTGGGGTGTGATGTGGCTGTGTCGGGGGATGTCGAGGATCAGGTGGGCAGAGGCGTTCTGTATGCGCTGCAGTCGTTTCAGTAGTTTGGCCGGGGCTCCCGCGTAGAGGGCGTTTCCGTAGTCCAGCCTGCTGCTGACGAGGGCCTGGGTGACCGTTCTTCTTGTGTCAGTGGGGTTCCACCTGTAGATCTTGCGGAGCATGTGGAGGGTGTTGAAGCAGGAGGATGAGACGGCGTTGACTTGGTTGGTCATGGAGAGCGTTGAGTCGAGGACGAACCCCAGGTTGCGTGCGTGGTCGGTGGGCGTTGGTGCTGCTCCCAGGGCGGTCGGCCACCAGGAGTCGTCCCAGGCTGAGGGGGTGGAGCTGAGGATGAGGACCTCTGTCTTGACCGAGTTCAGCTTCAGACGGCTGTTCTTCATCCATTCTGCGACAGCTTTCATTCCTTCGTGGAGGTTGGTTTTGGCGGTGAGGGGGTCCTTGGTGAGGGAGAGGATCAGCTGTGTGTCGTCGGCGTAGGAGATGATGTTGAGGTTGTGTAGTCTGGCGACGCGGACGAGCGGAGCCATGTAGATGTTGAACAATGTCGGGCTGAGGGATGATCCTTGGGGTACGCCGCAGATGATCTTGGAGGCTTCGGAACGGAAAGGAGGGAGGCGGATGCTCTGGGTTCTGCCGGAGAGGAAGGAGGTGGTCCATTCCAGAGCCTTGTCTCGGATCCCTACGATGTGGAGGCGTGTGCGTAGGGTGCGGTGGCAAACCGTGTCGAAGGCGGCTGATAGGTCCAGGAGGATGAGGGCCGCGGTTTCGCCATTGTCCAACAGGGCCCTGATGTCATCGGTGGCGGCGAGGAGGGCAGTTTCGGTGCTGTTGTTGCTGCGGAACCCGGACTGGGACGGGTCCAGGATGTTGTTCTCCTCGAGGTAGCGGGTCAGCTGTTTGTTGACGGTTTTCTCGATGACCTTCGCCGGGAACGGGAGCAGGGAGATGGGCCGGAAGTTCTTGAGGTCCCTCGGATCTGCCTTGGGTTTCTTGAGCAAGGCGTTGATCTCGGCGTGCTTCCAGCTCTCCGGGAAGGTCGCGGTCTCGAAGGAGATGTTGATGCCCTTTCGGAGATGGGGTGCGATGGTGGCGCTGGCTTTGTTGAAGATGTGGTGTGGGCACGGGTCTGATGGGGAGCCGGAGTGGATGGTGTTCATGATTTTGATGGTGTCGTCGTCGTTGAGGTGAGTCCAGGTGAGCAGGGGGTCATTGTGGGTGGTGGTCGTGGGGTCTGAGGTGTCGTTGGCTGTCGTGGTGGTCTGGTTGTCGAAGCTGTCGTGGATGTCTGTGATCTTGTGATGGAAGAAGGTGGCCAGGGAGTTGCACAGGTCTTGCGAAGGTGGGATGTCGTTGGTGTTGGAGCTGGGGTTGGAGAGTTCCTTCATGATGTTGAAGAGCTCTTTGCTGTTATGTGCGTTGTTGTCAAGCAGGTCCTTGAAGGAGGTCCTTTTGGCGGATCTGATGAGGTGGTGGTGTTGGCGCATGGCGTTCTTGTGGGCTGCGTGGTTCTCTGGTGTCTGTTCGCGGTGCCATTTCTTCTCTAGTCTTCGGCAGGTTTGTTTGGAGGTCTGGAGGTCCGCGGAGAACCAGCTGGCCTTCTTGTTGGTGCGTCTGTTGGAGGGTTTCTTGATCGGGGCGAGGGTGTTGGCGCAGTCGTTGATCCAGCGCCTGAGGTTGCTGGCGGCGGCGGCGGGGTCGGTGGGGTCGGCGGGTGGGCTTCGGGCGAGGGCGGTGTTTAGCTGGTCTTCGGTGATTATGCTCCAGCCACGGCGGGGGATCTGTTGGGTGCGGTGGTGCGTGGTGGGTTTCCTGAAGGTGAAGTGGATGCAGCGATGGTCGGTCCAGTGGAGTTCGGTGGTGTGGCTGAAGGAGACGTGGGAGCTTGAGGAGAAGCTAGGATCAAGCGTGTGGCCGGCGGAGTGGGTGGGTGAAGTGACGAGCTGTCGGAGACCGAGGTTGGCGAGGTTGTCGATCAGGGTGGTGGAGTTGGTGTCGTTGTTGTTCTCGAGGTGGTAGTTCAGGTCTCCAAGGAGGATGTAGTCCGTGGAGGCGATGGCTTGCGTGCTGATGAAGTCGGCGATGGAGGCGCTGAACTGAGGCCGGGGTCCGGGGGGTCTGTAGATCAGAGTTCCTCTGAGGGTGGTGTTGGGATCAGTGTGGATCTGGAAGTGCAGGTGTTCGGCGGTGCTGAGGGTGTCGTCGGAGTTGGTCGCGACCTTGATGGTGGACTTGTGGATGATGGCGATTCCACCTCCTACTCCGTTGGTTCGGTCTCTGCGGGTGATCTGTAGCCGTCCGGGATGGCTATGGCGATGTCCGGTGCCGAGGAGTCATTCATCCAGGTCTCTGTCAGGAAGGCGACGTCCGGGGAGGATGTGTCAAGCAGGTCCCAGAGTAAAATGTAAATCCGTATTTGTAAAGCGCGAACTACTCACCCTTACGGGTCTCAAGGCGCTGGGGGCCGTCGTGGAAATTAAGTGAGCTATTGCCCAGAGTCACATGGTGCTGAGCTGAGCTGCCGCCGGACCCGGGGATCGAACCGTGAGCCCTGTGCTCCGAAGTCAGCTGCCCTGGCCGCTGCACCACACCTCTCCACAGAGTTCGACGGCGTGTTTGCGTGCGGAGCGGGTGTTCAGTAGTATGCATCTGAGGTGGTTGCGTCCTGTCTTGGTGGGCGGGTTGGCGGCTCGGAGACTGGTGAAGCTGCAGCTCCGGCAGGAGAAGGGTCCTTTGGGGCGCTTCGGGGCAGCCAGGAAGCAGGTGTGCGCTCGTCCGGTGTTGAGTGCGTGGAGGGTGTTGGCGTCGTAGCTGAGACGGGCGTTGTGGCGTTCGCGGGGGCCAGGGGTTCTGGCCCTGGGCGCGGTCCAGGCACGGACGGGCGCAGACGGGCTTGCCTTAGGTGCGCCTTCGGCGCGCCAGCGGCGCGCCCACTGCGCGCGGCCGCCATATAAGGGGAGGTGGGAGGGAGGAGCAGCTGGGAGGCGGGAGTGGGGCGGCGAATGGGCGAGCAGGGGGCGGGGCCGCAGGGGACGCAGCGGCGGGAAAACGGGTGAAGGCAAGGGCACCGGGGTCACAGAAGGCAAAACAAGGGGGCACAGAGGTAACGGAGGAAAACAAAGGAGACAAAAATACACAAAGCAGCAATACAAAATTACACAAGGCAGCAATACGAGAAATACAGCAGTACCGGCCTACCGAGGCAGAGGGGCCTCGAACCTGTGGCAGCGGCGGTGTCAAGTAGCAGAGACACACCGTCACACTGGTGGAGCTGTGCGGCGTGGGGGAGCGACTTGCCTGGAGACAGGGTCAAGGGTCGCTCTCCTCACCGCGCAGCGGCCGCCATATAAGGGGAGGTGGGAGGGAGGAGCAGCTGGGAGGCGGGGCGGCGAATGGGCGAGCAGGGGGCCGGGCCGCAGGGGACGCAGCGGCGGGAAAACGGGTGAAGGCAAGGGCACCGGGGTCACAGAAGGCAAAACAAGGGGGCACAGAGGTAACGGAGGAAAACGAAGGAGACAAGAATACACAAAGCAGCAATACAAAATTACACAAGGCAGCAATACGAGAAATACAGCAGTACCGGCCTACCGAGGCAGAGGGGCCTCGAACCTGCGGCAGCGGCGGTGTCAAGCAGCAGAGACACACCGTCACACTGGTGAAGCTGTGCGGCGTGGGGGAGACTTATGCTTTCTGATGCTCTGTACCCTGTTTCTTGAATTAATTGTTTTGTTTATGCTGCGCCATTAAATTGGATGCGCAGATTTGGCTTTATGCTGATTCCGATGTATTTATACACTCTCATCTTCAGGTGTCTTTATGTCCAGTTATTTTTGGCTTTGTAATAAATTAACTAACCTTACATAATTGTCTGTGGATACTATGTGTCCAGAGAAATTCCTATTGAATTGATTGGCAATAATAACGACTTTCTCCCCTCCATGCTTACATGCTGCTAAAAAGAACCATCGGATTGTGATTCTAGAATAGGTCCAGAATTTATGGGCCCGGCCCTTTCAGAAGCAAATCCCTATTGATGGTCTTATATCCTGAAATGCACTGCCATGTTTTTTTGCATTTGTTCCACACCACTGGCAAAAATAGAAGTTCACAGATCCCTGTTCTATTCCTGTTCATAATCAATTGAAATGAATGAATGCACGGTTTCTGTAGTGTTAGTTATAACTGTGGAGAACTTTGCAACTGCTAGCAATGGCCTGTGATACTGCAGCACGGAGTAGAAAGTATTCTGAGTGGACAGTGCTATTAGTGAGGATGCGTCTAAGGCCCATGTAAAGGTGAGAGTTACTACAACCTGGTAGAGTAAGAACTTGTGTCTGACCCAAGAGGACATATATTTACAGCTTGCAGCAATAATGCATTGTTGTAAAAGAATGTTCAACAACTGAACACATGGTTTGTGTGGCTGGCATAATTTCTTGAATTCAAAATATGTTTGCATCACAAACACTGTGGACAGAAAACTGCACTTCAAACATATTGCTTTCAGGTACCAGTGCAATTCACCGGAGGAGACATGAGTGCCGGAAGTACATGGAACTAGAAGACTTCTAATTTCTTTCTCTCTTCTTTCTTTGGATACCGGCAAATAGTGCAAGTGAGATTAAATTAATTTACTTTCCAGATTGCTAAGGAAGAAATCTGAAAGTGTCAGAAAGAATACACACGAGGCTTGAGCTAGAAAACACCTGGCACATCTGAAGTTGTGTCCTAACACCTGCATGGGGCAAGGAAACCATGGTCTCCAGGATAAACACAAAGGTGCATATTTATCATGGTTTTGCATCGCAAGGGGATGCACAGGCAACGCAAAACCTAGTATGACATTTACCAAACCATGAAAGGCCACCTTGTGTGGCCCAGCATGGCTTGGTAAATGTGGAGTAACGCAAGGCAGTTCAAGTTACTGCCTTGCGTTACTCTGCCACAAGGAGGCATACAATGGGTGGAACATGGGTGTTCCAATGCATCCCCCCATGGACTTTTGTGCATTCTGAGATTTACCATTAGTGGTACACATGGGAATGCTTTAAAATGCTACACCTCCCCAGGGGAGGCGTAAAGAAGATAATTGTTTATTTCTCCTTGTTTTTTCCTCTTTCTATGTGTGCTGCATACTGCAGCATACATAGAAAGAGGAAAAAGCCTTAGAGGATTGCTTTTGTGCAGGAAGGTGTCCCTACCTGCACAAAAACAATCCTGCCTACAATGCAGGCACACTTGCACTTTGGTGCAAGGGTTCCTGCATTGGTCTTAGGTAGCAGTTTGTGAGCCAGCACAGGCAGAGAGCAGGAATGCGCCATATAATGTTAAATTATATGGTGGCACCGAGTAATTAGCAGTGGCTGAGATTAATTCAAGCATTCCATCCATCACTTTTTTGTATATGTTAATGTGTGACCCTATATGGGGCAGGTATTCCCAGACGTGGGTCTGGTGCACTCTGTGACCCTGGGAACAAGCTGTACCCAGCTGATGAGCCCATAAGTCAAGTGCAACCAGTCCTACGTTGTTTGTGTTCCGGTTCAGGGAGGACCTGGCTTAGCAGTTCGAGCTGGACTGTTCTGAATGCAGCAGCGTCAAGACTGATTTGCATGTAGCTGGGTCCAAAGCGATGTGACATTGTGTGCAAAACAATCATGGATTAGGATGTGGCCTAAGTAATTACCAGTGGCTGTGATTAATTCAAGCATTCCATCCCTCACTTTTTAGTATACTTTAAGTGACTGGTGCAATAAGGGCCAGTAGGAAAACGAAAGCCCCAGACCTGGGCGGCGTTCCTTTGGATGTCTTCATCAATAATATTGATCTCTGGGTCCCATTGGTGACAACTATTCTTAGAGCAGTAATGTCATAAGGTTTCTGCACATACACAGAGCTATGCACAGGAAAATGGGACCCCGGAATACAGTGGTTTGCCACCATATACCGTAGCACCCAAATACCCCAACCCAACTAGCTTAGCATCCCATTAGCACCCAAGTACTAATGTTTGGACAACCCAGAACACGGTATCTTTATCTCAGGACTCGCAGAAGCAAGAACACTCTTTCGTCACTCACTCGTACTTGTCCACAAGGTGCGTAGGAAGAGACACTGGATAGTTTAAAATGTTTATTCCAACTTACGTGCTCTAATGTACAGTACACGTGTCAGTACTAATAGCATAATGCATATGACTAATATAAGCAGCATGGTTACAATTCCATAGAATACAAACGGGGAAAGCATCTCAGAGCTCAGTGGATAAACGTATAAATAACATTACCACCCTCCCCTTGCAGTAAGATAGTTTATTATAAAATAGAAGACCTCTGGGCTTTGACTAGCGAACCCCCATACCTCAGTCTCTAGATGCAGAATTACATCAGCAGGACATCATAGCTCTTCTCACTGAAAGGGATTTCTCCAAGTGTGTTAAGCGCTAGTAAACCACAGTATTAAAAGCATACCAAATTCTTCATGGCAATTGCACCTAATGTTATGTCTGGGTGCGCGAGACTGGCCATATCAGGAAGAACCAAAATACATTGTTATGCGACCTTGTACAAGTTTGTGCAGACGGAGCCCAAAAAGGTGAACAACAGAAAATGCAGACAGTGCAAAAGAACTTGACACGAGCAAAGGGCGAGGGGGCCCGGCTCAGTGTAACGTGCGCAAAGAAAAGCAGCATGGCAGCCAGGCCTAGGCCAACATAACAAGGCAGGTAACAATCCACAAGACACCCTCCCCTGGTCAGTCCAGCGGCCAGGACAGAGGCCCATCAGAGGAAAAACACAGCCGTTGGAGCACAGGGAGCGCCCAAACGGCGAAGGGCAGGTCAATCCATGAAAGTGTAAGTGCAGAGAAAAGCCATACCCTCCAGGAGTTCATCATTGGAATTGTCAAAAAACATAGCTGCCATCCAATCCATGAGATCAAAAGAGCAGGAATGCTCCTCAACTAAGGGAGCATCCAGAAGCAATGCGGGACAGCTTGCGTGATAATTGAAACAGCTTCGTTGTAGGAGATCCTGGGCAGCCGCCCAGATATCCCATTGCGCCAAAATCCCCAGTGCAGCCGCACGCGCCATACAGCCAGCAACGGAACAGTCCTGCTCATGGGCCTCTAAGGGACCCATCAACTGAACAAAATCCGGAACAGACAATGACGAATTGGAGAGGCAATAATCCAGAGTCCAGGTGAAAGGACAGCGGACACAAGTCATCACAGGTTGCACGCAAGTGAAATACGCAAAGCGAAATGAAAGAGTATATGACACACTCAGTGTCGCCAATGGCAAGACACCAAAACCGGCCAAAAGGCGCTCACGGAGCAGCTGGAGGTGTTCTGGATCTAGCAGGTCCCATCGGGGAGCAGCCATTGCGCAGAAAGCAAATTAAGAGCAAGACACCAGCCGCTAAAGCGAGGATCAATGGGAAACCGCCAAAGACACTGGAAAAAATAGAATGTATGAAAGCCGGGATGGCACCAAAAATAGTTTGGAAGGAGGACACCAAGCCCGACCCCACGACCTTAAAAAAGTGTACTAGGCCTGCAGTGTTAGATGCATTAAAAATACGATGTATTAACTCCCCAAAATGTTGGGGGAGATTAGTGTTTAAAAGGGCCTGTATTTCACTGTGGGTACTCGCCACCTGGAGAATGAATGTCTCCCGGGCGGACGTGAGCAAAACTTCCTTGTTTAATAATAGTGCCTTTATTCTGCTCAGTCTATTGAAATCTGCTTCCATGGTAGGGATGGAAGGCCAAATAGAGATATCAACCTTGCCATGAGGGGGAGGAAAAAGCACATTTTTGCAGCAGACAACCCTGTGCGAAACTGTTACAATGTAAGGAATGCCAGCCTGCAGGCCACAACAGTTTTCGTTATTTAAAAGCAAATAACTACCATTGGAAAGGAGAGTGAAAGTAGGAGAAATAACAGGAGCAGGAATACCTTTCAGCACACAAGCAAGATTAGGAGCGGAAACGCTACATGAGCCATGCAATTTAATGTGTTTACAAATAAGCGCATGACCCATAGTCGAGTCGCAGTACTCCCCCGTGAGAAAGACTTCCTTGCCGTCCCGAAGGCATTTATACATGAAAGGCAAGGACCAGAGTTCATGCAGGAAAGCACTGCCCAAGGGCCGGTAACGGCCCACAGGATAATGTTTCATGCACGAGTCAAATTCAAACAAGGAAAAAGGTAAAGCGATAACCCCATGGACTAGCCATACAGCAGAATCGAGTTCTGCAATAGAGAACGGCAAAGGATCCATCTTTTCGATATGTAATAGAGTGTAAGTTGCATCTTTCATGGACATAAATTGCTGTTTGTCAGTTAAGTTAAAAGGTAGAAACAAGGCAGAGGTGTTCAAAAAATGCCAAGGAACTTTACCTAACTTGAGCGTTTGTAAAGTCCATGCAAACTGCATAACCGAACGCAATTGATTCTGCCCATGATATAACACAGAAACATCATCTTGTACAATATCAACAACAGAGGACACAATATTCTCCAAAGTATAAATGCGAGAAGACAGGGTATTAATACTATTGTCAACAACAGCAAGCACCTTTTCCAAATTTGCTTGATCTATTTCCCGAAGACGGGAAGCAGCTTCCATTTGTGATAGCTTCCAGAGTTCATTATATGTTTCATAAATGAATCTTTTAGGTCGGGGACCACGAGGTCCCAAAACAAAGTCGGACAGATCAATATTGCCTGAAAGGAGGGACAAATGTTGTTTAACAGAATCAAGGGACGAATGTTGCAGCCATTGTTTGCATAATTTACCAACAGAATATGTAGTGACAGTACGGGAATCAGTAAATCTCGGATCAGGCCTATCCTGTGTGTAATTAGCTCCTGAGTCGTGAAAACGCATTTGACATGCATTTGATGATGTAGGCCATACCAACCAGGGTGACTGAACTAGCTCAGAAACATTATACGAATTATTTTGTAACAGAGCCTGCAGGGACACGAGGGACATATTGAATCGTGAGCTTTCATTGGGAAAACTCGACAGGGATGGTATTGATGGAGTATTCAATTGTTTAGTGGTTGCTAAGCCCCAACATGTAGTCTGATAGATGGAGACATTGAGGAACAAAATTTGTGTAGGGATGAGGCAAGCACGGTGTAATGCCTCGGTTCCCTGTACCTGCCATGGCTTGGAGCCCCAAATAGATTTTAAATCCACTGTATTATCCCAGTACTCATAACCACCCACGGCCAGGGCACCCAGAAAGGAACCGTGACTTAAAGCAATTTGGTGTGTGTTAACATAATTTTCTGAGTTGATGTGTTATTTAGTCTAAAATAATAGGACGCAGGGTTCGACCGATTAAAATCAGTAAAATAATTAAACTTATTTCGAAGAGTTTGAGAGCTACCGGGCAAGGGGTTTGGACAATGTTCCCATTGGGTATAGTTAACAGAACTACGCAGGGCACTGGGCTTATGGAGAAAATGATTACCCCAATGTTGGTAACAATACAAATCGGCATAATTAGCAGAATTCATATATAGATCTTCAGCATTAAAAGATGCATAATATTTTAAATCGGCAAACAATGCTTCAACGGCATGCACATCCCAATCATCAGAATGAATATTATTTTGTACTACATCACCCATTGAAACACGAAGGACATTAGGTACATTAATAATTTCCGTCGGACCATGGATTTGATAGTTCACTGCATCCCATACGATGCCATCAGCAACTGGGAAAGCTGAAATGTTCACAAATGTGTGGTCACGCTTCATGATGTGAGACGAGGAATGAGGAGCCAAAGTTCCAGAAACATAGTCTACAGCAGAGCGTTCAGGTAAATAGTGACCATTAATTAGTAGAAAAAACACTGTGACAAAGCCAATGGACATGAACAAAAATATCAAGAAAAGTACCAACCAGATGTATGTCCAGGGTGGAATCAAAAAATTGTCTCTAAACCAGGATACAAAAATACTGAACTTGGATGGAACTTTTGAAGATGTGGAATCCGAATCAAAGGAATAACGAGTCGGGCTTAGTGGCGATATTGGTTGATGTGCCACCGATTCAGATGCAGGATAAGTATACTCGTCCTCGTCGATGTTGGTGGAGAGTTGGGGATCAATTATAGTTTCAGGCAAAGTAGAGGATTCAGGCAAATCAACCATCTCAATTACAGCATCAGCGATCGTTCGTGCAGATGGACTATGAACATATGTCCGATAAATGGCAGGACAAGAGACCGCTGGTGTGACACTATTCAGGATCGGCCAGACGCTGTAGCTTGACATTTTCCACTGAGATGTATCTGTTCTCCTTGCGACCAGGAAGCGGTGGTAAAATGACTGTACGTGTTCCCTTCAAGCCCAGAACTGGAACCGGTGCACGAAAAGAGGGGCCGAATTCTTTTTTGTTTTCAACCTTTTCTCGAACCAGTTCTCCAACCTTTGGAAGCCAGCCGGCTACCGGAATCTGCAACGCAGGATCTGTGGCTGAAGGCAAATGTGTAGTTGCAAGTTTGTCTCGGGCTTCTTGTAAGTCCTGTAACATAGCAGAATGGTTATCTACATCAAACTTGGCGGATTGCGCCGCGATGTCTGGACCCTCAAGGTCAGGCACAAACATTCTTATGCCAAAGAGCATTTCGTATGGGGTCCGCCCACCCAGAGGTCTTCTAGGGAGATTATTAAGTGCACGCTGAACGGTATACAAATGGGCCAGCCAGTTCCTGCCAGTACCTATAACCCTAGCTGTTAAGGATTGCTTTAAGTCACGGTTCATTCGTTCAACGATAGAGTTGCCCTCAGGCCTATACGGAGACGAAAATTTCACCCGCACCCCAAGCGAAGCCATTGCATCCTTGTAAGCCCTAGAGGCAAACGCTGGACCTTGGTCCGAATAGAAGGTGCCGCATGCGAAAATTCCCACAAAGACACGCAAATCTCTGATTACATTTCGGGCGTCAGCACTCCGTTGTGGCCAGACCCAGAGAAACCGTGTGCACGAGTCCACTGCCACTAAGATGTATTTATAGGCAGTGTCTGATGAGAATGGACCGCAGTGATCCAAGTAAACACACCCAAAGGGTCTGTTAGCAATGCAGAGCGGGCTTTGTGGTGGACGTGTTACCGTGGAAGGCTTAATCTGTTGACAAACATCGCAAGAAAGCACAAAAGCACGGGTGTCTTTATACAATCCACGCCACCAATAACGCTGCTGCAAGATGGAAACTGTAGCTGACACACCTGCATGAGCCGAAGCCATGCCTTCGTGTGCAGCTGATATCAAGGCACTCCTGCGGTCCGCGTTGGGGATCAGCCGATCTCCAACGTCAGGTATAGTTACATAAGGAACCTGATCGGGACTTAATGTGTAAGAATACTTGGAAGGGAAACCTGTAGGGTAATTATTACCTTCCTTGGTTGCAGCAATAGCTGCTAATATAACAGGGTCTATTTTAGACATGGACCTGGTAACCGCTGCTACTGAACACGTGACTACTGCTGAACGGGCAGCTTCATCTGCCAGATCGTTACCAATAGCGTGTGCGCCCACCCGCTGATGGCCTAAGGTGTGAACCACCTGTGTGAGGGGCAGACGTTGTTGCAATTCTGCCACTCGAACCCAAAGCATTTTATGCTTAATTGTGCTCCCTTTTGCGTCCTTGTAGTCGTTTTTCGACCAGAAAAACAGATTGTCATTGTAAGATTGTACACAGTAAAAAGAATCACATACAATAAGAGTGGTCTCATCCTGAGAAGCGAACTCAAGCGCAAGTAGCAATGCATGCAGCTCGGCCAATTGTGCGGTACTATCTCCAAGTGTGCGAGTATGCACTGCAGAGGATTTGAACTTTCCATCTACAAAGGAACCCGCAACAATAGCACATGCAGCTGAATAAGCGTGCTTGGACCCAGTGGCCGGTTGCGCCGAACCATCGGTGTAGATCACACATTTGTAATCCTCAAGCGGTAATAAAAACAAAGGAGGAGGATGAACGAATTCATACTGCAAAAACTCCTGAGTCTGCAGAGAAGAATCAAAAACAAAAGTGACGTCCGAAGACGTCAAGGATGTAGCCCATTGTATCCAACGGGGATGCATTGCTTTTGAGTTCGGTACACTTGCCTTTGTTACTGCCTCTAGGGCAGGACAGGGTGTTACCACTAGAATCCGCTTTCCCTGTGCCAGTGCGCGTTCTTTTAGAATCGCCATTTGCACTGCAGTTAGAACTTTTTCGACAGATGTAAAGCGCAATTCAGCGGAAGTGTACAGATGTGACTTGTATGCGATGGGTACTGTATCACCTTCATTAAAGGTTAAGTATGTGAATCCCACCGCCCCCGGAATTATTCTAATCACCAGGTTTGTGTGGTTATCACGAGTCAAAAGATATTTAGACTCCAATAGGTCTGTCTGCAAAGACTGCAGAATTGAGGTATGCTCAGGCAGCCAGCAAGACCTTGAATAAGTAGGTTGTATCAAAGCATACAAAGGCTTGATACGCTGGGCATATTCGGGAATGTAAGTACGCCCGAAATTCAAGAACCCCAGCAAAGACTGAAGTTTCTTCAGAGTATTTGGGGGCACAAATGTGCACATTTTTCCAAGAAATGGGGGCTAAGCCCTTACCTTCGTTGTTGAGCTCATAGCCCAAGAACAGAACTGTAAATTCAGCAATGTGTGACTTAGCAAAGTTAAATTTGTAACCCTGCTCCGCAAATTCAAGAATAATGCGGTCCACACGGGACAAATGCTGAAATAATTCGTCGTCCGTCAGATAGATGTCATCTACGTACGAACATGCGTCCTGATCAATGTCATTTAACAAAGAAACAACACGGGCGGCGAATATACCCGGACTATTTTTGTAGCCCATGGGTAAACGCCGAAACTGGAATAATTTACCACCGGAAGTGAATGCGGTCCATTGACCACTCTCCGGGGCTAGGTTGTGCGTGTAGAAACCGTTTGAAAGGTCAAGTGTCGTTTTGTATTTTTTACGAACAAGACTGTCTACAAGCGCAGAACTGTGTGTATTTTGCACCGCAAAGTTCCGACAATGAGTATTTAAATGCCGGTAATCCAAAACTAAGCGGTACGTTCCATCGGGTTTAGAAACCACGAAAAGGGGATTGTTCATAGGTGATACGCATGGTTCAATTACTCCCTGATATTCCAACTGTGTCAGAATTTCAGAGACGGGGCCTTTTGCCTGCCGTTTGATGGGATATTGGGGTTGTGGCTGCGGTAGTGACCGCAAAGGTATTGCATGGGGAGGTGATTCTTCATCCCATCCCACATGGTTGCGGTATAACGCTGGTGCCAGGTACACAGCCCACTCAGCTGCAAGTGCTTCAGCTTTGTCTTTTGGGACATGCCGTGAGAAGCTTGGAAGGATTACCTCCTCTCCTTTATGTGCAGCTAAAACGAATGGGGGTGGCCAATCCACCTCTGCTAACAAAATGTCATATGAAGAGGTTAGATTTTCCCCAAAAATCCCTTTTATTTCACGCGGTATGTCACCTTCAATTTGTATGACTATATTATATAGTCTGTCAGGGGGTGCCACTCTCGTGTCAGCTGTCTCTACAGTAACGAATGTTTCAGTTGCTGTCGCCTCCATATGAGGACGTAGCGCCTCCCGCACTATGGTAACTTCCGCGGCGCTGTCTAGGAGGGTCACTGCCCACGTCCAATTCTGGAGTCTCGTTCTCACGGTCTGAGGCATATTTCGCTGTGACAGCGGCAACTTTTTTCTTCTGAAATTGCGGTCGAGGAAGATGAAAGTCTTCTGCTTTCCCTCTGACTTGTTGTCGAGGTTGGTCTCGCTCCTGGGGAGCCTCTCGGCCCCTTCCTCTATCTTGCCGTCCTCCTCCACCAGCTTGTGACAACGTCTGGGCCTGTGAAGAACGAGGAGAACGCGTATCAGAGCTCTGAAACCTTTCTGGTGATTTAATCCTTGACCTATCACGTAAATCATAAGTACGTTCAGAAGAAACCGAAACTGGGGAAGCGCCTCTCGACCCCGGCTTCTTTTGTTGCTTACCCTGTTTTTTCTGTCTCCAACTCTTTTTAGTGAAGACCGGTTTATCATCTTTCTCAGATGCACTTTTTGTTTGTGTAACTTGTGTTTGCGATTGAGTTTGCATTTTTACAAAAGGCTTGTTGCCCAGGCTATTTCTTCCAATTGTTTTATAAGCCCGGGCAATAATTTTCGGTAATTCGCGGGGCCTGTCCAACTCTGGGACCAAAGCCAAAGCATTCGCTACTTGAAAGTTCATAGCATCGCCCTTGACATTTCCAAGGATCAGCTCAGCTACTACATCAAACACTCCCACTAGTCTCATCCCTAATTCCACAGCCGCTTCAGGGCCATGTTCATCCTGTACTTTTTTAATTACAGAGGGTAGAACCGTCATGGAAGGAGTTCCAAAACATTTTGAATAAACTGCTGCGAATACCTTACCCCAGTTTTCACATGATGTCAAATCGGGGATTATGTCTTTTGGCAAACTTATCGTGAGGATGCGGTGTTTATCTACTGGGGATGTATGGGGAAACACTGCTTCTATCTGATCGAACTTTTCTGCAAGCCAGTAAGGATAGTCGTCCTTATTTTGTGGACGTTTGCCCATCACAGAATTTACCATGACAGGACTTATAGTCACTCCAGCGGCTATAGCTGGTTGGCCTGCGACTACAGGAGCAGCTCCATGTAGACTACCTGTAACGTATGTCACTAGGGCTCGATGCACTCGTACCAATTCGGTATGCATAGTGCGCAGTTCCGCAAGCGGTAATGCCAGATAATTTGGATGCGGGGTATACCCGGCCAATACAGGCCAAGTGGCCCCCTGAATTGACAAGGGGCCTAAACGAACTGCGGTAGTTGGTTGTGGTAGGGCGCCATTAAACCAAACACGGTGCTGCCAAGCCGTGAGAGGTACTTCAAGAGTGGTATAGGGTCGATAGGCAGCAGGAATAACGGTGGGTTTATATTCATGAAACAGATTATCATCTGCCTCCACCGCTTCAAAAGTTATCCAAGTGTAAAACACCTCAAAGTGGTAAGCCGGATCGGCTTGAACAACAAAGACCAAATCGATCCCTGTATCAGGCACTCCATACACCCGTAAGTGGTCTCGGAGTGCTCCTCGACTATGTGCAGCAATCGCCACACCAGCCATGACTAAACAATAATATCCGACAACCTAACAGGGAGCACAAAAATGGGTCTGTTAACTAACCTTTTTTAATAACATCAAGCTTGAAAAAACCTATAAAACATTCAATATAGGAGGTATCACCGTCACATACGCCTCCGGAAGCGTACGCGAGGGGTTTGTGGACAAGCACAAGTACTACTCAAGCTGTCTCGCAGATAAGCCGCCCACGGTGGTCGCGCCATGTCATAAGGTTTCTGCACATACACAGAGCTATGCACAGGAAAATGGGACCCCGGAATACAGTGGTTTGCCACCATATACCGTAGCACCCAAATACCCCAACCCAACTAGCTTAGCATCCCATTAGCACCCAAGTACTAATGTTTGGACAACCCAGAACACGGTATCTTTATCTCAGGACTCGCAGAAGCAAGAACACTCTTTCGTCACTCACTCGTACTTGTCCACAAGGTGCGTAGGAAGAGACACTGGATAGTTTAAAATGTTTATTCCAACTTACGTGCTCTAATGTACAGTACACGTGTCAGTACTAATAGCATAATGCATATGACTAATATAAGCAGCATGGTTACAATTCCATAGAATACAAACGGGGAAAGCATCTCAGAGCTCAGTGGATAAACGTATAAATAACATTACCACCCTCCCCTTGCAGTAAGATAGTTTATTATAAAATAGAAGACCTCTGGGCTTTGACTAGCGAACCCCCATACCTCAGTCTCTAGATGCAGAATTACATCAGCAGGACATCATAGCTCTTCTCACTGAAAGGGATTTCTCCAAGTGTGTTAAGCGCTAGTAAACCACAGTATTAAAAGCATACCAAATTCTTCATGGCAATTGCACCTAATGTTATGTCTGGGTGCGCGAGACTGGCCATATCAGGAAGAACCAAAATACATTGTTATGCGACCTTGTACAAGTTTGTGCAGACGGAGCCCAAAAAGGTGAACAACAGAAAATGCAGACAGTGCAAAAGAACTTGACACGAGCAAAGGGCGAGGGGGGCCCGGCTCAGTGTAACGTGCGCAAAGAAAAGCAGCATGGCAGCCAGGCCTAGGCCAACATAACAAGGCAGGTAACAATCCACAAGACAGTAACTGTTGCAGTCTATTATATTACCATCTTTACAAAGGGGAATACATCTGATCCAGGTTGTTATAGACCTATTCTATTTTTGGATTCAACCCTTGAAGTGGTTGGAAGGTTTGTTTTGGCAAGACTGGAAGGATGGGCAAAAAAATGACATTATTAGCAACATACAGTGCCCTTTTCGTAAAGAACTAGGCATGGTGGAGCAGTGTCTGGGCTTATACCTCCTTGTGAATAAATATACCGCAGATAAAACAGGGTCCTTGTATAGGGCCTTTATGGACCTGTACTCCACATTTGATAGTATAATCTGTTCAAGCTTGTGGGGACTCATGTCAGACGTAGGAGTTGATAGGGCGCTTATTGACTTTTTACATCAATTGTATGATGACAGCAAGGCCAGAGTACGATATGGTAGACAGCTAGAGTGTAAGGATTTGTTTGAGGTTAGGAGAGGAGTGAGGCAAGGGTGTATGTTAGCGCAATTTCTGTTCACATTGATATTAACAATTTGGAAAGATTTTTATCGGAAAGAGCACAGGATATGCCACAAGCAGGAACTCACCCACTGCAGATACGGCTGTATGCAGATGATGCTGTCCTGATGGCATGGACAGGAAATGCCCTCTAGTGCCTAATTGAGTCTTTTTCTTTTTTTATGAATAATTTAGGTGTGACAGTGAATTGTGGGAAATCATTTACAATGTGTATTGGACCGGGAAAGAAGAAGACATGTGCTCATTTTTTGATGGGCAATAAGATGTCAACTATAAATATGTTTTCTTATCCAGATTTGTTATACAGTGCCTAAAACACCGAAGAACCTCTGTTGTGGAACAGAAGATTGTACTTTGATTGTACTTTTACTGTGGTGTTTAGATTGGCTGCAATATTGGGCACTAAGCCTCTAAAAGAAATGATTACCATGTATAAAAGCAAATGTGAAGCGGGGACAATGTATGGAGCAGGCATCTGGGGGTACGCTAATGCGGATATGATTCAGCATGTTGAAAATAGGTGCCTGAAAAGGATGCTCTCTGTCCCCTCTAGCTGCTCTAATTATGCAGAACTTGGTGTACCATTCATGGAAGATAAAATCCATGTTGACCCACTCTTATTGTGGAGAGCTGGAGAGATCTGTATGGACAAAAGAGGCTGCTTCGTTGAACAGGAAGATAATAGGTGATTGCCGGGCACTGGAAATGGTATTGCAAATTCCTTGGCTAAATTATATCAAGACTTTATGCGAAAGTATTGGTTCTTCTACCTTCTTGGAGAACCCAGAATCTCTGAGGTGAGTAAATAAAAGGGATCTCTCCTCGAGGATTATTAAGATGAGAAAGGAAGAGAGCTAAGTTAAGGAATCTAGCAAGGCGACCGTGGTAGCAAACAGCCCTCTGATAACAGTTCCTGGTGTACAGCTTTACAGTGATACCATACAGAAGGTCCAACGTGGATTTTTATTGACTTGATTTAGGTTAAGCACTGATTACTATTTATATGGTTTTAAGGAGGGTAATAGCAATGGCAGGTAATTATCACCGAGTCTATGTGATAATTTCTCGAAGCATACTACTCTTCTTCTATTCTTTTTTCGGATTTTTATGTAGCACAGAGAAAAAAGATACATTTTACCGATAATAAAATTGTTAAACTTTCCAACATGTAGACTGGCCTTGTTGTATCTCCAGCAACTTAATTCCTTTTTTATTAAGTCTTCGGTTATGATTTTTTTTTTTGTGCAAGTTAAAAAAAAAATTGAAAAAGGAGCATTGTATTTGAGGTTGGAATTTTTTATTTTTTTATTATGAGTTTGTGATGAAATATGTATAAATTTAGGAGAGGCTATTATTTCCAGAAATTTAGTGATATTGGTATGATTGGACACAGGATGGTTGTACATAGATTGTGTGGACGGGCAAAGAAGAACATTTTTATCTCATTGTTATGTGGATTTTAAAGTCTTATGAAATATGGTGTTGATGTTTGACTTATGTGGCTAAGTTAGCCAAATAAAGTTTATTTGACAAGTGACTAAGGATGTCCACCCCATCGCTTCACAATAATAATTATTCACTAAAAAGTGTTTGCACATTGTTGTTACAGGAGGAAATAGATTCATGTTGGCCAATACATGTAATACTGAAGTATTGTAAAGAAAGTATACATGAACTCATGGGTTCAAAATATGTTTGATATTATTGTTTAAAAATGTTTTGCTCACTTTATTGAAATACTAAAATGTAACCATAAGCACGCTCTGTCTGAAAAATGCATGCAACCTAAGGGACAGCACCTCATTGTTACAAGATTTCTGGGATTCTAAACCATTTGTCTGATAAGATTCCCCCCGCCCCTCCCCCCCCCAGGTGCTGAGTACTGTTTTCTGAATGTTTGGGTCAGTATGCGCTTAAGACTTAATAACTTTATTTTCACAAATGACCTTCAGGACACGTTTCTTTTCCATTTTTCAATATGTTTGGGATTCTAAAGGTACTCAGTGATTTTGGATTCCCCTGGGGAAACTGAGAATATAGCCAAAATATTTCAAAATGTTTTTTCTTTTTTTAAATGATAAACAGTGGAGTGAAAGAAAGCATGTTTCTTTTTCTGAAAATGGCACCAACAAAGCTTTGTGCTGCTAATATCCCCATCTTCTCAACTTTTAGGAACAGGCAGATTTGTAAAACTATATTTATTTTTAAGGACAATTTTTGCATCCTTCTAAGTGGTCGTCCATTTTGCCTTCTTTTTCTGGTGTCAATCTACGTGCAGTTTGTGGTGGAAACCCATGGGCGAATCCAGAAAGCTATACATTTCTGAAACATAATCAAAATTCGGAATTCACCAAGGATTCATTTGTACAGATCGCTCATGGTTTTCCCAAACAAAGTAATCATTGCAATAAAAATTAATGGAAGTAGGTAGGAAGAAATAGAAATAGCTAACAACGTGTTTATTAGAATTTTTTAGCACAATGGCTGATTTCCAAACGTAATATTCCATTATGTCCAGCAGAACATTCTGGTCACAGGGATGGATAGTCCTTGTTACTTGTCCAAAAACATGTGATGCCCAAAGTCAACAAATGAGCTGCAGCTTATAATGATTTTTCATTGAGAACCGCCTATGCCACAAGTAGTATGGTAAAATTTAACGATTGAAAAATGGGTATGAAGAAAACCTAGGCATTTTTAAATGTGCCCAAAATACCAAGGTTAGGATTAGAGGTTTTGTGAACACCTCCAAATTTGCGATTACTAATATTATCTTGTGATTAAGGGGTCAATTTGCAAAATGTGATCTTTCTTGCACACTGCCTTACATTTGGAACCCAAAAAATGGAGAGAAATGTAATTGAAAATAAAAAATATTCACTACTCTGTGTTCCTATGTGTGACCCAATTAAAACAGTACCCCACTTGTGTGAGTGGCTCTATCACCCACAACAGGAAAGCCCAGAGAATGCAATGTTTGGACATCAAACAATTGATCTATTTTTACTATGTATGTAGCTTCTGTATTTGGACACAGAGGCCATATTTATCAATATTTCATGCAACGCTGTGAGAAGTTGGCCTGGTATATGCTGTTCACTAGTTAAAGTGGACACCTTGCACCAGTACAATTCGACTCTTATGGTAGATAGGTTTAAGACAACCTTTATAGAAAGCTATCCTAGTGGTAGCTGTGGAGAGCAGCCTTCAGGCTAAGTCTTGAAGGAATGTAAAGCAGCTTGTTTTACCACACAATCTCTTGAATCACCAAATGAAAAGACACCACACAGGTATATATATCAAATATATATGTATTTATTACTAAACAACTCTCTACTAATCTCTTTATGAGATTAGAAGTCAGGAACATATGTACAAGTCAATTGTTATCAAAATAAGTTAGCACAGCAAATATCACAATCTTATCTTGGCTAGACCGGGGTCTAGAGCACATAGAATCGAGGGACCCCCAGAGAACCACCCAGGTAGTTGTAGGAGACCCACAGGGGACGGACGCGGTGTTCAGACACTGGTGCGAGTCCTGTACGAGTCTATGCAAGCGGACGCGATTGAGTTATCAATGTTACAGGCCCCTGACGTGTTTGAGGCGAACACACTGATCGGTCAGTACGAGTCGAAGGACGCGGTTACTGGTAGATTTACAAGGGAGTTGGACGCGGTGTGTCTAACACAGACGCGAACCCTGTACGAGTCAGTGCGAGAATCGCACGGGGAGAATAAGAGTTTTAGGATACTTCTGGTCAACCTACAAGCAAGTCACTTACAGGGTAAGTAGTTCTAGGGCCCACACCCACAGGAGCACCGTAGTGCTGGAGTTACCTCACCCAGGGAAGCCGGGTGCACTGGTGTCTTTTGGTGTCGGGTCGCGGCGTCGTTTTCAATGGCGAACAAAGAAGACTTGCTGCTTGTGATGACTGAAGAAGTGTCCGGAGGAATCCAAGCCTGGATTCGGTAGAAGGATGACCTGAAAGTAGAGGGGACAGTGTTCAAAGTCACTTGGCAGTGACTCGGGGCAAGGAAGAAGGATGCCCACCGTCGTCGCAGGATTCAGGTCGTTCACAGTTGCCTTGACTCTTCAGCCACGAGGGCCAGGAGGCATCGACGATGACCAGGAGCTGGATTCGGCGTGTCCCACAATGTCTGCAGCTTACTGTGGTGTCGACAACTCGGTTGGAGTTAACAGGCCTTAGTAACAGCAAGTCTTGTGGAAAGTGTGAAAGGGCAATGGCGCAGACCAGCAAGGTCTGAGGGACTCACCCAGCAAGGGTCAGTCAGGGCAGGCCTGGAGCAACCAGGGGAGCCCTTTGGTTTCTTGAAAAAGTCTTCAGGGGACCTCGAGCCAGCTGGCAAGGGATCGCAAAGATGCCTCGGTCGGATTCACTCAACAGGGGCCCACGGTCACTCGGGACGGTGTAGGCCGTTGATCTTCGGAGGGATTCCTGCTGGAAGCTGGGACCACACGTGGTCCAAAGCACAGGTTCGTGGAATGTTGTAAAGGGGTTGCACTCGACAATAGTGCACGGTACCCAGGGGTCGTGGTTCCTCATTACTCTTGGGGTCCACTGGCCTCAGCTTCGCTGGAGACTCACGATGGCCTTTGAGAAGTAAGGAAATCTACTTCTTGGGCTGCAGGGACTTCAGACTCTGGTGGGAGTGGCGTAGTTTGCGACCGTCGTTTGTAGTTTTTGGTGCCTGCCAAGCAGGGGAGTCACTCCTTGACTCCAAGGGAGATTCTTCAGTCTTCCAAAGGTAGTGGAACGTCGAAGGTCCAGGATTCTTCTTCAGAGCGTCGTCCAGGGATATCTAATCCTCAGGTTCAAGGGCTCCCTACCTTATACTAACAAGGAAGGGAGGGACTAGCTCTTAGACCCCACCTATGGGAGGGTCAGGGGAGTGGGTGGATACACCCACTTCCCTTTGTCCAGTTTTGCGCCAGAGCAGGGGCAGGTAGCCCCTGAGCTGGTTTGAACTGGCATATGCACAGAGGAGCCTTCTGCTCCCCCAGTGCAGAACTTCAAAGCACTCTAAGAGTGCACCCACCCAGCCCCAATACACTAAACCCTGTCTGGGAGGTGGTTACACCTCCCTGTGACAGGATACCTTTTGTTGGGCTTCCTCCACTGCGAGTTTCGGTCATCAGCAGGAGGGCAGCCCAGTGTCTGTGACTGGTGGCATCCATTTTGTGATGCCAGGGCTCTTCAGGATTCTACTGCGTTTCCACAGTAGGTACATGTCCTTCCCTCTAGAAGGGTGGAATGCTAGCCCAGCCGCCAGGACTGGCGGGGGGGGGTAGTATTCCAAGATGTTTGACACCAAACACGACATGTTTCGATGCAGCCATACCAAAGTTAGCATTTTACCGCGAGGATATAATGCACTTAAAAGTATATGGTTTAACCGCATCCACAAACAGCAACAGAGAATGGACTCTGAGAGCTGTAGAGGGACCCTGCTCAGGCAGAGGCACCCCCTCACATAGAAGCCAAGCACCCTGCCCTCAGGATTGATAGGGCCTGCCTTAGGGGTGACTGATAGGTTTATATGTGTGTGCTGGAGAGGTATAGGGAACCTATATCTCAGTGAGGAGTGCTAGCACCACCTCACCCAGGCTGCAGTAGCAGGCCTTTGGTGTCAGATTTAGTCTGCTTCCCAGGGGTGGCATAATACATGCTGCAGCCCCTGGTAGGCCTGTGAAGTACCTATGCCCTTGGTACCTAAGGTACCATATACTAGGGACTCATAAGGTACCACAGTATCCAATCACTAGTGCACCTAGAGTGCACTCCAAGTTGTTTAGAGAGAACAGAGAGGCTGGGGCCCTGATTGGCAGGGACCCAGCCAGACTATAGCCAGAAACCAGTGTAAACATCAGAAAAAAAGTGGGGGCAACATAAGAGGCAGATCCTACTCTCCTACACAACCCCCCCAAACGCAGGGACACTAAACTAACCTTGACCAGTTGAGTCTTCGTGTTCAAAGTGGAAATACCTTGAGAGTCCATCTGCATTGGCATGTTGGGTCCCAGGTCTATGTTCCACTGTATAGTCCATCCCCTGTAGGGAAATGGACCACCTCAAAAGTTTTGGGTTTTCACCTTTCATCTGCTTAAGCCATAGGAGGGGCTTGTGGTCAGTCTGAACTATGAAGTGAGTGCCAAACAAGTATGGCCTCAGCTTCTTCAGGGCCCACACCACAGCAAAGGCCTCCCTCTCTATAGCTGACCAACGTTTCTCTCTAGGGGTCAGCCTTCTGCTAATGAAAGCTACTGGCTGGTCTTGACCTTCATCATTCAGTTGAGACAGTACAGCTCCCACACCCAGCTCAGAAGCATCTGTTTGGTCAATGAACTTTTTGGTGTAGTCTGGACTCTGTAAGATGGGGGCAGTGCACATGGCCTGCTTTAGGTCTTCAAATGCCTTCTGACAGCTAGCTGTCCACTGAACCTTTTTGGCATCGTCTTTGAGGTCAGATCATTCAAGGGGGTCACTATAGATCCATATCCCTTGACAAACCTCCTATAGTACCCAGTCAGGCCTAAGAAGGCTCTCACCTGTGTCTGGGTGGTTGGAGCAACCCATTCCATTATGGTTTGGATCTTGCTCTGTAAAGGCTGAACCTGGCCTCCACCTACAAGGTGGCCCAGGTATACAACCTGACTCTGCCCCATCTGGCACTTAGTGGCCTTGATAGTGAGGCCTGCTTTCTGCAGGGCCTCCAAAACATTCCTGAGGTGGACCAGGTGATCCTGCCAGGAGGAACTAAAGACAGCAATATCATCTAGATAAGCTGAGCAATAAGTTCCCATCCCTGTCAGAACTTTATTCACCAACCTCTGAAAAGTGGCAGGTGCATTTTTCAATCCAAAGGGCATCACCACAAAGTGGTAGTGCCCACCAGGGGTCGAAAATGCTGTTTTGGCTTTTGCATCATCAGCTAACCTGATCTGCCAGTAGCCAGCTGTCAGGTCAAACGTGCTTAGATACTTGGCTGAGGCCAAAGTATCAATCAGCTCATCTGCCCTTGGTATGGGATAGGCATCAGTCCTAGTGACTGCATTGAGGCCTCTGTAGTCTACACAAAACCTCATTTCTTTCTTACCACCCTGGGTATGAGGCTTGGGTACCAGGACTACTGGGCTAGCCCATGGGCTATCTGAAGGCTCAATTACACCTAGCTCCAACATTTTCTGGACTTCAGTCCTGATACAGTCCCTGACATGGTCAGGTTGCCTGTAGATTTTATTCTTGACAGGCAGACTGTCTCCAGTGTCCACCTCATGGGTGCACCAGGAAGTCTGACTAGGGGTCAGGCTAAACATATGTCTATACTGTTGCAGAACTTGTCTGCACTCAGTTTGCTGATGGTCAGTGAGGCTGCTTGCCAAAGCAACACCATCTACTGACCCATCATCAGGGTTCTGAGAGAGCAGGTCAGGGAGAGGGTCACTCTCCTCCTCCTGTTCCTCATCAGTTGCCATGAGCAAGCCCATGTCAGCCCTGTCAACATATGGCGTTAATCTGTTGACATGGAGCACCCTCAGGGGGCTCCTGGGAGTTCCAAGATTCACCAGGTAGGTGACTTCTCCCTTCTGTTCAACTATTGTATGGGGGCACTCCACTTGTCCTGGAGGGCTGCTGGGGCCACAGGCTCCAACACCCACACCTTCTGTCCTGGCTGGTATACAGTCAGTACAGCCTTTTGGTCATGCCAAGCTTTTTGTAATTCTTGGCTGGCCTCCAGGTTTTTGGTTGCCTTTTTCATGTACTCAGCCATCCGGGAGCGGAGACCAAGTACATAGTCCATCACATCTTGTTTGGGGGCTTGAGAGGTAACTCCCAGCCTTCTTTTACCAAACACAATGGACCTCTCACAGGATGCCCAAACAGAAGCTCAAATGGGCTGTAACCAACCCCTTCTGTGGAACCTCTCTGTATGCAAACAACAGGCAAGGAAGAAGAAGGTCCCATTTCCGCCTAAGCTTCTCTGGAAGTCCTTTAATCATTCCTTTCAAGGTTTTGTTGAAGCGTTCAACTAAACCATTGCATTGTTGGTGATAGGGGGTGGTGAACTTATAAGTTACACCACACTCCTTCCACATTGCTTTCAGATATCCTGACATGAAGTTGGTACCTCTGTCAGAAATGACCTCCATTGGGAAACCCACTCTGGAGAAGACTCCAATGAGGGCTCTTGCCACCACAGGGGCTGTGGTGGTCCTCAGGGGAATTGCTTCTGGGTACCGGGTGGCATGATCCACTACCACCAGGATAAACCTGTGCCCAGATGCAGTTTGAGGGTCAAGGGGACCAACAATGTCAATCCCTACCCTTTCAAAGGGTACCCCCACCACAGGTAGTGGTATCAGGGGGCCTTTGTTGTGCCACCTGCCTTACCACTGGCTTGGCATGTGACACAGGAGCGACAAAACTCCTTTGTGTCCTCTGACATATGTGGCCAATGAAAATGTGGAACAAGCCTGTCCCAGGTCTTGTTTTGGCCCAAGTGTCCTGCTAAAGGGATGTCATGTGCTAGGGTCAAGAGGAACCCCTAAACTTCTGAGGTATTACCAACCTCCTGGTGGCTCCAGGGGCTGGATCTCTACCCTCAGAATATAGGAGTCCCTCATCCCAATAAACTTTATGGGACCCACTAGCACTCCCAGCAGCCTCAGCAGCAGCCTGCTGTCTGAGGGGTTCAAGAGAGGGGCAGCACTGTTGCTCCTTACTCAGATCTTCCCTAGAAGGGCCCCCTGCCCCCAAGAACTCAACCTGATCAGGCTCAAGTCCCTCTGGGGCAGTTCCTTCTTCAGGCTCTGCTTCACCTCCCTCTGGAGGTGAATCTGTGATCTGAGACAGAGGGGAAGGCACTGCCTTTACCCTACTGCTCCTCCTCTTGGGAAGCATCTGGTCCATTGTTCCAGGATCAAGAGCTGGTTCAGTGTTATGCATTCTTGCTTGTGACCTGGTCACAGCAAATACCTCTACAGGGATGCCCAACATCTCAGCATGAGTCCATAACTCTACTTCAGACCAGGCTGAAGTCTCTAGATCATTACCCAATAGACATTCTACAGGGAGATCTGCACTGACTACAACCTTCTTGAGGCCAGTTACCCCTCCCCAGGAGAAATTCACAACTGCCAGACTATGGTTGGTCCTGACATTGCTTGCATTGGTCACCTGGTACATTTCGCCCAGGATGATCTGTCCAGGGTCCACAAGATCCTCTGCCACCATGGTGACACTAGCACCTGTGTCCCTAAATGCCAAAGCCTGTTTGCCATTTATTACAGGCTGCTGTTTGTATTTGCCCAGATTACTGGGGCTTACTAGGAAGGACATATCAAGGTCTCCATCACAAATCAGCATTGCCTGAGTGGGCACTCTGACTAGGTCAGAGTCCACTTCAGAACCCAGGGTCAACCCTACTACACCCTTATTCTGAGTACCACCTCCACCAGTAGCTGAGCTAGGGGGAACAGTTGCCTTAGGGGCAGGAGTGGTGGTGGTTTGGTCTTTGGACTTGTTACAATCAGAAGTCCAGTGCCCTTTCTGTTTACAGAATTTGCACCAGGGCTTCTTTTGGCCTTTTCCTTTGTTGGATTGTGACTCCCCACCAGATGCAGATTTTTGGGGCCCTTGTGAAGACTTCTGGTCTTTTGACTTATCCCCACCTTTCTCAGAGCCCTTAGGATCTTGCTTCTTGGTGTCACCCCCTTGGTTCTGGGGTTTCTGCCTCACCCTGGTTCTGACCCATTTGTCTGCCTTCTTTCCCAATTCTTGGGGAGAGGTCAGATCAGAGTCCACCAGGTACTGATGCAACAACTGGTTCTGGCAATTATTAAGGATCTGTTCTCTCATTATCAGATTATACAATCCCTTGAAATCAGTAACCCTACTGCCAACTAGCCAACCCTCCAGAGCCTTGGTTGCACAATCAACAAAGTCAGTCCAGTCCTGAGTCTGTGCCTTCTGGGTGTCTCTGAACTTCAACCTGTACTGCTCAGTGGTTAAGCCAAACCCATCTATCAGTGCACTCTTCAGGACTTCATAATCATCAGCATCCTCTTCTCTAACAGTGAGGAGCTTGTCTCTACCTTTGTCTTAAAAGGAGAGCCACAAGATTGCTGCCCACTGCTTTTGGGGGACCTGCTGCACTCTACAGGCCCTCTCCATAGCAGTTATCCACTTGTGGATATCGTCCCCACTCTGGTAGGGAGGAACAACCTTGCTCAGGTTCCTATGGTCTGGAATATATTCTCTGCCTCTAGGGACACTGTTGCTGCCACCAAGGGTTCTAACCCCTCTCTTCTAGAAGCTCTCTGGATCTCCAGGGCTTCCCTATCCAGTGCCAACTGCTTGGTTCTGAGGGCAACTCGTGCTTCCTCATACTGTAGTAGTTTGCACATTCTTTCAGAGGAGGTCTCTCTTATGGGAAAGTATGAGTTCCTCTGATGGACAAATTCTCTGCCAGAGTGATAGGAGTGGTCAGATTCCCTGGAAGGGGACCTGTGCCTCTCATCCACTCTGTCAGTTCTCTTAGGGAGCATTCCTCTGTCCTTTTTAGGCCCCTTGGAGCCTGGCCCTTCAATCACAGAGTCCTGGTCAATCTGATTTTCATCATCTGACCCAGACACTGTAATTGACCCACCCACTGATTCAGATCCATTAGCTCCTAGAGCCAATCTAAGATCATCTGCTGTCAGCAGATCTATCAGGTGTAGTGTGGAGGGACTCTGTCCTAGCTTCAGGTGTCTTTCAACACACATGGCTCTCAAGTCAGAGAAAGCCATGTCCTTATACTGAGGCTGGGTGGACCCACTGGATCCACCTTTTAAGGACATTCTAGTGTTGTGCAGTGTTGTACTACCTACACTAGTTTGTGGCCTACTGATCCTAGCTTGAGCTGTAGAAAGGGTGTGCTATCCCTTGGCACACAGCTCTAAGTTCAGTAGAACTTATTGATACTAAGCTTGACTTTATATGTACCTTAAGTACCTATAGTGGTTTTCAGTTAGTAATTCAAATAGAGATTTTCTGGTAAAACAATAGCAAGCTGGAATCCCACACGCTGCCCACCAATGTGAGAAGTTGGCCTGGTATATGCTGTTCACTAGTTAAAGTGGACACCTTGCACCAGTACAACTCGACTCTTATGGTAGATAGGTTTAAGACAACCTTTATAGAAAGCTATCCTAGTGGTAGCTGTGGAGAGCATCCTTCGGGCTAAGTCTTGGAGGAATGTAAAGCAGCTTGTTTTACCACACAATCTCTTGAATCACCAAATGAAAAGACACCACACAGGTATATATATCAAATATATATGTATTTATTACTAAACAACTCTCTACTAATCTCTTTATGAGATTAGAAGTCAGAAACATATGTACAAGTCAATTGTTATCAAAATAAGTTAGCACAGCAAATATCACAATCTTATCTTGGCTAGACAAGGGTCTAGAGCACACAGAATCGAGGGACCCCCAGAGATCACCCAGGTAGTTGTAGGAGACCCACAGGGGACAGACGCGGTGTTCAGACACTGGTGCGAGTCCTGTACGAGTCTATGCAAGCGGACGCGATTGAGTTATCAATGTTACAGGCCCCTGACGTGTTCGAGGCGAACACACTGATCGGTCTGTACGAGTCGAAGGACGATGTTACTGGTAGATTTACAAGGGAGTTGGACGCGGTGTGTCTAACACAGACGCGAACTCTGTACGAGTCAGTGCGAGAATCGCACGGGGAGAATAAGAGTTTTAGGATACTTCTGGTGATTCTACAAGCAAGTCACTTACAGGGTAAGTAGTTCTAGGGCCCACACCCACAGGAGCACCATAGTGCTGGAGTTACCTCACCCAGGGAAGCCGGGTGCACTGGTGTCTTTTGGTGTCGGGTCGCGGCGTTGTTTTCAATGGCGAACAAAGAAGACTTGCTGCTTGTGATGACTGAAGAAGTGTCCGGAGGAATCCAAGCCTGGATTCGGTAGAAGGATGACCTGAAAGCAGAGGGGACAGTGTTAAAAGTCACTTGGCAGTGACTCGGGGCAAGGAAGATGGATGCCCACCGTCGTCGCAGGATTCAGGTCATTCACGGTTGCCTTGACTCTTCAGCCACGAGGTCCAGGAGGCATCGACGACGACCAGGAGCTGGATTCGGCGTGTCCCACGATGTCTGCAGCTTACTGTGGTGTCGGCAACTCGGTTGGAGCCAACAGGCCTTAGTAACAGCAAGTCTCGTGGAAAGTGTGAAAGGGCAATGGCGCAGACCAGCAAGGTCTGAGGGACTCATACAGCAAGGGTAAGTCAGGGCAGGCCTGGAGCAACCAGGGGAGCCCTTTGGTTTCTTGAAAAAGTCTTCAGGGGACCCACGAGCCGGCTGGCAAGGGATCGCGAAGACGCCTCGGTCGGATTCACTCAACAGGGGCCCACGGTCACTCAGGACGGTGTAGGCCGCTGATCTTCGGAGGGATTCCTGCTGGAGGCTGGGACCACAAGAGGTCCAAAGCACAGGTTCGTGGAACATTGTGAAGGGGTTTGCACTCGACAATAGTGCGCGGTACCCAGGGGTCGCGGTTCCTCGTTACTCTTGGGGTCCACTGGCCTCAGCTTCGCTGGGGACTCACGATGGCCTTTGAGAAGTCAGGAAATCCACTTCTTGGGCTGCAGGGACTTCGGACTCCGGCGGGAGCAGCGTAGTTTGCGACCGTCGTTTGTAGTTTTTGGTGCCTG
Source organism: Calotriton arnoldi (assembly GCA_963921515.1). Lineage (NCBI taxonomy): Eukaryota > Metazoa > Chordata > Amphibia > Caudata > Salamandridae > Calotriton > Calotriton arnoldi. Next base: position 477,575 of record CAWUFW010005876.1, read on the forward strand.
CCAAGCAGGGGAGTCACTCCTTGACTCCAAGGGAGATTCTTCAGTCTTCCAAAGGTAGTGGAACGTCGAAGGTCCAGGATTCTTCTTCAGAGCGTCGTCCAGGGATATCTAATCCTCAGGTTCAAGGGCTCCCTACCTTATACTAACAAGGAAGGGAGGGACTAGCTCTTAGACCCCACCTATGGGAGGGTCAGGGGAGTGGGTGGTTACACCCACTTCCCTTGTCCAGTTTCGCAGCCAGAGCAGGGGCAGGTAGCCCCTGAGCTGGTTTGAACTGGCATATGCACAGAGGAGCCTTCTGCTCCCCCAGTGCAGGACTTCAAAGCACTCTAAGAGTGCACCCACCCAGCCCCAATACACTAAACCCTGTCTGGGGAGGTGGTTACACCTCCCTGTGACAGGATACCTTTTGTTGGGCTTCCTCCACTGCGAGTTTTGGTAATCAGCAGGAGGGCAGCCCAGTGTCTGTGACTGGTGGCATCCATTTTGTGATGCCAGGGCTCTTCAGGATTCTACAGCGTTTCCACAGTAGGTACATGTCCATCCCTCTAGAAGGGTGGAATGCTACCCCCGCCGCCAGGACTGGCGGGGGGTAGTATTCCAAGATGTTTGACACCAAACACGACATGTTTCGATGCAGCCATACCAAAGTTAGCATTTTACCGCGAGGATATAATGCACTTAAAAGTATATGGTTTAACCGCATCTACAAACTGCAACAGAGAATGGACTCTGAGAGCTGCAGAGGGGCCCTGCTCAGGCAGAGGCACCCCCTCACATAGAAGCCAAGAACCCTGCCCTCAGGATTGATAGGGCCTGCCTTAGGGGTGACTGATAGGTTTATATGTGTGTGCTGGAGAGGTATAGGGAACCTATATCTCAGTGAGGAGTGCTAGCACCACCTCACCCAGGCTGCAGTAGCAGGCCTGTGGTGTCAGATTTAGTCTGCTTCCCAGGGGTGGCATAATACATGCTGCAGCCCCTGGTAGGCCTGTGAAGTACCTATGCCCTTGGTACCTAAGGTACCATATACTAGGGACTCATAAGGTACCACAGTATCCAATCACTAGTGCACCTAGAGTGCACTCCAAGTCGTTTAGAGAGAACAGAGAGGCTGGGGCCCTGATTGGCAGGGACCCAGCCAGACTATAGCCAGAAACCAGTGTAAACATCAGAAAAAAAAGTGGGGGCAACATAAGAGGCAGATCCTACTCTCCTACAAACGCAATGCAACGCAATGCAGGAAGCCATGTTACTGTGCTGTGCTGCGTGGGTCCCGTGCTCTCTATGCCACTGGAATCAAGCTATCCTGGCTGATGAGGGCTGAAAGCCCGAAACTGGTCCTAGGATGCTTGTTTCCAGTCCAGGGAGGACCTGGCCTAGCAGTTCGGGCTGGACTGTTCCCATTGGGCGCAGGGTCAAGACTGATTTGCATATGGCTGGGTCCAAACTGGAATGGCATGGTGAGCAAAAAAACGATGGATTTAGGCCCAGATCTTTGTACTGGGGTGAATGTATGACATTGTTCTGCATTCTGTCCATCAATTGTTGTTTTTGCATTTGTGCTGCGTGTTAAGGGCAGGAATGCAACATATTTAACATTATATATCACACAAGCTGCTGCCTAGCGCCAACGCAGGCACCCTTGTACCATGGTTACAGGCAGTATTTTTGTTTGTGCAGGAAGAGGCACCTTTCTGCACAAAAACAATCTTTAGAGGCATTTTCCTCTTTCTACGTGTACTGCACAATGCAGCATACTTAGAAAGAGGAAACAGCGAGGGGAAATAATTACATTTCTCCTTGTTGCGCCTCTGGTGGGGATGCATACAATTCAGATGCATTGCCTAGTCTACCAGTTTTGGTAAATCTTGCAATGTGCCAGAATGCATGGGTGGATGCATGGGAACATGCACACTCAACCCATGCCCTGCCAAACTGCTGGGTCATCTGTTCTTTTTGCATTGGTTGCCCTAAGTGGAAGGGTATGCCCTGACGTGGGTCCCGTGCTCGCTACACCACCAGATACAAGCTATCCAGGCTGATGAGGGGTGAAACCTCGAAACTGGTCCTAGGATGCTTGTTTCTGGTCCAGGGAGGACCTGGCCTGGCAGTTCGGGCTGAACTTTTCCCATGGGGAGCAGGGTCAAGACTGATTTACATATGGCTGGGTCTAAACTGGAATGGTGTGGCGTGCAAAAATATGATGGATTCAACCCAGATCTGTGACTCGGGGTGAATGTTCGATTGAATGAGCATTCGGTCCATCATCTGTTCTATTTGCATTTTCCGCCCTAAGTGGGAAGGGCATGCCCAGACGTGTGTCCCGTGCTCACTATGTCAGCAGATTCAAGCTATCCTGGCTGATGAGGGGTGAAACTCCGAAACCGCTCCTAGGATGCTTGTTTCTGGTCCAGGGAGGACCTAGCCTGGCAGTTCGGGCTGGACTGTTCCCATGGGTAATAGGGTCAAGACTGATTTGCATATGGCTCGGTCTAAACTGGAATGGCGTGGCATGCAAAAAAACGATGGATTCAACCCAGATATGTGAGTGGTGGTGAATGTTCGATTGATTCAGTATTCCATCCATCATCTGTTCCTTTTGCATTTGTTGCTCTAAGTGGGAAGGGTATGCCTAGAAGTGGGTCCCGTGCTCACTACGTCATCAGATTCAAGCTATCCTGGCTGATGAGGAGTGAAACCCAGAAACCAGTCCTAGGATGCTTGTTTCTGGTCCAGGTAGGACCTGGCCTGGAAGTTCAGGCTGGACCGTTCCCATGTGGAACAGGGTCAAGACTGATTTGAATATGGCTGGATCTAAACTGGAATGACTTGGCGTGCAAAAAACAATTGTTCAACCCAGATCTGTGACTGAGGGTGAATGTTTAATTGATTCAGCATTCCGTCCATCATCGGTTCTTTTTGCATTTGTCGCCCTAAGTGGGATGGGAATGCCCAGACGTGGGTCCTGTGCTCGCTACTTCACCAGATTCAAGCTATCCTGGCTGATGAGTGGTGAAACCCGGAAACTGGTACTAGGATGCTTGTTTCTGGTCCAAGGAGGACCTGGCCTGGCAGTTTGGGATGGACTGTTCCCATGGGGAACAGGGTCAAGACTGATTTGCATATGGCTGGGTCTAAACTGGAATGGCGTGGCGTGCAATAAAACAATGGATTCAACCCAGATCAGTGAGTGTGGGAGAATGTTCGATTGATTCAGCTTTCCGACCATCATCTGTTCTTTTTGCAGAGTAACGCAAGGCATTGATTTGCGCTGCATTGTTTTTCTAGATTTATTACGCCACAGAGGGGATGCAAGTTTTGCATTGCCCTTGCATCCCCTTATGTGGTGCAAGGGCGATGCAAAACCTTGAGAAATATGGACCAAAATGTGTGAAAATCAGACACTCAGGGAAGTCCCTTGGCTGTCGCACCTACAACACCCCTCTCAAGGGAGACAACGCACATCAGAGGAGGAAGATGTGGACAGCACCTCTTTCCTACGAAAAAGTCTCTGGTAACATTCATCTGTACCAAATACACAGTTTCTCCTTTGCCCTGTGCTAATGAACATGCCAGGAAAAATCAGCTGCCACTGTCCTCATTTTGAATTCTCCCTGTACAACTTGACCATTTGTGGTCTGTCAATGTGGCCTATCCGCCTCAATGATATTGTGGTCATCCTCCTCACTGACGCACTCTTCTCCTCCACATCTCCCATGACATGTTCCCCACATGGACTCTGTCTGGATAGCCACTGGCTTAAAACATCTTTTGAGGTTGTTGTCTAATTAATATTACCTGTGAGCCTCTTCATCATTTACACATGTAAATAAATGCACTTAGTACTACCTGTGTGTTGTCTGTCTGTTGGAGGCTGGACCAAGTTGACAAATGGTCATTCTGCGAGGCAAAGACATGAACTCCTTGCCAAAGGGACATGTGTATTTTGGAGTCAGAGACAATGCTAGGCAGTGTGAGTGTAACGTATTTGGTGAACTCTATTTGTGTGTTGACTAGCAAGTGGTTACTCGAGGTTTCAATCATGAAGTTCTACTGGTATCATGCAGGCAATGGTTAATAAAGTCACCCCGCAAGTGCAGGGTCTACCCATGGTTATTACCAAGTAAGCATATAATTCAATTCAATTCAATAAACTTTATTTCGGTCAATATGACCTTAAAAGTACAGACCCGATACATACAGATACATTTGAAATTACAAAGAAAATCAATTGCATATAGTGAAAAACAAATAATAAAAACAATAATGGACAATGCTGGCACACATATGAAGTAAATAATTTCCACACTCGATTTAAAAATGCCCTCTATTCTAGTTACTTCACCAAAGGAAAGCGAGGGCAGTGGATATAACAGAAGGTTGATCAAAGCAAAGGACAAGAATTCGCTTTTGAAAAGTGCATAGTGCGAATAAATAAATAATTTAAGTAAAAACAGTTTTCATAAAAAAATGACCACTATTATTACCACTAGTTTTATGCAGCAGTTAACACAACCTAGCACTGGGAGCCCCACAATGCAGGCTGCTTCTGAATGGGGTTTTGGCAACAATTAAAGTAGTAGACTGGTAAGCTACTCAAGGGCAAGAAACAATGCTAACACTTTAAAAAGCATTAAAAACATATAAAGAAATGTACATACTTTAAAAAACATGTGAAGTAAAAGAACAATTTTCCTGTGACATAATTGGAAAACCAACATACATAGCTCAGATAAAACTAATCATGTAAAAACAAGACCTCATTTTGAAACTGGCAAGGGTGACCATAGATAGATATTTTTTCCGCGATATTGATAAAAAATTTTTTATTTTGTTTCCTCCAGAATCATTATCTTAACTATTTAAGGATGCTTTTAAAAATATCCTGCGGGTACACCACATAGAAAATAGAAAACCTGCAACTGAATAGACAATCGGGATACTACAGTCGTGTTTCAGTATCCTGAAAGCATCAGAACAGCGCCTAGTTCCAAGGTTTCTACAAATCTGCACCAGCCATCTTTTTCTTGCCTTATGGTAGCCAGGACAGATAAAAAACACATGGAGGACTGACTCTGCAGGGCAGTCACATGCTGGGCACTTCAAGACTTGCGGACCCCCCCACTTGTATGTAAAACAGCGGAGAGGCAAAACCCCATGCCTAAACTGAAGAAAGAGCTTTCTAGCAGCAGCCAGCTTAATATCATCCAAGGCCGGCTCAAAGCTATACCTATCTTTAATTTCTAAAAAGGCTGAGGTTAACTTGCCTACTCAAGGGCTACTAAAAAGCTGAGCCATTTTATACTCCCCATAATGGGCCTTTAACGATTTCCTGGGGAGTGAAGTGCAAGCAAGCTCAGGGTCAGCCCAGAGTTCCCCCAACCCCATGCTGGCTAGCGTGTGCTTGATATACACAAGCCACGGCAGTTTGGCTGCCCCCGCAGGTTCATCACTTCTTTTAATTCCTCCCTGTATGATAAAAGTTCTGGAGTAACCCACAGGCGGCGCCAATATAATAAAGGTCTAAGATTAGATTCATCGGTGATTGCCCTAACACCCAGGTCTAATCGGAGCGGAGTTAGCGGAGTGCTCCGTGGGAGATTTAACAACTGTCTAAGAAAGTTGTTCTCTGTCTGCGTTAGGTTCTCAGAACTAGAGTGACCCCATAGTTCTGCGCCATATAGCGCCCCTCCCCTGGCTTGGACCTTATAAATCTCAATGGCAGGACTCACTGGTTTCTGGCTGGACTTACAGAAAACCTTCATGATACCACCTGACGATTGCGACAATTTTAATGATGATTTTTTGATTTGCGCCCCAATCCATAGTCTCTGTGATTGTAATGCCGAGATAGTCGAAAGAGGAAACTCTCTCGAGGGGTTTACCATTTAGTGAAGGGTTTGCTTGTGTGCTTTTAGGGCTGTTAAACGCCATAAATTTGGTTTTCTGTAGATTAATTTCTAATCCTCTTTCACTACAGAATGCTTCAAATCTATTGAGTACCCTCTGGATCCCCATGGGTGATTTGGATACTAATAGAGTGTCATCGGCAAACATCATTGCTGGGATTATACGCGAGGCTAGCTTGGGTGCATCGAGATCTTTCTCTACACGTAAATAATCTATTAGACCGTTTATGTATAGACTAAAAAGAGTAGGGGCAAGCACACAGCCCTGTCGAACACCGCGTTTGATCGGGATGGGTGCAGTTAGCTTTCCATCCTTACCAAACCTGATTTGGGTGAAGTTTTCCTCATGCAGCCGCTTTATGAGTTGGGATAGATATGCTGGAACCCCCAAGCATATAACATTGGGCTGACAAGGAAACGCTGCAAGTGTGAGTGGGTAGTGGCCGGCCCTCAGTGTGTGAGTCCAAAAACCTACAATGTGGGCTAACGTTTTGACCACCACATCACTCCAAAGCATGTTGCATGATGTACCCATATAGAGATATCGTATGTGAACACATGATTTGAACTGTGTGCCATTTCCATCATGATTGCCACATGCACTGCTCAACAATGTCTGTAGATTGATGATGCAACCCATGGCCAACCTGACAGATCCCTGTCCATAGGTAAGACACTTACTCACACATGTTGCCAAACACTGCTAGAAAAGACAAATGATTGTACATAACGTTACCTGAGCACACATGCTAACTCTCAAACAGTAAATCATGATGTAGACCTGTAAGTAGCAAACAATTACATTTAATGTCAATAGAAACCTGAAAATAAATATAACTACCTACCTTACACTAACTAACTAATCTAACCTAACCTAACCTGCACTATCTTATCGTACATACAATCTAAAACAACCTTAACTTAACTACCTTACTCTACACATTTAGCACAACATGATAAACATGAGCAACCCACCCCCTTAAGACATGTCTTCATACAAGGACAACAGAAACTACACCTAAACATCAACTAACTACACATACATTTCTAAACAATTATATATTTTGTTGTATTTTCTTTAAGACATTGTATTTATTTTGTTTTTTTATACACATATATAAAAGAAAGTACCCCTACCCACTAAAATAGTGACCCACCCCTACAGTACCCCTAAAACCACTACCCCTACACTATCACTACACTAACTAACCTATAAAACAGAATTACAAAGAATAAAACTATATACAGGTGGGAGGGCAGAAAGGCTCCCTGTGGCTAACATGGCCTGGGGCTTCCCACTGCCTGCTTCAATTTGAAGAGGAGGGTCAGTGGCTGGTCAATTTTGTTCTCTAACACAGCTATCCGCAATTTCAAGTCAGGGAGGTCCTTTTTAATGGCAATGCTCAAAAGAGCTAGGGCACCTAGTGGCCTGATGTGTGGGGCCAGGTGGTTGGGATAGTCCACTGGTGGATGTGCTGGGTCTTGCTGCCTTGGAGGTACCATAGCCGGAATGTCCATTCCTGCATGAGCTCCTCTTCTCCTGTGTCAGTGGTCCTAGTGGGAAGCTTGATCACCTGCCCATTGTCTTCTCCTCAATTGCCTATATTATGCTGTAGGCATTTGCCACAGTAAGATGTGCAATGTCTGCAAAGTACATGTACTGTCTCACAACATAGTGCAACTGATATGGGAAGGACCCATATCAGGACACATTGCTAACTATACTGAACACTGGACAGGTATGACATGTAACAATGGACGCTGGATACGTAACTCATATCATACAGAGGCATATGAAACCTCTCCTATCTTAACTGTAACTGTAACTGTAACTGTAAGTCCATGATGGACCATGCCACCGCTCATTACATGCTCCAAATATCATAGCATGTACAACTGACATGCATTCCAAATGCTTCATAACCACAGCCATTTTCAGATGTGTGTCCACTACCACATATATTTGCAGAGTCTGCCACTGTGATCAAGGCTCCACTGTCAAGTCACCTGAAGCGGGATTTTAAAACTCCCAATGTCTGCTCAATGATGGACCTAGTGCTGCTGATGACATGATTGTAGCTCCGCTGGGCTTCCATTTGTGAGTTTTTCAGAGCAGTCATAACCCACAGCAGCAGAGCTTATCCATGGTCAGCTGCAAAGGCAGGAAGTGCACAGTTAGTTAAGAGTCTTTACAAGAGATGGCACCACATGCATGTACATTATGTTATGTGTCCTGAATGACTCATACACCTTGCTTAGTGTAAGAGACGTGCTATGACATTGTGTGGCATACACGCAAGTAAGGATTGGAAATGACTGACAACATACAGATGTGCTGTCCTCTGTGATTCACTTACTATATGTTATGTTATGTTATGTTATAACCATTTATAACGTGCTCGGCTACTCCAAGGAGTGTCCCGGTGCTGGCAGAGGGGGGGTAGGGCGCAGGCGGGTTCCTAGATGTTAAAGAGGTGAGTTTTGAGTTTCTTCTTGAACAGTTCTAGACTGTCAATCAACCTCATGTAGGGAGGGAGCCTATTCCAGGCCAGGGGACCAAGATATGCAAAGGATCTCCCACCATATGGAGACGGTTTAGTCGAGGGACCCTTGCCATATGAGCCATAGAGGAGCGAAGAGTACGGGCGGGGACATAGGAACTGATTCTCTCTTTGAGATATGATGGCCCTGTCCCGTTCAAGGCCTTGTGCACAAGGACCATGGCTTTAAACATCACCCTTTGTTTCATCGGGAGCCAATGGAGGGCCTTTTAGTGGGGGGTCATGTGGGATCTAGGGGGGAGAGTAAGCAAAAGTCTTGCTGCAGCATTCTGTACCACTTGAAGCCTGTTAAAGAGGTAGTCGGGAGACCCAGGTACAAAGCATTCCCATAGTCCAGTCTCGATGTGATTAGAGCATGCACCACTTTTCTGCCCGCTAACTCAGAGAGGAGTGGTAGAAATTGTTTCAGCATGCGAAGTACGCTAAAACATGACGCCGTCAAGGCTTGAATCTGCAGGAGGAAGGAAAGTGAGCTGTCAATTTTAATACCTACCTTATTGACACTGTTTTTTGGGGGTCCCGGATGCAGCCAATTGCTTGGCCAGCAGTCTGCCACCAAGTTGTGAGAGACAGCTCCAAAGGTCACAATCTCCATTTTATCCGGGTTGCATCTTAGATGATGCAGCTCCAGCCATTGAAAGACATTGGTAAGACAGTCGGAAATCTCCTTCTCATCTAAGTCCGTGTCTTTATCACAAGTAAACAACAGCTGTGTGTCATATGCGTACGAGATGACCTTAGCTCCAAGAGTCTCTGCCAGTGTTGCAAGGGGTGTCAAGTAAACGTTAAACAGCGTAGGGCTGAGAGCCGACCCCTGTGGCACTCCCACCAACAGGGGCCTGGCATGAGCTGTATAAGGTGGCAGCCAGACTTTTTTTAGAGTTTTATATAGTGCAAACTAGACCCGAAGATATCGGGTATCAGAGCACTTTACATAGCACCAGTTTCGTTACACAAGGACACATCCATATTTTTGTTAGGCACGGGGAGATTAAGTGATTTGCCCAGAATCACAGGATGTTGAGCGTCGTTGCCGAGACTCGAACCCGGTTCCCCAGCTTCGACGTCGACCGCTCTAGCCGTAAGGCTACATCCTCTCCCCTGAGCTTGATGTCTGATTCCTATTTTATGTAATCGTTCCAGCACCATGCGATGAGGTACCGTGTCAAATGCCGCTGTGAGGTCAAGCAGTATCAGCATAACTTTGCCTCCCCTGTTGAGGGTGTTTCGGATGTGCTCCGTTACTTCCAAGAGAGCCGTCTCAGTACTAAATTGGGGCCTGTAGCCAGATTGCATAGAGTGTAGAATACCGTTGGCTTCCAGATATATGGACAGTTGACGATTAACTTCTTTCTCCAAAATTTTGGAGAAGGCAGGAAGAACGGAAATAGGCCTGTAGTTTATAGCTTGCTCAGGGTCTGCCGTCGTTTTTTTTAGCAGCGGCAGGACTTTCGCTTTTTTCCACATAGAGGGAACTACCCCCGTAGCCAATGAAGAGTTGAAAATATGGTTTATAGAGGGATTAATTGCTGGTGCCACCATATTTAGAACCGCGATAGGGCGAGGGTCGAGAGGTGAGCCAGATTTAAGACTTTTTAGTGCTGCTAAGGATTGAGCCAGGGGGATAGGGGTGAAGGCGTCCAAGGTGGCATACGTGAGTGGAGGGGGAGCTGATCTCAGCCCCTGATTCTGCAAAGAGGGTGCTGGAAGGGACATTTTTTTTTCATGAAAAAATTGATCAAGCTCTATGCACCAATTCAGAGAGGGGGTGCAGGCTCTCGAGGATACCACAGGACGCAGAAAAGAATCAAGAATCATTCTGGTGAGTGCCAATGCCATGCAGGTAATGATTTTTTACCAGTAAAGAGAGTCAATTTGCCATTGAGTAGACACGTTTATCACATTCATCTATTGTGTCTATTATTGGCTACTATTGCCATACCCGAACTGATACCTGTCTGATTTTACAACATGTAACTGGAGCAGGTGATGTGGCGTACTTCAGTCACACATATTTGGCATTGAGAGTTGGAGTCAATGTTGTTCTCTGTGTACTGCCATGGGAAAGATAGTGAATGGATATCATTGTGGGACATGGTAGTGTACACATGGCAGTGCACAGTGACAGTATGCAAGAGGTTTGAGATATGTGTTAATCTTGTGCTGTACAGTGCCACAGGTAAACTAACTACACTACAGTGCCAAACTGTTTGTGGACAGTGTAGGGCAAATTTTCAACATGATTCTCTGTCCGGGTTTTTGGGCCTGCGCTGGCAGAAACTATGCAGCATTGCTCCAAGACAAGCACATTATTCCCAAGATGATTGGTTTGTTGGCTGTCATGGGGGATGTAGTGTTGTGCTTGAGGCTGCACCTTGCTTCACAGTCTGGATCATTGGACGACTGATAGAGTGGTTTGTGTACTACAAATCGGTGTGCACATAGGATGTGATGTGTGTATATGATGAGTGATGTAATTTAGCATGGTAGACATGATCTTGCGAGGTTATTATATGACAATATTTCTCAGTTTCACAGATCTGGGATATATCGCATGCCTCATGACCATGGGATTTACATGCGGACACACAAAATACAGACAGGGAATCTCTTGCTTCAACAAAGTGTTTGGACGCAGCATTTTATATGGTGTTCCTTTAGTGAGGCTTTTTGACATTATTGAATGTACATACAAGGCCTCATTTAGCAGTTGTTGCCACTGGGCAGCACTGGATGACTTGCATCCAACGTGAAGGGGTGATTTAATCAGAGCAGCAAGGGAAGCGCGTAAATATTAAACAGTGTAGGGCTTAAAGAAGACCCCTGCGGGACCCCACATGGTAAGGAAAACAGGCTGGAGGTAAAATCTCAGAGAGTAACTGACTGAGTTCTATCACTAAGAAATGAAGTCAGAAGGCTAAGAGGAGAGCCTTCAAGTCTTATCTCCCCTAACCGTTACATTAAGACCTGATGGCTCGCAGTGTCAAAGGCCATGAAAAGGTCCAAAAAGACCACTGTGTTCTTTCCCCCGTTGTCCAAAATACCTCAGATCTCCTCAGTTGCCACTAACAGAGCAGATTCTGTGCTGTGTAATTTTCAGAAACCAAACTGAGCTCCATCTAAGATTTTGTTCAGCTCCAGAAAATTAGAGAGCATCACATTCAAGTGCCTCTCTAAGATTTTTGCTGGCATACAGAGTCTAGAGGTAGGACAGAAATTCTTCTCTATGGTTACATTGAGAGTTGTTTTTTTAGTAGGGGAAGGTTTGATGCTCTCTTCATTTTGGTAGGGAAAATATATGCTTCCATGAACCTATCTAGCACAGTTATGAGTGGGGAAGCCACAATATGACCCAGCCCATGAAAAATGGAAACCGGACAAGGGTCTGCAGGGGCCCCAGTCTTGGTCTTTAATATTAACTCGGCCACTTCCTCCATTGCAAGAGATAGAAAAATACTCAGAGGATGGATCCTACCAATAGAACTTGTGGTGCTAACTGTTTGTGGAGGAAATCCCAATCCTACCATAAAAGCGTTATACACTATTTCAATTTTGTTTTTGAAGAAATTGGCAATTATCACAAAAGCCCTATGTAAGACCTGCAGTGATTGTGTTAGGTAGATAGGAGAGCAGCTGTACTGTTTTAAATAATTATTTAGAGGAACTGCTTGCACATTTAATCTTTTTGGTAAAAAAGATTATTTTACAGACTTTATTTCGTCTCTATAAGTTGCTAAAAGCTTCCTATAGATAACTTTTTCATCTAGGACATAGCTTTTCCTCCATACCTTCTCTTGTCTTGTATAGGCTCTTTTGAATTCCTTGAGTTTGGGTGAGTACTATCTTGCAGTAGGACGACCTCTATGGCAGTTAACTAGCTTTGGTGGGGCCAATACATTGGCACCCTCTGAAATCCAAGAAGAAACTTTTTCTACTAAATCATTCACACCCCTAAATAAATTAGGGGGGATAAATTCAGAATCCCTGCTAGCTCATTCTTGTCCATTTTATTTCAAGCTTGAACTGTTCTGGCAGCACTGCTACACATACCATCCAGTTTGGATGGATGGGCTTGAATAGAGAATTTAATCATCATTTGGTCTGACTAAGTGACCGGCAAAATGCTATCAACTACCAAGTTGGGAACATTGGAAAAAAGGCCATCTAGAGTATGGCCAGCAGAATGAGTCAAAGTTTTTACCAATAAATTAAGGCCAACATTGGCTATATTGTCAATTAGCAATCTTGCTTCTTTTTTATTTTCATCTTGGAAATAAAATTTAAAATCACCTAAGATGGTATAATTGCCGTGAAGAATAGTCTTCTCACGCAGATCAGTAATAGCATCCAAAAATTTAGATCTGGGGCCAGGTGGTCTATGAAGCAGTATCCCTTTAAACCTAAAGTTATCATCAATTTAACAATTAAAATAAAGGGGCTCTGCCTCCAGAATCAATAGGGGTTCTCAGTTGATGTAAATGTTATCTTTATAGATTAGAACCAGCCCTCCTTAACAACTCTATCTAGTCTGTAGTTTACATAACCTGCCGAGAGAGCAACCGCAAAGTCCAGATCTGAAAATGTATCTCCCCAAGTCTCAGTTAGGAAACAGATATCAGGGCAATAAGTGTCTAAATAATCTAGTATCTCAGTCTTATGCTTAATTACAGATCTGTATTAAACAAAACACAATTAAGTTTAAAGGAAGAGCTACCCTGAGAACTAAGCAGACTATCATGCCCAATTAATGCAAATGGCTTAGCTTGAATAGCCTCCAAAGAGCAAGCATATTGACAGTTTATCCAACTATAGTTGGTAACATTCAAGTCAAACTTAAAAAGTTTACATGAGATCCTCTTAATATTTGACGTATAGCGTAGTAGAGACTCTGTGGAATATCTAATAATTTGAACAGGGGTCCTGGCATAGGCCACAGTCCGGCCATGGACAACATCAATATCTAATGCCGTATTTAATGCCACATATTGCTCACATTTATTTACAATAATTATGCCTAAGTTATACACAAAAAATTGACAAAAGTAAACAAACAGTAAGTGAAATTTAATATGTGGGTGTTTACTTAAAACATGATATAATCAGTTTTATTAATTGAACAATTTCTTACTGTCATCATTAAATTACTATGCTTCATCATAGGGCCCCACCCGGAAGGTAAAGTAACTAAGGATATCCCCTTAACCTGCGTCACTACCTTCAGCACAGCATCTACAGTGGTAAAGAAAGCTATAAACAAACATTGGCGCATCATCACCAGTAACAACAGGAATTGGGCAAAACCTCTTTTTTCTTTCAAGAAGGGACGCAGTTTAAAAGACTCATTAGTCCACACTCGACCGAGGAATTTACTATCTAAGGAACCCATATCTATTACTGAAGCATGGGGCCTTCTGAAAATAGTGGGTCATTTCCCCTGTACAAATTGCAGTATTTGCCATCTCACGACACCAACTAAGACACTGAGTTTAGAATCAGGCAAATCATGGACGCAGCGCAGCCACACTAATTGTAATTCAACTAACGTGGTCTATTTGATCACTTGCCCGTGTGGGCTGCGTTACGTCGGCATGACGACACGTAAAGTCAAACAACGTATCATTGAGCACCGAAGTAACATCCGGTGCAACAGGATTACGACAAAACTAAGTGAACACTACCTCTCATTCAATCATACCCCTAATGATATAAGGTGGACTGTGATTGAACAGGTGCACCATGGCAGAAACATACAACAGTCCCTCTTTGAAAAAGAACAGAGATGGGTTTATCGCCTTGGCACGCATAAGGAGGGACTCAATGATTCCATCCCTTGGGCTACTGTCTTAAGATCATAATTTCCCTAATTATTTGGGTTCTTATCCCTTGGGTTACTGTGTACTGATTATGACTTTCTGTTTTTAGTAGCCCTTCTGTCTACCCTCTATTATTAGTCGTCCCTGCAACACAGAGGGTCCTGCCACCTTTTGCAGGTTATTATTGTCTCAATGCTCTGCCATTCCTTATCACTAATTTGTGATTTTTATTCTTTATTTCTTCCGAAATCTTGGAACATTTAGCCTTATTTTGTATTTTTTAAAATAGCATTTATGATCTTCACTTCTGTCAAAACTTTCTGATTCTCCCGATTGAGAGATTATCTGTTCTGAGCAGTTTGTACTACTGTTCGGTTCATGTGCATAAATAGCACACGTATGTTTTTTCTGCCACATTATTGGAGATTATAGTGATTCAATAAAGCTTTGTTGAATCAAATTGCGGGGACTGCAGCAAGCGTTCTAGTTGTAACGCTCTATTTCCGCAGTCACATGTGCTGCTGATGCCCTGATTGGACCCCTGTGACATGTCACACGTTGCGACGCAAAGGGGTGGGTCCAATCTAGGCTGCCGGGGTTTGTTTTTTAACCGGCAGAGTCACCGAACCTTTCATCGACGGGGTCCGGTGATAAGAGGGTTGTGCAGGTACCAAGCGGGTGCTTGGCTTTGCTGGCGTGAGTGATCTCCAAGTAGTAGGCAGTAACCAATGCAGATAAGTAGCCTTTTCGTCTGTTAGGGTTTCTTATCTAAATAGATGTTCTTTTCGTTTCTTTCAGGGTGTGCCTACTAGCCACCACCCCCCTCCCGAGACCCATGGTGTGATGAGTTTTCACCCAGTGTGTAAGAGCTATGGTTCTTTGCGATTGTGTGTGTGGGACCGCACGATTGTGTGCTATCACGACACCTTTGCATTTTATACACATATTTTTTATGTCAGATTGACTCACGGATATTGCTAGACGCCATAGAGGGCGTGCAGGTGAAATAGTGCACTATACTTCTTTCATAAACCAGGGTACCATCACATTACCGGTGGATTGTGTCACCTGAGTAATGTGAATCAAAGGAGTGCATTTATTTATTTTCTGGTATCAGCACGGTAACTGATAGGAGTAGTGTTATAGTGCACTATTATGAGAGCATGATGGTTGTATGGGATTACAGACTACAAAACGGACACGAGTCAATTATTTATGTGTTTGTTTGTGTCTTTCTCCCTCTTTTTCTTTTTCTCTTTGCAGATATATGCGGGGTCCTCTGAAAACAAGGTTGGATCCCCATTTGACAGCAGGTCGTAATTACACTCCCTGCTCCTCTTTTTTCACATCTGACTCACGGTTGGGTGAGCCTTAGCGCGCTCATACCACCGGGGTCCACGCACCCTGGTCCTGACGAATGCCCAGCTACTTGCATGATAGTGGCAGAAACACGTTGACCATTCACTAGTAGTGTGATTCAGCTGAGCATACTATTTCAGCTTTTTCACCACTTACTTTGTTTTTATCCGTGCCTGGTTGACCGGCGAATAAAGTTATTGGTTACAACCAAGGCATTTTTTTAACATTCACTTTCACTATCACGTCACAAATTTTTTTTTACCAGCTCCGCAGTAACTCTGGCGTTGAAGCACACCTGGGAGGTATTCGACCTTCCGGGTGGGGCCCTATGATGAAGCATGTCATCAACCAGGTTGGTGAGTGAGGGCTTTTTATAGAATCAAATTCTGATTCTTTTTCCCTGCTCTCTTATTTAGGGGATACACTCTTTTGTTGTTTAGATTACTGACTTCGGGGGGCTAAGAGTGTTATACCCGCTCCTTTCCCTCTCTCTCTTGTTATTTAATTATCATTAAATTACTGGCAAGGAAATGTACATTAGAATCAAAAATTGCTTTTGCTCACCTGCTCCAGGCAACTACTATTGTTTTAAATATGCATATTTTTAATATCTCCATAATTAGTATCGAATTTGTCTGCATATCAACCGATTTCTTTATTTGTGAAAGCTTGTCACCAAAGGAATGCTAAGTTTGTTGTGCTTTTTCTTAAGAAGAAATGTTTTCGGATGGGCCACACAGCCCTGCCAAGCACTCTTTGACTATTGAAAGGAGCTACATTTTTCTAGATAAGCAATTGCAACTGCCTTGTGCCGAGTACTTTTTATCGACTGAGCGAGTAAGACTGTCCCTACTGATTTAAAATGATTCTTTCAATCGTGCATAATAAAATTAAGCTGCTTCTTCCAAATGACTTCCTAAAAGTAGAGAAATTGACTAAATATATGCCTGGCAGTAAGCATGATCATTTTTATACCTATTAATGTCCCTTAGATGGGAGACACTTTCATTTTGATTGCATTCCTTAATGAAGAAAGATTCCCTTGCTATATTACTAGTAATTTGGTGAAGAATGTCCTGGGGTGATGTTCATTGTATTGTAATATTCCCTCAATCAGCCCTGTTTTTATCCTCAGTATTAGGCCCAGGAGTAGCTTTGACACACTGATTAAACCAGTCACTGATTAGCTGAGTGTTACAATTTCACATTCAGGCACTAGGCGCACCCTTACTTGCTTCTAATTGTAAGATTGTGTATCTATAAATACTAACGACATTGCAATTATAGGTCCAAGATCATGTGTCTGTATTAGCAGATGTTCCTTTGTAGAAAAGCTGATTATGAAAAGAATACATGATTAGGTCAGTTTATTCCTAAGTGTCTGCAATGCAACACATAGTGCATTCCCACAGAATAACTTGTTAAAAATATTATCCTGCCAGAATATCATGGCCAAAATGATGACTAACAAAAACACCCTTGTCGTTATGGTTTATCATGTCATCAGAACCCCTTGATTTCAATATTTAATAATATTTCACAATACCCATAATGTATTCTTGTCTCTGTCTCTCTCTCTCTCTCTGTCTGTCTCTCTCTCACTATATATATATCCATATATATATTATCTACTGGTGGTCGCCAGTAGATAGTTATAGTTAGGACCTATTTTCCATAGGAAATTCACAACATTCTATTTCCAATAACTTTGGCGCCGGTTGATGAATCTTCGCAAAATTTTCAAAACTCGTGGGGCGCTCCGGTCTACTTCTATCCTGAAAGTTTTGGGGTGATTTGGCAAGCGGGGGCTGAGAAAAAAGGGGGGTCCCAAAACGTGTTTTCCCCATGCCATTTTCCATAGGAAACTTTAGACACAGCTACAGCCCGAACTGCTGAACGGAATTACACCAAATTTGGCAAAAAGGTAGCCCTTGGTTCAGAAAGAACCCTTTTTGTTAAATGGTGTAAATCCGTTCTGTAGTTGCTGAGAAAATCAAAAGTAAAAACACATATATATCTATGGCCGCGGAGGATCCGCGCACCCTACAGATTAGGATCCGCACACTCTGCCGATCACGAGCTGCATTGTAATTGGTTGTGAACACTCTAAACCAGGAACTGTTGGTAGCCATCTTGTGCCTCGGTAGAAGCGAGGCACAAGATGGCAGTAAAATGAAGGCATAAAGAAGAAGAGGGGGCAGGGTTGAAACACCCTGACCCGGTAGGTCTGCTTAGGGGGTCCTAGAAGGACTTCTAAGGCTAAAAAAATCATTTTTTTATTTTAAAACGCCACGATACGCGTAGGGTGCTTGGATCAAGCCGCGAAAATGAAAAAAAGGAAGCGCGGACTCCCGCGCTTCGTTTAATTAAAGCCCCCGGGTGGGCCAGGTCCCGGGGGCATGTGAAAAAAAAGTGTGTGGGGGGCCCTAATCCCCCCAACACTGCCCCGGGGACCGCCACCTCCCGGGGCACAGTATGAATATTTGCGGGGGCACACGGGCCCCCCCCGCAGCCCCTGGGACCGCCAGCCCCCAGGGCTTGATAGTTTAAAATTGGGGGGCCTCTAAGGCCCCCCCAAGCCCCGGGGACCGCCAGCCCCCGGGGCTTTTTAAAAAAAATTAATTTAACTTGTGTGGGGGGCTCGAGCCCCCCAACACGACCTGGGGACCGCCACCTCCCCAGGGCACTAAATATTCAAAATAGGGGGTCCGTTACGGACCCCCAAGCCCCGGGGACCACCACCCACCGGGGCTTTACATTAAGTGGGAGGGGGCCGCGCGGCCCCCTCCTGGAGCTAATGATGGCCCTGGGGACCGCCACCCCCAGGGCCGACTCCTGCAGTGTCTCGGGGTGCCCACCCCCGGGACACTGCTGTTTGCTATGGCAGGGCGGGATCGCGGCTCCCGCCCTGCCATAGCAAACTTGGTTTGTATTTTGAAAGAGAGAGCAGGGAAACCTTCTCTCTCTTTCAAAATGCAAACCAGATTGCTTTTCCACATGGGGAGCTGCATGTTAGCAGCTCCCCATGTGGATAAGCAATGCCGGCTGCCGAAGGACGTGGGTAGCCGGCGGGACCGTGGTGGCATTGGGGCTCCCCCCACTGTCTCCATCATTATGTATAGGCCCCGGGGGATGGGGGCCCCGGGGAGAATATAAATTAGTGGTAGGAGCTAAAAAAAAAATTACGGAAAAATTTGGAGTCGCCATTCCAGCGCGGCGCTCAGCGCGGCCCCCTGGTGTGAACGCGTAGGGTGCGCGACTCCAAACAAAAAAAAAAATATTTTTTAAATATACATCAAGCTTATATGTTTATATTTTGGGTGGCTCTAAAAAGAGCCCTTGTGTTTTTGGTACCTACAAGTAAGTACCTATGCAGAGTCTAAAGTTGTTGAGGAAGACTCTGTTACCCTCATCTGTAAAATGTACACCATGTCTCCTATAGATGCCATCCATATTAAAATGCAGATTGTTGTTGTAAATGGACCCCATCCTATAATCTCTGAGATAAGCAGAAACAGCTTTATTGACATGTTTCCTAGCTTTCTCAATCTGTGGACAAAATTGATTGGACCAGTTCCATTTCTGTCTTTGGCATATGTTACAATAGACAAAGGCAGTTTGTGGGAAAAGGGACATCAATTCTCCAAAGGTGTCCTTCATAAGCATTTCCAGACCTACCCCAGTCAAAGTGCCTAGGTCATTACCACCACAGTGCACAATTATGAGGTCAGGGTGTTGGAGATGCAAAAAGGATTTAACCAATGGCATCAATTGGTGCCACTTTAATCCTCTCTGTCCAATCCATTTAATGTCTACATTTGGCAAAGCTAAATCTTTGTCAATACCTCTGCTTTCAGCATACCTTTTGCTCCAGAAAATATAGCTGTGTCCCACAATCCACACTCTAAGCATCTTGAAGGGAGGTCTGGATGCACTCAGAAGATATCTGTATGCGAAATGGGCAGTTTGAAAACTAAGATTTTTCTAAAATGGTGGATAAGATGCAGTTTTAAAAAAGAAGAGAAATGATTGGCTGTTTGAGAACATTATAGACTGAAAAATAGGGTGCATTTTTCTGTGTTTTTAAAAGGTTTCAGGCACGTTATAATTAGAAATTAGCATTTAAAAACCTTTGAAATTCACTGAAAAAACCATAGGTTTCAGGCACGTTATAGTTAGAAATTAGCATTTAAAAAACCTTAGAAATTCACTGAAAAAACCATAGGTTTTAGGGAAAGTTATAGTTAGTTGGACATTTCACTCGTACAAAACCATAGAAATTCCCCCGTTATAGTTAGTTCAGCTAACTATAACTCGTGCCCCCGCAATGCACTGCTGATGACGTCACATATTACATCACTCATGACATGGTCAGTGACATCACTGATGACATCACTGATGACATCTCAAATGACATCACTGATGACATCACTGATGACATCATCCATGTGATAATTTGATGCATCTTCTCACACCCTAATATAACCTTTGATACACCCACTCTAAATTACAGACTGCCATTCTCAAAAACAATAGACACTCCAACACCAATAACTACATACCCACTCACTGATTATTAGGTCTACACACACATCCACTCACTCACCCGTACACTCACTCATACTTATGGTCACTCAGTACAGGACTATCATATGCACTCATACACCTATATAGACACTCACACACCGCCACTCATCCATAGAGGTACTCACACACCTAGTCAGTCATGCAAATAATTAATCACACTGCCATTTACTCACCTATACAGTTATACACACACCAGCTCAATTACTCATACAAATACTAGCACATTCTTACGCTCTTATACAATCACTGATACAAGCACACACTCATCCATACAGCCACTCTCACAATCACACACTCTCACTTATAGCCATTCATATACTCCAACACACATATATACTGCCTTTCACATATGTAGTTACTCACACATGTACCACTGAGATATACATTCACTCACCAACACACCTATACACACACTCACCCACCCATACAGCCCTTCACAGATGCACTCTTGAAACCATGCACCCAGTAAATCACCCACTCACACATCTATGCACAGAGTCACACACACCCCACCCACACAAACACTCAGGCACCCACACAGATACTCAGACAACCAATGAATAACCCATATAGACACTCATGTAGCTATTCGTGAACCCATGCAGCCGCTTACACACCAACAGACAGACGGATACGGACATTCACACAGTTTAGTCACTAACACATGCATTCAGTAAGATATGTTTAACCACTCACTTATAGAGTCATTCACACACCTACTAAATCATCCATTCAGACACTTATACACCCACTCATTCTTCAATCCGCCTTTCCCTATATATATTAAACATATTTAAACTTTACAGAAACACACAGTGACAGGATGATGTCATCAGTGATGTCATCAGTGATGTCACTGGCCATGTCATGAGCGATGTAATATGTGACGTCATCAGCAGTGCATTGCGGGGGCGCGAGTTATAGTTAGCTGAACTAACTATAACGGGGGAATTTCTATGGTTTTGTACGAGTGAAATGTCCAACTAACTATAACTTTCCCTAAAACCTATGGTTGTTTCAGTAAATATATATATATATAGTTATATATATGTGTGTGTGTGTATATATATAATCACTGAAAAACCGTAGGTTTCAGGGACGTTATAGTTAGAAATTAGAATTTAAAAAAACCTTAGAAATTCACTAAAAAAAACACAGGTTTCAGGGATGTTATAGTTAGTTGGACATTTCACTTGTACAAAACCAGAGAAATTCGGCTGTTATAGTTATTTGAGCTAACTATAACTTGTGCCCCGCAATGCACTGCTGATGACATCACATATTACATCATTCATGAGATGGTCAGTGACATCACTGATGACATCTCAAATGACATCACTGATTACATCATCCAGTGACTGTGTGTTTCTGTAAAGTTTAAATATGTTTTATATATATTGTTAGAACTGGGGGTCTCTAGTTGGCAGAGGTAGGTACCTTTCTCCAAATAGGGACCCTTGCTTCTAGTCAGGGTAAGGGGGATACACTACTAAAATAACCCCTGCAACGATGCTGCCATACCCCTTGACAAATCTCCTGTAATACCCGGTAAGTCCTAGAAAGGCTATCACCTCTGTCTGGGTCCTGGGGGGTTCCCAAGCCAGAATGGTATCAATCTTGGGCTGTAGGGGCGCCACCTGGCCGCTCCCAACCTGGTGTCCCAAGTACACCACGGAACCCTGCCCGATCTGGCACTAACTTGCCTTGATCGTGAGGCCTGCCCTCCACAGTGCCATCAACACTTCCCAGTGGTGGCGCAGATAATCTTCCCAACTGGCGCTGAACACTGCGATGTCATCCAGGTAGGCGGCGCTGAAATCTTCCAGTCCAACCAACACCTGGTTGACCAACCTCTGAAAGGTGGCAGGGGCATTCTTCATCCCAAAGGGCATAACCCGGAATTGGTAGTGCCCATCTGGGGTGGAGAATGCTGACCTCTCTTTGGCCCCATCAGTCAAGGCGATCTGCCAGTACCCAGACGTTAAGTCAAACGTGCTGAGGTACCGGGCAGCCCCTAACTGATCAATGAGCTCATCAGCTCTGGGGATGGGGTGCGCGTCAGTCCTGGTGACTAAATTGAGTCCTCGGTAGTCCACACAGAACCGGAGTTCGGACGTGGCACCAGGCGCGGCAGCCTTTGGGACCAAGACCACTGGGCTGGCCCAAGGGCTGTGAGAGGGCTCAATCACCCCCAATGCAAACATCTTGGAGACCTCCTCCTTGATGCAAGCTCTCACCCTGTCAGTCACTCTGTAAGCCTTGTGCTTGACAGGAGGACTGTCCCCAGTGTCCACATCATGGACGCACCAATCAGTGACACTAGGAGTCAGGGAAAACAGGTCAGGAAACTGTCCCAACAGTTGGCGACAGTCTTCCCGCTGCTCAGGTGTCAGGGAGTTAGAGAGGTTCACACCCTCCACTGACCCATCTTGCTCTGTTGCAGACAGGAGGTGAGGAAAAGGTTCTGTCTCCTCTTCCACTCCATCATCTGTTGCTAGGAGCATGCCCACTTCGGACCTCTCAAAATGGGGCTTTAGGCGGTTGACATGTAGGACCCGCAAAGGGTTCCTGGGAGATCGCAAGTCCACCAGGTAGTTGACCTCACTCTTGCGCTCCACCACCTCAAATGGTCCGGTCCACTTATCCTGGAGCGCGCACGGCTCCACAGGGGCCATGACCCACACTTTCTGCCCAGGCTGAAACTCGATCAGAGTGGCATTCTGATCATACCACCGTTTCATCTCCTCCTGGCTGGCTTCCAAATTCGCCTCAGCGAGTTGTCTGAATCGCCTAGTCTGGTTTCTAAAGGCCAGCATGTAGCTAAGTACATCCTGGGGAGGTTTACTGGGAGCTTTCTCCCAGCCTTCTTTCACCAGACTCAAAGGTCCTCTTACCGGGTGACCATAGAGCAGTTCAAAGGGACTGAACCCTAAGGACTTCTGTGGCACCTCACGGTAAGCAAACAAAAGGCATGGCAAGAGGACGTCCCACTTATGCCTCATGGGTTCTTCCAGACCCATAATCATGCCCTTCAGGGTCCGGTTGAATCTGTCAACCAGCCCATTACCTTGGGGGTGGTAAGGAGTGGTGAACTTGTACGTTACATCGCACTCCTGCCACAGGGACTTCATATACGTGGAAATGAAGTTTGTACCACGGTCAGACACTACCTCCTTGGGAAACCCCACTCGAGAGAAAATCCCCATCAGTGCACGTCCCACCACGGGGGCCGTCACTGTCCGAAGAGGGATGGCTTCCGGGTACCGGGTGGCATAGTCCACCAAGACCAGGATAAACCTGTTGCCCATGGCTGTCTTGGGGTCCAGTGGCCGCACAATGTCAATGCCCACCCGTTCAAAGGGGGTGCTGACCACAGGGAAAGGCTGGAGGGGACCCTTGTGCTTCCTCCCACTTTTTCCACTTGCCTGGCAAGACTGACATGTCCTGCAATGAGTGTCTGAACTCTTGCGCATCTGGGGCCAATAAAAGTGGGTGACAAGCCTTTCAAAGGTCTTGCCCTGCCCCAGATGTCCTGTTAAAGGCACATCATGAGCGAAACCCAGTAGGAAGGCTCTGAAGAGCTGGGGTACCACCAGCACACGGGCTGACCCAGGCTCAGCAACCTTAGGCTCGCTAAACAGGTGTCATGGTTCCGCCCCGGGGGGATTAGCAGTATGTTTGGTGAGTTCCGGTCCGTAATTAGTGTGCAACACTGCAGGACAGGTTAGCGGTCTAGCACTCCGACCAGGAAGTGCATCAGGTCAGGTGGGAAGCACTACCAGGTGATACCGCATAAAGCCGCAGTGCTCAAACCCATTGGTGCTTCTAGTATTGATCCATGCCGGATGCCTGCCGCTAGCTGCCTTCACTACGGATCCTCCGGAGTTACCTGCTAACCTGCCAGCCCTTCCCGAGTCCTTCTCCTTCGCAGATGCGTTTTCTTTGCCGGCAATCCCCGCTGGAGCGCATTGCTGTGTGCAGACTCGTGACACGCTCAGGGAAAGTGTGGTCGCGGTAACCTCGTTCTTTTGCAGCGGAGCTGGAGCGCCTTACTACACTGCCCCTCGCGACACGCACAGGGAAGCGTGGTCACGGTTTTCCTTGCTCTTTGCCATGGGGCAGGAGCGCCTTCTTACACTGCCCCTCGCGACACGCATAGGGAAGCATTGTCGCGGTTTTCCTTGCTCTTTGCCACGGCGCAGGAGCGCCTTCTTGCACTTCCCCTCGCGACACGCACAGGGAAGCGTGGTCGCGGTTTCCTTTCTATTTACCACGGCGCAGGAGCGCCTTATTACACTGCCCCTCACGACATGCACAGGGAAGCGTGGTCGCGGTTTCCTTGCTCTTTGCCACGGCACAGGAGCGCCTGGGTTCCTTTCATCCTCGCAACGCGCTCTGGGAACGCGTGGTCGTGGTTTTCTTTGTTTTCATCACCGCGCAGGAGCGCCCCTTGTTTTCTTTTCATTTCTGCCCTACTACCACGCAGGTGAGCGTGGCACTCTTTTCACTCTCCTTGCACTGATGTTGGGAGTGCTGGTGTCACCCTCTTCTGGTGCTACAGGACCTGGAGCGTGCCCTGCCTGCCTTCCTGTTAGTTGTGCTTTCTCCCCCTTGGAGACTTCCTATTGGAGCGCAAGCCTTCATTTCCAGGTGACTATACAAACCTTAAAACAACACCCCTAGTACTGGTGTGATTGCTGCATGTGTGTGACCAGGGAAGAAGGGTGGGCAGACGCACTAACCAATTGGTTATTCTCTTATCTAGCTGACGATACCCAGGAGAGTGCCCTCAGTCTAGTGAGACTCCTCACCAGGTCTTCACAGACGACGTCCCTTCCCAACACCATTAGACTCCTTCCCCTGGTCCCTTCCTTGCCTTGGTCAGTATATTCACCTTTGATTGGGTAAGGAGGGGACGGTGGAGGTTGTTCACGTCGTCCCTGCGAAATAGCTCCACGAGTATACTAGGTAAGACTTGTGGGGTTCCGACAACAGGAGACCATTCTCCCAGTAGATCCAATGTGATCCAGACTGATCACCTGCTGCCTGGTTTGTGGCCTGTTGCCACAAACCAACAAGAGAAGGGCACTTGTTCTGCTCCTCGCAGAACTCCTCCCTGGAGGGTCCTCCTTCTTGCTGCCAATGGGTCAGCTCAGGCAGGTCCCCCAGTTCGGCCACTTGCTCCCCTGTAGGTTCCCGAGCATCCCCCTCAGGTTCTGCTTCCTCCTGGACCATGGGAACTATGGGGGCCAGTTTCCCACACCCCCTGCCACTTCTCTTTAAGGCAGGCACCTGGGCCTCCCTCTCAGGCTCCAGGTCCTCTTGAACACCTCTACTGGCTGCCATAGACCGAGTGGTCGCGCATGCCCACTCAGGCAGAGCCAACATCTCTAAATGAGACCTTCTCTCCACCTCTGCCCAAGGTGAACTTTCTAAATCGTTGCCCAACAGACAGTCTACAGGCATGGCCGTCCTCACAGCTACTTGGAAGGTACCTGAGACCCCCCCCACTCAAAGGGAACCTGAGCCACTCTGCAGTGGCTCTATGAGTTGTCCGTGGCAACTACTGGGCAGAATGCATTGGGGATCACTGCTCTTCAGACACCTGCCGATAACTGACAGCTGTCACACTGGCTCCAGTGTCACTCAGAGCCTCCACCCTTTGGCCATTGATGGTCACCCACTGCCTGTATTTTTTAGTGTTATCAGGCAGTTGGGTCCTGGGGACCATCTCACTGTCTCCTAAAGAGACCAAGGACATCGCTATGGGACCCACCCAGCTTGGGCACCCATCTCCTCCCCAAGGGCTACACTAGCTACCTGCCGGGGTGGTGCACCAGTGGGTGCTGTTTTCCCATACAAGGGACATTTTGAATCATAGGAGCACTGGCCCACTTGACCACACTTAAAGCAGTTCCTGGGCCCCCTGTGAACAGGCTTATCTGTCTGGGCCCCTGGCTTCCTCTTGGGGGAGGCTGGGAACCTTTCCCTTGGTTCCCTTGGGGATTACTTTGGGGCCCTTTCTGGAACTCCCTCTGTTTACCCTTGTCCCCCCACTCTTCTGCTGGGGACCCTGCCCACCTTTGGCGGAGTCTCCCACGTGACCCTTGTGGACCCGGGTGCTCACCCAGCGGTCCGCCTTCTCAGCAAGCTTCCTAGGGTTAGTCAGCCTACTATCAATAAGGTGCTGGCATAGCTCTGGAAAACAATTTCCTGACAAGTGCTCCCATTCAATCAAATCAAAGAGTGAGTCAAAATAATTCACTTTGCTACCCATCACCCAACCATCCAATGCCCTGCAAAAAAGGTCACATATTCCACCCAAGTACTTGACTCCAACTTTTTGCAATTTCTGAACCTCTGCCTATACAGTTCAGGAGTCAACCCATACCTAGACATCAATGCTTCCTTCATATGGCTATAAGAATTGTGGACTTCAGAGGGCAAGTCTAACAGGGTACCCCGTCCCTCACTAAGGAACCGTCCCCACAACCCCGCTCTCCAAACCTTCTCAGGGACCCGGTGGGAGGACATAGCTACCTCATAGGCCTTGAACCACTGACCAATATCATCATTCTTTAAAACTCTTTCACCACATCTTTAGGCATATACACCCTGGCTTCAACAGGCATGGATGGTGTGCTGCCTCCAGAGGGAGTAATCTCTAAGCTCCTAGCTTTCAACTCCAACTCCCTCAAACTTCTCTCATGCTCCGTTTGCATCCTCTTTTCCTCTAGGGCCAATTTCTTAATTTCCAATTCCAACTGCTCACCCATCTTAAGCTTGGTCAGCTCCATTTCATGCACCCTACATCTCTCCCTGTCCTCCAGCTCTCCTGGGGACAGGCCCTTGGAAGAAACACTGCTACATGCTGGGGAAGGTGCTTTCCTCCCCCCTGGACCCAATGGCCCATCTAGCTGCCCCTCTGCCTCTTCAGCCCCCTTGTCATGTTCTTCTACATGCTCAGGGGTACTTCTTGCTTCCACCCAGGCCCTCAGCACCTTTTGGTACTCATCCTTCTCGGTGAGACCTGTAGTAGCAACTTTCAATTTCCTGCAGAAGTACTTTAGCAGTTTCACATTGTAACTTTACAGCTTTTCTTCTTCAAAATCTAAATCCACAGATGCGATGGATGCTGTTTTGCTCATGGTGACTAAACTTGGCAGTTCTTGGCAAAAATTGAAATCCCAGGAAAAACAATCTACCAGAAATGTATGTGGTTGCGTTTGGTCTGCACTCACTAGTAGTGTACACCACTTACTGTATATGAGTCACAAATGCAAGTCCAGAATCCTCACCGCTGACCACCAATGTTAGAAATGGGGGTCTCTAGTTGGCAGAGGTAGGTACCTTTGTCCAAATAGAGACCCTTGCTTCTAGTCAGGGTAAGGGGGATACACTACTAAAATAACCCCTGCTCACCCCCTTGGTAGCTTGGCACGAGCAAGCAGGCTTATCTCAGAGGCAGTGTGTAAAGCATTTGTGAACACATACAGTAACCCAGTGACAACACTACAGATGGACACCACACAGGTTGTAGTATAAAAATAAGTATTTTTATATAGACTTAACACAAGACCCAAACGACAAAAATCCACAATACAATACGAAAAATATGACTGTCAAATGGTAGAAAATAGCTCAGTTCAATAAAGATGATAAGTGCGACACTTTACTCTCAATGTACCTTTGGATGCGTAACGCAAAACAAACAAACGGGTCGCAGGGAAGGTGATGCTTCGATTCCTTACACGCAGAAAGGAGGATGCGTCGGTTTCTTACTGCGGCCCGGTTCCGATGCGTCAAGATGGCGCTCCAATGCGATGACGATCCGGTGCGATGCGAGAAAATGGCGTCTTGCTTACGGTGCGACAACGTAGATGGGATGCGTGCACGCCCGACGGCCGTGCGGCGACTCGGCGATCTTCTGAGCCGCGACAGGCCCTGCGACACGCTTCTCCGGTGATGCGCCGGCATCCTCTGTGGCGGCGGCACGCTTCTCCGGTGATGCAATGCGCTTCGGTGATGCGATGGCGGCAGCGGCGGCACGCTTACTCTGCGATGTGACGACAACTGCTGCGGCAGCACTCTTCTCCGGTGATGCGGGGCGCTTCGGTGATGCGGCAGCGGCGGCACTCTTACTCTGCGATGCGACAACACTGCTGCGGCGGCGACACGCTTCCTCTTTGTGAGTCACACTTCCAGCTCCCAGCGACACGCAGTCTCTCAGAAGGCCCAACAGCAGTAGGCACTTCAATTCCCAGCAAGGGAATTCAGGAGGGGAGCTGGGGGTGAAGTCTTGTATCCCTGAGACTTCAGGCAGGAGGCAAGCTCAATGTTCAAGCCCTTGGAGATCTTCTTCAAGATGATGAACGCACACTCAGTCCTTTTTTCCTTTCTTTGGCAATAAAGTAACCACTGCAGGCCAACCACAACAACACGCAGCATGGGTGTAGTCTCCTCCTTCAGCTTCCTGGTTCTCCTCCTCAGCTAAGGTTTGTCTACATACCCAGATGTGATCTAAAGTCTTGGGGTCTGGGCCCCAATATTTATACTAGCAAATCCTTTGTCCTCTGAAGGCAGAGGGTCCTGTACCTAGTCCAAACCAGTTCTGGGTGCATTCTGCCAGTGCACAACTTCTTCCTTTGTCAGTGTGGGCCAGATTCATCAGACACACCACAGGAGGTGGAGCCAGCATTGTGGAAGGCAGGCACAACACTATTCAGGCCCAGGTGCTACTCCTCCCACCACTCCTCATGCAGGTAGGTCTATTCAGCCCAGTGCTGACTCACCCTGTCTCCTGGAGTCCCCAGCCCCTGTCACTCACAAACCCAGACATACAATACACAAGCTAGCAGAGGCAGGCTGGATGGTTTAGGCAAGAAAATACCTACTTTCTAAAAGTGGTATTTTCAAACACAGAATGTTAAAACCAACTTCACTAAAAGATGTATTTTATCATTCTGAGTTCAGGCATACTAAATTCGTTTTTCGACCATGTTCCCTGGGTCAGTTAGGATTATAAGATGTTATAATCAAACTGCCCATTCTGGCCTATGGGGACAGGTAGCCTTGCAATAGTGAAAAATGAAATTGGCTGTAATTCACTATCAGGACATGCCACACACATCAGGGCATGTCCTACCTCTTACATACAATGCATCCTGCCGGCAGGCCTACTTTAGGGGTGACTAACATGCAGAAAAGGGAAGGTTTGGGGACTGGTAAGTGGGTGCACTTACCAAGTTGACATGGCAGTACCAGACTGCACACAGGCTCTGCAATGGCAGGCCTGAGACATGCTTTCCAAGCTGCTCCGGTGGGTGGCACAACCAGTGCTGCAAGCCCACCAGCAGCATTTGATTTACAGGCCCTGGGCACACGCGGTGCACTGTACTAGGGTCTAACAGTAAATCAAATAAGCCAATCATGGAGTCACTAATCCACACATCAATTTATCATAGGGAGCACTTGCACTTTGGCACTGATTAGCAGTGGCAAAGTGCCCAAAGCATCTAAACCAGCAAAAACAGGTCAACAACAGAGGAGGCATAGCGAAAAAATGGAAGGGAGACCCACGCCAATGGTATAAGGTCTAACATATATATATATGCCATGGTGTATTGAAGAATGAGTGGGTGTATGAGTGTCTGAATGGATGATTTAGCAGGTGCGTGACTGACTGCATAAGTGAGTGATTAAACGTGTCTTACTGAATGCATGGGTTAGTGACTAAACTGTGTGAATGTCTGTATCAGTCTGTCAGTTGGTGTGTAAGCGGCTGCATGCGTTGGTGAGTAGCTATATGAGTGCCTATATGGGTTATTGATTGGTTGTCTGAGTATCTGTACGGGTGTCTGAGTGTCTGTGTGGGTGGGTGGGGGTGTGTGACTCTGTGCATAGATGTGTGAGTTGGTGATTCACTGGGTGTATGGGTTCAAGAGTGCATCTGTGAAGGGCTGTATGGGTGGGTGAGTATGTGTATGGGTATTTTGGTGAGTGAATGGATGTCTCAGTGGTATATGTGTGAGTAACTACATATGTGAAAGGCAGTATATGTGAGTGTTGGAGTATATAAATGACGATATGTGAGAGTGAGTGATTGTGAGAGTGGCTGTATGGATGAGTGTGTGCTTCTATCAGTGATTGTATAAGATAGTAAGTATGTGTTAGTATTTGTATGAATAAGTGAGGTGGTATGTGTATAACTGTATAGGTGAATAAATGGGAGTGTGATTGATTCTTTGCATGACTGACTAGGTGTGTGAGTAACTCTAAGGATGAGTGGTGATATGTGAGTGTCTGTATAGGTGTATGAGTGCAAATGATAGTGCTGTATTGATGAGTGACTGCATGTATGAGTGACTGTATGGGTGAATGAGTGGATGTGTGTGTAGACCTAGGAATCAGTGAGTGGGTATACAGTAACTGGTATTGGTGTGTCTATGGTTTAGAAAATGGTAGTCTGTATTTTAGACTGGGTGTATCAAAGGTTATATTAGGGTGTGAGGAGGTGCATCAGATTATCACGTGGATGATGTCATCAGTGATGTCATTTGAGATGTCATCAGTGATGTCATCAGTGATGTCACTGACCATGTCATGAATGATGTAATATGTGATGTCATCAGCAGTGCATTGCAGGGGCGTGAGTAATAGTTAGCTCAACTAACTATAACGGCTGAATTTCTCTGGTTTTGTACGAGTGAAATGTCCAACTAACTATAACGTCCCTGAAACCTGTGGGTTTTTTTGTGAATTTCTAAGGTTTTTTTAAATGCTTATTTCTAGCTATAATGTCCCTGAAACCTATGGTTTTTTCAGTGAATTTCAAAGGTTTTTTAAATGCTTATTTCAAAGTATAATGTCCCAAAAATATTTTTAATTTTTTTTTAATACTTATAAAAATAAATAATGTTTCTCTTTTCTAAAATATAAATATATCGATCGTGTACCTGTCTCGATGGCTGCGCGAATTCAAGTATTTCACCACCATATTGGTTAAGTCGTGTACGATGCGCATTTCGTAAGTGGCAGGTGTGCGGTTCCCGGCCCTGTGTTACGCGACGTACGTAGTTCAGGCAGTCGTGCCGGGTGTGCGCGAATCCATCGCAAATCTTTCACTTTTAAAAGTATATCTATATAACTTTATTATATATATTATGACAAGACATTATTTAATATAATTGTAAATATCATGTATCTGTAACTGGAATAAAGATATATGATTGTTTAATGTATTTTTCGGAAATCGCGCTGGGTCTGCTTACGTTGCCCGCCGGGTGTGCGAATCACTCACGCAGATCAGTAATAGCATCCAAAAATTTGGATCTGAGGCCAGGTGGTCTATGAAGCAGTATCCCTTTAAACCTAAAGTTATCATCAATTTAACAATTAAAATAAAGGGGCTCTGCCTCCAGAATCAATAGGGGTTCTCAGTTGATGTAAATGTTATCTTTATAGATTAGAACCAGCCCTCCTTAACAACTCTATCTAGTCTGTAGTTTACACAACCTGCCGAGAGAGCAACCGCAAAGTCCAGATCTGAAAATGTATCTCCCCAAGTCTCAGTTAGGAAGCAGATATCAGGGCAATAAGTGTCTAAATAATCTAGTATCTCAGTCTTATGCTTAATTACAGATCTGTATTAAACAAAACACAATTAAGTTTAAAGGAAGAGCTACCCTGAGAACTAAGCAGACTATCATGCCCAATTAATGCAAATGGCTTAGCTTGAATAGCCTCCAAAGAGCAAGCATATTGACAGTTTATCCAACTATAGTTGGTAACATTCAAGTCAAACTTAAAAAGTTTACATGAGATCCTCTTAATATTTGACGTATAGCGTAGTAGAGAGTCTGTGGAATATCTAATAATTTGACCAGGGGTCCTGGCATAGGCCACAGTCCGGCCACGGACAACATCAATATCTAATGCCGTATTTAATGCCACATATTGCTCACATTTATTTACAATAATTATGCCTAAGTTATACACAAAAAATTGACAAAAGTAAACAAGTAGTAAAGTGAAATTTAATATGTGGGTGTTTACTTAAAACATGATATAATCAGTTTTATTAATTGAACAATTTCTTATTGTCATCATTAAATTACTGGCAAGAAAATGTACATAAGAATCAAAATTGCTTTTGCTCACCTGCTCCAGGCAACTACTATTGTTTTAAATATGCATATTTTTGATATCTCCATAATTAGTATCGAATTTGTCTGCATATCAACCGATTTCTTTATTTGTGAAAGCTTGTCACCAAAGGAATGCTAAGTTTTTTGTGCTTTTTCTTAAGAAGAAATGTTTTCGGATGGGCCACACAGCCCTGCCAAGCACTCTTTGACTATTGAAAGGAGCTACATCTTTCTAGATAAGCAATTGCAACTGCCTTGTGCCGAGTACTTTTTATCGACTGAGCAAGTAAGACTGTCCCTACAGATTTAAAATGATTCTTTCAATCGTGCATAGTAAAATTAAGCTGCTTCTTCCAAATGACTTCCTAAAAGTAGAGGAATTGACTAAATGTATGCCTGGCAGTAAGCATGATCATTTTTATACCTATTAATGTCCCTTAGATGGGAGACATTTTCATTTTGATTGCATTCCTTAATGAAGAAAGATTCCCTTGCTATATTACTAGTAATTTGGTGAAGAATGTCCTGGGGTGATGTTCATTGTATTACAATATTCCCTCAATCAGCCCTGTTTTTTATCCTCAGGATTAGGCCCAGGAGTAGCTTTGACAGACTGATTAAACCAGTCACTGATTAGCTGAGTGTTACAATTTCACATTCAGGCACTAGGCGCACACTTTACTTGCTTCTAATTGTAAGATTGTATATCTGTAAATACTAATGACATTGCAATTATAGGTCCAAGATCATGTGTCTGTATTAGCAGATGTTCCTTTGTAGAAAAGCTGAGTATGAAAAGAATACATGATTAGGTCACTTTATTCCTAAGTGTCTGCAATGCAACACATAGTGCATTCCCACAGAATAACTTGTTAAAAATATTATCCTGCCAGAATATCATGGCCAAAATGATGACTAACAAAAACACCCATGTCGTTATGGTTTATCATGTCATCAGAACCCCTTGACTTCAATATTTAATAATATTTCACAATACCCATAATGTACTCTTTGTTTCTGTCTCTCTCTCTTCTCTCTGTCTGTCTCTCTCTCACTATATATATATATCATATATATATATATATATATATATCTATATATATATATATATATATATATATATATATATATATATATATATTACCTACTGGCGGTCGCCAGTAGGTAGTTATAGTTAGGACCTATTTTCCATAGGAAATTCACAACATTCTATTTCCAATAACTTTGGCGCCAGTTGATGAATCTTCGCAAAATTTTCAAAACTCGTGGGGCGCTCTGGTCCGCTCCTATCCTAAAAGTCTCAGGGTGATTCGTCAAGTGGGGGCCGAGAAAAAAGGGGGGTCCCAAAACGTGTTTTCCCCATGCAATTATCCATAGGAACCTTTAGTCGCAGCTACAGCCCGAACTGCTGAACGGAATTACACCAAATTTGGCAAAAAGGTAACCCTTGGTTCAGAGTCGTGCCTTTTGGTTAAATTGTGTAAATCCGTTCAGTAGTTCCTGAGAAATTTGAAAAAGAAAACACTTATATATCTGGGCGGAGCCTAACCACACATGTCATCGTGAGATCTGATTGGCTGTCAGCACTTCATCCTGGAATTGCTGGCAGCCATCTTGGGACCAATATAAATGATAGTACCCCATTCAAATGCATTGTAGTGAATCGAAGATTTTGAGGGTTACCAAAAGGAGAACTATAAAGGGTGATAACAGACTTTAGTTACATTAGAATTCATTTGTTGATGGTACCATACTAATTTCAGGAATTGTGGTGTGTTCTAAGGTGATTTTACCCTGTGAAAAACCTTCTGCTGGGATATCATGAATCATGTTTGAGAGAAAACTATTTTCACATGCTTGTCCCATGCAGTTTTGGAAGGTGCTCCAGAAGCTAAAATGAGAGCATATTTTCTGTAAATTCACATTATCTTTCTCAGTCATGTGAGAATGAAGTCTGACATTCTCAGTAAAACATGTTCAAACAACAACGGCAGAGACTGTCAGTTGATTCCTTTGTGTTCTACTGCAGCTTCCCAGAGTGTTCTAAAGAACAACTAGAGTGCTAACAGCCTTACTTATGACAAAAGTATGGCACACCTGAAGCCATCTTGATTGGAATAAACTGGTAACACTTAAAACATTTAATTTAAAAAGGAACAAAATGATGGGGTTCATTTTGTCATAGAAATTATGGTTAGTGCTGTAGAAAGAAAAAATTAGGACATGTTTCAAGTGTGATCTCAAATATCTTCCTGTTATATTTCAACAGGAGCAGCCTGTCAGTTGATGCCTTTGTGTTCTACTGCAGCTTCCCAGAGTGTTCTAAAGAACAACTAGAGCGCTAACAGTCTTACTTATGACAAAATTATGGCACACCTGAAGCCATCTTGATTGGAATAAACTGGTAACTCTTAAAACATTTAATTTAAAAAGGAACAACATGAGGGGGTTCATTTTGTCCTAGAAATTATGGTTAGTGCTGTAGAAAGAAAAATTTGGACATGTTTTAAGTGAGATCTCAAATATCTTCCTGTTATATTTCAACAGGAGCAGCCTGTCAGTTGATGCCTTTGTGTTCTACTGCAGCTTCCCAGAGTGTTCTAAAGAACAACTAGAGAGCTAACAGTCTTACTTATGACAAAAGTATGGCACACCTGAAGCCATCTTTATTGGAATAAACTGGTAACACTTAAAACATTTAATTTAAAAAGGAACAAAATGAGGGGGTTCATTTTGCCATAGCAATTATGGTTAGTGCTGTAGAAAGAAAAATTAGGACATGTTTTAAGTGAGATCTCAAATATCTTCCTGTTATATTTCAACAGGAGCAGCCTGTCAGTTGATGCCTTTGTGTTCTACTGCAGCTTCCCAGAGTGTTCTAAAGAACAACTAGAGTGCTAACAGCCTTACTTATGACAAAAGTATGGCACATCTGAAGCCATCTTGATTGGAATAAACTGGTAACTCTTAAAACATTTAATTTAAAAAGGAACAAAATGAGGGGGTTCATTTTGTCATAGAAATTATGGTTAGTGCTGTAGAAAGAAAAATTAGGACATGTTTTAAGTGAGATCTCAGATATCTTCCTGTTATATTTCAACAGGAGCAGCCTGTCAGTTGATGCCTTTGTGTTCTACTGCAGCTTCCCAGAGTGTTCTAAAGAACAACTAGAGCGCTAACAGTCTTACTTATGACAAAAGTATGGCACACCTGAAGCCATTTTGATTGGAATAAACTGGTAACACTTAAAACATTTAATTTAAAAAGGAACAAAATGAGGGGGTTCATTTTGCCATAGTAATTATGGTTAGTGCTGCAGAAAGAACATTTAGGGCATGTTTTATGTGAGATCTCAAATCCTCTTCTATTTCATTAGAAATTTCTGACATGCAGACTGAAACAATCACTTTCAATACCAGCAGTAGACTTCCATTTAACTCCCTGGTGAGCAGCAGCTTTACGACAGTGATCTAATGAACAACTAGAGTGCTAACATTCTGAATTTATGGCAAATGTGTGACACATCTGAATGCCTTCTTGATGGAATCAAAGTAAAAACTGAAAGCATTTCCTACTGAGGAGACTGCAGTAAATGACGAAATTAGGAAACTTCATAACAAAGAAGTCTCCCAAGATGGCCACCAGAGAAAAAAGAGCCCAAATGTAGCACAAATATCACCCAGATGTAGCCCACATATAGCCCAATAACAGAAGTGTGCAAAACACTTTTTATTTTTAGTTTTTCTGCAGTTTTATATAGTGCAAACTGGTCAGGTATTTGAGCGTTACATCTTACTTGGACCCCTTATTGCGTATTTTGCACAAAGTACATGAGATTGATCTTGCGAAACATTGAACTTTACGATTCTGTTAACCTGAAGTTGCTCTGAACCGGGCTTTGTAACACCCGTTTTTACCTACTGGTTTTAATTAATTCTCACTGTATTGTATTAGGAAAGAGGATTTACTGTTTTTATGTACACTTTTATGATCTAAGTTTCTAAATCAGATCAAATAAAGTTTAATGAATTCTATGGCAGGACGGAGGCGAGGATTATGCATATCTTTCCTCACTTTATTTGCATAGCAGTTCAAAGAAAACGTAACACAACAATCATTAAACAAAAGACTACACAACCCATGAACCATTAGGGGGTAGTCTCCAAGGCAACTATAGTCCAATCATATCACAGTCCATCGTATATAATATCGTGACGTCCCTTCCACTTCCTCTTTCTTCACTGCTCGTCAGTTAAGTGCATTCCTTACATTCTTGGCTTAATCTGACGTTGTTGCTGTTTGTATAGCGGTTTCTTGTGCACGTTATTAGCATTATTGCCTTGGTATTGTTTCATATTCCCTGCGCAGCAGGCTCTTGCCCGAGCGCGTTCTCCCCCTCGCAGTTTCTCCCGCTGTGTGCTCTGCGCGCGGTGAGATCCTGTCAGGCGCGTCTGGTCCGAGCGAGGCAGCTCCGTCGAGCGCTTCCGCTGGCCTTTACGCGCGTTTGGGAATCCGGTCACTCCTTTAGTGTCCGCTTGATTCCCGACCATTCCTCGCCTAATTTTGACACCGCTACTTGGTGATTTCCCCACACGGCCACGTTAGTGACCAGCACCACCTGGTGGTGGTAATTGGTATTGCGCCTCAGTCTATTCTTATAACAGCTTCGGGGAAAGCCCAGCTGTTGGAGCACCGGCAAGGGGGCTGTCTTAAGGATTTTAAGGGCATTTGTTCTGTGCTCACACCCTCTGCTATCATGTCTTCTCCAGAAGACCATTTTTACTCCTCCTACCAGGAAGTGGAGGAGGAATGGCCCCCCCAACTTCTCCTCCAGCAGTGGACCAAGCCCTCTCTCTGGCTATTTCTAGGGCGCTGGCTCCTCTTAGGGATCAGGTTGATAAGCTGGCTAAAAGCATCCCTGGGGTGTTCAGTGACCCAGATCTGGTGGTGGCGGGTCCAAGTAGCTCCCAGATGGGGAATAAAAGGGCCGTTAAGCATAACGCGGGGCACTTGGAAGTATTTGATAAACTTACGGAGACCTTCCTCAAGAGTGTGCGAACGCTAAAACATGCACCCTGCCGGGAGGAGGAGGTGCCCGGAGAAAATTGCGACACTGTCACCACTATTGTAGACCCCGACGGCGGGTTTCCCTTAGAGGGAGAGGGTGTATCGGAGGACGATTTCTCCTCCGATGAGGATAAGGACTCAGGGCGTCCCTGGCATCCAGAGTCCCACTCCTCTCAGTCCCCGGTTGGGGACGGGGTCCACTCGGACATGTTCGAGCCTACCCAAATTTACCATCCTAGGTCGGCAGAGTGGACACCTGACGCCAAAGTGGCAGAGTATGTGGTGGGGAAAATCTATCAACCCCTTGAAAGGGAGGTCAGGAATAGGATGAGGGGAGAATGCCCCAGGCCCTCACTGAAGGGGAAGGTGGCACACACGCCTGAAATTGATGAGAAACTATGTACCTTTTTCTCCAAGTTTATGAGGGATCCCAAGAAAGGAATTGATAGGTCTTGGACGTGGAAGGGCCCTTGACCCAAATTATTCAATTGACGGAGTGTTCCAAGGAGTCAGGATCCCCTTTGTCCATGGATATTGTGGCTGGTTGGGTACACTACCCTAAACCCTAAAACACTACCCCCTCCACTACCCAAACACCACTGCACTACCCTAAACCCTAAAACACTACCCCCAGCACGACACCCTACACTACCCAAACATAACTGCACTACCCTAAACCCTAAAACACTACCACCAGCACGACTCCCTACACTACCCAAACACCACTGCACCACCCCAAACCCTAAAACACTACCCCCAGCACGACTCCCTACACTACCCAAACACCACTGCACTACACTAAACCCTAAATATACCCCAGCATGACCTCCCACACTACACAAACACCACTGCACTATCCTAAACCCTAAAACACTACCCCCAGCACGACCCCCTACACTACCCAAACACCACTGCACTACCCTAAACCCTAAAACACTAACCCCAGCATGACCCCCTACACTACCCAAACACCACTGCACTACCCTATACCCTAAAACACGACCCCCTACACTACACAAACACGACTGCACTACCCTAAACCCTAAAACACTACCCACAGCATGACCCCCTTCACTACACAAACACCACTGCACTGCCATAAACCCTAAAACACTACCCCAGCACTACCCCCTACACTACCCAAACACCACTGCACTAACATAAACCCTAAAACACTACCCCCAGCACAACCCCCTACACTACACAAACACCACTGCACTACCCTAAACCCTAAAACACTACCCCCAGCACGACTCCCTACACTACCCAAACACCACTGCACTACCCTAAACCCTAAATCTACCCCCAGCATGACCCCCTGCACTACCCAAACACCACTGCACTACCCTAAACCATAAAACACTACCCCCAGCATGACCCCCTACACTACCCAAACACCACTGCACTACCCTAAACCCTAAAACACTACCCCCAGCACGACCCCCTACACTACTGCACTACCCTAAACCCTAAAACACTACCCCCAGCACTACCCCTACACTACCCAAACACCACTGCACTACCCTAAACCCTAAAACACTACCCCCAGCACGACCCCTACACCACCCAAACACCACTGCACTACCCTAAACCCTAGAAAAGAAACCCCCACCCCATGCCCAATCCCCTTACCTCTCACTCCTCATGGTTCCTCTCTCCTCGTGGTTCCTGCTTCACGTCATCTCTGAGGGGCGGTGCACGTCGTTGTGAGGAAACGGAACAGCCTCTGTTTCCTTACAACGACATGGATCGTCTACATGTGTTTAGAACGCATGGTCATTTACTATACATACCTTTACAACAAAATTCGTTGTAAAGGCATGCGTTGTAAATGACCATGCGTTCTAAAAAATGCGTAGTAATGACTTCGTGATGTACAACGCATGCGTGGTAATGCATGCGTTGTAATGGTATCGCAAAGTAAAAAGTCGTTGTAACGGCTGTTTACCGATCGAAGCTGGCTCCTGTTCTTCAGTGAGACGTTTATTTGATTAATTAGGAGGAAGGAATGTGGTTTTTTACCGAAAAGTGCATTCCCGGCTGTTGTATTGTGAAAGTGTCCACGTGGCCTGGTTTCACTTCCGGTGAGAGAGTGGAAGAGTCTGTTTGGATCTAAAGGAGTTCTGTTGTTGGACGGGGCCGGCGCGACATGTCATCAGAAAACATAGCTAATGGAAAGCGTCCTCCCTGAAGTGTGGAGCAGTGCCATGAGAGGTCAACGAATGTGCGTCCCACCGCAGTATGACCATACCGCGTGACCCATGTGCCGCCTCCAGGGTACGGGAGGCAGAAGCGGCATCGCAGGTCCTCTTGAAGACCGTTGTAGCACTAATTCTACATTTTGGTACTAGGGCAATTTAACTTCGTTGTTCCTGCCAGATACAAAGAGAAGATCTTGTGTTATTCAGTGCCCTCGTTACCTTTTTTGTGGGTTGTGGTGCTTGTCACTTCGCTGCCCCGCCGGTGCACACGACTGGGCACCCCACCTCGTGTGCCATCTGCAGGGCCTCTGCCCTCGGATCACTGGTTTCGGTTTCTGGAGTGGCAACATAAACAGTTGCTCCCAAAGGACTAGCCTGAACACTTAGGTGAATATCCCCTGCACCAGCATTCCACGGAAATTCTTTCCTAGCTCTCCCACGTTAACGAGCACGGCTCCACTCGCGACACCGTATGACGTCATCGGAGCCATAAGAGGACCACGTCGGCGTGCTGATGTCAGTTCCACCCATTTTTTCCGTGCCACCGAGGCAAACAGGGGACCGAGACATTTTCACATGTATACATAGTATAATAAATATATATATATTCACTGAAAAAACCATAGGTTTCAGGCACGTTATAGTTAGAAATTAACATTTTAAAAACCTTAGAAATTCACTGAAAAAACCATAGGTTTCAGGCACGTTATAGTTAGAAATTAGCATTTAAAAAACCTTAGAAATTCACTGAAAAACCATAGGTTTCAGGGGCGTTATAGTTAGTTGGACATTTCACTCGTACAAAACCATAGAAATTCCCCCGTTATAGTTAGTTCAGCTAACTATAACTCGCGCGCCCGCAATGCACTGCTGATGACGTCATATATTACATCACTCATGACATGGTCAGTGACATCACTCATGACATCACTGATGACATCTCAAATGACATCACTGATGACATCACTGATGACATCATCCAGTCAATGTGTGTTTTTCTGAAAATTAAATATGTTTTATATATGTATATCTCAAGGTCGATGGAAGAATAAATGGGTATATAAGTGTCTAAATGGATGATTTATTTTTGTAAAATTGATTGTATAACTGACTAAGTGTATCTTAGTGAATACATGGGTTAGTGAGTAATGTTTAAATATGAAAATATCTGTATCAGTCTCTCACTTTGTGTATAAGTGGCTGCATGGGTTGGTGAGTAGCTACATGAGTGTCTATATGGGTTATTAGTTGGTTTTTTGAGTATCAGTATGAGTGTCTGAGTGTCTGTATGGTTTGGTGGGGGTATTACTTAGTGCATAGATGCATGAATGAGTGACTCACTGTTTGTATGTGTTGAAGACAGCATGTGTGCAGGACTGTATAGGTGGATGAGTATGTGTATGGGTGTGTTAGTGAGTGAATGACTGTCTCAATAGTGTCTTTATGAGTAACTAAATATGTTTTAAACTAGTATATGTGGGTATTGGTGTATATAAGTGAGTATATGTGAGAGTGAGAGATTGGAAGAGTTCCTGTACAAATAAGTAGGTGTTTCTATAAGTGATTGTTTAAGAGAGTAAGTATGTGTAAGTATCTGTAGAAGTAAGTGTGGTAGTGTGTGTATAACTGTATATGCAAGTAAATGGATGTTTGATACTTTGCATGTGTGACTGTGTGTGTGAGTAACTCTATGGATGAGTGGCGGTGTGTAACAGGATGTATAGGTGTATGAGTACATATGATGAGTGAGTACATGTATGAGTGACTGTATAGGGACTGTTGGTGAATGAGTGGATGTGTGTGTAGATCTTGGAATTACTGAATAGGTGTGTTGTAACTGGTATTGGTATGTCCATTGTTTTGAAAATGTTAGTTTGTATTTTTGAGTGTGTGTATCAAAGGTTATATTAGGGTGAGAGGAGGTCTGCCACTCTATCACAAGGATGATGTCATCAGTGATGTCATTTGAGATGTCATCAGTGATGTCATGAGTGATGTCACTGACCATGTCATGAGTGATGTAATATGTGACGTCATCAGCAGTGCATTGCGGGCGCGCGAGTTATAGTTAGCTGACCTAACTATAACGGGGAATTTCTATGGTTTTGTACGAGTGAAATGTCCAACTAACTATGACGCCCCTGAAACCTATGGTTTTTTCAGTGAATTTCTAAGGTTTTTAAATGCTAATTTTTAACTATAACGTGCCTGAAACCTATGGTTTTTTCAGTGAATATATATATAGTTATATATATGTGTGTGTGTGTATATATATATATTCACTGAAAAAAACGTAGGTTTCAGGGACATTATAGTTAGAAATTAGAATTTTAAAAAACCTTAGAAATTCACTAAAAAACCCACAGGTTTCAGGGACGTTATAGTTAGTTGGACATTTCACTCGTACAAAACCAGAGAAATTCGGCTGTTATAGTTATTTGAGCTAACTATAACTCGTGCCCCCACAATGCACTGCTGATGATGTCACATATTACATCATTCATGACATGGTCAGTGACATCACTGATGACAACACTGATGACAACTAAAATGACATCACTGATGACATCATCCAGTGACTGTGTTTCTGTAAAGTCTAAATATGTTTTATATATATTGTTAGAACAGGGGGTCTCTAGTTGGCAGAGGTAGGTACCTTTGTCCAAATAGGGACCCTTGCTTCTAGTCAGGGTAAGGGGGATACACTACTAAAATAACCCCTGCTCACCCCCTTGGTAGCTTGGCACAAGCAAACAGGCTTATCTCAGAGGCAGTGTGTAAAGCATTTGTGAACACATACAGTAACCCAGTGACAACACTACAGATGGACACCACACAGGTTATAGTATAAAATTAAGTATTTTTATATAGACTTAACACAAGACCAAAACGACAAAAAACCACAATACAATACGAAAAATATGACTGTCAAATGGTAGAAAATAGCTCAGTTCAATAAAGATGATAAATGCAACACGTTACTCTCAATGTACCTTTGGATGCGTAACGCAAAACAAACAAAAGGGTCGCAGGGAAGGTGATGCTTCGATTCCTTACACGCAGAAAGGAGGATGCTTCGGTTTCTTACTGCGGTCCGGTTCCGATGCGTCGAGATGGCGCTCAGATGCGATGACGATCCGGTGCGATGCGAGAAAATGGTATCTTGCTTACGGTGCGACAACGTAGACGGAATGCATGAACGCCTGACAGCCGTGTGGTGACTCTGTGATCTTCTGATCCGCGACAGGCCCTGCGACACGTTTCTCCGGTGATGCGCCGGCGTCCTCTGCGGCAGTGTCACGCTTCTCCGGTGATGCGAGGCGCTTCGGTGATGCGATGGCGACAGCGGCAGCACGCTTACTCCGCATTGCGATGACAACTTCTGCGGCGGCACGCTTCTCCGGTGATGCGGGGCGCTTCGGTGATGCAACAGCGGCGGCATGCTTACTCCGCGATGCGACAACACTGCTGCGGTGGCAACACACTTCCTCTTCGTGAGTCGCGCTTCCAGCTCCCAGCGACACGCAGTCTCTCAGAAGGCCCAACAGCAGTAGGCACTTCAATTCCCAGCAAGGGAATTCAGGAGGGGAGCTGGGGGTGAAGTCTTGTATCCCTGAGACTTCAGGCAGGAGGCAAGCTCAATGTTCAAGCCCTTGGAGATCTTCTTCAAGATGATGAAAGCACACTCAGTCCTTTTCTCCTTTCTTTGGCAATAAAGTAACCACTGCAGGCCAACCCCAACAACACGCAGCATTGCGGTAGTCTCCCCCTTCAGCTTCCTGGTTCTTCTCCTCAGCAAAGGTTCGTCTTGATTCCCAGAAGTGATCTAAAGTCTTGGGGTCTGGGCCCCAATATTTATACTAGCAAATCCTTTGTCCTCTGAAGGCAGAGGGTCCTGTACCTAGTCTAAACCAGTTCTGGGTGCATTCTGCCAGTGCACAACTTCTTCCTTTGAGAGTGTGGGCCAGGGTCATCAGACACACCACAGGAGGTGGAGTCAGCATTGTGGAAGGCAGGCACAACCCTATTCAGACCCAGGTGCTACTCCTCCCACCACTCCTCATGCTGATAGGTGAATTCAGCCCAGTGCTGACTCACCCTGTCTCCTGGAGTCCCCCAGCCCCTGTCACTCACAAACCCAGACATACAATACACAAGCTAGCAGAGGCAGGCTGGATGGTTTAGGCAAGAAAATACCTACTTTCTAAAAGTGGTATTTTCAAACACAGAATGTTAAAACCAACTTCACTAAAAGATGTATTTTATCATTCTGAGTTCAGGCATACGAAATTCGTTTTTCAAACATGTTCCCTGGGTCAGTTAGGATTATAAGATGTTATAATCAAACTGCCCATTCTGGCCTATGGGGACAGGTAGCCTTGCAATAGTGAAAAACAAAATTGGCTGTAATTCACTATCAGGACATGCCACACACATCAGGGCATGTCCTACCTCTTACATACAATGCACCCTGCCCACAGGCCTACTTTAGGGGTGACTAACATGCAGAAAAGCCAAGGTTTGGGACTGGTAAGTGGGTGCACTTACCAAGTTGACATGGCAGTACCAGACTGCACACAGGATCTGCAATGGCAGGCCTGAGACACGCTTGCCAAGCTGCTCCAGTGGATGGCACAACCAGTGCTGCAAGCCCACCAGCAGCATTTATTTTACAGACCCTGGGCACTCGCGGTGCACTGTACTAGGGTCTGACAGCAAATCGAATAAGCCAATCATGGAGTCACTAATCCACACATCAATTTATCATAGGGAGCACTTGCACTTTGGCACTGGTTAGCAATGGAAAGTGCCCAAAGCATCTAAACCAGCAAAAACAGGTCAACAACAGAGGAGGCATAGCAAAAAAATGGAAGGGAGAACCATGCCAATGGTACCAGGTCTAACACGTGTCCCTTCCAGCTCAAACGTAGGGAGAACTACCCTACCTCCTGGGAGTTCTCATCACTAAGGCGGAAAAATCTGGACAGACCATCAGCATTGCCATGT
The DNA here is from genome assembly GCA_963921515.1 of Calotriton arnoldi. NCBI lineage: Eukaryota > Metazoa > Chordata > Amphibia > Caudata > Salamandridae > Calotriton > Calotriton arnoldi. The sequence goes on from CAWUFW010005876.1 coordinate 522,228, forward strand.
ACTGTACCAGGGCGGTGTTCCACCGTAAAGTCCATCCCCTGTAGGGAAATGGACCACCTCAACAGTTTTGGATTCTCATCCCTCATCTGCATAAACCATCTGAGGGGGCCTGTGGTCTGTCTGAACCCGGAAGTGAGTCCCAAACAGGTATGGTCTCAACTTCTTCAGCGCCCAGACCACAGCAAATGCCTCACGCTCAATAGCACTCCACCTCTGTTCCTGTGGAAGTAACCTCCTACTGATGAAGGCTACAGGTTGGTCTAGGCCCTCCTCATTTAACTGTGCCAGAACAGCCCCTACACCATGCTCTGAAGCGTCTGTTTGAACAACAAATTCTTTTGAGAAGTTGGGCGCCTGAAGCACGGGGGCCGTGCACATGGCAGTCTTCAAGGCGTCAAAAGCTCTCTGACAGGTGTCAGTCCAAATCACTCTCTTGGGCTGCTTCCTGGAAGTCAGCTCTGTCAAGGGTGCAACGATGCTGCCATACCCCTTGACAAATCTCGTGTAATACCCGGTGAGTCCTAGAAAATCTTTCACCTCTGTCTGGGTCCTGGGGTGTTCCCAAGCCAGAATGGTATCAATCTTGGGCTGTAGGGGCGCCACCTGGCCGCTCCCAACCTGGTGTCCCAAGTACACCACGGAACCCTACCCGATCTGGCACTTACTTGCCTTGATCGTGAGGCCTGCCCTCCGCAGTGCCATCAACACTTCCCAGAGGTGGCGCAGATGTTCTTCCCAACTGGCGCTGAACACTGCGATGTCATCCAGGTAGGCGGCGCTGAAATCTTCCAGTCCAACCAACACCTGGTTGACCAACCTCTGAAAGGTGGCAGGGGCATTCTTCATCCCAAAGGGCATAACCCGGAATTGGTAGTGCCCATCTGGGGTGGAGAATGCTGACCTCTCTTTGGCCCCATTAGTCAAGGCGATCTGCCAGTACCCAGACGTTAAGTCAAACGTGCTGAGGTACCGGGCAGCCCCTAACCGATAAATGAGCTCATCAGCTCTGGGGATGGGGTGCGCGTCAGTCCTGGTGACTGAATTGAGTCCTCGGTAGTCCACACAGAACCGGAGTTCGGGCGTGGCACCAGGCGCGGCAGCCTTTGGGACCAAGACCACTGGGCTGGCAAGGGCTGTGAGAGGGCTCAATCACCCCCAATGGAAACATCTTGGAGAGCTCCTCCTTGATGCAAGCTCTCACCCTGTCAGTCACTCTGTAAGCCTTGTGCTTGACAGGAGGACTGTCCCCAGTGTCCACATCATGGATGCACCAATCAGTGACACTAGGAGTCAGGGAAAACAGGTCAGGAATCTGTCCCAACAGTTGGCGACAGTCTTCCCGCTGCTCAGGTGCCAGGGTGTTAGAGAGGTTCACACCCTCCACTGACCCATCTTGCTCTGTTGCAGACAGGAGGTCAGGAAGAGGTTCTGTCTCCTCTTCCATTCCATCATCTGTTGCTAGGAGCATGCCCACTTTGGACCTCTCAAAATGGGGCTTTAGGCGGTTGACATGTAGGACCCGCAAAGGGTTCCTGGGAGATCGCAAGTCCACCAGGTAGTTGACCTCACTCTTGCGCTCCACCACCTCAAATGGTCCAGTCCACTTATCCTGGAGCGCGCAAGGCTCCACAGGGGCCATGACCCACACTTTCTGCCCAGGCTGAAACTCGATCAGAGTGGCATTCTGATCATACCACCGTTTCATCTCCTCCTGGCTGGCTTCCAGATTCGCCTCAGCGAGTTGTCTGAGTCGCCTAGTCTGGTTTCTAAAGGCCAGCATGTAGCTAAGTACATCCTGGGGAGGTTTACTGGGAGCTTTCTCCCAGCCTTCTTTCACCAGACTCAGAGGTCCTCTTACTGGGTGACCATAGAGCAGTTCAAAGGGACTGAACCCTAAGGACTTCTGTGGCACCTCACAGTAAGCAAACAAAAGGCATGGCAAGAGGACATCCCACTTACACCTCATGGGCTCTTTCAGACCCATAATCATGCCCTTCAGGGTCTGGTTGAATCTCTCAACCAGCCCATTACCTTGGGGGTGGTAAGGAGTGGTGAACTTGTACGTTACACCGCACTCCTGCCACAGGGATGTCATATACTTGGAAATGAAGTTTGTACCACGGTCAGACACCACCTCCTTGGGGAACCCCACACGGGAGAAAATCCCCATCAGTGCACGACCCACCACGGGGCCGTCACTGACCGAAGAGGGATGGCTTCCGGGTACCGGGTGGCATAGTCCACCAAGACCAGGATGAACCTGTTGCCCATGGCTGTCTTGGGGTCCAGTGGCCCCACAATGTCAATACTCACCCGTTCAAAGGGGGTGCTGACCACAGGGAAAGGCTGGAGGGGACCCTTGTGCTTCCTCCCACTTTTTCCACTTGGCTGGCAAGACTGACATGTTCTGCAATGAGTGTCTGAACTCTTGCGCATCTGGGGCCAATAAAAGTGGGTGACAAGTCTTTCAAAGGTCTTGCCCTGCCCCAGACATCCTGTTAAAGGCACATCATGAGCCAAACCCAGTAGGAAGGCTCTGAAGCGCTGGGGTACCTCCAGCATACGGGCTGACCCAGGCTCAGCAACCCTAGGCTCGCTATACAGGTGTCATGGTTCCGCCCCGGGGGGATTAGCAGTATGTGTGGTGAGTTCCAGTCCGTAATTAGTGTGCAACACTGCAGGACAGGTTAGCGGTCTAGCACTCTGATCAGGAAGTGCACCAGGTCAGGTGGGAAGCACTACCGGGTGATACCGCATAGAGCAGCAGTGCTCAAACCCATCAGTGCTTCTAGTACTGATCCATGCCGGATGCCTGCCGCTAGCTGCCTTCACTACGGATCCTCCGGAGTTACCTGCTAACCTGCCAGCCCTTCCCGAGTCCTTCTCCTTCGCAGACGTGTTGAAGCGTCTTCTTTGCCGGCAATCCCGCTGGAGCGCATTGCTGTGTGCAGACTCGAGACACGCTCAGGGAAAACGTGGTCACGGTAACCTCGTTCTTTTGCAGCGGCGCTGGAGAGCCTTACTACACTGCCCCTCGTGACACGCACAGGGAAGCGTGGTCACGGTTTTCCTTTCTCTTTGCCACGGCGCAGGAGCGCCTTCTTACACTGCTTCTCGCGACACGCACAAGGAAGCATGGTTGCGGTTTTCCTTGCTCTTTGCCACGGCGCAGGAGCGCCTTCTTGCACTGCCCCTCGCGACACGCACAGGGAAGCGTGGTCGCGGTTTCCTTGCTCTTTACCACGGCGCAGGAGCGCCTTATTACACTGCCCCTCGCGACACGCACAGGGAAGCGTGGTCGGGATTTCCTTGCTCTTTGCCACGGCGCAGGAGCGCCTTGTTCCTTTCATCCTCGCAACATGCTCTGGGAACGCGTGGTCGCGGTTTTCTTTGTTTTCATCACCGCGCAGGAGCTCCCCTTGTTTTCTTTACATTTCTGCCCTACTACCACGCAGGTGAGCGTGGCACTCTTTTCACTCTCCTTGCACTGACGTTGGGAGCGCTGGTGTCACCCTCTTCTGGTGCTACAGGACCTGGAGCGTGCCCTGCCTGCCTTCCTGTTAGTCGTGCTTCCTCCCCCTTGGAGACTTCCTATTGGAGCGCAAGCCTTCATTTCCAGGTGACTACACAAACCTTAAAACAACACCCATAGTACTGGTGTGATTGCTGCATGTGTGTGACCAGGGAAGAAGGGTGGTCAGACACACTAACCAATTGGTTATTCTCTTATCTAGCTGGCGTTACCCAGGACAGTGCCCTCAGTCTAGTGAGACTCCTCACCAGGTCTTCACAGACGATGTCCCTTCCCAACACCATTAGACTCCTTCCCCTGGTCCCATCCTTGCCTTGGTCAGTATATTCACCTTTGATTGGGTAAGAAGGGGGACGGTGGAGGTTGTTCACGTCATCCATGCGTTATAGCTCCACGAGTATACGAGCTAAGACTTGTGGGGTTCCGACAACAGGAGACCATTCTCCCAGTAGATCCAATGTGATCCAGACTGATCACCTGCTGCCTGGTTTGTGGCATGTTGCCGCAAACCCACAAGAGAAGGGCACTTGTTCTGCTCCTCGCAGAACTCCTCCCTGGAGGGTCCTCCTTCTTGCTGCCAATGGGTCAGCTCAGGCAGGTCCCCTAGTTCGGCCACTTGCGCCCCTGTAGGTTCCAGAGCATCCCCCTCAGGTTCTGCTTCCTCCTGGACAATGGGAACTACAAGGGCTGGTTTCCCGCGCCCCCTGCCACTTCTCTTTAAGGCAGGCACCTGGGCCACCCTCTCAGGCTCCAGGTCCTCTTGAACACCTCTACTGGCTGCCATAGACCGAGTGGTCACGCATGCCCACTCAGGCAGACCCAACATCTCTAAATGAGACCTTCTCTCCACCTCTGCCCAAGGTGAACTTTCTAAATCGTTGCCCAACAGACAGTCTACAGGCTTGGCTATCCTCACAGCTACTTGAAAGGTAACTGCGACCCCCCCCCACTCAAAGGGAACCTGAGCCACTCTGCAGTGGCTCTCTGAGTTGTCCGTGGCAACTACTGGGCAGAATGCATTGGGGATCACCTGCTCTTCAGACACCAGCCAATAACTGACAGCTGTCACACTGGCTCCAGTGTCACTCAGAGCCTCCACCCTTTGGCCATTGATGGTCACCCACTGCCTGTATTGTTTAGTGTTATCAGGCAGTTGGGTCCTGGGGACCATCTCACTTTCTCCTAAAGAGACCAAGGACATCGCTACGGGACCCCACCCACCTTGGGCACCCATCTCCTCCCCAAGGGCTACACTAGCTACCTGCCGGGGTGGTACACCAGTGGGTGCTGTTTTCCCATACAAGGGACATTTTGAATCATAGGAGCAGTGGCCCACTTGACCACACTGAAAGCAGTTCCTGGGCCCCCTGTGAACACGCTTATCTGTCGGGGCCCCTGGCTTCCTCTCAGGGGGAGGCTGAGAACCTTTCCCTTAGTTCCCTTGGGGATTACTTTGGGGCCCTTTCTGGAACTCCCTCTGTTTACCCTTGTCCCCCCCACTCTTCTGCTGGGGACCCTGCCCACTTTTGGCGGAGTCTCCCACGTGACCCTTGTGGACCCAGGTGCTCACCCAGCTGTCCACCTCCTCAGCAAGTTTCCTAGGGTTAGTCAGCCTACTATCAATAAGGTGCTGGCATAGCTCTGTAAAACAATTTCCTGACAAGTGCTCCCATGCAATCAAATCAAAGAGTGCGTCAAAATCATTCACTTTGCTACCCTTCACCCAACCATCAAATGCTCTGCAAAAAAGGTCACATATTCCACCCAACTACTTGACTCCATTTTTTTGCAATTTCTGAACCTCTGCCTATACAGTTCAGGAGTCAACCCATACCTAGACATCAATGCTTCCTTCATATGGCTATAAGAATTGTGGACTTCAGAGGGCAAGTCTAACAGGGTATCCAGTCCCTCACTAAGGAACTGTCCCCACAACCCCGCTCTCCAATCCTTCTCAGGGACCCGGTGGGAGGACATAGCTACCTCATAGGCCTTGAATCACTGACCAATATCATCATTCTTATAAAACTCTTTCACCACATCTTTAGGCATATACACCCTGGCTTCAACAGGCATGGATGGTGTGCTGCCTCCAGAGGGAGTAATCTCTAAGCTCCTAGCTTTCAACTCCAACTCCCTCAAACTTCTCTCATGCTCCATTTGCATCCTCTTTTCCTCTAGGGCCAATTTCTTAATTTCCAATTCCAACTGCCCACCCATCTTAAGCTTGGTCAGCTCCATTTCATGCACCCTACTTCTCTCCCTGTCCTCCAGCTCTCCTGGGGACAGGCCCTTGGAAGAAACACTGCTACCTGCTGGGGAATGTGCTTTCCTCCCCCCAGGACCCAATGGCCCATCTAGCTGCCCCTCTGCCTCTTCAGCCCCCTCCTCATGCTCTTCCACATGCTCAGGGGTACTTCTTGCTTCCACCCAGGCCCTCAGCGCCTTTTGGTACTCATCCTTCTTGGTGAGACCTGTAGTAGCAACTTTCAATTTCCTGCAGAAGTACTTTAGCAGTTTCACATTGTAACTTTCCAGCTTTTCTTCTTTAAAATCTAAATCCACAGATGCGATGGATGCTGATTTGCTCATGGTGACAAAACTTGGCAGTTCTTAGCAAAAAATAGAAATCAAAGGAAGAACAATCTACCAGAAATGTATGTGGTTGTGTTTGGTCTGCACTCACTAGTAGTGTACACCAATTACTGTATATGAGTCACAAATGCAAGTCCAGAATCCTCACCGCTGACCACCAATGTTAGAACTGGGGGTCTCTAGTTGGCAGAGGTAGGTACCTTTGTCCAAATAGGGACCCTTGCTTCTAGTCAGGGTAAGGGGGATACACTACTAAAATAACCCCTGGTCACCCCCTTGGTAGCTTGGCACGAGCAGGCAGGCTTATCTCAGAGGCAGTGTGTAAAGCATTTGTGAACACATACAGTAACCCAGTGACAACACTACAGATGGACACCACACAGGTTGTGGTATAAAAATAAGTATTTTTATCTAGACTTAACACAAGAACCAAACGACAAAAATCCACAATACAATACGAAAAATATGACTGTCAAATGGTAGAAAATAGCTCAGTTCAATAAAGAGGATAAATGCGACACTTTACTCTCAATGTACCTTTGGATGCGTAACGCAAAACAAACAAAAGGGTAGCAGGGAAGGTGATGCTTCGATTTCTTACACGCAGAAAGGAGGATGCGTCAGTTTCTTACTGTGGCCCGGTTCCGATGCGTCGAGATGGCGCTCCGATGCGATGACGATCCTGTGCGATGCGAGAAAATGGTGTCTTGCTTACGGTGCGACAACGTAGACGGGATGCGAGCACGGCCGTGCGGCGACTCGGCAATCTTCTGAGCCGTGACAGGCCCTGCGACACGCTTCTCCGGTGATGCGCCGGCATCCTCTGTGGTGGCGGCATGCTTCTCTGGTGATGCAAGGCACTTCGGCGATGGCGGCAGCGGCGGCACGCTTACTCTGCGATGTGACGACAACTGCTGCGGCAGCACGCTTCTCCGGTGATGCGGGGCGCTTCAGTGATGCAACAGCGGCAGCGGCGGCACGGTTACTCTGCGATGTGACAACACTGCTGCGGCAGCAACACGCTTCCTCTTTGTGAGTCGCGCTTCCAGCTCCCAGCGACACGCAGTCTCTCAGAAGGCCCAACAGCAGTAGGCACTTCAATTCCCAGCAAGGGAATTCAGGAGGGGAGCTGGGGGTGAAGTCTTGTATCCCTGAGACTTCAGGCAGGAGGCAAGCTCAATGTTCAAGCCCTTGGAGATCTTCTTCAAGATGATGAAAGCACACTCAGTCCTTTTCTCCTTTCTTTGGCAATAAAGTAACCACTGCAGGCCAACCACAACAACACGCAGCATAGGGGTAGTCTCCTCCTTCAACTTCCTGGTTCTTCTCCTCAGCAAAGGTTCGTCTTGATTCCCAGAAATGATCTAAAGTCTTGTGGTTTTGGCCCCAATATTTATACTAGCAAATCCTTTGTCCTCTGAAGGCAGAGGGTCCTGTACCTAGTCCAAACCAGTTCTGGGAGCATTCTGCCAGTGCACAACTTTTTCCTTTGTCAGTGTGGGCCAGATTCATCAGACACACCACAGGAGGTGGAGCCAGCATTGTGGAAGGCAGGCACAACCCTATTCAGCCCAGGTGCTACTCCTCCCAACACTCCTCATGCAGATAGGTCTATTCAGCCCAGTGCTGACTCACCCTGTCTCCTGGAGTCCCCCAGCCCCTGTCACTCACAAACCCAGACATACAATACACAATCTAGCAGAGGCAGGCTGGATGGTTTAGGCAAGAAAATACCTACTTTCTAAAAGTGGTATTTTCAAAAACAGAATGTTAAAACCAACTTCACTAAAAGATGTATTTTATTATTCTGAGTTCAGGCATACTAAATTCGTTTTTCTACCATGTTCCCTGGGTCAGTTAGGATTATAAGATGTTATAATCAAACTGCCCATTCTGGCCTATGGGGACAGGTAGCCTTGCAATAGTGAAAAACGAAATTGGCTGTAATTCACTATCAGGACATGCCACATACATCAGGGCATGTCCTACCTCTTATTTACAATGCACCCTGCCCGCAGGCCTACTTTAGGGGTGACTAACATGCAGAAAAGGGAAGGTTTGGGGACTGGTAAGTGGGTGCACTTACCAAGTCGACATGGCAGTACCAGACTGCACAAAGGCTCTGCAATGGCAGGCCTGAGACATGCTTTCCAAGCTGCTCCGGTGGGTGGCACAACCAGTGCTGCAAGCCCACCAGCAGTATTTGATTAACAGGCCCTGGGCACATGCGGTGCACTGTTCTAGGTTCTGACAGTAAATCAAATAAGCCAATCATGGAGTCACTAATCCACACATCAATTTATCATAGGGAGCACTTGCACTTTGGCACTGATTAGCAGTGGCAAAGTGCCCAAAGCATCTAAACCAGCAAAAACAGGTGAACAACAGAGGAGGCATAGCGAAAAAATGGAAGGGAGACCCACGCCAATGGTACCAGGTCTAACATATATATATATATGCCAAGGTGTATTGAAGAATGAGTGGGTGTATGAGTGTCTGAATGGATGATTTAGTAGGTGTGTGACTGACTGTATAAGTGAGTGATTAAACGTGTCTTACTGAATGCATGGGTTAGTGACTAAACTGTGTGAATGTCTGATTCAGTCTGTCAGTTGGTGTGTAAGTGGCTGCATGCGTTGGTGAGTAGCTATATGAGTGTCTATATGGGTTATTGATTGGTTGTCTGAGTATGTGTACGGGTGTCTGAGTGTCTGTGTGGGTGGGTGGGGGTGTGTGACTGTGCATAGTGGGTGATTCACTGGGTGTATGGGTTCAAGAGTGCATCTGTGAAGGGCTGTATGGGTGGGTAAGTGTGTGTATGGGTGTCTTGGTGAGTAAATGGATGTCTCAGTGGTATATGTGTGAGTAACTACATATGTGAAAGGCAGTATATGTGAGTGTTGGAGTATATAAATGACTATATGTGAGAGTGAGTGATTGTGAGAGTGGCTGTATGGATGAGTGTGTGCTTCTATCAGTGATTGTATAAGAGAGTAAGTATGTGTTAGTATTTGTATGAATAAGTGAGGTGGTATGTGTATAACTGTATAGGTGAATAAATGGGAGTGTGATTGATTCTTTGCATGACTGACTAGGTGTGTGAGTAACTCTATGGATCAGTGGCGATGTGTGAGTGTCTGTATAGGTGTATGAGTGCAAATGATAGTGCTGTATTGATGAGTGACTGCATGTATGAGTGACTGTATGGGTGAATGAGTGGATGTGTGTGTAGACCTAGGAATCAGTGAGTGGGTATACAGTAACTGGCATTGGTGTGTCTATGGTTTCGAAAATGGTAGTCTGTATTTTAGACTGGGTGTATCAAAGTTATATTAGGGTGTGAGGAGATGCATCAGATTATCACGTGGATGATGTCATCAGTGATGTCATTTGAGATGTCATCAGTGATGTCATTAGTGATGTCACTGACCATGTTATGAATGATGTATTATGTGACGTCATCAGCAGTGCATTGCAGGGGCGTGAGTTATAGTTAGCTCAACTAACTATAACGGCTGAATTTCTCTGGTTTTGTACGAGTGAAATGTCCAACTAACTATAACGTCCCTGAAACCTGTGTTTTCTTTAGTGAACTTCTAAGGTTTTTTTAAATGCTAATTTCTAACTATAATGTCCCTGAAACCTATGGTTTTTTCAGTGAATTTCAAAGGTTTTTTAAATGCTAATTTCAAAGTATAATGTTCCAAAAATATATATATATTTTTTTTAATACTTATAAAAATAATATAATGTTTTCTCTTTTCTAAAATATAAATATATCGATCGTGTACCTGTCTCGATGGGTGCGCGAATTCAAGTATTTCGCTGCCATATTGGTTAAGTCGTGTACGATGCACATTTCGTAAGCGGCAGGTGTGCAGTTCCCGGCCCCGTGTTACGCGACGTACGTAGTTCCGGCAGTCGTGCCGGGTGTGCTCGAATCCATCGCAAATCTTTCACTTTTAAAAGTATAGCTATATAACTTTATTATATATATTATAACAAGACATTATTTAATATAATTGTAAATATCATGTATCTGTAACTGGAATAAAGATATATGATTGTTTAATGACTTTTTTCGGAAATCGCGCTGGGTCTGCTTATGTTGCCCGCCGGGTGTGCGAATCCCATGTGACTTCAAAAGAAAGACTTTCAGTGCTTTAGAGGCTTTTGATTCTAGAACTTGAAGAACCCCACCCATTTTTTTTTATTCTTTCAAGACCATCTGAGGGGACAGACCTGTTCTCTTTTAAATCTCTTCTTCACATCTTTTTGGTGGTATTTTTGGACTACCTCAAAATGGCAGCTGGACAACCAACACAGCAGCTTCCACCAGAGGATGAAGAAGATGTGGCAGAACCTAGAAAGAAGAGATACAAGAGCGTTGTGTGGGCTTTTTTTATTATCCCACCTGGCGAAAAAAAAGTAAATGCCAGGAAGGTGACATGCATGATATGCCAGAATGTATTGTTACGGGGGTCTGAAAAAAAATACTCTTGCGGCACGCATGCTGAAACACCTGCAGGCGATGCACCCTCGACGGCTCGCAAGGGAGCAACTGCGTCGCCAGCAAGAAAAAGAAGCAGCTGATGACAACACTGCTGGACCCAGTACCTCTTCTGCTGGCACAACAACTGCCGCAATTAACATTCACCCTGATTTGGCTCGAGTAGAGCAGCGCTGTTTAAAGTGCAAAAAAACATTGTGTGTTGGGTGGCAATCGGTGAATGCTGTCCTGGTTGCAATTCAGAATCACCAGTGTTAATTTTTTTTTTTTTGGGTTTATGCAATGAAATTTAATTGCATAATTTTTTCAATGTTTTTCTTGTTGGTTCTGTTTTTTGTTTTTTTTTAACAAAAAAACACCCAAAAAAAGTAAAAGAATTAAAAAAATACAAACAAATTCTAAAACGAAAAAAGAAGAAAAAAATGGTTCTTTTCAGAACCGCGTAGTTGGTTTAAAAAGAAAAAATGTGTAAGTGTTGTATGAATTGTGGTACGTGGAATATATGGAGAGGTGTACATGTAGTGTATATATGATTGAAGGAGTGTATAGGGAATGCCTGGGTGATTGCAAGAGTGCAGGACTAATGTCTGGGTGATTGCAGGTGTGCATGGCAAGTGTCTGAGGTTTTGCATTAGTGGAGAGGTAATGTGTGGGTGATTGGAAGAGTGCATGAGTAATGCCTCAGTGATTGCATGATTGCAAGGGTAGTGCCTGGGTGATTGGAGGAGTGCAAGGGTAGTGTGTGGTGATTTTGTAAATGCATGGGTTATGCCTGCATGATTGCATAACTGCAGACGTAATGTGCGGGTGATTGGAGGAATACATGAGTAATGCCTGAGTGATTACATGAGTGCAACGGTAGTGCCTGGGTGATTGCAGTAGTGAAAGGGTAGTGCATGGTGATTTTATAGGTGCATAGTTTAAGCCTGGGTGATTCGATGAGTGCAGAGGTAATGTGGGGGTGATTGGAGGAGTGCATGGGTAATGCCTGAGTGATTGCATGACTACAAGGGTAGTGCCTGGTTGATTGGAGTGGTGCAAGGGTAGTGCGTGGTGATTTTATACATGCATGGGTAGTGGCTGCGTGATTGGTGGAGTGTATGGCTACTGGCTGGGTAATTGGAGGAGTGCATGGGTAGTGTCTAGGTGATAGGAGGAGTGCATGGGTAGTGCATGGGTGATCGGATGAGAGCATGGGTAGTGCCTGGTTATTGCATGAGTGCATGAGTAGTGCCTGGGTGATTGGAGGAGTGCATTTGTAATGCCTGGGTGATTTTGTAAGTGCACGGGTAATACCTGGGTGATTGCATGAGTTTATGGGTAATGCCTGGATGATTGCATAAGTGCATGGGTAGTGCCTGGGTGACTGGAGGAGTGCAAGGATAGTGCATGGTGATTTTATAAGTGCATGGGTAGTGGCTGGGTGATTGGAGGAGTGCATGGCTACTGGCTGGGTAATCAACGGAGTGAATGAGTAGTGTCTGGGTGATTAGAGGAGTACATGGGTAGTGCATGAGTGATTGGAGCAGTGCATGGGTAGTGCCTGTGTTATTGCATGAGTGGATGAGTAGTGCCTGGGTAATTGGAGGAGTGCATGGGTATTACTGGGGTGATTTTGTAGATGCATGGGTAATGCCTGGGTGATTGCATGAGATTATGGGTAATGCCTGGATGATTGGATGAGTGCATGGTTAGTGCCTGGGTGATTGCATGAGTGCATGGGTACTTATTGGGTGATTGGATAAGTGCAAGGGTAGTGGCGGAGGGATTGGATTAGTGGATGGGTAGTGCTGAGGTGATTGGAGGAGTGAGTTGGTAGAGCTTCAAAAAATGAATGACTGCATTAAAAGTGACTGTAAACATTACTTCATATTATTATGCTTATTACATTATTTCATCTTACCTTGTTTATTGAAGTAGATATCAAACTCATTGAAACTATTTTACAGTTGTTTCATTGTAAACTAAATTCAAAATATTCTCAAACTTTAATATTACTTTCTGTAAAAAAAAGAAGAAAAAAACCTGTTATTGCATATAATATTTTAGTTTTAAGAAGACAACATAATTTTAGAATTACATAACATATTCAGTTTCCTTTTTGCTGTTTTCAGATTCTATTGAATTTCACCATACACAGTGATTTCAATGTTGCTCATCATATAACAGCTGGGAAAAAAATACAATCAGTAATATTGTAAAAAAACAAATCTGTGTTGAAAATATCTGTTTACCTATCTACAGTTTCTAAATTACATTCTTCAACTACATTAAATGATCTACTTCTCTGAAATACATTTATTTTCTAAAATATGCACTCTTATTTAGATCACCTATTATATAATGAACAAATATAGAAACTACTTCTTTCAAACACAATTTTGCAAACGCAATAAGAATTAGCATAAACAACAATCCAAACAGTAATTTTTCACATTTTCCCAATAGGCCGAATAATGTTTCTAAATCTATTTTCATTCAAAATATCCAAAATAAACTCGTTAATTTGTGTTCACATCTTCCCAATAGGCCGAATGATGTTTTCAAAACTTTGGCATCAAAAATATTAGATATGAATTTGGTAATTCGTAAGGCAACCGACATTTCAATTCCAAATGGGCATCATTACAATGTGTCAATCCTTTATTGCACTTTCAATACACAGTATAGTGTCCAGATGTTGTAGGAGGTCCATCATGGAAAATAATAGCCACTGCTTTAAAAGTTCTTCCTGAAATTGATATTTGACTTGCCACAAAATTTTAAATTTTGGTTTCCAATTTTCTTCCATCTGCTCTACAACGTTGTAGCATTAAAATGACATATTGTCCAAATCTTTCTATAAATAATGTTGACAACATTTCTAATTTACAATGAGAACATTTCATATCTTGATTAGCTGTTTTTATTAATTTGGTAAAAGACACTGATTTGCAATCTGGTATTGTCAAATATATGAATCGTTCAGTGTCTATTTCAGTGGTGGAAGAAAATGAGCACTCTACACATTTATGATTCCATCTGTAACTTAGTCCAAACAAATTTTCAGGTTGAATAACTTCTTCTTCCAATACTGCAAGCATAAACATAAGAAACTCTTGTGCATCTTGTTGTATATTCTGTGTAAATTGCGAAGAACCAGTACATATATCCAAAAGATGCCGAATGCCAGAAGCAGTATGGATTTTAGTTCTATCACTTACCAACTTTTGAAAAAGTTGATGTAATAAAGAACACAATCTTTTTTCTCGATTTTCCATAACTTTATGATAAAGATCTTCTAGATAAAACACAACATTTAGAATTACATTAGCATAGCAGTTGATACCTGAACTATTCTCTAACTGGTATCCTACAATATCTTCAACACAGTCCATTTTCATTTTCTTGGCAATTTCATGCTTCTCTTGAACTGTTTTCTTTTTTCAATCTCACTAGAATGTTTGTCATATTTCCGTTTTGGACATACTATATGTTTTTCATATATGGAATACTCAGCTAAGCAAGGAGCATAAACTCTTCTTAACCGATTATACTCTTTTACACAATTTACATCAGCACTAACTTTTTTCTCATCAAAATCAATCACATACAAACCAGATAATGTTTTTACACGAGACAATGCAACATATACCATACCCTCTTTAAACACTGTACTTCCAATATTTACCAAAGCACTGTCTACACTTAAACCTTGAGATTTATGAATGGTCACCGCATATGCTAAAGAAAGAGGAAACTGTTTTCTACGAACATACAAATCTTTTACAAGCAAAAACGAACAGCACAACGTCCAATCTGTTTTACCTCGTCAATCTGATCAAATTTAATCTTCAAGAATTCAATTCCATCTCTGTTCGGATAATTAACAAAATCAACAACTTTTCCAATTGCTCCATTTCTCTTCCAAATTACGCCGTAAAATTACCCGACAGTTTTCACATACATATAAAGTCTTTTCTAAACCAGCAGTCTTAAATATAGAATTTTCCAAGGAATCCAATTTTGATTTTAATTTTTCTGAGAGAATAATAGTAACTCCTTCGTGTTCTATTTTATCAATGGCTTCCATTTTCATTATTTGTTGTTTTTCCAGCTTCAAAAGTTCTTCATTGAATGTAGAACACTCTTGCAGTGTTGCCATTAGGCAAATTATAGAGTTCTTTTTTCCAATTTTTTGTACATTATTTCAGGACCAATATTTTCATTTGGAAAAAAGTTTGTTAGTAGCCGACTTTGTAAAGCTTCTTTACCATGTTTTGTCAAAACACCAATTGTTATATCTCGAAGAATATTTCCATAATGTTCATCACTCGCTTGTCGCATATTCTTAATACGTTCCTTATATTCAAAATGAGACTTCCCAAAGATTTCCTAGTGTCTTCATGGACTAGTGTTTTAAAAACTGGTTGCCCTTTTACAGGAGTAAGTTGTAGTAGGTCACCGAATACAATTACATGTTTTCCTCCAAATAAAACATCATAATCTGTTTTTAAAATCTGCTGCATTCTTAAATGTACAAAGGCAAGCATTAAGTTTGAGACCATGCTAACCTCATCAATCAATCAATCAAAAGGACTTTATTTCGATCTCTGAGGATCATAAAAGTACACCATAAAATAAGACAATTACAAACACACAATACAAATAAGACATTTCATTATAAATAAACAGTCACATCCTATTTACAGTCACAGCAAGATAGATCAGTCAAAGTGCGTCAGTTTTTGTGCAAAAGAGAAGAGTTCACTATAACAGCAGCATGATTGTAAAAATTACATAATTATCTACAATTTCGAACTTCATTACTGTGTACATAGATAGAAAACGATTAGATATTTTTTAAAACTACGCCCAATCATTAACTTTATTTTATGATCTCAGAGATCCAAAAAGTGCATCACAATATAAAATATATTAAAACACCAGTTAAAATTAAACATATTAAAAAGTCTAAAAAATATAAAAGAGAAAAACTATCATAAATTTTGGGCTGGGCATTATTCAGCATTTCATTTCATTTCCACAATTGGCATATTAGTTAAAAGAGGATCACTTCATTAGCTTCCCCCGCCTTATCCACACAGCATGGAGAAATCGGGAGATGCCAAAGGCTATTAATCTGCTTGTATCTATTGACAGTTGCCTCAGAATTTCTAGGTAATGCCCCGGGCCGATAGCTTTACATAGGGGTACAATCCATCTTTTTCTCAGTATTATATAATAAGGACAAAAAAAGAGTAAATGAACAATTGATTCTTGGGAAGATTTACACGCAGGACACAGATCATCAGCCGGTATACTCGTGCACCACCTTGAACAAAAGAGTTTGGTAGGTAAAATCTTTTGCATTCTCAAGTGTACAAAGGCAAGCATTAAGTTTGAGACCATCCTCACCTCATCAATGATCAGAAGTTTCATTTTCTTTAGTACTCTTGAAACTTCATGACAAGCTTCTCCAGATAGCTTGTGATATTCCAACTTATTTTCATGTTCAACTGGTAGCATAAGTAATCGATGTAATGTAATCCCTTTAATGATATGAGCAGCTAACCCAGTTGGAGCAGTTACAACACAAGATAAATGTGATTCAGAGGTTTTCAGTAGATAACTGATCAAAAATGTAATTAAGAAACTTTTTCCTGTTCCAGCTCGCCCACTGATATACATTCGAATAGGTTTAAATGATGTGCATTGTCATTCTTTTTTTCATGCAGAAAACTGTGCTGTATCTCTTGTGTAACTTGCAGATATATTTCTTTTTGATCAGTATTTAGTTGTTCTTCCAAGTTTCCCAACTCAATAATATCCTGTTGTGCTTGTTGCATTGCCGTTTCTACTTCATTCATAGTGATTGCTGCTTCATTTTCAAGAATTGGTTGTCCTAGTGGATCTTGACTTAGAGGAGCAGAACTTTGACTATCTTGAGAACTATCTCTAGCAATTTCAACTGCAATACTAGTTTCTTGTTCAATATCTTCATTCAACATTTGTAAATATTGTGGAAAAACTGTGCATTCAATGCAATCTTTACATGCATTAAAAGAATCTTCAAAGCAGTCAAAATCTCCAAGTAATTCCATTTCACTACGCCAAGGCTTAAAAAGCTGCAGAAGTGCTAAATCGAAAAATTCCCTTTTATCTGGAGTTTCGCAACTGAGTTTCCTGTGGTTAATAAGATTTCCTTTGGCATGTTTTACCAAACATCCTTCACATCCAAATACTGCATGTTTTTCTTCATTTATATTTTCTGTAACATTTCTCTTAAAGCTGTAATGTTGCAATACTTCATAGAGACATATGTTTTCCAGTTGTGGACTTCTTTTAGGATAGTATGTATACAACATATTCGTTTTAACAATATCTGTACTTTCTGGCTCATTCAAAGATAAGTATTCAATTTCTTGTACAGATTTCAATACTCGATTTCGTGTTGCAGCAAGACCTAGACTTACCCAAATGATTCCTCTTGACTTTCAATATAAACTTGCAGAGCTCAACCGATCCGAAGATTCGTAGGATCCAATCTCTCGATGGGTAAGCATCTTCAAACTAAAGCTGTACAATTTGTTACTAAGAGTCTTCTCTTGTGAAATTTCTTCCCACATTTCTTTCAACTCCGTCTTTCCAGATTTGGTTATATATGATGTAACATAGCGAGCAACAGCAATCAAATTATCTGCCGCATATTGGATATCCATATTTGCATTCCACATAGTCAAAATGACTGGATTGTAGTCATTAATATACTTTGAATCTTAACTTCTTTTTATGTTGTAAGTATTCTTTGGAGATTTCCGAGTTATGGTATGTCTTACTGCTGACATAAAACTTTTGACTCTTCCTTTCAAAATTACTGGACGTGGGAATCCAAAACGACATTTTGTATAACATTTTCCCTTTGACTTGTATGTCCGTCGACAATATTTCCCACATCAATGACTTTGAAACCGTAAAACTTGTTGTCTTAAGGTATTTTCTCCTCCTGTTTTTGGAATACCACAGGTAACATAGTCTTCAATGAAAGACAAAACAGTTTCATCAGAATTGGTTCCAAATTTAGGTGCATTCTTGAGCCATAATAGCATGTGTATATGAGGCGCACCTCTGGCTTGGTACTCTTTTCTCCAAAAGAAATCAATAACTTCTCCAAGAGGTGGATTATTTTTACTGCAGATAATAGACATCGTAGCTTGAAACCTATGATTAAAATATCTGCACACATTTACAGGACTTAAGGAACACATTTCCCCAGCTGTCTTCAATTCAATGTTTTTAATATTTGAATTTGCTTCTCGTAGAAATTCAAGTAAATCGTCCCATGCGTATTCAGCACAGCTAAGCGTAACAAACCACGTAGGTGTTCCTAAGTTCCGTAACCTACATTTCAGTTCTCCATGACGACGATACCAATACTGATTGGTACAACGTTGACATGCCATCAGATTAATTAACTGAGATTCTAAATGATCGTCTCTTTGTTGAACTTTGTCCAAAAATTCCTTTGCAAAAAGATGTGTAAGATGAACTCTTGTTTTTAATATGTGGTTCACTGCATATGAAAGTCCAGACAAATCACTTTCAAACAGAAGATGAAATAAATATGGAACACACTGTCGAAATCTTGGATCTTCTAAATACAATCTTGTTGAACGGTATTCTGAAGCTGGAATCTGTACTGCTCGTTTATCATATCGACCACCTTTTCCAGTGGGGAAGAGCTGTGGAAAACAATGAGCTTCTAAACTTCTTTCCCAAACGCTCATGGGAGTTCCCTTTGCTTTCTTCATTTGGAATAACTCAATAGTATTTCCAATCACTTCTTTTGAGTGTAAAGGATGTATACTATAATGTTCATAAATTTCTTCACTCCTGGACTCGTCAACTTTTTCGATTTGGCCAGTTGAAATTTCTCTATCATCTCCTAAAGATATTTCTTGTTCTTCCAGATATACATTTTTGTAATAAATATTGTTTTCTATGAGATATTTCGTAGCCTTTTGAATTTTGGTGACATCTACTAACTCTTGCCATATTTTCCGACCCTTTGTTGGTACACCATTAACTAGAATAACTACAGGTTCAGTTTCCTCTCTCTCTACACCAACAGTTTCAATATTTTTCTTAAAATCTAAAGGTAAATACACAACTCTTCCTTTTAAATCTCTTTGTATATCTGTTGGCGGCAGCTTACCTGTTTTAGGCTCCATACGAACTATAGCCTGAAACGGGTGCACAGATTGAATTATAATAGACTCATATGTATTTAAATCCACCAGTTCCGGAGGAATAGCTACGAACTCTAGGTTATTATGTACAGCTCTATTTGGCATTTTGTTCTCTTCTAGTTTGCTGTAACAATATTTACAAATACATTGAATACTACCCAACTCAAAAAGACCTTCCACAAACAAATAAGCAGCAAATTGCCTCCATTCATCATTGTTTTCCTTTTCACTTTTTAAATATAGATCTACATTTCTAGTTTGACTTCTATAGTGAGTACGTCGACAACAAATACAAACATAGATTGGATTTTCACCAGAAACTATCTTAAACTTTGTTATTTCTTTTTCAAACTTCACAATAGTAGTATCTTCCATCTCTTCTTCAACACATACACTTATCAAACTCTTACTTTCTCTACACTCCTCTTGAGGACCAAAGAAATGAAACTGTATATCATCAGAAACTTTTTTTACATCCAACACTGAACCATGCAAAAGAGCTGTGTTAATTTCATTTAGACACAAGGCAAGACTTTTTACATAGTATAATCTTCTTACTAACTTCCGCATTTCTGAATGATGAACTGATAACATTGTTAAATGATGAAAACGACTTTTACACACTTTCCTAGAAAGACAAACCAGAGAATGACCCTGCAAGTTATTATATGTTCTCACTTTACAAGGATCTAGTCCTTGCAACATCTTAATCTTTTGTTTTACACTTTTTTTTCCATAATCTTGTATGAAATGTACTGATATATCAATAGATTCCTGTCGTACACTACAAATACTACTACAATCCCTCTTAAACACTGGAGCCTGTGTACGTCTCCCTTGAACTTCTTCACCTATTACTTCTTCCACATTTCTAGGAACCATCTTTTCTTTTTCAATTGGACAACCGTCTTTAACTTTGCAGCAACGACCACAGGTATCAACTGCTTGAACTGATGTATTTTGTTGAAAATAGCTTTCTTCATTGAAAAAGGTTCCATACTAGAAATGTGCTTCCATTCCCCAGAAAATATTTTGCAAAAGTTACTTCTATTAACCAGTCTTTTTCTTTTACTTTTCTCCTTCAAAAAGTGCATTATTTTATTTAATGTTTTCATTCTCTTCAATACTAATATAAACAATATTCTTTTCAATTCAAAAGCCTTTTCAACTACACTTTCAATCAGTTCTTTTTTCTTGAAAAATGCTGATCTTTTTTTATATTTTCTGCAATCTTTCAACAAATTTTGTAGTACTCTACTTTTATACATTCTCCTTCTAATGGCTTGAAATTGTCTCATCCTTCTTTCAACATACATTTTTTTCCCGTAACCTGATTTTCCATTATTTTGTCCTTTTTTTGTTTCCTTCTGATTTGTTCTACTACTTTTCTTTTTCTGCAGTCCATTTTCAAAAAGCATTACCTTCTTTAAAACGTTTTTAACAAATTGTTTTGTTCTCTTACCAGAAGTCTTTCTCTCCAATGTCTCATATTGTCCTTCATCAAACTTCTGCTTTTCTCTTTTCTTTAAATAGTATTGTTTTCTTTCTTTTCTTATCTTTTGATCTTTTCTTGCCATATTCAATTTGTATTAGTAATAATGGTAAATATCTGAAAACAAAAACAATTTTTAAATAATTTTAGAAAATAGTTTAATATTATTAAAATAATTATATTCAAATATTATCATGTATAATTAAAGAAATATTTTTAATTGCATTCAAAGCAATGTCAGACACTGCACAATACCTACAATTAGAAGACATCATAATATATACAACAGAATCATAGACTACAAATAAAGGATTTCTGTACAGCTACCCAAATAATATGTAAAGTGCAGTTTGTCAACTTTTAAGGCCTGCATTATATTGTGACTAAGATCTGTGTTGTAACTAAGGTATACCTCTAGTTGCACATGAATTTTGATTTATATTATACATGTGATTGTAAGAGTAGTAAAGTAGTGCCTGAATGGTTGAAAGAGTGCAAATGTAGAGCCTGAGTGATTTTATAAGTGCATGGCTACTTACTGAATAATAACATAATTACAGAGATAGTGCTTTTCTGATTCGAAGAGTGCAAGGGTAGTGCCTCAGTGATTATATAAGTCTAGTGGCTAGGTGATCAATGGACTACAGAGGTAGTAGTTGGATAATTGAAGGAGTGTAGGGGTAGTAGCTGGGTGATAGCATGAGAACAAAGGTACTGGCTGGGTGATTGAAGAAGTACTATGGTAGTGCCTGGGTGATTACATATTTACATAGTTAGTTTTTGAGTGATTTTATAAGTACTTGGGTACTGGCAAAGTGATTGCAGGAGTGCATAGATCCTGCCAGAGTTATTGGAGTAGTGCAACAGTAGTGACTGAGTGATTGAAGCACTGTATAGCTAATGCATTGGTGATTACTTGAGTACAATCATAATTTCTAAGGGAATAGAAGACAACATAAATAATGCCTGGGTGTTTGCATGAGTGCACAGATAATGTCTGGCTGATTTGAGAAATACATAAGAAGTGAGTAGGTGATTTAATAAACGAATGGATAGTGCCTTGGTGATTGGACTAGTACTATTATTGTGCCTGAGTGATTGAAGGACTGCAAAAATAATGCCTGGGTGATTTGATAACTGCATAGGTTCTGGCTGGGTGATCGAAGGACTTCAGGGGTAGTGGCTAGGTGATTGAAGGAGTGCAAGAATAGTGCGTAGGTGATTGAATCAGTGTATAGGTAATGCATTAGTGATTGTATGAGTGCAGGGATAATGTCTGAGGGACTACGGGGTACATAGGTAATGCCTAGGTGATTACATGACTTAAAAGGTAATATCTGATGGATTACAAGAGTAAATACAAAGTGTCTCAGTAATTTTATAAGTGCATCAGTGCTGCTTGGGTGATTGGAGAAGTACTGTGATAGTGCCTCAGTGATTGCAGAATTGTAAAGGTACTGCCTGGGTGATTTTATAGCTGAATGGACACTGGCTAAATGATTGTAAGAGTGCATAGATACTCACAGGATGTTTGGAGCAGTGCAAGGCTACTGCCTAGGTGATTAAACCAGTGTGTAGCTAATGCATTCACGATTCCATGATTGCAGAAGTAATGCTTTGGGGATTAGAAGACTACATAGATAATACCTAGATAATTGCATGAATACACAGATATGGTCTGGGTGATTTCAGAAGTACATAGGAAGTGCTTAGATGATTTTATAAGTAAATGGCTAGTGCCTTGCTGATTGGACTAGTACAATTGTAGTGCCTGGTGATTGCATGAGTGCACAGGTAATGTACATAGGAAGTGCCTAGGTGATTTTGTAAGTGCATGGATACTGCCTTGGTGATTGGAGTAGTACTATAGTAGTCTCTAAGTGATTCAAGGACTGCAAAAGTAGTGCCTCAGTGATTTCATAAGTGCATAGGTAGTCTCTGGGTGATCGAAGGACTTCAGGGGTAGTGGCTGGTTGATTAAATGAATGCAAGGGGAGTGCCTGGGTGATTGAATTAGTGCACAAGTAGTGCTTGAATGATTGGAAGACTGCATGGGTAATACTTGGGTGATTGTATGAGTGCAGAGGTAATGTGTGAGTAATCGGAGGAGTGCAAGGGTACTGCCTCAGTGATTGAATAAGTGTATAGCTAATGCAGTGGTAATTCCATGACTGCAAAGGTAATGTCTGGGAGATTAAGGAGTACATAGGTAATACCTGGATGATTCCATGAGTTAAGGGGTAATATCTGAGGGATTACAGGAGTACATAGGAATTACCTGGGTGATTTTATAAGTGCATGGTTAGTAACTGAGTGATTTTATAAGTGCATGGCAACTAACTGAATGATTTTATAAGTGCATGGGCACTGGCTAAGTGATTGGAGGAGTAAATAGATGCTCACAGGGTGATTGGAGGACTGCAAGGGTACTGCCTAGGTGATTAAGCCAGTGTATACCTAATGCATTCTTGATTGCATGATTGCACAAGTAATGTCTGGGGGATTAGAGGAATACGTCCATAATGCCTGGTGTTTGCATGACTGCACAGGTAATGACTGGGGGATTTCAAGAGTACATAGGAAGTGCCTGGGTGATTTTATAAGTGCTTCGATACTGCCTTGATGACTGAAGTAGTACTATTGTAGTGTCTGAGTGATTAAAGGAGTGCAAAAGTAGTGCCTGGGTAATTTTATAAGTGCATAGGTAGTGTCTGGGTGATCGAAGGACTTCAGGGGTAGTGACTGGTTGATTGAAGGATTGCAAGGATAGTGCCTGGGTGATTGAATGAGTGCAAAAGTAGTGCTTGTATGATTGGAAGACTGCATGGGTAATACTTGGGCGATTGTATGAGTGCAGAGGTAATATGTGAGTCATTGGAGGAGTGCAAGTGTACTACCTCAGTGATTGAATTAACCCTGAGCGTAGGACTACGCTACACTCGTGTAGTTTGCGTAATATGCGCAACTACGCGCTACGCGAATTGCACGTAGCACAGTGCAAAAACGCGTAGCGTAGCAGGCTTTTTTGCTTGCTCGCGGTCCTCAACGTCAAGTTGGCGACCGCGATCGAGCAAAATGACATCCCGGCGAGACTTTTTCCTCGTTCGCGATCAGCAACATCAAGTTGCCGATCGCGAGCGTGGAAAATAAACCTCCAGGCGAGATTCTCAACGCGGGGAGGTCAGGTTTCTCATTGCGAGTGGTCGCGTATGCTCGCGACCGCTCGCGATGAGAAACTACCAGTCCGCGTTGAGAAAACTGCTGCTCGAGTACAAATCTACTCGAGCGGCAGAAAACGACCGCTTGCACTGTGCAAGATGCCGTTTGCAATGATTGCACAGTGCGGAGAAGCATCCGGCATTGTGCAATCAGTGCGAACAGCATTTTCCCTACCGCACTACGCAGTTCGCGTAGCTACGCGTAGCTTGCGTAGTGCGAAGTGCACTTCGCGTAGCTGCGCGACTACGCGAACTACGCCCAGGGTTAGATTGAATAAGTGTATAGCTAATGCAGTGGTGATTCCATGACTGCAGAGGTAATGTCTGGGGAATTAAGGAGTACATAGGTAATACCTGGTGATTGCATGAGTGCAAGGGTAAGGTCTGGGGGATTAAGGACTACATAAGTAATGCCTGGATGATTCCATGAGTTAAGGGGTAATATCTGAGGGATTAGAGGAGTACAAAGGAATTACCTGGGTAATTTTATAAGATAAGTGCATGGTTAGTAACTGAGTGATTTTATAAGTGCATGGCTAGAAACTGAATGATTTTATAAGTGCATGGGCACTGGCTAAGTGATTGGAGGAGTAAATAGATGCTCACAGGGTGATTGGAGGACTGCAAGGGTACTGCCTAGGTGATTACGCCAGTATATACCTAATGCATTCTTGATTGCATGATTGCACAAGTAATCTCCGGGGGATTAGAGGAATACATCCATAAAGCCTGGTTTTTGCAAGACTGCACAGGTAATGTCTGGGGAATTTCAAGTGTACATAGGAAGTGCCTGGGTGATTTTATAAGTGCATTGGTACTGCCTGAGTGATTACAGTACTACTATTTTAGTACCTCAGTAAGTGAAAAAGTGCAATATCCTGAAAGCATACATGCATATGTCTGTAACACAACACCATGCTCACCTCAAAAATTCACAGAACAAACTTCTTCTTTGAAGCAAACAACAAACATTATATGACATATTTCAACTGTACCTCTCTAGAGACTTATAAAAAGTACCGTACTGACTAATGCCATATCTCTAATACTTTTTAAACCACACTTTTATGCTGCATCTTCATCATTCTACTACTGCTAACAGTCTTGACCCTACCACTTATAAGGCAACAACACCTATTTCGTATACATGATGCACCTTCAAATGTATAAGACATATGAAAATACATATACAAGTAGAAACTGGCTTGGTGATTGAAGGAATGCAAGGGTAGTACCTGGGTAATTTTATGGGAACAAGGGTAGTACCTTGGTGATTAGAGGAGTGCAATGGTAGTGCCTATGTGAATAAACAAGTGTATAGCTCATGCATTCATGGTTGCATGACTGCAGAACTAATGTCTGGGAGATTAGAGCAATACATGCATAATGCCTCGTGTTTGCATGACTGCACAGGTAATGTCTGGGAAATTTCAGAGGGGCATAGGAAGTGTCTAGGTGATTTTATAAGTCAATCAATACTGCCTTGATGACTGAAGTGGTACTATTGTAGTGTCTGAGTGATTAAAGGAGTGCAAAAGTAGTGCCTGGGTAATTTTATAAGTGCATAAGTAGTGTCTGGGTGATCGAAGGACTTCAGGGGTAGTGGCTGGTTGATTAAAGGAATGCAAGGGTAGTGCCTGGGTGATTGAATAAGTGTATAGTTTTTGCAGTGGTGATTCCATGACTGCAGAGTTTATGTCTGGGGAATTAAGGAGTACATAGGTAATACCTGGTGATTGCATGAGTGCAAGGGTAAGGTCTGGGTGATTAAGGACTTCATAAGTAATGCCTGGATGATTCCATGAGTTAAGGGGTAATATCTGAGGGAGTAGAGGAGTACATAGGAATTACCTGGGTGATTTTATAAGTGCATGGTTAGTAACTGAGTGATTTTATAATTGCATGGCTAGAAACTGAATGATTTTATAAGTGCATGGGCACTGGCTAAGTGATTGAGGAGTAAATAGATGCTCACAGGGTGATTGGAGGACTGCAAGGGTACTGCCTACGTGATTAAGCCAGTATATACCTAATGCCTTCTTTATTGCATGATTGCACAAGTAATCTCTGGAGGATTAGAGGAATACACCCATAAAGCCTGGTGTTTGCATGACTGCACAGGTAATGTCTGGGAAATTTCAGCAGTACATAGGAAGTGTCTAGGTGATTTTATAAGTGCATCCATACTGCCTTGATGACTGAAGTAGTACTATTGTAGTGTCTGAGTGATTCAAGGAGTGCAAACGTAGTGCCTGGGTAATTTTATAAGTGCATAGGTAGTGTCTGGGTGATCGAACGACTTCAGGGGTAGTGGCTGGTTGATTGAAGGAATGCAAGGGTAGTGCCTGGGTGATTGCATGAGTGCACAAGTAGTGCTTGAATGATTGGAAGACTGCATAGGTAATACTTGGGTGATTGTATAAGTGCAAAGGTAATGTGTGAGTCATTGGAGGAGTGGAGGGGTACTGCCTCAGTGAGTGAATAAGTGTATAGCTAATGCAGTGGTAATTCCATGACTGCAGAGGTAATGTCTGGGGGATTAAGGAGTACATAGGTAATACCTGGTGATTGCATGAGTGCAAGGGTAAGGTCTGGGGGATTAAGGACTACATAAGTAATGCCTGGATGATTCCATGAGTTAAGGGGTAATATCTGAGGGATTACAGGAGTACATAGGAATTACCTGAGTGATTTTATAAGTACATGGTTAGTAACAGTGATTTTATAAGTGCATGGCTAGAAACTGAATGATTTTATAAGTGCATGGGCACTGGCTAAGTGATTGGAGGAGTAAATAGATGCTCACAGGGTGATTGGAGGACTGCAAGGGTACTGCCTACGTGATTAAGCCATTATATACCTAATGCATTCTTGATTGCATGATTGCACAAGTAATCTCTGGGGGATTAGAGGAATACACCCATAAAGCCTGGTGTTTGCATGACTGCACAGGTAATGTCTGGGGGATTTCAAGAGTACATAGGAAGTGCCTGGGTGATTTTATAAGTGCAATGGTACTGCCTGAGTGATTAAAGTACTACTGTTTTAGTACCTCAGTGAGTGAAAAAGTGCAATATCATGAAAGCATACATGCATATGTCTGTAACACAACACCATGCTCACCTCAAAAATTCACAGAACAAACTTCATCTTTGAAGCAAACAACAAACATTATATGACATATTTCAACTGTACCTCTCTAGAGACTTATAAAAAGTACCGTACTGACTAATACCATATCTCTAATACTTTTTAAACCACACTTTTATGCTGCATCTTCATCATTCTACTACTGCTAACAGTCTTGACCCTACCACATATAAGGCAACAACACCTATTTCTTATACATGATGCACCTTCAAATGTATAAGACATATGAAAATACATATACAAGTAGAAACTGGCTTGGTGATTGAAGGAATGCAAGGGTAGTACCTGGGTGATTGTATGGGAACAAGGGTAGTACCTTGGTGATTAGAGGAGTGCAAGGGTAGTGCCTAGGTGAATAAACCAGTGTATAGCTAATGCATTCATGGTTGCATGATTGCATTACTAATGTCTGGGTGATTAGAGCAATACATTCATAATGCCTCGTGTTTGCATGACTGCACAAATAATGTCTGGGAAATTTCAGAGGGGCATAGGAAGTGTCTAGGTGATTTTATAAGTCAATCGATACTGCCTTGATGACTGAAGTAGTACTATTGTAGTGTCTGAGGGTTTAAAGGAGTGCAAAAGTAGTGCCTGGGTAATTTTATAAGTGCATAGGCAGTGTCTGGGTGATCGAAGGACTTCAGGGGTAGTGACTGGTTGATTAAAGAAATGCAAGGGTAGTGCCTGTGTGATCATATGGGAACAAGGGTAGTAAATTGGTAATTAGAGGAGTGCAAGGGTAGTGCCTAGGTGAATAAACCAGTGTATAGCTAATGCATTCATGATTGCAAGACTGCAGAACTAATGTCTGGGAGATTAGAGGAATACATTCGTAATGCCTCGTGATTGCATGACTGCACAGGTAATGTCTGGGAAATTTCAGCAGTACATAGGAAGTGTCTAGGTGATTTTATAAGTGCATCGATACTGCCTTAGTGACTGAAGTAGTACTATTGTAGTGTCTGAGTGATTCAAGGAGTGCAAAAGTAGTGCCTGGGTAATTTTATAAGTGCATAGGTAGTGTCTGGGTGATCGGACGACTTCAGGGGTAGTGGCTGGTTGGTTGAAGGAATGCAAGGGTACTGCCTGGGTGATTGCATGAGTGCACAAGTAGTGCTTGAATGATTGGAAGACTGCATGGGTAATACTTGGGTGATTGTATAAGTGCAGAGGTAATGTGTGAGTCATTGGAGGAGTGCAAGGGTACTGCATCAGTGATTGAATAAGTGTATAGCTAATGCAGTGATAATTCCATGACTGCAGAGGTAATGTCTGGGGATAAAGGAGTACATAGGTAATACCTGGTGATTGCAAGAGTGCAAGGGTAAGGTCTGGAGGATTAAGGACTACATAAGTAATGCCTGGATGATTCCATGAGTTAAGGGGTAATATCTGAGGGATTACAGGAGTACATAGGAATTACCTGGGTGATTTTATAAGTGCATGGTTAGTAACTGAGTGATTTTATAAGTGCATGGCTAGAAACTGAATGATGCTATAAGTGCATGGGCACTGGCTAAGTGATTGGAGGAGTAAATAGATGCTCACAGGGTGATTGGAGGACTGCAAGGGTACTGCCTAGGTGATTAAGCCAGTATATACCTAATGCATTCTTGATTGCATGATTGCACAAGTAATCTCTGGGGGATGAGAGGAATACATCCATAAAGCCTGGTGTTTGCATGACTGCACAGGTAATGTCTGGGGGATTTCAAGAGTACATAGGAAGTGCCTGGGTGATTTTATAAGAGCATGGGTACTGCCTGAGTGATTAAAGTGCTACTATTTTAGTACCTCAGTGAGTGAAAAATTGCAATATCCTGAAAGCATACATGCATATGTCTGTAACACAACACTATGCTCACCTCAAAAATTCACAGAACAAACTTCATCTTTGAAGCAAACAGCAAACATTATATGACATTTTTCAACGGTACCTCTCTAGAGACTTATAAAATGTACCCTACTGACTAATACCATATCTCTACTACTTTTTAAACCACACTTTTATGCTGCATCTTCATCATTCTACTACTGCTAACAGTCTTGATCCTACCACATATAAGGCAACACCTATTTCTTATCCATGATGCACCTTCAAATGTATAAGACATATGAAAATACATATACAAGTAGAAACTGGCTTGGTGATTGAAGGAATGCAAAGGTAGTGCCTGGGTGATTTTATGGGAACAAGAGTAGTACCTTGGTGATTAGAGGAGTGCAAGGGTGGTGCCTAGGTGAATAAACCATTGTATAGCTAATGTATTCATGGTTGCATGACTGCAGAACTAATGTCTATGAGATTGGAGAAATACATTCATAATGCCTCGTGATTGCATGACTGCACAGGTAATGTCTGGGAAATTTCAGCAGTACATAGGAAGTGTCTAGGTGATTTTATAAGTGCATCCATACTGCCTTGGTGACTGAAGTAGTACTATTGTAGTGTCTAAGTGATTCAAAGAGTGCAAAAGTAGTGCCTGGGTAAATTTATAAGTGCATACATACTGGCTAAGTGATCAAACGACTTTAGGGGTAGAGGTTGGGTGATTTAAGAAGTGCAAAGGAAGTGCAAAGGAAGTGCATGGCTGATTGCATGAGAACAAGAGTAGTGCATAGATGATTGAAGGACTACCAGGGTAGTGCCTGGGTGATTCCATAAGTGCATAAGTAGTACCTGAGCTTAAAACTTCACAAACTACTACTTCACAAACTACACTTCAAATTTCAACAAACAGTGAAAATGATGCGGTAAAATTGAGATATACCTTCCCACAAACTCATACAAATTACTCTAATTAATAATATCTCTACAAACATATGTGAAACCTCACTTTTGAGCTGCTCCTTTACCATTCTACAACTACTTATAATGTTACACCTAGGCAAATACAAAACAGGAACCCTTCACATGTCTGTGGTATAAGTCTCATCATATTCCTGAAAACATGCATGCATATGTCTGTACCACAAAAATTCACAGAACAAAGTTTGAATTGGAAGCATACACCAAAAAGTATGTGGCATATTTCAACAGTACCTCTCCAGAGACTTATAAAAAGTACTCTAATCACTAATACCTTATCTCAACAGCTATTAAACCACACTTTTGTACTGCATCTTCACCATTCTACTTCTACTCACAATCTAGAACCTACCACATAAAAAGCAAAAACACATCTTTGTTATACATCATGCACCTTCAAATGTATAAGACATTTGAAAATACATATACAAGTAGACATACTTCAGTCACAAGTCCATGCACACCTTAAAACTTGACAGACTGCCCATCCAATTTGAAAGCAACACCTAAAATTATGCGGTATACTACAAATGTACATATCCACACACAGTAAACAAACTACCAAAATCACTAACCCATCTTCCAATACACATATATTACTATAGAAAATCGTTTTCAAACAGCATTTAAATACAATGAAACAAAGTACAATACACATCTCTACATTTAATAATATATTTCAAACATCACAGTTCTTGAATAATATTTTATCTTTAAAAATAAAGGTAATACATAATACACCTCACAAATTTATAACTCACCTTCCAAATTGATTTGTAGAGTATCAAATATCACAAACTCATAAAAGATTTTCTTATGCACACACACAATGTAATGCACTGCTCTCAACAAGGTAAAACTTTCCCTCTCTTTCTCCACACAAATAAATGTAAGTAACAAATCACATTGCTTCCTACACAATTTCAAATTGTAAAACACATTTCTATTGGTTAGACATATTAACCCTTACCAACTGACTTCTAAAAGTGCCCAAACTGATTCTGGAATTTTTGGAATCGCGACTCCACCGTGCACTAACGCGATGGAACCGCGAATCCATACAGGAGTTCAAAAATATAATACAAATAAAAATACCACTATTTTTTAAGAACACACCAATTCTAAAGATAGTAATGATTTGGGAAATCTTACTTTAATAATATATCACTTATATATGAATTACAAATCCACATTTTAAAACCACAGATAACATTCAACCCTTCCCCCCTTCTGCCTAATGCCAGTTTCCATAGCAACAGTTCATGGAACATTAAAGTGAACTAACAGGTCACAAGTTCACCATATCTTCAAGTTCAGCACAGGACCTTACAAATACAAACAGCAGGTGTGGTTGACATGTGCAAAATATCACCTGATCCTATCTACTGTAGTTTCTAACATTTTTTAATAAACCAATAAGAAACATTCTTTTTAAAGAAAGTAATATGCACCCTATGTTTGAATGTACAATATTCTTAAGCAGCCTATCAATTCTCTACTTTTTAAAACACAACATCTTGTCTACCATTTTAGATACCTCTCATTCTACCTACTGATTACCTCAGCTACAGACACCTTTTCATTACTTCCACACATCCCTTCAAGATGCTTACAGTACGGATTGTTGGACACAGCTATGTTTTCTGGTGCAAAAGGTATGCTGAATGCAGAGGTATTGACAAAGACCTAGCTTTGCAAAATGTGGATATTAAATGGATTGTACAGAGAGGATTAAAATGGCACCAATTGTTGCCTTTGGTTAAAATCTTTTTTCATCTCCAACCTCCTGACCTCATGATTGTGCACTGTGGTGGCAATGACCTAGGCACATTGACTGGGGTAGGTCTGGAAATGCTAATGAAGGACACCTTTGCACAGTTGATGTTGCTTTTGCCTCAAGCTGTCTTTGTATACTCTAACATATGCCAAAGACAGAAATGGAACTGGTCAAATCAATTTTGTCCACAGTTCGAGAAAGCTAGGAAGAATGTTAATAAAGCTGTTTCGGCATACCTCAGAGATCATAGAATGGGGTCCATTTACAACAACAATCTACGTTTTGATATGAACGATATCTACAGAAGTGATGGAGTGCATTTCACAGATCAAGGAAACAGAGTTTTCCTCAACAACCTAAAGCTGTGCATCCGCACTTACATGTAGTTACAACAAACTCATTATAAAAACAAGGGCTCTTTTAGAGCCACCTTATATCCCAACAGTTAATTTTACTGTTATAAAACATACAGATTCTTTTTTTCTTTTAGATTTGCTTGGAGTCGTGAACCCACCGCGTTCACACCGGGGGCCGCGCTGGACACTATGGAGTCGTAACTCCAAGCATGTTAGAAAAAAAAAATGCCCCCTATTTTTAATAGTTAAATTATGCCTCGGGGACCCCAACCCCCGAGGCTCACCCATTTCTTATTCTTTTTTTTTTAAATAAAGGGAGGGGGCCACGAGGCCTTCCTCTCCTGGGCCAACTCTGGCCCTGAGGACCCACCCCATCCCCTGGGGCCGGCCCTCAAATTGGGGACTGTGGGGGGAGCCCCAATGCCCCCACGGTCCCAGCCAGCTCCCCTTGCACAAAAGTAATCTGCTTTGCTTTTTGGAAGCGAGAGCTCACTTCCAAAAAGCAAAGCAAGGTTTGAAATGACAGGGCGGGAGCCGTGCTCCCACCCTACCATCGCAAACAGCAATGTCCTGGGGGTGGGCACCCCGGGACATTGCAGGAGCCGGCCCTGGGGGTGGTGGTCCCCAGGGCCATCGAGGGCTCCAGGAGGGGACCCACGCAGCCCCCCTCCCTTCAAGTACAAAGGTGGTGGTCCCCAGGACTTGGGGGTGCCTAAGAGGCCACCCATTAATAAACAAAGCCCCGGGGAGGTGGTGGTCCCCGGGGCTTGGGGGACCCGCGAGGCCCTTCCCATTAATTAAGAAAGCCCCAGGGAGGTGGTGGTCCCTGGGGCTTGGGGAGGGCCCCTTGAGGCCCCCTCATTAATGAAGTAAGCCCTGGGGAGGTGGCGGTACCCGGGGCTGCAGGGGCCCCGCAGGCCCCCACTAATTAACCACACATTGCCCCCGGGACCTGGCCCACCCGGGGGCTTATGAAAAATGAAGCGCAGGAGCCCGCGCTTCGTTTTCTTTTTTTTTCTCATCCGGATTTGCGCTCCCAGCGCGAATTTGGCCGATTTCTTTTTTAAAAAAAAAACTTTTTGGGGGCCTGGGGTGAGCAGGCCTAGGGGGTCAGGGTGTTTCTACCCTGCCCCCTTTTCTTGTATTTTAACATTATTTTAACTGTTTTCTTGTGACTCAGTTACCGAGTCACAAGATGGCTGCCAATACATTCTGGTTTGGAGTGTTGGCAGCCAATCAGAAGTCAGCTCATGCTCGGGAGAGTTCGCGAATCCTCCTCGGTGCTCAGATATCGATATTTTTTTATTTTGAATTTCTCTGCAACTATTGAATGGATTTACACCATTTAAAAAACCGCACGCTTTCTAGACCAAGACCTACCAAGACCTACCTTTTTGCCAAATTTGATGTAATTCCATTCAGCAGTTCAAGCTGTAGCTTTGTTTAAAGTTCCTAAGGAAATTAACATGGAGAAAACGCGTTTAAAAAAAATTCGCGAATATTCCTTAAACGGCGCCAAAGATATTGGCAAAAGAAAAAACGCTTTTCCTATGGCAACTAGGGGGCCTATTATGATGGCGAGCGGATCGCCACCGGCCGGCAGTGGCGATCTGCCCGCCATCATACCACAATTCACCCCCGCCATATTACTATGGCAGGGGGTACCGTGCGGGCGGAAAAGACCCACAATATGGTGGCGGTGCCTCGCAGGCACCGCCATCCATATTATGATGTGTGCGGTGGGTATGCCTTTCCATGGCGGAGACCCCGCCATGGAAAGGCATACGGTAAATCACATTGGGGCCCGTTGTGGGCCCCAGGGGGGTGGGGGGGTGGGGGGCTGGGTGGCTGCACTTGGTTGCCATGCACAAGGTGGCAGGCACCACGCGGTGCCTGTCACGTTGTGCATGGCAATGCACGACATGCCACTTTAACATTGCTGCGGGTGCTGCTTACAGCACCGCCTGACGCAATGTTAGAGTCCAGAATGCGCCCGCCAGTGTGGCGGGCACATCCTAATTGGCCTCACGGGACCGCCGCACCTCTAGCGGTTGGTCCCGTTTTCCGTTACGGTGGCGGGCGGACACAGTCTGCCCGCCATCGTAATAGGCCCCTAGGTCCTAACTAAAACTACCTACTGGCGACCGCCAGTAGGTAATAAATATATATATTATATATATATCAGTGATGTCATCAGTGATGTCATTTGAGATGTCTTCAGTGATGTCATCAGTGATGTCACTGACCATGTCATGAATGATGTAATATGTGACGTCATCAGCAGTGCATTGCGGGGGCGCGAGTTATAGTTAGCTGAACTAACTATAACGGGGGAATTTCTATGGTTTTGTACGAGTGAAATGTCCAACTAACTATAACGTCCCTGAAACCTATGTTTTTTTCAGTGAATTTGTAAGGTTTTTTAAATGCTAATTTCTGACTATAACGTGCCTGAAACCTATGGTTTTTTCAGTGAATTTCAATGGTTTTTAAATGCTAATTTCTGACTATAACGTGCCTGAAACCTATGGTTTTTTCAGTGAATTTCAATGGTTTTCTAAATGCTAATTTCTAACTATGCCTACAAAGGTAGGACATGTGAAGAAAGAAGAAGAAAAGCGCAGAAAGAAGCAAGACAAATGCAGAAAGAGGCAACAGAAGTCCAGAATGACGAAGAAAAGTGCAGGAAGAAGAAGAGATGTGCAGAAAGAACCAACAGAGGAGCAGAAAGTCCTCCTGTGCCCCCAACTTTATGCTGATGGGTACTGGTGGTAACTGACTCTGACTAACCAGGCCTAGAGCCAGTCCTATGCTAAAAAACACTTAGAATACAGTGAAAACACCTATATACACTAGGGAACACTATGCGTTGGGGTACCCCTGTGATTAGCATGACCTCCTCTGTCTTTGCCATGAGTTAATGCCTGGGTCATTGCATGAGTACATGAGTAGTGACTGGATGATTAGAGTGCTATAATGAGAGTGCATGGTGATTTTATAAGTGCTTGGGTTTTGGCGCAGTGATTGGATAAGCACATAGGATTGGCTGGGTGATTGGAGGACTACATAGGTAGTACCAGGGAGATTACTGGACTGCATAGGTGGTCCTCAATGGATTGCAGCAGTGCATGTGTTAGTGACTGGGTCATTGCATGACTACATGGGTAGTGACTGGATGATTAGAGTGCTGCAAGGACAGTGCATGGTGATTTTATAACTGCTTGGGTTTTGGCAGAGTGATTTGATAAGTACATAGTGCTGGCTGGGTGATTAGAGGAGTGCATGGGTAGTGACAGAGGGACTTCTGAAGTGCATGGGTACTACCTGGGTAATTGGAGGAGTGAATCAGTAGTGTGTAGGTGGTTAGAGGTCTGCATGGGAAGTGCTTAGGGGATTGTAGCAGTGCATGTGTTAGTGCCTGGGCCATTCCATGAGTACATGGGTACTGACTGGAAGATTAGAGTACTGCAAGGAGAGTGCATGGTGAATTAAGTGCTTGGGTTTTGGTGGAGTGATTGGATAAGTACATGGTGCTGGCTGGGTGATTGAAGGAGTGCATGGGTACTGATAGGGCGATGGCTGGACTGCATGGGTAGTGCTCAGGGTATTGTAGCAGTGCATGTGTTAGTGCATGGGTCATTGCATGAGTGTATGGGTACTGACTGGATGATTAGAGTACTGCAAGGAGAGTGCATAGTGAATTTATAAGTGCTTGGGTTTTGGCGGAGTGATTGGATAAGTACACACATGTCACATCAGTCCCGCCCCCTCCCTTCACCACTGTGCAAACGCGCCCCCTGGCAGGTTTTAAGTTGGGGGATTAATTCCCCTTGAATCCTGAGGGTCCCTGGGGGCCAACTAGCCCACCAGGTACCTCCAGTAAGCGCCACAGAGCTGCGTTACAGAGAGGTGGTTCAAGGCCACGCCCCTTTTTACACCTCTCTGCAATGCAGCTCTGTGGCACTTACTGCAGGTACCTGGTGGGCTAGTTGGACCCAAGGGACCCTCAGGATTCAAGGGGACTTAATACCCCAACTTACAACGCGGCAGACAGACAAATGTGCAAACGCGCCCCGTGGCGCGTTTTAAGTTGGTTTGCTGAGTGCTGCAGGGAGGAAGCGGGGCCTAACCGCGATGCCGGCTCTCTTTTTATTTTATTTTATTTTACAAGGGGGGTTGTGTGGGCCCCCTTCTTTTACATTAATTGTGGCCCTGGGGACCCCATCCCCCATGGCCTGCTCTTTTCTTTCTCTTATAAAAAAAGAACGGGAAGGGGGCCACGTGGCCCCCCTCCCGAGGCCATTTTCGGCCCCAGGGACCCCATCCCCCGGGGCATGGCCAGTATTTCTTGTTTTTTTTTCATTTATTTGGAGGGGGGCTGCGTGGCCCACCTCCTTAGGCCATTTATGGCCCCGGGGACCCCATCCCCCGGGGCCGGCCTTTCCTTTTTTTTTTATACATTTTTTAAGGGGAGGGGGGCCGCGTGCCCCTCTCCCGGGCCACTTCTGGCACCGGGGACCCCATCCCCCGGGGCTGGCCCTCTCTGTTGGGAACCGTGGGGTTAGCCCCAATGCTCCCACGGTCCCTCCGGCTCCCCGCCTCCTGCAGGAGCCGGCATTGCTTTTCCACAGGGGGAGCTGCTGACATGCAGCTCCCCGTGTGGATAAGCAATCTGGTTTGGATTTTGGAAGCGAGAGCAAGAAACCTGCTCTCGCTTCCAAAATCCAAACCAGAGTTTGCTATGACAGGGCGGGAGCCGCGAGGCTCCCGTCCTGCCATAGCAAACAGCAGTGTCCCGGGGGTGGGCACCCCGGGACACTGCAGGAGCCGGCCCTGGGGGGTGGCAGTCCCCAGGGCCATAAAGGGCTCCACGAGGGGGCCCCCCTCCCTACAAGTGCAAAGCCCCGGGGAGGTGGTGGTCCCCGGGGCTCAGGGGTCCATAACAGACCCCCAAATTTAAATATACAGTGCTTCGGGGAGGTGGTGGTCCCCGGGGCACGTGGGGAGGCTTGTGCCCTCCCCACACATTTTTTTATTATTAAACTGAGCTCCGGGGAGGTGGCGGTCCCCGGGGCTGCGGGGGGGGGGATTGGGCCCTCCCCACGCTTTTTTTATTTTTTATTATTAAACAGCCCCGGGGAGGTGGCAGTCCCCGGGGCAGTGTGGGGTGGATTGGGGCCCCCCACACATTTTTTCAGTGCCCCCGGGACCTGGCCCACCCGGGGGCTTCAATACAACGAAGCGCGGGAGCCCGCGCTTCGTTTTTTTTTTGTTTCTCGGCCGGATTCGCGCACCCAGCGCAAATTCGTCCGATTTTTTTTTTTTTAAAAAAATGCTTTTTTTGGACCCTGAGCAGGCCTAGGGGGTATGGGTATTTCTACCCTGCCCCCTTTTCTTGTTTTTCGCGTTTGTTTTTCTCTTTTCTTGTGACTCGGTTCTACCGAGTCACAAGATGGCTGCCAACACTTCCTGCTTTGGAGTGTTGACAGCCAATTAGAATAAAGCTTGTGGTCGGGAGTGTCCGCGGATCCTCCGTGCCTCTAGATATCGAAACTTTTATTTTTTGATTTTCTCAGCAACTACTGAA
This sequence comes from Calotriton arnoldi, assembly GCA_963921515.1. Taxonomy (NCBI): domain Eukaryota; kingdom Metazoa; phylum Chordata; class Amphibia; order Caudata; family Salamandridae; genus Calotriton; species Calotriton arnoldi. Next base: position 559,485 of record CAWUFW010005876.1, read on the forward strand.
CGGATTTACACCATTTAAAAAAAGGGCTCTTTCTGAACCAAGGGCTACCTTTTTGCCAAATTTGGTGTAATTCCGTTCAGCAGTTCGAGCTATATCCGTGTCTAAAGTTTCCTATGGAAAATAACATGGAGAAAACACGTTTTGGGACCCCCTTTTTTCTCGGCCCTTGCTTGTCGAATCAACCCGAAACTTTCAGGATAGGAGCTGACCGGAGCGGGCCACAAGTTTTGAAAATTTCGCAAAGATTCGTCTACCGGCGCCAAAGTTATTGGGAAAAGAAAAAACGCTTTTCCTATGGAAACTAGGTCCTTACTAAAGCTATCTACTGGTGACCACCAGTAGATAATATATATATATATATATATATATATATATATATATATATAGTTATATGTGTGTGTGTGTGTATATATATATAAATATTGCATGTGTTAGTGACTAAACAGCAGAAATTTATGTATCAGTGTGTCAGTTGGTATGTAAGCGGCTGCATGGGTTAGTGAGTAGCTACTTGACTATCTATATGGGTTATTAAATGGTTGTCTGTGTATCTGTATGGGTGCCTGAGTGTCTGTGTGGGTGGGTGGGGGGGTGACTCCATACATAGATGTGTGAATGGGTGATTCGCTGGGTGTATGGGTTCAACAGTGCGTCTGTGAAGGGCTGTATGGGTGGGTGAGTGTGTGTATAGGTGTGTTGGCGAGTGAATGGATGTCTCAGTGGTACATGTGTGAGTAACTACATATGTGAAAGGCAGTATATGTGAGTGTTGGACTATATAAATGACTATATGCGAGAGTGAGTGATTGTGACAGTGGCTGTATGGATGAGTATGTGCTTATGCCAGTGATTGTATAAGAGAGTAAGTATGTGTTAGTATCTGTATGAATAAGTGAGGTGGTGTGTGTATAACTGTGTAGGTGAGTAAATGGCAGTGTGATTGATTATTTGCATGACTGACTATGTGTGTGAGTAACTCTATGGGTGAGTGGCGTTGTGTGAGTGTCTGTATAGGTGTATGAGTACATATGATAGGGCTGTATTGATGAGTGACTGCATGTATGCATGACTGTATGGCTGAATGAGTTGATATGTGTGTAGTCCTAGGAATTGGAGAGTGGGTATGTAGTAACTGGTATTGGTGTGTCTATGGTTTCGAGAATGGCAGTCTGTATTTTATAGTGGGCGTATCAAAGGTTATATTAGGGTGTGAGGAGGTGCATCAGATTATCACATGGATGATGTAATCAGTGATGTCATTTGAGATGTCATCAGTGATGTCATCAATGATGTCACTGACCATGTCATGAGTGATGTAATATGTGACGTCATCAGCAGTGCATTGCGGGGCCCCCAGTTATAGTTAGCTCAACTAACTATAACTGCCGAATTTCTCTGGTTTTGTACAAGTGAACTGTCCAACTAACTATAACTTAAATGCTAATTTCTAACTATAACGTCCCTGAAACCTATGTTTTTTTCAGTGAATTTCAAAGGTTTTTTAAATGAAAATTTCTAACTATAACGTCCCTGAAACCTATGGTTTTTTTCAGTGAATTTCTAAAGTTTTTTAAATGCTCATTTCTAAGTATAATGCCCCAAAAATATTTTTTCTTAGTTTTCTAATTGTTATAAAAATAATTTAATATTTTCTATTTTCTAAAAGATAAATATACATTTTTATTTCTTTTTTTATTAAAAAAGTGGATTCATGTACCGATCGTGTACCTGTCTCGGTGGGTGGGCGAATCCAAGCCGCCATATTGGTTAAGTCGTGTAGGATGCGCGCTCAGAAGCGACGGGTGCGCAAATTTCCGCCCCGTGTAACGTCATGTACGTAGTGCCGGAGGTAACGCCGGGTGCGCGAATCCATCGCAAATCTGTAAGTTTTAAAAGTATATGTATATAAATTTAATATGCATATTATAGCAAGAGATTGTTTAATCTATTTATAAAAATCATATATTTGTAACTGGAATAAAGATAAATTATTGATAAAAATATTTTTACGGAATCGTGAGGGGTGCACGCTGGTTGCGCGCTGGGTGCCGAATCCATGTGACTTCAAAAGAAAGAATTTAATTGGTTAAGAAGCTTTTTAATCTAGAAGTTACAGCACCCCACCCAAATTTCTCATTCCTTCAACAGCAGTGGCAGGAGACACAACTCGCTTGTTGTATTTTTTGGTGTTTTTTTTTTTTTTTAAGAAACAAGAAAAATGGCATCTTCAAACCCACCAGATGACATCCTTGGTGAAGAAGATGAGTTGGAGGAACCAACAAAAAGAAGAAAAGAAAGTATCGTGTGGGCCTTCTTCACTTTCCCAGATGGAGAAAAGAAGGTCAACGCAAGAAAGGTGACCTGCAGCATTTGCAAGCACATATTATCTCGGGGTTCCGAAAAAAAATACACGTGCGGTACTTCTTCTATGCTGAAGCACCTGCAAACTATTCATCCTCATCAGCTAGCATGGGAGCAACGAAGACGAGAGCTGGAACAACAAGCCCAACAAGATGATCAACAAGCAGGACCTAGTACATCAGCTGGTACTAGAAGTTCTAGCAGAGGACCTGATATTCGGCCAGAGTTTGATGGTCTTGAGAAAATATGCATGAAGTGTAAAAAACTTTTTTGTTGTGGTGAGCAGTCTATCGACGCAATTGTTTTTGCTGGAAGAAGCCACCATTGTTAATTTTTTTTTGCAATGATTTTTTAATTGCAAAAAGTTACAGAAAAGTTTTTCAGTTTTTTTTGCTGTTTGCTCGTTTTTAAAAAAAAACACCCCAAAAAATATAAAAGTTTTATGAAACACAAAAAAATTATAAAACAAAAAAATAAGCAAAAAAATGATTCTTGTTAGAACCGCCTATTTTGTTAAAAAAAGACAAATTTGTATGTGTTGTATGAAGAAGTGCATGGATGATACCTGAGTGATTACATGTGTGCATGGGTAGTGCCTGGATGATTGGAGGAGTGCAAGGATAGTGCCTGAGCGATTGGAAGAGTGCATGTGTAGTCCCTGGGTGATTGCATGACTGCAAGGGTAATGTCTGGGGACCTCATTTATGAGGTTTTGCCGTAGGGCAGTGCAGCAGGCCTTCCTCCTGCGCTGCCCTATGGCAAAAGAAAAGGACAGGAATGCGCCGTATCTATAACATACGGCGCATTCCTGTCCTTTTCCCCTGCGCCGGCGCACAATGGGCTGCCGTGCGCCAACGCAGGCACCTTTGCACCATGCAGCACACATAGAAAGAGGAAAAATGAGGAGAAATAAAAAAGATATTTCTCCTTGTTGCGCCTCCCTGACGCCTCCCCTAGGTAGGTGTAAGCTTTTGGCACTGCCTCAGATTTACGAATTCTTGTAAATCTGAGGCAGTGTGAAAAAGCCATGGATGTTGCTGGGAAAGCCCCCAGCAACACCCATTGCATGCCCCTTTAACGCAGAACACTGTGTTAAAGGGACTGATATTTATCAGGCAGCATTATGCCAAAAAAAGTGGCTTAGTGCTGCCTGATAAATATTACGCAGGCTCCTGCGCCACAGAACGTTACAAAAAGTAAAGCTCTGGAGGCGCAAGGGGCCTCATAAATGAGGCCCTGGGTGAATAGAGGAGTGTATGGGTAGTGCCTGAGTGATTAGATGAGTGTATACACAGTGCCTGGGTGATTTTATAAGTGCATGGGTAGTGGCTGGGTGATTGCGTAACTGCAGGGGTAGTGCCTGAGTTATTGAAAGAGTGCATGGCTAATGCCTGTGTGATTGCATGAGTCCTGGGGTAATGTCTGAGTGATTGAAGGACTGCATGGGTAATACCTGAGTGCATGGAAGAATTCATGGGTAGTGCCTGGATGCATGTAGGACTGCATGGGTAGTTCCTGGGTGATTGAAGGAGTGCATGGATAGTGCCAGGATGACTGAAGGAGTGCAAGGGTAGAGCCTGGGTTATTACATGAGTGCATAGGTACTGCCTGAGTGATTGTATGACTACATGGGCACTGCCTCAGTTATTGAAGGAGTACATTGATAATGTGTAAGTGATTGCATGAATGCAGGAGTAATGTCTAGGTGAATGGAGGAGTGCATAGGTAGTGCCTGAGTGGTTAGACTAGTGTATAGGTAGTGCCTTGGTGATTTTATAAGTGCATATAGTGCCTGGGTGAATGCAGGAGTGCATGGATAGTGCCAGGATGACTGGAGGACTGCAAAAGTAGTGCCTAGGTTATTCCATGAGTGTATAAGTAGTGCCTGGGTGATTGCATCACTGCAGGGTTAGTGCCTGAGTGATTGAAGGAGTGCATGGCTATTGCCTGTGTGATTGTATGAATGCAGGGATAATATCTGGGAGATTGAAGGAGTGCATGGATAATGCCTGAGTGCATGGAAGACTGCATGGGTAGTGCCTGTCTGCATGTAGGACTGCATGGGTAGTTCCTGGGTGATTGGAGGAGTGCATGAGTAGTAGGAGGGTGATTGCATAAGTGCAGGAGTAGTACGTGGATGATTGGAAGACTGCATGGATAGTGCTTGGGTGATTGCATGAGTGCATACATAGTGTCTGCATGTTTTTAGAAGTGTATGAATACTGCCTAGGTAATTATATGAATAAAGCAGTAGTGCCTGGATTATTAGAATACTGCAAGGGTAGTGACTGGCTGATTAAAAGACTACATGGATAGTACATGGCTGATTTCAGGAGTGCATAGCTAATGCCTAGGTGAATCGAGGAGTGCATCAGTAGTGCCTGGGTGATTGGAAGAGTACATATGTAGTGTCTGGGTAATATTATAAGTATATGAATTCAGGCTAGGTGAATCAACAAATGCTTGGATATTGTTTGGGTGATGGCAAGAGTGTGAGAATAGTTCCTAATTATATACATCAGTGCATGGGTAGTATTCGAAAAAATGAATGAGTGCAATAAAAGTGACTGTAAACATTACTTCATATTATTTTACTTATTACATTATTTCATCTTACCTTCTTTTTTAAAGTACAAACCAAACTCAGTGAAACTATTTTATAGTTGTTTTGTTCAAAACTGATTTTAAAATCTTCTCAAGGTTTACTATTACTTTCGGTAATAAAAAGAAGAAAAACTGTTATTACATATAATATTATGGTTTTAAGAACACAACATAATTTTACAATTAGATAACATATTCAGTTTCCCTTTTTGCTGTTCTCAGATTCTATTGAATTTCACTATACACGGTGATTTCAATGTAGATCATCATATAACAGCAGGGAAAAAAATACAATCAATGAGATTGTAAAAAAAACAACAAATCTGCGTCGAAAACATTTAGACCAAATTCAACTATATGTTTACCTATCTACAGTTTGTAATTTACATTCTTCAACTACATTAAATCATTTATTTCTCTAAAGTATATTTTCTAAAATATACACTCTCTTTTACATCGCGTGTAATGTAAAGATCAAATATATCAACTAGTTCCTTCAAACACAATTTTGCAAATGCAATAATAAATAGCACAAACTATAATCCAAACAGAAATTGTTGACATCTTCCCAATATGCCGAATATTGTTTCCAATTGCATTTGCATTGGAAATATCCAAAAATAAACTCGTTAATGCATGTTCACATCTTCCCAATCGGCCGAATGATGTTTTCAAAATTTTGGTATCAAAAATATCAGATAAGAATTTGGTAATTCATAAGGCAACCTACATTTGAATTGCAAATGTGCATCATTGCAATATGTCCATCCTTTATTGCACTTTAAATACACAGTATAGTGTCCAGATATTGTAGTAGGTCCATGATGAAAAATAATAGCCACTGATTTAAACGTTCTTCCTGAAATAGATACTTGACTTGCCACAACATTTTTAATTTTGGTTTCCAATTTTCTTCCATCTGCTGTACAACGTTGTAGCATTAAAATGACATATTGACCAAATTTTCTATAAATAATGTTGACAACATTTCTGATTTGCAATGAGAACATTTCATATCTTGATTAGCTGTTTTTACTAATTTGTTAAAAGACACTGATTTGCAATCTGGTATTGGCAAATATATGAATCGTTCAGTGTCTATTTCAGTGGTAGAAGAAAATGAACACTATTCACATGTATGATCCCATCTGTAACGTACTCCAAACAAATGTTCAATTTGTATTCCTTCATCTTCCAATACTGCAAGCATAAACATAAGAAATGCTTGTGCATCTTGTTGTACATTAAGTGTAAATTTTGAAGAACCAGTACATATATCCAAAAGATGCCGTATGCCAGAAACAGTATGGTTTTTAGTTTTATCAGTTTTCAACTTTTCAAAAATATAATGTAACAAAGAACAGAATCTTTTTTCTCGATTTTCCATAATTTGATGATGAAGATCCTCTAGATAAAACACAACGTTCACAATTACATTAGCACAGCAGTTGATTCCTGAACTATTTTCTAACTGGTATCCTACAATTTCATCAACAGTGTCCATTTTCATTTTCTTTGCAGTTTCATCATTCTCTTGAATTGTTTTCTTTGTTCCAACCTCACTAGAATGTTTGTCATATTATCGTTTTGGACATAGTACACATTTTTCATATATGGGATATTCACCTAAGTTAGGAGCATACAGTCTTCTTAACCGATTATACTCTCTTACACAATTTGCATCAGCACTAACCTTTTTCTCATCAAAATCAATCAAATACAAACCAGATAATGTTCTTACTCGAGACAATGCAACATATGCCATGCCTTCTTTAAACACTGTAGTTCCAATATTTACCAAAGCACTGCCTACACTTAAACCTTGAGATTTATGAATGGTTACTGCATGTGCTAAAGAAAGAGGAAACTGTTTTCTACGAACATACAAGTCTTTCACAAGCAGAAAACGAACAGCACAACGTCCAATCTGTTTTACCTCTTCAATCTGATCAAATTTAACCTTCAAAAATTCAATTCCATCTCTCTTCTCATAATTAACAAAATCAACAACTTTTCCCATTGCTCCATTTACTAAACCTCTTTCTACATCAAAATTACGCCATAAAATTACCCGACAGTTTACTCATACATATAAAGTCTTTTCTAAACCTACAGTCTTAGATACATATTTCTCCAGAGAATCCAACTTTAACTGTAATTTCTCTGAGAGAATAGTAACTCCTTCGTGTTCCATTTTATCAATGGCTTCCATTGTCACTATTGGTTGTTTTTCCAATTTCAAAAGTTCTTGATTGAATGTAGAACACTCGTGCAGTGTTGGCATTAGACAAACTATAGACTTTTTTTCTTCAATTTTTTTGTACATTATTTCAGGTGCAATGTTTTCATTTGGAAACAAGTTTGTTAGTAGCCGACTTTGTAAAGTTTCTTTGCCATGTTTTGTCAAAACACCAATTCTTATATCTTGAAGAATTTTTCCATAATGTTCATCATTTGCTTGTCGCATATTCTCAATAAGTTCTTTATATTCAAAATGAGACCAAATGTTTACATTTCCAATACTTCCCAAAGATTTCCTAGTATCTTCATGGACAAGTGTTTTAAAAACAGGTTGCCCTTTCACAGGAGTAAGTTGTAGTAGGTCGCCAAATGCAATTACATGTTTTCCTCCAAATAGAACATCATAATCTGTTTTTAAAATCTTTTGCATTCTCAAGTGTACAAAGGCAAGCATTAAGTTTGAGACCATCCTCACCTCATCAATGATCAGAAGTTTCCTTTTCTTTAGTACTCTTGAAACTTCCTAACAAGCTTCTCCAGATAGCTTGAGATATTCCAATTTATTTTCATGTTGAACTGGTAGCATGAGTAATCGATGTAAAGTAATCCCTTTAATGTTGTGTGCTGCTAATCCAGTTGGAGCTGTTACAACACAAGATAAATGTAATGCAGTAGTTTTGTGTAGATAACTGGTCAAAACTTTAATTAAAAAACGTTTTCCTGTTCCAGCTTCACCACTAATGTGCATTCGAATAGGTTTAAATGATGTACATTGGCATTCTTTTTTTTCATGTAGCAAACCATGCTGAATCTGTAGTGTCACTTGCTGATATATTTCTTTTTGTTCAGTATTCAGTTGTTCTTCCAACTTTCTCAAATCAGTAACATCCTGTTGTGCTTGTTGCATTGTCGTTTCTACTTCACTCATGGGTATTGCTGCTTCATTTTCAAGAATTGGTTGTCCTAGAGGATCTTGACTTAGTGGAGCAGAACTCTGACTATCTTGAGAAATGTCTCTAGCTATTTCAGCTGCAATAGTAGTTTCCTGTTCAATCTCTTCATTTAACATTTGTAGACAAGTAGGAAAAGTTGTGCATTGAATGTTATCTTTACATGCATTAAAAGAATCTTCATAGCAATCAAACTCTCCAAGTAATTCCGCTTCACTACGCCAAGGCTTGAAAAGTTGCAGAAGTGCTAAATAGAAATATTCTCTCTTATCTGGAGTTTCGAAACTGAGTTTTCTGTGATTAATAAGATTTCCTTTGGCATGTTTTACCAAACATCCTTCATATCCAATTACTGCATATTTTTCTTCATTAATATTTTCTGAAACATTTCTCTTAAAGCTGTAATGTTGCAGTACTTCATACAGACATATGTTTTCAAGATGTGGACTTCTTCTAGGATAGGACATATCCAACATATTCGTTTTAACAATATCTGTACTTTCTGGTTCATTCAATGCTAAGTATTCAATTTCTTGTACAGATTTCAATACTCGATTTCGTGTTGCAGCAAGACCTAGACTTACCCAAATGATTCCTCTAGACTTTGAATAAAAACTTGCAGAGGTCAACCGATCCGAACATTCGTACGATCCAATCTCTCGATGGGAAAGCATCTTCAAACTAAAGCTGTACAATTTGTTACTAAGAGTCGTCTCTTGTGAAATTTCTTCCCGCATTTCTTTCAACTCCGTCTTTTTAGATTTGGTTATATATGACGTAACATAGCGAACAAAAGCAATCAAATTATCTGCAACATACTGGATATCCATATTTGCATTCCACATCGTCATAATCACTGCATTGTAGTCATTAATATACTTTTAATTTTTCAGTTCTTTTTATGTTGTAAGTATTCTTCGGAGATTTTCGAGTTATAGTATTCTTTACTGCCGATATGAAACTGTTGACTCTTCCTTTTGAAATTACTGGACGTGGGAATCCAAAATGACATTTTGTATAAAACTTTCCCTCTGACTTGTATTTCCGTTGACAATATTTCCCACATCGATGACTTTGAAACCGTAAAACTTGCTGTCTCAAGTTGTTTTCTCCTCCTTGTTTTGGTATGGCACAGGTAACATATTTTTCAAAGAAAGACAAAACACTTTCATCAGTATCAGTTCCAAATTTTGGTGCATTCTTGATCCATAACAGCATGTGAATAATAGGTGCACCTCTGGCTTGGTACTTCTTTCTCCAAAAGAAATCAATAACTTCTCCAAGAGGTGGATTATTTTTATTGCAGATAAAAGACATCATAGCTTGAAACCTATGATTAAAATATCTGCACACATTTACAGGATCCAAAGAACACAGTTCTCCAGCTGTCTTCAATTCAATGTTTTTTACATTTGAATTTGCTTCTCGTAGAAATTGAAGTAAATCGTCCCATGCATATTGAGCACAGCTAAGCGTAACAAACCATGTAGGGGTTCTTAAGTGCCTTAACATACATTTAAGTTCTCCGTGATGACGATACCAGTACTCATTAGAAGCACGTTGACAAGCCATCAAATTAATTAACTGAGATTATAAATGATCATCTCTTTGTTTAACTTTGTCCAAAAATTCCTTTGCAGAAAGATGTGTAAGATGAACTCCTGTTTTTAATATGTGGTTCACTGCATATGAAAGTCCAGACAAGTCACTTTCAAACAGAAGATGAAATAAATATGGAACACACTGTCGAAATCTTGGATCCTCTGAGTACAATCTTGTTCTACGGTATTCTGAAGCTGGAATCTGTACTGGTCGTTCATCATATTGTCCACCTTTTCCAGTAGGGAAGAGCTGTGGAAAACAACGGGCTTCTAATCTTTTTTCCCAAACACTCCTTTCGCTTTCTTCATTTGGAATAATTCAATAGTGTTTCCAATTACTTCTTTTGAATTTAGAGGACGTATACTGTAATGTTCGTAAATTTCTTCACTCCTGGACTTGTCCACTTTTTCTATTTGGCCAGTTGAAATTTCTCTATCATCTTCTAAAGATATTTCTTCTTCTTCCACATATACATTTTTATAATAAATACTGTTTTGTATAAGATATAATGTAGCTTTTTGAAGTTTGGTGACATCTGCTAACTCTTGCCATATTTTCTGACTCTTTATTGGTACACCGTTAACTAGAATAACTACAGGTTCACTTTCCTCACTCTCTACACAAACAGTTTCAATATTTTTCTTAAAATCTAAAGGTAAATACACAACTCTTCCTTTTAAACCTCTTTGTAAATCTGTTGGAGGCAGCTTACCTGTTTTAGGCTCCTTACGAACTATAGCCTGAAACGGGTGCACAGATTGAATAAGAATGGACTCATATGTATTTAAATCTACCAGTTCAGAAGGAATACCTACCAACTCTAGGATATTATGTACAGCTCTAGCTGGCATTTTGTTCTCTTCTAATTTGTTGTAACAATATTTCCAAATACTTTGATCACTACCCAACTCAAAATGACCTTCCACCAACAAATAAGCACCAAATTGCTCCCACTTATCATTGTTTTCCTTTTCACTTTTTAAATACACATCAACATTCCTAGTTTGACTTCTATAGTGAGTACGTCGACAACAAATACAAACATAGTTTTTTTTTCACAACAAACTACCTTAAACTTTGTAATTTCTTCTACAAACTTCTCAGTAGTACTATCTTCCACCTCTTCTTCAACACCTACACTTATGAAACTCTCACTTTCTCTACACTCCTCTTCAGGACCAAAGAAACGAAACTGTATATCATCACAAACTTTTTTACGTCCTATACTGAACCATGCAAAAGAGCAGTATTTATTTCACTCGAAGATAATGCAGGACTTTTTACATAGTACAATCTTCTTACTAACTTCCGCATTTCTGAGCGATGTACTGCTAACATTCTCAAATAATGAAAAATACTTTGACACACTTTTCTAGAAAGACAAGCCAGAGAATGACCCTGCAAGCCAGTATATTTTCTCACTTTACAAAGATCTAGTCCTTGCAACATCTTAATCTTCTGTTTAACACTTTTTTTTACCATACTCTTGTAAGAAATTTCGTAAAATATCAATACATTCCTGTTGTATACTACAAATACTACTACAATCCCACATATACACTGGAGCTTGTGAACGTCTCCCTTGAACTCCTTCAACTATTACTTCTGCCACATTTCTAGCAACCATCTTTTCTTTTTCAATTGGACAACCGTTTTTAACTTCATAAGAACGACCACTGGTATCAACTGCGTGAACTAATGTATTTTGTTGAAAATAGCTTTCTTCATTAAAAAAAGGTTCAGTACTAGAAGTATGCTTCCATTCACCCAAAAACGTTTTGCAAACGTTAGCTATATTAACCAGTCTCTTTCTTTTACTTTTCTCCTTCATAAATTGCATTGTTTTATTCAATGTTTTCATTCTCTTCAATACTAATATAAACAATCTTCTTTTCAATTCAATAGCGTTTTCGACTACACTTTCAATCTGTTGTTTTTCCTTGTAGAAGGCGGATCTTTTTTATATTTTTTGCAATCTTTCAATACATTTTGTAGTATTCTACTTTCATACATTAGTTTCCTAATGTCCTTATATTCTTTCAGCCTTCTTTCAGCATAGATTGTTTTCCCATAACCTGATTTTCCATTAATTTCTCCTTTTTTCATTTCCTTTTCCTTGTTTCTACAACTTTTCTTTCTGTTTTCCCCATTTTCAAAATTCTTTCCAGTCCTTAAAATTCTTTTAACAAATTCTTTAGTTCTCTTACCAGAAGATTTTTTCTTCAATGTCACATGGTGTAGTTCATCTAATTTCTGCTTTTCTCTCTCCTTTAAATAGTACTGTTTTTTTTGTTGTCTTTTCTTTTCAAATGTTCTTGTCATACTGAATCTTTCTTAAAAATAATGAAGAATATCTGAAAAATACAGTTTTTAAAAATAATTTAATATTATTAAAATAATTATATACAACTATTCTTATCTATTACTAAAGAAACACCTTCTATTTAAAAGGTACAAACAAATGTTTTTGGAATATGGTGACACTTACACCTGAAACATGTTATAGTTTTTTTTTTATATTTGCCTAGGCCCAACACTCTGAGCATTACTAGAATGGTAAAGCAGCAGGACAAAAGTGACATTTAAGGCATGTTAGGAAATGGACTGCAGCAGAGGTGCAAAAAGAAGCAACAGTGCAGTAAGAAACAAAGAGGTACAGAAGAAGGGAAGAAATGTGCAGAAAGAGGCAAGAGCAGTACAGAAAGAACCAATACACATGCAGGAAAACGGAAAAAGGATGGAGAAAGAGGCACAAGGGGTGCAGAAAGAAGAAAAAGAAGTGCAGAAAGAAGCAACAGAGGTGCTGAAAGAGGCAAGAGGGATGCAGAAAAAGGAGAAAGAAATGCAGAAAGAAGCAAAAGAGGTGCAAAAGAGGCAAGAGGGGTGCAGAAAAAGGGAAGAGCAGTGCAGAAAGAACCAAGAGATGTGCAGAAAGAGGCAAGAGAGGTACAGAAAGAAGCATGAGATGTGCAGAAAAAAGGAAGAAAAGAACAGAAAGAGGCAAGTGAAGTGCTGAAAGAGGAGAGAGGGTTGCAGAAAGAGGCAAGAGGGGTACAGAAAGAAGCAAGTGAGGTGCAGAAAGAAGCAACAGAGGTGAAGAAAGATGCAAGACAGGTGCACAAACAACCCAAAAAAGTGCAGAAAGAGGCAACAGAATTGCTGAAAGAAGCAACAGAGGTGTAGAAAGGAGCAAGAGGAGTGCAAAAAAGTGACAAGAGAACTGCAGAAAGAGGCAAGAGGGATGCAAAAAAGGAAAGAAGAGTGCAGAAAGAAACAGCAGAAGTGCAGAAAGAAGGAACACAGCAGCAAAGAGAGGGAAGAGGGGTGCACAAACAGAGAAGAGGGGTACAGAAAGAAGCAAAAGATGTACACAAAGGAAAAAAAAAAGTACACAAAAAAGGATCAGAGGTGCAGAAAAAGGCAATAGGGGTGCAGAAAGAGGTAACAGGAGTGCAGAAAGAGGGAACAGGTGGGCAGACTGAGGCAACAGAGGTGCAAAAGAGGGAACAGGGGTGCAGAAAAAGGCAAGAGGGATACAGAAATTTGGAACAGAGGTGCAGAAAGAAGCCAGAGCAGTGCAGAAAGAACCAATACAGGTGCAGAAAGAGGCAAGAGGGGTACAAAAAGAGGTAAGTGAAATATATAACGAACCAAAAGTGGTGCAGAAAGAAACAAAAGATGTGCAGAAAGAAGGAACAGAAGTGCGGAAAGAGGCAACAGGGGTGTAGAAAGGAGCAAGAGGAGTGCAGAAAAGTGACAAGAGAACTGCAGAAAGAGGCAAGTGGGATGCAAAAAAGGAAAGAAGAGTGCAGAAAGAAACAGAAGAAGTGCAGAAAGAAGGAACACAGCAGCAAAGAGAGGGAAGAGGGGTGCACAAACAGAGAAGAGGGGTACAGAAAGAAGCATAAGATGTACACAAAGGAAAAAAAGAAGTACACAAAAAAGGAAAAGAGGTGCAGAAAAAGGCAATAGGGGTGCAGAAAGAGGCAACAGGAGTGCAGAAAGAGGGAACAGGTGGGCAGACTGAGGCAACACAGGTGCAAAAGAGGGAACAGGGGTGCAGAAAATGGCAAGAGGGATAAAGAAATTTGGAACAGAGGTGCAGAAAGAAGCCAGAGCAGTGCAGAAAGAACCAACACAGGTGCAGAAAGAGGCGAGAGGGGTACAAAAAGAGGTAAGTGAAATATATAACGAACAAAAAGTGGTGCAGAAAGAAACAAAAGATGTGCAGAAAGAAGGAACAGAAGTGCAGAAAGAGGCAACAGGGATGCAGAAAGAGGGAAGAGGAGAGCAGAAAGACGCAAAAGGGGTGCAGGAAGAAGCGACAAGTGCAGAAAGACACAAAAAAAGTAATGTCTGGGAGATTGCCGGAGTGCATGAGTAAAGTGTGGGTGATTGCATGAGTGCAGGGGTAATGTGTGGGAGGTTGTATGAGTGTAGTGGTAGTGCCTGAATGATTGCAGGAGTGCATAGATAGTGCCTGCGTGATTTTATAAGTGAATAGGTACTGGTTGGGTGATTGAAAGAGTACAGGCCTAGTGCCTGGGTGATTTGAAGAATGCTAGGGTAGTTCCTGGGTCATTACATGAGTGCATGTGTACTAGCTGGATGATTTAGGAAGTGCTTTGGTAATGCCTATCTGATTGTATGACTGCAGCGATAATGCCTAGGTGATTCCATGACTGCAGGGATAATGCCTGGGTAATTTCATGAGTGCATAAGTAGAGACTGCATGATTCTATAACTGTAGGGGTAGTACATAACTAGTGCCTGGGTGATTGCATCATTGCAGGGTTAATATCTGGGGGATTACTGGAGTACATAGGAAGTGAGTGGGTGATTTTATAAGTGCATGAGTACTGCCTGGGTGATTACAGAAGTACTAAGATACTGCCTGAGTGATCACACGAGTGCAAAGGTAGTGCCTAGGTGATTTTATAAGTGCATGAGTACTGGCTGAGTGATTAAATAAGTATAAGAAAAGTGAGTGCGTGATTGAAAGAGTGCAAGGATAGTGTCTGGGTGATTGAAGCACTGTATAGCTAATGCATTGGTGATTGCATGAGTACAGCAGTAATGTCTGGGGGATTAAAGGAGTACATAGGTAATGCCTGGGTGATTGCATAACTACAGGGGTAATATCTGGGGATTTACATGACTACATAGGAAGTGACTGGGTGATTTTATAAGTGCATAGGTACTTCTTGGGTGATTGCAGGACTACTGAGGTAGTGCCTGAGTGAATAAAGGAGTGAAAAGGTGGTGCCTGGGTGATTTCATAACACCATGACTACTGGCTGAGTGATTACATGAGTACAAAGGTAGTGCCTCCGTGATTGAAGGAGTGCAACAGTAGTGCCTGGGTGATTATATAAGTGCATGAGTAGTGGCTACATGATTGAAAGAGTGCATGGGTAATACCTTGTGACTGCATGCGTGCATAGATAGTGCCTAGATGATTGCATGAGTGCAGCAGTAATGCCTGAGTGATTACAGCAGTGCATATGTAGTGCCTGGATCATTGGAAGACTGCATGGGGAGTACTTGGGTGTTTTTATAACTACATGAGTGTTGGGCCTAGCCAAATATAAAGCAGCAGACTATTACATGGCTCAACTATAAGTCTCTCCATATTGTTACAAGCATGAATGCATATGTCTCTACATTTTCAAATCATCATGATATCTAAAAGAAATATGTATACAATATTTCTGGAATATAGTGAAACCTAGAAACTGAAACATGTAATAGATCTGCCTGACTGATTGCATAACTCCATGGGTAGTGCTTGGGTGGTTGTATGAGTGCAAGGTAGTCACTGGGTTATTGCAGGAGAAGATGGATAGTGACTGGCTAATTGCATGAGTGCAGACATAGACATTGAGTGTATGGATAAGTGTATACATAGCACCTGAAGGCATAGATGAGTCATTAAGTATTGCCTAGGTGAATAGATGAGTGCAACAGTAGGGCCTGGGTGATTCTATGACTGCAAGGGTAGTGTGTGGGTTATTACATGAGTGCATAGGTACAGCCTGCATGATTGCATTGCTAAAGGGGTAGTACATAACTAGTGCCTGGGTGATTGCATGACTGCAGGGGTAATATATGGGGGATTACTGGAGTATATAGCAAGTGAGAGGGTGATTCTATAAGTCCATGAGTACTGCCTGGGTGATTACAGAAGTACTAAGGTACTACCTGAGTGATTACAGGAGTGCAAAGGTAGTGCCTGGGTGAATTTATAAGTGAATGAGTACTGGCTGAGTGATTACATAAGTACATAAGTAGTGCCTGCGTGATTGAAAGAGTGCAAAGATAGTGCCTAGATGATTGAAGCACTGTATACCTAATGCATTGGTGATTTTATGAGTACATGGTAACGTCTGGGGGATTAAAGGAGTACATAGGTAACACCTGGGTGATTGCATGACTACAGGGGTAATATCTGGGGATTTACATGATTACATAGGAAGTGACTGGGTAAATTTATAAGTGCATGGGTACTTCTTGGGTGATTGCAGAACTACTGAGGTAGTGCCTGAGTGAATAAAGAAGTGTAAAGGTAGTGCCTGGGTGATATCATAACAGCATGACTACTGGCTGAGTGATTACATAAGTAGACTCTTATAAAGTACCATAATAAATAATTCCTCTCCGAACATATCTTAAACATCACATTTCCAATACTACTGCTTCCCTAATCTAGCAGTAAACAGGTATAGAGTGTAGCTAACAGCAAAGCAACACTTCACTTATCTTTCATAAACGTCTCCCTGTATTTCTAAATCCATGTATGCATATGTCTATACCTTTTCCTACCAGCATCATATATAAAAGTAAAAAACAGATAAATGTATACGTGTGTTTTATACATCTATCATCTTCAGACACATAACACATACCATAATATATGAGCAAGTAGACACATATCTCAGTCACAACACCATGCACAGCTCAAAACTTCACAGACTACACTTCAATTTTCAAACAGACACTGAAAATTATGTGGTAGATATGAAATATAACTTTCCTCACATCATACAAATTACTCTAATAAATAACATCTCTACAAACATCTCAAACCTCTATTTCAGGCTGCTGCTTAACCATTCTACAACTACTTATAATATTACACCTACCCAAATGCAAAGTAGGAACCCTTCACATATCTTTAGTAAAAGTCTCACCATATTACTAAAAGCATACATGGGGAGAGGATGTAGCATTACTGCTAGAGCGGTTGACCTCAAAGCTGGGGAACCGGGTTCGAGTCTCTGCAACAACGCTAAACATCCTGTGATTCTTGGCAAATCACTTAATCTCCCCGTGCCTAACAAAAATGAATGTGTCCTTCTGTAACGAAACTGGTGCACATGTAAAGTGCTCTGATACCCGATGTCTCGGGTCTAGTTCGCACTATATAAAACTCTAAAAAAGAAAAAAAAGAAAATACATGAATATGTCTGTACCATAACACTATCCAAACCTTAAAAATTCACAGAACAAACTTTCAATTTCAAGCAAACATCAAAAATTATGTGGCATATTTCAATTGTACCTCTCTAAAAACTTAAAAAGAAGCCTAATCAATAACATCTTATGAGAGCATCTTTTAAACCATACTTTTGTGCTGCATCTTCACCATTCTACTAGTACTCACAGTCTTGAGCCTACACATAAAAAGCAACAACATCTCTTTGTTATACATCATGCACCTTCAAATGTATAAGACATATGAAAATACATATACAAGTAGAAACATACTTGAGACAGAAGTCCATGCACACCTTAAAACATGACAGACTCCACCTCCAAATTTAAAGCAACAGCTAAAATTATGCGGTATACTACAAATGTACATATCTACACACTAAAACAAACTACCATAATCACTAATCCATCTTCCAATATACACATGTTACTATACAGAATCTATTTCAAACAACATTTAACTACAATAAAACAAACTACAATACACATCTCTACATTTAATAATATATTTCAAACATCACAATTTTTGAATTATTTTTAAAGTTTAAAATAAACCTAATACATAATACACCTCACGAATGTATAACTCACCTTCCAAATAGATTTGTAGAATTTAAAATATCACAAACTCATAAATGATTTTCTTATGCACACAATCAATGTAATGCACCTTTCTCAGCAAGGTAAAACCACTAATGGCAAAGTTTCCCTCTCTTTCTCCACACAAATACATGTAAGTAACAAATCACATAGCTTCCTACATTATTTCAAATTATAAAACACATTTCTATTGGTTAGACATATTAACCCTTACCAACTGACTTCTAAAAGTGCCCAAACTGATTCTGGAATTTTTTGGAGTCGCGACTCCACTGTGCACCAACGCGATTGAGCCGCGAATCCGTTCGGGAGTTAAAAAATATATTACAAATAAAAATACCACTATTTTTAAAGAACACACCACTTCTAAAGATAGTACTGACTTTAATAAGATATCACTTATATATAAATTACTATTTCGCATTTTAAGTCCACAGTTAAGTTTCAACCCTTCCCCCATTCTGCTTAATGCCAGTTTCCATAGTAACAGTTCATGGAACATTCAACTGAACTGACAGGTCACAAGTTCACCATATTTTCAAGTTCACCACACAATGTTACAAATGCAAACAGCAGGTGTGGTTGACATTTCCAAAATATGACCTTATCCTATCTACTGTACCTTTCAAACATTTTTTAATAAACCAATAAGAAACATGCTTTTTAAAGAAAGTAACATGCACCCTATTTTTGGAAGTACAATGTTCTTAAACAGCCAATCAATTTTCTACTTTTTAAAAAACAGCATCTTGTCCACCATTTTACATACCTCTCATTCTACCAACTGTCTACCTCAGCTACAAACATCTTTTCATTACTTCCAGACATCCCTTCAAGATGCTTACAGTGTGGAATGTTGGACACAGCTATGTTTTCAGGTGCAAAAGGTATGCTGAACGCAGAGGTATTGACAAAGACCTAGCTTTGCAAAATGTGGATATTACATGGATTGCACAGAGAGGGTTAAAGTGGCACCAATTGATGCCTTTGGTTAAAACCTTTTTGCATGTCCAACCCCCTGACCTAATGATTGTGCCCTGTGGTGGCAATGACCTAGGCAAGAGACCAGCTGTTTTTTACAGACAGGGCCAAACCCTTCGCAATATCCTTTGTCCCAGTTTTTACAACCCCAAGAGAATTAAGAGAGATACACATTTGCTGGGATCTCCACCAGCCGGTTTTTGTAGTTGTGGACATTGCAACATCTTCCCATACACTCTAAATAAAATCAAGAGTTTTAAATACAACACCCGCAGAGAGTACAAAATAAATAAATTTATGAACTGTAACACCAAATTTATGGTATATTGTATCATATGTGTATGCAATCACATCTATGTGGGCAGTACAATCAGACCAGTTAAAGAAAGAATACAAGAGCATGTACGGGCCATTAGAAATGTAAACACCAACTACCCCATAGCCGTGCATTTTGACTCTGCCCATGGAGTAGCAGATTTGACTCGTGTACGTTTTCACGGGCTAGATATGGTTCCTGATAACCCAAGTGGAGGGGATAAGGTACACTGCCTACGTAAGTTGGAGGCAACTTGGATTAATAAACTGAGGGCAGTTGATTGTGGTCTCAACATAGACAGGGAGATGTCAGTATTTTTTAATGATTGATGCTCAACGTATAAATGTTATCAAATATGTTTTGTTTAAACTGATCTGTTTGACTACATACCCCTTTCCTTAAATAATAAGGGTTGGACCTAATGCACATGTTTGAAATGTATTCCTTGATGCGTACCAACTGTGGACATATTGATTACTGGTCAAGATCATCTTGCTCCCAACCATTTTGTGTAATATTTTAAGATTGCGTGGCTTTCTGATAAACATGGAGCCTGGTTCGATGAATTTGGTGTGCAAATCCATTGTTTGTCTGTAACTTTTACCGCATGTTCCATGTCGTATTCATATTGATATGTTGCCATTTGAACTGAATCATGATACCATCTGCCGTAATACTGCTGGTGGGTTATGATCAACACCAACAGTAATTACACCTACCTGACTTTACTGCATGGATACCATATGCAGGTCACATGTTTCTCCTTTGATATACTTAAGTCCACATTTAGGATAATCTACCTGAGCTTTCCTAAATCACTTTTTTCCTTGCTTATGCGATCTCAATACATAATTGTCCAAACTAACATGTGTGCACAACTCTCCAAGTGTGGTGGTTTTGTCTCTAATTATGTCAACCTTGATTGAGTATTGACCTTAATGACTGTTTAGTCTTGAGACTATTGCACTTTTGTTTATCTTAATGTACTGAACCCCAGATTCTGTTCAAACAAAGGGGTTCCTACTATCTTTATCAGACAGTGGTCTCGATGTGTGCAACTTGCACTGACGGGGACTGGCCACTCGGATGCACGTTTTTATGTATGCACTATTTTAAACAGATTACGAATATAACACATACATTCAGAGCACGTGATTGCTTTCTCGCTAGTCGGCTTCAATAGCTTCTTATCATATAGCTCTAGTAGGCTTCCAATGTTGGGCTATCGATTTTAGTTTGGAGCCTATTTCATGCCTGAATATACTTTCTCTTGCTGCCCGCTAAATACCTGTGGGTCTGCACAGCTTTGTACCAGCTATGTGGTCTTATTTGTGGCAATATAGGATCGTGATTACTCCAAGATGACGCTGGTTCGCATCGCCGATTTTGAATAGTAATATCTCCTCTTTCGATGTTTATGCGCATTCACTTGGGCTGCCGAGATTATTTAAACTAGTGCAGGGTACCGTTTATTCAAAGATTTCTTTCAACTGTGCGGGACCATATCTACGGAACGGGTAGGTTTCTCTCTTCACTTTCCATGATCCATAGGAACCGATGATATTATTGTCAAGAGGCTACATGGATCTAATCTATACCGGCGCACGTGTCGATTCAACCTCTGTTTATGAGTGTTTTAACTACAACTCCACTCGGGTTTCCATGTTGGAGTTTGATTCGTCCAGGATATACAGTTAGAGACTGATACTTAGATTTCTCTGCAATTCGGTCCATGATTAATAATTGTAATATAAGTGCTAATATTCGTGTCTACTTACATTTAGACGTTTTCCCTTTAGATATGGAAGTAGCTCCGGAGATTACACGTGGGCTCTTCTGCGTCAGTATGGATCATAAAGGTTTTAACTAATTTGATTTTGCTTATTCTAGGGTGTCTCCCACTTGGAACATTTACTGGCCACTGATGCTAACATACATTGGTGCGCTTTTGGATCTGTCTACGAGTCTCTTGCCTCTAACTACTTTTAAGGTATGTGGGTTGAATTAATAGCCGAATAGGGAACTCTTACTTTAGTTTTCCGCACTCGCCTTTTTTTCCGCTTCCCTAGAAGTGGAATTTTAGCTTTTGTAAATATTATTCCTGGTTTACAAAAACTTGTTTTTTTGCCGTTTTCCAGCTACCTACCCGTGTTTGTAATATGATCGAGTAGGCATCTATTTATTACTTCTAATGACTACTATCTGTTGAACCTCTGCAGGTTGTTCCCGTTCCTATTTTGACACATAAGGGCACCACAGATACCTACTGATACGTAGTATGCCCCTCAGCTACACACCTTCGCTCTCGTGTACTATATGAGGCACATTCCTCCCAAGCGTCTCCAAGGTAGGATTAACCTCCTTATCTCGAGCCATGCTCTATGCAATACACATTTAGGCTGTCTTTTCGATAGAGATGGTACAGGCCAACTTTAATCCGGTACTTGTTACATATTTGATCCTAAATTAGTACTTTTGTCAGCAACCTCAATGTGAGGACTGTCTCAGTATCCTCAGTAATTTAATTTTTAACGTAAATTTGTTCGGGGGACAGAATACAAAAACTGCCCCTCTCACCTTTTTACAAATAATGTGTTGGTCTTAATGGGTCCTAATAATAATACACACAAATGCTTTTACTTGGACCCATAAACATTATTTCTATATATTTTTTATTATAGTACCATTTTTCATCTCAACGTTTGACATTGCGATTTATTCTATCGTTCTACTCTACTTTTCCACAAAACGATTAGAGGACTACTGACCTTATCTGTGTCTACTACATTCCGCGTTTGAGGTACTGACCAATTTCATGCACTGATATGATCACTTGACAATTCCGGCTATGTTGGTTTTGGTGATCAATTCACTCTAATTCTTTTAGGTCTCGCCTCACTTTTGGGGGTGTCTGTTCCATTTCTGATTTTCATTACAGGGACTTCAAATAAAAATTTGGCTATGGGAATTTTTCTCCTATTCTCTCTTTTCGTTCACTTCTTTCCTTTGCTACACTTCAGGGTGTACTGATCTTGATTTGGTGATATGGTGGAGGTTGGTGTGTCTCTATCTATCACAGACTATCTATGAACTAACTCTAATAGTTAGTGTCTTGACATTAGATAAGCTTTTCATTTCCGAATACAATTCTTATAGCATTGGCGCTGTACTTCGTATCTTGTTTTACAGCCTTGAAGAAGACGTCTACACGACGAAACATGTGACGGCTGTCTGCATCAACGTGACTTCAGCATTCCAACGATACTATAAGCTTTATTGACATTTCACATATGGACATGTTTTCATTTGTATTGTCTTGTATTTGGATCATATAAGACTGTTCACATAATTGTTTTTTTCTCCATTTGCTTGTCTGTAATAAAAATTGATTGACAACAGAGTCAGTGTCTAAAACAATTTTGCTGTGCTCTACATTGTATAATTTGAATTTATATATTGAGGGGAATCTTGGTTTTCCTCATACGGGGCAACACTGAATAAGTGGCACAGTGTTTTGTATTGAGCACGCATAAATTCGTACTTCTTCTACATTTTTGCAAAACTTTACGGAGGTGCTGATTGTTCTTTTTATAACCACTGCCATTTGTTCTCAGTGTGACCTAGGCACATTGACTGGGGTCGGTCTGGAAATGCTCATGAAGGACACCTTTGCACAATTGATGTTGCTTTTACCTCAAACTGTCTTTGTTTACTCTAATATATGCCAAAGACAGAAATGGAAGTAGTCAAATCAATTCTGTCCACAGATTGAAAAAGCTAGGAAAAATGTCAATAAAGCTGTTTCTGCATACCTAAGAGATCATAGAATGGGGTCCATCTACAATAACAATATACGTTTTGATATGGATGACATCTACAGAAGTGATGAAGTACACTTCACAGATCAAGGAAGCAGAGGGGCATATTAGCAAGACCGGCGATAAAATTATCGCCGTTTTAGCGGCAGGAAACTGCCGCTAAAACGGCGATAATGGGCTTGCTAATATGCGTTATAGAATTCCAATAGAAGCCCAGGTTAGATGTCCTGCACATCTAACCTGGGCTTCTATTGAATTCTATAACGCATATTAGCAAGCCCATTATCGCCGTTTTAGCGGCAGTTTCCTGCCGCTAAAACGGCGATAATTTTATCGCCGGTCTTGCTAATATGCCCCAGAGTCTTTCTCAACAACCTAAAGTTCTGCATACGCACTTACATGTAGCTACAACAAACTCATAATAAACACACGGGCTCTTTTTAGAGCCACCCTATAACATAGTACTGAATATACATTTTTTTTCACATACATTTTAATTTTCTTTTGTGGATTTGCGCACCCGACGCGAATCTGCAAAAGCATAAATTCAATGTACTTCAGCACAATACACTTTTCAAGTTTAACTATTATTTTTTAATTTTATATATTTTTAACAAGTCTATCAATTGTCATTAACTTCAATCCCACTACCTCTTTAAAACAACTTCACAAATACAACACTACCTTCTAAATTATATAGTACTTAATTATTTATTTAAGGTGAATTCGTGAATCCAACGCGACGTTACAGGGGGGGATGCGCTGTGAGCCGTGCTGGAGTCGCAACTCCAAACTTGAAAGAAAAAAAAACGCCCCACTTCCATTATTTGGTATTCGCCGCGGGGACCCCATCCCCCGGGGCCTGGCCAGTATTTTTTTTAATTTTTATTTTAGAGGGAGGCCGTTTGGCCCCCCTCCTGAGGCTTATAATGGCCCAGGGGACCCCAGCCCCCAGGGCATTGCCTCATCTTTATTTTTTTTTAATAAAATAGTACGGAAGGGGGGCCTCGTGGCCCCCCTTCCCTTGGCCACTTCTGGCCCCGGGGACCCCATCCCCCGGGGCCTGGCCAGCCTGGTTTTTTTGAGGAGTGGGGCCACATGGCCCCCCTCCTAAGGTCAATTATGGCCCCGGGGACCCCAACCCCCGGAGCCGGCCTTCCGTTTAAAAAAAATAAATAATAATTAAAAGGATGGGGCCGTGTGGCCCCCCTCCCAGGCCACTTCTGGCCCTGGGGACCCCATCCCCCGGGGCCGGCCCTCAGCATTGGGAACCATGGGGGGAGCCCCAATGCCCCCACGTTCACTCCCGCCTCCTGCGGGAGCCGGCATTGCTTTTGGACAAGGGGAGCTGCAGACATGCAGCTCCCCTTGCCCAAAAACAATTCTGCTTTGCTTCGTTGAAGCAAAAGCAGGTTTCCTGTTCTCGCTTCAACGAAGCAAAGCAGTGTTTGCTATGACAGGGCGGGAGCCGTGCTCCCGCCCTGTCATAGCAAACGGCAATGTCCCGGGGGTGGGCACACTGGGACATTGCAGGAGCCAGCCCTGGGGGGTGGCAGTCCCCAGTGCCATCGAGGGCTCCAGGAGTGGGGCCACACAACCCCCCTCCCAACTAATTTAAGCCACGGGAAGGTGGTGGTCCCCGGGGGTCTGCAATGGACCCCTGCATTTAGATATTCAATCCCCCGTTGGAGGTGGTGTTCTCTGGGGCAGTGTGGGGGGCTCAAACCCCCACACTTTGTTTTTAACTACAGCCCCGGGGAGGTGGCAGTCCCCTGGGCTGCAGGGGGCTGCGTGGCCCCCCAAATTTATATCATGTAGCCCCAGGGAGGTGGTGGTCCCTGGGGCTTGGGCGGGCCCGCGAGGCCCCCCACCCAAAATAATTAAAAGCTGCAGGGAGGTGGCGGTCCCCGGGGCTGCAGGGGGGGCGCATGCCCCCCGCATATAATTATATAAGCCCTGGGGAGGTGGTGATCCCTGGGGCTGTGGTGGCCCCCACGGGCCCCCACTAATTATTTCGGCATTGCCCCCAGGACGTGGCCCACCCCAGGACTATTAGGAAATGAAGCACGGGAACCTGCGCTTCGTTTTTTAAAAAATGTTCCGCCAGATTCGCGCACCCATGCGAATTCGTCCAATTTTTTTTTTTATGCTTTTTTTGGCCCTGGGGGTCCTTGTGGGACCCCCCTAAGCCGGCCTAGTGGGTCAGGGTGTTTGTACCCTGCCCCCTTTTCTTGTTTTTTAATGTTTTTTCACCCGTTTTCTTGTGACTTGTGAGTCACAAGATGGCTGCCGCCACTTCCTGGTTTGGAGTGTTGACAAAGCAAACACAAGGAGATGATGGACGGAGTGCTGAAACTTTTCAAACACTCACCCCCAGTCACAGATCTGGGTTGAATCCATCATCATTCTTTAGCTCACTTTGCCACCCCAGTTCAGACACAGCTGTATGCAAATCAGTCTTGACCCTGTGCCTCATGGGAACAGTCCAGACCGAACTGCCAAGCCTTGTTTCCGGTCCAGAGAGGACCTGGCCTGGCAGTTCGGTCTGGACTGTTTCCATGGGGCACAGGGTCAAGACTGATTTGGATATGGCTGGGTCCAAACTGGGGTGGCGTAGTGGGCAAAAGAACGATGGATTTAACCCAGATCTTTTGATTGGGGGAGAATGTTTGCATTGTCAGCATTCCGTCCATCATTTGTTTGCTGTAACACTTTTCGCCCTAAGTGGGATGGGTATGTCCAGACGTGGGTCCCTTGCTCACTGTGCCACTGGATTCAAGCTAGCCTGGCTGAAGAAGGGTGACATACCCTGAAACTGGTCCCAGGATTCTTGTTTCCGGTCCAGGGAGGACCAGGCCTGGCAGTTCGGTCTGGACTGTTCCCATGGGGCACAGGGTCAAGACTGATTTGCATATGGCTGGGTCCAAACTGGGGTGGCATAGTGGGCAAAGAACGATGGATTTAACCCAGATCTTTTGCCTGGGGGAGAATGTTTGCATTGTCAGCATTCCGTCCATCATTTGTTTGCTGTAACACTTTTCACCCTAAGTGGGATGGGTATGCCCAGACATGGGTCCCTTGCTCACTGTGCCACTGAATTCAAGCTAGCCTGGCTGAAGAAGGGTGACATACCCTGAAACCGGTCCCAGGATGCATGTTTCAGGTCCAGGGGGGACCTGGCCTGGCAGTTCGGTCTGGACTGTTCCCATGGGGCACAGGGTCAAGACTGATTTGCATATGGCTGGGTCCAAACTGGGGTGGCGTAGTGGGCAAATGAACAATGGATTTAACCCAGATATTTTTACTGGGGGAGAATGTTTGCATTGTCAGCATTCCGTCCATCATTTGTTTGCTGTATCACTTTTCGCCCTAAGTGGGATGGGTATGCCCAGACATGGGTCCCTTGCTCACTGTGCAACTGGATTCAAGCTAGCCTAGCTGAAGAAGGGTGACATACCCTGAAACGGGTCCCAGGATGCTTGTTTCTGGTCCAGGGAGGACCGGGCCTGGCAGTTCAGTCTGGACTGTTCCCATGGGGCACAGGGTCAAGACTGATTTGCAAATGGCTGGGTCCAAACTGGGGTGGCATAGTGGGCAAAAGAACAATGGATTTAACCCAGATCTTTTGACTGGGGGAGAATGTTTGCATTGTCAGCATTCCGTCCATCATTTGTTTGCTGTAACGTTGTTTGCAGTGTTGACAGCCAATAAAAATGAAGCTCGTGCTCGGGAGGAGTTGCGACTCCTCCTCGGTGCTCAGATATCTATATATTTTAAAAAATATATATTTTTATTAAATCAGCTCAGAATAACATACAGTCATCATATTCAAGTTATTTATACACAGCTTCACATTGGTATCGACAGTCTACCTACTTTCCCCACCCACTTTTCTAGTCCTGAATAAATTCACTAAGGGGCCGATTCCGATCTCGGCCGGTAGGGCACCGAATTGGATTCGGCTTAACCGGATCCGATTCGGAGCCCTCTTTCCCGACTGATTCGTACGTGCGTCCGGCCGAGCGAGTACGATGCGAGCGCACGCGAAATCGCCGACCGACTCTTATGCGGGTCCGAACCGCTCCGACCGACTCGCACGGACACGACTCGCACCGCGCAATGGAGACGTTCCCCGGCCGGGCAAGTATGATGCGTGCCGCGAGCAGTCCGACCGACTCGCGCCGTCCGGCTCAAAAGAGCAGTCGGAGCTGAACTTTGGGGGTCCGTGTCGGACCCCCCTGTATGCGTAGCCGCGAGAGTCGCACACAGGGGGGACCCATGGGTCCCCCCTACCTGTGCATGTACGCCGCGGGTCGCATCGAGGCATACCCGCTGTAGGGGGCGCCCTTGTTTGCCTCGCACCCATTGAGTCAATGGGAGCCCGCGTACGCGTTGTACATCCGGCTCTCATTGACTTCAATGGAAGTCTGACCGACTCGAGTCCGATTGCATGCGTGCGCATCGTACTCGTTCGGTCGGACTGCCAGAGTCCGATTCGGTCGGAAATCTCTCCGGGTCCGGCTCGGTCGGAGTGATTTCCGGCCTGAATCGGAATCGGCCCCAAAGTGTTCTTATTCTAATCTGT
The DNA here is from genome assembly GCA_963921515.1 of Calotriton arnoldi. Taxonomy (NCBI): domain Eukaryota; kingdom Metazoa; phylum Chordata; class Amphibia; order Caudata; family Salamandridae; genus Calotriton; species Calotriton arnoldi. Next base: position 587,037 of record CAWUFW010005876.1, read on the forward strand.
GGTAAACCCCCCCATCCCTTTATGCAACCTGATACCCACGGTATTTCTGTCACTGTCCCCAGATTTTATCCCACTTGTGTGGACAGCCTCAGGCTTTGTAGATCACTTTCTTCGCTCTGGCGCACCAATCCATGTCCGATTTCCATTGCCTCACTTCTGGTCTCTGTCTTGCCCCCCATTTTTGGGCTATATTTCTTTTTGCCACTATTGCTGCTACTTTCAACCATATTGTTGTGTATTTTGGCCATTTCTCTTCCCCTGTTACACACAGGAGCATCCAGCGTGGTTCATTTGGGATAGTTAACCCTGTGACTTTGGACATGTGTTTACCCACTCCCTTCCAGTATTCCTGCACAGATTGACACTCCCATAGAATATGAAAAAAGGTACCATTTTCCCCACATTCCCTAGTGCAGAACTTGGACAACCCGTATCCCCGTTTTTGCATCAGTGGTCTGGAGGCGTACGATCTATGCAATATGCGCAGTTGCACTAGGCGGAATCGAGCCCTGGAATCGAGCCCTTATTGCTACTTCCCTAGGGCTTTGTACTGCTTCTTCCCAGTCATCGTCCTCAAGTAGCCCCAGTTCCGTCTCCCAGGATGCCCGGAGAGGGTCTACCGGGTTAGGGGAATTATACAACAGCTTTTTGTATGTCAGTGAGGTGGCCTTAGTCTCCATAGGGTCCATCAGCAATCTGTCTTCCAGGGGGGAGTAATCTGGAAGTGTGTCACCCTCCCTTATGTGCCTATTTAGTGCATGTCTGATTTGTAAGTATTTATATCGTTCCATTTCCGCCAGTTCATACTCCCCTTGGAGTTCCTGAAATGTAAGCGGTTTCTGTCCTCTCCATACATCCTCCAATTTCTCAATCCCCAATAATTCCCATTTCTTAAACGGCTCCCTAAGGGTCCTCCATTCCTTCAATTCCTCGCTGTCCCACAGTGGCGTTCTCTCTGTTAACTTACCCTTCCACCACAAATATGTTGTCGCCTCTTTCCATACTCGAATGACTGTTTGCGTTGGGGTGGGTAGAAGTTTATCTATGCGCCCACCGTACAAGGCTGCCATATAGCCCCTAGTCCCCATGGCCCAGTGGTCTGCCCGAAATGCGGGGTCACCACGATCTCCAAAAGCCCAGTCATTGACTACAATTAACTGTGAAGCCCAGTAGTACTTGACGATATCTGGGACGGCCAGTCCCCCTTCATACACTCCCCTCTGTAACTTCCCTAGGGCTATTCTGGCGCTGCCGCCGTCCCATAGGAATCTGCGCACTTCCCTGTTTATATCTCTGAATACCTTCTGTGGGAGCACGTGGGGGGTATTTTGCAGTACATATAATAGCCTGGGCAGTGACATCATTTTAAAGAGGACTGCCCTCCCCATTAATGACACCGGTAATTTCCTCCAGTGTTCCACGTCCTCTCTTAATCTCTGTATCTGTGGGTCTACATTTTCCACAAGAAAGTCTGCCTCATTTACGGAGATATGCATTCCCAGGTATGTAAATTTAGACCTAATTTGCAGGGGTGCATTATCCACTAGTCTCTGTGGGATTTCACCGGCCGCAGGGAACATTAGAGATTTTGCCCAGTTGATAGTATAACCAGAGTAAGTACCAAATAGTCGAAACACCTGTAGGACTCTATGGACCGATCTACACGGATTAGTGAGTTACAGTAAAATGTCGTCCACATATAACGAAATTCTGTCTTCCTAGTCCCCTCCCCCCGGTATCCCCTGCAGTACCGCATCGTTACGTATCCAAGTTGCCAGAGGCTCCAGGGCTATGGCAAAGATCATCGGCGACAATGGACAGCCCTGTCGCGTGCCTTTAGTCAAGGAAAAGGGGCGAGACACTTCTCCATTCACGCGCACTCTGGCCTGCGGGCCCTGATATAGAAGCCTCACCCAGGAGCAGAACTCCGGACCAAAGCCCAGTTTATCCAGGGTGGCGAATATAAACTTCCACTCTATACTGTCAAACGCCATTTGCGCATCCAACAAAAGGAGAACTGCGGCCCCCTCTGGCGTACATTTAGACCAGTTTAGAACTCCATACAGTCTCCTCAGATTCAATCGGGTACTTCAGTGGGGCATAAATCCCGATTGATCTGGGTGCACCAAAGTGGCTATCACAGGTCGCAACCTATTCGCTAATACCTTGGCTAGGACCTTTGTTCCACATTTAAGAGCAATATGGGTCTATAAGACCCACACTCAGTCAGTGGTTTACCCTTCTTAGGGATGACTATGATAGTTGCTGTACGTATATCTGCTGGGAGCTCCCCTCTGTCTTTCGCATCTTTGTATATGTTTAAAAGGTGCGGGCTATCTTGCTTGTCACGCTTTTGTAGAATTCTATCAGCAACCCATTTGGGGCCTGCCGCCTTCCCAGACTGTAGTTTGTCGGGATCTCTTCCACCATTATTTCTTGATCTAAGGCCAGTCTGTCGTCAGTCTCTAGACACGGGAGGGTCATTTCACTCAGCAGAGCGTTACAGTCCTCTCCTGTCCTCTCGGTATTGGAAGAGTATATGCCCTCGTAATAATTAGCTAATTCCTCCACGATCTCTTTGCCAATCCGTTTACTGTCCCCACCCGGAGTTCATATTTCCGGGACCCAGCTCCTATCTCTATCCCTTCATTCTAGCCACGCTATCAACTTGTTAGCTTTGTCCCCCACATCATAGAGCTTCCTCTGAACCGCTAGCACATGTGCTTTTGCTTTTTTGCCACTCACGTCTTTCAACTCCTGTCTCTTGTAGACTAGACTACGGGCTGCTTCACAATCAGTCCTACCCTCCACCCCCAACTCCTCCTCTAGTTGGGTTATCTCCAATTCCAATGTTTGTTCTTCTTTAATTTGCTCCTTTTTATAAACTCCAATTTCAGCCTGGATGAACCCTCGGATCACAGTCTTATACGCTTCCCACAGGGTAGAGGCAGACTCTGCTGTACCCTCATTAATGTCGAAGTATTGTGTAGCATGAGTCCGTACTTTATGTGCGAATTGTTTATTTCTAAAGTGCCATGGGTCAAGTCTGGGAGGGAGGGTAGTATATTTATACGGGCCTTGTAGGTGTACCATTACCGGTGCATGATCCGAGATGCCTCGTGCTTTAAGCGTCGCATCCCGGAATTGTTCCAATTGAGATGTCAGGGTGAAAATGTAATCCAGTCTAGCATGCGTTTTATGCGCCGCTGACGTGTGCGTGTATTGGCGACTCATTGGGTTATGTATTCTCCAGAGATCCGACATGCCCATTGCTTCTACAAACCCCCTCAGTGGCTCCTTCCCTGTCACCCCGGTTGCATTCGTCAATCTATCCAATTGAGGGTCTAGTACCGCGTTCATATCTCCCCCAACCACCATTGTACCCAACGGCATCTTAAGGAGAATTTTACCTAATTGTGCGTATGTGTCTGCATGTAGGCGTGGGGGGACATACACCGAGCAGAAATTCACGGTCCTTCCTTCCCATCTTGCCGATAGGGCCACATATCTTCCCATGGTATCAAACCAGCATTTCTGTATTATCAATGGTGTTGAGACTTTTATTAGGACTCCTACCCCCCTCGAGCCCATTGTATACCCTGCGTGAGCCTGGAGTCTGTATCCATATCTATCTAACGCTTTACAATAGTTCCCTTGTAGGTGGGTTTCTTGGAGTAGAACCACGTCTGGGCTATGACGTTTCAAATACTGTAGCACTAACATTCTTTTGACTTTACTGCCCAGCCCGTTTACGTTCCACGTCAATATAGTTAACGCCATTTTGGGGGGTGACTTCTCCGCTCACTCTCAAGCCCTGTCAGTTTATACTGTCTTCGAATTCTGTGTATGTGACTATCTCTCACTTCCCTGAGCCTACAACAAATAACATAACCAATGAACCCGCTCACCTGATGTGAGCCCATTACCCGAAACTTAACCCCCCACCCTGCTACCCTGCTTGGCAGGCATAAAACTACCCGCCACCCCAACTGGCAGAGAGCCTGTCGCCCCATTGAACTACTTCTCACTAGGGTGTGTCTGAAGCCAGAACTTCACTCCGCTCTCACCCACGTTTCCAGCCCATTCAGTCTATATATAGTGTAATACTCTGTGCAGTTTCTCCATTGGCCCTGTTTCTCACCCAGTTCGATTTCACCCTCCTCCCTAGCCCCCCCTTGTCTAATATCAATCTCCCTAGTACTTTATTTCCAGATGATGCCTCTCTCAATGATCAGCTCGCGTCGCTCTCCATACTGCTCTGTCTCGCCTGCCGGTCCGGGTCTCCAGTACCCCGGGGTTTCTTTTTGTCTCTCATTCTTGCTACTTTTTTCTGCACTTCACGCCATCCTTCTAGCCACTCCCAAGCATCCTCAGGTGCGGTGAAGTACCACAACTTCCCCTCCGCCACCACTCGCAGCTTCGCCGGGAAGAACATCATATACTTGATATCCCTCGCTCACAGTTCTTTTTTAACAGCCTCAAAACTGCGTCTTAGCTTCTGTACCTGGAGTGTAAAGTCCGGGAAAAAACGGATCGTTGCATTTTCATGGTGCAGATCACCCTGCTGTCTGGCTGTTTGCAGGATTATGTCCCTATCCCAAAAGTTAAGGACCTTAGCGATGATTGTTCTGGGCAGCGCTCCTGGCCTGGGTTTCGGGCCAGGGGTTCTATGGGCCCGTTCGATGGTGAAAAAGTGAGACATCTTTTTGGGGCACAGATGTTTCGTGATTAAGTCTTCCAGGAAGAGCTCCACACTGGGTCCCTCCATTCCCTCCGGTACACCAACCACTCGCAGGTTGTTACGTCGCGCCCTTCCTTCTTGGTCTTCAAGTTTTGCTGCTAGGGCGTCTTGCTGCTGTCTGAGGGCCCTTACTTGGACCTCCAGATCTTTCGTAGTGTTTTGCAGCTGGACAATATTTCCTTCCGCTGTTGTCACCTTCTCCGAAATGTTCTTGAAATCAGCCCTCAAGAGATTCACTTCTATCGTCACTGTGTCGATTTTGGGCTCCAACACTCCCTTGAGGTCCGTGATTGCCGCCATGATGGCCACCAACGAAGGCTCCGCCCCTTGCAGCTCGTCCTCCTGGGCACCTGCGTCAGCTGTCCCGGATTTTGGCACAGCATATTTATCCATTTTGTTGGATTGAGTCATTTGGGGCCCCTTTGGTTTCATTATCCCTGTCATCCCTTCTAGAACCGCAAGTCTCCCTCTGTTGTTTTTTGTGTTTTTTGGCTTTCCCTAGGGAGCTGTGTGCCGGGGCTTTCCACCAGTCGATCACCGTCGACTGCCCCCGTTTCGCCTGTATCCCACAAGTTTGAAGCACTCTGGTTTTAATTTGAGGCGAGGGGGAGCCTGCTGTATCACTGGTGTTGCGCTGTGTTTATCTCTGCATCGCCCGTCGGTTGCCTTACTTGCTCTTTTATCTTATGTCCCTGCTGGCGCCCCTGGTCTTGTGGTACGACCTTTAGGTTAATTACCGGGACCTCCCCGGTCTTATGCTTCAGGGCCCATTCCAGCTACCGCCCCCTGGCCGGTTCAACCCTTGTGCGTATGTCCCACTGGTTTTGCCTGCCAGCCGCTGGGAGGGAGAGAGGGGCCGTCCGCCCGTATGCACGCTCAGCTCGTACCCCTCTCTCTCCTCCTCTCTCCTTCAGTCCCCATATCCAAGTTGGTGCCAATCACCCAGGGGTACCGACTCTGCCGAAGTCTATTAATGTGCCCAGGTATCTGCTCGGGCTCTCCTCTCTCCTTCAGCTCAAAGCCCCAGGTAGGTCTTCACTGTTACTTCTTGCGCCCACTAGGCACAGCAACTTTATGGTTTAGGCCCCTCTTAGGCCCGCCTTGCACTTAACTTCCAGGGCGGCCCCGCTGTTTCCCTCTAATTGGGCCTCCTCACTCCCGCAAGGTGCCTTTGATTCCCTGCACAGTCGTCTTGGGAGCGATCTCCGCCACCGGAGCCTTCGTGCCCCCCCGCGCTCCACCCCCATCGCAGCCCGGAGACAACAGCTCACCGGAACCGCCCGGGGGCGCAAAGTACCTTCAGGTCACGGCCGTGCCTCCGGTCCGTCTTCTGTCGGCTTCCCGCTGTTTCTTTCTCCGTCCGGCCGCCGGGTCCCAGTGCGTGGATCCGGAGCCCTCTGTGAGAAAGGAACACTGATCCCGGTCTGGGTAGTGTTCCAGCGCTTTACAGGGCGGGCCTTCCTTCACAGCCTGCGCAGTCGATTTTCCCCTCTCATACCCAGCTTCCGAGCTCGTCACAGCCGGCTGCCACTCCAACGCCGTTTACTCGATATCTGCCACGGTGCCAGACCTGGAAAGCGTCTCTGCAGGGTGTCAATCGTTTCCCACACTATGTTTCTGCCACAGGGAACGGATTTGGCTACGGATGTTGGGCTATCCACGTTTACAAGCGCGGAGCTCTGCTAATGTGTGGCCATTGCGGTTGGCTCCAGGCCACGCCTCCCAGATATCAATATTTTTATTTTTTCAATTTCTCTGCAACTACTGAAAGGATTTACACCATTTTAAAAAAAAGGCGCTTTCTGAAACAAGGGCTACCTTTTTGCCAAATTTGGTGTTATTCCGTTCAGCAGTTCAGACTGTAGCCGTGTCTAAAGTTCCTATGGAAATTAACATGGGGAAAACGTGTTTTGGGACCCCCCTTTTTTCTCAGCCCCCGCTTGACGAATCACCCTGAAACTTTCAAGACAGGAGCTGACCGGAGCATCCCATTAGTTTTGAGAATTTAGCGAAGATTCCTCAACCGGCGCCAAAGATATTGGCAAATCAAAAACGCTTTACCTATGGAAACTAGGTCCTAACTATAACTACCTACTGGCGACTGCCAATAGGTTATATATATATATATATATATATATATATATATATATATATATATATATATATCTGAGCAGAGGGACAAACGGGTCGCACTGCCGTAGCTTTTTGCAATTTTTATTTTATTTTTCTTTACATCCTTATTGTATGGCTATAGGCGAAACGATCAACGCGTTTCGGTATCTACAAATACCTTGCTCACAATCAACTGACCGCTTGTCACCGCCTAATACATATATTCAAACAGTTGATACCTCATTTCCTGTTTGGTGATGCAAGCGCCCCATTGCATTCTGGGAGATGTCGTTTTTTATATTATATATGCATTTTAATTACATTTTCAAAAAAACTTGTGACCATGCTTATAAAATAAGTATTGCGACAGAAGGAGTCACGCCACATTTTAAATCTGCGAACATTAACACCATATGGCCTCAACCAATCAGAGGAACTATATATTCATCTATGATAATTCATAATATAACTTCCCCTGTATGTAACAAAACGAGTGACAACTTACAAAATGATTATAAATGCCAATAATTGAGAATATTGCTAAAATTAGAGAACACAGACTAGTTTAAGTCCTAAATGGAATATGTGTATTCTTGTCCCATTGGAGGGATATAAATCTTTGTTGTGGGGTACTGTACCAACTAAATGTGGTCAAAAATGTTGGGAGAAACAAATAAGAAGTCCCACCAGAGGGATAAAATAGGAGTGACTGGGTACCATAACGAGAAATATGTTGTAACATATGAGGGACATTAATGATTCTGTGTGAATAAGAAATATGATTTATGGCATTTAATTTAGTTTGAATACTTATTTTATAAGCATGGTCACAAGTTTTTTTGAAAATGTAATTAAAATGCATATATAATATAAAAACTACATCTCCCAGAATGCAATGGGGCGCTTGCATCACCAAACAGGAAATGAGGTATCAACTGTTTGAATATATGTATTAGGCGGTGACAAGCGGTCAGTTGATCGTGAGCAAGGTATTTGTAGATACCGAAACGCGTTGATCGTTTCGCCTATAGCCATACAATAAGGATGTAAAGAAAAAGAAAATAAAAATTGCAAAAAGCTACGGCAGTGCGACCCGTTTGTCCCTCTGTTCAGAAGGATTGTGTTGAAGTAATTAACAGCGTGGTTCTGCTGTAGGGTATCGCACCAAGTTTGAGCGCTGCAATATCGGCGAAAAGGAACCGGATTGGAACATATATATATATATATATTCACTGAAAAAACCATAGGTTTCAGGGACGTTATAGTTAGAAATTTGAGATGTCATCAGTGATGTCATCAGTGATGTCACTGACCATGTCATGAGTGATGTAATATGTGACGTCATCAGCAGTGCATTGCGGGGCGCGAGTTATAGTTACCTGAACTAACTATAACGGGGGAATTTCACGGGTTTTGTACGAGTGCAATGTCCAACTAACTATAACTGTCCCTAAAACCTTATGGTTTTTTCAGTGAATTTCTAAGGTTTTTTAAATGCAAATTTCTAACTATAACGTGCCTGAAACCTATGGTTTTTTCAGTGAATTTCAAAGGTTTTTTAAATGCTAATTTCTAACTATAACGTGTCTGAAACCTATGGTTTTTTCAGTGAATTTCAAAGGTTTTTTAAATGCTAATTCCTAACTATAACATGTCTGAAACCTACGGTTTTTTCAGTGAATTTCAAAGGTTTTGTAAATGACAATTTTTAAATGTATTAATTGTTATATTTATTTTTTTCATACTGATTTACTACATTTTTAGAAACATTTTTTTTTACATATTTTATTTTTTAAATTACATTGTAATTACATTATACATTACAAAAATACTTTCTCAGAATGAATTACTTTAGTTTAAATACTTTGCACATAGGCAATTGACTTTTAAGTACAGTAGTTACAGTTGTTGCAATGGGCAACACATTTTTAAACACAATGCAACATTCAGCTCAATGTGAATTTCTAGTTAAATGCAATTAGTTACTTTATGGATTACTTTTCTAACCACAGGACTGGATCCTAGATTCAGTCCTGGGACATCTCCTGTAAACAGTTGAGTAAAAGCGTTTTGGTTACAGTAGTGATTTTTAAGGAATATTATTGTATTTTAAAAGTTAACACTTAGAAACTTTTTCTCATAGAATCACCAATGTTATCCTATGGAAGGAAATTCACTTAGCAGGTAAAAACTGTTATCGTTACTTTTTCTTACTCAGTGTTGGATCCTGGATCCAGCACTGGTGCATCTCCTGTAAACAGTTGAAAGAATGCGTTTAAGTCATACAGGCGATTTTTAAGGAATATTTGTAGTTTGTGAAAATCGACACTTTGAAACTTTTCAGCTGAAAACCAGACAATGGATTCCTATGGAAGAAAATATAAGTTACTGGTAAGTACGGTTAAAATTACTTTTCAGGGTCAGTGCTGGGCTAAAAGATGCAGCACTGAGGTCTCTCCTGATAACAGGTGAGTAAATCGGAATTCGTATTTCGGCTGATGTTAGAGGAATATTTTAAAGTTCCAAAACTCCACACTTAGAAGAATTTCCAAGTGAAACCAGTCAATGTTAGCCTATGGAAGGAAATTCAAGTTACTGGTAAGTACGGTTAAAATTACTTTTCAGGACCAGTACTGGGCTGAAAGATACAGCACTGAGGTCTCTCCTGATAACAGGTGAGTAAATCGGAATTTGTATTTCGGCTGATTTTAGAGGAATATTTGTATGTTTCAAAAATCAACACTTAGAAACTTTTTCAGCAAAAAGCAGACAATGATATCCTATGGAAGGAAATTCAAGTTACTGGTAAGTACGGTTAAAATTACTTTTGAGGATCAGTACTGGGCTGAAAGATGCAGCACTGAGGTCTCTCCTGATAACAGGTGAGTAAATCGGAATTCGTATTTCGGCTGATTTTAGAGGAATATTTTAAAGTTCCAAAACTCCACACTTAGAAGAATTTCCAAGTGAAACCAGTCAATGTTAGCCTATGGAAGGAAATTCAAGTTACTGGTAAGTACGGTTAAAATTACTTTTCAGGACCAGTACTGGGCTGAAAGATACAGCACTGAGGTCTCTCCTGATAACAGGTGAGTAAATCGGAATTCGTATTTCGGCTGATTTTAGAGGAATATTTGTATGTTTCAAAAATCAACACTTAGAAACTTTTTCAGCAAAAAGCAGGCAATGATATCCTATGGAAGGAAATTCAAGTTACTGGTAAGTACGGTTAAAATTACTTTTCAGGATTAGTACTGGGCTGAAAGATGCAGCACTGAGGTCTCTCCTGATAACAGGTGAGTAAATCCGAATTCGTAGTTCGGCAGATTTTAGAGGAATATTTGCACAATGGTGAAGGGAGGGGCGGGGCCTGAGGTGACATCTGTGCAAACGCGCCCCATGGCGCGTTTTAAGTTGGGGGATTAAGTCCCCTTGAATCATGAGGGTCCCTAGGGGCCAACTAGCCCACCAGGAACCTCCAGTATGCGCCAGGGGCTGCGTTGCAGAGACGTGTAGAGAGGCCACACCCCTTTTACACCTCTCTGCAACGCAGCTCTGTGGCGCTTTCTGGATGTACCTGTTGGGCTAGTTGGCCTCAGGGACCCTCAGGATTGAAGGGGTTTTAATTCCCCATCTTAAAACGCGCCACGGGGCCTGTTTGCACACATGTCACCTGAAGCCCCGCCCCTCCCTTCACCACTGTGCAAACGCGCCCCGTGGCGCGTTTTAAGTTGGGGGATTAAGTCCCCTTGAATCCTGAGGGTTCCTGGGGGCCAACTAGCCCACCATGTACCTCCAAAAGCGCCACAGAGCTACGTTGCAGAGAGGTGTATAAAGGGGCGTGGCCTCTGTACACCTCTCTGCAACGCAGCCCCTGGCGCATACTGGAGGTTCCTGGTGGGCTAGTTGGCCCCCAGGGACCCCCAGTATTCAAGGGGAATTACTTCCCCATCTGCAAATGCGCCAGGGGCGCGTTTGCAGAGTGGTGAAGGAAGGGGCGGGGCCTGCGGCCCGATCGTTTTTTTTTTATTTCTTCCCTGAAGGGGGCTGTGTGGCCCCCTTCCTTTTTCTTATTTTTGGGCCCTGGGGACCCCATCCCCCAGGGCCTTACCCCCTTTTTTTTATAATTAAAATTAAACTGGAAGGGGGCCGCGTGGCCCCCCTCCCCTGGCCGAAAACTGGCCCGGGGACCCCATCCCCCGGGGCAAGGCCACACTAACATTCCTTTGTAAGGAGGGGGGCTGCGTGGCCCCCCTCCTCAGGCCTCCTTTTGCCCCGGGGACCCCATCCCCCGGGGCAGGCCTTTTTTTTTCTTCTTTTTTTAATAATTTCTGGGGAGGGGGGCCGCGTGGCCCCCCTCCCGGGCCACTTATGGCCCCGGGGACCCCATCCCCCAGGGCCTGGCCTCTGGTTGGGGACTGTGGGGGGTCCCCAAACCCCCACAGTCCCACCAGCTCCCCGTGTCCTAAGGGAGCCGGCATTGCTTTTCCACACGGGGAGCAGCTAACATGCTGCTCCCCGTGTGGAAAAGCAATTGTCTTTGGATATTGGAAGCGAGAGCAGGTTTCCCTGCTCTCTCTTCCAATATCCAAAGCAGTTTGCAATGACAGGACGGGAGCCGCGAGGCTCCCGTCCTGTCATTGCAAACAGCAGTGTCCCGGGGGTAGGCACCCCGGGACACTGCAGGAGCCGGCCCTGGGGGTGGCGGTCCCCAGGGCCACCACAGGCTCCAGGAGGGGGCCGCGCGGCCCCACTCCCCACATCAGCAAAGCCCCGGGGAGGTGGTGGTCCCCGGGCTTCGGGGTCCAAACGGACCCCCATTTTAATTTGTTAGTGCCCCGGGAGGTGGCGGTCCCGAGGCGTGTGGGGGGCTCGAGCCCCCCCACACTGCAAAAAGTAAAAAAAAAGAAGCCCCGGGGAGGTGGTGGTCCCCGGGGCTGCGGGAGGCTCAGAGCCCTCCCGCACCATTTTAAAAGAAAGCCCGGGGGTGGCGGTCCCCGGGGCTTGGGGGGCCCTTTGAGGCCCCCCATACATAAATTTAACCCCCCCACCATGCCCCCGGGACTTGGGCCACCCGGGGCAAAATACAATCGAAGCGCGGGAGACCGCCCTTCGATTTTTTTTTTTTCCGGCAGGATTCGCGCTCCCTGAGCGCATCCTGCCATTTTTAAAAAAAAAAAAATGCTTTTTTCTGCCCAGGGGGCCCATGTGGGACCCCCTGAGCAGACCTAGGGGGTCAGGGTGTTTCTACCCTGCCCCCTTTGTGCGTTTGCGCACTTTTTTACTGCTTTCTTGTTCCTCGGTTCTACCGAGGAACAAGATGGCTGCCAACACTTCCTGGTTTGGAGTGTTGACAGCCAATTAGCAGACAGCTCGTGATCGGGAGGGTGCGCGAATCCGACGCGGCCATAGATATATATGTACTTTTACTTTTGATTTTCTCAGCAACTACTGAACGGATTTACACCATTTAACAAAAAGGGTTCTTTCTGAACCAAGAACTACCTCTTTGCCAAATTTGGTGTAATTCCGTTCAGCAGTTCGAGCTGTAGCCGTGTCTAAAGTTTCCTATGGGAAATTGATTTTTTTACTCTTATTTTTTTAATTTCTCCGCAACTACTGAACGGATTTACACCATTTAACAAAAAGGGTTCTTTCTGAACCAAGAACTACCTCTTTGCCAAATTTGGTGTAATTCCGTTCAGCAGTTCGGGCTGTAGCCGTGTCTAAAGTTTCCTATGGGAAAATGAATGGGGAAAACACGTTTTGGGACCCCCTTTTATCGGCCCCCGCTTGACGAATCACCCTGAGACTTTCAGGGTAGGAGCGGACCGGAGCGGGCCATAAAGTTTGAAAATTTCGCGAAGATTCGTCAACCGATGCAAGAGTTATTTCAAATAGAATGTCGCGGATTTCCTATGGAAAATAGGTCCTAACTATAACTATCTACTGGCGACCGCCAGTAGATATATATATATATATATATATATATATATATATATATATATATATATATTACCTACTGGCGGTAGGGATATATATATATATATTCACTGAAAAAAACAAAGGTTACAGGGATGTTATAGTTAGGCTCAGATTTCACTCGGACAAACCCAGTGAAATTCAGCAGTTATAGTTACCTGAGCTAACTATAACTTATGCCTCTGAAATGCCCTGCTTATGACCTCACATTTTACATCACTCATGACATGGTAAGTGACATCACTCCAACAACCTCTCAGCAATCCTACTGTGTGGGACTTACTGAAGGTAACAGGAGGGGTAATTGCCCCCCAAAGACCCTCTGGAGTCAAGGGGACTTAATCCCCCAACTATTAGTGCATCAGAGGGCGTGCTTGCAGAGGGATGGTGAAAGGGGCGGGGCCTCCAGTGACTTGCCGTCTGGCTGTGTTTTTAATTTTTTTATGTATTAGGGGAGGGGGCCGCATATTTAATGCTTCTGCTTGCAAGATCCAATCTTGAGGATGTAACGCGAAGCTAATGCAGGGCTGGGGCAAACGAACTCCAGTCTATGAAGACTTATGAACAAATGCAACTAGAAAAACACTGTTTTCCCAAATAAAAGTTGTAGTATACCATACAGTAAACCAATGCAAGAATCTGTCTGCTTGAACTCATTACTAAAGCATTCAAAGTGCATGTATATCAGGAAATAACTGATGGCCCGGATAACATCCATATCAGCATAGACACAATGCTGGGAGTAATTGAAAATGGAGCCATGAAGACGTTTGTGAGGATGAAACACGTTGGCTACGGTTCCTGGTTTTAAGAAACTAATAAAAGGAGAAGAATATGAATAAAGAACTATTGTCCGAATTTGTTATTGTACTCATTATATGTACATGGACTGCCACTGAGGAGGGCGTTGGCCCGAAACGCGTCTGGGAGGTGAAAATAAAGTATTTCGTTCATGACAGTTGCTTCTGTATTGGCAAGAAACCTACCTGTGTGTGCATCCCACCGAGGGGCAACTCTTCTTTATATATATATATATATATATATGTATAGATGTGTACCATATTTTAACTATTTGTTTTCTTTTGTATTCTTTCAGGAGGAAAGGAAGGGGCTCATTCACCAACATTCACTTGCACGGGCCACCTACCCTTTCTCCCTTCTTTATGGCACTGGAGCACTTTGACCCATGTCGGCAATTGTGGTGAGAGTATTTGAACTATTTTCCATCTGGACTTTGAACATTCAGCATTTCTTTCATGTTTTCCCCCAGTTTGCCTTTGTTATCCACGGGGTTTATATTTGACCTTCTGGCACTTGCCAGTACTGGCCTCGGGCCACATGTAGTGCGACTGTTATTTTCTGTTGCCTTATATGCAAAGGGGATTTGATCATTATATTGTATACATGATTATTATACAATTGAAATGCTGACTAACAACAGAACATTATTAAACGGACACATGTGTATGGATAGTCTACAATGTGCAATGTCGACATTGGTGCAGTTTGATGCAACTGGCACATATACAAAGAGGGCATAACATTAATTTTGATGTTTAGTTATCAATGAGATTGACTGTTGCACACTGTGTGGGGATTCGATTAGAAGCTGACGCGCTCACATTCAGAAATTACTTTACTATGTGGCCTCTTTCTACTTACACAAGATGTTTGCAGCACGCTGACACCAGTGTGCCTCTTTTGTGTTCATTACTTTGTCCATTAAATGTGCCGACATGGTTTTTCCTTTCACGTGATCAAGCCTGTTGTCAGGCGAAACGCGTTGTGAATAAACAACGGTGATTTATCGATACAGTGTCTTTCCTCTCTGAGAGCGCGTTCATACGAGTTTCGAAATTGGATATATATATATATATATGTATATATATATATTCACTGAAAAAACCATAGGTTTTAGGGACAGTTATAGTTAGTTGGACATTGCACTCGTACAAAACCCGTGAAATTCCCCTGTTATAGTTAGTTCAGCTAACTATAACTCGGGCCCCGCAATGCACTGCTGATGACGTCACATATTACATCACTCATGACATGGTCAGTGACATCACTGATGACATCACTGATGACATCTCAAATGACATCACTGATGACATCACTGATGACATCATCCAGTGACTGTGTGTTTCTGTAAAGTTTAAATATGTTTAATATATATAGGGAAAGGCGTATTGAAGAATGAGTGGGTGTATAAGTGTCTGAATGGATGATTTAGTACGTGAGTGACTGACTCTACAAGTGAGTGATTAAACGTATCTTACTGAATGCATGGGTTAGTGACTAAACTGTGTGAATGTCTGTATCCGTCTGTTTGTTGGTGTGTAAGTGGATGCATGGATTTGCGAATAGCTACATGAGTGTCTATATGGGTTATTGATTGGTTCTCTGAGTATCTGTATGGCTGCCTGAGTGTTTGTGTGGGTGGGGTGTGTGTGACTCTATACATAGATGTGTGAGTGGGTGATTCACTGGGTGCATGATTTCAAGAGTGCATCTGTGATGGACTGCTTGGGTGGGTGAGTGTGTGTATGGGTGTGTTAGTCAGTGAATGTATATCTCAGTGGTACATGTGCAAGTAACTACATATGTAAAAGGCAGTATATATGTGTGTTAGAGTATTTAAATGGCTATAAGTGAGAGTGTGTTATTGTGAGAGTGGCTGTATGGATGCGTGTGTGCTTGTATCAGTTATTGTATAAGAGCGTAAGAATGTGCTAGTATTTGTATGAGTAAGTGAGCTGGTGTGTGTATAACTGTATAGGTGAGTAAATGGGTGTGTGATTAATTTTTTGCATGACTGACTAGGTGTGTGAGTACCTCTATGGATGAGTGGCGGTGTGTGAGTGTTTATATAGGTGTATGAGTGCATATGATAGTCCTGTACTGAGTGACTGTAAGTATGAGTGACTGTACAGGTGAGTGAGTGGATGTGTGTGTAGACCTAAGAATCAGTGAGTGGGTATGTAGTTTTTGGTGTTGGAGTGTCTATGGTTTTGAGAATGGCAGTCTGTAATTTAGAGTGGGTGTATCAAAAGTTATATTAGGGTGTGAGAAGATGCATGAAATTATCACATGGATGATGTCATCAGTGATGTCATTTGAGATGTCATCAGTGATGTCATCAGTGATGTCACTGACCATGTCATGAGTGATGTAATATGTGACGTCATCAGCAGTGCATTGCGGGGCCCGAGTTATAGTTAGCTGAACTAACTATAACAGGGGAATTTCACGGGTTTTGTACGAGTGCAATGTCCAACTAACTATAACTGTCCCTAAAACCTATGGTTTTTTCAGTGAATTTCAAAGGTTTTTTAAATGCTAATTTCTAACTATAACGTGTCTGAAACCTATGGTTTTTTCAGTGAATTTCAAAGGTTTTTTAAATGCTAATTTCTAACTATAACGTGCCTGAAACCTATGGTTTTTTCAGTGAATTTCAAAGGTTTTTTAAATGCTAATTTCTAACTATAACGTGCCTGAAACCTATGGTTTTTTCAGTGAATTTCAAAGGTTTTTTAAATGCTAATTTCTAACTATAACGTGCTTGAAACCTATGATTTTTTAAGTGAATTTCAAAGGTTTTTTAAATGCTAGTTTCTAACTATGCCAACAGAGGTAGGACATGTGAAGAAAGAAGAAAAAACGCACAGAAAGAAGCAAAAGATGTGCAGAAAGAACCAACAGAGGAGCAGAAAGAGGCCTTGTTGCAAAATCATCCTGTGCCCACAACTTTTTCAGACGGGTACTGGTGGTAACTGACTCTGACTAACCAGAGGTGAAGGGAGGGGGGCCTGAGGTGACATGTGTGCAAACGCGCCCCATGGCGCGTTTTAAGTTGCGGGATTAAGTCCCCTTGAATCCTGAGGGTCCCTGGGGCCCAACTAGCCCCCCAGGTACCTACAGTTAGGACCACAGAGCTGAGTTGCAGAGAGGCGTTCCGAGGCCACGCACCTTTTTCACCTCTCTGCAACGCAACTCTGTTGTGCTTACTGAAGGTACCTGGTGGGCTAGTTGGCCCCCAGGATTCAAAGGGAATTAACTCCCCAACTTAAAACGCACCACAGGGCGTGTTTGCGCACATGTCACCTGAGGCCCCGCCCCTCCCTCCACCACTGTGCAAACGCGCCCCGTGGCGCGTTTTAAGTTGGGGGATTAGGTCACCTTGAATCCTGAGAGTCCCTGGGGCCCAACCAGCCCACCAGGTACTTCCAGTAAGCACCACAGGCCTGCGTTGCAACGCCTGTAACAAATTGTGCAGTTGTGTTTAGGTAGTGAAGAGGGTCGTGCTGGGGGTAGTGTTTTAGGGTTTAGGGTAGTGCAGTGGTGTTTGTGTAGTGTAGGGGGTCATGCTGGGGGTAGATTTAGGGTTTAGGGTAGTGCAGTGGTGTTTGTGTAGTGTAGGGGGTCATGCTGGGGGTAGATTTAGGGTTTAGGGTAGTGCAGTGGTGTTTGGGTAGTGTAGGGAGTCGTCCTGGGGGAGTGTTTTAGGGTTTAGGGTAGTACATTGGTGTTTGGGTAGTGTAGGGGTTGTGCTGGGGTTAGTGTTTTAGGGTTTTAGGGTTTAGGGTAGTGCAGTGGTGTTTGGGTAGTGTAGGGGGTCGTGCTGGGGGGAGTGTTTTAGGGTTTAGGGCAGTGCAGTGGTGTTCGGGTAGTGTAGGGGGTCGGGCTGGGGGAGTGTTTTAGGGTTTAGGGCAGTGCAGTCGTGTTCGGGTAGTGTAGGGGGTCGTGCTGGGGGAGTATTTTAGGGTTTAGGGTAGTGCAGTGGTGTTCGGGTAGTGTAGGGGGTCATGCTGGGGGTAGTGTTCTAGGGTTTAGGGCAGTGCAGTGGTGTTCGGGCAGTGTAGGGGGTCGTGCTGGGGGTGGTGTTTTAGGGTTTAGGGCAGTGCAGTGGTGTTCGGGCAGTGTAGGGGTCATGCTGGGGTGGTGTTTCAGGGTTTAGGGCAGTGCAGTGGTGTTCTGGCAGTGTAGGGGGTCGTGCAGGGGGTGGTGTTTCAGGGTTTAGGGCAGTGCAGTGGTGTTCGGGCAGTGTAGGGGGTCGTGCAGGGGTGGTGTTTCAGGGTTTAGGGCAGTGGTGTTCGGGCAGTGTAGGGGGTCATGCTGGGGGTGGTGTTTCAGGGTTTGGGGCAGTGCAGTGGTGTTCGAGCAGTAAAGGGGGTCATGCTGGGGGTGGTGTTTCAGGGTTTAGGGCAGTGCAGTGGTGTTCGGGCAGTGTAGGGGGCGGTGCAGGGGGTGGTGTTTCAGGGTTTAGGGCAGTGCAGTGGTGTTCGGGCAGTGTAGGGGGCGGTGCAGGGGGTGGTGTTTCAGGGTTTAGGGCAGTGCAGTGGTGTTCGGGCAGTGTAGGGGGTCGTGCAGGGGGTGGTGTTTCAGGGTTTAGGGCAGTGCAGTGGTGTTCGGGCAGTGTAGGGGGCGGTGCAGGGGGTGGTGTTTCAGGGTTTAGGGCAGTACAGTGGTGTTCAGGCATTGTAGGGGGTGGTGCTGGGGCTGGTGTTTCAGGGTTTAGGGCAGTGCAGTGGTGTTCGGGCAGTGTAGGGGGTCGTGCTGGGGCTGGTGTTTCAGGGTTTAGGGCAGTGGTGTTCGGGCAGTGTAGTGGGTCGTGCTGGGGCTGGTGTTTCAGGGTTTAGGGCAGTGCAGTGGTGTTCGGGCAGTGTAGGGGTCATGCTGGGGCTGGTGTTTCAGGGTTTAGGGCAGTGCAGTGGTGTTCGGGCAGTGTAGGGGGTCTTGCTGGGGCTGGTGTTTCAGAGTCTAGGGCAATGCAGTGGTGTTCGGGCAGTGTAGGGGGTCTTGCTGGGGCTGGTGTTTCAGGGTTTAGGGCAGTGCAGTGGTGTTCGGGCAGTGTAGGGGGTCGTGATGGGGGTGGTGTTTCAGGGTTTAGGGCAGTGCAGTGGTGTTCGGGCAGTGTAGGGGGTCGTGCTGGGGCTAGTGTTTCAGGGTTTAGGGCAGAGCAATGGTGCTCAGGCAGTGTAGGGGGTTGTGCTGGGGGTGATGTTTCAGGGTTTAGGGCAGTGCAGTGGTGTTAGGGCAGTGTAGGGGGTCATGCTGGGGTGGTGTTTCAGGGTTTAGGGCAGTGCAGTGGTGTTCCGGCAGTGTAGGGGGTCGTGCAGGGGGTGGTGTTTCAGGGTTTAGTGCAGTGGTGTTCGGGCAGTGTAGGGGGTCGTGCTGGGGTGGTGTTTCAGGGCTTAGGGCAGTGCAGTGGTGTTCGGGCAGTGTAGGGTGTCGTGCTGAGGGGTGGTGTTTCAGGGTTTAGGGCAGTGCAGTAGTGTTTGGGCAGTGTAGGGGGTCGTGCAGGGGGTGGTGTTTCAGGGTTTAGGGCAGTGCAGTGGTGTTCGGCCAGTGTAGGTAGTCTTGCTGGGGGTGGTGTTTCAGGGTTTAGGGCAGTGCAGTAGTTTTCGGGCAGTGTAGGCGGTCGTGCTGGGGCTGGTGTTTCAGGGTTGAGGGCAGTGCAGTGGTGTTTGGGCAGTGTACGGGGTTGTGCTGGGGCTGGTGTTTCAGGGTTTAGGGCAGTGCAGTGGTGTGCGGGCAGTGTACGGGGTTGTGCTGGGGCTGGTGTTTCAGGGTTTAGGGCAGTGCAGTGATGTTCGGGCAGTGTAGGGGGTCATGCTGGGGTGGTGTTTCAGGGTTTAGGGCAGTGCAGTGGTGTTCAGGCAGTGTAGGGGGTCGTGCTGGGGCTGGTGTTTCAGGGTTTAGGGCAGTGCAGTGGTGTTCGGGCAGTGTAGGGGGTCTTGCTGGGGGTGGTGTTTCAGGGTTTAGGGCAGTGCAGTGGTGTTCGGGCAGTATAGGGGGTCTTGCTGGGGGTGGTGTTTCAGGGTTTAGGGCAGTGGTGTTCGGGCAGTGTAGGGGGTCTTGCTGGGGGTGATGTTTCAGGGTTTAGGGCAGTGCAGTGGTGTTCGGGCAGTGTAGGGGGTCTTGCTGGGGATAGTGTTTCAGGGTTTAGGGCGGTGCAGTGGTGTTCGTGCAGTGTAGGGGGTCGTGCTGGGGGTGGTGTTTCAGGGTTTAGGGCAGTGCAGTAGTGTTCGGGCAGTGTAAGGGGTCGTGCAGGGGGTGGTGTTTCAGGGTTTAGGGCAGTGCAGTGGTGTTCTGGCAGTGTAGGGGGTCATGCTGGGGGTTGGGTTTCAGGGTTTAGGGCAGTACAGTGGTGTTCGGGCAGTGTAGTGGGTCGTGCAGGGGGTGGTGTTTCAGGGTTTAGGGCAGTGCAGTGGTGTTCGGGCAGTGTAGGGGGTCGTGCTGGGGCTGGTGTTTCAGGGTTTAGGGCAGTGCAGTTGTGTTCGGGCAGTGTAGGGGGTCTTGCTGGGGGTGGTGTTTCAGGGTTTAGGGCAGTGGTGTTCGGGCAGTGTAGGGGGTCTTGCTGGGGGTGATGTTTCAGGGTTTAGGGCAGTGCAGTGGTGTTCGGGCAGTGTAGGGGGTCTTGCTGGGGGTAGTGTTTCAGGGTTTAGGGCAGTGCAGTGGTGTTCGTGCAGTATAGGGGGTCGTGCTGGGGATGGTGTTTCTGGGTTTAGGGCAGTGCAGTAGTGTTCGAGCAGTGTAGGGGGTTGTGCAGGGGGTGGTGTTTCAGGGTTTAGGGCAGTGCAGTGGTGTTCGGGCAGTGTAGGGGGTTGCGCTGTGGGTGGTGTTTCAGGGTTTAGGGCAGTGCAGTGGTGTTCGGGCAGTGTAGGTGGTCATGCACGGGGTGGTGTTTCAGGGTTTAGGGCAGTGCAGTGGTGTTCGGGCAGTGTAGGGTGTTGTGCTAGGGCTGGTGTTTCAGGGTTCAGGGCAGTGCAGTGGTGTTCAGGCAGTGTAGGGGGTCATGCTGAGGCTTGTGTTTCACAGTTTAGGGCAGTGCAGTGGTGTTCGGGCAGTGTAGGGGGTCGTGCTGGGGCTGGTGTTTCAGGGTTTAGGGCAGTGCAGTGGTGTTCGGGCAGTGTAGGCGGTCGTGCTGGGGCTGGTGTTTCAGGGTTTAGGGCAGTGCAGTGGTTTTCAGGCAGTGTAGGGGGTCGTGCTGGGGCTGGTGTTTCAGGGTTTAGGGCAGTGCAGTGGTGCTCGGGCAGTGTAGGGGGTCGTGCTGGGGGTGATGTTTCAGGGTTTAGGGTAGTGCAGTGGTGTTCGGGCAGTGTAGGGGGTCGTGCAGGGGCTGGTGTTTCAAGGTTTAGGGCAGTGCAGTGGTGTTCGGGCAGTGTAGGGGGTCGTGCTGGGGCTGGTGTTTCAGGGTTTTGGGCAGAGCAGTGGTGTTCGGGCAGTGTAGGGGGTCATGCTGAGGGTAGTGTTTCAGGGTTTAGGGCAGTGCAGTGGTGTTCGGGCAGTGTAGGGGGTCGTGCTGGGGGTGGTGTTTCAGGGTTTAGGTCACTGGTTTTCGGGCAGTGTAGGGGGTCTTGCTGGGGGTGATGTTTCAGGGTTTAGGGCAGTGCAGTGGTGTTCGGGCAGTGTAGGGGGTCTTGCTGGGGGTAGTGTTTCAGGGTTTAGGGCAGGGCAGTGGTGTTCGGGCAGTGTAGGGGGTCATGCTGGGGGTGGTGTTTCAGGGTTTAGGGCAGTGTAGTGGTGTTCGGGCAGTGTAGGGGGTCTTGCTGGGGGTAGTGTTTCAGGGTTTAGGGCGGTGCAGTGGTGTTCGTGCAGTGTAGGGGGTCGTGCTGGGGGTGGTGTTTCAGGGTTTAGGGCAGTGCAGTAGTGTTCGGGCAGTGTAGGGGGTCGTGCAGGGGGTGGTATTTCAGGGTTCTAGGGCAGTGCAGTGGTGTTCTGGCAGTGTAGGGGGTCATGCTGGGGGTGGGGTTTCAGGGTTTAGGGCAGTACAGTGGTGTTCGGGCAGTGTAGTGGGTCGTGCAGGGGGTGGTGTTTCAGGGTTTAGGGCAGTGCAGTGGTGTTCGGGCAGTGTAGGGGGTCGTGCTGGGGCTGGTGTTTCAGGGTTTAGGGCAGTGCAGTTGTGTTCGGGCAGTGTAGGGGGTCTTGCTGGGGGTGGTGTTTCAGGGTTTAGGGCAGTGGTGTTCGGGCAGTGTAGGGGGTCTTGCTGGGGGTGATGTTTCAGGGTTTAGGGCAGTGCAGTGGTGTTCGGGCAGTGTAGGGGGTCTTGCTGGGGGTAGTGTTTCAGGCTTTAGGGCAGTGCAGTGGTGTTCGTGCAGTATAGGGGGTCGTGCTGGGGTTGGTGTTTCTGGGTTTAGGGCAGTGCAGTAGTGTTCGAGCAGTGTAGGGGGTTGTGCAGGGGGTGGTGTTTCAGGGTTTAGGGCAGTGCAGTGGTGTTCGGGCAGTGTAGGGGGTTGCGCTGTGGGTGGTGTTTCAGGGTTTAGGGCAGTGCAGTGGTGTTCGGGCAGTGTAGGTGGTCGATGCACGGGGTGGTGTTTCAGGGTTTAGGGCAGTGCAGTGGTGTTCGGGCAGTGTAGGGTGTTGTGCTGGGGCTGGTGTTTCAGGGTTCAGGGCAGTGCAGTGGTGTTCAGGCAGTGTAGGGGGTCGTGCTGAGGCTGGTGTTTCACAGTTTAGGGCAGTGCAGTGGTGTTCGGGCAGTGTAGGGGGTCGTGCTGGGGCTGGTGTTTCAGGGTTTAGGGCAGTGCAGTGGTGTTCGGGCAGTGTAGGCGGTCGTGCTGGGGCTGGTGTTTCAGGGTTTAGGGCAGTGCAGTGGTTTTCAGGCAGTGTAGGGGGTCGTGCTGGGGCTGGTGTTTCAGGGTTTAGGGCAGTGCAGTGGTGCTCGGGCAGTGTAGGGGGTCGTGCTGGGGGTGATGTTTCAGGGTTTAGGGTAGTGCAGTGGTGTTCGGGCAGTGTAGGGGGTCGTGCAGGGGCTGGTGTTTCAAGGTTTAGGGCAGTGCAGTGGTGTTCAGGCAGTGTAGGGGGTCGTGCTGGGGCTGGTGTTTCAGGGTTTAGGGCAGAGCAGTGGTGTTCGGGCAGTGTAGGGGGTCATGCTGAGGGTAGTGTTTCAGGGTTTAGGGCAGTGCAGTGGTGTTCGGGCAGTGTAGGGGGTCGTGCTGGGGGTGGTGTTTCAGGGTTTAGGTCAGTGGTTTTCGGGCAGTGTAGGGGGTCTTGCTGGGGGTGATGTTTCAGGGTTTAGGGCAGTGCAGTGGTGTTCGGGCAGTGTAGGGGGTCTTGCTGGGGGTAGTGTTTCAGGGTTTAGGGCAGGGCAGTGGTGTTCGGGCAGTGTAGGGGGTCATGCTGGGGGTGGTGTTTCAGGGTTTAGGGCAGTGTAGTGGTGTTCGGGCAGTGTAGGGAGTCTTGATGGGGGTGGTGTTTCAGGGTTTAGGGCAGTGCAGTGGTGTTCGGGCAGTGTAGGGGGTCGTGCTAGGGGTGGTGTTTCAGGGTTTAGGGCAGTGCAGTGGTGTTCGGGCAGTGTAGGGGGTCTGTGCTGGGGCTGGTGTTTCAGGGTTTAGGGCAGTGCAGTGGTGTTCGGGCAGTGTAGGGGGTCATGCTGGGGGTAGGGTTTCAGGGTTTAGGGTAGTGCAGTGGTGTTTGGGTCAGTGTAGTGGGTCGTGCTGGGGGTAGTGTTTCAGGGTTTAGGGTAGTGCAGTGGTGTTTGGGTAGTGTAGGGGGTTGTGCTGGGGTTAGTGTTTTGGGTTTCAGGGTTTAGGGCAGTGCAGTGGTGTTTGGGTAGTGTAGGGGGTCGTGCTGGGGGTGGTGTTTCAGGGTTTAGGGCAGTGCAGTGGTGTTCGGGTAGTGTAGGGGGTCGTGCTGGGGGTGGTGTTTTAGGGTTTAGGGCAGTGCAGTCGTGTTCGGGTAGTGTAGGGGGTCGTGCTGGGGGTTAGTGTTTTAGGGTTTAGGGTAGTGCAGTGGTGTTCGGGTAGTGTAGGGGGTCATGCTGGGGATAGTGTTCTAGGGTTTAGGGCAGTGCAGTGGTGTTCGGGCAGTGTAGGGGGTCGTGCTGGGGGTGGTGTTTCAGGGTTTAGGGCAGTGCAGTGGTGTTCGGGCAGTGTAAGGGGTCATGCTGGGGGTGGTGTTTCAGGGTTTAGGGCAGTGCAGTGGTGTTCTGGCAGTGTAGGGGGTCGTGCAGGGGGTGGTGTTTCAGGGTTTAGGGCAGTGCAGTGGTGTTCGGGCAGTGTAGGGGTCGTGCAGGGGTGGTGTTTCAGGGTTTAGGGCAGTGCAGTGGTGTTCGGGCAGTGTAGGGGGTCGTGCTGGGGCTGGTGTTTCAGGGTTTGGGGCAGTGCAGTGGTGTTCGGGCAGTGTAGGGGGTCATGCTGGGGGTGGTGTTTCAGGGTTTGGGGCAGTGCAGTAGTGTTCGGGCAGTGTAGGGGGTCTGTGCTGGGGGTGGTGTTTCAGGGTTTAGGGCAGTGCAGTGGTGTTCGGGCAGTGTAGGGGGTCGTGCTGGGGGTGGTGTTTCAGGGTTTAGGGCAGTGCAGTGGTGTTCGGGCAGTGTAGGGGGTCGGTGCTGGGGATGGTGTTTCAGGGTTTAGGGCAGTGCAGTGGTGTTCAGGCATTGTAGGGGGTGGTGCTGGGGCTGGTGTTTCAGGGTTTAGGGCAGTGCAGTGGTGTTCGGGCAGTGTAGGGGGTCGTGCTGGGGCTGGTGTTTCAGGGTTCAGGGCAGTGCAGTGGTGTTCAGGCAGTGTAGGTGGTCATGCTGAGGCTGGTGTTTCACGGTTTAGGGCAGTGCAGTGGTGTTCGGGCAGTGTAGGGGGTCGTGCTGGGGCTGGTGTTTCAGGGTTTAGGGCAGTGCAGTGGTGTTCGGGCAGTGTAGGCGGTCGTGCTGGGGCTGGTGTTTCAGGGTTTAGGGCAGTGCAGTGGTGTTCAGGCAGTGTAGGGGGTCGTGCTGGGGCTGGTGTTTCAGGGTTTAGGGCAGTGCAGTGGTGCTCGGGCAGTGTAGGCGGTCGTGCTGGGGGTGGTGTTTCAGGGTTTAGGGCAGTACAGTGGTGTTCGGGCAGTGTAGGGGGTCGTGCAGGGGCTGGTGTTTCAAGGTTTAGGGCAGTGCAGTGGTGTTCGGGCAGTGTAGGGGGTCGTGCTGGGGCTGGTGTTTCAGGGTTTTGGGCAGAGCAGTGGTGTTCGGGCAGTGTAGGGGGTCATGCTGAGGGTAGTGTTTCAGGGTTTAGGGCAGTGCAGTGGTGTTCGGGCAGTGTAGGGGGTCGTGCTGGGGGTGGTGTTTCAGGGTTTAGGTCACTGGTTTTCGGGCAGTGTAGGGGGTCTTGCTGGGGGTGATGTTTCAGGGTTTAGGGCAGTGCAGTGGTGTTCGGGCAGTGTAGGGGGTCTTGCTGGGGGTAGTGTTTCAGGGTTTAGGGCAGGGCAGTGGTGTTCGGGCAGTGTAGGGGGTCATGCTGGGGGTGGTGTTTCAGGGTTTAGGGCAGTGTAGTGGTGTTCGGGCAGTGTAGGGGGTCTTGCTGGGGGTAGTGTTTCAGGGTTTAGGGCAGGGCAGTGGTGTTCGTGCAGTGTAGGGGGTCGTGCTGGGGGTGGTGTTTCAGGGTTTAGGGCAGTGCAGTAGTGTTCGGGCAGTGTAGGGGGTCGTGCAGGGGGTGGTATTTCAGGGTTCTAGGGCAGTGCAGTGGTGTTCTGGCAGTGTAGGGGGTCATGCTGGGGGTGGGGTTTCAGGGTTTAGGGCAGTACAGTGGTGTTCGGGCAGTGTAGTGGGTCGTGCAGGGGGTGGTGTTTCAGGGTTTAGGGCAGTGCAGTGGTGTTTGGGCAGTGTAGGGGGTCATGCTGGGGCTGGTGTTTCAGGGTTTAGGTCAGTGCAGCTGGTGTTCGGGCAGTGTAGGGGGTCTTGCTGGGGGTGGTGTTTCAGGGTTTAGGTAGCAGTGGTGTTCGGGCAGTGTAGGGGGTCTTGCTGGGGGTGATGTTTCAGGGTTTAGGGCAGTGCAGTGGTGCTTCGGGCAGTGTAGGGGTCTTGCTGGGGGTAGTGTTTCAGGCTTTAGGGCACTGCAGTGGTGTTCGTGCAGTATAGGGGTCGTGCTGGGGTTGGTGTTTCTGGGTTTAGGGCAGTGCAGTAGTGTTCGGGCAGTGTAGGGGGTTGTGCAGGGGGTGGTGTTTCAGGGTTTAGGGCAGTGCAGTGGTGTTCGGGCAGTGTACGGGGTTGCGCTGTGGGTGGTGTTTCAGGGTTTAGGGCAGTGCAGTGGTGTTCGGGCAGTGTATGGTGGTCATGCACGGGGTGGTGTTTCAGGGTTTAAGGCAGTGCAGTGGTGTTCGGGCAGTGTAGGGTGTTGTGCTAGGGCTGGTGTTTCAGGGTTCAGGGCAGTGCAGTGGTGTTCAGGCAGTGTAGGGGGTCGTGCTGAGGCTGGTGTTTCACAGTTTAGGGCAGTGCAGTGGTGTTCGGGCAGTGTAGGGGGTCGTGCTGGGGCTGGTGTTTCAGGGTTTAGGGCAGTGCATTGGTGTTCGGGCAGTGTAGGCGGTCGTGCTGGGGCTGGTGTTTCAGGGTTTAGGGCAGTGCAGTGGTTTTCAGGCAGTGTAGGGGGTCGTGCTGGGGCTGGTGTTTCAGGGGTTTAGGGCAGTGCAGTGGTGCTCGGGCAGTGTAGGGGTCGTGCTGGGGGTGATGTTTCAGGGTTTAGGGTAGTGCAGTGGTGTTCGGGCAGTGTAGGGGGTCGTGCAGGGGCTGGTGTTTCAAGGTTTAGGGCAGTGCAGTGGTGTTCAGGCAGTGTAGGGGTCGTGCTGGGGCTGGTGTTTCAGGGTTTTGGGCAGAGCAGTGGTGTTCGGGCAGTGTGGGGGTCATGCTGAGGGTAGTGTTTCAGGGTTTAGGGCAGTGCAGTGGTGTTCGGGCAGTGTAGGGGGTCGTGCTGGGGGTGGTGTTTCAGGGTTTAGGTCAGTGGTTTTCGGGCAGTGTAGGGGTCTTGCTGGGGGTGATGTTTCAGGGTTTAGGGCAGTGCAGTGGTGTTCGGGCAGTGTAGGGGTCTTGCTGGGGGTAGTGTTTCAGGGTTTAGGGCAGGGCAGTGGTGTTCGGGCAGTGTAGGGGGTCATGCTGGGGGTGGTGTTTCAGGGTTTAGGGCAGTGTAGTGGTGTTCGGGCAGTGTAGGGGGTCGTGAAGGGGTGGTGTTTCAGGGTTTAGGGCACTGCAGTGGTGTTCGGGCAGTGTAGGGGGTCGTGCTAGGGGTGGTGTTTCAGGGTTTAGGGCAGTGCAGTGGTGTTCGGGCAGTGTAGGGGGTCTTGCTGGGGGTAGTGTTTCAGGGTTTAGGGCAGGGCAGTGGTGTTCGGGCAGTGTAGGGGTCATGCTGGGGGTAGATTTAGGGTTTAGGGTAGTGCAGTGGTGTTTGGGTAGTGTAGGGAGTCGTCCTGGGGGAGTGTTTTAGGGTTTAGGGTAGTACATTGGTGTTTGGGTAGTGTAGGGGGTTGTGCTGGGGTTAGTGTTTTAGGGTTTTAGGGTTTAGGGTAGTGCAGTGGTGTTTGGGTAGTGTAGGGGGTCGTGCTGGGGGAGTGTTTTAGGGTTTAGGGCAGTGCAGTGGTGTTCGGGTAGTGTAGGGGGTCGGGCTGGGGGAGTGTTTTAGGGTTTAGGGCAGTGCAGTCGTGTTCGGGTAGTGTAGGGGGTCGTGCTGGGGGAGTATTTTAGGGTTTAGGGTAGTGCAGTGGTGTTCGGGTAGTGTAGGGGGTCATGCTGGGGATAGTGTTCTAGGGTTTAGGGCAGTGCAGTGGTGTTCGGGCAGTGTAGGGGTCGTGCTGGGGGTGGTGTTTTAGGGTTTAGGGCAGTGCAGTGGTGTTCGGGCAGTGTAGGGGGTCATGCTGGGGGTGGTGTTTCAGGGTTTAGGGCAGTGCAGTGGTGTTCTGGCAGTGTAGGGGGTCGTGCAGGGGTGGTGTTTCAGGGTTTAGGGCAGTGCAGTGGTGTTCGGGCAGTGTAGGGGGTCGTGCAGGGGTGGTGTTTCAGGGTTTTGGGCAGTGGTGTTCGGGCAGTGTAGGGGGTCATGCTGGGGGTGGTGTTTCAGGGTTTGGGGCAGTGCAGTGGTGTTCGAGCAGTAAAGGGGGTCATGCTGGGGGTGGTGTTTCAGGGTTTGGGGCAGTGCAGTAGTGTTCGAGCAGTGTAGGGGGTTGTGCAGGGGGTGGTGTTTCAGGGTTTCGGGCAGTGCAGTGGTGTTCGGGCAGTGTAGGGGGTCGTGCAGGGGGTGGTGTTTCAGGGTTTAGGGCAGTGCAGTGGTGTTCGGGCAGTGTAGGGGCGGTGCAGGGGTGGTGTTTCAGGGTTTAGGGCAGTACAGTGGTGTTCAGGCATTGTAGGGGGTGGTGCTGGGGCTGGTGTTTCAGGGTTTAGGGCAGTGCAGTGGTGTTCGGGCAGTGTAGGGGGGTCGTGCTGGGGCTGGTGTTTCAGGGTTTAGGGCAGTGGTGTTCGGGCAGTGTAGTGGGTCGTGCTGGGGCTGGTGTTTCAGGGTTTAGGGCAGTGCAGTGGTGTTCGGGCAGTGTAGGGGGTCATGCTGGGGCTGGTGTTTCAGGGATTAGGGCAGTGCAGTGGTGTTCGGGCAGTGTAGGGGTCTTGCTGGGGCTGGTGTTTCAGAGTCTAGGGCAATGCAGTGGTGTTCGGGCAGTGTAGGGGTCTTGCTGGGGCTGGTGTTTCAGGGTTTAGGGCAGTGCAGTGGTGTTCGGGCAGTGTAGGGGGTCGTGATGGGGGTGGTGTTTCAGGGTTTAGGGCAGTGCAGTGGTGTTCGGGCAGTGTAGGGGGTCATGCTGGGGCTAGTGTTTCAGGGTTTAGGGCAGAGCAATGGTGCTCAGGCAGTGTAGGGGGTTGTGCTGGGGGTGATGTTTCAGGGTTTAGGGCAGTGCAGTGGTGTTAGGGCAGTGTAGGGGTCATGCTGGGGTGGTGTTTCAGGGTTTAGGGCAGTGCAGTGGTGTTCCGGCAGTGTAGGGGGTCGTGCAGGGGTGGTGTTTCAGGGTTTAGTGCAGTGGTGTTCGGGCAGTGTAGGGGGTCGTGCTGGGGTGGTGTTTCAGGGCTTAGGGCAGTGCAGTGGTGTTCGGGCAGTGTAGGGTGTCGTGCTGAGGGTGGTGTTTCAGGGTTTAGGGCAGTGCAGTAGTGTTTGGGCAGTGTAGGGGGTCGTGCAGGGGGTGGTGTTTCAGGGTTTAGGGCAGTGCAGTGGTGTTCGGCCAGTGTAGGTAGTCTTGCTGGGGGTGGTGTTTCAGGGTTTAGGGCAGTGCAGTAGTTTTCGGGCAGGGTAGGCGGTCGTGCTGGGGCTGGTGTTTCAGGGTTGAGGGCAGTGCAGTGGTGTTTGGGCAGTGTACGGGGTTGTGCTGGGGCTGGTGTTTCAGGGTTTAGGGCAGTGCAGTGGTGTGCGGGCAGTGTACGGGGGTTGTGCTGGGGCTGGTGTTTCAGGGTTTAGGGCAGTGCAGTGATGTTCGGGCAGTGTAGGGGTCATGCTGGGGTGGTGTTTCAGGGTTTAGGGCAGTGCAGTGGTGTTCAGGCAGTGTAGGGGGTCGTGCTGGGGCTGGTGTTTCAGGGTTTAGGGCAGTGCAGTGGTGTTCGGGCAGTGTAGGGGGTCTTGCTGGGGGTGGTGTTTCAGGGTTTAGGGCAGTGCAGTGGTGTTCGGGCAGTATAGGGGTCTTGCTGGGGGTGGTGTTTCAGGGTTTAGGGCAGTGGTGTTCGGACAGTGTAGGGGGTCTTGCTGGGGGTGATGTTTCAGGGTTTAGGGCAGTGCAGTGGTGTTCGGGCAGTGTAGGGGGTCTTGCTGGGGATAGTGTTTCAGGGTTTAGGGCGGTGCAGTGGTGTTCGGTGCAGTGTAGGGGTCGTGCTGGGGGTGGTGTTTCAGGGTTTAGGGCAGTGCAGTAGTGTTCGGGCAGTGTAAGGGGTCGTGCAGGGGTGGTGTTTCAGGGTTTAGGGCAGTGCAGTGGTGTTCTGGCAGTGTAGGGGGTCATGCTGGGGGTTGGGTTTCTGGGTTTAGGGCAGTACAGTGGTGTTCGGGCAGTGTAGTGGGTCGTGCAGGGGTGGTGTTTCAGGGTTTAGGGCAGTGCAGTGGTGTTCGGGCAGTGTAGGGGGTCGTGCTGGGGCTGGTGTTTCAGGGTTTAGGGCAGTGCAGTTGTGTTCGGGCAGTGTAGGGGGTCTTGCTGGGGGTGGTGTTTCAGGGTTTAGGGCAGTGGTGTTCGGGCAGTGTAGGGGGTCTTGCTGGGGGTGATGTTTCAGGGTTTAGGGCAGTGCAGTGGTGTTCGGGCAGTGTAGGGGGTCTTGCTGGGGGTAGTGTTTCAGGGTTTAGGGCAGTGCAGTGGTGTTCGTGCAGTATAGGGGGTCGTGCTGGGGATGGTGTTTCTGGGTTTAGGGCAGTGCAGTGGTGTTCGGGCAGTGTAGGGTGTTGTGCTAGGGCTGGTGTTTCAGGGTTCAGGGCAGTGCAGTGGTGTTCAGGCAGTGTAGGGGGTCGTGCTGAGGCTGGTGTTTCACAGTTTAGGGCAGTGCAGTGGTGTTCGGGCAGTGTAGGGGGTCGTGCTGGGGCTGGTGTTTCAGGGTTTAGGGCAGTGCAGTGGTGTTCGGGCAGTGTAGGCGGTCGTGCTGGGGCTGGTGTTTCAGGGTTTAGGGCAGTGCAGTGGTTTTCAGGCAGTGTAGGGGGTCGTGCTGGGGCTGGTGTTTCAGGGTTTAGGGCAGTGCAGTGGTGCTCGGGCAGTGTAG
Source organism: Calotriton arnoldi (assembly GCA_963921515.1). NCBI lineage: Eukaryota > Metazoa > Chordata > Amphibia > Caudata > Salamandridae > Calotriton > Calotriton arnoldi. The sequence continues at coordinate 617,312 of CAWUFW010005876.1, forward strand.
GGGGTCGTGCTGGGGGTGATGTTTCAGGGTTTAGGGTAGTACAGTGGTGTTCGGGCAGTGTAGGGGGTCGTGCAGGGGCTGGTGTTTCAAGGTTTAGGGCAGTGCAGTGGTGTTCGGGCAGTGTAGGGGGTCGTGCTGGGGCTGGTGTTTCAGGGTTTTGGGCAGAGCAGTGGTGTTCGGGCAGTGTAGGGGTCATGCTGAGGGTAGTGTTTCAGGGTTTAGGGCAGTGTAGTGGTGTTCGGGCAGTGTAGGGGGTCTTGCTGGGGGTAGTGTTTCAGGGTTTAGGGCGGTGCAGTGGTGTTCGTGCAGTGTAGGGGGTCGTGCTGGGGGTGGTGTTTCAGGGTTTAGGGCAGTGCAGTAGTGTTCGGGCAGTGTAGGGGGTCGTGCAGGGGTGGTATTTCAGGGTTCTAGGGCAGTGCAGTGGTGTTCTGGCAGTGTAGGGGGTCATGCTGGGGGTGGGGTTTCAGGGTTTAGGGCAGTACAGTGGTGTTCGGGCAGTGTAGTGGGTCGTGCAGGGGTGGTGTTTCAGGGTTTAGGGCAGTGCAGTGGTGTTCGGGCAGTGTAGGGGGTCGTGCTGGGGCTGGTGTTTCAGGGTTTAGGGCAGTGCAGTTGTGTTCGGGCAGTGTAGGGGGTCTTGCTGGGGGTGGTGTTTCAGGGTTTAGGGCAGTGGTGTTCGGGCAGTGTAGGGGTCTTGCTGGGGGTGATGTTTCAGGGTTTAGGGCAGTGCAGTGGTGTTCGGGCAGTGTAGGGGGTCTTGCTGGGGGTAGTGTCTCAGGCTTTAGGGCAGTGCAGTGTTGTTCGTGCAGTATAGGGGGTCGTGCTGGGGATGGTGTTTCTGGGTTTAGGGCAGTGCAGTAGTGTTCGAGGCAGTGTAGGGGTTGTGCAGGGGGTGGTGTTTCAGGGTTTAGGGCAGTGCAGTGGTGTTCGGGCAGTGTAGGTGGTCATGCACGGGGTGGTGTTTCAGGGTTTAAGGCAGTGCAGTGGTGTTCGGACAGTGTAGGGTGTTGTGCTAGGGCTGGTGTTTCAGGGTTCAGGGCAGTGCAGTGGTGTTCAGGCAGTGTAGGGGGTCGTGCTGAGGCTGGTGTTTCACAGTTTAGGGCAGTGCAGTGGTGTTCGGGCAGTGTAGGGGGTCGTGCTGGGGCTGGTGTTTCAGGGTTTAGGGCAGTGCAGTGGTGTTCGGGCAGTGTAGGCGGTCGTGCTGGGGCTGGTGTTTCAGGGTTTAGGGCAGTGCAGTGGTTTTCAGGCAGTGTAGGGGGTCGTGCTGGGGCTGGTGTTTCAGGGTTTAGGGCAGTGCAGTGGTGCTCGGGCAGTGTAGGGGGTCGTGCTGGGGGTGATGTTTCAGGGTTTAGGGTAGTGCAGTGGTGTTCGGGCAGTGTAGGGGGTCGTGCAGGGGCTGGTGTTTCAAGGTTTAGGGCAGTGCAGTGGTGTTCAGGCAGTGTAGGGGGTCGTGCTGGGGCTGGTGTTTCAGGGTTTTGGGCAGAGCAGTGGTGTTCGGGCAGTGTAGGGGGTCATGCTGAGGGTAGTGTTTCAGGGTTTAGGGCAGTGCAGTGGTGTTCGGGCAGTGTAGGGGGTCGTGCTGGGGGTGGTGTTTCAGGGTTTATGTCAGTGGTTTTCGGGCAGTGTAGGGGGTCTTGCTGGGGGTGATGTTTCAGGGTTTAGGGCAGTGCAGTGGTGTTCGGGCAGTGTAGGGGGTCTTGCTGGGGGTAGTGTTTCAGGGTTTAGGGCAGGGCAGTGGTGTTCGGGCAGTGTAGGGGGTCATGCTGGGGGTGGTGTTTCAGGGTTTAGGGCAGTGTAGTGGTGTTCGGGCAGTGTAGGGGGTCGTGAAGGGGGTGGTGTTTCAGGGTTTAGGGCAGTGCAGTGGTGTTCGGGCAGTGTAGGGGGTCGTGCTAGGGGTGGTGTTTCAGGGTTTAGGGCAGTGCAGTGGTGTTCGGGCAGTGTAGGGGGTCATGCAGGGGCTGGTGTTTCAGGGTTTAGGGCAGTGCAGTGGTGTTCGGGCAGTGTAGGGGGTCGTGCTGGGGGTAGTGTTTTAGGGTTTAGGTTAGTGCAGTGGTGTTTGGGTAGTGTAGGGGGTCGTGCTGGGGGTAGTGTTTTAGGGTTTAGGGCGGTGCAGTGGTGTTCGTGCAGTGTAGGGGGTCGTGCTGGGGGTGGTGTTTCAGGGTTTAGGGCAGTGCAGTAGTGTTCGGGCAGTGTAGGGGGTCGTGCAGGGGGTGGTGTTTCAGGGTTTAGGGCAGTGCAGTGGTGTTCTGGCAGTGTAGGTGGTCATGCACGGGGTGGTGTTTCAGGGTTTAGGGCAGTGCAGTGGTGTTCGGGCAGTGTAGGGTGTTGTGCTAGGGCTGGTGTTTCAGGGTTCAGGGCAGTGCAGTGGTGTTCAGGCAGTGTAGGGGGTCATGCTGAGGCTGGTGTTTCACAGTTTAGGGCAGTGCAGTGGTGTTCGGGCAGTGTAGGGGGTCGTGCTGGGGCTGGTGTTTCAGGGTTTAGGGCAGTGCAGTGGTGTTCGGGCAGTGTAGGCGGTCGTGCTGGGGCTGGTGTTTCAGGGTTTAGGGCAGTGCAGTGGTTTTCAGGCAGTGTAGGGGGTCGTGCTGGGGCTGGTGTTTCAGGGTTTAGGGCAGTGCAGTGGTGCTCGGGCAGTGTAGGGGGTCGTGCTGGGGGTGATGTTTCAGGGTTTAGGGTAGTACAGTGGTGTTCGGGCAGTGTAGGGGGTCGTGCAGGGGCTGGTGTTTCAAGGTTTAGGGCAGTGCAGTGGTGTTCGGGCAGTGTAGGGGGTCGTGCTGGGGGTGGTGTTTCAGGGTTTTGGGCAGAGCAGTGGTGTTCGGGCAGTGTAGGGGGTCATGCTGAGGGTAGTGTTTCAGGGTTTAGGGCAGTGCAGTGGTGTTCGGGCAGTGTAGGGGGTCGTGCTGGGGGTGGTGTTTCAGGGTTTAGGTCACTGGTTTTCGGGCAGTGTAGGGGGTCTTGCTGGGGGTGATGTTTCAGGGTTTAGGGCAGTGCAGTGGTGTTCGGGCAGTGTAGGGGGTCTTGCTGGGGGTAGTGTTTCAGGGTTTAGGGCAGGGCAGTGGTGTTCGGGCAGTGTAGGGGGTCATGCTGGGGGTGGTGTTTCAGGGTTTAGGGCAGTGTAGTGGTGTTCGGGCAGTGTAGGGGGTCTTGCTGGGGGTAGTGTTTCAGGGTTTAGGGCGGTGCAGTGGTGTTCGTGCAGTGTAGGGGGTCGTGCTGGGGGTGGTGTTTCAGGGTTTAGGGCAGTGCAGTAGTGTTCGGGCAGTGTAGGGGGTCGTGCAGGGGTGGTATTTCAGGGTTCTAGGGCAGTGCAGTGGTGTTCTGGCAGTGTAGGGGGTCATGCTGGGGGTGGGGTTTCAGGGTTTAGGGCAGTACAGTGGTGTTCGGGCAGTGTAGTGGGTCGTGCAGGGGTGGTGTTTCAGGGTTTAGGGCAGTGCAGTGGTGTTCGGGCAGTGTAGGGGGTCGTGCTGGGGCTGGTGTTTCAGGGTTTAGGGCAGTGCAGTTGTGTTCGGGCAGTGTAGGGGGTCTTGCTGGGGGTGGTGTTTCAGGGTTTAGGGCAGTGGTGTTCGGGCAGTGTAGGGGGTCTTGCTGGGGGTGATGTTTCAGGGTTTAGGGCAGTGCAGTGGTGTTCGGGCAGTGTAGGGGGTCTTGCTGGGGGTAGTGTTTCAGGCTTTAGGGCAGTGCAGTGGTGTTCGTGCAGTATAGGGGGTCGTGCTGGGGATGGTGTTTCTGGGTTTAGGGCAGTGCAGTAGTGTTCGAGCAGTGTAGGGGGTTGTGCAGGGGTGGTGTTTCAGGGTTTAGGGCAGTGCAGTGGTGTTCGGGCAGTGTAGGGGGTTGCGCTGTGGGTGGTGTTTCAGGGTTTAGGGCAGTGCAGTGGTGTTCGGGCAGTGTAGGTGGTCATGCACGGGGTGGTGTTTCAGGGTTTAAGGCAGTGCAGTGGTGTTCGGACAGTGTAGGGTGTTGTGCTAGGGCTGGTGTTTCATGGTTCAGGGCAGTGCAGTGGTGTTCAGGCAGTGTAGGGGGTCGTGCTGAGGCTGGTGTTTCACAGTTTAGGGCAGTGCAGTGGTGTTCGGGCAGTGTAGGGGTCGTGCTGGGGCTGGTGTTTCAGGGTTTAGGGCAGTGCAGTGGTGTTCGGGCAGTGTAGGCGGTCGTGCTGGGGCTGGTGTTTCAGGGTTTAGGGCAGTGCAGTGGTTTTCAGGCAGTGTAGGGGGTCGTGCTGGGGCTGGTGTTTCAGGGTTTAGGGCAGTGCAGTGGTGCTCGGGCAGTGTAGGGGGTCGTGCTGGGGGTGATGTTTCAGGGTTTAGGGTAGTGCAGTGGTGTTCGGGCAGTGTAGGGGGTCGTGCAGGGGCTGGTGTTTCAAGGTTTAGGGCAGTGCAGTGGTGTTCAGGCAGTGTAGGGGGTCGTGCTGGGGCTGGTGTTTCAGGGTTTTGGGCAGAGCAGTGGTGTTCGGGCAGTGTAGGGGGTCATGCTGAGGGTAGTGTTTCAGGGTTTAGGGCAGTGCAGTGGTGTTCGGGCAGTGTAGGGGGTCGTGCTGGGGGTGGTGTTTCAGGGTTTAGGTCAGTGGTTTTCGGGCAGTGTAGGGGGTCTTGCTGGGGGTGATGTTTCAGGGTTTAGGGCAGTGCAGTGGTGTTCGGGCAGTGTAGGGGGTCTTGCTGGGGGTAGTGTTTCAGGGTTTAGGGCAGGGCAGTGGTGTTCGGGCAGTGTAGGGGGTCATGCTGGGGGTGGTGTTTCAGGGTTTAGGGCAGTGTAGTGGTGTTCGGGCAGTGTAGGGGGTCGTGAAGGGGTGGTGTTTCAGGGTTTAGGGCAGTGCAGTGGTGTTCGGGCAGTGTAGGGGGTCATGCTAGGGGTGGTGTTTCAGGGTTTAGGGCAGTGCAGTGGTGTTCGGGCAGTGTAGGGGGTCATGCAGGGGCTGGTGTTTCAGGGTTTAGGGCAGTGCAGTGGTGTTCGGGCAGTGTAGGGGGTCGTGCTGGGGGTAGTGTTTTAGGGTTTAGGTTAGTGCAGTGGTGTTTGGGTAGTGTAGGGGTCGTGCTGGGGGTAGTGTTTTAGGGTTTAGGGTAGTGCAGTGGTGTTTGTGTAGTGTAGGGGTCATGTTTTAGGGTAGTGCAGTGGTGTTTGGGTAGTGTAGGGGTCATGCTGGGGGTAGTGTTTTAGGATTTAGGTTAGTGCAGTGGTGTTTGGGTAGTGTAGGGGGTCGTGCTGGGGGTAGTGTTTTAGGGTTTAGGGTAGTGCAGTGGTGTTTGTGTAGTGTAGGGGGTCGTGCTGGGGGTAGTGTTTTAGGGTTTAGGGTAGTGCAGTGGTGCTTGTGTAGTGTAGGGGGTCGTGCTGGGGGTAGTGTTTTAGGGTTTAGGGTAGTGCAGTGGTGTTTGTGTAGTGTAGGGGGTCATGTTTTAGGGTAGTGCAGTGGTGTTTGGGTAGTGTAGGGGGTCGTGCTGGTGGTAGTGTTTTAGGATTTAGGTTAGTGCAGTGGTGTTTGGGTAGTGTACGGGGTCATGCTGGGGGTAGTGTTTAGGGGTTTAGGATAGTGCAGTGGTGCTTGTGTAGTGTAGGGGGTCGTGCTGGGGGTAGTGTTTTAGGGTTTAAGGTAGTGCAGTGGTGTTTTTGTAGTGTAGGGGGTCATGTTTTAAGATGCAATGCTCCAATACCTGACCAGTCTGCACTACATAAAACTGCAAAAAAACTAAAAATAAAAAGTGTTTTGCACACTTTTGTCATTGGGCTATATGTGGGCTACATCTGGGTAATATTTGTGCTACATTTGGGCTCTTTTTCACTGGTGGCCATCTTGGAAGACTTCTTTGTTATGAAGTTTCCTAATTTCTTCATTTACTGCAGTCTCCTCAGTAGGAAATGCTTTCAGTTTTTTACTTTGATTCCATCAAGAAGGCATTCAGATGTGTCTCACATCTGCCATAAATTCAGAATGTTAGCACTCTAGTTGCTCATTAGATCACTGGAGTAAAGCTACTGCTCACCAGGGAGTTAACTGGTAGTCTGCTGCTGGTATTGAAAGTGATTGTTTCAGTCTGCATGTCAGAATTTTCTAATGAAATAGAAGAGGATTTGAGATCTCACTTAAAATATGCCCTAATTTTTCTTTCTGCAGCACTAACCATAATTTCTATTTAAAAAAGAACCCCTCATTTTGTTCCTTTTTAAATTAAATGTTTTAAGTGTTACCGGTTTATTCCAATCAAGATGGCTTCAGGTGTGCCATACTTTTGTCATAAGTAAGGCTGTTAGCGCTCTAGTTGTTCTTTAGAACACTCTGGGAAGCTGCAGTAGAACACAAAGGCATCAACTGGCAGGCTGCTCCTGTTGAAATATAACAGGAAGATATTTGAGATCACACTTGAAATATGTCCTAATTTTTCTTTCTACAGCACTAACCATAATTTCTATGACAAAATGAACCCCATCATTTTGTTCCTTTTTAAATTAAATGTTTTAAGTGTTACCAGTTTATTCCAATCAAGATGGCTTCAGGTGTGCCATACTTTTGTCATAAGTAAGGCTGTTAGCACTCTAGTTGTTCTTTAGAACACTCTGGGAAGCTGCATTAGAACACAAAGGCATCAACTGGCAGGCTGCTCCTGTTGAAATATAACAGGAAGATATTTGAGATCACACTTGAAACATGTCCTAATTTTTCTTTCTACAGCACTAACCATAATTTCTATGACAAAATGAACCCCATCATTTTGTTCCTTTTTAAATTAAATTGTTTAAGTGTTACCAGTTTATTCCAATCAAGATGGCTTCAGGTGTGCCATACTTTTGTCATAAGTAAGGCTGTTAGCACTCTAGTTGTTCTTTAGAACACTCTGGGAAGCTGCAGTAGAACACAAAGGCATCAACTGACAGGCTGCTCCTGTTGAAATATAACAGGAAGATATTTGAGATCACAATTGAAATATGTCCTAATTTTTCTTTCTACAGCACTAACCATAATTTCTATGACAAAATGAACCCCATCATTTTGTTCCTTTTTAAATTAAATGTTTTAAGTGTTACCAGTTTATTCCAATCAAGATGGCTTCAGGTGTGCCATACTTTTGTCATAAGTAAGGCTGTTAGCACTCTAGTTGTTCTTTAGAACACTCTGGGAAGCTGCAGTAGAACACAAAGGCATCAACTGGCAGGCTGCTCCTGTTGAAATATAACAGGAAGATATTTGAGATCACACTTGAAACATGTCCTAATATTTCTTTCTACAGCACTAACCATAATTTCTATGACAAAATGAACCCCATCATTTTGTTCCTTTTTAAATTAAATTGTTTAAGTGTTACCAGTTTATTCCAATCAAGATGGCTTCAGGTGTGCCATACTTTTGTCATAAGTAAGGCTGTTAGCACTCTAGTTGTTCTTTAGAACACTCTGGGAAGCTGCAGTAGAACACAAAGGAATCAACTGACAGTCTCTGCCCTTGTTGGATGTACATGTTTTACTGAGAATGTCAGACTTCATTCTCACATGAGTGAGAAAGATAATGTGAATTTACAGAAAATATGCTCTCATTTTAGCTTCTGGAGCACCTTCCAAACCTCCATGGGACAAGCATGAGAAAATAGTGTTCTCTCAAACATGATTCATGATATCCCAGCAGAAGGTTTTTCACATGGTAAAATCACCTTAGAATACACCACAATTCCTAAAATTAGTATGGTACCATCAACAAATAAATTCTAATGTAACTAAAGCCTGTTATCACCCTTTATAGTTCTCCTTTTGGTGACCCTCAAAATCTTCTATTCACTACAATGCATTTCAATGAGGTACTATCATTTATATTGGTCCCAAGATGGCTGCCAGAAATTCCAGGATGAAGTGCTGACAGCCAATCAGATCTCACGATGACATGTGTGGTTAGGCTCCGCCCAGATATATATGTGACTTTACTTTTGATTTTCTCAGGAACTACTGAACGGATTTACACCATTTAAGCAAAAGGCACGACACTGGCCCAAGGGCTACCTCTTTGCCAAATTTGGTGTAATTCCGTTCAGCAGTTCGGGCTGTAGCTGCGACTAAAGGTTCCTATGGAAAAATGAATGGGGAAAACACGTTTTGGGACCCCCTTTTTCTCGGCCCCCGCTTGACGTATCACCCGAGACTTTCAGGATAGGAGCGGACCGGAGCGCCCCAACAAGTTGGAAACTTTCGCGAAGATTCGTCAACCAGCGCCAACGTTATTTCAAATAGAATGTCGCGGATTTCCTATGGATAATAGGTTTTAACTATAACTATCTACTGGCGACCGCCAGTAGATAATATATATATATATATCACAAAGAGAGTTCCAATAATACACACACTCAGGGAATGCCACTAAGTGCGGGTTTATTAGTCAAGTAGTTACGCGTTTCGACAGCTGTCGAAATGCGTAACTACTTGACTAATAAACCAGCACTTAGTGGCATTCCCTGAGCGTGCCTATTATTGGAACTCTCTTTGTGGTATTTACGACCAGCTAGTTCCGCCGGCATCACGCACCACCTGCCAACGGGCCATGGTTTCCAGCAGGAGCTCTGTTTTTGGTGGGTATATATATATATCTACGATAGGGCTGCAGCAATCAAAGAGAATACTGGAGGTACCGGAGACAACAGGGGTGAGTAACACTGCGGGAGTTTCGGAGGATGCTCCAGCGATATCTATTTTTTCTTCCGCTGTCCTGCTTTTCTCCATGCTGTGAATTTGCTCGCACAATATTTCAAATCGTTTACGGCAGGGGCGCCCCACGTCTATTGTTACTGTGTGGATTGTTGCTTCTTTGGGGACGGTATACTCACTAAACCAACAATTGATCACATATGAAAAACTACTAAAAAAAGAAATCAACAGATCTTGGGAAGTAATGTCACTAAAGATTTACATCGAGGTTGGCAGGGTCCCAAGAGGCCTTAGAATTTTGATCACTCCTACCTACCAAACCCCTAACCCAAAGTTACTGGAAGAATGGTCTTCTCTGATGGCCAGTACGTGCAAAAACATGCTTGGGCTACTAGCCAAATATGCCGGGATTGAATAGGAACAACTGATGGAGGAAATAGGGAAGCTTAAGGCCATCTTAGGCAAACACACAGAACAAGAAGAAATAAAGAAATTTTGTACAGCAATGGATGATAGGCTGCACAGATATGAAGAAGAAATTAAACAAAAGAAAAAACGCAAATTTCTAAGAGACAAACAAGATTACGCACAAGGCAGAATATTGACCTTGGGAAGGAAATTCAATGATGCCATCCGCCAGTACAAGAAAGTTGGAGTCCTCAGACAGCAGGAACTGGCTACATCAGGATCAGATAATTACTCGGATCTGGAAGATCACAGCAGCTCAGTTGGGCGCAAAGCGGTCTCATTCACGGCACTGGATGAATACCATTTTTTACAGAGGAACCAAACAGCTCACGGAAGACCTCCAAGAGGAAGAGGAGGAAACAGAGGAAGAGGAAAGCAACAGAAAGTCACTATCTAGAAAGAAGCATTGCCACATGGGAGAACAACAAAGCAAACCAAGAAGGAGTAATGGGTGAGAAGGCTCTTACTGTCATCAACCTTTCCTCCCACAACCTGACCACTGATGAACAATCTGTCTTGGAATTAGGTCTATCATTTTGTCCAACGGTGAACTTTGACTTTTGCAGAACATGGATTGATATATTTCTTTTTATTCGCAAACTTAAATTGAAAAAAGTCTTTCTTCAATTTTCTAAGAAGGGACAATCGAAGGGCAAATCCGCTTCTGCAATCGCTCAAGATGATGACAATTGTGCTAATGATTTAAACCTTGGTGACATAAGGGGCCTGGCCCTTTGGATGAACTAGGAAGGGGTATGTCCGACTGGGATAATGAGAAAGACTTGTTGAAATCCCTTGATTTGGAGTTCAACAGTACCATCACCACCCCTTTTAAACCCCAATCGACAGTCAACCCCAACACCCCACATGATATGATTGATGCCTTTCATGAGTGGTGATCAGGGATCTGATCAAAATTTGGCATAACACCAAAAATAATTTTGCCTCTAACATTAGTAATAGTCAGAGAGGGGCACTCAGAACACTACAAGAAGACCACAATATTATTATCAAGCCCTCTGACAAGGGTGGCAATGTGGTCCTATGGGATGTCAACAAATATAACCAAGAGGCTTTTAGACAGCTGGATCGAGTAGGGATTATGAAAGACCCACCATTCAGAGCTACAGACACAGTGTTGAGACATACCTTTCTTTACTACCTAAATGGAGAGACAGTGGACTACTGTCCACAGAGGAATTTCTGTTCCTCAGTAGCAAACATCCTGTAGTTCCTTTTTTCTAAATGTTACCTAAAGTACACAAGGACAAGGAAAACCCTCCAGGTCGTCCAATTGTGTCGGCATTAGACAACTTACTTGAACACACTTCCATGTACTTAGATTTCTTCCTGTTACCCTACGTCCTGGCACTGCCATCTTACTGTAGGGACAGCACTGACTTTATCACCAAGGTGCAAAACATACCGTGGCATTCTGATTGCTTGATGGCTACCATGGATGCAACATCTTTGTACACATGCATTGACCACACCCTGCGTATTGCAGCATGCAAATACTTCTTTAGAGACAAACCCATGTCCAGATTTGACCACACTGTCATGTTGCTAGAAATGTTGGAATTCTGCCTAAATAACAACTTTTTTATTTTCAGGGATTTGTGGTTTCGTCAGTTGGTTGGGACTGCGATGGGCAGTTGCTTTGCGCCAAGCTATGCCTGTATCTTTATGGGATGGTAGGAGGCGGAGGCCAATGAAAAATGGACTAAACACATCACACTGTGGACCAGATATATTTATAATCTGTGAAGGTCCCAGAGATGTCCTAGAAGGGTTTTTGTCGCACATATATAACAATGATTTGAATCTAGCCTTCACACACCATATACATCCCACATGTATGGATTTCCTAGATGTCACAGTGGAGGTCAGCGGGGGTCAACTTAATGCCAGTCTCTTTAGAAAACAGACAGCGGTCAATAGCATATTACATGCTGGCAGTCACCATCCTCTTAACCTTAGGTGGAGCACACCCTATGGAGAGTTATTAAGGGCGAAACATAACTGCAGTACAACAGGGAGAGAAGAGGGAGTGAAAAGAAGAATGCTTGGGCGCTTTAGGGCCAGAGGGTATCCTGAAGGGTCTTAAAAACTGCTGTTGACAAAGTCTCCAAAGTGTCTAGGGAAAGCTTACTTACTGGTGACAAAAAGAAGAAATAAGAAGAAGACCAGGCACCGGTACGACTTATTACCACTTTTAATCACAGCAGCCAGGAAGTCAGAAAGGTATTATCACGCCACTGGCATCTTATTAGAAGTGATCCCACAATAGGCAAAACTGTTAACAAAGGCCCACAAATTGCCTATCAGAAGCCCAAATCATTACAAGACATGCTGGTCCACAGCAACACAGGAGCAGACAAAAGCCGAGAGAGCTGGTTACATGACCAAAAGCAATTCTATAAGTGTGGTAGATGCAAGGCGTGTAAAAAGAGTAGCAATGTGAGAACTTTTACCACAGTCACAGCTCAAAAGAGAAATATTAACAAATTTATGACATGCATGAGTGATTTCTGTATATATGTCCTCGTGTGTCCTTGTAGCCTTAGATACGTTGGCAGTACGATTGGCCTGGTGAAGAAACGTGTCCTCGAACACTATAGGGCTATAAAGAATCTAGATCAAACATATTGGGTTTTCTCCTCCATCTAGCCTCACTTCTTCTGGTCACTCGTCCGCTAGTGCTGGGACGCCCTGTTGCTGGGGCAGCCATGCGTTTTATAAATGACCCTAACATAACATATCCCGTTGCGAGACACTGGGCCAGCAAACACCAACAGAATGCTGATCTTCTTGTTTTCTTTGCTGTTGACAGGGTTGAAAAACCAGCAAGAAGAGGCAACAGGGAAAGGCGTTTGCGACAAAAAGAGTCAGAATACATTATTCTACTTGGCAGGAAGCAACCTGGAGGCCTAAACGAGAGTGAGGAGCTTCACATACACATCGGCTGATGTGATACTTTACTGAAGTTTTTCTCATTCTCTTTTCCCTGTATCTTGCACTAAAGGACACACAACTTTTTGATGTGCTTTTTTGATATGCTTTTTTGAAGTGCTTTGATGTTCTTTAATGTAACTTTGATGTGCTTTTTTGAAGTGCTTTGATGTTCTTTAATGTAACTTTGAGGTCCTTTCATCATGTTCCTCGCCACCCTACTGCTGAACCTCCCGCTTTTTGAATAGTATCTGACCAATACTAGAAATTATTTGTTTTATTGTGTAAATATACAATTTATTCTGTCCATTTCCCTGACCTCCCAACTCATGAGCTTTTACTATTTTCTTATGTTGTGTCTTTTTTTTCAATTCAGCACTAATTTTAGAACTGCTCGGTCTGAGCAGGGGTTCACATTTCTTCAGTTTTGTCGCACTATCAGTCAGGATCTGCTATCATTCAGGATGATTGACTTTATATTTAACAGACATGCATTGCCACTATCCTGCATGGTTTCTTTGGCCCCTTGGCCACCACTTCCTTACAGGATCACTGATTGGTCTCTCATTCAGACATTAAATCTGGTCACTGGACCAATTATATGAATTGTCTAATAGCATGAAATTGCGCTGGGCGGGCATGCCTAGTGTCTATTTGTACAACACACAATTTCAATGTCTTGAGGCCACAAGTGACTTGTTGTTGTGTGAATCTTGCATCTGACGTGCTACCTCAGCATTGGATTTTTACTGTATTTATGACATGTGCAAACGGGATTGCCTGCTAGCACCACAGTACTTTTTCCAATTCACATTTATGTTTATTTATTTGTGTAATTTTCATCGGTAATTGTTACCCACAATTTTGATGTTAGCACCACAATAATGGATTAATACAGCAATTAATTTGACATGAAGTCTGTTTTTGCAACTTCCTGACATCAGGCAATAGGGTGTTTTGTGTGTGTATTTCTTCACTGTTCATAACCGTCAAAGGTTATTTTTATGCTTGGTTGGGCACAATGATTTATTGGCTGTTACAAATACCTTTTCAGGTCGAAACGCGTTGCCTCAATAAAGTTATTTGACTTTGCAACTCTGCGTGCGGTTGTGCGCTTCCTTTGATCTTCAGGAAGCATATTTGGTGAAACAAATATATATTCAGCGGACGCGGTAGAGGAGATTAATTCCCACTCTCTGCCTAATTGAACGGAGCGCCTGGCGAAGGGCTCCCTACATTTACAAGTACAGGGTGAATGAACTGTTGCACTGTAGAATTTCTCTTGACAAAACTCGTTTTTAACCTATAATTCTAAAGTTTTTACCTGCTTTTAAAAAGTGCATTGTTTTTAGCCTAACTATCGTATAGATCCACTTACCCTCGACGCATTCTTTGCACATCCTTTTGCACTTGGCATACTGTTCCCGCACTCGCACTCGGTCAGTTCGGCGTCTTCCCTGGTCCACCACGGATTGTTCCGGTTGAGTGGAGGGAATCTTGACGCAGACCGGAAGTGCTGTTCTTCCAGGCAAGGCACAGCGGCGGTTAGCAGTCTAGCTGCTTAACGGGCTGCTTAAAAGCGGATGCCGGCCTTGACGCGCAGCGGACGCGCTAGAGGAGATTAATTCCCACTCTCTGCCTAATTGAACGGAGCGCCTGGCGAAGGGCTCCCTACATTTACAAGTACAGGGTGAATGAACTGTTGCACTGTAGAATTTCTCTTGACAAAACTCGTTTTTAACCTATAATTCTAAAGTTTTTACCTGCTTTTAAAAAGTGCATTGTTTTTAGCCTAACTATCGTATAGATCCACTTACCCTCGACGCATTCTTTGCACATCCTTTTGCACTTGGCATACTGTTCCCGCACTCGCACTCGGTCAGTTCGGCGTCTTCCCTGGTCCACCACGGATTGTTCCGGTTGAGTGGAGGGAATCTTGACGCAGACCGGAAGTGCTGTTCTTCCAGGCAAGGCACAGCGGCGGTTAGCAGTCTAGCTGCTTAACGGGCTGCTTAAAAGCGGATGCCGGCCTCGATGCGCAGCGGACGCGCGCAGCGGGCGCGCCGCTGGCGCGCCGAAGGCGCGCCTAAGGCAAGCCCGTCTGCGCCCGTCCGCGCCAGTCAGGGCCCAGGGGCCAGACCTCCTGCTCCTTCACCGCCAGCTTTCCTTCAATACAATAAGGAACAGCTACTACTCCTGCAGAAACCTTACAAGTCAACTTGTACCCATTCCATATCCCTAGAGAAGGCGCAGGACAGATGCTTACACTGTTCATATGAATTGACCCCACTAACCATCCATCCCCTCTCAGCAGGAAATGGGTTCAACATGGCTCTCCTTAATTGTAGATCCCTGCCTAAACACGCTACTGAAATATCCATACTGCTACAAGATACTGAACTAGATGTCCTGTTTCTTACGGAGACATGGTTAACTTCCAGTTCAGACCCAGACATTGTTCAAACTCTCCCCCCTGGCTACCTGATTCAGCGACTGGACAGAATGGGTGGGAAGGGGGGTGGGATTGCAATTATCTACAAAGACCATCTTATCTGTCGTTTTCGGGACAGCCCCCTCCTGGACTGTGAAAATGCTCACTTTTCTATTGAATTTACTCCACTACTTACCTTTGTGGGCATTCTTCTATACCGCCCCCCAGGTACACAGGGACAGTTTAGCAGCTCAGTACTAGAAACTGTCCTAAATTTAGCCAGTATTTCACCCAATTTTAATCTTCTGGGCGATTTTAATTTTCATTTTGATGACTCGCTGGACAGGATGGCCAACGACTTAGTCTATGATCTTGCAGCTTTCCAACTAGATCTAAAAACACAGCAAGCAACACATGTCAAGGGTCACCTCCTTGACCCCATTTTCTCAAGCATAGTGGAACTTAAAGTGAATGACCCGATCCCCCTTCCTTGGTCAGACCACTTTCTTGTTCCTTTTTCCTGGCATTCTTCCTCTCCGTGTCCTCTCTCACTGGCTTCACACACCCAAATCCGCCCTTGGTCTAAACTGATTGTAGAAGATTGGACCCGCGAACTGGAGTCAACTATGCCCACTCTGGACACCGATCCTTTAATTGCCAATAGAAAGTTCTCCTTATGGATTGAGAACTCGCTAGATATAGTACTTCCTAGGAAAACTATACTAAAAAAAATCGGTTCTAATAAATCCCCCTGGTTCACCCCTGAACTCCGTAAATTGAAGCAACAATGTAAAAGACTAGAAAGAGCATGGAGGAAAGACTTCTCTAGTGAAAAAAAATCAAAATATAGGCTAACCATTGCTCATTACAAAACAGCAGTAAAAAGAACCCAGGCTACCTACTACGATGAAAAAATTCGCTCCTCTTCGAGCTCCTCCAGAGAAATATTTCGGATCGCGAAAAAACTTATGAAAATCCCCGACCCTCCCGCAACCCTTGACCTGTCTGGTCGTCGATGTGAGGAACTAGCTGGTTTTTTTTCCTCCAAAATCCAAAACATCCTCAACCTTCTCCCGCCCACCGTCAAGGAACTCTCAGCCGTACCCCATGACTTAGAACCTCCGAATAACTCTCATCTACTAGAGTCATTCACTCCGCTCTCGGAGGATTTATTCTTCTCCATCTCAGGTTCGGTCAAGAGCGGGTCCCCGTTGGACCCTGCTCCCCCTAACATCTTGAAGCTGGTAGCACCCACAGTTGCCCCTCATATCACTAATTTAATTAATGCCTCATTAGCTTCGGGCATCGTCCCCCATGACTGGAAAAATGCAATAGTTAAGGCGCTATTAAAAAAAACCCATCTAGACCCCACCGAGCTAGGCAACTACCGCCCTATTTCACTACTCCCAGGTATCAGTAAGATTGCAGAAAAACACATTAATTGTATACTCTCTGCTCACCCAGAAAAATTCAAACTACTTCACTCCTCTCAGACTGGCTTCCGCCCTGGTCAGGGCACAGAGACTGCATTGATAACGGTAGTGGAGGAGTCAAGAAAGATCCTCGACTCCGGAGGGTCCTCGGCTATTATCCTCCTAGACCTAAGTGCAGCCTTTGACACGGTGAACCACGGCATACTGGTCCATCGTTTAAAAAAAGCGGGAGTGACAGGTACGGCTCTAACATGGCTGAAATCGTTCCTGGATGAAAGGTTCTATCAGGTATTGGAAAGGAATTCTCGCTCCCAGCCAGTTCCGCTGCAATGTGGTGATCCCCAGGGCTCGTCTTTGAGTCCCACTCTTTTTAATATATATATGGCCCCCTTGGCGGAGATTGTAGCCCCTTTCGGAATCCACATAGTCACATATGCTGATGACACCCAATTAATCATGGCACTGAATCAGTCGGAGCAGTCCCCCACGGACTTGCATTCCTGCCTTAAGACAGTCGCCAGCTGGATGAGCTCATCTCATCTGAAGCTCAATGGCGAAAAAACAGAGCTTATGCTTCTGGGCAACCAAGCAAATTTTAATCCAAGCATTATGTGGCCAATATGCATGGGCCCAGCTCCCTCTCCAAAAAAGGAGATAAAAAGCTTGGGTATCTGGCTCGACCATGATCTCACCTTTAGAGGCCAAGCAAGGAAAACGGCCGCCACGTGCTATGGCCTGCTCAGAACCACCCGGAAAATACTCCCTCTCCTACCTAGCCACTCAAGAAAGCTGCTGGTCCAGGCACTTATCCTCTCTAGGCTGGACTACGGTAATGCTCTGTATTTGGGTGCTCCTAAATCGGTTATCGCCAAACTGCAGGTGGTTCAAAACGCTGCAGCAAGACTCCTCACAGGCACAAATAACCGCTGCTCAGCAAAGCCTTCTCTTCGCGCTCTTCACTGGCTGCCAATTCAGGAGAGAATACATTTCAAAGCCCTATGCATTGCACACAAGGGTTTGCAGGGCAGAGGCCCCCCTATAACAAAAAATTTGATTAAACCTTACAAGGCTACACGCTGTCTGCGCTCGGACGAGCTCTACCTGGCCGAGGTTCCTAGAATCAAGAAGGCCAGAACAGGCGGCCGCCGTTTCCCCTATATCACTTCTAGGCTTTGGAATGCCCTTCCTCTTCCTATCCGCAAGGAGGTTAATCACCTGACTTTCCGGAAACGCTTGAAAACTTGGCTATTCCCTTAATCCCTCTTTTTCCTCTAGTCGCCTCCGCAGCGCTGGGATGCCTCCGGGTAGCCATGCGCTATACAAAAGCCTTTTTCATTTCATTTCATTTCATTTCATATATATATATATATTATTATATAGACATATATTTTTATATAGATATATATATATATTCACTGAAAAAACCATAGGTTTCAGGCACGTTATAGTTAGAAATTAGCATTTAAAAAACCATAGAAATTCACTGAAAAAACCATAGGTTTCAGGAACGTTATAGTTAGTTCGACATTTCACTCGTACAAAACTATAGAAATTCCGGCGTTATAGTTAGTTCAGCTAACTATAACTCGCGCCCCATAATGCACTGCTGATGACGTCACATATTACATTATTCATGACATGGTCAGTGACATCACTGATGACATCACTGATGACATCTCAAATGACATCACTGATGACATCATCCAGTGACTGTGTGTTTCTATAAAGTTTAAATTTGTTTTATATATATGCCAAACTGTACTGAAGAATGAGTGGGTGTATAAGTGTCTGTATGGAGGATTTAGTAGGTACGTGACTGACTGTATAAGTGAGTGATTAAATGTGTCTTTCTGAATGTATGGGTTAGTGACTAAACTGTGTGAAAGTCTGTATCAGTCTGTCTGTTGTTGTGTAAGCTGCTGCATGGGTTGGTGAGTAGCTGCATGAGTGACTATATGGGTTATTGATTGCTTGCCTGAGTATTTGTATGGCTGCCTGAGTGTGTGTGTGGGTGGGTGGGAGGTGTGTGACTCTGTGCATAGATGTGTGAGTGGTTAATTCACTGGGTGTATGGGTTCATGAGTGCATGTGGAAACAGCTGTATGGGTGGGTGAGTGTGTGTATGGGTGTGTTGGTGAGTGAATGGATGTCTCAGTGGTACATGTGCAAGTAAGTACATATGTAAAAGGCAGTATATGTGAGTGATGGTGTATATAAATAACTATATGTGAGAGACAGTAATTGTGAGAGTGGCTGCATGTATGAGTGTGTATTTGTATCAGTGATTCTATAAGAGAGTAATTATGTGTTAGTATCTGTATGAATGAGTGAGGTGGTGTCTGTATAACTGTATAGGTGAGTAAATGGAAGTGTGATTGATTCTTTGCATGACTGACTAGGTGTGTGAGTAACTCTGGATATGTGGCAGTGTGTGAGTGACTGTATAGGTGTATGAGTGCATATGATAGTGTTGTATTGATGAGTGACTGCATGTATGATTGACTGTATGGGTGAATGAGTGGATGTGTGTGTAGACCTAGGAATCAGTCAGTGCGTATTTAGTAACTGGTATTGATGTGTCTATTTTTCGAAAATGGTAGTCTGTATTTTAGAGTGGGTGTATCAAAGGTTATATTCAGGTGTGAGGAGGTGCATCAGATTTTCACGTGGATGATGTCATCAGTGATGTCATCAGTGATGTCATTTGAGATGTCATCAGTGATGTCACTGACCATGTCATGAATGATGTAATATGTGACGTCATCAGCAGTGCATTGCGGGGGCGCAAGTTATAGTTAGCTGAACTAACTAAAACGCCGGAATTTCTATGGTTTTGTACGAGTGAAATGTCCAACTAACTATAATGTTACTGAAACCTATGGTTTTTTCAGTGAATTTCTATGTTTTTTAAATGCTAATTTCTAACTATAACGTGCCTGAAACCTATGTTTTTTCAGTGAATTTCTATGGTTTTGTAAATGCTAATTTCTAACTATAACGTGCCTGAAACCTATGGTTTTTTCTGTGAATATTTAAGGTTTGTTAAATGAAAATTTGTAAGTCTAATGTACCTCAATCCTATGTTTTTTTATTTTATATATATATATATATATACATATATTTAAAAAAAATTGTGAATAATTTTTAGTTAGGAAAACTATAGTCATTCTTTTTTTACATTTTTTAAATATTATACAGAAGTCGCGCACCCTTCGCGCATCCTACATGATGGCTACGCGCATTCCGGCGCATTTTAAAGTATGAAATATCTTTAAATTAATTATAAATAAAAGTTTTCCTTTAAGTGTTTGTCTAAATTTATTAATAAAAGTATTTTTAAAGTATTATTTTCAATATAATTTCGACGAAAGTAAAGTTACGAAATGCGCGGTGTAGCCGCTTAATGTGCGCGACATCTCCCCGCGCTTATTTCCGGGGTCATGCCGTGATCGCGCTGAGATCGCGCCAAAGTCGCGACTTCGGCATATTTTTAAAGTTGAAAAAATTACTATAGAATGTTTGAATATGATATTAGACTGAACAGTTTTGCTCATATACTTATTAAAAGTTTATAGAAATGTTTATTTATAGTGTATAATGATATACATGATTTTCGCGGGTGCGCGAAGGGTGCGTGACGAGTGCACGCACCCTACGCGACTTGATGTCAGCAAAAGAAAAAAGGAATCTGATTGGTTGAAATCAATATCATTGTGAAAGAGGGAGGATCCATCCTTCTGATATTTCACTTACTTTTTGTCCTTGATAGAGAGAAGACCTGTTTCTTGCTTCTCTTTATATTGATGTAACTTTTTTGTGTGTTTGTTTATTTTTAATACATCTATGGCTTCTAGTTTTGCCGAAGTTGATCCACTTGCAGTAGAGGAGGAAGAACAGATTGTGCAGCAGAAGACGAAAAGAAAGGAAAGCATTGTTTGGTCCTTTTTTAGTGTACAAGAGGACCTGCGATGGATGCCGCTTCTGCCTCCCGTACCCTGGAACGGCACGGTACGGTCACACTGCAGTGGGACGCACACTCGTTGACCTCTCATGGCACTGCTCCACACTTCGGGGAGGACGCTTTCCATTAGCTGTGTTTTCTGATGATGTGTCACGCCGGACCCGTCCAACAACAGAACTCCTTTAGATCCAAACAGACTCTTCCACTCTCTCACTGGAAGTGAAACCAGGCCACGCGGACACTTTCACAATACGACAGCCGGGAATGAACTTTTCGGTAAAAAAAACATTCTTTCCTCCTAATTTATCAAATAAACGACTCACTGAAGAACAGGGGCCAGCTTCGATCGGTAAACAGCCTTTACAACGACTTTTTTACTTCGCAATACCATTAAAACGCATGCATTACCACGCACGCGTTGTACATCGCGAAGTCATTACTACGCATTTTTTTAGAACGCATGGTCATTTACCACGCATGCCGTGACAATGAATTTCGTTGTAAAGGTATGTATGGTAAATGGCCATGGGTTCTAAAAAAATGTAGACGATCCACGTCGTTGTAAGGAAACAGAGGCTGTTCCGTTTCCTCACAATGACGTGCACCGCCCCTCAGAGACGACGTGAAGCAGGAACCACGAGGAGAGAGGAACCACGAGGAGTGAGAGGTAAGGGGGATTGGGCATGGGGTGGGTGTTACTTTTCTAGGGTTTAAGGTAGTGCAGTGGTGTTTGAATAGTGTAGGGGGTCGTGCTGGGGGTAGTGTTTTAGGGTTTAGGGTAGTGCAGTGGTGCTTGTGTAGTGTAGGGGGTCGTGCTGGGGGTAGTGTTTTGGGGTTTAAGGTAGTGCAGTGGTGTTTGGGTAGTGTAGGGGGTCATGCTGGGGGTAGTGTTTTAGGGTTTAGGGTAGTGCAGTGGTGTTTGGGTAGTGTAGGGGGTCATGCTGGGGGTAGTGTTTTAGGGTTTAGGGTAGTGCAGTGGTGTTTGGGTAGTGTAGGGTGTGTGCTGGGGGTAGATTTAGGGTTTAGGGTAGTGCAGTGGTGTTTGTGTAGTGTAGGGGGTCGTGCTGGGGGTAGTGTTTTAGGGCATAGGGTGGTGCAGTGGTGTTTGTGTCTTGTAGGGGGTCGTGCAGGGGGTAGTGTTTTAGGGTTTAGGGTAGTGCAGTGGTGTTTGTGTAGTGTAGTGGTAGTGTTTTAGGGTTTAGGGTAGTGCAGTGGTGTTTGTGTAATGTAGGGGGTTGTGCTGGGGGTAGTATTTTAGGGTTTAGGGTAGAGCAGTGGTGTTTGTGTAGTGTAGTGGGTCGTGTTTTAGGGTTTAGGGTAGTGCAGTGGAGTTTGGGTAGTGTAGGGGTTCGTGCTGGGGGTAGTGTTTAGGGTTTAGGGTAGTGCAGTGGTATTTGGGTAATGTAGTGGGTCGAGCTGGGGGTAGATATAGGGTTTAGGCTAGTGCAGTGGTGTTTGGGTAGTGTAGGGAGTCGTGATGGGGATAGTGCTTTAGGGATAAGGGAAGTGCAGTGGTGTTTGTGTAGTGTAGGGGGTCGTGCTGAGGGTAGTGTTTTAGGGTTTAGGGTAGGGCAGTGGTGTTTGTGTAGTGTAGGGGGCCATGCTGGGGGTAGTGTTTTAGGGTTTAGGGTAGTGCAGTGGTGTTTGGGTAGTGTAGGGGGTCATGATGGGGGTAGTGTTTTAGGGTTTAGGGTAGTGCAGTGGTGTTTGGGTAGTGTAGGAGGTCGTGCTGGGGTAGTGTTTTAGGGTTTAGGGTAGTGCAGTGGTGTTTGTGTAGTGTAGGGGGTCGTGCTGGGGGTAGTGCTTTAGGGTGTAGGGTAGTGCAGTGGTGTTTGTTTAGTGTAGGGGGTTGTGCTGGGGGTAGTGTTTTAGGGTTTAGGGTAGTGCAGTGCTGTTTGTGTAGTATAGGGGTCGTGCTGGGGGTAGTGTTTTACGGTTTAGGGTAGTGCAGTGGTGTTTGTGTAGTGTAGGGGGTCGTGCTGGGGGTAGTGTTTTAGGGTATAGGGTAGTGCAGTGGTGTTTGTGTAGTGCAGGGGGTCGTTCTGGGGGTAGATTTGGGGTTTAGGGTAGTGCAGTGGTGTTTGTGAAGTGTAGGGGGTCGTGCTGGGGGTAGTGTTTTAGGGTTTAGGGTAGTGCAGTGGTGTTTGGGTAGTGAAGGGGGTCGTGCTCGGGTTGTGTTTTAGGGTAGAGCAGTGGTGTTTGGGTAGTATAGGGGGTCGTGCTGGGGGTAGTGTTTTAGGGTTTAGGGTAGTGCAGTGGTATTTGGGTAGTGTAGGGGGTCATGCTGGTGTTAGTGTTTTAGGGTTTAGGGTAGTGCAGTGGTGTTTGGGTAGTGTAGGGGGTCATGCTGGGGGTAGATTTAAGGTTTAGGGTAGTGCAGTGATGTTTGAGTAGTGTAGGGAGTCGTGCTGGGGGTAGTGTTTTAGGGTTTAGGGTAGTGCAGTGGTGTTTGGGTAGTGTAGGGGTAGTGCTGGTTGTAGTGTTTTAGGGTTTAGAGTAGTGCAGTAGTGTTTGTGTAGTGTAGGGGTTAGTGCTGGGGGTAGTGTTTTAGGGTTTAGGGTAGTGCAGTGGTGTTTGTGTAGTGTAGGGGGTCATGCAGGGGTAGTGTTTTAGGGTTTAGGGCAGTGCAGTGGTTTCTGGGTAGTGTAGGGGGTCGTGCTGGGGTAGATTTTGGTTTAGGGTAGTGCAGTGGTGTGTGTGTAGTGTAGGGGGTCGTGTTGGGGATAGTGTTTTAGGGTTTAGGGTAGTGCAGTGGTATTTGTGTAGTGTAGGAGGTCATGCTGGGGTTAGTGTTTTAGGGTTTAGGGTAGTGCAGTGGTGTTTGGATAGTGTAGGGGGTCATGCTGGGGATAGTGTTTTAGGGTTTAGGGTAGTGCAGTTGTATTTGGGTAGTGTAGGGGGTCATGCTGTGGGTAGTGTTTTAGGGTTTAGGGTAGTGCAGTGGTGTTTGGATAGTGTAGGGGGTCGTGCTGGGGGTAGTGTTTAAGGGTTTAGGGTGGTGCAGTGGTGTTTATGTAGTGTAGGGGGTCGTGAAGGGGGTAGTGTTTTAGGGTTTAGGGTAGTGCAGTGGTGTGTGTGTAGTGTAGGGGTAGTGTTTTAGGGTTTAGGGTAGTGCAGTGGTGTTTGTGTAATGTAGGGGGTTGTGCTGGGGGTAGTGTTTTAGGGTTTAGGGTAGTGCAGTGGTGTTTGTGTAGTGTAGGGGGTCGTGTTTTAGGGTTTAGAGTAGTGCAGTGGTATTTGGGTAGTGTAGGGGTTCGTGCTGGGGGTAGTGTTTTAGGGTTTAGGGTTGTGCAGTGGTATTTGGGTAGTGTAGTGGGTCGAGCTGGGGGTAGATATAGGGTTTAGGCTAGTGCAGTGGTGTTTGGGTAGTGTAGGGAGTCGTGATGGGGATAGTGTTTTAGGGATTAGGGTAGTGCAGTGGTGTTTGGGTAGTGTAGGGGGTCATGCTGGGGGTAGTGTTTTAGGGTTTAGGGTAGTGCAGTGGTGTTTGGGTAGTGTAGGGGGTCATGCTGGGGGTAGTGTTTTAGGGTTTAGGGTAGTGCAGTGGTGTTTGGGTAGTGTAGGGGGTCATGCTGGGGGTAGTGTTTTAGGGTTTAGGGTAGGGCAGTGGTGTTTGTGTAGTGTAGGGGGCCATGCTGGGGGTAGTGTTTTAGGGTTTATGGTAGTGCAGTGGTGTTTGGGTAGTGTAGGGGGTCATGCTGGGGGTAGTGTTTTAGGGTTTAGGGTAGTGCAGTGGTGTTTGGGTAGTGTAGGGGGTCATGCTGGGGGTAGTGTTTTAGGGTTTAGGGTAGTGCAGTGGTGTTTGGGTAGTGTAAGGGGTCATGCTGGGGGTAGTGTTTTAGGGTTTAGGGTAGTGAAGGGGTGTTTGTGTAGTGTAGGGGGTCGTGCTGGGGGTAGATTTAGGGTTTAGGGTAGTGCAGTAGTGTTTGGGTAGTGTAGGGACCCATGCTGGGGGTAGTGTTTTAGGGTTTAGGGTAGTGCAGTGGTGTTTGGGTAGTGTAGGGGGTCGTGCTGGGGGTAGATTTAGGGTTTAGGGTAGTGCAGTGGTGTTTGTGTAGTGTAGGGGGTCATGCTGGGGGTAGTGTTTTAGGGTTTAGGGTGGTGCAGTGGTGTTTGTGTGGTGTAGGGGGTCTTGCTGGGGGTAGTGTTTTAGGGTTTAGGGTAGTGCAGTGGTGTTTGTGTAGTGTAGGGGTAGTGTTTTAGGGTTTAGGGTAGTGCAGTGGTGTTTGTGTAATGTAGGGGGTCGTGCTGGGGGTAGTGTTTTAGGGTTTAGTGTAGTGCAGTGGTGTTTGTGTAGTGTAGGGGTCGTGTTTTAGGGTTTAGGGTAGTGCAGTGGTGTTTGGGTAGTGTAGGGGGTCGTGCTGGGGTAGTGTTTTAGGGTTTAGGGTAGTGCAGTGGTATTTGGGTAGTGTAGGGGGTCGAGCTGGGGGTAGATATAGGGTTTAGGCTAGTGCAGTGGTGTTTGGGAAGTGTAGGGAGTCCTGCTGGGGTAGTGTTTTAGGGTTTAGGGTAGTGCAGTGGTATTTGGGTAGTATAGGGGGTCGAGCTGGGGGTAGATATAGGGTTTAGGCTAGTGCAGTGGTGTTTGGGAAGTGTAGGGAGTCGTACTGGGGGTAGTGTTTTAGGGATTAGGGTAGTACAGTGGTGTTTGTGTAGTGTAGGGGGTCGTGCTGGGGTAGTGTTTTAGGGTTTAGGGTAGTGCAGTGGTGTTTGGGTAGTGTAGGGGGTCATGCTGGGGGTAGTGTTTTAGGGTTTAGGGTAGTGCAGTGGTATTTGGGTAGTGTAGGTGGTCATGCTGGGGGTAGTGTTTTAGGGTTTAGGGTAGTTCAGTGGTGTTTGTGTAGTGTAGGGGATCGTGCTGGGGGTAGATTTAGGGTTTAGGGTAGTGCAGTAGTGTTTGGGTAGTGTAGGGAGAATTGCTGGGAGTAGTGTTTTAGGGTTTAGGGTAGTGCAGTGGTGTTTGTGTAGTGTAGGGGGTCATGATGGGGGTAGTGTTTTAGGGTTTAGGGTAGTGCAGTGGTGTTTGTGCAGTGTAGGAGGTCGTGCTGGGGGTAGTGTTTTAGGGTTTAGGGTAGTGCAGTGGTGTTTGTGTAGTGTAGGGGGTAGTGATTTAGGGTTTAGGGTAGTGCAGTGTTGTTTGTGTAGTGTAGGGGGTCGTGCTGGGGGTAGTGTTTTAGGGTTTAGGGTAGTGCAGTGGTGTTTGTGTTGTGTAGGGGGCGTGCTGGGGTTAGATTTAGGGTTTAGGGTAGTGCAGTGGTGTTTGTGTAGTGTACGGGGTCGTGCTGGGGTAGTGTTTTTAAACTTTAGGGTAGTGCAGTGGTGATTGGGTAGTGTAGGGGGTTGTGCTGGGGGTAGTGTTTTAGGGTTCAGCGTAGTGCAGTGGTGTTTGGGTAGTGTAGGGGGTCATGCTGGGGGTAGTGTTTTAGGGTTTAGGGTAGTGCAGTGGTATTTGGGTAGTGTAGGTGGTCATGCTGGGGGTAGTGTTTTAGGGTTTAGGGTAGTGCAGTGGTGTTTGTGTAGTGTAGGGGATCGTGCTGGGGGTAGATTTAGGGTTTAGGGTAGTGCAGTAGTGTTTGGGTAGTGTAGGGAGAATTGCTGGGGGTAGTGTTTTAGGGTTTAGGGTAGTGCAGTGGTGTTTGTGTAGTGTAGGGGGTCGTGCTGGGAGTAGTGTTTTAGGGTTTAGGGTAGTGCAGTGGTGTTTGTGTAGTGTAGGGGGTCATGATGGGGGTAGTGTTTTAGGGTTTAGGGTAGTGCAGTGGTGTTTGTGCAGTGTAGGAGGTCGTGCTGGGGGTAGTGTTTTAGGGTTTAGGGTAGTGCAGTGGTGTTTGTGTAGTGTAGGGGGTAGTGCTTTAGGGTTTAGGGTAGTGCAGTGTTGTTTGTGTAGTGTAGGGGGTCGTGCTGGGGGTAGTGTTTTAGGGTTTAGGGTAGTGCAGTGGTGTTTGTGTAGTGTAGGGGGTCGTGCTGGGGTTAGATTTAGGGTTTAGGGTAGTGCAGTGGTGTTTGTGTAGTGTACGGGGTCGTGCTGGGGTAGTGTTTTTAAGGTTTAGGGTAGTGCAGTGGTGATTGGGTAGTGTAGGGGGTCATGCTGGGGGTTGTGTTTTAAGGATTAGGGTAGTGCAGTGGTGTTTGGGTAGTGTAGGGGGTCGTGCTGGGGTAGTGTTTTAGGTTTTAGGGTAGTGCAGTGGTGTTTGTGTAGTGTAGGGGGTTGTGCTGGGGTAGTGCATTAGGGTGTAGGGTAGTGCAGTGGTGTTTGTTTAGTGTAGGGGGTTGTGCTGGGGGTAGTGTTTTAGGGTTTAGGGTAGTGCAGTGCTGTTTGTGTAGTATAGGGGGTTGTGCTGGGGGTAGTGTTTTAAAGTTTAGGGTAGTGCAGTGGTGTTTGTGTAGTGTAGGGGGTCATGCTGGGGGTAGTGTTTTAGGGTTTAGGGTGGTGCAGTGGTGTTTGTGTGGTGTAGGGGGTCTTGCTGGGGGTAGTGTTTTAGGGTTTAGGGTAGTGCAGTGGTGTTTGTGTAGTGTAGGGGTAGTGTTTTAGGGTTTAGGGTAGTGCAGTGGTGTGTTTGTGTAGTTTAGGGTTTAGGGTAGTGCAGTGGTGTTTGTGTAATGTAGGGGGTCGTGCTGGGGGTAGTGTTTTAGGGTTTAGTGTAGTGCAGTGGTGTTTGTGTAGTGTAGGGGGTCGTGTTTTAGGGTTTAGGGTAGTGCAGTGGTATTTGGGTAGTGTAGGGGGTCGTGCTGGGGTAGTGTTTTAGGGTTTAGGGTAGTGCAGTGGTATTTGGGTAGTGTAGGGGGTCGAGCTGGGGGTAGATATAGGGTTTAGGCTAGTGCAGTGGTGTTTGGGAAGTGTAGGGAGTCGTGCTGGGGTAGTGTTTTAGGGTTTAGGGTAGTGCAGTGGTATTTGGGTAGTGTAGGGGGTCGAGCTGGGGGTAGATATAGGGTTTAGGCTAGTGCAGTGGTGTTTGGGAAGTGTAGGGAGTCGTGCTGGGGGTAGTGTTTTAGGGATTAGGGTAGTACAGTGGTGTTTGTGTAGTGTAGGGGGTCGTGCTGGGGTAGTGTTTTAGGGTTTAGGGTATTGCAGTGGTGTTTGGGTAGTGTAGGGGGTCATGCTGGGGGTAGTGTTTTAGGGTTTAGGGTAGTGCAGTGGTATTTGGGTAGTGTAGGTGGTCATGCTGGGGGTAGTGTTTTAGGGTTTAGGGTAGTGCAGTGGTGTTTGTGTAGTGTAGGGGATCGTGCTGGGGGTAGATTTAGGGTTTAGGGTAGTGCAGTAGTGTTTGGGTAGTGTAGGGAGACTTGCTGGGGGTAGTGTTTTAGGGTTTAGGGTAGTGCAGTGGTGTTTGTGTAGTGTAGGGGGTCGTGCTGGGAGTAGTGTTTTAGGGTTTAGGGTAGTGCAGTGGTATTTGTGTAGTGTAGGGGGTCATGATGGGGGTAGTGTTTTAGGGTTTAGGGTAGTGCAGTGGTGTTTGTGCAGTGTAGGAGGTCATGCTGGGGGTAGTGTTTTAGGGTTTAGGGTAGTGCAGTGGTGTTTGTGTAGTGTAGGGGGTAGTGCTTTAGGGTTTAGGGTAGTGCAGTGTTGTTTGTGTAGGTTTGGGTGGTCGTGCTGGGGGTAGTGTTTTAGGGTTTAGGGTAGTGCAGTGGTGTTTGTGTTGTGTAGGGGCGTGCTGGGGTTAGATTTAGGGTTTAGGGTAGTGCAGTGGTGTTTGTGTAGTGTACGGGGTCGTGCTGGGGTAGTGTTTTTAAAGTTTAGGGTAGTGCAGTGGTGATTGGGTAGTGTAGGGGGTTGTGCTGGGGGTAGTGTTTTAGGGTTCAGCGTAGTGCAGTGGTGTTTGGGTAGTGTAGGGGGTCATGCTGGGGGTAGTGTTTTAGGGTTTAGGGTAGTGCAGTGGTATTTGGGTAGTGTAGGTGGTCATGCTGGGGGTAGTGTTTTAGGGTTTAGGGTAGTGCAGTGGTGTTTGTGTAGTGTAGGGGATCGTGCTGGGGGTAGATTTAGGGTTTAGGGTAGTGCAGTAGTGTTTGGGTAGTGTAGGGAGAATTGCTGGGGGTAGTGTTTTAGGGTTTAGGGTAGTGCAGTGGTGTTTGTGTAGTGTAGGGGGTCGTGCTGGGAGTAGTGTTTTAGGGTTTAGGGTAGTGCAGTGGTGTTTGTGTAGTGTAGGGGGTCATGATGGGGGTAGTGTTTTAGGGTTTAGGGTAGTGCAGTGGTGTTTGTGCAGTGTAGGAGGTCGTGCTGGGGGTAGTGTTTTAGGGTTTAGGGTAGTGCAGTGGTGTTTGTGTAGTGTAGGGTGTAGTGCTTTAGGGTTTAGGGTAGTGCAGTGTTGTTTGTGTAGTGTAGGGGGTCGTGCTGGGGGTAGTGTTTTAGGGTTTAGGGTAGTGCAGTGGTGTTTGTGTTGTGTAGGGGGCGTGCTGGGGTTAGATTTAGGGTTTAGGGTAGTGCAGTGGTGTTTGTGTAGTGTACGGGGTCGTGCTGGGGTAGTGTTTTAGGTTTTAGGGTAGTGCAGTGGTGTTTGTGTAGTGTAGGGGGTTGTGCTGGGGTAGTGTTTTAGGGTGTAGGGTAGTGCAGTGGTGTTTGTTTAGTGTAGGGGGTTGTGCTGGGGGTAGTGTTTTAGGGTTTAGGGTAGTGCAGTGCTGTTTGTGTAGTATAGGGGGTTGTGCTGGGGGTAGTGTTTTAACGTTTAGGGTAGTGCAGTGGTGTTTGTGTAGTGTAGGGGGTCATGCTGGGGGTAGTGTTTTAGGGTTTATGGTAGTGCAGTGGTGATGGTGTAGTGTAGGGGGTCGTGCTGGGGGTAGATTTGGGGTTTAGGGTAGTGCAGTGGTGCTTGTGAAGTGTAGGGGATCGTGCTGGGGTAGTGTTTTAGGGTTTAGGGTAGTGCAGTGGTGTTTGGGTAGTGTAGGGGGTCGTGCTCGGGGTAGTGTTTTAGGGTTTAGGTTAGTGCAGTGGTGTTTGGGTAGTGTAGGGGGTGGTGCTGGGGGTAGTGTTTTAGGGTTTATTGTAGTGCAGTGGTATTTGGGTAGTGTAGGCGGTCGTGCTGGTGTTAGTGTTTTAGGGTTTAGAGTAGTGCAGTGGTGTTTGGGTAGTGTAGGGGGTCATGCTGGGGGCAGATTTAGGGTTTAGGGTAGTGCAGTGATGTTTGAGTAGTGTAGGGAGTCGTGCTGGGGGTAGTGTTTTAGGGTTTAGGGTAGTGCAGTGGTGTTTGGGTAGTGTAGGGGTTCGTGCTGAGGGTAGTGTTTTAGGGTATAGGGTATTGCAGTGGTGTTTGGGTCATGCTGGGGGTAGTGTTTTAGGGTTTAGGGTAGTGCAGTGTTGTTTGGGTAGTATATGGGGTAGTGCTGGGGGTAGTGTTTTAGGGCTTAGGGTAGTGCAGTGGTGTTTGTGTAGTGTAGGGGTTAGTGCTGGGGTAGTGTTTTAGGGTTTAGGGTAGTGCAGTGGTGTTTGTGTAGTGTAGGGGGTTGTGCTGGGGTAGTGCATTAGGGTGTAGGGTAGTGCAGTGGTGTTTGTTTAGTGTAGGGGGTTGTGCTGGGGGTAGTGTTTTAGGGTTTAGGGTAGTGCAGTGCTGTTTGTGTAGTTTAGGGGGTTGTGCTGGGGTTAGTGTTTTATAGTTTAGGGTAGTGCAGTGGTGTTTGTGTAGTGTAGGGGGTCATGCTGGGGGTAGTGTTTTAGGGTTTAGGGTAGTGCAGTGGTGTTTGTGTAGTGTAGGGGGTCGTGCTGGGGGTAGATTTGGGGTTTAGGGTAGTGCAGTGGTGTTTGTGAAGTGTAGGGGATCGTGCTGGGGTAGTGTTTTAGGGTTTAGGGTAGTGCAGTGGTGTTTGAGTAGTGTAGGGGGTGGTGCTGGGGGTAGTGTTTTAGGGTTTATTGTAGTGCAGTGGTATTTGGGTAGTGTAGGCGGTCGTGCTGGTGTTAGTGTTTTAGGGTTTAGAGTAGTGCAGTGGTGTTTGGGTAGTGTAGGGGGTCATGCTGGGGGCAGATTTAGGGTTTAGGGTAGTGCAGTGATGTTTGAGTAGTGTAGGGAGTCGTGCTGGGGGTAGTGTTTTAGGGTTTAGGGTAGTGCAGTGGTGTTTGGGAAGTGTAGGGGTTCGTGCTGAGGGTAGTGTTTTAGGGTATAGGGTATTGCAGTGGTGTTTGGGTCATGCTGGGGGTAGTGTTTTAGGGTTTAGGGTAGTGCAGTGGTGTTTGGGTAGTATATGGGGTAGTGCTGGGGGTAGTGTTTTAGGGTTTAGGGTAGTGCAGTGGTGTTTGTGTAGTGTAGGGGTTAGTGCTGGGGTAGTGTTTTAGGGTTTAGGGTAGTGCAGTGGTGTTTGTGTAGTGTAGGGGGTCATGCGGGGGTAGTGTTTTAGGGTTTAGAGTAGTGCAGTGGTTTCTGGGTAGTGTAGGGGGTCGTGCTGGGGGTAGATTATGGTTTAGGGTAGTGCAGTGGTGTGTGTGTAGTGTAGGGGGTCGTGTTGGGGATAGTGTTTTAGGGTTTAGAGTAGTGCAGTGGTGTTTGTGTAGTGTAGGAGGTCGTGCTGGGGGTAGTGTTTTAGGGTTTAGGGTAGTGCAGTGGTGTTTGGATAGTGTAGGGGGTCATGCTGCGGATAGTGTTTTAGGGTTTAAGGTAGTGCAGTGGTATTTGGGTAGTGTAGGGGGTCATGCTGTGGGTAGTGTTTTAGGGTTTAGGGTAGTGCAGTGGTGTTTGGGTAGTGTTAGAAATGGGGGTCTCTAGTTGGCAATGGCTGGCCACTGTCCAAGTAGGGACCCTTCTTCCTAAGTCAGAGTGAGAGGGCTACCCTCTTTAATACCCCTGCTCAACCCTGTGGTAACGTAGCACGAGCAGGTAGGCTTATCTCAGAGGCAGGGTGTGAAGCATTTATGATCATACACAGTAACACAATGAGGAACACTACAAAGGGACACCACACAAGTAGTTATTATAAAAAATAAGTATCTTTATATAAAGGCAGATTTATCACAAGACCAATAACTGTAAAAGCCACAATACTGTCAAAAATAGTACAGCTGTTGAAGGGCTGTCAAAAATAGTTCAAAGGTTGCAAAAATAAGGTTCAAGTTCAAAGCAGTGGTCTCTGCGACCCTTTCTTTCACAAAGTACCTGGGTTTAGTTGCAAAACCAACAAAGTGTCGCAAAGAAGTTGTAGCGATGATTCTCGGCACGCGAGGCCGGCGATGCGTTGAAATCCTTGCCGCAAGGGAGGATGATGCGCCGATCTGCGGGATGCGTGCGGAGACGATGCGACAAACTTCTGCACGCTGGACCGCCGATGCGATGACTTTCTTGCCGCGTGGGAGAAGTCGATGCGGTGATCCTGTTGCGCTGTGCGATCGTGTTGCGATGCGAAGACAAGACGCTCCGCGAGGAGCGACGAAATCCGGTGTGATGCGATCAAAGTGGCGAACGCACGGCGTCCGCACTGCGATGTCTCGAAGCGATGATTTCTGTCAGGGTTGCGAGTGCGCGGCGACAGCAGCGCGATGATCTTTCCAGCGCGTCTCGGCTGCAGCGGCTCGCAAATGGGCGTCAGCGATGGTTTCGGGTTGCGGGCCCTCGGCGGCAGCAGCGCGATGATTTTCCCAGCGCTCTCGACTGCAGCGGCCCGCAAAGATGCGTTAGCGTTGATTTCTTACCCTCTTCTCTCTGATGCAAAATAGAGGCCCTGGAACTCACAGGAGCCTCCTCAGCAGACAGCAGTCCTCGCAGGGAGGAAGCAGGAGGTTGGTGGTGGAGTCTGTTGTGCCTGAGACTCCAGCAGGAGGCTAGCTCTTTTCCTAGCCCTTGGGTGATTGCTGTACAAAAATAAAAGTTCTCTCAATAGTTCCTTTTCCTCTTCTTCAAGGTCCAGTGGTCACTGCTGCAGGCCAGTGCAAGAAACAACACACAAGCACAAGGACAGTCACTTCCTGCAGATTCCTCCAGTGGCACGGACAGAGTTTCCTCTCCAGATCCAAAAGCAATACAAAAGTAGGGGTTTGAGCACAGATATTTATACCCCAAAAGCCTTTGATCCTTGAAGCTACCAGTCCCTGAACCTAGCCAGAACCAGTTCTGCTCAGGCCTGGAGCACTTTGTTTACCAGGCTGCATCCTTCCTTTCAGAAAGAGGGGTCTGCTAGCAGACACACAGTGGGAGGTGGAGCCAGCATTCACCTTGCCAGGCACAGCCCTATTCAGATCAAAGAGCCACCCTTCCCCACACTCTAAATGCAGATCTCTCTATTCCACCAAGGTCTGACTCAGCCTGTCCTGCCCCTCTAAAACCAGACAGCCAATACACATAACGGCAGAGCACACTGGAAGGCTTAGGCAAGAAAATACCTACTTTCTAAAAGTGGTATTTTCAAACACAGAATATAAAAATAAACTTCACTAAAAGGTGTATTTTAATATTCTGAGCTCAGGCATACTAAATTCGTTTTTCTACCATGTCCCTGGGGTCAGTTAGGACTATAGCATGTAATAGTCAAACTGCCCATTCTAGCCTATGAGGAACAGGTAGCCTTACAGTAGTGAAAAACGAAATGGTGCATAATTCACTACCAGGACATGCTACACACACCCAGGCATGTCCTACCTTACACATACAATGCACCCTACCCGAGGGGCGACTTACAGGATGCCAAGGGAAGGTTCAGGGGCTGGGAAGTGGTTGCACTTCACAGCCAAGATGGCAGTTCTGGACTGCACACAGACACTGCAGTGGCAGGTCTGAGACACACTTTACAAGCTGCTTCTGTGGGTGGCACACATCAGTGCTGCAGGCCCACCAGCAGCATTTGGTTTACCAGCCCTGGGCACACATAGGCCACACTACTAGGGACTAACAGGTAACCCAAATAAGCCAATCAGGGATATACCAATTCACATAGACATATTTATACAGGGAGCATTCGCGCTGTGACACTGAATGGCAGTGGCACAGCGCCCAGAGCATCTAACACCAGTAAAACAGAGGAGACAACAGCGAAAAATGGAAGGGAGACCCACGCCAATGGTGCCAGGTCTAACACACGTCCCCTCCAGCTGAAATGTGGGGAGAACTACCCATCCCCTTGGAAGTTCTCATCGCTAAGGCGGAAAAATCTGGACAGACCATCAGCATTGGCGTGTTCTGTACCAGGGCGGTGTTCCACCGTGAAGTCCATACCCTGTAGGGAAATGGACCACCTCAACAACTTGGGATTCTCACCCCTCATCTGCATCAGCCATCTGAGGGGCCTGTGGTCTGTCTGAACCCGGAAGTGAGTCCCAAACAGGTATGGTCTCAGCTTCTTCAGTGCCCAGACCACAGCAAATGCCTCACGCTCAATTGCACTCCACCTCTGTTCCCGTGGAAGTAACCTCCTACTGATGAAGGCCACAGGTTGGTCTAGTCCCTCCTCATTTATCTGTGACAGAACGGCCCCCACCCCATGCTCTGAAGCGTCTGTCTGGACAACAAATTCCTTAGCAAAATTGGGCGCCTGGAGTACGGGTGCTGTACACATAGCAGTTTTGAGGGCATCAAAGGCTTTCTGACAGGTGTCAGTCCAGTTCACAATCTTTGGCCGCTTCTTGGAAGTCAGCTCAGTCAAGGGTGCAACAATGTTGCCATACCCCTTGACAAACCTCCTGTAATAACCCGTGAGTCCTAAGAAGGCCCTCACCTGGGTCTGGGTCCTTGGGGGCTCCCAAGTCAGGATGGTTTCAATCTTGGGCTGCAGGGGCGCCACCTGGCCGCTCCCCACCTGGTGTCCCAAGTACACCACAGAACCCTGCCCAATCTGGCACTTACTGGCCTTGATTGTGAGGCCTGCTCTGCGCAGCGCCATCAACACTTCCCAGAGGTGGCGCAAGTGGTCCTCCCAGGAGGAACTAAACACTGCAATGTCATCCAGGTAGGCGGCACTGAAAGCCTCCAGCCCAACCAACACCTGGTTGACCAATCTCTGGAAGGTGGCAGGGGCATTCTTCATCCCAAAGGGCATCACACGGAACTGGTAGTGCCCATCTGGTGTGGAGAATGCTGACCTCTCCTTTGCCCCATCCGTTAAGGCGATCTGCCAGTACCCAGACGTCAGATCAAACGTGCTGAGGTACCGGGCAGCCCCTAACCGGTCTATGAGCTCATCAGCTCTGGGGATGGGGTGCGCGTCGGTCTTGGTGACCGGAGTGAGACCTCGGTAGTCCACACAGAACCTAAGTTCAGGAGTGGCACCAGGCGTCGCAGCTTTTGGTACCAAGACCACGGGGCTGGACC
The DNA here is from genome assembly GCA_963921515.1 of Calotriton arnoldi. Lineage (NCBI taxonomy): Eukaryota > Metazoa > Chordata > Amphibia > Caudata > Salamandridae > Calotriton > Calotriton arnoldi. Next base: position 651,368 of record CAWUFW010005876.1, read on the forward strand.
AGGGGCTGCTAGAGGACTCAACCACCCCTAGGGCGAACATTTTGGAGACCTCCTCCTTAATGCAAGCCCTGACCCTGTCAGTTACCCTGTAAGCCTTGTGCTTGACAGGAGAACTGTCCCCGGTATCCACCTCATGGACGCACCAATCAGTGACACCAGGTACCAGGGAGAACAAATCAGAAAATTGCCCCAACAGGTGGTGACAATCTCTCTGCTGCTCAGGGGTCAGTGTGGTGGAGAGGATCACACCCTCCACTGACCCATCCTTCTCTTCTGCACACAGGAGGTCAGGGAGAGGCTCACTCTCCTCCTCAACCCCATCATCTGTGGCAAGAAGCATGCCCACTTCAGACCTCTCAAAGTGGGGCTTTAGGCGGTTCACATGCAGGACCCGCAAGGGGTTCCTGGGAGACTGAAAGTCCACCAAGTAGGTAACTGGACTTTTGCGCTCCACCACCTCAAAGGGACCGGTCCACTTATCTTGGAGCGCACAAGGCTCCACTGGGGCCAGTACCCAAACCTTCTGACCAGGTTGAAATTCGACCAGAGTGGCATTCTGGTCGTGCCAACGTTTCATTTCTTCTTGGCTGGCTTCCAGATTTGCCTCAGCAATTTTTCTGAAACGCCGAGTCTGGTTCCTGAAGGCCAACATGTAGCTAAATACATCTTGGGGAGGTTTCCTGGGAGATTGCTCCCAGCCTTCCTTGACCAGACTCAGAGGTCCTCTAACCGGGTGGCCATAGAGGAGTTCAAAGGGACTGAACCCTAAGGACTTCTGTGGCACCTCCCGGTAGGCAAACAACAGGCATGGCAAGAGGACGTCCCACTTACGCCTCAGGGGCTCTTCTAGGCCCATGATCATGCCCTTCAAGGTCCGGTTGAACCTTTCAACCAGACCATTACCTTGGGGGTGGTAAGGAGTGGTGAACTTATACGTTACCCCACACTCCTTCCACAGAGACTTCATGTACTGGGAGATGAAGTTGGTCCCCCTGTCAGACACCACCTCTCTGGGGAATCCCACACGGGAGAAAATCCCCATCAGTGCACGTCCCACCACGGGGGCCGTCACTGTCCTGAGCGGGATGGCTTCAGGGTACCGGGTGGCATGGTCCACCAAGACCAGGATGAACCTGTTGCCCATGGCTGTCTTGGGGTCCAGAGGCCCCACAATGTCAATGCCCACTCGCTCGAATGGGGTACTCACAACTGGAAAGGGCTGGAGTGGGGCCTTGATCTTCCCCCACTCTTCCCACTTGCCTGGCAAGTCTCACAGGTCCTGCAATGAGAGTCTGAACTCTTGTGCATCTGGGGCCAATAAAAGTGGGCAGCCAGCCTCTCAAAGGTCTTGGTCTGCCCCAGATGTCCTGCCAATGGAATGTCATGAGCCAACCCCAGTAGGAAGGTTCTGAAGCACTCGGGTACCACCAGCACACGGGCTGACCCTGGCTCAGCAACCTTAGGCTCACTATACAGGAGACTGTTCTCCCAATAAATCAGATGTGAACCAGACATGTCACCTTCTGCCTGGGCTGCAGCCTGTCGCCGCATACCCTCAAGAGAGGGGCAAACTCTCTGCTGCTCACAAAATTCCTCCCTGGTGGGTCCCCCTTCCTGCTGCCAATGGGTCAGCTCAGGCAGGTCCCCCAGTTCGGTGATCTGCTCCCCGGTAGGCTCCAGGGCATCCCCCTCAGGGTCTGCTTCTTCCTGGGCCGTGGGAACCAAGGGGGCCGGCTTCCCGCGCCCCTTGCCCCTTCTCTCTAAGGCAGGGATCTGGGCCCTACTCTCAGGCTCCAGATCCTTTTCAACACCCTCCTTGGCTGCCATGGACCGCGTGGTAGCACACGCCCACTCAGGCAGACCCAACATCTCTAAGTGAGCCTTCCTCTCCACCGTAGCCCACGGGGAGTCCTCTAAATCATTGCCCAGCAGACAGTCTACAGGCATGGCGGGCCTCACAGCTACCTGAAGAGTTCCTGAGACCCCCCACTCAAAGGGAACCTGAGCCACCTCGCATTGGCTCTCTGAGTTGTCGGCGGACACTACTGGGTAGAATGCATGGGGGACAACCTGCTCTTTGGACACCAACCGGGAGCTGACAGCAGTTACACTGGCCCCTGTGTCTCTTAGAGCCTCCACCCTATGGCCATTGATGGTCACCCACTGCCTGTATTTTTTAGTGTTAGCAGGCAGTGCAGGCTTGGGGACCATCTCAAAGTCCCCTAATGAGACAAGGGTCAATTCTACGGGATCCCACCCCTCTTGGGCACCCATCTCCTCCTCTCCCAGGGCTACACTAGCAATCTGGCGGGGTGGTGCACGGGGGGTGCACTGGCCCCCTTTGGGGGCACTGGGGATCAAAATATCTGTGGCCCACTTGACCACAGTTGTAACACGTGGGGGCCCCCTGGGAACAGGCCTAACTGGTGGGGGCCCGGTCCTCCTTTCTTGGGGGGCTGGGACACCACTGCTGGGTTCCCTGGGGGATTACTTTGGGGCCCTCGGGGGAACTCCCTCTGTTGACCCTTGTCCCCCACTCCTCTGCTGGGGACCCTGCCCACCTTTGGCGACGTCTCCCACTGGACCCTTGCGGACCCGGGTGCTCACCCAGCGGTCCGCCTCCTCAGCAAGCTTTCTAGGGTTAGTCAGCTTGCAATCAATTAGGTGCTGGCGTAGCTCAGGAAAACAATTGCTAGATAAATGCTCCCATGCAACCAAATCATAAAACTGTGCAAAAGTTTCTACTTTGCTACCTCTTACCCAGCGTTCCATGGCTCTGCAAAAAAAGGACACATATTCAACCCACGTGGTACCCTCTAGCTTCTTACAGACTCTAAACCTCTGTCTATACATCTCAGGGGTCAAACCATAGCGGGTCACCAGCGCTTCCCTCATGTGGGCGTAAACCATCCTACTTTCTGGGGGCAGGTCCAACAAGGTATCCCTCCCCTCACTCACAAAGCGTCCCCACAACCCTGCTCCCCAATCCTTCTCAGGGACCCGGTGGGACACCATGGCTACTTCATAAGCGGCAAACCATTGCCCAATATCTTCACTTTTGTGGAAATCTTTGATAACCTCCTTGGGTATATACACCCTACTCTCAGGGTGCACTACAGGTACGCTGCCACCAGAGGGGAGATTTCCATGCTTTTAGCTTTAATCTCCAACTCCCTCAATACTCTCTCATGCTCAAGCTTCATCCTCATGATCTCAATTTCTAACTTCTTGTTCTCTAGGTCCCGGTGACCATCCATTTTAAGCTTAGCCATCTCCATATTATGCCGCCTATCTCTCTCCCTGTCTTCCAGCTCTTCTGGGGACAGACCCTTAGCGGACACACTAGAGCCCGGGTTGGAAAGGGCTGGGTCTCCTACTAAGTCTACTACATCGCCCTGCTGCTCTCCTCCCTCCACAAGCTCTCCTAGATCCGTAGGGGCATCCCTGGCTTCTAGCCAGGCCTTCAGCGCCTTGTAATACTCCTCCCTCTTAGTGAGACCTGTGATAGGGACTGTGAATTGCTTGCAAAAATATTTGAGCTGCTTGGCATTGTAGGTTTCTATTTTCTCTTCTTCCCAGGAGAGATCTTCTGAGGCATTGGATCTGGGCTTGCCCATTGTAGAAATAACTGGCAATATCAATAAAGGACAGAAGAAAACTTCTCAAAAAATGTTAGCGGGTGAAAAATCACCGGCAATATCAATCACAATATAGGATCCTAGAAAATTCTCAGAAATGTGCGTGGGTGAAAAATCACCAGCAATATCAATCACAATAGGGGATCAAAAACTTTCAATAAATGTGCGCGGGTGAAAAATCACCGGCAATATCAATCACAATACAGGATCCCAAAAACTCTCAGAAATGTGCGTGGGTGAAAAATCACCAGCAATATCAATCACAATAGGGGATCAAAAACTTTCAATAAATGTGCGCGGGTGAAAAATCACCGGCAATATCAATCACAATACAGGATCCCAAAAACTCTCAGAAATGTGCGTGGGTGAAAAATCACCAGCAATATCAATCACAATAGGGGATCAAAACTTTCAATAAATGGGCGCGGGTGAAAAATCACCGGCAATATCAATCACAATATAGGATCCCAAAAACTCTCAGAAAATGTGCGCGGGTGAAAAATCACCGGCAATATCAATCACAATATAGGAGCAAAAAAATTCTCAAAAAATGTATGCGGTACGTTATGGTCTGCACTCACTAGTAGTGTACACTATAATTACTGTATGCGATCATAAATGCAAGTCCAGATCCTCACCGCTGACCACCAATGTTAGAAATGGGGGTCTCTAGTTGGCAATGGCTGGCCACTGTCCAAGTAGGGACCCTTCTTCCTAAGTCAGAGTGAGAGGGCTACCCTCTTTAATACCCCTGCTCAACCCTGTGGTAACGTAGCACGAGCAGGTAGGCTTATCTCAGAGGCAGGGTGTGAAGCATTTATGATCATACACAGTAACACAATGAGGAACACTACAAAGGGACACCACACAAGTAGTTATTATAAAAAATAAGTATCTTTATATAAAGGCAGATTTATCACAAGACCAATAACTGTAAAAGCCACAATACTGTCAAAAATAGTACAGCTGTTGAAGGGCTGTCAAAAATAGTTCAAAGGTTGCAAAAATAAGGTTCAAGTTCAAAGCAGTGGTCTCTGCGACCCTTTCTTTCACAAAGTACCTGGGTTTAGTTGCAAAACCAACAAAGTGTCGCAAAGAAGTTGTAGCGATGATTCTCGGCACGCGAGGCCGGCGATGCGTTGAAATCCTTGCCGCAAGGGAGGATGATGCGCCGATCTGCGGGATGCGTGCGGAGACGATGCGACAAACTTCTGCACGCTGGACCGCCGATGCGATGACTTTCTTGCCGCGTGGGAGAAGTCGATGCGGTGATCCTGTTGCGCTGTGCGATCGTGTTGCGATGCGAAGACAAGACGCTCCGCGAGGAGCGACGAAATCCGGTGTGATGCGATCAAAGTGGCGAACGCACGGCGTCCGCACTGCGATGTCTCGAAGCGATGATTTCTGTCAGGGTTGCGAGTGCGCGGCGACAGCAGCGCGATGATCTTTCCAGCGCGTCTCGGCTGCAGCGGCTCGCAAATGGGCGTCAGCGATGGTTTCGGGTTGCGGGCCCTCGGCGGCAGCAGCGCGATGATTTTCCCAGCGCTCTCGACTGCAGCGGCCCGCAAAGATGCGTTAGCGTTGATTTCTTACCCTCTTCTCTCTGATGCAAAATAGAGGCCCTGGAACTCACAGGAGCCTCCTCAGCAGACAGCAGTCCTCGCAGGGAGGAAGCAGGAGGTTGGTGGTGGAGTCTGTTGTGCCTGAGACTCCAGCAGGAGGCTAGCTCTTTTCCTAGCCCTTGGGTGATTGCTGTACAAAAATAAAAGTTCTCTCAATAGTTCCTTTTCCTCTTCTTCAAGGTCCAGTGGTCACTGCTGCAGGCCAGTGCAAGAAACAACACACAAGCACAAGGACAGTCACTTCCTGCAGATTCCTCCAGTGGCACGGACAGAGTTTCCTCTCCAGATCCAAAAGCAATACAAAAGTAGGGGTTTGAGCACAGATATTTATACCCCAAAAGCCTTTGATCCTTGAAGCTACCAGTCCCTGAACCTAGCCAGAACCAGTTCTGCTCAGGCCTGGAGCACTTTGTTTACCAGGCTGCATCCTTCCTTTCAGAAAGAGGGGGTCTGCTAGCAGACACACAGTGGGAGGTGGAGCCAGCATTCACCTTGCCAGGCACAGCCCTATTCAGATCAAAGAGCCACCCTTCCCCACACTCTAAATGCAGATCTCTCTATTCCACCAAGGTCTGACTCAGCCTGTCCTGCCCCTCTAAAACCAGACAGCCAATACACATAACGGCAGAGCACACTGGAAGGCTTAGGCAAGAAAATACCTACTTTCTAAAAGTGGTATTTTCAAACACAGAATATAAAAATAAACTTCACTAAAAGGTGTATTTTAATATTCTGAGCTCAGGCATACTAAATTCGTTTTTCTACCATGTCCCTGGGGTCAGTTAGGACTATAGCATGTAATAGTCAAACTGCCCATTCTAGCCTATGAGGAACAGGTAGCCTTACAGTAGTGAAAAACGAAATGGTGCATAATTCACTACCAGGACATGCTACACACACCCAGGCATGTCCTACCTTACACATACAATGCACCCTACCCGAGGGGCGACTTACAGGATGCCAAGGGAAGGTTCAGGGGCTGGGAAGTGGTTGCACTTCACAGCCAAGATGGCAGTTCTGGACTGCACACAGACACTGCAGTGGCAGGTCTGAGACACACTTTACAAGCTGCTTCTGTGGGTGGCACACATCAGTGCTGCAGGCCCACCAGCAGCATTTGGTTTACCAGCCCTGGGCACACATAGGCCACACTACTAGGGACTAACAGGTAACCCAAATAAGCCAATCAGGGATATACCAATTCACATAGACATATTTATACAGGGAGCATTCGCGCTGTGACACTGAATGGCAGTGGCACAGCGCCCAGAGCATCTAACACCAGTAAAACAGAGGAGACAACAGCGAAAAATGGAAGGGAGACCCACGCCAATGGTGCCAGGTCTAACAGGTAGTGTAGGGAGTCGTGCTGGGGGTAGATTTAGAATTTAGGGTAGTGCAGTGGTGTTTGGGTAGTGTAGGGAGGCGTGCTGGGGTAGCGTTTTAGGGTTTAGGGTAGTGCAGTGGTGTTTGGGTAGTGTAGGGGGTCGTGCTGGGGGTAGTGTTTTAGGGTTTAGGTTAGTGCAGTGGTGTTTGGGTAGTGTAGGGGGTCATGCTGGGGGTAGTGTTTTAGGGTTTAGGGTAGTGCAGTGGTGTTTGGGTAGTGTAAGGGGTAGTGCTGGGGGTAGTGTTTTAGGGTTTAGGGTAGTGCAGTGGTGTTTGTGTAGTGTAGGGGTAGTGCTGGGGGTAGTGTTTAGGGTTTAGGGTAGTGCAGTGGTGTTTGGGTAGTGTAGGGGGTCATGCTGGGGATAGTGTTTTAGGGTTCAGGGTAGTGCAGTGGTGTTTGGGTAGTGTAGGGGTTTGTTCTGATCTAGTTTTAGGGTTTAGGGTAGTGCAGTGGTGTTTGTGTAGTGTAGGGGTGATGCTGGGGGTATTGTTTTAGGGTTTAGGGTAGTGCAGTGGTGTTTGTGTAGTGTAGGGGGTCATGCTGGGGGTAGTGTTTTAGGGTTTAGGGTACTGCAGTGGTGTTTGTGTAGTGTAGGGGTAGTGTTTTAGGGTTTAGAGTAGTGTAGTGGAGTTTGTGTAGTGTAGGGGTTGTGCTGGGGTTAGTGTTTTAGGGTTTAGGGTAGTGCAGTGGTATTTGTGTAGTGTAGGGAGTCGTGTTTTAGGGTTTAGGGTAGAGCAGTGGTGTTTGGGCAGTATAGGGGGTCATGCTGGGGGAAGTGTTTTAGGGTTTAGGGTAGTGCAGTGGTGTTTGGGTAGTGTAGGGGGTCGTGCTGGGGGTAGTGTTTTAGGGTTTATTGTAGTGCAGTGGTATTTGGGTAGTGTAGGGGGTCGTGCTGGTGTTAGTGTTTTAGGGTTTAGAGTAGTGCAGTGGTGTTTGGGTAGTGTAGAGGGTCATGCTGGGGGCAGATTTAGGGTTTAGGGTAGTGCAGTGATGTTTGAGTAGTGTAGGGAGTCGTGCTGGGGGTAGTGTTTTAGGGTTTAGGGTAGTGCAGTGGTGTTTGGGTAGTGTAGGGGTTCGTGCTGAGGGTAGTGTTTTAGGGTATAGGGTAGTGCAGTGGTGTTTGGGTCATGCTGGGGGTAGTGTTTTAGGGTTTAGGGTAGTGCAGTGGTGTTTGTGTAGTGTAGGGGTTAGTGCTGGGGTAGTGTTTTAGGGTTTAGGGTAGTGCAGTGGTGTTTGTGTAGTGTAGGGGGTCGTGCTGGGGGTAGATTATGGTTTAGGGTAGTGCAGTGGTGTGTGTGTAGTGTAGGGGGTCGTTTATGGGATAGTGTTTTAGGGTTTAGAGTAGTGCAGTTGTGTTTGTGTAGTGTAGGAGGTCGTGCTGGGGGTAGTGTTTTAGGGTTTAGGGTAGTGCAGTGGTGTTTGGATAGTGTAGGAGGTCATGCTGCAGATAGTGTTTTAGGGTTTAGGGTAGTGCAGTGGTATTTGGGTAGTGTAGGGGGTCATGCTGTGGGTAGTGTTTTAGGGTTTAGGGTATTGCAGTGGTGTTTGGGTAGTGTAGGGAGTCGTGCTGGGGGTAGATTTAGAATTTAGGGTAGTGCAGTGGTGTTTGGATAGTGTAGGGAGGCGTGCTGGGGGTAGCGTTTTAGGGTTTAGGGTAGTGCAGTGGTGTTTGGGTAGTGTAGGGGGTCGTGCTGGGGGTAGTGTTTTAGGGGTTAGGTTAGTGCAGTGGTGTTTGGGTATTGTAGGGGGTCATGCTGGGGGTAGTGTTTTAGGGTTTAGGGTAGTGCAGTAGTGGTTGGGTAGTGTAAGGGGTAGTGCTGGGGGTAGTGTTTTAGGGTTTAGGGTAGTGCAGTGGTGTTTGTGTAGTGTAGGGGTAGTGCTGGGAGTAGTGTTTTAGGGTTTAGGGTAGTGCAGTGGTGTTTGGGTAGTGTAGGGGGTCATGCTGGGGGTAGTGTTTTAGGGTTCAGGGTAGTGCAGTGGTGTTTGGGTAGTGTAGGTGGTCGTTCTGATGTAGTTTTAGGGTTTAGGGTAGTGCAGTGGTGTTTGTGTAGTGTAGGGGTCATGCTGGGGGTATTGTTTTAGGGTTTAGGGTAGTGCAGTGGTGTTTGTGTAGTGTAGGGGGTCATGCTGGGGGTAGTGTTTTAGGGTTTAGGGTACTGCAGTGGTGTTTGTGTAGTGTAGGGGGTAGTGTTTTAGGGTGTAGGGTAGTGTAGTGGAGTTTGTGTAGTGTAGGGGCCGTGCTGGGGTTAGTGTTTTAGGGTTTAGGGTAGTGCAGTGGTATTTGTGTAGTGTAGGGAGTCGTGTTTTAGGGTTTAGGGTAGAGCAGTGGTGTTTGGGTAGTATTGGGTGGTTGTGCTGGGGGTAGTGTTTTAGGGTTTAGGGTAGTGCAGTGGTGTTTGGGTAGTATAGGGGGTCATGCTGGGGGTAGATTTAGGGTTTAGAATAGTGCAGTGGTGTTTGGTTAGTGTAGGGGGTCGTGCGGGGGTAGTGTTTTAGGGTTTAGGGTAGTGCAGTGGTGTTTGGGTAGTGTAGTATGGTCGTGCTGGGGGTAGTGTTTTAGGGTTTAGGGTAGTGCAGTGGTGTTTGGTAGTGTAGGGTGGTCGTGCTTGGGGTAGTGTTTTAGGGTTTAGGGTAGTGCAGTGGTGTTTGGGTAGTTTAGGGGGTCGTGCTGGGGTAGTGTTTTAGGGTTTAGGGTAGTGCAGGGGTGTTTGGGTAATGTAGGGGGTCGTGCTGGGGTAGTCTTTTAGGTTTTAGGGTAGTGCAGTGGTGTTTGTGTAGTGCGCATGCGCTGCGTCGCTAGGCGAGACCTAAAAAGCATTGCACCAAGATGGCTGCCAACACTTCCTGGATTAAAGTGTTGGCAGCCAATTAGAGCCAAGCTTGTGCTTGTTTAGTTAGGTCCCGCCCAGATATATAAAGATTTTTTCCTTTAATATCTCAAAAACTACTGAAAGGATTTACACCATTTAAAAAAAAGGACGCTTTCTGAACCAAGCACTACCATTTTGCCAAATTTGGTGTAATTCCGTTCAACAGTTCGAGCTGTACCCGTGTCTAAAGTTTCCTATGGGAAATTGATTATGCGACCTCTATTTTTTGAATTTCTCAGGAACTACTGAACGGATTTAATGTACATTTTAACAAATATAAGAAATAAATTTAATTAAAAAAAATGTAAACATACATATATAAAATATAATATATATATATATATATTATCTACTAGCGGTCGCCAGTAGATAGTTATAGTTACAACCTATTATCCATAGGAAATCCGCGACATTCTATTTGAAATAACTCTCTTGCCGGTTGACGTATCTTCGCAAAATTTTCAAACTTTGTGGGGCGCTCCGGTCCGCTCCTACCCTGAAAGACTCGGGGGATTTGTCAAGCGGGGGCCGAGAAAAAGGGGGTCCCAAAACGCGTTTTCCCCATGCAATTTTCCATAGGAAACTTTAGACACGGCTACAGCCCGAACTGCTGAACGGAATTACACCAAATTTGGCAAAGAGGTAGTTCTTGGTTCAGAAAGAACCCTTTTTGTTAAATGGTGTAAATCCGTTCAGTAGTTGCTGAGAAAATCAAAAGTAAAAAGATAGATATATCTATGGCCGAGTAGGGTCCGCGTACCCTCAGCGCACCCTGCGCGCACCGTCCCGATCACGAGCTGCATGTTAATTGGCTGTCAGCTGGCTGTCAACATTCCGATTCAGGAAATGTTGGCAGCCATTTTATCCCTCGGTAGAACCGAGGGACAGAAACAAGTGCGCAAAGCGCACAAAGGGAGCAGGGTAGAAACACCCTGACCCCCTAGGTTTGCTCAGGGGGTCCCACAAGGACCCCCTGGGCAAAAAAATGTCATGAGATGTCATGAGTGATGTCATCAGTGATGTCACTGACCATGTCATGAGTGATGTAATATGTGACGTCATCAGCAGTGCATTGCGGGGGCGCGAGTTATAGTTAGCTGAACTAACTATAACGGGGGAATTTCACGGGTTTTGTACGAGTGAAATGTCCAACTAACAATAACTGTCCCTAAAACCTATGGTTTTTTCAGTGAATTTCAAAGGTTTTTAAATGCTAATTTGTAACTATAACATATCTGAAACCTATGGTTTTTCAGTGAATTTCAAAGGTTTTTTAAATGCTAATTTGTAACTATAACTGTCCCTAAAACCTATGGTTTTTTCAGTGAATATATATATATATATATGTTTAATTTAAAGCAAATAATAAACTATTAATTTTAATTTATTTTTAAATTTTATAAATATATAAAAATGTACAAATACATATATATATATATATAAATACACCTATAACATAAAATCTAATAAAAAAATGATATTATAAATGAAGACATTAAAATATTTAATAGTCTTTAAACTTAAATTTTGCACTCCATTGAGTGCAACAATAGGGAAAGTATTGGATAGCGGAGGGGTAAAAATTACTATTCCCACTCGAGTAAGTGCAACAGTAGGGAAAGTGTTGGATACCGGAGGGGTAAAACTTACTATTCCCACTTCAGTGAGTGCAACAGTAGGGAAAATTTTGGATAGCGGAGGGGTACAACTTACTATTCCCACTCAAGTCAGTGCAACAGCAGGGAAAGGGTTGGATATCGGAGGGGTAAAACTTACTATTACCACTCCAGTCAGTGCAACAGCAGGGAAAGTGTTGGATAGCGGAGTGGTAATACTTACTATTCTCACTCCAGTCAGTGCAACAGCAGGGAAAATGTTGGATAGCGGAGGGGTAAAACTTACTATTCCCACTCCAGTCAGTGCAACAGCAGGGAAAGTGTTGTATAGCGGAGAGGTACAACTTACTATTCCCACTCCAGTCAGTGCAACAGCAGGGAAAGTGTTGGATAGCGGAGGGGTAAAACTTACTATTCCCACTCCAGTCAGTGCAACAGCAGGGAAAATGTTGGATAGCGGAGGGATAAAACTTACTATTCCCACTCCAGTGAGTGCAACAGCAGGGAAAGTGCTGGATAGCGGATGGGTAAAACTTACTATTCCCACTCCAGTGAGTGCAACAGAAGGGAAAGTGCTGGACAGCGGAGGGGTAAAACTTACTATTCCCACTCCAGTGAGTGCAACAGTAGGGAAAGTGCTGGACAGCGGAGGGGTAAAACTTACGATTCCCACTCCAGTGTGTGCAACAGTAGGGAAAGTGTTGGACAGCGGAGGGGTAAAACTTACTATTCCCATTCCAGTGAGTGCAACAGTAGTGAAAGTGTTGGACAGCGGAGGGGTAAAACTTACAATTCCCACTCCAGTGACTGCAACAGTAGGGAAAGTGTTGGACAGCGGAGGGTTAAAACTTACAATTCCCACTCCAGTGAGTGCAACAGTAGGGAAAGTGTTGGACAGTGGAGGGGTAAAAATTAATATTCCCTTTGGAGTCAGTTCAAACTGTAAAAAAAAACAAAATATCAACTACAACACAAAAGATTTTAAAAAACAAAAAAAGAAAACATATATAAAACTATAAAAAAATTACAAAAGATAGAAACATATTATAATGTTAAAAAGATCTAAAAAATACCTCAAAAGATTATTTTTAAATGTTTTTAAAATAATTCACAAACAAATAACTATTTTTAATAGAAATTATTGATAATCAAAAACATTAATTATTACATAAATTTAATCTTTTTTCCTACCCTATAAAACTACATAATTCACAACACACATCTAAATTTTAAAAAAAATGTACCTCCATAATTAACATAATTAATTATCAATTAAAGAAATATTATTAAGTAAAAAACCAATTTAAAATAGAGAAAAATTAGTTTACTCCCCAAATGTTACCCTTATAAAACCAAAAACCCACACGCAAAATAAAAATAAACAATTACCACAAATATGTATGAATTGATGAATTAATATTAATGATCAACTAATTATTAATTAATTAAACATAAATTACTTTCCACCCTCTACCCCAATAAACACCACAACCCACACCTAAAAATCATTACACAATTTGCATAACTAATTTTACATTAATAAATTAATATCAATTAACAACAACTTATTAATTAATTCAAAATCATATACTTCCCACCCTTTACCACTATAAACCCCACAACTCACATCTAAATTTAATCACACAATTGCCATATTTAAATGTTAATGAATTAATTAGCATTAATTAACAAATATTTATTAATCAATTATAAATAAATTACTTCCCATCCTATTCCCCGATAAACCCCACCACGCGCTCCTAAAAAAATAACACAATTAACATAATTAATTACTAATTAATTAATTAATTAATAATAATTAACAAGCAATTAATAAATAATTAATAATAAATTAGTTCCCACAATTAACACTATAAGAATATAAATTCAATAAATATTAATAAATAAAATATATTAATACATTTATTATAATTAAATTACTTCCCACCCTGTTCTCCTATAAACCCACAACCCGCTCCTAAAAAAATGACACAATTAACATAATTACCATTTAATTAATTAACAATAATTAACAACCAATTAATGCTTAATGCATAATAAATTAATTCCCACAATTAACACTATAAAATCTAAATTAAATTAATACTAATAAATAAAAAATAATAATTAATTTATTATAATTAAATTACTTCCCACCCTATTCCCCTATAAACCCACAAACCGCTACAGAACTAAAAAACACAAAATTTAATTAAAATAAAATTAATAACTGCTAAAAATGTAACACATATATTAAAAAACAAAATCAATACTTATTCAAAAAATAGTTAACATACTTTTAAAATACATACTAAAATACATAACACTAATTAAAACATCGATATTTTAAACAAAAATATTTTTGCAGACGATATTAATAACTTCGAAATTTTCAAAAACGATATTTCTTACCTCCAAGTCGATATTCTTGACCACGATATTCTTGCTGTCGATATTTCTGCATCACGATATTTCCAACTCGATATTTGTGTATGTCGACATTTCCAACTCGATATTCTGTCTGTGCACCGACGAAGGGCTAGTTGGTGGTGTACCTCATTAGAATTCTGAGAGTATAAACTCCGGCCCTCATTTACGTATGGGGCACATTGACCTCTCCATCCCCATAGAGAATTCGATTTACATACTTAAACTTTGTATATACTGTGAGGAAGCTGTTTTTAACATGTAAGCATGGCCTACCATAACAGCTTTTTCTAGTCCAGCGTGAGGGCCTCAGCTCCCACATTTGGTGAACCTGAGTATTAGCATAATACACACAATTTGGGATGCAAACCGGGTCTTTCTGCTTTGTTAAAGAGCTATGTAGGTGCACTGGGAGAAAGTATCTTTTTTCATGTCAAATTGTGTTGAATCTCTGCCAAAAATACTTTTCTTGTTAGAAAAGAAAGGTTTCACTAGGCCTATTTTTGAAAGACTGTCCTTGTGCCAACAAAATCAATCTAAGCTATGAAACAGAAATGTTTCACTTATGTGCAAGAAAACTGTAATTTACATTGATGCATTTTTAGGGAAGTAGCTTTCTTAGACTTAACAGTTGGCCCTCTGTGAACGTGCCTTTTCTTATCCAACACAATGGCTCCATTATGTCTTTAACTGTTTTTAACCCCTTCGCTGCTAGGCCTTTTCCCCCCCTGTGCTAAGCCTTTTTTGGCTATTTGGGGTAGTGCGCGCTTAGGCCCCTGTAACTTTTTGATCACATAAGATATCCACGCCAAATTTGCGTACTTTTTTTCTAACATCATGGGGATTGTAAAGGTATCCAGGGTTTGTGGATTCCCCTGGAGGGGACCCAGAAATTAGCCAAAATACAGCAAACTTTTGTTTTTTTTGGGAAAAATGCGAAAAAAGGGCTACAGATGAAAGCTCCCGATAAAAATGGTGCCTCACTCGGGTGGGAGGCCCAAGTACCCGCGACAGGCAAGGGCCCACAATGTATTGAGGCGACCTCAAAATGGCCTATCACAAAACGACCTGGTTTTGCTAGGGGGGTCCCATGACTTTTGGCCCGGGGCTCGGCGGCCACCTAGGGAAACCTACCAAACCCACACATTTCTGAAAAGTAGACACCCCGGGGATTCCAGGGAGGTATGGCTTGCGTGGATCCCCCAACGTTTTCTTACCCAGAATCCCCTGCAAACCTGACATTTTGCTGAAAAATCCCTTTTTTCACACATTTTTGTGTGGTATAGTTGTGGCATCATGGGGCTGACACAAATTTCCTACCACCCAGCGTTCCCCAGGTCTCCCGATAAAAATGGTGCCTCAATACGTTGTGGGCCCTTGCCTGTCGCGGGTACTTGGGCCTCCCACCCGAGTGAGACACCATTTTTATAGGGAGACCTGGGGGAACGCTGGGTGGTAGGAAATTTGTGTCAGCCCGTGATGCCACAACTTTACCACACAAAAATGTGTGAAAAAGAGATTTTTCAGCCAAATTTCAGGTTTGCAGGGATTCTAGGTGAAAACGTTGGAGGATCCACGCAAGCCATACCTCCCTGGAATCCCAGTGTCTACTTTTCAGAAATGTGTGGGTTTGGTAGGTTTCCTAGGTGGCCACCGAGCCCGGGCCAAAGGTCATGGGACCCCCTTGCAAACCAGGTCGTTTTGTGATAGGCCATTTTGAGGTCGCCTCAATACGTTGTGGGCCCTTGCCTGTCGCGTACTTGGGCCTCCCACCCGAGTGAGGCACCATTTTATCGGGAGACCTGAGGGAACGCTGGGTGGTAGGAAATTTGTGTCGGCCCCGTGATGCCACAACTTTACCACACAAAAATATGTGAAAAAGTGATTTTTTTCAGCCAAATTTCAGGTTTGTAGGGGATTCTGGGTAAGAAAACGTTGGGGGATCCACGCAAGCCATACCTCCCTGGAATCCCCGGGTGTCTACTTTTCAGAAATGTGTGGGTTTGGTAGGTTTCCCTAGGTGGCCGCTGAGCCCCGGGCTAAAACGTCATGGGACCCCCCTTGCAAAACCAGGTCGTTTTGTGATAAGCCATTTTGAGGTCACCTCAATACATTGTGGGCCCTTGCCTGTCGCGGGTACTTGGGCCTTCCACCCGAGTGAGGCACCATTTTTATCGGGAGACCTGGGAGAACGCTGGGTGGTAGGAAATTTGTTTCAGCCCCGTGATGCCACAACTTTCCCACACAAAAATGTGTGAAAAAAGTACATTTTTTCAGCAAAATTTCAGGTTTTCAAGGGATTCTGGGTAGGAAAACCTTTCGGGACCCACGCAAGCCATACCTCGCTGGACTCCCCCGAGTGTCTAGTTTTCAGAAATGTGTAGGTTTGGTAGGTTTCCTAAGATGGCCGCCGAGCCCAGGGCCAAAAACCTCACTGGTGTGGGTGGTTCAAGTACCCGCAACAGGCAAGGGCCCATAACATATTGAGGAGACATCAAAATGATCTATCACAAAACAAGCTGGTTTTGCAAGAAGTCACCTGGGTTTTGGCCCCGGGCTCGGTGGCCATCTAGGGAAACCCACACATTTCTGAAAACTAGACACCCGGGAGTCCAGCGAGTATGGCTTGCGTGGGTCCCTAACGTTTCTCTACCCAGAATCCCCTGCAAACCTCAAATTTAGCAGAAAAAATCGCTTTTTTTCAAATTTCTGTGTGGGAAAGTTCTGGAATCTACGTGGATCCACAAATGTCCTCCCACCCAGCGTTCCCCCGGGTATCCTGATAAAAATTATACCTCACTCGCATGGGTGGGTCAAGTACCCGCGACAGAAAAGGGCCCAAAACCTATTGAGGCGACATCAAAATTACCTATCACAAAACAACCTGGTTTTGCAAGAGGGGTCACCTGGGTTTTTGTCCCCGGGCTCGGCGGCCATCTTGGGAAACTACCAAACCCAAACATTTCTGAAAGCTAGCCACCCGGGGGAGTCCAGCGAGGTATGGCTTGCGTGGGTCCCACAACGTTTTCCGACCCAGAATCCCCTGCAAACCTCAAATTTAGCTAAAAAATTACTTTTTCCATACATTTTTGCGTGGGATCACCGTGCCGGAACAAATGTCCTACCACCCAGCGTTCCCCTTGTTCTCCCGAGTAAAATGATACCTCACTTCTGTGGGTGGGCCATAGGCCTGTGACTGGGAAGAGCCCAAAACATAGGGATTTAGGGTATAGCACCGAGAATTCTAAGCGCTACATTTTTTTAAAAATACGTTTTTAGCCAGTTCTGATTTGGACACCCACACAAGTGAGGTTTCATTTTACTCAGGGGAAGAAGGGCAACGCTGGGTGGTAGGACATTTGTGCCAGCATGGTGATTCCACGCAAAAATATGTGGAAAATATGTTTTTTTCAGCTAAATTTGAGGGTTGCAGGGGATTCTGGGTAGGGAAACGTTGGGGGATCCACGCAAGCCATACCTCATTGGACTCCCCAGGGTGTCTAGTTTTCAGAAATGTGTGGGATTGGTAGGTTTCCCTAGATGGCGGCGAGCCAGGGCCAAAAACCAGGTGCCCCCAAAACCAGTTAGTTTTGTTATAGGTAATTTTGAAGTCTCCACAATACGATTTGGGCCATTTCCTGTTTCAGCCACTATGCCTACCCACACAAGTGAGGTACCATTTTTATCGGGAGCCCTGGGGGAACGAAGGGTGGTAGGAAATTTGTGGATCCACGCAGATTCCAGAACTTTCCCACACAGAAATGTGAGTAAAAGTGATTTTTTCAGCTAAATTTGAGGTTTGCAGGGCATTCTGGGTAGGAAAACATTTGGGGACCCATGCAAGCCATACCTCGCTGGACTCCCCGGGTGTCTAGTTTTCAGAAATGTGTGGGTTTGGTAGGTTCCCAAGATGGCCGCTGAGCCCGGGGCCAAAAACCCAGGTGACCCCCCTTGTAAAACCAGGTTGTTTTGTGGTAGGTAATTTTGATGTCTCCTCAATACGTTTTGGGCCCTTGGCTGTCGCGGGTACTTGACCCACCCACGCGAGTGAGGTATCATTTTTATCGGGAGACCTGGGGAAAAGCTGGGTGGTAGGAAATTTGTGGATCCACGTAGATTCCAGAACTTTCCCACACAGAAATTTGAGAAAAACGTGATTTTTTCAGCTAAATTTGAGGTTTGCAGGGGATTCTGGGTAAGAAAATTTTGGAGGACCCACGCAAGCCATACCTCGCTGGACTCCTCCGGGTGTCTAGTTTTCAGAAATGTGTGGGTTGGGTAGGTTTCCCTAGATGGCCGTCGAGCCCGGGGCCAAAA
This sequence comes from Calotriton arnoldi, assembly GCA_963921515.1. NCBI lineage: Eukaryota > Metazoa > Chordata > Amphibia > Caudata > Salamandridae > Calotriton > Calotriton arnoldi. Next base: position 669,245 of record CAWUFW010005876.1, read on the forward strand.
ACTCATGGGATCCCCCCTTGCAAAACCAGGTTGGTTTGTGATAGGTAATTTTGATGTCGCCTCAATAGGTTTTGGGCCCTTGCCTGTCGCGGGTACTTGACCCATCCACACAAGTGAGGTACCATTTTTCACGGAAGACTTTGGGGGACGCGGGGTGGGTGGAATTTTGTACATCCACGCAGATTCCAGAACTTTCCACCACAGAAATGTGAGGAAAATATGTTTTTGGACATATTTTTAGGTTTGCAAGGGATTCTGGGTAACAGATCCTGGTGAGAGCCAGTCAAGTCACCCCATCCTGGATTCCCCTGGGTGCCTAGTTTTCAAAAATGTATAGGTTTGCTAGGTTTCCCTAGGTGCTGGCAGTGTTAGGGTTCAAAATCTACAGCTAGGCACTTTGCAAGAAAAGGGTCCGTTTTCACTGTGAAAATGTGGTGTGTCCACGTTGCGTTTGGGCCGTTTCCTGTCGCGAGCACTAGGCCTACCCACACATGTGAGGTGCCATTTTTCTCAGAAGACTTTGGGGAACACGGGATGGGTGAAAATTTGTGGATCCACGCAGATTCCAGAACTTTCCACCACAGAAATATGAGGAAAATGTGTTTTTTTACAAATGTTTCGGTTTGCAAGGGATTCTGGGTAACAGAACCTGGTGAGAGCCAGTCAAGTCACCCCATCCTGGATTCCCCTGGGTATCTAGTTTTCAAAAATGTATAGGTTTGCTAGGTTTCCCTTGGTGCCGGCAGAGTTAGGGTTCAAAATCTACAGCTAGGCACTTTGCAAAAAAAGGGTCCGTTTTCACTGTGAAAATGTGGTGAGTCCATGTTGCGTTTTGGGCCGTTTCCTGTCGTGGCCACTAGTCCTACCCACACAAGTGAGGTACCATTTTTCTCGGAAGACTTTGGGGAACGTGGGGTGGGTAGAATTTTGTGGATCCACGCAGATTCCAGAACTTTCCACCACAGAAATGTGAGGAAAATGTGTTTTTTTAGACACATTTTTAGGTTTGCAAGGGATTCTGGGTAACAGAACCTGGTGAGAGCTAGTCAAGTTAGCCCATCCTGGATTCCCCTGGGTGTCTTGTTTTAAAAAATGTATAGGTTTGCTAGGTTTCCCTAGGTGCCGGCAGAGCTAGGAACCAAATTCAACAGGTAGGCACATTCCGAAAAAAGTCAGTGCCTAGTGGGCTTTCTGCCGCCCTGGGGAGGGGGAAATTAGGGGCTATTGCCCCGATATGCCCCCGAGGGGGGCAGAAAGACTGTGGCTATTCTTTTGGGGGGTCTGGGGCATTGGGATGCCCATTCTGGTCAGCCCCCACCCCTTCGTATAAAAAAGCCAGCATAATCGCTGGCACATAGTGGGCTTTCTGCCCCCGGGGGCAGATCAGGGGCTACTGCCCCCATCTGCCTCCTGGGAGGGCAGAAAGACAGTGGCATCTTTTTGGGGTGGGTGGGGGCATTGCCATGTCCATTCTTGGCAGCCCCCACCCCAAACTTTGTAAAAAAAAAAAATCCCTGGTGGCTAGTGGGCTTTCTGCCCCCGGGGGTGCAGATAAGGTGCTATTGCCCCATCTGCCTCCCAAGGGGGGGCAGAAAGACTGTAGCATTTTTTTGGGGTGGGGGCATTGACATGCTCATTCTGGGCAGCCCCCACCCCTACCTATATAAAAAAAAAATCCCTGGCGCTTAGTGGGCTTTCTGCTCCCTCCCCAGGGGGGAAGATCATGGGCTAATGCCCCCATCTGCCTCCTGGGGGGGCAGAAAGTCTTTTTTTTTCTTTGGGGGGTAGAGTGGGGGCATTTGCATGACCATTCTGGGCAGCCCCCACCCCGGGCCTATAAAAAAAATAATCCCTGACATCTAGGGTGTTTCTGAACCCCGGGGGCAGAAAGACTGGAATTTCGTGGGGGAGGGGTGGGGGCATTGGCATGCCCATCTTGGGCAACCCCCACCCCTAAATTTATTGAGGGGAAAAAAAACCTGGTGTCTAGTGGGCTTTCTGCCCCCCGGGGGGGCAGATTGGATGCTACTGCCCCCATCTGCCCCCCAGGAGGGGCAGAAAGACTGTACCTTTGCGTCGGGGGTGGGGGCATTGGCATGCCCATATTGGGCAGCCCCTACCCCAAATTATAATAATAGAAAAAATCCCTGGTATCTAGTGGGCTTTCTGCCCCCCCGGGGGGGCAGATTGGGGGCTACTGTCACCATATGCCCCCCAGGAGGGGCAGAAAGACTGTACCTTTGTGGCGGGGGGGGGACATTGGCATGCCCATATTGGGCAGCCCTCACCCCTAACTATAATTTTTTTTTAAATCCCTGGTATCTAGTGGGCTTTCTGCCCCCCCCGGGGGGTATATTGGGGGCTACTGCCCCATCTGCCCCCCAGGGGGGGCAGAAAGACTAATTTTGTGGCCGGGGGGTGGGAGCATCGGCATGCCCGTTTTGGGCAGCTCCCACCCTAATAAATATCACATAAAAAATCCCTGGTGTCTAGTGGGCTTTCTACCCCCGGGAGCAGATTGGGGCTACTGCCCCCATTTACCCCGGGGGCAGAAAGACTAATCATGCCAATTTTTATGGGGGAGCAAAGGCCCAGGGGCCGCTCCCCCTCCCTGGTGCCTAGTGGGTGGATCCCTGCTTGGGGATCGCCCTCCTGGGGTGATCCCCAAGCAGGGATCCACTAGGAGAGGTACCATTGGAAAGGGAGATTCTCCCTTTCCAACGATACCCCTCCTGAGTTTCTACATGCTCAGGGGGCTGAGATAGCCCCCTGAGCACGTAAAGCTGAAACTGAAATGAGCCTCTTTGCTCATTTCAGTTTCGATTTCACTGAAATGACATCAGCGCGACGTGCGCGCCGATCGTCATTTCAGGGAAACCAGGGGAGCCTCGGGAGCTGGGAAGCTCTTCCCCAGCTCCCGAGGCTTAGGAAGAAAGGGAATCCCTCTGGTGCCCGCACCAGAGGGATTTCCTGTGCAGGGAGTCATGACGAGCTGGACTCGTCATGAGCACACGACCACTGTGTGCCATGACGAGTCCAGCTCGTCATGAGCATGGAAGGGGTTAATAACATTTTCAAGGAGATACATGGTAACATTAACACCATGTGTTGCCGATCTGACATGCATTTACAATGTTAACACAAAAGTCCCATCAGGCACATTCATTAAACGCAGTCTTTCTACCCACAAGTGGAATTTGAGGTCCTAAACAATATTTTTCATTTTTTGTCAAGGAATCCTATAGATAACACTAATATAGGCTTTACAATGTGTTTCCTTCTCTCAAAGTGAACCATTCATGAAACGCATATGTTCTGGTGACACAGAAAATATGGGTTCATAAATGGAATTTTCAACTTTGATAAACATTGATATATTAATACTTCACTTAAAGCTAATAGATTTTGTCAGTTTAATATGATTAGCCTCTAGCAAACTGAATTTCTCCACACCTGAGTGCTGCATTATATGGGTCTGTGTCTGACTCTTTGTAAAAGCTGGGAAAAAAATGACCATATGTATCCATGAGTCACTACTATTATATTTGTGCTTGGTTGCCTGGTTGCCATGTGAATGCCATAGCATTTGATCGAATACCTCTATGGGCCCGATTCCGATCTCGCAAGGAAAGTCCTCCGTACGACTCGGATCCAGAGGGCTTTCCGAGCGAGACGTGCTCTGGGAGTCCGAATGAGCAAGTACGATGCTGCCGTAAGCCTACGGACTCGGTTCGCTCAGTCTCCCATTGAACTCTATGGGAGCCCGTGTACAGATGCGTACACAGGCTCCCATAGCAGAAAAGGGGTGGGTGGGGAAAAGCGTACACCCTGTGGCGAGCACCCCATGGTGCCCGCCATACTGTGCATGCTTGGATTGGGGGGACCCATGGGCAACACCCCGTGATAGATTCGGAGGGCCTCGGGTGAAGGGGGGCCTGGTACGGACCCCGAAGTACACGTCCGACAGCCGTTTCGTCTCGCTGAGACCGAGGTGAAGCGGCTGTCTGAATCGTGCATCGTACTCGGTCGGAAATCGGCTCGATTCGTCTACAAACGAGACATACGGAGCAGATCGGGTCCGGAAACGATTGAGTCAGCGCTCACGCGATCTTCGCATCGTACCCGGTCATTTGGACTTGTGTACGATTCGGTCGTAAACAAGGGCTACGAATCAGATCCGGTAAAGCCAAATCCAATTCGGAGGCCTTCCGAATGACATCGGAATCGGGCCCTATGTTGTCATCATGCCATGCCCCTCTCTTTATCATGTTCTATGCCCTTCTGACTCCTTGTGTCACCCCACTGTGTATGTTGAATGTTTTTGTACCGAAGGTAATGCAGATCCACACTACATGCTCCAGAACATACACAGGCACTTTCCTCTTTCACTCACAGCCTCCTCATGTAGCTCTGTGGCGTTTATCCCAAGGTAGACTCTCAAGGACCAGCCAGAACACAAGTGTAAGAACTAGGGGAATCTTGAGTTCTAGTCACTTTCATTTTACCTTTGTGTCACTGGACTGCTGCACCCTAATGGTCGGTAATGTTTCGAGGCAAATAGGTTCAAGTGGGGATGTTGGGATTCAGGTCACTTTTGCAGCCTGAGTTTGAGTTTAGTAGCTTATCTATTTCCTGCCTTGTAAGGGAAGAGTTGTGTGTTAGAGCCGGGAACAATTGTTAAAATGGCTCAATGTGTAAATGCCAAACTATTTGACTGGTTGCCCAACTCTTTGAGGAGTTAAGAAAAACTATTGTGTCACTCTGGTGGTGTGCGTTCCACATTATGGGGCCGATTCCGATTCGGGCCGGAAATCTCTCCGACCGAGCCGGACCCGGAGAGAATTCCGACTGAATCGGACACTGGCAGTCCGACCGAACGAGTACGATGCGCACGCATGCACCCGGACTCGAGTCGGTCGGACTCCCATTGAAGTCAATGGGAGCCGGTCGTACAACATGTACGCGGGCTCCCATTGCCTCAATGGGTGCGAGGTGAACAAGGGCACCCCCTACAGCGGGTACGCGGCGAAGCGCATCGTGCCGTACGTGCACAGGTAGGGGGGACCCATGGGTCCCCCCTGTGTGCGACTCGCGTGGCCACGCGTACAGGGGGGTCCGACACGGACCCCCAAAGTCCGGCTCCGACAGCTCTTTCGAGCCGGATGGCGCGAGTCAGTCGGACTGCTCGCGGTGCGCATCGTACTTACCCGGCCGGGGAACGTCTCCATTGCGCGGTGCGAGTTGTGTCCGTGTGAGTCGGTCGGAGCGTGTTGAAGCCGCGTACGAGGCGGTCGGCGATTTCGCAGGCGCTTGCATCGTACTCGCTCGGCCGGACCCGTGTACGATTCGGTCGGGAAACAGGGCTCCGAATCGGATCCGGTAAAGCCGAATCCGATTCGGAGCCCTACCGGCCGAGATCGGAATCGGCCCCTATGTGGTTGGTTGCTAGGTAAGTACTGGAAAATTATTTATGCTGTTGTCTGGGGAATGCTGTATTTTAAGGTTGAATGTTTGTTTCTGCAACTTAAATGGAGTTGTTGATTAACCAAATGCCCGCCCAACAGCCACCTTCAAGTTCTTTCAGCTGTGCTGAGCATTTTTTCACAATGTAATGTTTAAATGCAATTTACTGGTCTCTGACTTGCTAGGCTGCTTCCCCACTGCAATAATCACTTGCTGATATAAATTAAGTTGCACTGAGTGCTGCCTAGCCCTAATACAGGCACACATGCTCCATGGTGCAAGGGGGCCTGCGCTACAGGACGGATTGCTTCTGTGCAGGAAGGGACACTATCCTGCCTGCACAACAACAATCCAAAATTGCATTTTCCTCTTTGTAAAAAGATGAAATAACAAGGAGAAATTAAGGTATTTCTCCTTGTTACACTTCTGATGGGAAGGCATATCATTTTAATGCAATCCCTGGTTTACCTATGTTATTAAATCGATGACTGAGTCACAATCCACGGGGTGGATGCATGGGAACGCCCAAGCTCCACCCATGGCATGCCTTCTCAATGCAGAATAATGCAAGGCAGCGATTTTAGCTGCCTTGCGTTAATCTGGATTTACTAATCCACACAGACCCATGCAAGGTGGCTTTGCATAGCTCATTAAATCTCACTTAAGCCCTTGTGTTGCTTTGTGTCACCTTGTGTGATGCAAGGGCTTAGTAAATCTGGCCCAAGTCTTTCTACAAAAAACTGACTCTCTGTCCTGGTCCTAGTCTGTCTGGGGAACAATAGGCTAGTATGCAGTCCTTTATGTGTGAGCTGGACCAGTGTCTTGGAAGTGCAAGTGTGGAAAGTTCCAGCTCCGTGCTCCCTTCCCATTAAGTCAGGATGGCCCATCCTGCCAATACCCAGAGCCTCTATTCTGATACTGTCTGGGAGGAATACACAAAGGCCAACTGCCAACTACACCTAGTCATATAACCCAGAAACAGGCTGCAGGCACCAAATAAGGCAAGAAAATGTCAACTTTCTAAAAGTGGCATTTTCAGAATTATGACTTAAAATCTGACTTTAGCATTAAAGAGTAAGTTAAATTACAATTCGTCTGACTAACCATACATGACTTTTCTACCTGGCCCTAATCAAAAGGTAGCACTTATTAAATGTAATAAGGCAACCCATTGTTATCCTATGCCCTTGACGTAGTGGGAAATTTATTTTGGAGTTTTTCACTACAAGAACATGCAAACCTTCAAAGTACATGTCTGACTTTTAAAAATTATTGCACCCTGCCCTATAGCCTGTTTAGGCCCTACCCTAGAGGCGACATATATGTATTAAAAAGGAATGTTTAGGCCTGGGAAAAGGTGTTTTTTGCCAGGTTGAAATGGCAGGTTACAAAGGCACAAACAGGCTACAATGGCAGACCTGAGACATGTTTAAAAAGGTTACTTGAGTGGGTGACACAATAAGTGCTGCAGGCCCACTAGTAGCATTTAAACTACAGGCCCTGGGTGAATGTAGTACCATCTTATCAGGGACTTAAAAGTAAACTAAATGTGTCAATTGGGAGTAAACCAATTTATCATGTTTAAAAGAGAAAGCACAAGCACTTTAGCACTGGTTAGCAGTGGTAATTGGCACAGAGTACTAAGGCCAACCAAAACAAATTCAGAACAACAGGAGGAATGAAGGCAAAAAGTCTGTGGATGACCATTCAGAGAGGGCCATGTCCAACACACACTCAATAAATTATTGTCCAGTCAGTGTTTTTTTCTTTTACAAAGGAAAACACACACACTACTAAATACTATGCATTAACTTACAAATATATACATCAGGTAGATGAACATACCTTTGGCAACATCCTATTATCACGTTACACCCATCTTGGCTCCTGAATCCAGTACCACAATACCCCCCACCCATAGCAGATGTATCATCACAATATAAGGAGGGTGTCATTTTACATAAGACAGGCCTACTCGCTGTGCCAAGGGGTCACCACATTAATAATAATTACCACATGCGGTGCTTTGTCAAGGTAACTCTTTTTAAGGTGTCTCATTATATATAAAGCAGGCCTGCTGGATATGTCAGAGAATCACTGTTAGACCTGACATCCTTGGAGTGGTATTCCCCCAGACTGTTTGCCTTCACTCGCTTGTTTTTGTTGAGCTGATTTTATTGGCATTAGGACTTTAACCTTGCTAACCAGGGCTAAAATGCTATTCTTTCTCCCTTAAACATGCTAGAATTGGGCTAAACCTAATTAGCACATTTAATGTAGCTATAGTTTCCTAGTAAATGGTATGACATGTACCCAGGGCCTGTAAATTAAATGCTACTAGTGGGCAGCAGTAGCCACTGTGCCACCCTCTAAGTAGCACTGTAAAATATGTCTCAGGCCTGCCCCTGCAACCGGTAGTGAATTTGTCACCCCAAACAGTTTGGAGCCAGGACGAGGGGAACGAGAAAAACTAACCCAAACCAGTGGTGGGGGTGGGCTGGGGAATTTCCTCACACAAAGGCTGGCATGAAGTATAAAAGTGCCACCTTCAGAACCTCTAATCAGAATACTCCTCAACCTGTGCAAGATTTAGAAGAAGGACTGCCCTGCTGTTTGAAGAAGGAAGAATGGAGCTTCTTACCTTGAAGCCAGGCTCCCCAGAAGTGACTCAAAGGGTCAATTTGCTGACCTCCTGTTTGAGTTACAAGAACACAACGAGCGTCCGGAGGCATCCTTGCAACTGCCGAGCTGACCGGAGCGAATTGGACCTGCCCAGATCTGCCTGAACCCAGCTGCTGGCCTCTTCTTGAGTGAGTCCTGATATCCAAAACGTGCCCCGATGTCCTGGACCCTTGGCCGGCATCAGAGTGTTCTCCTTCTAACTCAAGGTGAAGATACAGTTGTTTTGGGCTCATTGCAACAGCAAAGTGACCTCTTCCTTCCAAGAATCCCCGAGACAACTGCCAACACAAAGCTCTAGTGGGACATGGACTATTTGCCAATAGCAAACGTCTATTTCGACTGCAAACACAAGGCTTCATGCAAGACTTGCACATTGTGCCAAAATCAACAGCCGTCATTGATGTCAAAGCGAAGTTCCAATGGCGACACCAGACCTGCATCTCACGCTGGCAACAACTTCCTGGCAGCCCATGCCAACAACAACAGTAGCTCTTTGTTCGGACTGCTCCATCGTGGTCAGCCCTGAACTTGTGACTTTCCTCTAGACCTGTAAAACAAGATAACTATGAGAGATGTTTGGGTTTTTTGTTGCTATTTTCACATAAAACCTTACAAACACACAGCTCTGTTTCTAATTATTGGGTTTTTGTTGCATTGGTATCATTTTATTTATTACATTTGTTTTCTAAGTTGGTTTGGAATTTTTCTTGTATTTTGGTTCCACTTGAGTTCTGCATAAATACTTTACACATTGCCTCTGAGTTAAGCCTCACTGCTTTTGTGGCAAGGTACCAGAGGGTTAAATACACATTTATTTAGTGATGTCTGTTGTTCACCCTGACAAGGATTGTGTTTATCATTTGAGTGGGGCTTCCACCCCCTCAACTAAAATCCAGTTTCTTATAATCACCAAATGAGCAGAACAAACCAGACATCACATTTGAAACTTGTAACACCATTAAAATCAATAAAACCAATTTTATATAATAATAAAGTCATAGGCATTCACTATAATGGCAAGTTTTCAATGTTTATTCTCATATTGTTAATAAAGCTTTTGAAATAAAACAGCATGTGAGCCTGAGTCTTTTTAACTGTCTACAGGCAACATAATACAACAATACAAGAGTCCATGCACTCCAAGTTAAAAAGCAAAAGCTTCAGGTCTGGGAGTGCTTAAAAAATGAGGTAAGCCTCTTCTGGGGTCCTGAATTCAATATAATCTGAAACTTAATTTCAGTTTTCTTTAAATCGCTTCTGGTGGGGCTGCTGCAAACCCTGCACCCTCCCCACAGCACTTAGAAAATACATTGGTGGTGTCCACCAATTTGGAAGGAAACAGAATATAGTAAAAGTATTCGGCCTTGCCCTGGATGAAACTCAAGTAATTTCACTCTGCGAAATTCCGTGGAGTTAACAAAACACTCTGAGAGATTCTGTGGAATTTTGACAAGGGGCAAAAAAACTCTTGTCCTGCCATTTGCGCTGCTTTTTCACCCCAGTAGCACATTCTGCACTGAAAATCAGCATGACGTGGTGGACAAGGGCTTGGCAATTTTGTTTTACCTGCTTCTACCTAGCTTCTCCTGCCTGCTCTTTCCCAGCTTTTAAATCCTACTTAATCCACCCCATCTGATTACCCACTTCCCAATCCCATCTTTTATTTACTTAATTTTATTACTGTCTGTCTCTGCCTGTGCGTATTTATGTTTCTGTATGTGTTTTTTCATGACTTTTTGTATTTTGTTTTTTGTTTTCCGTTCCTGAACTGTTATTTGTCCTACTCCTGAATTCTTTTTCCTTCCTAAGTTTCCCATCCCAGTCAGACTCCCTCCCGTCCCATGCTCTGGCAGAAGTAGGCAGCACCAGTGCGACCCGCACTCCTCAAGGGCAATGCAGGCACGAAGGGGTGCAGGGGAATCTCAGCAATGAAAATTCTCATTGCAGAGATTCTGCCTGTGTGAAGTCTCTCCCACGACTACAGGGCCTCCACCACGAGGGCAGAGGCCTTTTGTGAATCAGGCCCCATATGTTCTTCATTGACCATTCCCTTCCACACCTTCTTTGCACGTCACTCTCATCCTTTCATAGCCATATCACTCATTTTGGTGTAAAAGGTTTTTTGTTGACTTGACTACCTGCCTTTTTTAATATGTTTTCAACCAGAAAACCTCCAAAAGTGATGGTTTCGATAGAAGATACTGCTAACGGAACTACAGTGAAGTATTGCTGCTGCACTTTGTGCAAAATAATGAAATAGATGGCTAATCTGATACTAAAATGGGTAAATTATGGGTTTTTTCTAAGCGCACAGACCACCAGTGCCGCAACCAGTGCCAGCAGCCAGGCAGATTGGAGGAGGCCCAGACGGTCAGAGGGGGAGCAGTCCCAGAGGTGACAGGGACAAGTGGTAAGTCACCTTGCTTTCATATTATTGACAATAATGTATTTCTTAAGAGAAGCAGATATCCCACCCATCACTTCCATGCTCACGGCATTTCGCCACCAAAAATTGCAGCATGGTTTAATTTGGTGCTGTAGTGTAGGCAGTGAAATGTGTATCTGCTTCAGTTAACAGCGAAGCATTACTAAGTTTGCATTGCATTACAAACCGAAACAAGGTATGTTTCCCAATGCCTACTCAGTCACCTACTACTAGTAATTCACTTCATCATTCTTTGCTTCTGTCCCTACCAAAAAATTGTAAATTCCATCTCGGCATGTACCACATTTTTCTGCCCAAGTGACTTATTTTTCATGGCTTCCATGACAGATTTATGCCTGTTCCAATTTTTTCCTTCCGTCAAGTCATCATACATCAACCAACGTGATTAAGCAAAAGCGTAGCACATGATCAGTAACACCCAACCATTACATAGCTAAACCTCTACCTAGCTTAATCCCTCTAACTTACCTATCTGTAGAGTAACTTTCCCTACTGCCAAGTGAATGTATTTGTTGAAATAATGTGTGATGGAGGCGGGGTGTAATGTGGAACTAAGAGGCCGATTACGATGGCAGTCGGAAAAGCATTCCGACCACCGTGGTAGCGGTCATTAACCGTCCGCATGTACCGCGGGAAAACCCTGGTCAGATTAGGATGAACCGCCAGAGTAATCTGACCGCGGCGGGCGGAATCCACGAAATTCCGCCGGGAGCGTGCGAAGCGGGTGAAAATCCATCCGCGGCGGTCGGATTTGATGCGGAAAGGCCCAAAACCGCCTCACGGCCAGCGGATTGACCTCACGTGAAATTACGATACGATTGGGGTGACAGCGTAACGATCAGTTGTTCCCGACCGCCGTGATCGCAAGCATCGATGAATGGGAGAGCCGGCGGAATGGCTGTTGTATTTGGACCGCTGCGGTAGCTCCGGAAGAGTAATGGCGGTCGAAACCAACCACACAACAAGGCCACCAAGTATGGCCAGTAATCTGGCTCAGCCACAAAAAACGCCTAACATACCCCAATTATACATTTTCATGGCAAGTAAAAAATACAAGTCCCAGGTCAACCCACACCACACCTGACATGAATACTCCATTATGACCCACCCACATAGCTGAGTATAAAACCAGCCCCTTCCCTGACCAGAATCCTTTGCACAACTCCACAACTGAAGGGCCCAAACCCACAGCACAAAGGAGAGGCAAATCTGCACACATCACACCATCACAACCACACAGACACACCACACACATCACCACCACCACCTTCACACCTGCACCTTTAACCGCTTTGCACATCACACACCATGGCACAGAAGAAAATGCCCAAATTCACTGACAATGAGTTGTCAGTGATGGTAGATGAGGTAATCAGAGTAGAACCACATTTGTTTGGAAACCTGGTCCAACAGACACCATTAGCCACCAGAAATCAAATGTGGACAAGGATAGTCAACAAGGTAAATGCAGTAGGGACCATCCCGCGCACCCAGAAGGAGATCAGGAAGAGGTGGAATGACCTCAAGACCAAGGTGAAAGAGCGTAACAACAAGAACCGGAAGCTGGCTCAGAGGACTGGCGGTGGCCCTCCCATTCCACTATGAACATTCACCGTATGGGAAGAGAAGGTGCTTGCCATACTGCATCCAGAGAGTCTCACAGGAGTACCCGGGGGAGTGGAGGCTGGTAAGTACCAACAAAAGGCTATCATTACACCGCTATGTACTGTCTTGCACAACTACAAAGCAACACCTCCTAGGCCCAAATGCACCCATGTGCACCACACTCTCCCCAACACATGTCTCACAGATCTAACATTTACTACCTCTGATTCACTCCAAATGTAGGTAGCAACATTTCCATGGGGCATGGCAGCCAGCACTACAACTCCCACCAGGCACCCTTGTCCCACCCCTGAGCAGGATGGAGCACTCCCCACACCCACAACCATGTGTCAGCCATTGCATTGCTCTCTTCAAACTTACAGATAGGTAGCCATCTTAACAGGGAGGGGTGTTTGTGGGTGGGAAGCCAGCACTACAACTCTCACCAGGCCCCCTTGTCCCACAGCTCAGCAGGATGGAACACTCCCCCCCACACCCACAACCATGTGTCAGCCATTGCACTGCTCTCTTCAAACTTACAGGTAGGTAGCCATCTTAACAGGGAGGGGTGTTTGTGGGTGGGAAGCCAGCACTACAACTCCCACCAGGCACCCTTGTCCCACCCCTGAGCAGGATGGAGCACTCCCCACACCCACAACCATGTGTCAGCCATTGCATTGCTCTCTTCAAACTCACAGGTAGGTAGCCATCTTAACAGGGAGGTGGTGTTTGTGAGTGGGAAGCCAGCACTACAACTCCCACCAGGTACCCTTGTCCCACCCCTGAGCAGGATGGAGCACTCCCCACACCCACAACCATGGTTCAGCCATTGCATTGCTCTCTTCAAACTCACAGGTAGGTAGCCATCTTAACAGGGAGGTGGTGTTTGTGGGTGGGAAGCCAGCACTACAACTCCCACCAGGCCCCCTTGTCCCACCCCTGAGCAGGATGGAGCACTCCCCCCCACACCCACAACCATGTGTAAGCCATTGCATTGCTCTCTTCAAACTTACAGGTAGGTAGCCATCTTAACAGGGAGGGGTGTTTGTGGGTGGGAAGCCAGCACTACAACTCCCACCAGGCACCATTGTCCCACCCCTGAGCAGGATGGAACACTCCCCACACCCATGTCAGCCATTGCATTGCCCTCTTCATACTCACAGGTAGGTAGCCATTTTAACAGGGAGGTGGTGTTTGTGGGTGGGAAGCCAGCACTACAACTCCCACCAGGCACCCTTGTCCCACCCCTGAGCAAGATGGAGCACTCCCCACACCCACAACCATGTGTCAGCCATTGCATTGTTCTCTTCAAACTCACAGGTAGGTAGCCACCTTAACAGGGAAGTGGTGTTTGTGGGTGGGAAGCCAGCCCTACAACTCCCACCAGGCCCCCTTGTCCCACAGCTCAGCAGGATGGAACCCTCCCCCCCACACCCACAACCATGTGTCAGCTATTGCACTGCTCTCTTGAAACCTACCGGTAGGTAGCCATCTTACCAGGGAGGGGTGTTTGTGGGTGGGTAGCGAGCACTACAACTCCCACCAGGCACCCTTGTCCCACCCCTGAGCAGGACGGAGCACTACCCACACCCACAACCATGTGTCAGCCATTGCATTGCTCTCTTCAAACTCACAGGTAGGTAGCCATCTTAACAGGGAGGTGGTGTTTGTGGGTGGGAGTCCAGCACTACAACTCCCACCAGGCACCCTTGTCCCACCCCTGAGCAGGATGGAGCACTCCCCACACCCACAACCATGTGTCAGCCATTGCATTGCTCTCTTCAAACTCACAGGTAGGTAGCCATCTTAACAGGGAGGTGGTGTTTGTGGATGGGAAGCCAGCACTACAACTCCCACCTGGCCCCCTTGTCCCACCCCTGAGCAGGATGGAGCACTCCCCACACCCACAACCATGTGTCAGCTATTGCATTGCTCTCTTCAAACTAACAGGTAGGTAGCCATCTAAACAGGGAGGTGGTGTGTGTGGGTGGGAAGCCAGCACTACAACTCCCACCAGACACCCTTGTCCCACAGCTCTGCAAGATGGTACACCCCCCACACCCACAACCATGTGGCAGCAATTCCCCTCAACTGTGTCACAGGACAGGTAGGTAGACAGTGCATGCACCCTGCCATTCCTCCCAAAAAGCATGGAGCCATATGACCACACCAGCCCTCACATGTCACCCAACTTGGCATAGATCCAATAGCCACTTCCAGTGTGCAGACAGCTAAGCGTATTTAACTGTCACAGAAATTAAAGTTTGAACCACCAAGTCACATGTTGAAGAAAGTCGGGCACAATCATGCACAGCACTGAATGCTAGGTGTAAGTGCCATGGTGGCAGAGCATGAAGGCCCATATGAACACAAAACATGCATGGTTAGTTGTTAAAAGGAAGCAAAGTACATGACATGACAAGGGCATGCATAAGATTACAATGGCCAGTTCTTGCTCAGCTCTAACGTCTTCCATGCAGAGCAAACCAAAAAGACGCATCATATAAAGTTGATGTGCTGCAAGTCGTTAGACGACGACATGTCCTTGTAATCACACAATCTGTACGTGGAACATGGTATCTATTTACATGTCACACCATGGACAAGTAATGTAGGTACCTCCACATCATGTCATGATGCGCAGTACCTTGCAGCCATACAAAGTGATATCAATGTAAACTGTGTGGTGTATCACATGTAACATCCAAACGTCTAACACCAAGCTTGTGGGATGCACTTCAATGACCATTTCACCTCTGTTCAACAGGAGATCAACATTTGACTGCTGCAGAAGACAACACCGACCTGCAGAGCCAGTCTCCCTCCCCGGAACATGGACTCTTGGATGCAGACTCTCTACATTTCTCGGATGAGGGCCCCGAACCTGGCCCATCCGGACTGCCAGGGCACACCACGTCCCAGGCCCACACTGTCCCTACCACCACCACCTCAGCAACAACAACCGCGCTGACCCCTGCTGCAACGACCTGTGCAGCCTCAACCACCACCCCCACCAGTGCTGCCTGCAACACTCTCCCTGCCTCAGCGGTTACCAACACCATCACACAATCAGAGGAGGTCAGGGAGAGTCTGCGGGTGCATCGAGTGGCAATGCTACAGGTCCTGGACAGCAGGGCAGGTGGGAGGGCAACTGGTGGCCAAATTCGTGAGGACACTGGGACCGAAGCCCTGGCCAACATTGCCAGAGTCCTTGGGGCATACGAACAAAGCCAGGGACAGATGGGCCCGGTCGTGGAAGAAGTGCGTGAGCTCCGCCTGCTGGTGAGGTCCATGGACATGTGTATGGGCCAAATCGTGGACCTCATGGGCCAGCTCGTGGGTGTTCTGAGGGACAGTCATGCGGCACAAAGGACAGCTCAACCCCCCTCCAGTGGCCAGCAGGATGATACTCCCACCACCTCAGCTGCGGCCACAGAGAGGGGTGAGCTGCAACAGGATGACTCCTCAGACACCGCTGAGCCCACAGCAGTGGCCCCCCTGCAAAACGCAAAAGGGGCCCTCCGAGAAACACCACGGGAGGAACACATGGCAAAGCACCATCCGAACGCCAGTCGCACAGCCAGCCATGATGGCACCTCTGATCCCCTTCACATTGACTTTGTTGACTATCCTTACCCACACTGCCATGTCGATGGCAGGTGTCTGTTGGACTGGGTCACTACATCAATGTGGTGACTACTCTATTGTCTCATTTACCGTCACTGTCAACTCATTAATTCACTTAGCATCTGTTTTGGAAAACATCACTTGTGTCAGCTCCATGTTTATCACAGTATGTACAATGTTGACTCTGATTCCAATGTACCAGAAGCTCTGATTGTGATGAGGCATTGAGAGGCCGAAGGGACCTAGAAAGACACAAGAGAACGACATTTACTTGTCAGGTGATGGCATCACAGCCAGTACACAACACTAGTTATCAAGGTACACAAACCAGCACGCATTACAATGAGAAACAATATCAACATAGACATCATGTGGCTGGCCATGACTACCCTGTGCCACAAACATCAGCCATCAGCACAGAGCCAACAACAGGCAGCAGTCAAAAAGCTCCTCTAGGCCTTTACACTACCATCAAAGACAGCAGACAAAGGACACTGTTGTACAATGTCACTCACACTCGAGGGAAGTAGTGGTTGATGAGCTGTTGACGCAGGTCAACACCTTCCTCCTCTCCACCATCCTCGTCACTGGACATGGGTGGGTTTTCAGGGAGGGGCATCTGCTGCTCATCATCATCCAGGAGCAGGGGGATCTCCTTGTGCAAGGCCAGGTTGTGGAGCATGCAGCATGCAACTACGATCTGACACACCTTTTAGGGAGAGCAGAGTAGTGCACTGCTGCTCTTGTCCAGACACCGGAATCTAGACTTAAGAAGACCAAAAGTACGCTCCACCACACGACATGCCCTCCCATGGGCCTCATTGTAGCGAACTTCCCCCGGGGTCCTGGGATTCCACAGTGGGCTCAGCAGCCAAGGCCAGTTGGTATATGCAGAGTCACCTAGGTGTGAGATACACAGACCAATTTTGTAATATAACTGTGGCTGAGGACAGCATGTCACACATACAGCACACTACTTGACTCTACGTACTCACCCACAATCCAGGCACGCTCCGGAAGCAGATTTGCCATCAGCTGTGGTACGATGCTGTTATGCAGGATGTAGGAGTCATGGTCTGATCCTGGAAATCTGGCACAGACATGGGAGATAATCATATCCGCTTGGCATACCACTTGCAGATTAACGGAATGGAAATGCTTCCTGTTCCTGTAGATGTGCTCACGTGCCTGTGGTGGAACCAGGCCAACATGTGTGCAGTCAATGGCGCCAACAACATTAGGGATGTGGGCAAGGTCATAGAAATCACCCTTCACAGCTGCCAATTCTTGACTCCTGGGAAAATGGATGTAGCGGTCCTTGTATGTCATCATGGCGGACAGGACATCACGCAGCACCATGCTGAACGTTGGTTGAGACATCCCACCTGCGCTGGACACCGTGTATTGGAACGAACCAGTTGCAAAGAAATGCAGGGCTGCCATCACCTTACATGTTGGTGTCAAAGCAGTCGGATAGGTCCTGCGAGGCCTCAGATGGGGCTCCAACTGACCACATAGCTCCTGAAGGGTAGGTCAATCCAAACGGAATTTACGTATGATGTCCTCATCCTCCATGTCAGCCAGCAATGTGAATGGACGATGCACATTTGGTCGCCTCCTACATAAGATAAAAGGGGACACATGTCAATTCAATTCCCCTCTGAGATGTGTCCAACATCTTCCGTCTTGACTGACAGCGCCAACAATGACTGGCCTGAAACAACAGCTTACAGCACAAGGCACATGCAGAGACACCTTGATCTAAAGTAGTTGTACACGTGTTCAGTATGTACATAGTGAGTCCCCCAAACAGATTCAGACTATGTGAATGTAAAATGGTACATTCCGACATCTTGTCTCACCAGCCCTGAGAGTAGTTGACACAGCACATATCTGAAACAGCAACACTGCTGGCATCTATGTAGCTGCTGTACCTGCCACACCTTTTTGCGTGAGTCAGACAGGGCACACATTAACAACACAATGAGCACAGGGTGTGCATGAAGATCAAGTATCAACATGAGTTCAGAATTCTACACAGTGAAATAGGCACAATTTGTAGTCAGTCCATCATTACTGTGGGTTGCTTAGCCATTTCACACATTGACATGTTAACATATTTGAGAGTCCATCAC
Source organism: Calotriton arnoldi (assembly GCA_963921515.1). Taxonomy (NCBI): domain Eukaryota; kingdom Metazoa; phylum Chordata; class Amphibia; order Caudata; family Salamandridae; genus Calotriton; species Calotriton arnoldi. The sequence goes on from CAWUFW010005876.1 coordinate 687,203, forward strand.
ACAACAGATCTGTGTACATGCACAACAACATCATAAGTGACATGTGAGAGAGTACATGCCAATGCATGTAATCCTGTGCACTGACATGGCATGTGTAGTCATCAGTGAGTTAAATGTCACACTAGCATTGGATATAACTATCTGGTGGCATGATTCATTGTAAGTGTCTACTGTTGAATGATGAGAACTGGCCATTGCCATTGCTACAGCAAGATGTGTCCATAGGTGCCGTAAGCGTGCACCGCCCCCGCAACCACGGTCATTGGCACCAATCTAAAAATGCCAATTCGCGGCCGCGACCACTTGGGCCCCGGGGTGTGACACCGCCAATGCCCATGCCCTTTCAGCCAATGGGAACCGCGATCGCGGTAGTGAAATACACTTTTGAAACCCGCGGTAGGCGTGCTTCGCTACCGCGGGCCCGGTCATTGGGTGCAATTGAAAGTTGCACGATTGCGGTCGCGACCGCCTGGGCCCCGCAGTGTGACACCGCCAATGCCCATGCACTTTCAGCCAATGGGAACCGCGATCGCGGTAGTGAAATACACTTTTGAAACCCGCTATAGGCGTGCTCTGCTACCGCGGGCCCGGTCATTGGGTGCAATTGAAAGATGCACGATTGCGGTCGCGACCGCCTGGGCCCACCTGTGTGACACCGCCAATGCCCATGCCCTTTCAGCCAATGGGAACCGCGACCGCGGTAGTGAAATACACTTTTGAAACCCGCGGTAGGCATGCACCACCACCGCGGGCCCGGTCATTGGTTACATTTGGAAAAAGCTGACCTGGAACACTAATTGCAGCAGCTGAGTACCACTGGAACAACCCCAGGGGGCTATATATGTCTGTGAGTGAGCCACACATTTCCACTGCATCCAGACACTGCTGCCTGCCATTCTTCATCCCCAACTGCTGCTGTTCCTCTCCCTTGGGCCCAGTGATGTCGAGAACTGAGAACAACAGGGCCCGTCCCTTCACCACAGAGGAGCTGGAGGTCCTGGTGGACAAGGTGCTTTCACCGTATGGGAGGCTATATGGTGCTCCTGATGTACTGGTAAGTGTTTCAGAGTGAAAGTTTGAGAGAGCAAAGAGTGCACACATGATGTTGCTCTGCTGTAGTATGTGCCTGTGAGTGCAAGTTAATGTGGATGCATCCTCATTTTTGAAACACCATGCTCCATATATGGCTTAGTAAATATTGCACTTGAGTATTTGGGGCAGATGGCAACATGTACATTTCTACAGCCCTTCTTCAGCAATGACAATACAAACGTTGGTCTGAGCCTGGGTAATGTAATTGTGTGATACACTGCCTAGCATGCTGACTTCTGGTAAATGGGGTGTGTAGCCTTATTTCCACAGATCCATGGCTGCATTTAAGGATGGGAGGGACATGCAGTGTTTTTGCAGACATACAGTAACACTGCTGGTTTGGGCAGTGGAAGTCTGAACAAACATTGCCTGTGCTAATGGATGTCAGAGTCCATGATGTTTTCACATGCTCATTTGTGACATTACAAATGTATTTCGTCCAGAGGGTACTGAGTGATGTGTGTACAATTTTCATATTGCCCCCATGGATATGTATGCATTATGCACAAGATTAAAATGCCTGAGTGTAACACTCTTGGTGGAAATTCACCTATGACACATCAGATTAATGTACTTCAGAGAAATCATCCTTCCATTGTTTTCATTATGTGCTCTGACTCGCATGTGAAGGCACTGTTTGCCCTCTCATATTGTACATGCATGTGAATTTTCGGATGGCCCACGTTTAACCTCAGTGTGAGTCCCCCTGGCCTGCACAGATACTGCCCAATTTGACAAGGACCCATCAGTAAATGGACAGAGTGAAACATATGTGTTGTCTGCCACCCTATTTCTGCACGAGCTATCTTACGCCTGAGGAATGCACAAGACAGACCTTGTGAGAAGAGTGTGAGTATGTAAGATCATGTCCCTAAATGTGACCTCCATGACACAGGTAGCCATTCACAGGCCAAGGACATTGAGGGGTGTGTAGTGTTGGATACAGTGAGTCTGCCCCGACACATTATTTCCAATGTATTGTATCTCTTGCTCACCCACATACTGCATCACAGAAGAGGGCCTTCTTCACATTGCATTCTGTGCTGGCATTCTGCATGTGTATGAGATGGCCATGTACTGTGTCCATCATCATACCTGCATACATTTCTATGTGATAATCTGTAGCAAATGTACTACGTGTCCTGCTGTATGGCTTCTGCTCAACATTTCTGTATTGGTGTGCTATGTTTTTGCATGCTCCTGTACTGACACACAGTGGTACATACACAGTGTCACTGAAACTTCCTCTTCTTGTCTCCCATGCCTGCAGCTTAAAGTCCGCCAGCGTAAGGCCTTATGGAGGGCCATTGCACACAAGGTGCGGGCTCTGGGTGTCTCCAACCGACGGCACACACACTGTCACAAGAGGTGGGATGACATCTGCTGGCTGAGCAAAAACGTAGCAGAGATGACGCTGGGGATGCTCCCTCGGGCTGGAAGGTTGGCGCGCAGGAGCATGACACCACTAATGGCCCGCATCTCGGCAGTGACACAGCCAGAGCTGGATGGACGTTTGAGGGCCCATCAGCAGCAAGTTGGGGGTGAGTGTTCTGCTGAAAGGGGACTTTGGGTGTGAGTGACTGCATGTATCCCAACCCTGAGCCAGTGCGGAGCTCTGTGATGTTTCTAGTGTGATGCAATGGCTTCTAAGTGGCGTCTGTGTTAAGTGCAGCTGTCATGCATTTTCGCTATGTGTACTTTCACATGTGTTCAATATAATGGCCCTTGACATTGCAAGATGAGCTGTGGCCTTATGACATCTTCTGCATTATGGGTGTCATAGACACCACCGGGCAGTGAACAGCAGTGTGCATCATCTTAGTGTGCTTTCGTAAATGTGTGCAGGCCCGACTTGGTAATTGTGAGAGCTACACACCTGAAAGTGCAACGGTCGTTGTGCTTCAAAGCACGACATGGTGGATATCAGTAGCTCATGGCCATTGTAAAAGGACATTTTGGAGTCAGTATCTGTGTTGTTCCCTTAAAGTGACTCCATGTGTGACTGAGACAACATGTTGAGTTGTATATCTATCTCACCCACAGGCATGTAGGTATGCTTACAGAGATCAGTATGTTAGGTTACAAGGAGGCACGGGCCAGCTATTTGGCTGTGTCAACGTCACATGGGTCATTAATGTCAACTATGCATGTTTCCATGCATCTTCTGAGTTTTGCATTAAGGTTGCACATGCAGACTGCACAGGGTGGTGGGCAACATTGGTGTATCATATTCTAGTCTTGTGCTTTGCTTGCATCTGATGTTTGTGAGTATGGCACTATACTGAACCTACGTCTCTGTCTATTGCAGCATCTACCGAGGGCATGTAAGGACAGGGGATGGACACCAGTGGTGAAGCTTCTGGTACAACTGCTACACATGAGCTCACTGACACTGATGTGACCAGCGCCTCGGAGGGGGACAGGAGTGCCCTGGACGAATCACGCCCGGAAACACCAACCTCAGCATCATCTGACTCCAGCGGTGACTCCTCGATGTTGGCGGGCACAGGGAGTTTGAAATCTGCCTCTTCTTCCACCGCACATCGTCCAGTGCCCACCCTCCTGGCTACTACCAGTAGTGCTGGCTGTGCCCGCAGCCCTAGGAAGGGTAGAGTGTCCTTCCCCCCAGGCACCCCTGCCCCTGCCCCTGTCTCCCCTGCTGCCCTCAGTGTTGAGGCGGTGGACCATTTGTGCCAGCTGTGTGTGGGTCAGACTACTCTCCTGAATGCCTTCCAGGATCATGACAAGAAGCTGGCACAGGTAGTTGCCTTTATGGAGGGCATTCATTCTGATGTGGGTGGGCTACACAGAACTGTCCAGTCTTTGTCCTCCACAGTGACGGCAGACATTCAGCTGTCACAGGCTCCCAGTACAGCTCCAGTCCCTTCAGCAAACACCCTGCCAGTGGCACCACCTGACGAGAGTGCCCACACACCACAGCCCTCAGGCGCCAAGTACTCCACACGCAGCACACAACAGCAGCAGTCCAAGCGGACAACAGCACAGACACCATCCCCAAAAAATAAAACAGACACACAGGAGCGCAAAGGCAAAAGCCCTTCACGTGACACCCAGGGGCATCAGGCCAAGAAGCAGGCCTCAGGCTCACATTCATCCAAATCACCCCCATCCAAGGACACTCCCATCCCCACACCTGCTCCCAAAGACAAAAAAGCAGTTGCCCTGTCTGCTGTGAAGCTGGTGCCTGCAAAGAGTCAGCACAAACAGCTCTCTGAGGCAGATTCACCCACAGTGTCTACTCCCACCCACACCCCTGTGAAGCTGGGACAGGAGAGCAAAGGGGGGGTTTACCTGGACTACAGGGGATGGAGGGGAAAAGGCAAGGCCAGCCCAAGCATACCACCAGATCCAACATATCCCCACAGGGAGGGGCACCTGCACCTGATACACCTTTGGTGGAGAGTGAGGCTGTTTTGCCCACACCACTTCCCACTCCTGCCAAGACAATTCTTACCTATCGAATCCCCAAGAAGTGGAGACCCAGCCCTCCACATTCACTCTCACACTCTGTGTCTCACAGCAGCTTATCTCCGCCTCCCCGTGCCACCATGCCACCCGGTCCAGCCAGCCCTCAGGCTCACACAGCCACTGATGCCTCTACCTCAGCTGGTCCTCTCTCTCCCAGGTCCAGTACTCCAACTGGCCCGGACAATCAGCCACCTCCCAGTTCAACTGGCAGCCAAGTCTGAGGCAAAGTCCCCCTCCCAAACCCATCTCTCCCACAGCGGTGCCTGGACTGCCCATTTGTATCCCCGGAGCTGTGTTGATTCCCATGGCAGTGTACGGTGTTACCCATTCCCTGTGCAGTTTCTCATGCACACATGTACATACTTTGCACTATGGACTGGCCAATGGCCTTGCTGTTTGTCACTTTGGATGCTCATTCCCTGTGCAGTTTCTCATGCACACATGTACATACTTTGCACTATGGACTGGACAATGGCCTTGCTGTTTGTCACTTTGGATGCCCATTCCCTGTGCAGTTTCTCATGCACACATGTACATACTTTGAACTATGGACTGGCCAATGGCCTTGCTGTTTGTCACTTTGGATGCCCATTCCCTGTGCAGTTTCTCATGCACACATGTACATACTTTGAACTGTGGACTGGCCAATGGCCTTGCTGTTTGTCAAATTTGGATGCCCATTCCCTGTGCAGTTTCTCATGCACACATGTACATACTTTGATTTTGTACTGGCCAATGGCCTTGCTGTTTCCTACTTTTGATTCCTATCTGTGTATAATGTAATAAAGACAGTTACTCTTGTTGTCTGCTTTGTCAATGTCCTTGCTAAATTAAAGGTTTTATGTATGGGTATGGTTTCATGTGACACATGCTCTGTATGCCACTTTAACATTGCCAATCACTTGTTTTACTTTTTCAGAGTTTTCCAGAGGTGACAGGCACTTTAGTTCTTCTTGACTCTAAAGCTTGAGGGTGCAATGATGGTTGTTTGTGATGATCTACTGTTATCCTAATCATTCTATGGTCAGGTTTGCTAAATTGTACACATGTCATGTTAGGATGCAATACCACAACAGAGGTGAATTCTATCCACAGGATTACTTGCGGGCTGGCCAGGGTCCATCATATCTGTGTGATCCTTCTTGATGTGTGAACAGCAGTGTTGATGTGTGGTCATCTTGTGTAGGCCTGTCTTACCAGTCACATGGGTACATTTGAATATGTGAACTTGAGTGGTCATACAGTGTGAATGGGCTGTCATTGTCAGTAGTGTTGATGTGTGTGTGCCCCTGCAATGCCAACTGCACACATGTAGGATCCAGGTAATGAGTGCCTGTTTGTTTCAATTGTCAGCCATGTGCTTCAGATTGTGGGCACATGTAGGAGTTGTAGGTTGGGCACTGTGCAGTGTGTTTTTGTGTCCTTGCACTCCCGGGGGACACCTACTTATTGTCGCTGCCTGTTGTGAGTATGCAGAGTGTATGACTGCCAAGTCTGTGTTGTGTTTTGTTGCTCAGCCATGTGTCTTGTTACTGTTTGTGCTCACTGCGCAGACCTGCTCAGCCACACTGACATTATTTGTGAGTTTTCTCATGCATTGCTGTCACTTGACCCATTTGTGGCTCCAGTACGGTATGTGGTATGTGGAGTCATGCCATTCCCTATTTGTGCTTCTGATGCCTACACAATGTGAGTAACTCCTCTATGTGTTTGTGTACTGTACACTGCTCACCTGTCCACTACTGAGGTACACACCACTTCAATCTCATGTCTTCCACCCCATGGCTTGCCAGTGTGTGAGCCTCCCCAACACTTCATAGTGTGACACTATACTGTGGGCGGATGATCTATGTGCAGGACCAATGTGCCACTCAGGACAGTTTCACAATTATTTATGTGTTGTTTTCTTCTACTATTTTGCAATCATGGTTGCTCATGTGCAGTGCATATGTTTGAGCAGCACAGTTCTCTATTCATGTTGTTTGCATCTGGGTTTCCCTGAGTTGTGCATCTGTGGGTGATGGGTAAGCTGTATGTGTGGTTGCTGAGGTACTGCTACCCTTCCTGGGTGTGATGTTATGTTTGTGCTGTGATGATTTGTGTTGTGGGAGTTAATGGTGTGGCACTCAGATATGTGTGCTACTGGTTTGGTTGGTGTGCACACACTGCTTGGTGTGCATGCAGTGCTGTCAGTGTATGTTGCCTTGTACTTGCCTGGTGTGCATCCCCCTGATGTCCAGCTGACTTTGCTATGTGATGGATTGGTATGTGCATCTGTTGTGTTTTTGTTGTAGATGTATGCAGTTTTTGGCCTGTGTTGGCTCTTTCTACTGACAGGTGCAATGTGTGTGTGATGTTCTATTTGCATGACATTGTGTGTGAGTAGTTTGTGCATTGTGATACATTCAATTGTATGTTGCATGTGTGGTGTGCATTACTTGTGTGTCTGTCACATGCAGCAATGTGGATTCTTGTTCATGAGCTTGTTTTGAGTGCACAATGGTGGTTTGTCCTCCTATTTTTGCCCTGTCACTTGTCAGGATTGTGCATGTGCATGCTTGTGGTACACTATGACACCATGTTCACTTTATGACTGGTTTGGTGTGTATGTGTGTGTTAGCTGATTTGTCACATTGATTCCAGTTAGTGTTCATGATTGGCTTTTGAAGATGCAATTCTTGTTTGTGTTGGGGTATGGTGTCTGTGCATTGGTCCAGAGTGACAATGTTGTGTATTCCTGTTCTGTCTAGGGTCACATTGACTTTCCACTGTTTGGCTGCACATGTCTGGGCTTGTTCGACTTCTGTGGATGTTGTTTGTGAGATTTGTGTTTGGCTATTGTTTTTGTGTCAGCATTGGTTGAGGCATCCCTGAATGTGAGTCTGATAATTGTGGATGCACCACAGGGTGTGTGATTGGTTGTCAGTGACCTCACAGGACATCATTTGCAGCATTATGTGTGTTTCTCACAGGTGTTGAGTGTTGCAGGTGTGAGATGGGTAGATGTGTGGTATGTGTGAAGGTCCTACTTGTGTTTGACAGTCAGGGAGTGTGACAATGAGCCATGTGTGTTGTGCTGATGGCATACACATGTCAAGTAAGTTGACACAGATGTGTGGTTGGTCACTGTATGACTTCAGACACTTCCTATCATTCCTGTGCCTATGCATGGCTTGCCTTGATGTATCCCTGAGTTGTTGCACAGAGGTCACTTTGCTTTAATTTCACTCACTGTGCCACCCATGTCTGATTTGATGGCCTAAGGGTGGTGTGATATGTTCCTTCTCTTGCATGTGATGTACACATGCTTTGTGGCTTGCTCCATGGTTTTCCAGCACTGTCCACTTCACTTTTGGTTGGCCCATTTATTGTCCTCCATTGCTGCTGACCTATGGTATGAGTATGTGGCTGGGTGTCAGTGTGGGGTGTTTCTGGGTGACTTGACAGGTAGTGTGGACAGTTCAGTGGTTGTTCATATGCAATGTGAGACTTCATTTTGTAATTATACTCAGTTTGATTCACATGAGTGGAAGGTAGGTGTGAGGAGGAGGGTTGTCTAGCCCCTTTGCTTCTGTGCAGGGTGTTCCTCTTCACCCCCACCTTCCCAGTCAATCTCCCTTGTCCTTTGATGTATGAGGTGCGAGGTCTGGCTACACCTGGCTGATTAATTGTGCAGGGGGGCACAGGAGGGCCACACAGCATGTGCTCAAATGGGTGTGTGATGCGTACTGTGGGAAGGGTGAAGGTGGAGCCCTGTGAATCTGGCCGGACTGCCCATGCCTGGCGCCGGCCCTGCCTACTACATTGTGAGCATGTTTTCCCACGTCTTCACCGCTGCAGTGCCTTTCCCGGGACATTGCAGTGATTTCGCGGTTGATGGGCAGGGCCGGACTGGCCATAGCGGACACCGGGCGTTTCCCCGGTGGGCCGCTAGGGCGGGGGCCGGTTTTGGGCCCCCCGGGGGCCGTTTTTGTTACCGTGGGTCAGCAATATCGGCCCCCTGTAACAAAATGGGCCAAAACTGGCCCTCGCAAAGAAGCTCGGCTGCAGCCCCCCTACCCCCAGGGGGGGCCAGCCGAGCAGTTTGCCAGGTCCAGTTTTGGTTCCCAGTCCGGCCCTGTTGATGGGTTACCCGGATGCGGAGGTGTGGGTTTCTGACAGGTAGGACATGTGTGGGTACACTGGGGGATATGTTCCTGTCCACACCAGAGTGTCTGATGTGGACAGGAACCGTTTGTCAGACAAGGAGTTGTGCGTTGTGGTTGTATGCCGAGTTGTGTATTTGCGTACCTGTGGCATTGTCCGCGATGGTGTATTATTTGCTGCTGGTGGATGAGGTACAGCAGCGGAAAGGCTTGAAGGGCTGGATCCATAGCGGTCACGACTGCGTGGAGGGGACCGGGAGTCAAGTTTCGCTCTCTGCTGTAGTGCTTCCGCCGTCTCCGGGTGGGTGGATTCTCTGCTGCGGTGTGATGAGCTGTTTGGGGCATCGTAATTTGTACGGCGGACGGGACATCATTCCGCACGCCGGTGTGTCTCGATTGGCTCCCTCTGCCGCGGTTGCGGGTGGAAATTTCTGGCGGTTCACGTAACTCCGCAGCGGACGGAAAAAGGGCTATGTTTGCCCATCGTAATATATCGCGGACGCGAGGACCGCTGCTGGAGTGCGGAAAAGGATATTTTCCGCCAGCACCGCGGATGTGCCTCCGCCCGCCATCGTAATGAGCCCCTAAGTTCCTGATTTATACTTTGGTTGATGGTTACTTTGTGACAAATAACATATATACTGTTCACTGTACTACAGTGCATCATTTATAATAATCTGTGCACTTTCTACTTACTGTGGACGGCATATCTGTCATACTTTACATATGTGACAGAGTATCCAATCCTAGCCTCTAAGTTTGGAGTCAGGGTAGAATTGAAGAGGCAGTCGGAGAAGAGCAGGGCCATTGGAATTAATTATAAGTTAATAAATTATTATGCGATTACAACTACCCCAAATACATGCTGTAGAGTAACAGACCTGCCAACATGCCTCCATTAATTTTGCGTATATACTATAGTCAAGTATATTATTAATTATGCCGCATTTATGCCTTACTCGTTAATGAGAGGTAATTCATGACACACAAAGGGCCTGATTACAATGTCGGTCGGACGACATTGTAGGTTTAAACTCCGAACGCCATATTACAATGACGGCGGTCAGAGTTTAAACAGGCCGGGGAATCCGACTCGGTTCCGATGGACTCAAAGAGCCCATTGGCCAGTCGTAATGGCCTCATAATCCCTTAAGGACGGCATTTCCGCCGTCAGGATTATGATGTCGGTTTCTAACAGACTTTCCATGTCAGCCTTTCCCACATGGAAAGGCTGTCGAAAGCCCTCCGAATGTGGCTCTGGGGGGCACCTATGGTGCCCTCCAGAAAATCTATGCACCATGTGGCAGACACTGTGAGGTGCCTGCCACACAGTGCAGGGATTTTCACAAACTCCCATTTCTCAATGGGAGCTTGGGCGTCGGGCAGTTTCTGCCCGCCGCACAAGCTCCCATAGAGAAATGGGAGTTTGCAACCACACCATGTGCAGTCGCATCATAATGAGGTGTGCAGAACCTCCAACATATGGTCGGGCGGTTCACACACCAAAAAGGTGTCGATCAGAGGCAACTCCGACGGACATCGAAATCAAGCCCAAAGTGTCTTTTCAGTTTCACTATGAAATCCTTTAAATGAAAATCACTTTTTGATTATGTTGGTATTCTGGTTTAACTCCTTGCAGCCATTTCTATTCCATTGTGTAATGCATATGTGGGAAGAACTAGGCCCTGTGACTAATCACATCAAAAATATCAATGGCCTTATGGGATCAGAAATGTTCTGCTGCTATGCCGCTATAGTATAAACAAGTGTTTGCACTGAGCATCACAATTCGTGCTTTTCATTTTTTTCTTTCTTGATTTAGATACTCCTGCTGCTGGAGATTAACCATCCCGGTAGAAGGGATGTGCCCAGCTGTGGCACCAGAGGCTGAAGGCCATTGTGGTAGACCACTGCTAGCTTGTAGCCTTGGAGGAAGAGGAGGCACATGCCTCCAGTTCCTTGAGCCACCAGCCTGGACTGCTTCCATCCCGGCCACACCAGTGCAGGTGCCCCTGTGCATCTGGGATCCACTGCTGCCCAGCAGAACACACCATCCCCCTTCTCATCGTCAACAACAACAGACCGCCTCCTCCTCCATGTCCTACGCAAGCTGGCGCTGCTCTGGCGTGGGCAGCAGAACCTGGCCTTGGACATGCCCTGCCTACGCGTCTGGATGGATGCCCTCGAAGCCAATTTTTACTTAAACTTTTTTTTGGGTGGGAGTGACTTTGTGGTGGGTGGAGAGGGTGGGAATTGGGAAGGGAAGTGAGGGAAAGGGTCAGACTCGAGACATTTTGGGGGGTTTTGCTTGGGGACAGGGGTGGGACTGTTGTGGGTAGAGAGGGTGAGTTTCCCAAGTACAAAATACATTTTTATATGCTTATCACTCGCCTACTGTTTTTTGTCTTTGAATTGCTAGTCAGTGCAGTATTGTATTTTTTTCATTGATGAAAAGCTGGCCTCTGAAATTGTCACATATTATACTGTATATTGACTTTCCCCCCTAGACTTTCCCTATCTGAAGTCCCTTGCTATGTATTTCTTCAGTAGGTTACTTTACTTACATCTTCCTACAGTCAAGTATTCCCCGCTTCCAGAGTGGGAACACACTAGGTCCTTTTGACTTATTGCTTGATGAGGATTTTCAGCACCCAGCCACCTATCTCAGTGTAGACTAGTTAGCTAATGCCCTTGTCCAACTATCCTCTGTAACTATTGACCACTAGAGGAGGTATGCCAACAACATACACAAAAATCTTTTTTTTTTTTTTTCGAAAAAAAAAAAATGAGACACCAAGCAACAATGATCGCAGGAGTGCAAGTAGGTCTTTAGTGGCCAGAGGCTTGGTGACTTGTCCCGGTCCAGTAGTGTCAGTGGCAGGATCTAGTGTGAGATTAAAATCCCCCCCATCAGGATTGTGTCTGAGCCAAAACGGTCAATATGTGATGAAATTGTATTAAAGAAATCAGATGTATCAACATTGGGGGCATAGACATTGACCAGCAAGATGGGTTGCCAACCAATGAAACCCTGGACTAGCAAAAATCTACTGTCTGGGTCTGATGTGACTGACACTGTGCGAAAGGGAAGTGAGCGGTGCACAAGTATACACACTCCACGTGAATACGTACTATAGCAAGAAAAAAAGCGATGTTGGCCCCAGGATACTGCAAAGCCATGAGTCGGAAGGGGTGCATAATGCGTCTCCTGAAGTAACGCTATCTGTATGGAGTGTCGGGTCAGATAAGCCAACACTTGCCTACTTCTTTTTGGGCAGGAGAGTCCTCTAACATTCTAGGACAGACATTTAACATTTAGATCAGTAATGGTGGATCCTTTCATGATCTCGGTAGTATCAATAGTGGACCATAGAGAAGTGTAACAAGTGACAGAAGTGTGGCATGGTGCACATAGCAATGAGCTCCAAATAAACCAAAAACAACTACCAAAACATAACCAAAAATAGACATCCCACAACAACACCCCCCCCCACCCCCATCGGATACTCAAATATATGGCACCAGTGAATCCCAAGGAAGAAAGGAGAGACAGAAGGAAAAGGCGAAGAGGGGAAGAAGGGAGAAGGGGAAGACTAAAGGCATGAGGAAAATTCCTGATGGGAGCGGCAACACTCCTACAGAGCCGCCACTTATAGAAACAGTCATTGCTTGGTTTGTATCCACTCAGCCAGTTCAAGTTTATAGGTGCATGCCATCGGACAGAAGCAAGACTTAGGCCGAGATGATATACACGCGGTCCGTGTGTCCAAGAGCTGCAGGACATCGCAGTTCAAGCTCTCTACACTGCCGCGACAAAAGAGAAGAAGCGAGGGTGATGTAACCCTCCCGTTGTTGCATATCACGAGAGACTTTCCCTGAACAAAGAACAGGGGGGGAAAGGAAGGAAGAAAAAGTGCCAGACATCAAAATATCATCAGTTCTCTTTGTCTTGTCGCTGCGGTAACTGTTGGTGATTCTTCAAGAATTTGGCAGCAGAGTCCGGTGTGTCGAAGATCTGTGACTTGTTCCCAATCTGCACCCTAAGGATATAGCATCGCATAGCGTATGTTTGCTTTTTGTAGTGAGCGTTTCACGTCCACATATTTTCGGCGGGCGTCCTGGACCATAGGCGTAAAGTCGGGGAACAAGGAGATGTTAGACCCTTTATAAGTAAGAGCGCCACGGTCTTTGGATAATCTAAGGGCAGTGTCTCGATCTTATAATTGAGCAGCCTGGCAATAATAATCCGGGGGGTTGCCCCCGGTGGTGGCGGTGGACCTAGGGATCTATGAGCTCGTTCGACAGCGAACGTGTCTGAGAAGGCCTCTTGGCCAAAGAAATCGGTTAAAACGGCTTCGATGAACTTGGTCATGGGGCCTGTGTTGGTGGATTCTGCAATACCAGCGACTCGCAGGTTATTTCTGCGCGAGCGCGCCTCTAAATCTTCCGCCTTCATCGCAAGTTGTTTAATGATGCCTTCGGATCTGTCCAATCGTTTCTGGATAGAGGGATGACCGTCCTTTAAATCAGAAATGCGCTGTTCAACTTTGTCCAGTCGAATGTCGTGCCCATCTAAGCGCCCATTGATGTCATCCAGGTAGTCAGCGTGTTGAGCCGTGAATCTATAGATTGGAATCCCGCCCTGAACTCTGCTAAAATGGCTGCTGCTCCGTCTAATGGAGTCTGGTCTTGGCCAGCGGCCCCGTCCACTTCATCACGCTGAGGGGTCTTGCCTGCCTCAAAGTTCAGTTGCTTTTGTTTCGGGTCAGTGCGGCCCATCGTTGCAAATAGTTGAGATCAAGGCACTGCAATATCTATTTTAGAGCCAGTGGGTCGACAGGGCTGAGAAACAATGGTACAGTCGGTGCCAACTCACAATCCAAGGCCCGGATTTGGTATAATCCGCTGAATAAAGGCAATGAAATCAGGGCGATGATATATCGGTCTGGTGACTAAAACTGTACATCCAGCCAATCTAATAGTAGGCTCATCCAGAGGCAATAGTGTCCCGGTGCGGTATGGTGACCAGAAGTTAGGTGGGAGTGGAATGCTATAGCCCAGGGGGGTGCAGGCAGGCCACTCCAGCAGCAGGGTAAGACCCAGCTCTCAATCAGTGCGTGGCTCACCTCCGATCGTGAGGGGAGGGCTCCTGGGCGCAGCTCAGCAGCGGTAGTCGTGCTGGGGTCATCTGGAAGGCAGTCGCGATTCTCCACACTGCATATCAGTGCGGGGGAGAAGCTGTGCGCACACAGTAGCGACGCATACAAGCCGGCCCAAGCAGGCCCCTACCAGTCTCTCGAAGCGGAGATCTGGGTGTTGTCAAAGTCTCCACGGTATGCCCCAGCCTCCAGGCCCATCAGGATAATGGCGTGCGTCGGCGCAATCAGGTCTGCTCCCATGCGTCTTGGTCTTTCATCCCGTTGGGGCAGATCCAGAGGCACCCAGCAGGTCCGCGCGGTCCGAGCCCCGCCCTCAGGCTCACCCGAGTCCCCTGTTGACTCAGTGCCTCCGAGGGCCCACCAGGCTCAGGACCGCAGCGGGCAGATCTTCAGGCTGCAAGAGCCCCCAGACAGCATGTAACGCACCGGAATGCTCTCCGACTCGTCAGCGTTGTTCGGCGGTGTCGGTGGCACGTTTGATCAGCAGTTGTAGCCGGCAGATGGCATTATTGGCGTGGAGGCTCCGGAGCTTTCGAGTTAGGCGGCCATGTTGGTCGCCGGCTCGGCCACGCCCCACATACACAAAAATCTTAATCTTGCTTCCCAAGAACAACTTCAGTAATAAATTCCTAACTAGTTCACTTCTTAGTTCTTTCCTGAAAAGATGAAGCAATGACTGCTACCTCTCTCAATCTACCCAAAACATAATGCAGGGTTTCCAACAGGGCCTTCTTAATGATGGTGTCATTAGTGGGCTAGCGCTAACAGGGAAGACATCACAAAGCGAGGTCTCACTCCCAACTATTCCACATGAGGTGCACTCCAACTGTAGGATTATTCAGAAGGATTATCCATCCCAGGCCACTAGACTGAAAGAAAACACAAAGTTAGTGGGTTATCAATGACTGAGACCAGACCACCATGACAAAAAACTCATATTGCAAAAACTAGCTTTAGTGACTTGTTAGCAATCTGAGGGGCTGTAACTATGCAAGTTATTTAAAAAATGTAAACTAAACTTACAAAATACTCAAGTCAGGACTCAGGAGAAGGTCAGGTTACTCCATGTTGCATTTAAGCAACACAAGACCTGATTCAAAAAGGTAAAGTATGTTACACTTTTGGTGTTAGTTTACTCTTGCAGTGCACATTTATGACTAGTAACTTTCCATCAGTAACTTTATGAGTAGAAACTTTGTGAGTAGTAAGTAAACTCTATCATTTTGAAAGGAGTTACTGTTACTATTAGTTGTTTTTTTTTAAAAAAAACATACTTTATTGATTTTACAATGCGCCACATGTGATTTTTGATACAATCGGTACATAATCAACTCAGCAGGGAACGGAGTAACATAAGCATCTCTGTGTATATAGGTTACATTCGGAACAGAAATGCAAACCAATATGAAATCATTGGGCCCGATTCACAAAAGTAATCTGAGACAAAATCCTAACTTTACGACTTTCGGTATTCACAAAAGACATTTAGGAGTAGCAAAGTTAGGATTCCTAAGGGTCGGTACGTAAGGATTCTTTCAATTGGCAAAAACTTTGCTCTTGAAGAACGGACCAGTGGATGTGTTTTTCCGACACTGTTTTAGTGAGGAGGTCTGTGAGGGGACTAGCCATGTCAGAGAAGTGGGTGATGAACCATCTGTAATATCCCACCAGGACTAGGAAAGATCGGACATCCTTTCGGGTGACGGGTTGTGGGATATTCGAGATGGCCTCTAACTTGTTCAGTTGTGGTCTGATGCTCCCTGTCTGGATGTCATATCCAAGATACTCAATGTGGTCAGTACCGAAAGTCGTTTTCTTTTGATTAATAGTGAGGCCTACCTGCTGTAGGGTGTTTAAGACCTCCTCTAGATGAATGAGATGTGATTCCCAATCTGGACTGTGGATGACTATGCTGTCCAGGTAAGCGACGTCGTATGACTGATGGGCAGATGAAAGAACGTCAATCAATCTTTGGAACGTGGCGGGGGCGCCGTGGAGACCAAAGGGGAGGATTTTGAAGTGAAACAAGCCAGAAGGTGTGGAAAAGGCAGTCTTTTCTCGGGCCTCAAGAGATAGAGGGATTTGCCAATACCCTTTTGTAAGGTCTATGGTAGACATAACCCTAGCATCTCCTAGGCGCTCTATGAGTTCATCAACTCGGGCATGGGATAGGCATCGAATTTCGAGATGGCACTCAGTTGATGGAAGTCAATTGAAAATCTTATGCTTCTGTCAGACTTGGGAACAAGGACGACTGGGGAGGACCAGGCGCTATGGCAGTGTTCAATGATGACTCCCTTAGTTTGGTGTTACGATCATACAGTTGTTTTTGTTGTGCTTGGGCTTTTTTCATATTTGAGTGGACCTCCTCCCATAGCATGGCTAAGGTGTCCTTTAGGGATGCGCTATACTGCAGCAAGGGTTTGCTCTCGTCCTCCTCCTCGGTCCACTGTTCCGCTGCCATATCGAGGAAAGTACGGGGTTTTCTCCCAAAGAGTAGTTTAAATGGTGAAAACCCGTTGGATCTTTGTTCGTGTGACCTCATGGCGAACAACACAAGAGGTAGTTGGTGGTCCTAGTCCCTACCGGCCTTGTCTATACTTTTTCTCAGCATTGTTTTGATTGTTTTATTGTATCTCTCGACTGAACCATCTGTTTGGGGATGATACACTGCTGTGCGTATTTGTTCAACGCCTAAGAGTTTTCATACTTGTTTCATCAACCGAGACATAAACGGGGTACCTTGGTCAGTCAATATTTCGTGAGGAAAACCCACACGGGAGAAAAAAGATATCATGCTGTGCTACAGCTGTGGTGGTTGTGCTGGTCAAGTGGATTGCCTCCCGGATAGCCAACTCGCCACCTTCGTCGAAGAGCACAACATCTTAGACCCCTCCCAATCCGGCTTCAGAAAAAAACCACAGCACAGAAACCGCCCTCCTCGCCGCTACAGATGACATCCGCTCCCTCCTGGACAGAGGAGAGACAGTAGCCCTCATCCTCCTCGACCTCTCAGCGGCCTTCGACACAGTCTCTCACTGCACCCTAACACGCAGACTTCATGACGCAGGAATCCGGGGCAAGGCCCTCGACTGGATCCACTCTTTCCTCTCTGGTAGAAGGCAGCGGGTGAGACTCCCTCCTTTCCTCTCGGACCCTACACCAACCACCTGCGGAGTCCCCCAGGGATCCTCACTCAGCCCCACTCTGTTCAACGTCTACATGGCTCCGCTCCCCCCATCGTCAGAACACACGGACTCAACATTGTCTCATACGCAGACAACACGCAACTCATCCTCTCCCTATCCAACGAATCCAACGCAGCCAAGCACAACTTTCAAGAAGTCATGGAAGCAGTCGCCAAATGGATGAAAAGCAGCTGCCTACAACTCAACACTGACAAAACAGAAGTACTCATCATGGGCCCACACCCCGACGCCTGGAACGACACCTGGTGGCCCCCCACCCTCGGAAACCCGCACACCCCCACAGACCACGCACGCAACCTCGGAATCATCCTGGACTCCGATCTCAAAATGGACCGCCAGATCAACTCTGTCACATCCTCCTGCTTCCACACCCTCCGCCTCCTACGCAAGACTTTCAAATGGATCCTCCTCGAGCACAGAAAGACTGTCACTCACGCCCTCGTCACCAGCAGACTTGACTACGGCAACGCACTCTACGCCGGAATAAACAAAAAACTCACCCGCAAGCTACAAAACATCCAGAACGCCGCCGCAAGACTGGTCCTCAACCTGCCAAGACACTGCCACATCTCCCAGCACCTGCGCACACTCCATTGGCTCCCCATCGAGGCTAGAATCACCATCAAGATTCTCACCCACACACACAAAGCCCTCCACAACACCGGACCTGCATACCTGAACAGCCGACTCAAATTCCACGCACCCCAAAGGACCCTTCGCTCAGCCCAGCTCTCCTACGCCGTGGTCCCACGCACCAGGAAGTCCAGATCGGGAGGCCACTCCTTCTCCTTCCTCGTGGCCAGAGCCTGGAACACCCTACCACTCCACCTCAGACAGATGACATCACTCCCCATCTTCACGAAAATCCTCAAAACATGGCTCTTCGACAGACCTCCTCCTTGATGGACTGGATCCTGCACCTCCCCCCTCCCCAGCACCTTGAGACCCTCACGGGTGAGTAGTCGCACTTAACAAACCCATAATTTGATTTGATTTGGATACCGGGTTGCGTAATCTACCAACACGAGAATATATTGATGCCCACAGGCAGAGGGAATTAGGGGACCTACTAGGTCCATTCCTACCCTCTGAAAGGGAACGTCTATGATCGGGAGGGGATGCAGTGGAGCACATGGAAGTACAGGTGTATTGACCAATTGACACCTGGCGCAGGAGGCACAATATCTGACCCCGTCTTGATACACACCCGGCCAGTAGAATTTGTTTAATAAATACCTAAGAGTATGCTCCTTCCCGTAATGCCAGCCCCCTGTTTGACTATGGGCCAGGCACAGGGCTTGTTCCCAGAAAGCTTTGGGGACCAACAATTGTTCTTTAGTGTGATTGTTTTCTAGTGTTATTCTATACAAGAGTCCCTTTCTTACACAGAAATATGGGCCTACCATCTCTGGGTGGTCCTCTTGTGCTTGTTCCCAGGCATGCTGCAGTGTAGCATCGTCCCTTTGTGCTGTTTGAAAGCTCTGGCCTGGTGTATGCGGCACATCTGAGGAAGCAAGGACATAAGTGGGTATGGTACAACAGACCCTGTTGTACAGCGCTCGCTCTTCTCTTTTTTACCTACGGGTTTTCATTCTTTTGCTGGAGGGCTCACCTACTTCTTCCCTGAAGAACAGAGCATTTTCCAACCAGCCCACCAAAGGGGAAGGGGAACTGAGGGATGACAAGTACTCGAGGAATCTGGGAAGATCTGTTCCCAGCAGAACGGTTTCGGGGAGAGAGGGCACTACCCTAACCTTTCTCAATTGAGGCTCTCCATCAATATCAATCAACACCTCTGCAAGAGGATACACTTTCTTTTCCCCATAGACACATGTGACTTGTATGTATTCTCCTTCTAAGATCTGGGAACCTGGTATGTGTTCTCTACTGATGACTGTATGGTGACACCCAGTTTCTAGTAGTGCTATAATGGGTTTCCCATTAACATATATCTTTTTTTAATACCTCTCCGGGGATTCTCCCTTGAACAACACCCACCCTCGGGTATACACTACTTCCATTGGCTCCTGGGGAGGATTGCATGCAGGACAGTGTCGGGCTATGTGTCACCATTCAGCACGGTGGAAACACTGTGGGCCTTGTACCGTATTAGTAGCAGGGGTTGTCCTGGGGTGGTATTTTAGAAAAGGGGGACCCTTGCTCTCTGCTGAGGTTGCTGGTATCCTGATCGGGGGTTTGAGTGGACCTACAGGGACACAGTGGGAAGGGGCCTTGAACTCTGGGGACCTGTGATAAGCACAGGCTAAGTCAACAGCCATAGTGCCCGTAAGATTGGGATGTTGCTTGATCCATGTTCTGGTATTTAAGGGGAGGGCTTCTAAATATTGTTTGAGGTAGATATTTTCTGGGAGGTCGTCTGTGGAAGATGAGGAGGGTTGCAACCATCGGTTTCCCAAATCCCTTATCCGTTAGAACAAAACACGAGGGTTATCCCCTGCTATCCATTTCTCCTTTCGGAAGCAGCTATAATACTCCTGGTCACAACCTAGTCGTTCCAGGATCGCCTTTTTTAGATCAGTGTAGCTGGTTGCTCCTGCGGGGTTAGCGGCCTGGTAAGTGGCTTGTAACTTCCTGACAATAAGGGGGCTATATACTGTCCCCACCTTTCTTGTGGCCAGGCAGCAGTGGAGGTGAACCGCTCAAAGTTCACAAAGAAATAATCAGGGTCATCGCTGTTCTGGAATTTTTGCAGTACAGACCCCGGTACATTGGGATGCACATGTGCACTTGAAATGGCAACCGTTAAGCGTAGTATAGCTGTGTAATGCATTTGCTTGTTAGTGGTCAGGAGGGATGCTTGGTCCTTTATGGTTGCACTTAGGGCTTCACGCTCTTTCTGGGCCACTTTGATCTGCTGCTCAAATATTAACTGCAAATGGCGCTGGCCCTCTGCCAGTTGGGTAATTATAGCCTCCATCATGATGGGTTGTGTCCTATCAAGGTTAGACACTTATCCCACTTCTGACACCACTGTAATGATATGGCCAAGCCGGATGCCCCAAGCCCTCCCTCACATAAGGTACTCTTAGGTTTCTTGAGTGTAGGATTGTTTATTTGATACACGCTTTCCGCAGCTGGGGGAGGGGGTTTCTTTCACAATATCCTCAACGTGATTCAGTGGATCAAAGGCAGTCCAAAACACAAATGGCAGGATGTCATCACCTCTTGTTTCTCGTTCCCAGGGTTCCCTTCAGCGTCGGTGTGTATTCCTCAGGAGGGAGCAGAAACTGAAAGAAAAGAAAATAGAAAAAAGGGTTCAGGCTCCTGTCCTTATGGTTTAGATGGGGGAAATGTGCTCGTTTCACCAGTGCCCTAATCGTGAGGGGTGGCTATGTGCAGGGAACAACAGTGTATTTAAGAAGGTGTGGCCCGCAAACCCGCCCACCAAACCTTAAGTGAAAATGAACGTGCACTGGGAACTTGCCTGAACCCACAACCCTCCAGGGCCATGGTGAGGGCAAACCCAGCCTCTGCTTCCCTCCTTGGAGTACTGGCCTCTAGAGCGTTGCTCTGAGAGCGGTCCTTGGCTCCAGGGTCCTCCTCTTCTCCCAGCGGGATATCCAACGGCTCCGGTGTCTCCACTGTTTGTACCTTGTAGGTCTCGTTTTTCACTTTCTCCTCCGGCTCGTTCCTCTCTCACCGCTCCTCCTCTCCTCGGCTTTTAGACGACAATACGTGCTCCGTGTTCTTCGTTCTGCCTTCTTGTTCCGTTGCTGCTGTCCCGACACTCCCACGAAGTGCCCGATCGACTAGAGGGGGTCGCTCACTCCTGGGCTGGTCCGAAGCCACCGCCATGTTGGAGTAACCGCGATACTAGCTGGCGTCATTGCTGTAACCCTCACAGCCTCCAACATCAGATCCCAGTCCATGGAGATCAGCAATTTCCGCAGTCCCTTATATTCCTCCCTCCTGATGGATGCACTCTCTGCCCTACCCCACCAGATTGCTTCCTCATGCCAGTTGTGTACTGTTGGGGAAAAGGCCGATTTCCACCTCATGGTGATGGAGTGCTTCGCAATTATTAGAGCTAGGTCAGCGGATCTCAGCTGTACTTTCTGTGTCTTAGGACGACGATACAGCCCAAATATGCACTGCTCCACTGTGTCCCAGCTGGGGGTCCCTGTTATGGTTTCTAATACATGTGCCATCTTGGCCCAGAAACCCACTAGGCGTGGACACGTCCACAACATGTGTAGTATATCAGCGTCATCTGCATGGCATCTTCGGCAACATCCCTGTGCCATGGGATACATGCAGTTTAAGTGGTGCAGGGTGAGGTAGGCCTTGTGGAGGATCATGCATTGTATAAACTTGAATTTAGCATTACGGGACACCTTCTTAGGGTATCCCAGGAGAGAGGCCCAGTCCTTGTCCGTTAGGTCCTAGATCTCTAGCCCATTTCTCTCTAAGGGTCTTAATGGGGGTCTCTGCATGTGCACGGGTACCTCTGTATAGCCATCTTATCAGGTGGCAACCGTCACCCATCAGGTATACAGCATGTATCAGCTCATGTGTTGGGGGCTCCTAGCCTTCCAGCGCCCAATGCTTCTTCACGTATTGACTATAGCTGCATGTAGGATAAAAAGAGAGCGCAGGACTCTTTGCTCCCGGGCAAAGTTCTTGTGGTCCATCAACACACCATCCGCAAATAGCGCCCCCACTGTAGAGACACTCTCCAGTGCCCAGCCATGTATACTCCCCCTAGTGACCAGCCCGAAGGGTGTGGGGATTCCAAGCAGCGGAGTGTTAGGGGCGTAGGGGAGTCTCTGGTTTGCATATTGTAGTGCTTTTTTCCAGTAGGCAAGGGCTATTCGCAGCAGTAGGGTCCTACTCTGTGGTAGCAGTAAGGTGTGGAGAGCACCCCGGGCAAGGGATTGTGCTATATAGTCCAATTCATGCAGGTTGCGCCCCGCCAGCCAGTACGAAAGCCAGTGCAGTTGGCTTGCAAAGCAGTATGCGCGGAGGTCTGGCGCCCCCTCTCTCTTTCCCCAGCTGCAGTTTGGCCAGCCCCACTCTTCTGCAGCCCCTTCCCCAGATTAGATCCAACAAGAGTGTGTCCAGAGTTTTAAAAAGGGAGGCAAGAATCAGTACTGGTAGGTTTGTAAAAAAAATACAATAGGCGCGGGAGCATGACTATTTTGGAGATATCTATTATACCCACGAGGGGGAGGGGCAGTGACACCCAGAAAGATACTTGGGTGCGGAGTGCCTTAGCTGCCCTCATCAGATAGCCCTCCAACAAATCTTGTGGGGTCTTATATATTTGGATGCCCAGGTATTTGAAGGTACTTGGCTCTACTGAAAGAGAGAGCAGCCCAAACCTGATGATCTTTGGGTGCTCTCCTGGGCAGAAAAAGGAATGCATGAGACTTATTCTCGTTTATGGTTAGGCCCGAGATGGGTTCAAACTGATAAAAAATACGCAGTATAGGCTCTAGATCACCCGCTAGGTCGTGGGTATATAGGATGAGATCGTCAGCATATGCTGACACTACATGTGCTGTGTTGCTGTCTCTGCCTCCCTCCTAAGCCTGATAGCGAGGGGTTCAAGCGCCAGCACAAATAGCAGTGGTGACAGAGGGCAGCCTTGCTGTGTGCCTCTGCATACTGGGTAAGGCCACGAGACATGCACTCCAGACCGTGCTCGTGCCGTGGGAGCAGTGTAGAGCAACTTAACCCATTTCACATACTCCGGTGGAATGCCAAATTACCAAGGGCAATTAACATGTATTCTCAATTTAGAGTGTCAAAGGCTTAACGCAGATCGAGGGAAATGCACCCAGCACCCAGGGAGTCCCTAGGAGTGGCCTCCATGACATGATAGAGAAGTCTAATGTTCAGTGAGGTACTACGAGCTGGGACGAAGCCATTTTGGTCCATGTGGATAAGTTGTAGCAGGTGGGGAAGCAGCCGACGGGCCAAAATGTTGCTTAGAATCTTATATTCGGTAGCTAACAGCGATAGCGGACAGTAGCCCGACATGTCCGAGGGGTCTATGCCCGGTTTAGGAAGGTAGGCAACCAAAGCCTGCAAAGTGGTGGGGGGAGGCCCCCAGAATCCAGGGCCAATTGGTAAAGTCACTCTAAGTAGGGGACTAATTTGTCCAAGAAGGTGTCATAGAATTCTGCCGGTAGGTCATCGAGTCCCGGAGCCTTGTTGCATGGGAGTTCCCGGATGGCCTCCCTAATTTCGGTTTTAGTGATGGGACCAATCAAATCTTTTTGGTCTGCCTGTGAGAGTTGGGGACAGTTAAGATCATGTAGGAAAGTCTCTATTGACTCCACTGCTGTCGCCCCCTGGGGCCCTGTACAGTGCCTCATAGTATTCACAAAAGGCTGAATTTATGTCTTGTTGCGTGTTCACTGTGGTGCCGTCTGATAAGACTATCTCGTGTATAGGGGTGGGGGGCGGTGCATCATGCAACGGCCATGCAAGGAGCGCTCCCGATTTATCTGCCTCCACATGTTTGATCTGGGTATAGGATTGGTAATCCAATACTCGAAGGCGCTCCAGTAATTCTGTGTGTTGTATACGTGTGTCCTGCAGCGCCCCCTCTTAAGTGGGGTCGGTGACCGCGTCCTGCTCTAGCTTATTCAGGGTGTCCTCTACTATCTTAAGGTGTTTGTGGATCTCTTGTCGGGCCCCCACAGTGGCACTGATAGCAGTACCCCTCAGTACGGTCTTGAATGCGTCCCACTCTATGAGGCGCGAAGACCCTGAGTTAGCATTTTCATTGAAATAATTATTGATGGTTGTGGCCATGGTAGCACGGAAGACGGCGTCCTCCAACATCTGTGGCCATAACTTCCAAGTGGGGACTGGTGTAGGGACCCTACCCCATGACAACGTGGCCTCCAGCGGGTTGTGATCAGAAAAGGTCTTCCCCAGGTATGTGGCGTGGGTAAACTGAGTTGTGATGGAGAGGGAACAGAGTACTCTGTCTAGTCTTGTGTGGAGCAGGTGGGGAGGTGAATAGAATGAGTATTCCCGACTGTTTGGGTTCTTGAGGGGCCAAACATCTCCCAGCAACCAACCCGCTGCCCACCTACGGAGGGTGTCCACTTGCCTGATAGAGACTTCTCCCTGAAGAGGGGGGTGAGAGCGGTCCAGTTGCACATCCAGGACAGTGTTATAGTCCCCCCTAGTACCCATGGGTACCCCGCACAGTCTGCAAGCACTGTGTTGAGATTTGTTAAGAATTTATCCTGATTGTAATTCGGGGCGTATATACTGCCTATGACTATGCATGTGCCATCTAGTGTGCCATGGATTATGACATACCTGCAGTTTACATCTGTGCGTTGCTCCAATGCCACAAACGGTACCCCATTTCTGACCCATATTGCTGCTCCCCTCGCAAAGGCAGATTATGATGTGTTAAACCTTTCCACATCTTACGGAGCTTGGTTGCCTCAGAGTCGGTGAGGTGTGTCTCCTGCATCAAGGCAAAGTGTGTCCTCCGCCTGTTTAGCTGGGCATGTATCCTATGTCATTTGTGCACTGACCCCAACCATCTAACACTCCAAGTGACTATACTGTACATTCCCAATGTGGCCATAGGTGTGTGTACTCAGCTCCAAGTCTTGCCATATCGTGGAGGTAGAATGGTGTGTGCTGTGCGGTGGGGGTAAGCCAGGAACCCAAAAACCCTTATTAACACCCAATACTAGGTCCAGTCCCAAAACAATGCTGGACCAAACAAGAACCTCAACTTTGTGAACATTCATCTGAGTTCGGTTTGCATTCGCTGTGGGGGAGGCAGCTCCTGTGCCTTGCACAACACTCTGGATTGTGTGCTACATTATTAGTGACCGGACCGTGGTCACTTACTAAGTGTATAGAGAAGTTGGGGGATAATGGGGAAGCTGCAGAGGGCTGTGGCCCTTATATTATTAGGTTACTTCTGGCTCACCCGGGCGTCTGAGGGGGCCCTCATCCCAGCTAGTCATTCACAGTTTGTGTAGTGATAGAAGGAAACAAAGCGAGGCTGTTCTCCGAGTCTGAATGCATATTAGTGTCTTCCGATGATTCCAGCGAGGGGAGGGGGTCGCGGTCCCGCCACTGTGACAAGCGCTGCCTCCCTGCCCTTCAAGACCTGCTCCGGGGATGGGCTTTTAGCATTGATTTTGTGAGTCGATCTGGTGCGGTGTGTTCTCCCACTTGTTGCTGCTTGTGATTCCAGGTTTGTGCTTTGCGTCAATCTCTCTGACAAGTGTGAGGGGAATGTAACTTTCAGCCAATCCCCTACCGCTTCTGGACTGTCAAAGAAGTGTGACTTTTGCTCGTGCATGATCTTCAAGCGGGCAGGAAACAGCAAAGCGTACTTGAGGTTCGGAGCTCTGAGTTTCTTTTTAATCATTTGGTAGTAGGCCCTCTGGCACTGTACCAGGACCGTGAAGTCCGGGTATAACGAAATCCAGTGGTTTTCATACTGGATAGGGGATTTCTCCCTGGCGATACGGAGCAGCGTGTCCATGTCCTTATAATTGAGTATCCGGGTAATCATGGGACATGGAGGAGCACCCGCAACTGGCTTTCTCATGGAAATTCTGTGAGCTCTCTCAACACAGAAGAGGTCAGACAGGCCCTCTGGGGCTACCTGCTCCCACAGCCATTGTTCCATGAATCGAGTGGCGTTGGGAGTTTCACAGTGCTCCGGCAGGCCAACTATGCGGACGTTGTTTCTTCATGCCCGGCCCTCAGCGTCTTTGACTCTGTCCTGTAGGCTGGACACTTGGCGCTGCAGCTGTGATATCTGGCCCGCGTGGTCCTTGTGCTGGGGGAGCAGTTCTGCTATAAGTAGTTTATTGCTTTTCACTGTAGAGGACAGCTTGTCATGGTCTGCCTTGAGTAGTGTAAATCCGGTTGTCAATGAGCCTATTTGTTGCTCTATTGCCTTCCATGACTCCCTGACCTCCTGCAATATTAGGTCCAGTTTGTCCGGGGCGGTCTCCATATTGGTTGGTGGGATGCAGCTCGTAGGGGGCATCTTGGTAGCATTGTCAGATTCTTCTTGCTGCGTTGTGCCCATTGTGCACCGCTGGGTAGGACCAGTCACCACCCCAGTATGTTGGAGCCCAAGGTCTATAGAGCCGGGGCACCACCTCGGGCAATCAGATCAGAGCCAAGTGCCTAAATGTTGGGCTACCGGCTGGAAACAACGTGAAGCCGGGTTGTGGAGACCGGGTGCGTCTCAGCAGAGCTCACCTCTTTATATATATATATACAGAGTTGTGGGCACCCCTCAACAGGGCCAGGACAGTTATAAGGTAGGTGTGGCGCCGCTACAATCGACCTGCTCGGTTAGCGCTGCACTCCTGGGTGTCAAAACTATATGGCGCCTTGGTCTTCAATCAGGGACAGGCTGCTCCTGCCAGACCGGGGCAGCCCTTCGCCTATCCTGCTGCGGTCCACAGTCACCACAGCTAGTGGCCTCCGTCCGCTGATGGTTCCCGCCGCACTCAGCCAAGCAGCACCACAGTCACAGGGGTGCCGCACCCAGCATACCCAGTCAGGCAGGAGCCACAAACCACGTGTCCGGCCGGCTCATTCAGGCTTCACAGTCATGGCCAGAGAGTGAAAGAAGGCCTGAGCGGGCCGCATCACCCAGCACAGCCGGTATCTCGGACTCGGGTAGGTCAAGCTTGCAGAGTGCTCCCAGGCTGCCTGGAGTATGGCCACTTATTCCCGATCGTTACTTCACCACCGCGGGCACAGCAGGCAGGGCCCCAACCATGCAGCCCCCAGCGCCGGTCCGGCATTTTCAGCAAGGCCCCTCCACCTCAGCAGTGCCCACCGCTGATCCCCGGTGATTCATCCATGGCCGCTGCCAGTGTAGGACCAGTGTCGCCGCCACCCGGGGGGGGGAAAGGTGGGCGGCCGCACTTACCAGAGATGCCGCGCACGGCCGCAGAGTGTCTCGATGTGGCCCCTACGTCCTCGCTCCCGGGCAACCACACAGCTTCTCTTTGTGTCACGGGTCCCCTCTGCTCTCACCAGTCGCTGCAGGATCATTTGAGGCAGCATCCCAGAGGTCTTTGGGGCGCCGCAGATTGCTCCAGCCAGCCAGTCAGGCCTAGGCTCACACTCCACGCTCGTCTCCTGCCGCCTTCGCTGGTTTCGCCTCCTCAGGTTATTGCACCGTGTTGAGTGCACACTACGCCATCAGCACTCCCCTCGGTTCTGACGAGCAGCGGGGTAGGATGTAGTCCTGGATGTCCCCAACATCGCCGATAATTTCCGGATAACTTGGTCTGGTCTCGGAGCTCCACTACAGAGCGACCACCATGTTAGGCGGTTAGCCAAGCCCCCCTACTACTAGTTAGTTACTACTCGTAAGGTTACTACTCGTAAAGTTGCTGGTAGTGGAGTTACACTGCAAGAGTGAACTTACACCAAATGTGTAGCTTTACCTTTATGAATCAGGCCACATAGTGCACACTAGTGCTACCTATCATGGGACAGACATTGTTCTAACTAAGACTGCACCATGATGATGTTGTCCCTTTGTTGCCTGGGTGGATAGGTTGGGCTGGCATGGACTATTGTTCAGGTAAGAAAATCCCAAAGTTGGTTGGTGTCGCTTTCACCACATCCGTCCTGACAAGTGTGTGATCCACACCTCAATAGATCACACAACCTGGAGGGAGAGGGTTAGGGGTATGATGAATGGATGGGAACGAGGAGTTTGGGAAAGCTGTGACAAAGATAAACACAACATTCATCAGGTCAATGAACAGCACATTATCATCAAATCATTGGCGGAAGAAAATCAAGGAATGACATAATTCAGTTAATAAACGTATTGCAAACAGTCCATCAACCCAGAGTCCCAAATTATCTAATTGTTCTGTCCCAAGGGTTTGAAAAATACAAATTAGGGAGGACCAACACAGTTCTAAAAATTGTGATTGTAAATAAAAAAAGAAAAATTATACTGCATACAAATGCCAAAATGGATGGTGCATCTGCATTCTTATGTATCGTCTTGGGTGCAGGGCTGAACCTATCTGGTAATTAAGCAAGATTGTTATGGAGCCTTTGTGCCAAAGAATAGAAGACCTGTGGAATGCAAAAAAATCAAACGTCAATTTTGTAGAGTCAAGGAGAATGTAAGCTTCATGGCAGATAAGGACCAAGAGGGCAGAGCAGGAGTATAGGGTGGTGCAGTCATGTGTGTTTAACTGAGAAGTGAGAAAATTTTTACAACCAATCCCAGAAAGGTAGCTGAATGTACCTGGCTGTTCAATCACACAACTGTCAACTGTCATAACATTTAGCCCTGTGCATCCATTGTGTCACATGTCTCCAGTTACAGTCCCCCCAGACCACAACCACTCAATTAGAGGAGTTTGAAATTTGAGCCAGCACACTACTCAGTATTTCCCCAAATCAAAGCATCTCTATCTAGACCACAGGGCTGAGTAAGCCTCTTTGAGTCATGTTGTTAATCCTGGAAGTAGATAGGCATTGTTCATAACTTCCTTCTTCTGCCTGTTGGGGTACTCCTATCCTGACTCCTAGTCCAGACCCAAATGAGATTGAGAGAGATAGACCTGTAGTGCTTTTGATGAACAAGATGAGCAAAAGATTGTGAGCATTTCATATACTTGTGTTAGCTAATAAGACTGGTCAGGTCTCTGAACAACCCTAAAAAAAGTACAGTAAATGAGTGGACCATGTAAGTGTTTCTAGTAAAATGTGAAAGCAAGGCAATCATTCAATCACAATTTCCTGTCGGGCCCCAAACAGTACAAATCATGTTTACAAATTAGATGAACAAAACCATTCTAGCCACCACCAAATAATCATCACTCACTCGAAATATCACTCATTGGTGTAATAGTTACCTGTTCCAATCATGGCAATGCTCATTTGTCTATTGTATCTTCTTTTTTCCCATGGAAGCAACAAACAATGGCAGTCTCGTATAAAATTAATGATCTTTACTGGCAGCCCAGCTAGGAAAAGAAAAATGAAGGGATTGTCTTCATGTCCTTTAAGCAAATCGGGAGCCTTCTTCTGTGCATACTAGTCCAACTCCACTCCAGTCCACACATGTGAATAAATGGTGGGGTGCATAAGTCAGACACCCAATATAAATGTTCTTCTATATTAAAGCATTTTGATCATAATAATAAATTAAAGTTCGGTTGTGGCCTACTTGGTTAGTGAAGTAGAATTTGTCCTCAAACTTAAGGGACTCGTCCAGAGGTTCATCAGCTAACACGCTTGAGTCTGACCAGTTGCCCTCATCCACTTTCTGTGTTGTTTCAGCAACAGTGTAATCTTGTAGCATGAGGTGTATGTTCATTTTAATCATTGTCTAGCTCTCCCCTTTTTGAGGTGAGAGGCCGGTCCTTCTGACTGTGAAAACTGTGCCAGCTGCAATGAGCGCACAGTCAGAAGGCACACTGGCTACCAGACAAGCCAGATACTGTATTGCCAGCCTGCTAAGGCTCTGGCTGTTGGTCCAGCTTCCCATCCCAATAGACCAATGTTTTTGGATCCAGTTAAATCTCTTTTGGGTTGTCCAGATAGTCTTGTACCATCCTCTAAATGTTCATTGGTGCTACTACTTGCTCAACCATTGCTGCCTTCACCTCTGCTCTGTAACTTGAAACCAAGCCATTACAGAGGTTGGGTCTGATTCTTCTGTTGCTGCTGTTGGTTTCTCAGAGACAACAGCACTGCACACTCCGAAGGTTGAAGCCTGCATGCCAGAACCTCTGCCTGGGCCTCTTACTTCAAGTCATTCTTCTTTTGGTTCCCTCGCTTGATCAACATTCTAAGTCTTGTAAAGTGCAACATCCCTTTCTGAAAAAGGAATAAAAGTAGACATTATTTTTTGTACCATGGCTCAAGTATTGAGAACATGATTTCTCTTTGCAGCCTTGGATAAACAGCCAAGCAAAGGATTAAGCTCTGGGCCATCTCATATGCTTGTTCATTCACAACGACAAACCTTTGTGACACCAGTTTCAGCTAGTCGTGTAGCATATACAACTGGATTATTTGGCTCATTGTACTGCCCTCCTTGCTGACCGTAAAAGGAAGTAACATTTGTGTCAGGTACTTGACTAGCCCTCATTTGTCCATCTCCATTGTAATGCTTTTGCCAGTTGCATTGGCTCCTCTCTGTGGCGTAGTCAGTGACTGGTCAGCACTGCTCAAACAGACGTTTCAGCATGTAATAGGTCAAGTTCCAATGTGTTGGCACCTCTTGTATGAGGGCTCTAACCAGTACTCTAGTGGCACGCTGAATGATCTGCAAATGCCTATGGGCTTTAAAAGAATGACTGGAAGGAGTGCAAATTCCTCAGCAGGTGGCCAGTATGTTGCTGACTGTATCTTCTATTTTGAGAAGGTCCTGCACAATCAGGTTGATGCAATGCATCAAACACAGGACCCTGAAATATCCACCATCTGCTATGGCCTTGACTATATTACTGAAATTGTCTGTGGCAGCAAATCCAATTCTGAGACCTCTGGGTCAAAGCCCTTCTATCACTTTGCTATTCAACTGTTCCAGGATGTTTATAGCTGTATGGGATTTCTCCATGACAAACATTGCAATTGTGGAATGCCACCAAATGCCCTTAAAATTCTCTTCAGCATTGAGGCCTGCAGATAGCTGCAGCCTAACCCCCCCAAAAGAGATTCAGGGGCATATGTACGAGGAAGTGGCAGAGTGACGCGTTAGCCAACATGGCTTAACGCCTCACTCCGCCACTTCAGAAACGCATGGCTGCACCTTATTTATAAGGATATGGTGCAGCCTTGCGTTTCCCCCTGCGCTGTAGCGCCATTCCAGGCACCCTTGCACCATAATGCAAGGGTGTCTGCGTGCAGGGGAGGATTGTTTATGTGTAGGATGGTGTCCCTTCCTGCACATAAACAATCCTAAAATGCCATTTTGCCACTTTTATGTGTGCTGCTTCATGGAGCACACATGAAAGTCAAAAAATTTCATTTTTTTAAAAATAGTGTATATGTAGAGGAAGGGGGACCTTCCTGTACATAAACAATCCATGGCAGTTTGCTTTTTCCATGTGTTCTGCACAAGGCAGCACACATTGAAAAAGCAAAAACGAGGAGAAATAATGCATTTCTCCTCCTTTCGCCAAGTTAAGACCAGGTGTTCCCTGGTCTTAATTTTGGCACTGCCTCCTATGTACGCTGCCCTTGTACATAGGGGGCAGCTTCAAAATCAATGGGTGTTGCGGTGGATCGCCCACTGCAACACCCACTGCCCACCCCTTTCATTCTAACCATAGCATGAAAGGGGGCCTTATTTACAAGGCAGAGTTAAGCCACGTTAAGTGGCTTAACGCTAACTTGTAAATAAGGCTAAGCCCCTATCGCCACCACAACGGCGGAAAAAGTGACGTTGTGGTGGCGATAGGGGCTTGTACATATGCCCCTCAGTGTGCAGTAAGACACATGTAATCAGTTGCTTGACAACTGGTCCACATGTCTGTTGGCAGGTAGATAGTGTGACTAGAACTTGGACAACTAATTGCAGCACATCATGGTGGAGTGCTGGAACAGCAACTCTGGATAAATAGGTCTCGCGTGGATCCTTCAATTTTGGGCATATGGCCAACATAAATTTTAAAAAATCTTACTCCTTCCACAAAAGAACAAGGGAGGAGGTCCAGCACTAACATTTTAGGCCGTTTTCCATTGCACAAACGTGCTGCTGGGTGGCTGCATTTGTAGGGCCGCTCCTACCTAAACATGCTTGCAATAGTAGTTTGGATTTTTTTATTTTGTGGTGCCACTGACACAGGTGACTTCCGGAGAGAAGCAGAAGGTAGTAGTCTCACTGCACATCTTGAAGCAGGTATGACTGTATTCAGTGGCATCTGAATCTGAGTCTTGTGTCATTTGGAGGTTGCTTATGTGGCTGATGCTAGCACACTGCAGGATACAGGGCTGCTTGTGTAAAGCTGTCATCCTCTTCTTCCTCATCACTCCCTTCTTCTAACACCGTGAACAAAGCTGCTTCCCTTCTCTCAGCACCACCTTCACCATCAGCTATCTTTCTAAGGTGCTCCTTGCACCAGTTTGTGTGATGTTTGTTCATATGGGACTTTTGAGCTTCAGTACCATAGTGTGAACCTGGCTTACCTCAATGAACACTCGTGTGTCAAATAGAGCATATTGCAATGTTTTCCTCCTGCTTGCTAATCATAAAGAAGTTTTAAACTGGGGAGGATAGCTTTTATTGTGCCACTGCCAATGCCTCACGAACTGGAGGTAGGTAAGTGTGTTGTTTGCCTCTCTGCAGTGCCTACTTCGACTGAAGTAGTGGTGGATGCAGGTCTCAGTGGGGACCTTACAAATATAGAAGCTGGTGGTGGTGGTGAAACCACATCCCTCTGAGCAGGTTGAATAGGAAAGGACATCTCTGTGTCCTCCGAGCCGGGGTCCATACTGATAACAATTACTGGCTCATCATCACTATGACTCCATAATTCTAATTCTTTAAGAAACTTTCTTTTTCCCTTGTCTCTCGTGGCTGGTCTCAAACTCGGCCGGGGTCCAAACCATGTCTAGATCACCAGTGCTTGGAGAAGATAGTCGAGTAACCTTTCTATTCCTGTTTTGCTCCTACTTCAGAAAAAAACTGTTGCTGGCTGCAACTCCTGTTGTCCACTTTGCTAACTTTCCTGCATCAATTATTCACTTTGCATTTGAGACAAAACCAATTCAGACTCACTGCTTGTTGCCATGGCTGCAGTGGCTGCCTAGGGCAGGCAGCGAGTGCAGGGGACAATGGAATAATCCTCAAACGCATTAGTGCTGATGTGCACCTATGGTAGGCAGGAGGTTCATGAGAAAAATGGAATAACGCTTAAAAATTGTAATGCTGGTGTGCGCCTAAGGCAGGCAGGAGGCACAAGGGAAAATTAAATAGTCCTTCAAAAATTAGTGCTGGTGTGTGCCTATGGCAATCAGGGGGTGCAGAGGATAATAGAATAACCCTTAAAAACATTAATGCTGGTGTGTGTCTATGGCAGGCAGGGGGTGCAGGGGAAATGGAATAATCTTTAAAAAATTAATGCATGTATATGCCGATAGCAGGCATGGGGTTCAGGTGAAAATGGAATATTCATTAAAAAAAATTAATGCTGGTGTGTACCTATGGTCTAAGAGACCTATGGCAGCCAGGGGGTGCAGGGAAAATCAAAAGATGTGAATACAATAATTGCTGGTGTCTCAACTAGGGACTATGAGAAATCTTATGGGAGGCAAGGAGGTGCAGGGGAAAATGGAAAACATGCATATAATATATAAACACTGTGCATACATATTACAATCATCCAAAAGCACATTAAACTGATATCAGGGAAAAAAGGTAAAATGAGCAAAAATCAAAAAGGGATAGTTCTCTTCTATCATTGACCCTAGAAAATGGCTTTGGAAACTGGAATAAAGGATTTAACACACTGGCTGGGAGCAGAAAATGGCTGCCGACCACATGTTCAAACAACAAGCAAAAAAGCATGCACAACAAAGAACACATGCAGGCCTATGGCAAAAGCATACTAACTACTACACAAAATAGCCGCAGGCCACATGTTCAAACAACAAGCAAGAAGGCATGGACAACAAAGAACACATGCAGACCTACGGCAAAAGAACATTGACTACTTCACAAAATGGCTGCCAGCCAAGGCCACATGTTCAAACAACAGCAAGCAAGAAGGCATGGACAGCAGAGGACACATGCAAGCCTATGGCAAAAAAGCACACTGACTGCTACACAAAATGGCCACCGGCTACATGTTCAAACAACAACAAGCAGGAAGGCATAGACAACAAAGAACACATGTAGGCCTAGTGCAAAAGCACACTGACTACTACACAAAATGGCCACCGGCCACAAGTTCAGCAGACAACAAGCAAGGAGGCATGGACAACAAAGAATACATGCAAGCCTATGGCAAAAGCACACTGACTACTTCAAAATGGCCGCTGGCCATATGTTCAAACAACAATAAGCAAGAAGGCATGGACAACAAAGAACAAATGCAGGCCTATTGACACTGACAACACAAAAAGGCAGCTGGACACTTCACATGGAGAATAAGGACACAATGGTGGCCTATGGCAAACACACACACACACAGACAAACACAGACACACACACACCCACACAGACAAACTCACACGCACATGGGAAACAAAGAAGAAAACACTATCATTAATTCAGCAAGGCCAAAAATGAAAAGTAAGTCAGCTATAAAAATTCCCCTATAGCACACATCT
This sequence comes from Calotriton arnoldi, assembly GCA_963921515.1. NCBI lineage: Eukaryota > Metazoa > Chordata > Amphibia > Caudata > Salamandridae > Calotriton > Calotriton arnoldi. The sequence continues at coordinate 721,595 of CAWUFW010005876.1, forward strand.
TCGCAAGGCATAAAAAAATATAATTACCCAAACAAAATATGCTTTAACACTTTGCAGAAAAATGTGAAACATAAATTAACCACATTTTGCACTTAATCCAAGACTGTCACTAAATCATAGAAGTTTTAAAATAAAATATACAATAGAAACAGTTGTTTTATATACCCAATGCCTAGTACTTGTTAGATGGCCCTTGGACAGACAAGACCACATGGTAAAGGAATAGTACAGATTTCACAAGCATGGAGAAAAAGTACTTAACTGTGCAACCTTTATCCCATAAAAAAAACTAAAGAAGTGAATGCAAAAAATAGGCCTAACTGCAACTCCAGGCCACTTGCAATAAAATTTAAAAAATTTACTAAAGAACGGAATAGGTAAAAATATATACTGGTTCATGCCCTCTATCAAACAACATTCTTATCCAAAAGAACACTTAATTGATTAATATGTCACACAAACAAAGCCCTGAAAATCCAAGGGTATAAGCAGCAGTAATCGCAGACCCAGAGAGCGATCCTATCACCTCGAAATCCAAATGAAAAGTGACCAGGAGATGGACATAGCACTAGGAGGAGCCTTCTGAACACGAATAGGAAATTGGAGTCTCTGTGTTCCTTCATGTTAAATAAAAATTAAAATATTCTACCTCATTCGTCAAAAAGGCATTTTCAAGATGATTTAGCTGCTTCTCTAGTAGAAATTCTACTCGAGAACCAGCTCCAACCACTCGGGACCGCCCCCTTAAAAAAGTGGCACCGGGTCCACCATATCTCGCTCGTACTCACAAGTTCGCTTGATGGTGCCTTGCGTTGTTTCTGTTGTCATCACGTTGCTCGAATGAGACCAGAATTCTGCCACATGGCAATTAGTGGGTAACACAGAGTTACCAAATTCCAGAATTTAAATTCCACCTGGGCCTAAAAATTAGGTCATGTGGGGCATTATAAGGCACTCCAGGCTGGGAAAGATGAATATTTAATAAGTGGGAAGCCCCTTCTACCTAGCAGCCTTACACTGTGATATTTCTCCTGGGTGCCCAGGTCCCACCCTGGAAACCCACACATGGTAGCGGGATCACTGGGGGCTGTTGGGGAAGCACTAAAGACCCTGCATCCACATTGCAATCTTCAAGTACCTTTCAGAGTGGTACAGGAGCCAGCACCATTCTCCTGGGGACCCAACTTACTTGGCCACAGCCTACTGCCATCCTGTTAGATGGGGTCCCTGGGGCATAGGACCTTATGATGGGCCCTTCATGTTTTCATTACGCTGACCCAAGGAGATGGGGGCTCCAGGGGCTATCTTGATTCAGGGAAGGAGGCCCCATGAACGGTCATCCCTGAATATAAATAATTAATGAATCTCCAGAGGTTTGAAGAGAAGATCAGTCAGAGCACAACATGCTCAGTTGCTCATTTTCTTTGATTTCTAAAAGCTCAATTGTTTCACAGCGCATACTTTGTGCCCCATTGGGCCAATATTCTCCATCCTGGACTTGGTATTCTCCTGGTGGCGAGGCTTAACTACTGGAGCATTTTCAGCAGGGCTGTAAAGGCATTGTTTGGGGAGCAGGATTCTCTTGCTCCCTGCATCAGCCTTCTCTTCTGCCTGGCACTTGGTGCTCCTCTCCAGCCAGCAGATCAGCCTCCCATCTGAACATCCCAGGACCTAAAACCTCATGGCTGTCTTTCCAAGCACCTATGAGGTGGGTGCATTGGAGTCTAGGTCCCTCTTCTAACTGGTCCTCAGGGGGGCAATTGGGCCAGCATTACAGGTCATGCAGAGCCCTTTCCTAGTCCTGTGGGTCAGCTGGTGACAAAGTTCTTCTTTTCAGGGCATAAGGTGGCTTCTATAACCAGCTGAGCATTCTTTCCACCTACATTACCTCACAGGTCCATGGTCTTCTCAATCTAATCCCTTACCCAGGTGTTTTTTACCGGAGGGTGGAACATATTATGGGACAATCACTTTTGGCCAATCCTATGGTGCTATATCATCACTCCAGCTCTTTTTCAACCCTCGTGCACAACATTCTAGGACAATTCAGCATGGCAACTTCGAGTTTTCTCCGGAAAGAGCTCCTCTGAGTGCCTCAACTCTGCCCCTAGCTGAAATCACTGTCTTATCCCTTCACACCAAAACATCAAAGGTGAGACCCTACTGTGTTGACTGCAGAGATATGGCCCTCCCCTTTTGTTCTAGTGGGCCTGGGTGGTCCCAGCCAAGGTACAGTGTAACAAGCTAATTTTCAGATGCAGATTTCCCCCGCACCCCAAGAACTGGTCATTCACTGGTGATTGCTTATTTTGTAAGGAGAGTCATTTGTTCCCTCTGGTGGGGAGCAGAGTAATTACCTTGTCCCAGTAGGGGGGACAAAGACCTGGAATACGATTAGGAGATGAGCTAAAGAAATATGACAATTCCTGCAGTCCCACTAAGTGACAAGGTAGTGTGCTGGTTACTACATACCTTGCTTGACTTTGTAGGCCTTAGTGGAGGAAAAATGGTCTTTGAGGGAAGATTACAGCTGTATGTATGCTACAGTGAAAACACTGCAGGTTTTCCAGTAAGCTCTACAGACCTCCACTATGAATGCCCACTAATAATATAAAGAGAACATGGAAAAGTGGTTGGACGTGCATTTACAATTAATACATTCGTAAATAACCACCTTGGAGTCTAAAGTGGTTATGGTGTTTTCACTACACCTTTTCTTTGTTCATTTATTTTTTAGAACAAACACGATGAACATTTAATTCATGTCTTGGAGGAAAACAATAAGTGCTGCAGTTCAACAAAACAATAATCACAACATTTTAAACATTTGACAAATACATCAAAAGATGACAAATATTTCAAAAATAACATAACATGACAAAACACAATAGACCAGTCCTAACTTTGACAAAAGAAACAAATGGCGGTGCAAATTGTTTGTGTTTTTCGAAAATACAACCTGCCATATACAGCTAAACAACACTATAGTTACACCAGGCTAATTGCCCTGTTTGTACACAGTATTAATCTGTAAGTTAGTGGTTGTTACTGCTAGCTGGTTGGGGTCGACGCGTTTCAAAACCCTATTCAATTTCAAGGTTTTCCTCAGGACCGGGACTTGGTCAGACACTATGGAAGATGATGAGATAATTGTGAGTTATGGGTCCCTGCATTGTGTTTTCCCTATCTTAGCCCCATAGAAAAATGTATTCCTACCGCTCATAGAAAGAAGGTAAGCACAGATGATAATTGGCAATTAATGCCGCATGGGGTTGCAAAATGCCATGAGATTTTTGAAAGAATACAAAGAATTTGAGCTATAGAGGGTGCACTCAATTAAAAATGCCACAAGTGGCTCAAAAACTAAATGAAGTATGCCATAGTAATTCATTGGAGAAAATAAACTTGCCTCGTGTTTGTAGCCAGACACGCCCTTCGGCGGTTACTGGTATCTCAATGAGATGATGCAGTGAGTTTGCGTTTGTATAAAAACCTGTTAGATATAAAGTTAACCCTAATTAATTGTGGTAAGAGCGAACCTTAAAGCGTTATAATATGATCTGAAATAAACGTAGCTTACTTGTGTTGCATTGGTGATGAAACAATCACCGGAGCACTGGATAGATTATTTTCTAGACCTCACTCTGCTCCTAAATCAAACAATGATTGAAAAAAACGGTAGAAAAAAAGCAAAAGATCACATATTGGTTTATGTTGCCGATTACGGGCAGTTAAAATTAAAATGCTTCATACGATAAACTTATGTGGCGTGACTCACTCTATTTTTAGTGTAGAGACGACGTTGGGGGGCGCGTGGATTTATCAAGTTTAGGGCTCAGCACCTAAACAATAAGAAAAGATCGAAAAAAGCAAAGTCAGAACAATTAAATAAAGGGAAATTGACATTGGCCCCTGCACTCGTAAATGAATGCATTCCAGCTTGACTTGCCTGAGTCTCAGTGTCAGTTTCAAAACGGCGTTCATCCCCAGTCTCGTCTCTCCGGCATCTCAGTAAAGCAACAGTGGGCGTCGCCACTCTAAAGGCATTACTTATGGAATCAGAGCATGTGAAAGGCGTAGTGCTATCAACGCATTGCATGATGGTAGTTGTAGTGTTTAGACCAAGATGTTATGCGTTGAGATCCTGCGATATAAGATCTACCGATCATGTACATTGGGCCCGATTCACAGAACTAACTTAAGACAAAATCCTAAACTTACTACCATTTTGGTATTCTCAGAAGGCACTTACTCATTTTGGTATTCACAGAAGGCACTTACTTACTCATTTTGAGTAACTTACTCATTTTGTGTAACTTACTCATTTTGGTATTCACAGAAGGCACTTACTCATAAATGAGTAAGTGTCTTCTGTGAATACCAAAATGAGTAACTTACTCATTTTGTGTAACTTACTCATTTTGGTATTCACAGAAGGCACTTACTCATCAATGAGTAAGTGCCTTCTGTGAATACCAAAATGAGTAAGTTACACAAATGAGTAAGTTACTCAAAATGAGTAAGTTACTCAAAATGAGTAAGTAAGTGCCTTCTGTGAATACCAAAATGAGTAAGTGTCTTCTGTGAATACCAACATGGTAGTAAGTTTAGGATTTTGTCTTAAGTTAGTTCTGTGAATCGGGCCCATAGTAAGCAAAATCAGAAGGCTCGTACCGTGTATGCTAGTAACTATAATACATACGTGCCACTCATGATGCAGTTGAGCGAAAAGAAGCAAGAGAGTTTAGAAGTAAATGATGTTAAAGTCTGTTGATTTCAGACATTTCATTCAGTCCCACAGAGGCAGTATTAAAACGCATAATTAGATAGGCTTCTCTTTGAAGCAATGTCCTTTCGAGATCCCCCCTCTGGGGTTCGGTTTGATGACACTCAACACTGTCCATTGGAGATCCCTTTTCGTGTGTTTGGATTCCTGAAAATGAGCCACAAGGGGTGCATTTGGAACTTTATTTTTAATCCTTGAACGATGTTGACTTATTCGTTGCCTGATTTCCTGCGTAGTTTTACCAATGTACACCAGAGGACAGGGGCAAGTAATGGCATATACCACATTCTTGATCTTACACGTCAAAAATTAATTGTGCTTCCACTTATCGGTTCCAACCATGAACTCAGTGCCCTCCATGGTTGAGTTACATGCCTGACATGTTCCACACTTGTGATGTCCTACTACGGGTTGTAAGTTCAAGAAGGGCCGTAGTGATTCCACTCTCTTGCTTGGGGGCATCAGCCGATGCCCTAACGTTGCGTTGTCCGATGCTGACATTCTTTTTCAAGGCGAACAAAGGTATTTGAAGATCCTTATCAATGTCCTTTACCAGATGCCAATTCCGACGAACGATTTAAAAAAAAAAAATTGGTGTACGGACCGAAGGAGGAAACACACACTAAGCGTGTCGTAGGTTTTTTTGGTTGTTTCTCAAGCAGTATTTCATGTGGTGTGAACCAGGCCCTTTTACATGAATGCTTTAAAAGCTTCGATGGATAGCCCTTTTCCTTAAGTTTCGTAGTCAGCAAGTTGGAATGTATTTCATAGTCTTCTTTGCGTGTGCAGTTGCGCCGCACATGTAAGTACTGACCATAGGGCAAATTGTTCTTAAGACTCTTTGGGTGATGACTCTTAAAGTGAAGAGCTGTGTTTTTGTCCGTAGGCTTTGTATATAGTGTGGTAATCAACCCTGTTTCTGTGGGTCGCACCTCCACATCTAAAAAGGTTAAACTGGTAGTACTGTGAGTCAAACTGAATTTTATGTCCGGATGTCTTTCGTTCAGCCACACATGGAACTTGAGTAATTCATCTTCCGCACCAACCCAGATGCACCATATATCATCAATATATCGGTGCCATTGTACCAAACATTGGCTGAATCTGATTAGGAGATGAGCTAAAGAACTATGACAATTCCTGCAGTCCCACTAAGTGAGAAGGTAGTGTGCTGGTTACTACATACCTTGCTTGACTTTGTAGGCCTTAGTGGAGGAAAAATGGTCTTTGAGGCAAGATTACGGCTGTATGTATGCTACAGTGAAAACACTGCAGATTTGCCAGTAAGCTCTACAGACCTCCACTATGAATGGCCACTAATAATATAAGGCCTACTCTAGGTCAGCACCAATCCTTGCAGAGTCTCCCTTCTGTGCCAGGCTACCTGTGTGTAATTATTGGGCTGCTCATGGTGGTAGTCGCACACGAAAGTCCACATCCATGCGCACAGATGTGCATGCAGTTTAAATTGTAACAAGCCCTGTGTCTCTTACCCTAGCTTATGCAGCAATGGCTTTATTTTAAATGTCACACTCTGAGAGTTAATAAGCTCAGTCAAATACTGTGAATTTAACATCAGTGAGACTCATGTTGTGAGACTTACTCGCAGTAAAACGTTTTTTTTTAAAATGGCTTGTCACTTGAAAAATATCCTGGTCGAATAAATGGCTGAAACCTATTTGCTACAGATACATACAGAGTGGATAATAATTTTGAACGGCAAATATGTGCAGATTAATACTTTTAAAAAATTCCCAAAGATTACATTTTATTGCATTGCACAATTTTTTAACTCTAAAACATGAGCTAAAAAACAAAACAAAAAATTCTAATAAACTACAGACTCATGGCTTATTGGTTAGTGGAAATACACAATGTATAAACCACAATTCGCCTTTCCAACAAAAAGAGCCTTTGGTTTGTGTGCTTATCAATGAAAGCTGGAAAAGCAAACTCTTTAAAAGGAATCTTTTCTGAATGTGAAACATCTGATTTCAACACATCCAAAGTAGATAATATATATATTTTAGGAAGCAAATATAAGTAACTATATCATACGTATTGGAATGTCGATTTACATTCTTGTATAAGAGGCACAACGATAAACATTAGCGGATCTTATTTTAATCTTTCAGGTACAGACATCTAATACAGTCATTTGCATTTATCAACCAATTACATTGTAAGTTTGATCTTTAAGTTTCTTCCAATCATTTAAGCACATTAGAATAACTTCCCCGAATGACTTTGCACTAGCGAAATCTTGAAGTATATGAAACTTTGTTTCAATGTTTCCCAACTCATCGGAATTCAGAATCAAATATTTATATCCAATGCTTGAGCCAAGATGAAACAGAGACTGCACCAGAGGAGCATAGTGTTCATAGAACACCATGACCTCACAGACAAGACACGTAATGCCTCATTACATCACTGCCTAGAGCACTAAAGTATGTTACATACAATTCAAATAAAACAGCATTTTCTCATGGACATGAATGTCATGAAAATGGTACCTTGCCAAAATAAAGATGTACACAAATCCCTCCCTCAACTACATATTCTGGATTTATAAATTGGTAACACGGTACTGGCAGACAACACCCATTTGTATTGCCCTGATTTTATTTCAAACAAACAAGGGGGCTATCTGACAGGATTATAAAATCACATTACATGTTTAAGTGAAAGGGTTTCACTGTTTTACATTTCACATCTTCCTTTTGACCACATCAAGGAATTAAGCAAGGCCAATTTTGAAAATATTTCCCAAGCCCCATTGTTTTGAAAACGAATACGTTGGAATTACATGTGTTTTAGCAGCATTGCCTCACTACATTTTACATCCCACTATTCCAAGGTAAATCCACTTTGTGAATCCCAATACATTTTAAGAAATACAGGACTTTTTATATTTTATTTGAAGTCAACTTCTCTTTGTCCCTTCAAGGCTTTATGAACATTTTGGAAAACATCCCTGTGCTCTGTTTGAGAGATTGTGAGTTTTAGGAATGTCTAATGGATTTTCTAAGCTTCCTTGCCATGGATTTCAGTCAAGCAAACCCCATTAAAAATGACAAACCTGCATTAAATAAAATTAATGAGAACAGAGAATAACAAAGATTCTGTAGTCATTACGTCAATATCTGTAAAGTATAGAAGACAATTTTCTCGGAAATCAGGAAGCAAAGACCCAGCCAATAGCGCATTGAAAGTCAGGAAACCAATTTCAGCCAAAAGCCAATTACCATCTATAACCCCCTTGCTCTCTCTAGCATCTCTTGACATAGAAGAGTAATTGGCATTCAAACTGGTAGGGCTAAATCAATGTTAAGGGGTGGTGCTCTGCATCCCCCCGCCACCCCAAGGAGCATTAAAGCTGTGTGAACCTTTTGGGGTAGGGACACGGTCCAACACCTGGGTGGACTGCGCTCACCCTGTATTTAAAAAGAAATAGCATACCCAATGCTAGTAGGCTAGTAGGCTTTGACTAAGCCCCCAATCTGTCTGTGGGGGACAGAAAGACTGTGATGCTCTTTTTTGGAGTGGGGCATGGCCCATGACAGGGTGGACTGCCCCTAAATCTTTTAAAAAAAAATAATTTCTTGGTGGTCTAGTTGGTTTTGTGACCCCCGCACCCCAGTGAATGGCATAATGAGGGTAAACCACCCCTGGGCAGAAAGACTGTTTTCCCCCCTTTTGGAGTTGGAGGATGCCTGATGCAAAGGTGGGCCACCCTACCTCATTTTTTAAGTGAATTCTATGGTGATTTAGTGAGTTTTCTATATTTGAAGAGGTCATATTGCGGGTAAACACCCTTAATCCTCCTCCCAGTAGAGGCGAAAAGACTGTTGTGCCCCTTTTTGAGGTGGAGGTATGGCATAATGCCAGGGTGGTCTGCCTTCACCATCTTTTTTTTAAATTAGTGCCCTCGTGATCTAGTTGACTTTCTATCATCCCCCATCCCCCTTTCCCCGGGGTAGGACATATTGGAAATAATCCCCAATCTGCCTCAGTGGACTAATGTATCTCTTTTTGTGGTGTGGCATAGTCCGAATCGAGGGTGCGACATACCACATCTTTTTATAAAAAAAATATCCCTGCTGTTGTGATGGGCTTTCAGACCCTTCGTGGGAGCAGATTGGGGTTAAGCATGAATCATGCACAAGGGGGACAGAAAGACTGTTATTTTGTGTTGGGGGGTTCATTTGCTCTTAGCCAAAAAGACTGCTCCTCCATAATAAGAGAATCCCTTATGTCAAACGGGCAGATCCTTGATTGAGGATTGCCCTTCTGAAATATTGCACCAGAAGCATTTTCTTAGGCACTATGGTGGACAAACCGTTCACAGACACTGCACTACACAGGTAATGTAGTGGATGTTAATGGTTTGTCCACCGCATTTCAGCGGTTAATAAAAGTTATTATAACACATGAAGTATTTGCAGTTCAAGTTTAACATGGGACTCAGCCAATATGAAACATTTAATTTGTATAAGTTAATTGAGCTAATGAAAAACCTTTCAATAAATGAGTCTGTGTGCCTGTTCAGGAAACCTCATATGAGTAGCCACTACAAAATGCTTATTGCTATGTAGCACTTTGAAACATCCCTCATTCAAGTTGATTCGTTCGTAATCAATAATGCAAAATGACTATTTTACTAGCAAAAATAGCACACTTACAATGATAGGACTCAACACCATTCTAACATGTGGACTTGTAACTCGATTTTGTGTGTATCTTATTTCTTAAGACCTATACAAAGGGATGTTATTAAAATTCCTCTGTTATAAATGGCATTCCTAAAAGCTAAAGGCAATACCACATTCCATACCTTTTTACGTCTCAAAAACATGTTATAGTCGAAAGTGGTCGAACAGTTTTCTTACCACGAAATACTCATAGTCTTCCTCGTGCACATATACAAGTTTACAAGTTTATTGCTAAGTTACTTAGAACCATTGCAATAAAAGTATAGAGGTGTGAAAAAAATGCTAGTAAATGTATCTTCACTGTAAAATTATTGGCAATTTTAACTTATATATTTTTCATGTGGTCAAGGCTCCTTGCAGTGGATGCAGCCACCGACAATGATTGTGTGGGCTCGCTGATATTTTGCAGGATCTTTTAAAATGCAAGATGACTGACATGTTCTGTATTATGAACCACCCAAGAAGCCTTAAGTCCATATTTATGTGCCCAGCTGTGTCGCTTTTCCACCACGCAACGTGGTGCAAGAGCGACACAACTCAAAAATGAGATTTCTTAAGAAACGCAAAGCCACTATGGGCCTTATTCTGAGTTTGGCTGTCCTACAGTGGATGGTGCAGCTGTAGGGCCACCAAACCCGTGGTGCAACCACTTGCCAGATAAAGAGTTTATTCCTGGTCTGGCGGGCGGTTACGCAGTGGTCTGACAGCGGCGGTCTGTCAGGCTCACAGAAGAGCCTAACAGGCAGACTGCTGCTCTCAGAGCGCCGCCTGCACCTTCCTGCATGGTGTGGCACGCATGCCACACTGTGCAGGGACTTGGGGTGCAAATTAAGGGGGGCACTACCTGTGCCCCCATGCACCCCGAGGCCCAGGTGTGCTGTTAGGGCCCCCTTTGTTGCCTCACCACCACCCTTTTCATGGCAGGCCAACCTCCATGGAAAGGGTGGTGGTTAGACAACTTGTAATATGCTTGATGGTTCCACAGCGGCACCACCAGCATATTACTCAGCCTGATTGCCATTGCCAAGTCGCGGGATCCTGGATCTCCAGGGGTTGCAGCGGTCCTGTGGTGGTCCGACTGCCACCCATGTAATACTGAGGGTGAGTCCGCAGTGTTGTGGTTCTCAGACTGCCACCATGAGTTTGGCAGTCCTATCGACAACAGAACTCGTAATGAGGCCCTTTGTGTGGCCCTGAGTGGCTTCATAAATCTGGAGTAGCCCAATGCAGCGCAAATTGCTGCATTACGTTACTGTTCCCTGGGAAGGTGTTCCATGAGCATTGCATGGGTGTTCCCACGCAACTCCCATGGTTTTTGACACATTTACAGATTTACCAAAAGTGGCAGACCTGGGAATATGCCAAAAAGATATGCCTTCTCAGGGACGGCGTAACGAGGAGAAATATTTGTCTTTCTCCTTGTTACTTCCTCTTTCTATGTGTGCTGCATTTTGCAGCACACATAGAAAGAAGAATAACAATGCCTCTCAGGATTGTTTTTGTGCAGGAAGCTGCCCCTTCCTGCACTAAAACAATCCTGCATGCAAAGTAGGCACCCTTGCACCATGGTGCAAGGGTGACTGCATTGGCGCCAGGGAGCCCATTGTGCGCCTGCACTGGGGAAAGGACAGGAATGTGGCGTATTGCAATAAATTCCTGCCCTTTGCCTGCAACACAGCGCAGCAAGGTGACTTGCTGCGCTGCGTTGCATTACAATCCCCTAAATATGCCCCTATGTGCTTACACATTGGCCATCTTGAGTGAGGTAATTCCAGTGCTTAATTTCAGCCAGTGGTTGCCAGTGAGACCCACCAGCATTCATTTTTGCGAACCAGCACATTTTGAAAGCAGAAACTTGCAAAAGTGAGATAAAGGGGCACAGAGTGCCTGGTAGTGGATTAAAGAGACACTGGCACTTATTCTTTTATGAATTATGCTCTAGGAAACTAACTCATGCTTTTGCACCTAGACAAACTGATGTTAAACATTTTGATATTATGCTGACCAGCTCTATCATGGATTTTGTCTTCAGGTATTTTTTTAGAAAATATCTACTATTTTACATACAAGACTATGATAAAGCAAAATATTTTATCTACATGCTAGATGAAATGGTTTAGGGGGCACATGTCCGACCATTTCCTTTTACGACTCGCAATTTGAGAATATTCAGTGACTCACAATTTGCGAGTCACAAAGGGAAATGTACTAATGTGTCTCAGACACATTTTGTTATTCCCATTGAGATCGCAAATGACCTGCTTCATCAAAATTCATGAGGTAGGTCGCAATTTGCGACCCATTCGGAATGGGCAATAACACAGGGATGGCGTCCTGCTGGGGACAGCAGACCCCAAGTCTGTGTTTGCTTTTTAAATAAAGCAACTTTTTTTTTTAAATGCAGCTCTTTTTTCTTAAAGGAAAACTGGGTGCGTTTCAAAAATAAAAATGAAACCCTTTCAGTTTCATTTTTTAAGAGTAGGCAGTGGTCTATGGGACCCTGGCCCGAATCTCCGTTTGCAACCGCTAAAAACGGCTGTTCATGTGGCTGCTAGTCTCCCTTTGTTCAGTGGGCTAATGGTACCTACATTACCTACAGTGCACAGGAATCCATTATATTAAATTAATGTTTATTGTATGTACACGCATGTGTATAACCATGTATATTTGATACTAGTGTCCACATATCAAATCATAATGCACAACATGCAGTCTTAAAAGTGTCTTCAAATGCACATATCGGTGTGACCATAATTTGAACGCCATCATTTTTATCCATTTATACAGCATGTTTTTATTTCTCCTAATGCATTTTTCGTATGCATTGCTTTCCTAGGAAAATGCATAATGCCATTAATGATAGGCCGTTTATTGTCAGCATCTCATCTTCCAAGCCTCTGGTGGAATGGTTGATTAGTTAATGTCTCATTTTCATCAAATTGCGTTTCTATAGCATCATAATGTATAGCTCATACACGAAATTAAGATCATTCCTAATGCTGTTTGCAGCATTTCAATATTCGTGCTCCCATATTATTATATTATACAGTTTCTTCAATTTGTACGCCTCTGGATTCATTTTGTATATTACCAAGTACACGTCATGTCATCGGAACTCTATTGCAATTCAATGCAGTGGCCAAAGAGTGGGACTTTTGGGCGCTTTTCAGTTGAGGTGTGATTTGTGTGGTAAAATGAACTTTTTTCTTTCCTATGTGGTTTATACCTATGAATGTCTCACCGTAGGAACAAGCTATATCGTAAATAACACATTTATTGTTGCTGTTTGAGAACTGTCTCTACACAATCCTTTTATCAAAAATACAGATCTCTTTACTGTTTGCCGTTAACTTACACTGCATTGTCCCAATTTATAATGCTCTCAAAGTGCAGCATTAACGAGGATTTTTAAAAACGTTTTCGACACAAAATACAAAGGAGTTTGTTTTAAGCAGTACCCAGGTTGATTGCATCTGGGCAGACCCTGTCACTAAAGGGATTCGCTCGTACAGCATCTATGATTGTAAAGACTGCAAATGTTTCCTTGGAGTCACTGACTAACACACTGAGAAACAGAAGTAAAGCTCAATGTGAAAGGCAATAAGTTGATGAAAGTATTAGTAGGCTGCAGCCGACGCAACGGATTCATCATTTGCCGTCAGCCCACTTACCATCAGGACATTTATGAAGGGTGTCATCAACGAACCTAAACGGAATTACAGATGATGTGGTGAGACATCAGGGCTGATAGGTCTTGAGAGGGCAACATCTGCGCAGGGACTCTGCCTATGGGACAATCAGCCCAAAACATACTTCTATTTTCTGACTTAGACTCAGTTAAGTTGGTGGCTGTGCCATGGAAGGGGTCCAGGGCCGGACTGGGAACAGCAACCAGCCCTGGCAGGTTGCTTCTCCACCGGCCCTGAGAACGGGAGGGGCGGGGGGTGTTAGCCGCTAAGCACTGCTCCTGCTTTTCTTACAGAGGGCCGATTTTACAGCACTGCTGCAAAACCGGCACCCTGTAAGAAAAGCGGCCCCCTGTGGCCACAAAACCGGCCCCCACCCCTCCGGCCCACCGGGGAAATGCCCGGTGCCCACTACGGCCAGTCCGGCCCTGAAGGGGTCAGAGGACAAATTTCCAATGTCTTATTTCTGGTGCTTCCTACTGATAACTCTGGGGCAGATTTACAATAACTGGTGCATCCCTGCATATTAGCAGGGATGCGCCAGTTATTTTGCGTGACGCAAAAAACCCCTTTCGCCACCATGGATGCGCCGCATTTACAATGCGGCGCACCGTGGCGCAAGGATAGACAGATGCATGACGCATCAGTCGGCACATGGGTTACGCAGTGCTGGAGTCGTGTCGCAAGCGCGACGCAACTCCAGCACTGCTCAGGGGTGCCCTATACCTAACATGCTGCGTCACTCCTTACGCCTGCTTCAAGCAGGCGTAAGGATTTGACGCAGCAGGGACGTAAAAGTGACTCCGTGAAATCTTGTAGATTTCACTGCGTCACTTTTACGGGGCTTCCTTGCGACGGAACGCCCACCCTGCATACATTATACCTGACGCAGGTATAATGTAGCACAGGGCTTTACAACGTGACGCATCTCACTAGATGCATCACGTTGTAAATATGTCGCATAGTGGCGCAGTGTTTGCGCCGCCGCTGCGTCACAAAAGTGACGCAACGGCGGCGTAAAAGTGTCGCAAGAGGCTTGCAAATCTGCCCCTCTGTTGCCAACCCCTCCCCGACCCCTAGGGTCTACATCTGCAGTGCCCCATCATGAATGGCTTGCATGGAGACAAGATCCAAGAAGGAGGAACTTCAACTCAAGCCCTAGTAAGTCATATTCTACTGGAGACCCAAGAACTCGAGACTTCTTAGTATGCAACCATTACTTCATTTGGCCAGAAAATGGAAAAGTTAGGGCTAAAGTTGGAGAACTATGGTACCAGAAATAAAGAGCAGGATCAAAGCATGTCAGACATGGAATATAGTAACAATACATTGCGGTTGCAGATGGCCAAGTTTTCCATGCATCCAGCCAAGGTGCAGCTTAACAAACATGATCTTGAAAAAAAATTTGTCACAGAGTAATAGCCAGTATTCTGGGCATAATTTGCATCCCAGAATATTTGGAGGATAGTTTATGGGGCTTAAAAACGATTGAGGGTCTAATTAAAGAACATCTCATCACAGTCTTCTGTGAGTATTCGTCCGTTAGCCAAGCAGCTTGTGTCGCTTTCAATGCTTAAAAAATTAGTTTAACACTCCGCCCAATTCTTAACTTTCAAGATCATAGATTCAAATTTCGCATGAAGCTATCCAATCTACAAATATTTCATGTGAAGAAAGATTTAAATTCAGCATTTTGTCTGATGTGGTTATAAAGAATAAAAAAGGAAATTGGAGTGTGTTTTTATAAAAGGAAAATTATAATTCTGATAGAAGTTTATGCTGATACCAGCATATTCTGGTAATACTATTTAAACTGAGGGGGTGCATCAGGGGTGCTTCCTAGTGAGCTGACAGTAAGCAATGAGATATGACATACATCCAGGTGGCGCAATGCCATGGCATCAACAGTGAAACCCGAAAAAGGGCTCTAGAGGGTAAGGCCCAGTAATCGGGGAGTGTGGGTTGTTTGGTTGGGTGGTGGGAAGTGTGGGGCACTATTGAGCTTAGAGGTAGGGGATATGCATTAGAAGAAGGAAGGACCTCAGGATGTTTTAGATGGACACAGCACTCTAGAAGGGAGTATCGATTCACTATGAGAGGATTAAAACAAATACTTTACAGGTAGTGATAGACACACTCAGGTATAAGATGAATAGCTAAGAAGTATTAGTCACAATGAGAATAGGCTAAAAACTATTTTTAAAAAAACAATGGAAAATTATAACTTGACTCGGGTCAGATTCTGTCCATTATCTTGTGAAAACAGGCACACTTTGTTGCTCACATATAGTAGAGATTCTCTCCAAAATGGGCCAATATATGATGTTTATTTCTGCATCTGCAGCCTAAAGGTGAGTACCAACAGTATTCAGAAAGAGAATGGGAGTCAAAGTAATCATCTCCGATGCAGATCAGCAAGGGTGATGTGTGTGGGCCTCTTCAAAAGAGGAAACCAAAAATATGTAGTTTCAAGTTATTATGAGCCAAATGAGGACAACCCCCACAACACATAATCTCTGATTTATAAAGCTTCAATTTAAGGAGTCACAAAGTGCGGCAGATAACGGTTCACAATTTGCGATTTCTTAACTGGAATGTACAAAATGGATTTGTGAGAATTGGGCGGAATTTGCTCACTGAACAAATCAATTGACATTTTAGCAACCGATCTATGTATTGTAGGCTAGTTCTCAAAATACTGATTCGTACTGAGTGGGAATTTGACCAACCCCATTAATATGCATGAGGTAGGTCGTAAAATTGAGCCCATTACGATTGCCTACAATCACAGGCATGGTGGCCTGCTGAGGTAAACAGACAACCATGTCTGTGATTGCTTTTAAACAAAGCAAACTTTTTTTTTACATGCAACCCATTTTCCCTTCAGGAAAACGGGATGCAAAAAAAAATAAAAAATTACAGAAACCTTTTTTGAGTTTCAATCATTTAAATTCTTTTAATCAGTACAAAAACCAGGCGGGCACACCCATCTAACTTTGCAAAATCCAACCACAATAACTCATATTCTCAAACCAGTGCCCCCCCCCCCAACCCCCCTCAAACTACCGACAATAATGCAACAGATAGTAAAGCAGGTAACCCTCCATTGCATAGTCATGGGCATTCTACCTTTGGTGTTCGGTTACGGGACAACAAGCCCAGTGCACGTAGCCAGTTAGAGCATGGAATGTCTCTATTATCTCAGTACATGTAGTCCAAGATGGGGTCCCACATTTTTGTGAACTTATCGGATGCATAATACATTTCGTGCACAATCTTTTCATAAGCTAAAAGTTGCCAAACCCTCTGCAGCCACATTATGGTATAGATGTGAGATCCATTTCCCTTTTAGGGGAGTGCAGGGGGTATGCCTTTACCTGGGGCAATACAAGGTGGATGGATGCAGAATCATTAGCTAGAGCGACCCTTCAAAGGCCGCTATGGTTGCTAGGACCTCTTCTCAAAAACTGGCTAAGTAGGGGCTGATCCACAAAATGTGGAATATGGTTCCCGTTCCTCTGCACCCTCCACAATCCACGGGTCTGTTATTGTGCATTAGATGAAGTCTGGCCAGTGTATGATCCCATCTATAAATAACTTTGTATAGGGTTTCCCTTTCTTGAGCATTCTTTGCGAAGTTGGTTGTGCATGTATGTATCATGGCCCATTGCTTATCGTTCAACGCAACACTTAAGTCCTCTTCCCAATCCCTCTCATAAGCAGGGTGTACTTGCGGGATGTGAAGAATCAGGCGGAGTATAGCTGTGAAATTAAGTGTCGGGAGGTAGTAAGGCCCTGTAAGAACTTCTCCATGTATGTAAGGGACCTCACGGCCACTGCCTGTATGTGGGATTGAATAACACAGTGTCTTATCTGTATGTAGTGATACCGTTCTCGTTCAAGGATATAGTGTGCTTGAAGTCTTCAAAGGTGCAGATAGATCCTTTGTGGAATAAGTCTCAAAGCCGGAAGAATTTTTTTGTGATCCACGACCAGAATCTAGACTTCTCTACACCTGGAGTGAAGTCTCTATTCCTGTGTATTGGGGTCAGTGGAGATGGCTCTCTTATGTCTGGAAAGGTAGTCCCAGACCTTGAGAGGGACTCCAGTGACTGGGGAGACATACAAGTTGCGACAACTCTGGTTCTTCGGAAGCCACAGGAACTCTGTGAGTGGCCTGACTGCCATATTCTGATCAATGAAACACCACAACTTGCGCTCTCCAACCACTCCACCACACCAAGCACCTACATTGCTTGGTAATAAAGATGGCTATGAAGCACTCCCTGTGCCAATTCAGACTTCAAGAGGGAGAGATATAGAGCCTGAATATGTATGTACAAGATCTTGTGAAAAGTAGACATTTTGAAAGATGCTATTCTCCCCACCCATGAAAGTGCATGGAGGCACCATGAGGCGGTCAGATTTTTGAGGGGGCATACCAGGGGCCGTATTACAGATGGTGCCCCGGAGGCGCAACCGGTGTTTGCGCCCGCTTTGCGTGCCCCCGAGCACTTGATATTATAGAAGGGGATGCAGACGCTTTTGCGTCCCCTTCTATAATACCGATAGAGCTGGCGCACTTAAAGTGCCACCACTATCAGCAGAGGGTGTCCCCTCATTTGTATAGGGGCGTGCCCTATGCAAATGAGGGAATTCCTTTGACTCTGCACCCACGCCATATTACAGACGCGGGCGCAGAGTCAAAGCAGCCCTCAGGAGGCGCACTGATAGTACGCCATTTAATAGGTGGCACACTGTCAGTGCACCTCCTGACAGCAGCCCCCTGCAGGGTGTAAAGGGGGTCCCATGGACCCCCCAGACATCCCCTTGCAGGCGGGTGCAGTCACTAACTGCACCTGCCTGCAAGGGGATCTCTAAACCCCTTTGAAAGTGCAGGAGGGTGCAGCCTGCACTGTGAAAACACAGAGAGGCTGCTCCGTGTTTTCACATGAATACACTGCCACCAGGGCAGCACGAGTTTACGGCTACCCTGGGGGCAGCGCAAACAATATATAATGGGGCGCATTATCACTGTTTGCGCCCGGCGCACCTTTTGAAAGGTGCGCCGGGCGCAAACAGTGATAATCTGTAATACGGCCTCAGGTGCTTAAAATTACTGTGTGCACAGGTATGAAGATCGGGTGTCAGAATCTCTCCCAAATATGGAAGGGATTTGAGTGTCCAGCAATTAGGGGTCTCCAAGTGTAGTTTATAAAGAAGCATTTTCCCCACAGAGAATTGATCTTGAGGCCTACAATTGCCCCATACTCTTCCAATAGTAGATGAAGACTCTGCCGGAACTGCATCGTGTAGTTCAGTTTAAGCAGAATGTTGTCTACTATGGTTGGGACCTTGAATGTGTCCTGATGGAATGGTACCCCCTGAATCCCTTCGTGCTCTTGGATCCTCTGAAGAAGGGTCTCTAAATATAGCACAAAGAGCATGGGGGAAGGGAGAAACCGTGTTGTGTTGCTCTTAAAATCTGGATTTTCTGAAACTTGGAACTGTTCACACTGAGTCTGGCCCAGAGTGAAGTATAAAGGGCCTCAATACATCCATGAAAGTGGATTCCAAGACCTGTCCCCTCCAGGACGGCTTTCAGCATGGACCAGTCGACCCGGTCAAAGGCTTTCTCTGCATCTAGAGAAAGCAGAATCTCCTCCCTGGGATGCTTCCATGCAATATCAATAAGATGAAGAGCCCGATTGGTACTATCGCTGTTGGAACTGGATGGAACGAATCCCATTTTGTCAGTGTGGATTAAATTGGGGAGATGCGCTTCAAGGCATGTCGCTAAGTTTTGCCCATGATCTTCTTATTGAATTCAGAAGGGAGATAGGGTGGTACAACTGACATAAGGTAAGATCCTTTTCAGGGTTAGGAATGAGTGAAACTGTAGCTTCTGCCATCGCTGATGTCAGCCCACAGGACCGGTAAATAGTGTTATAGACCTCAGTCAATAAAGGGGATACTAGGTACCCAGAGGTTTTGTAAAATGCAGCCGTGAAGCCACCTGGACCAAGGGCCTTCACCAAACGTATATGCTTAATGACCTCCAGGACCTTCTGCATTCGTAATAGGTTTGTCTGTCACCTCTGTCGGACCGAGGAAGGCACGGTAGAGATAGAGATTGTGTGTAAGAGCATTGGGACTCCCTGATTGGTCGGCTCAGTATAGAGCACTATAGTATTCATGGAAGAGTTTAGTTTTCTCCTTCTTGGAGGTCAATAGAGATCAAGTGGTGTTTTTGGTCTTCCGGATAAAGCACTTGGACCTCTGAGCTCACAACTTGTTGGCTAAGAGGGAGTCCACTTCCTTGCCCCCTTGTAAAATGGAGTACCTGAATGCACCAGGGTTAGTTGACTTTATCATAATCCAATGTGCATATTTGTCCACAGAGAGCTGTGAGGCTCCTCCATAATTTCTTACAGGTGTGGTATTAATGGCCCTGTTCTGTGTGTATTTTCTTCCCTGAGTTGAATCAATGTGACCTCCCTCATGAGTTTAAGGTGGCTAGCTTTCCTGATTAATATGCCCTGTGCCCCTGCCTTTAGAGCATCCCCCACCACTTGAGGGCACAACTCACCTGCAAGGAGTCATTAAGATGCCAGGTGCCCCGCTTGCATGCCAGTGTCGGGCTAAACCTGCTTAGTAAAATCCAGACAGGGCAATGATCAGAAATGGCCATCGAGTCCTGGTTGACATCCTTCCACTGTAGCAGGAGTCTTTGGTCTATGAGAAGGTAATAGATCCTGGCGTATGTGTTGTGAGCTGCTGAAAAATGGGAGAAGTCTGTCTGTAAGTTGTGCTGGTATTATCACCAGGCATCGAACAAACCCAGCTCGTTCAAGATTGCCTTGCCCGCAGATTATATAGTTGATGTACCCCCTCCCGTTGTTGGGACTTATCAAGGGTGGTGCACATATTGCTCATAAGGTCTCCTCCAGGTATAAGAGGCAGGTGTGGGGCGCTAGCCAACTCATGAACAATAGGGAGCAAAAACGCATCTTGGCCTGGTACGGGACAATAGGTAGTCCCTAACACTGATGGGTTGCCTTTCCTTTAGCTGATTAGCAATTTCCAACTCCCTAATGGGTCAGTCAGGGTTTGATTTGCTTCGAATTTGTAGAGTCTCTAATTAGAATGACAACCCCTGCTGTCTTAGTGCGGTCGAGGCATGATATTAGATTGGAAAGGTGCTATAGTTGAGCCGATATTGGTCTCCCTTGAGGAGGTGTGTCTCCTGAAGCAGGTATATGTCTGCCCATGACCTCTTCAAATCTCCCAAGATGCTAAGTCACTTCGTTGGATTATTGAAGCCCAGTACATTATATGTTAGTACTTGTAGGGTAAGTGTTGTGTATGCTCAAAGTGTATAGGTGAGTCTTGTTGAGCTGTGTTGCAGATTCCTCCCTGTGGGGAGGTTGCAAGAGATGTCAGGTCAGTGCTAGGTGTTGTAGTGTCCCCAGAGGACTCCCGAGCAAACCCCAGAACCAAAACATTTAAACTAAAGAAACAAACATTCTACATGTGTAAAACAAAGGAGTCCTGGAACATAATGACAGATACAGTAGTTGTCTGTCTGTGGCTGTGGGGAAGGGTCAAAGTCTATGTCTAGGGGGTGTATCAGTCCTGTGAGTGCGCCCGGGTAGAGGACCCCCATGGAAGTCCCCTCTCCACCCCTATCTCTTGGAAGCTGGAGACATATGTGGGGCAGTCCAATTTGCCAGCCTCAGGATCCAGAGCACAGTGGCTGCACAGAGACACGCTGCTAAATGTCTGTGCCCTCATCACAAACTTTATCAGCATGTAGTGGTCTCATGTACCCCTGCCTGCTCATAAAAAAGGTTTTTGTGAACATTCAGAAAGGGGAAGGGGTCCCAAAAGGACCTGTTCACATTTGTGAATAGCTTAGGAGCGGCCCATGCAGGTAGGAGCAGTGGGGCCGGGTTGGGGGGGTGGGGGGGGAGGGATTCGACAGACGACTACAAGGGAAAATTAAATAAATAATTAATTTTCCCTCATTGTCATCTGTCGAAATCCCCCCTCAATCCGGCCCCACCGCTCTTACCTCCTCGGGCCGCTGGTGGAATAGCTTACCACATCTTTTGAGGAGGTGGTAAAATATTAATTATTTTGGACTGGATTTCAGTCACAAAACATTAATACATAGCTTAAAGATTTTGGGGCATATTTACAAGCCCCTTGCGCCACTTTTGCGCCGCCGTTGCGTCACTCATGTGACGCAGCGGCGACGCAAACCATGCGCCACGTTGCGCAATATTTACAACATGACGCATCTATCAATCAATCAATCATGTCACTTATAAAGCGCACTACATACCCGCGAGGGTCTCAAGGCGCTGGGGGAAGAGGGGGGTGGTGCTGCTACTGATCGAAGAGCCAGGTCTTGAGGAGTCTTCTGAAGGCCAGTAGGTCTTGGGTCTGCCGAAGGTTGGTGGGGAGGGTGTTCCAGGTCTTGGCGGCGAGGTGGGAGAAGGATCTGCCGCCGGCGGTCGTTTTCCGGATGCGGGGGACTGTGGCGAGGGCGAGGGTGGTGGAGCAGAGCTGGCGGGTGGGGGTGTAGAAGCTGAGTCGTCTGTTGAGGTAGGCTGGTCCGGAGTTGTGGAGTGCTTTGTGTGCGTGGGTGAGGAGCTTGAAGGTTATCCTCTTGTTGACAGGGAGCCAGTGCAGGTCTCTCAGGTGGGGTGTGATGTGGCTGCGTCGGGGGATGTTGAGGATAAGACGTGCAGAGGCGTTCTGGATGCGTTGCAGCCGTCTCAGGAGCTTAGCCGTCGTTCCTGCGTAGAGGGCGTTTCCGTAGTCCAGCCTGCTGGTGACGAGGGCCTGGGTGACTGTTTTTCTTGTTTCGGTGGGGATCCACTTGAAGATCCTGCGGAGCATTCGGAGGGTGTTGAAGCAGGATGAGGAAACGGCGTTGACCTGCTTAGTCATGGAGAGGGTGGGGTCGAGGATGACCCCTAGGTTGCGTGCGTGGTCGGTGGGTGTCGGGGCTGTTCCCAGTGATGTCGGCCACCAGGAGTCATCCCAGGCTGAAGGGTTGGAACCAAGGATGAGGACCTCCGTCTTGTCTGAGTTCAGCTTCAGGCGGCTGGTCCTCATCCATTCGGCGACGGCCTTCATTCCTTCGTGGAGGTGGGCTTTGGCGGTGTGAGGGTCTTTGGTGAGGGAGAGGATCAGCTGGGTGTCGTCGGCGTAGGAGATGATGTTGAGGTTGTGCTGTCGGGCGACGTGGGCGAGGGGTGCCATGTAGATGTTGAACAGCGTTGGGCTGAGGGAGGAGCCTTGGGGTACGCCGCAGATGATCTTGGTGGCCTTGGATCGGAAGGGGGCGAGGCGGACGCTTTGTGTTCTGCCGGAGAGGAAGGATGTGGTCCAGTCCAGGGCCTTCTCTTGGATCCCGGCGTCGTGAAGGCGTGTTCGTAGTGTGTGGTAGCAGACCGTGTCGAAGGCGGCTCATAGGTCCAGGAGGATGAGGGCTGCTGTTTCTCCGTTGTCTAGCAGGGTCCTGATGTCATCGGTGGCGGCGATGAGGGCGGTTTCGGTGCTGTGGTTGCTGCGGAAGCCGGACTGGGAAGGGTCCAGGATGTTGTTCTCTTCGAGGTAGCGGGTCAGTTGTTTGTTGACGATTTTCTCGGTGACCTTCGCGGGGAACGGGAGCAGAGAGATGGGTCGGAAGTTCTTGAGGTCCTTGGGGTCTGCCTTGGGTTTCTTGAGTAAGGCGGTGAACTCGGCGTGCTTCCAGCTTTCCGGGAAGGTTGCTGTCTTGAAGGAGATGTTGATTATTTTCCGGAGATGGGGCGCGATGGCTGTACTGGCTTTGTTGAAGACGTGGTGAGGGCACGGGTCTAGCGGTGAGCCGGAGTGGATGGTGTTCATGATCTCGCTGGTGTCCTCGTCGTTGATGTTGGTCCAGGAGAGCAGGCGGTTGGTGGTTGTGGGGGCAGTGGTCTCGGTGGTTGCCGGGGCGGTCGTGGTGTTGAAGCTGTCGTGGATGTCGGCGATTTTGCGGTGGAAGAAGGTGGCCAGTGAGTCGCACAGGTCTCGCGATGGCGGGATGTCGTTGGTGTTGGAGCTGGGGTTGGAGAGTTCCTTCACGATGTTGAAGAGCTCTTTGCTGTTGTGTGCGTTGTTGTCTAGGCGGTCTTTGAGTGAGGCCCTTTTGGCGGATCTGATGAGGTGATGGTGACCGCGGGTGGCGCTCTTGTGGGCGGCGTAGCTGTCCGCTGTCCGTTCGTGGAGCCAGATCTTCTCCAGTTTTCGGCATGTTCGTTTGGAGGCCTGGAGGTCTTTGGTGAACCAGGTGGCTTTCTTGCTGGTGTGGCTGTTGGGCGCATTCTTGAGCGGGGCGAGGGTGTTGGCGCAGTCGTCGATCCACTGTCTGAGGTTGCGGGTGGCGGTGTCGGTGTCGGAGGGTTCGGCGGGTGGGCTCAGGGCGAGGGTTGTGGTTAGCTGGTCTTCGGTGACTCTGCTCCAGCAGCGGCGAGGCATTTGTTCGGTGCGGTGGTGCGTGGTGGGCTTCCTGTAGGTGAAGTGGATGCAGTGGTGGTCAGTCCAGTGGGGTTCGGAGGTGTGGTTGAAGGAGACGTGTGGGTTTGCGGAAAAGATGGAGTCTAGCGTGTGGCCGGCGGCGTGGGTGGGTGTAGTCACGAGCTGTCTGAGTCCGAGGGTGACGAGGTTGTCGATCAGGGTGGTGGAGTTGGTGTCCTTGTTGTTCTCGAGGTGGAAGTTCAGGTCCCCGAGGAGGATGTAGTCCGTGGAGGCGATGGCGTGTGTGCTGACGAAGTCAGCGATAGAATCGCTGAACTGTGGTCGGGGTCCGGGGGTCTGTAGATGAGGGTTCCTCTGAGGGTGGTGTTGGGATCGGTGTGGATCTGGAAGTGCATGTGTTCGGCGGTGCTGAGGGTGTCGTCGGTGTTGGTTGAGACTCTGAGGGTGTTCCTGTGGACGATGGCGATGCCTCCTCCGACTCCGTTGGTGCGGTCCCGGCGGGTGATCTTGTAGCCATCCGGGATGGCAATGGCGATGTCGGGGGCTGAAGCGGGATTCAGCCAGGTCTCCGTCAGGAATGCGACGTCTGGGGAGGTTGAGTCGAGAAGGTCCCAGAGTTCGATGGCGTGTTTGCGGGCGGAGCGGGTGTTGAGGAGGATGCATCTGAGGTAGTTGGGTTCTTTCCTGGGAGGTGGTTTGGCGGGGCGGGTGCTGGCGAAGCTGCAGTTCCGGCAGGTGAAGGGCCCTTGGGTGCGCTTCGGGGTGGCCCGGTAGCAGGCGTGATCTTTTCCGGGGTTGAGTGCGTGGAGGGTGCTGGCGTCGTATCGGCGTCTGTTGATGTGGCGGGCACGGGGGATGCCCGGACCAGGGGTTCTGGCGCTGGGCGCGGTCCCGGCGCGGACGGGCGCAGACGGGCTTGCCTTAGGCGCGCCTTCGGCGCGCCAGCAGCGCGGCCGCACAGCGGCCGCCATATATGGGGAGGTGGGAGGGAGGAGCAGGGAATGGGGCAGCGAATGGGCAGTGAGGGAGCGGGGCCGCAGGGGTGCAGCGGCGGGAAACAGGCACGGAAAGGAAAAAACGAGCACAATCAGGGCAGCAAGGGGGCACAGAAAGGAAAAAACGAGCACAATCAGGGCAGCAAGGGGGCACAGAAAGGAAAAAAAAAAAAATCTAGGGAGATTCCTATGAATCTGAAGATATGCCATCCAGCGCTTCCCTTGTCATATTATGTATTATTGTAATATCGGGGTGTGCCTTTAATACCCCCAATTTATTCGACATTGAGATATGTAACTGTAGGTCACTATCCAACTCCAACTCGTATCATATAATAATTTGGTTGATGGTTTTGCACCTAGTCCTAAAAGTAATGAATGCTAAAGTAATATTGTGCCCTCCTGAATATATGCACAGTGAGTAAAGATAACCATATAGTATTCTCTGTTGGAGAAACGCAGGCAGGATTTCACTCAGTGATGGCAACTGCTAATAAAAATGTAAAATGGGCATTAGTGTGCTTTACTGTAGAAATAACAGTGAAAGTGCTGTCTTTAAAGTTGGACTAATTAATTACTCAAGCACATCTTTTTCCTCTGATCACAACTTTAATAACTTCCATTGATATTAAGCTGGCTCTTTTAAGCAGGATTGTTGAAAGACACATCTACAAATATCATGACAGGTCAATGGCTGATCCTGGACAAACTAGTTGTTCTGCCGGGAATGCTACCAGCTGTAGTGGAGGTTCTAAGAATTAGGCAAACGGCAAGTGGCATTCGATGCATGGCTATAACTGAGGAAGAATTAACAGTTTGCCCTGCTACGAAAATGGAGCACTTTACTTGTAAAAGAATATTATTCAGAAGAATTTTAAAGGAGTCTGTTTAATGGCGTCTGTTCTGTGCTCATTGAACACCCATTATATGATAATTTCCACCGAATGTTTGTACATGCCACTCTGTGGTATGGCATTATCAGAAAATTGAGCAAGAGTAATGTATTGCTGCACGTCCACAAATAAAGTTTGAAGAAGAAAAATGAGTAAATGAAGCCCCACATCCTGCTACATTGTGAAATAAAAATTGAAACCTACTAAAAATTAATAAAAGAGGTGGGAAAACATCGATCTAAATACTTCCAGTATTTGAAATAATTGGAGTGGAGTCACCAAAGCGCACAATGTTTTCACAGACTGGAGTGCATGAACAAACTGAGGGGCATACTCACAAAGAAATGACGCAGCGCGGCACTGCAAGCAATTTAGCAGCACCGCGCTGCGTCATTTAAAAAATGCAGGGATGTGTCATATTCAGAAGAATATGGAGCAGCCCTGTGTTTTCCCTTGCTTCAGTGCTAAAAAAGCTGCCTAGCGCCAATGCAGACACCCATGCGCAGGTTTCCTGGGCTGCTCCTGCTGGGTGGGAGCAGCGGTCGGAGGTTCCTGGGTATCGCAGCCGTCTTCTTCACTGTGTGTGTCTCCTATTCTGCAGGGCTTGTCAGGACTCGCAGACAGACGGAAGTCCGGCCCTTGGTGGCTGGGGTGTTTCCAGGTCGCAGTCGCATCTGTTTGATGTGCGGGCCTGAATGGCAGATGCAGGCATTGTGTGGTTGGCACGTCGGAGCTTAAAAGGGAGTGCCCCGGAGGTGCCTTTTTTCCGGCCTTCGCGCAGAGGACAGACGGGCTGGATCCAGGCTCGCCGGTTACGGAGGGCGGGCCTGGACAGGCCTGGGGGGCATTTTGCTTTTTGATTTTGGCGGTATGAGAAGTATTTACGCCAGTGGTGAGTACCGCATAGCGGTTCTGATTTGCTGCATCTGCTCTAGGCTACATCTTTTCTTGTGCTACGTGCTATTTATGGATCATAGGATAGGACGCATGGGGCTGAGTCTTCCTTTTCTTCATCTAGTGTGGGGATGCTAGATTGAAGAGGTTAATCAGGGCGACCTTGTTGAAAATGGGGAACTCCTCTAAACCTAAGGGAATGGTGCCAGTTCCTTCTTCTTCCTCAGGGTCAGAGGAGGAGGAGCAAGGGCCTGAGGTACTGAAGGGAAAATATATTTCCAAAGACATGCTGCCTGACTTGATCATGCATGTAAAAGCTAATATGGGTTTCCCGGATGAGGAAATGCCTTTAACTTCATCTGGGGGCTTGCTGAGGCAATTCCAGAGTTTGGCGCCCCTGGATGTGCCTGTTCCTTAGTACCTTTCTGAGGTCCTCAAGAGGGAGTGTCATGACCTTGATAAGATTATGTTACCCTGCTTTATTGCTAAGTTGTACCCCTTGCAGGTTATGCAGAAAGACCTGCCAGATGCCATTCCCACTGACTCCTTCGTGGCCAGTATGATGGGGTGGACCTCCTTGGGGGAAGATGCGGTCATCAAGGATGGGGTAGATAAGAAGGTAGATGCCTCCCTTCGTAGGGTCTATTCCGGTTCCCATCTAGTTCTTTGGACTGGATCTATGGTACCTATGTGGCGCAATCATTGCTGATGGATCTCAAAGCGCTGTCCAGATCCTTGGACGATGCCTCTGACTGTGCTGGCCTTCTGGATCAAATTGAACGTCAATTGGAATACCTTTCGGAAGTTTCTTTTGATGTGGTCCGGGCTTCATCCAATTTTGGGGGTGCTTATGTGTCAGTCTGTAGGAATATTGTGCTTAAAGACTGGAGGACTGATTCTTCCCAGAAGGCATCAGCGCTGAGGTTACCTTTTCAAGGATCTTTGTTGTTTAGGGCGGAATTGGAGAACAAGCTGCATAAGATATTCAAGGAGAAGAAACATTCCTCCTCCCTCAAAGGCGCAGCTAGTGAGAAACTGTCCTTTAAGCCTAAATCTCCCTTTTGCTCCCTTTCCAGGTCTCAAGGACAAGTCACTGCGGAACGGGGTCTGGGTAGGAAGGGCAAATCCCCCCTCCTAAGCCTCGTTTCTGACTATATTAAGGGGCAGGAATTTGAGGTAGGTGGTTGCCTGTGGCACTTCCTCCAGGCATGGAAGTACTCTACTTCCATCGCCAGGGTGTTGGACATCGTGAGGCCCGGATACAGGATCGAGTTTGGGGAGGTCCCTTCAGGTCAGGTGTCCGTACAACTCCTTGGCCTTCCAGGAAGACCAAGCAGGTGGCTCTGGTGCAGGGGATTTGTTCTCTGCTACAGAAGGGAGCCATTCAGGTGCCCCCCAGAGGTTGGGGGGGGGGTTTATTCGATCATCTTTCCAGTGGCAAAGGCTATGGGAGTCTTCCGGCTGGTTTTGGATTTTAGGGCTATGAACCAGTATGTGCTGCATCTCCCCTTCAAGATGGAGACACTGCTGAGGATTATACCATTGGTGCTGAAGGACCACCTAATATGCAACTTGGACTTCAGGATGTGTACTATTATGTGCCCATTCATCCCCTCTTCCAGACGTTTCTGCGGTTCTGCATCAGGGGGTGCATTACCAGTTTCTGGTCCTTCCATTTGGGCTGCGGTCAGCCCCCGTGTGTTTGCCAAGGTGGTGGCTCCTCTCTTGGCCTACCTTCATCTCCAAGGACTCCTCTTGTACCCATATCTGAATGATTGGCTCCTCCATACTCCCTCGGAGGAGCTGATACTGGGGAATCTGGAGATAGTCTGTACATCTTTCAAGGCGCATGGGTTTGTCCTGAACTGGGAGATGTATCAACTGGTGCCCTCTCAGGACATGACGTTCATTGGGGCCCCGTTCCGAACCAACCTGAGCAGAGTGTTCCTGCCTGTTCCACGGATTTGAGTGCTTCAATCCCTGGCCAGGGGGGTGATGGGCAAGTCCTGTCTGTCTCTCTGTCTGTGGTTACGTATGTTGGGATACATGTCGGCAGCTGTTTTTCTGGTACCTTGGGCTATGTTTCACCTCCGTATCTGCTGTTGGTGTGGGATCCTCGCTCCAGTAACTTCGATCTGGTGGTTGTTTAGTCCCCTGCTCATGGCCAGCAGCTGGAGTGGTGGACTCTGGTGGCCAATCTGGAGTGGGGTACGCCATTGCAGTCAGACGCCCCATTGTTGTTGACAACAGATGCCAGCACGTTTGGTTGGGGTACGACTCTGGGAGACTGGTCCTTGCAGGTCCACTGGTCTCTGAGGGAGGGGCAGAGGTCCTCCAATTGGAGGCAGCTGATGGCTGTTTCCAGGGCTGTTGGGGGGTTTGGAGCCTTGCTGGAGGGGGTGCAACCTGGTGGTACATTCCGACAACCAGGTCACTGCAGCATATTTGAACAATCAGGGGGAGATCTGGTCCAAGTCCCTAAATGGGATGGCTCAACCTTTGTTCCTTTGAGTGGAACAGCACCTTCTGTCCTTGTGAGCCATGTACATTCAGGGGCGGACAATGGGGTGGCAGATGCTCTCAACCGGTACTTCCCTTCCTCTCAAGAGCTGTGTCTTACCAGGGAGGTTTTTCAACAGGCGTGCAGGAGGTTTGGTGCACCTTTCCTGGATCTTTTTTCTACCGGCACAATGCTCAGGTTCCTCGGTTTTGTTGTTGTGCTCCTCATGTGGGGGTCTGGTGGGTGGATACCCTGACGGTACTTTGGCCCAACCGCCTGTTATATGTCTTCCCACCAATTGCTCTGGTTCCTCTGTTTCTGGCATGTCTCAGGAGAGAGTCCTGGATGGCGTTCATGGTGGTGCCTTTTTGGTCCAGTCGGTCGTGGTTCCCCAGTCTCCGCTGATGGCTGTTCAGGGTCTCTGGATGGTGCTGTGCTTCCCTTCTCCTCTGCGGTTGGTCACATCTCTGGCTCTTCCGAGGCCCCATCTCTCGATCTGGAAGTTGAGAGGCGGGGGTTGCAGTCCAAGGGACTGCCTCGACACCTAGCGAGTGCTATTCAGACATCCCGTCGTCCTTCCACTCTGAAATCCTATGAAAGAAATTGGAGGAATTTTGGTCGCTGGTGTGGTTCCCTCCATCTTTATCCATTAGAATGTTCCTTGACAGATGTGTTACAGTTTTTGTGGGAGGTATTTGAGAAGCACCTTGCAGTGGCTACCTTGCTGGCCCAGTGGTCTACCATTAAGTCTTTTCCGACCCTGTGGGTTATTTTGGCTGATGTGGATGATCTGGTGGTCAGATTTCTGTGTGGTTTTCCCTTGCCCATTCTGTGGTGAAGCCACTTTTTCCCTTATGGGATTTGCCATTGGTGTTGAAGGCTCTGGTGTCGGCCCCCTTTGAACCATGGAGTTAATTAATATTACGTTTGTCACCTTCAAGTTGATTTTCTTGATGGCGATCACTTCCGCTCATCGACTTGGTGAACTGGGTGATCTCATCACCAGGGAACAATATTTGTCTTTTTCTGATGATGGAGTGGTTTTGAGATTGGATGCATCTTTTTTGCCTAAGTTGGTGTCTCAATTCCATAAGTCCCAGGAGCTGGTTCTGCAAGCTCTGGTAAAGGTTCCCAGCTCATCCGGGGACTTGGATTGGTCCCTGTTGGACGTGAAGCGGGATGTCATAATCTCTCTGGAACGCACTAGGTCTTTTTGTAAATCTGAGGCCTTGTTTGTTTCTTTTGAGTCTTCTTCGAAGGGGGAGAAGGCCTCCTCACTGTCCATTAGTCACTAAAGCAGGTGATTTAGCTGGTTTATTCCCTGGTGGGTGCTCCTCCGCTGGCGGGGGTGCAGGGATGTTCCACGAAGGGAGTGGAGCCTCCTGGTCTGAATTGCATGGGGTGTCAATTGCTGAGTTTTGTTGAGCAGCTACATGGGCTTTCTCCAATGCTTTTGTTCACCATTATCGTCTCCAGAATGTTTTGGGGGAGGATGTCAATTTTGTGTTAGGAGTGTTGCAGGCTGAGTGCACCTAACTATGTTTTTCTTTTCAGTACCTTGTTTGAATAAATTCACTTGAGTGCTGCTTTGCGTGTGGTGTCCTGGGTGTTTTGTTTTGGGTACAGAAGGTCAGGTGTCTGGCTTTGATATTCTCCATAAGTAATTAATGGGACGAGGATCTAGGTACCTGGGGGTAATGTCCTATTACTTACTGGTAATCGTCACTACTTCTGGTCCCGTGGTCCTCGTCCCATTAATTACGCCCCTCCCTCCCGAATGGCTGGCCTTCCTTGAAGGGCTTAGTAGTTCAGAACGAACGCTGGGTAAGTACAGTTTATATACTCCTGGTGGGAGGGGGTAGGGTAATGGGAACCAGCATTCCTTTTTTCTGTCTGGGAGATCATAGATCTCCATAAGTAATGAATGGGACGAGGACCACAAGACCAGGAGTAATGAAGATTACCGGTAAGTAATAGGATATTCTGTTTCATTTTCTGTCCTGAACAAAATAGTTTGTGGCCAATTTACGGCTGTACCCTCTGCCAGTTTCTCCTGCAACCCAGAACAGGAAATGAAAAAATGAGGGCAAAAGTTAAACTGCCTTCCCTTTCTCCCTGGAGCATAACAGCATTTTGTCTGGACTTAATGGCACGCACACTCGCTGATTGATCACTGACCCATGCCAAATTAAAATACACAGAATTGTCAAAACTTCTAGTACATGTCTGTAACAGCATTATTCAACCTAACATTTTGCTGAAGCCCATTCTTTTCTTATTTAAAGTGCTTCATGCTTATATTAATGCAATGCATATCAAATGTGCTTTTATGCCTTGCAGCCTACAAGGACTCTTGAGTAGAGTAGGCTCTATTCTTGAAACCATATATCCCAGTTGTCCTTATGCAAATTAATCAAGAACCCATAGAGACTCAGAAACAATGTAAACTCTTACCCTGAGGAACAGGAAGCAAGACCCTAAGTGAGCGCTTTCATGCTGAAATAAAAAGTGGAAAACTAAAACATGAACACAAAAAAATGCGACACTATATTTTAAACCTTGAATTTACTTTAATGATAGGCAAAGTCCATAACGTAGCCTAGCAAGCTGAATACTGCATGTTTTTATATTGTCTCCAACTCTCTCCAGTGGGAGAAAACCAACAGTGCTACAGCACTTTCTAAATCACAACAAAGGTGGTGGTTGATCGGAATGCAGCCGCTGAGGGTGTTGGAGCTCAATAGAGCCCACTCAACCCACTACTCAGCTTTCATTCTGAGCTATATTACAGACGTTTGTTCAGCATTAAAGTAATAGGTGTCTAAATGTAGTATGCTTTATGCCAACAAGTAGCCAGGAGCTGTGGCACAATAGTCACCAATCCATAATCCCCATACTTGAACTGCAACTCACAACATATAAAACAGTATGATTGGTACCTCTATAGACCTTACTAAAAACTCGCTGGAAATAAAGAGAGTAAGGTTGTTGGCCCATTGATGAGCCTGCATGCTACCGGGAGCGGTGCTAAGAACAGAAGTCAGACTAATTCTGTCCAAAGCCAAGAAATTACAATGGGTGCCATTTGTAATGAGTACATACGTCATCACGTATTCTAATCTAACTAATATAATGTATACAATCAGATGATGTGTTGAAGTATTGAGTAAAAAAGCAATTATAGAGAAAAACAGTATTATATATTGGTTACAAAAAATACACATTCTTAAGAGAACTATCTTTAAGACCAGATTCTCTTTAAAAATAATAATTTACCATTTGGGTAAGGGAAATATGAGACACACATGTATTACATTCACATTACCTAGAAACGTCAATACCAATACAGAGCGTAGGCAATGGTTTAGGCCTGGTGAGAGGATGGACTCAGAGAAAGGCATGTAATCCCTATCACCTCAGGAAAGGTAGCTGGGGGTCTCCAGGAATGTCATTAACTTGAAAGGTGAAGACAACCCATTCATAGTATAATGCAAGGAAAGTTCTAAGGAAGAGGAGGCTTTGTTCTTTAGACCCAAAGGAGCCAGTTGGGCATCAGACAAGGTGGAAGAAGAGCTGGTTCCAGAACCGGTTTTGTGTGGGTTAGGAGGAGGAGACTGCTCATTTCCCTAAATACCCCCTTGACTGGCACACAAGTTCACTCTAAGGGCAGAAGGCATGGGTGATCTTAAGTGCCCCCTTATAATAGTGTATTCTAGGCCAATTTGCAGTAAGAGACACATGATGTGTTGTGAAAGTGGGTAGGGTTCCCTCCAGAGTTAGAGAGTATCCAGGAGACACCCACACCCATTGGCTACTGAAATGTACAAAAATGGGCATCACCACCATCCCCATTGGATACTTTCTGGACCTGTGGAAGAACAGAAGGATAGTGCTTGCTGTTTGAGACCTTTGAGGAAACATGGGACCTGCTCCCAACTGTAGCCAGACTTCAAAGGTCAGTTGACTGCCCACCTGTTTGGCTACAGGGACACAACAAGCTGCAAGAGGCCTTTTTCCTGAAGTGACAAGTGCAGTGATAAGTTGCAAACTGGAGCAGGACTGGACCCTTCTGTAGCCTCTGCTGGAGTGAGTCCTGTCCCCTAAGATCTGTCCATGAAGTCCTGGAAGCCTTAGTGGTTTACAGCAGGACTTATGCTGAAATCTCTGAAAAATTGGGACCAGAGAATTTTTGGAATACCAGAACTCTGGAGTGGACCCTCACAATAAACCTTTTCGACTTTGGGGCAGCCTTCCTGGATATAACCTGCCGTCTTGCCCAGCTGGAGGAATCCAAACTACAAAAAAGAGAGTAAGGGTCTTATTATGACTTTGGTGGTCCTACAGCACCGTCTGCTGTAGGACTACCAAAGCCCCAGTGCTGTCACCTGCCAGATTAGGACTTCAATCCTGGTCTGGTGGGTGGTCCTTCAGCGGTCTGAAAACGGCAGTCTGTTGGGCTCATAGAAGAGCCTAACATGCAGACCGCCACTGTCAGAGTGCTGACTGCACCTTCCTGCATGGTGTGGCAGACATGCCACACCGTGCAGAAAATGGGGGTGCAAATCCAGGGAGACACTACATGTTCCCCCCTCGCATGCACCTGGAGGCCCAGTAGTGGCAGGGGGCCCTATTAGGGCCCCCCTTAGTTACCTCACTTGCCTTTTTGTGGTGGGCTCACTGCTATGAAAAGGGTGGTGGTTTGGCAGATCATAATATGCGCAGCGATGCCTCAGCAGCACTGCCAGCATATTACTGTGCCTGAGTGCCATGCCGTGGGATCGTGGATCACGGCAGAGGCAGTGTTCCTGTGGAGGTCCGACCGCCACACTCCTAATGCGATGCATGGTGTCACAGTGTGGTTGTGTTTGGAACGCCACCTAGAGTATGGCAGTCCTACGGACCGCCATACTCGTACTAAGGCCCGATGTCCAAAGGCAGAAATCTTGACCAGGCGAAGGTGCCAAAGTATCCAGCCAACGAGAAGACTTCTCTGGGTACAAAATTTGAAGATTGCCCGCACTGAGCTTTTCCTGACAAAATGAAAGGCTTCAGCGGGACCTCGTCCAATTGCTCTCCAGCTTTGTGAAGACTTCTTTAGATGAATCCAACAACCTTTCCCCGTTGCAGGAATTCAACTTCCATTTCAGTGACTAAGTCAGAAGGTAAAATCTTTGACCAGTACAAACCTATCTAGTGTATCCGACCCTTTATTCAACGGAGTAAGCCTGAAATTTCACCTAGCTGTCAGTCACATGCTAACAGTAAAATATATAGGCTCTTTACTTTTTCGTGTTTTTTTCTCTTAAATCTATAAAAATACATATTTCCAGTGTCATTTTGGTGTCATTTGGTGTATTAAGATTTTCTCTATTTTTATAAATTAGAGTGAGTTTTGTATTGTGTATGTATTTGACTTTTTACTGTTGTGGTATTTCTGAATGCTTCACACATTGTTTCTAAGTTAGACCTGTCTGCTCTATGCCATTGCTATTTGGGGTTGAGCTCAGGTTTAAACTTCTGAAACGTTTGTCTGGACTTAACAGGTTAGTGACTTTATTAATCATGGTGGATTACCATTAACTCTAATTACTAATGCACTTTCTTACACTTAGCCACTACCAAATGTTTTGCAAACATTCTTTTACAACAACTTGAATTCTGGGAGACAACTGTTACCAACTTTTCAAACTGATTTTCAGCAGTACTGTGGCATCAAGGACAATCTTTGGCTCTTTCACTATTAATTCGTTGAGCAATAAAATTAAAGGGCACTGTATGATGCCTTTAATGATTTTGAGGCTGCTTTTGACTGTGGTGAAAACTGGCAAATTGGCAATTGGGAATTCCCTAGTCTTTTGAGGTGCGATTATAGCATTGTACTCTATGATATGTGTTACAGCTAAGCTAGGTGTGTCAGAAGAAAATTTCACCAATAGAGACCTGAAACAGGGCTGTATTCCTGTTTCCCTGCGTTTTAACCTATATGTAGCGGATCTTGGAATTGCTATAAATGCAAATATTTTTCTATTAAAACCGGGTGATGAATCACTAGCATCCCTGTAATATGCCAAGGCCACCTTCTTGCTGGACAGGACAGTGGTCAGACTCCAACAAGCATAAAATGCCTTGAGAGATCATTGTCAATATAACAACTTAACATTAAAAAGACAAACATCATATTTTGCTGCATCTATTTAGAGCAAGAGAGACTATCTAGAACAAGAGAAACTAGAACCGTACGTGAGTACACATTAAGCCTGGGCGTAGTTCGCGAAGTAGCGCTACGCGAAGCTACGCAAAGTGCAGTTCGCACTACGCGAGCTACGCGTAGCACTACGCGAACTGCGTAGTGCACTGTTCGCAATGATTGCACAGTGCCGGATGCTTGTCCGCACTGTGCAATCATTGAAAACGGCATCTTGCACAGTGCGAGCTGTCTTTTACTGCCGCTCGAGTAGATTTTTACTCGAGCGGCAGCTTTCTCAACGCGGACTGGTAGTTTCTCATCGCGAGCGGTCGCGAGCATACGCGACCACTCGCAATGAGAAACCTGACCTCCCCGCGTTGAGAATCTCGCCGGGATGTCATTTTGCTTGCTCGCGTTCGCCAACTTGACGTTGAGGACCGCGAGCAAGCAAAAAATGACCGCTGCACTACGCTACGCGTGTTTGCACTGTGCTACGTGCAATTCGCGTTGTGCGAAGTTGCGCAAACTTCGCAAACTACGCGAGCGTAGCGTAGTGCTTTGCCCAGGGTTAGTACACATACCTGGGATAACAGTTCAAAAAGAGGGTTGGGGGCAACATTTACATCAGTTCTACCTGTAAATAAAGGCTTCTGCTCTGAACTCTTTTTACATCTGAGCAAATACCTGTGGGGACCGTCATTAAGTCAAATACTAAGATTAATTGTGACCAAATTAATGACAACACCTACATATAGTCTTGCAGCATTTCCAGATAAAATGGCACGCTGGGCAATGTCATGCTTATCAGCTCTTGTTCTTTTTTTTTTTATGCTATCCTACAAGACCATGGGGCATATGTACAAGGAGTTAACGCCGTGTTAGCGGCACTTTTCTGCCGCTAATGCGGCAATATTTTTATCACCCTATTAACAAGCTGTCGCTAACAGCCGTTAGCGACAGATTTCTGGCGATACCGGTCGTTTCCAGCATTGCCACCTAACGATATGCAAGGTAGGCGTTCCCGTGCAAAAACGCACGCTAACCCCACTTCGCGATATTTACAATGATCGCCCAGACCCACGATACGTTAAAAAAACAGCCGCTAAAGCCCGTTAGCGGCTGGGACTTAAGACCAGAAAATAGCTGGTCTTAAAAATGGAGATAACACTTGGGGCCTCATGTCAGCAGGTTTGGGTGCTGGACAACGCTGCAAGCAATGTTGCTGTGCTGCCCTGTGACAAAACTACAGGCCTCACTCATGAAAAGTGTTGCAGCGCTGCGACAAGACAGTGTCGCAACACTTTTCACTAAGCCCTTCTTGCGAATCCATGGATGCGCTGTTTTGACTGGACAGCGCTCCATGACGCAAGTAATGACAGATACGTCTGGAATCCTGACGTATCTGTCTGCGCTAATGGCACGCATTGCTGCTGTTGTGTCACAAGCATGACGCAACTCCAGCAATGCATGGGGCCAGCCTCTCCCTGTGGCACTGCGTCACCCTTACGCCTGCCATTAGGCAGGCGTAAAGTACTGATGCAGTGCCGTCCTACAATAGTCGCAGTGAAATCTGAGGGATTTCACTGTGCCACTCCTATGAGGCCTTGTCGCGTGTGAACGCACACCCTGCGTACATCATACCTGATGAAGGTATGATGTGGCACAGGGCTTCACAAGGTCATGCATATGCCTACATGCGTCACTTTGCAAATACGGCGCTACGTGGTGCTAGTTTTGCCTGGTCCATTCTTGAGGGGTGCCAGGGTGTCGGCACAGTTGGAGATCCATCGGTGGCAGTTGCGCACTGCGGTGTCATCATCTGTAAGCGTTAGCGGAGTGGTGGTGCTGAGGGAGTTGACGAGACGTTCTTCGGTGGCCTTGATCCATCTGCGAGGGGGGGAAATGATGGTGGTGGTGTACGGTGGGCATGGTGAAGACATGATGTATACAATGATGGTCGGTCCAGGAGAGTCCGGTGGTGTGGCTGTAGTTGAAGTTCCCCCTGGTGGAGGAGACGTGCTTGACCGTGTGTCCTGCTATGTGGCTTGCTGCGGTGACTAGCTGCTTGAGTCTGATGTTGGTGAGCTTCCCCAGGAGGGGGTGGTGTTCTGGTCACTGGGGTTGTCCAGGTGGAACTTGAGTTCACTGATTAGGATGTCGTTGGTGGATGGGAGAGCCTGGGGTGCAAGGAGGTCTACAATGGTATTGGAGAATGGGGGGCCATGGCCCGGGGGGCCTGCAGATGAGGGTGCCGCAGAGGATGGGCTTGGGGTTGGTCCGCATCTGGGAGTTGAGGTGCTCCATGGTCACCGTTGGGTCATTAGAGTGCGTGGTCAGTCGGAGTGTGCTTCTGTAGGTGATGGCAATGCCTCCTCCTGGAGAGTCGGGGTGTTCGTTGCGGGTGATTCAGTAGCCGTCAGTGATGGCGATGGCGATGTCCGGTCCGGAGCAGAAGTTGGTCCTGGCAGGGGATGTGGTGTCCAGCATTGATGGCGAGGAGGGTGCTGGCGTCGTAGCGGTGGAGTGTCCGAGAGGAAGGGTCCTTGGTGCTGAGCGCGGTCCAGGGGTAGATGGACGCAGATGGGCTTGCCTATGGCTTGCCTTTGGCACGGGAGACGTCCATTACAACGCAGGCATTACATCGTAATGCCTTTACAATGCTACTCCAACCACGCAGGTGCCTTTACATCGCATTCCATTACAACTCATTGTGAGGTCAGTAATGGGGTATTTTTTAGTTTTAGGGTGGGTATGGGTTTCGTGTGTTGGAGATGAAATTTGGGGTGTGCTTTGGGGTCAATTCTTGAAAATCGGCTGTGTGTTGGGGTCAATTATGAAAATTCGGGTGTGTTTTGGGGTCAATTATGAAAAATCAGGTGTGTTTTGGGGTCAATTCGTGAAAAACGGGTGTGTTTTGTGGTCAATTATGAAATTCGGGGTGTGCAGTTGGGTCAAATATGAAATGTGGGGAGCGCATTTGGGTCAAATATGACTTTTAGGGTATGTTTTGGGGGCTCACAGATGAATTTTAGGGCCCACGGTTTGCTTTGGGGTGCAATGGTTAGTTTTAGGGTTGCACTCACTGAAGTGGGAATAGTAATTTTTACATCTCCGCTATGCAATACCTTCCCTACTGTTGCAATATGCCTAGTAATAGTATGCATTGTTATGGAATGCGATGTAATGGCATGCGTCGTAACTTCATATATACCTTTGGCACACCAGTGGTACGCCCGCTGCGCATGGCCGCACAGTGGCCGCCATTGAGAAGTGCTGCGGGGGGAACTGGACAGCTGGGAGGTGGGAAAGGCCGGAAAGAACACTGGATGGGGCGTGGACATGGGGGTGTGTGTGTGAGCGGGTGTTGTAAATATTTAAATGAGGGAAATCTTACCTCGATGCCGGTTCCCGTGTCTTGGTAGCTCCTGCTCTCCTGAGTCTGCTTCCAGTAACAGTAAGTAGGCAGCCAGGCTCCCTCCCCTAAGCCAATCACAATGCTGCAATGCGGAGTTGGGATTGGTCATTGGCGCCGGGATGAGGCGTTCAGCCAGGGGCTGGAGGTGTGGGCATGTTCTCCATGCAGGCTGTAATGCAGCCTGCATTGCGAACAGGACAGTGCGCATGACTGTTTTGTGCGGCCTGAGCGGGCCGACCAAACAGTCACTGCGCACTTGAGTGGGCATGCCAATCCACCCATGACCTGCTCTGTGCTTGGAGCAGTCCTACCCACCCTCCCACCCGCAAAGGAAACATAGCACGATTACATCAGTAAGTTATCATCATGTGATGGTTGTTCCTCTTCTGCACTGCTTGAAAGCAGTCGGGCGATGCTCTTTCACCATAGCGGATGAGCCGCCACTAGGGGTGCCTCATCTACGTGTGCTAGGCCTGGGCGACTCAACCCCCGGGCCTCCTGCGCTACGCGTCCCACCTTCTCCTTACCTGGACATTGACACCGTGGTGCAATCCGCTGCACTCTCCACAAATCTGTGACTCAGCCAGCAGGAGCCTCAGCCAGGTGTGATTTCACAAGTCTGGGTACAGCAGTCGCCGCCAAGTCCACTGGTGAACCTCCCGATGCAGCAGGGACCCCTTAGGCGTGAAGTTGCAGCGCTCCCGCCACACAAGTTTGGCGTAGTTCAGGGGCCTCACCCTCCACAGCGTCCGGCCAGCCCAACATCATCCGGCCTATGATGCAGAGAGGCGGCACCCACCGTTATTAATCCCCTCCGTGCACCCCGGTGTAGTGGTGGATCGTAGTATGCAATGCAGACCTCCCTACCTTGGTGCGCAGGAGTGCCTCTACCATTAACAGCTCCAAGGGGCGCAAGGCGGTCTTCTCACACTGGTCAGCAACGTGTCTCCATGCGACTTGCCAGACTTCACCACCAGGTACGGGCGATTGTCGCGCCTCAATGTCTACCGCCACGGCTCATCGACTCCACAGCTCCTCCGCATCCCACTCCAAGCTCCAGACGCAGGTCCAGCGAGGCATCCAGGCTCCAGACACAGGTCCAGCGACGCATCCAGGCTCCAGACGCAGGTCCAGCGAGGCATCCTGGCTCCAGACGCAGGTCCAGCGAGGCATCCAGGCTCCAGAAGCAGGTCCAGCGAGGCATCCAGGCTCCAGAAGCAGGTCCAGCGAGGTATCCAGGCTCCAGAAGCAGGTCCAGCGAGGCATCCAGGCTCCAGACGCAGGTCCAGCGAGGCATTCAGGCTCCAGACGCAGGTCCAGCGAGGCATTCAGGCTCCAGACGCAGGTCCAGCAAGGCATCTAGGCTCCAGACGCAGGTCCAGCGAGGGATCCAGGCTCTCATCCTGGTCATCCTGGATGTTGGGTACCTTGCAGGGGTTGTTGATGTGTGCTGAACTTGGCCCTGGCTGCTACATTCTGCATTTTTTTGGTTTGCATGCCTATTTTCTATTGGAGGTTGCAGATAGGCTATTTTTTGCATTAGAGGCAAAAAAAACTCTCGTTGGGCTGACTAACGTGAATTTTTTTTGCCGCTAATGGGCCTATCGGTAGTTTTTGCCCGTAACGCCGGAATTTCTATCGCCATCGCGCTAATGTTATCGGCAGTCTTCACCGCCGATCCCTGATACTATCGCCATGTAGCGACGGCTTCTAAATATGCCGCTAACATGGCGATAGTTTTCAGCCGTAAGCGGAGATGAAAAAACTGCTGCTAACTAGCGTTAGCGATAGTTATCGCTATTTCTTGTACATATGCCCCCTTATGCTCTGTTTTTCAGAAACACAATTGCACTCTTCATACCAAACAGTCACCTTTCTATCTAGGGTTAGATCAGCTCCAAGAACACTTCAAAGATAGATGTAATCTCTCGTTGATGTGTTTGAGGAAAGCCACCAATCATCTGAAATGTATTAACAGATACTCAAATGCTGCTTATTCCCATCAAAAAGTTAGCAAAAGCAACCAGCAAAATCCATCTAATCTGTGGAAGACGTCAATAAGTTTTTGCAAAGGATAACTGCACTCTTTTACATGAAAGGGGCTAATGGCCCTACTTCTTTCTCATAACATATAGCGGCCCTATACACCAACTGTACTTTGTAGTATATTAAATAGTACAATACTACTATTCACATAGTACAAAATGCCGTTCATGCACCTATGGGTAGACACCTTAGCCTCTTGTAGCTTTTCTATGCAGAGGTATTAACCACTTGTGCGGGTAATCTCTGCAAATATAAGTAAATGTTTCAATAGTATATGTGGGTATATCCTTGGGGAACAGCTTTAAAATGGGGAATAATTGCTACTAATTAGAAGATGATTAGGGAGGGTTAAGGTGTAAGAGTAAGATTCTTGCTGCTCAAACATTGCACTTCGAAAGTTACTACTGCCAAAAAGGACATAAAAAATAGTAGCAAATGTGCTTCAGCCCAATCTTTGGGTTCACCCTGCATCACAAATGACCTCTGACAGGTACTGAAACATACTCCTATAGAAAACAACAGAGGCAGAGACTTAAATTATCACTGACAGGAAATATTGTTAAATAAATAGAATTATTTTGATTTTAAAATTACAGATGTATTTTTTGCAGAGTTAGAATTAAATTGAATTGATTTTTTTATTTGTTTAATAATAATTAAATAAAACTTTTTAATCGTAATAGAAAATGAAAGTAATTGAAATGAATTCAACAAATATGTTTAAAAAAATGTATTTAATAATAAATAAATACTAAAATGGTAATCATGATGGTCTTTTAAACTTGTTTTAAAAATAATATTTTAAATAAATAATAGATTTTATGTATTTAAATATGTATTAAACATTTACCTTGATGAGTTAATGTGCTTTGAAGTTTCTAGGTTAATAATTATTATTTTAAGTTAATTTACATTATATTTTACATTACAGTATTTAAAAAAAAAAAATTATTATAGCTCATTATTTTTCTCTATACATTAACATAAAGAGTCCTCCACTCCGATGGTGGAGACCGCCACTTACATGTGAAAAATGATGACTAGTAAATTTATACTAGTAAATCCCGTTGTAGGAGGCTCCACTCGGGGAAGAGGTATATAAGTCTGCAACTAGGAATAACTTTACACTTGGAAATAGTGAATAGCATAAAATAGTAAAGTTACTCCTCTGTGTAGTAGTAAAGATATAGTTGAGTGTAACTACACGAGTAAATTTGCCTTTGTGAATAGCTACGTCCATTAGGCCACCTTCCTTTTCAAATGTTACCACTGAAAGAATTCTGTGGTGGCTTAAAATATGGACCACAAATGAAAGATGCA
Organism: Calotriton arnoldi; assembly: GCA_963921515.1. Lineage (NCBI taxonomy): Eukaryota > Metazoa > Chordata > Amphibia > Caudata > Salamandridae > Calotriton > Calotriton arnoldi. Next base: position 763,547 of record CAWUFW010005876.1, read on the forward strand.
GACTATATAATTATAAAGAGGAATAATTAGTTCGCATCTTTTGTTTATGTCCAGTGCTGTTATTCTTAAGAAAGTGCATTCTGAAACTCGTTTTAGTACGACCATTATTCTTAAAATGCAGAGAAACTATTAATCAATGTCTGAAAAAAGATAATCCTCAATTTACAGCTTGTATTTTTTAAGTTGATGGTTCATGTGGAGAGTCTACTGTGTTCTTTTAAAAATTAATTTTATTGATTGATCTAGCGTTATAGAATGAAGTCTTAAAATTGCATCATACTGTGTGATTAACATCATTTTTTAGTTTCTTTCGAGGTCTGCCATATTTCATACTTTGCAGTAGTTTTAAGTATTCATGCAGTAAATGAAATATAACAGAATAAACAGTCTCCATACTGTATATTTCTTTGGTTTGCACATACATGAGAAGTTTGAAAGTATCCCAAATCCCGGTTTCTTTTTCTGATCATTCCCCTATTGTGCTACACTATGTTACTTCAAAATATGAAATGTCACCCCAGAGCTGCTTTTTTCTTAAAACTATATTGCAAATTGCGGAATTCGTGACAATTGCTAAAGAATTGCTAAAAAATAAATGTGTCTGTTCTTTGAGGACAATTCATGGACAGCTAGTAGCTTAACAGTATGTAGAACATTTAAAACAATAGCCATGGGGCAGATAATAGTAACCACAGCTTCAAATTGAAGGAAGCAAGAAGAGAGCCTGCTCAGTCTTAAAACTGCATCAGTTATTCGGTGAGCCTGCATGTGATCAAACCTGTCATCCGGATGCTAAACCTACGTGGGAAAAGGCAAAACAGAATTTAAAAGCTTATTGTATAAACGAAAACATTGTCACTGCCTTGATTATAGACCTGGGACAATATCAAGAAGGGTGATTTGCTGGTAATTAAAATTGTTAGCCTGGCCAGAGAAAGAAAGATAATCTAAGAATGAAATAGATATCTATACTGACTCTCTAACAGGTGCAACTTCTACAGCTGGCGATTCAATAAAAAAAAATTTTCTTTATCAATATGTTGTGCCCTTGCACACATGTAGACAGAGGTAGCCATGTGGAGTTGGAAGACATCTTTTTTGGTTCCAGGAAATATGTACATAAGTCCATTCCAGCTGTTTCCAGCTCTTACATCAGCCCTGTTACCAGCCTCACTAGGAGCAACCTCCATGCTGCTCAGCCCATCCCCAACTGACACCACTCATCCACACAGGCACCCAGGCATTCCATTCATCACATTCACACCAACATTCCGTTACCATCTCACACTCTGACTGAGCAGCAGGAGACAGCTAGGCTGTGTAGTATTAAATAACACAGTGAGGATATAACACAATACTTCCCTCTTTTTCAATCTGATCTGCCCATATTTAGGCTAGGATATTTTAAAAATATTTCTTTATTGATCTAATGCGCTAGACTAGGAATAACGGAGTTTTTGATTAGACTCTCTATTCTGGACTCGAACAATTTGACATTTCTCTTTTCTCTCTCTTAATTTGCTTCAGCTGCTGAGGAAGCTGTGACAACACTAAATTTAAAAAATGAGGAGGTTTGCAGTATGTCTTTTTCAGAAAAATTTTCTGAGCCACTCAGTATCTGGTTCATTTATCTCTTGGCAGGGGGTGATGTTCTTTCTTCTTTTAAATTGAGAGTGCCTGTTTTTTAAAGCCTGCAAAACATAAAGACCATTCCCTTTCATATAGACCAATTACAATGTTGAAAAGCCATTACACTTTTGTTAAAAATTGTACCCGCTAAAATGGCAATATGGTTCACAAAGTTGTGTACCCACATCAAAATGGGGTTACCACCAATTGGAATTTTGCCATAAAAATGCATTTATTAACAGAAGCAAAAGACTTTTGTTCTACAAACACAATTTCATGTGTAATTCTTCTGATTCATGAAGACAAAGCTCATAAACACAAAGGGGCATATTCTCAAGGAGTTATCGCCGATTTATCGGCACTTTAGCGCCGCAAAAGTGGCGATAGACTTATCGCCCTATTCACAATCTGGTGCAAACTGCCGACATCGCCAGTTTTTCTGCGATAGCTGCCGCAAAACACATTGCCACGTATTAGAGCGACAATTAACGCTATGATATGCAGAGTAGGCGTCCCTGTGCAAAAACACACAAATACACCACTTCGCGATATTCTCAACGACCAGTCAGATCTGCGATGCGATCCAAAAACAGGCGATAAGGCACGTTAGCAGCAGGGACTTAACACCTGCCTCTGACTGGTGTTAAGCAGGACGACAGCCTGCAGTATGAAAGGGAGCCCAGCCCAGAGCCACATCTGAAGACCAACACATGCCATGGAGCTACTAATCATGCAGCTTGGAGACCCAAGAGGGCCACAACATCCACCGCCACCACTCCCAGGACCACCCCCACCCCCAGGACCACCCCCCCCGGACCACCACCGAGGCAGCGCAGAACAAGACAGCGGACCTTCCAAAAACGCATCAGCCTCACAGACGTAACGCCAGAGGATGTCATTGCCCACTACAGGCTCAAAAGGACAACCATCCTCCGCATCATGACCCACATTGCCCACAGGCTGACGAGACCAACACAGCGGACAACCAACATCCCTCCGCAGACAAAGCTGCTGGCTGTGCTGCACCTGTTGGCCTCTGGTACCTTCCAACCAACAACTGCCAGAGTCGGAGGAGTCTCACAGCCAGCCCTATCAAAGGCCATCACACCTGTCCTGGATGCCATCATCAGTTTCATACCCCAGCACCTTCACTTCCCCCACACTGCACAGGAACAGCTGGAGACCAAGAAAGGCTTCTACGCCATAGCTGGATTCCCGCACGTGTTGGGGGCAATCGACTGCACACATGTCCTACTTGTGCCCCCTGCCGACACTGCACACAATTACCGCAACAGGAAGCACACGCATTCCATCAATGTGCAGGCAATAGTGGACCACCGGGGACTCTTCACCAATGTCATCGCCAACTTCCCAGGCAGTGTGCATGATTCATACATCTTCCGACAGTCCATCATCAACCAGCGCTTCCAGGATGGCACCTATGGAAATGCACTGCTCGTTGGTAAGTACCAACGGAACACACCACACACCTCAACTCCACAATCACACAACGCACAACTGTGGGAATGGACAGGTAACAAAATCACATTCAAGATGCCAACCAACATGCACACCTGCCAGACACGACAACACAAGTAACCGTGGTAAGAGGGGCCAGAAATGTGGACAAACCATACACTAGGGCATAGCCCCTCTGCCACACATTTGCAGAATGTGGGGAGAGGTGAGAACCACGATTGTGAGTAGGAGGCAATGGACCCATGAATAACAATGTACACAATGCCAAGTGTGGCGGTGATGTGCTGGACAGTCTTGAGTATGCAGAGCACAGACATGTCCATGTGGACACATACTGCTGGAGTCTGTAGTGTCATGGACAGTGGACGCAACCATGTCGTCACAGGCAGTGGGGAACACCTTGGACAAGTAGCCATGTCGGCCCCCCTGTAAGTGTAAGCTTAGTGGGCAGGGCTGGCGCATGCCAGTCCAGCGTATGGGAGTGACTAAATAGGCCGGGGCTCAGGGAGTGGTTCACTTCCGGGATGGGCATCGAAGTAACTACTGCATGTGGCTCTGTGTCCGCCATATCCTGACGATAGGCCTACACACACGTGGCCGACCACCTACAATGGGCAAAGTCACACCGGCGACAAGGAGGCTATGTTCCACGCCACCCGGCGCACATCTCGTCATCGCCTGCAGTGGTGTGTCTGCCAGGGCGGCGTCCCTCACCCTGCCACGAGGCTGCCATCATGACCGGTGGTGCCTGTGCGCCTGCCGCACCCCAGCCCGCTGATCCTCATTCCCGACCTGCGCCCAGCGATGAATGCCCACCCCTGCGCACACCCAGGACTCACTGCTCACCTGCAGCCACCGGCGTCTCTCCAAGAGGGCCCACCACGTGCCGGTGAAATCTCCAAGGCCGGGCTCCGCGAGCTTGGCAGCCTCCTCAGCCGATCGCTGGATTCTGCGCAACAGGCCCCCAGCACACCCAGCGGCATCGCACCGCGGAGTTGCAAGTTGGGTACTGCTGCCTTCTGACCACACTGCAGTACAGCAAGTAACAGACACATCCTTTCCAGTCCGCCCCTACAGGCCTGCTGCATCATCGCAGGCTGCACACCCACTCAGCTCTTCCGGTGGGCCTACCTCAGTGCACCACAAGTCATCGTCCAGCCTCCAGCATCATAGCATGATGCACACCCGCTCTGCTCTTCCGGTGGGCCTACCTCAGTGCACCACAAGTCATCGTCCAGCCTCCAGCATTATAGCATGATGCACACCCGCTCTGCTCTTCCGGTGGGCCTACCTCAGTGCACCGCAAGTCATCGCCACGTGGCGGTTGGCCCGTGCCGGACGCAGGGCCTCAGGTGTCACTAACTCAGTGCACCACAAGTCACCGTCCAACCACCAGGCCTGCTGCATCATCACAGGCTTCACACCCGCTCAGCTCTTCTGGCGGGCCGAACTCAGTGCACCACAAGTCATTGTCCCGAGGGGCCCCACAAGTCCGCCTCCAGTAGCCAACAGCATGTCCTTGGTAATGCCACTGGAGCCCTTCACAGTCACGGGGCCACCCCCGTCCCAGGCAGGCCGCCGGTAAGCCAGGGTAGATCGTCTGGAGACATACTCTGAAGCACACGATGCATGTGTGGAATGCGGAGAAATGGCCCGGGGCCCTGGGCATGGTTCAGTTCTGGGCTATGGGCGTGGTTCAGTTCCGGCCTGGCCACAAAAGTGACTATGGCGTGTGTCTCCATAGTAGTATCTGCGCCACCCGGCCTGTAATCGACAATGTTGCAATGTAGCATGCATCAGGAGGGCGGCCTCGCCCGAATGGATTAATAAAGGAGCGCGAGACCGCTTGGGGTCTCGGCTCATACATGCCAACTGTTGTGTGTGTATCTACATTGCCGCAGCCTGAACCGAAGGCCTAGCCTCAATATCAGCGTGAGTTCAGCCAGGCCAGAACTCCACATCTGTGTCCGCCCTATCCTTACCATAGGCCTACACACACGTGGCCGCCCACCTTCAACGGCCAACATTACAGTCTTGCTGTCAGTGCTGCGGACATGCGCAGACAGGCATGAAAATGGTGTGCCGAAGGAGTGTAAGTGATGCAACCGCGCAGCACACACAAGTAAATAGGCTCAGTGGGAGGGAGGAGCAGCTGTGAGGCTACGTAATACACATTGTCCTACCACATTTGCCAGCAGCAATACATGGCCAACATGAATCCCAAGGTCGCACAAATCACACACCACGTAACTTGTATGTCTGCCAACACAGCATGCAGAACCACCAGTTAACACTATTCACACTTACCTCTCACAGGTGACCAAGGATATGCACTCTGCCCGTGGATGATGACACCCCACCGAGACCCGAACACCCCGGCCCAGAGGCAGTACAATGTGGCCCACAAACGCACCAGGGGCATTGTTTAACGCACATTTGGCGTGTTGAAATCCTGTTTCAGGTGCCTGGACATCACCGGTGGAAGACTCTTGTACAGCCCAGAAATAGTGTGCAAGATGATCACTGCATGTTGTGTATTGCACAACCTATGTGTACGCACCAATGCCCCATGGATCCAAGACCCAGAAGCACCGGACGATGATGAGGAAGATGATGCAGGTGGACCTCACCCCACTGCAGCCGCTTCAGGAATATCCCAAAGGAACACAATCATCAACAATTTCTTCACATGAGCACGTCACATTGTGACTGTCCACAGCAATCATGGCACAGTACAAGATGACCACATGACCAGCATGTGCAAATAAAATCTTAGCAACACACATTCCCTGTGTGCATGTCAGTCCTCTGCATTAGCACATTACTCTGATGGGTGTAAGTGCAACATTGAGTGCTAACATTCGCATATGTTGCAAGAAGAGATGGTGTGTATGTCACCTCTGTACCGAGAGGCTGTTTAGGGCGTCACGTATTCGATATGCCATATCAGGGTATCACATGTAGTACGTCATGCCACTCATCAGCGTCCCACGTGTACATAAACATGACATGAAGGCTGTCATTGGTGTTCAGGAAAAGACAACAGGGTGCCATTTGTGGTCAGAGATGTACCTGCCTGATGCAAATATACATCCTGTGTGTCGAGTCCCATAACATGAACAACATGGCCGTAAGGGGGATGTAGGCACAGTGGACACCTCAGCAACATTGGGAGTTGCACACCAGCCTAGAAGCCAGCAGGTCCACCTTGCGTGGAACACACCAAGGTGTCTGAAGTAAAGGACTGCAGACACAACGCTGGGCTTCTTTCCAAGTAAGTAGGGTTTATTAGTCAGGAACGAACAAAGCAAGCACCTCACCAGATGACCAGACTCCAACTGACCAGTCTGGAATCTCGCTTGGTATCGAGGTCACATTAGAACCTTACAAGTGTTCTGAAAGGGAACTGGGATAAGACACAAAGGAAGGGCTAGGTAACATTCCCTAGTTGAAGGAAGAATACATTTACAACACATCTCCTTCCCTTAGAATAATGAAGAACATAGGTTGGAGAATATTAACATGGAGCACTAACATATATAATCATTCAAGTACAATGGAAGTCTACGAGATCTTGAACCTCTAATGTCACTGGATAAAGAAACATTATGTGAAACATTTTGAGTAGAAGGAAAGTTACTGTGATCCAACTGTTCGCGAACATCAGTATGATTGGAAGCATCACCACCACCTTCCCCCCTATGACAACTCACAACTGGAGATGTAGTAACTTCCTCTGGGATGGATAGCATGTAGCCACTGTTTGACGGAGAAGGGTGGGCCAATTGAATAGTATCATTTGAGGCTGTAGATTTGTGATACAATGCTACTCTGCGCAAATTCCACTTTTCACCATTGTCCAAAACTACATAATGGGGAAAAACTTGTTTAACTAAAAAGGGACCTCTAAACTTAGAAAGACCCTTGGTCACTCTCCCTGGTTTGACCTTGACGAGCTCACCAGAGGAAATTGAGTAAGAGGTACAGGTATCCGGTTCCGGCTGAACACCCTTGACCAAACAACTTTTCAACCATGAGGGTGCAAGTTTGGTACCGGGACGTCTACCCCGCATAAGCTCAAAGGGAGACTTACTATCTTGTTTATGAGCAGTGGTTCGATAAGCCCACACCATCTCTTGAACAACTTCATTGGAAAAAACACCAGAAGCACATGTCATTTGTACAATGCCTTTAACAACCCTGTTAGCTCTCTCACACACACCATTCTCTTGGGGATTGTAGAGAGACGTGCGATGATGAGCCACACCACAACTAGACAAAAACATACGCATTTTATTGGATGTTAGTTGTGTGCCATTGTCAGTTATGAGTATTGTGGGAAAACCTTCCTCGTGAAATAAGTCTTTGAGAAATAATATGGTACAATCAGTGGTGATATCTTTGACAAATTTAACTGTAAGCCACTTTGAAAATATATCAACCACAACTATAGCAAAACGATGAGTACCTGGCAATTCGTCCATTGGCCCTATGAAATCGAGGCACACACTATGCCATGGTTGGTTCGGAGTAGCAATGTGACCCATAGCTGGACTAGAAACAATTTTAAGTCTTTTTCTCCTTCTCTACAAGCTTGACAACTTTCAACCCAGGATGCAGCTTGTGCGTCCATGGCCGGCCACCAAAAATCTGCTTTAAGTCTGCGCTGAGTGAGTGTCTGCCCTAGGTGTCCTTCATGAGCAATTTTTAGCAATGTCGGCCTTAAACTGAATGGTGGAATGAATCTATCACCTCTCATAAGAATACTGTGACCAAACACAGAAAGCTCATCAATAACCTTAAGAAAAGGGCGGACAGGGGGTAAAACACAGCTCTCGCCCCTGGTACCCAATCTAACAAGATCCATGACCTTGATGAGGACATAGTCTTTCTCCATTGCAGAACACCATTCATCCTTGGTGAAGGTACCATCACGCAGAGCTACAACATCTTGGACAAAGGCTACCGCACCTTCTTCATGAGTATCAGAAAAATCATCTTTTACATCACTACTCTTGACTGATAACCTAGAGAGACAATCAGCTTGTACATTGCGCCAACCTTGTATGTACGAAATGTCATATTGATATTCCTGAAGTCTAGAAGCTAGTCTCGCTAGTCTAGGAGAACCTTTGCCAGCGCCACCTGGAGACAGAACCGTAACGAAAGGTTTGTGATCTGTCTTGATTTGGAACTTGGTACCCCACAAGTAGGTTCTAAAATAGTGTACTCCCCACGCAGCAGCTAGTGCCTCTTTTTCAATAACCGAATAATTTTGTTCGGAGAGTGAAAGGGGGCGAGAGGCAAATGCAATGGTTTTCTCTCCTTCAGAATGTTTCTGTAAAAGTACCGCACCCAAACCAGTACCACTGGCATCTACCATCAATACAGATGTGCGCCTGATGTCAAAGGGAGCCAGAACTTTAGCCTCACACAATTCTTTTTAATTGCATTGAAACAATTAGTATGAGTTTCATCCCATGCAAATTTCACTCCTTTTTAAGTAACAATCTCAAGGTAAATGTTTTGTCTGAGAAGTTCCTCACAAATTTTGAGTAGAACTCTACAAGACCCATGAATGAACGGAGCTGGTCCTTGTCAGAAGGACATGGGGCTGATTGTATGGCTTCTAAAAGGTTTTTCTTTGGCTTGACACCTTTGGCTGAGATCTCGTAACCCAAATATTCTATGTGTTGAACCAGGAACGCACATTTCTCTTTACGTAGTGTCAAACCTGCATTATATATTCTATGCAACACAGAATTGAGTACTTGGTTGTGCTCCGAGATGGTATCACCAAAGACCAGTATATCATCTTGGAAAAACACCGCTTTCTTAATACCTTTGAAGATCTCTGTTACCATACGCTGAAAAACACTAGCAGCAGAGATAAGACCAAAGGGAAGCCTGGTGAATTGAAAAGTACCCTCTGTAGTTATGAACGCTGTCAAATGTTTTGAATCATCATGAAGACGGATCTGATGATACGCGCTCTTCAAATCTAATTTAGAGAAGTACTTTGCACCCTGCAAAGTGAATACCAACTCACCAATATTTGGGAGGGGAAATGTGTCCGCTACAACATTTTTGTTCAGGGATCTTAGATCCACACAGAATCTAATTTTGTAATCCGCCTTTTGCGGGATTACCACCGGAGAAACCCATGTGGAAGCCTCCACAGGCTCAATAATGCCTCCCTGTAACATTTCATTGATTACCATTTTAACCTCCTCTCTGACTGCAAGAGGAACTCTCCTCACCTTGTGTTGAATTGGGATAACATCATTCTTCAACTGGATTTTATGGACATACCCCTTCAATTCACCCAATTAGTCTCTAAAAACCCTGCTTGTATCATGTAAAATCTCATCGAGAGAATGATCATCAACAACCATAACCTGGTTGGGTGCTCTGGGATTGACTATAATGTGCAAGTCGTATTGGTGGATCCACCCCAGGATAGGTGGGCCATCAACAGAAACATACACTTTGCCGTTAGTGGACCTATGCATAAAAGAGATGTCAGCTTCAAAGTAACCTAATAATTCTATATTTTCTCCCTGATATCCAGTAGGGGAAATGTCACTATCTTTAAGTTGCATAACACCCCACTCCTCCTTGAACATGAACTCCGGGATTATAGTATATCTTGAACCAGTATCCACCATCAGAGTTACAACATGACCATCAACAGTAAATTCAGCTTTCGGTCTCTTCTCTCTCTTTTCATTACAGGTAAAGACATCCGGATCATCAATGACCAGGATTTTATCCCTATCTCTTTTAATTTCAATAGCACAATCTTCAATAACAGCTACTTTAGGCCTACCTTTGTTTCTACACATCTTTGAAAAATGACCCAACTTGCCACACTTTAGACATTCTTTGTTATTTGCAAAACAAAATTTTGCATCAGAGGTATGTGTATTACTACCACATCTTGAACAAAACTTAATAGGGAATTTGCTAGGGTTACTCCTCTTTTGAAAGCTTTTCCCTTTAGACTTTACCATAGCCACTAATTCATCATCACCAGGTTCACACTCATACAAGAGTTTCTCAGACACTTCAGAGATTTGCTGCTGCGAGCTACATTTTTGTATTTCTCTCATACATCTTTCTGATTCTTCGACCACTTTAGCCAAGTCTATGGCTAAATTCAAGGAGGGGTTTTTGGCCGCCCACAGCCTCTCTTGTATCTTTCTATTATTACACTGAACGATGAGCTGATCGCGAATCAGCTCATCTGCCATTGCACCAAAATTACATTTCACTGAAAGTTCACGTAAGCGTGCAACAAAATCATCAATGGATTCCTCGTTGCGTTGTTTGTGTGTGTAGAACTTAAATCTGTTCATGACCAAATTTTCTTCTTTGGAAAACCTTACTTCAAGTCTCGCTACAGCTTCTTTGTACTCATCAGGTGAAGACAGGCCACTGGATTGTAAAGCGTGGGGAAGGTACTTGAATACTCGTTGACCTTCCTTGCCCAAGGCACTTAATAGTAGTGCTTTTTCCGCTTGGCAGAAAACTCTTGCCCATCAAGAGCATCTAGATAATTGTCAAACATGACAATCCAATCTTCCCATGAAGTAGAAGGTGTGCCTGGTTCGCTGAGGAATTGTGGAGGTAGAGTTACTGCCACCTGTTGTGCCATGACTATTCAATTTTAATAATAAAGAAAAACAAAATTAAAAACAATAGCAACAACAATTGTGCGTGACTTAATGTTAGGCACAAGAGATGTATCCACCTAGAACCCAGCTGCAACCTGAGGAGAACCGGACTCAAATTGAAGGATATGTCATAGAAGCTTGTAAATATAATTTTGTCAGTAATAGGTGAGCGTGTCACCGTGAGGCCAACACACTCGAACTTTCCACTTTGCGCTTCCAAACTAAGCATAAAACATATGGTGAATGAAATCGCCGATCTCTGTAACCATAGTTACCAGCTGACACAACGCTGGTGTTGCATTGCACAGAGATAAAGTTTTTTTTTAAATGGCGTCACGTTGCGCGATGACATCACCGCGTTACGCATCAGTGTGAAGAATCTGCGTGGCAGCGATCGCACTGTTACTACAGGGAACGCTGAGACAGAAGCGTTGCAACCTAGCAACGTAGGACCTGACGAGGAGTGGCGCATGCAGGGTAGAAAGCGCGAGATGACTCACCGTTGGGCGGGTGACGTCAGGATTGCATCCGTGGTGTCCCAATTTCATTAAACAACTTGTCTCCGTGGCGAGTCAATAAGGATGACTCGTTTACAGGATCAATGGCGATGCGGTGCACGGTGGGTTCTTTTCTTGGGGGTGTTGCTTGTCCGGACGGAAACGATGGATGAAGATGGAAGAAGGCGCGCTCAGCTGTCGGGTCAGCACTGGAACTCGTCGCCAAAATGAAGTAAAGGACTGCAGAGACAACGCTGGGCTTCTTTCCAAGTAAGTAGGGTTTATTAGTCAGGAACGAACAAAGCAAGCACCTCACCAGCTGACCAGACTCCAACTGACCAGTCTGAAATCTCGCTTGGTATCGAGGGCACATTAGAACCTTACAAGTGTTCTGAAAGGGAACTGGGATAAGACACAAAGTAAGGGCTAGGTAACATTCCCTAGTTGAAGGAAGAATACATTTACAACAGTGTCCCCTGGTCAAATGTGCCATGTACAGGTCACATGTGTACACAGACGTCATCCATCAAGAGTAGTGATCAGTGCCAGCTAATAGGTGCAAGGTGAGTTGTCAACCGCCTCCTCACAGCTACCTGCACCCATCACTGTCAGACTGCAGCAAAACAACACTGCTACATCAGAGCATGCAATACTGACCGTGAGGGCACGTACATGGCTGGTAAGGGTTCAACCATGCCGGAAGGCGAAGCTGTGACATCCCACCCACCCAATCCCCATCACATTTCCAGAATGCAAGCAGATGACAAACAAACATTGTGGATGACAGCCCCTCTGTCTGAACTAGAAGGCGGTAGCACATCTGCACCTCCGACCTTGGGAATTCATGCGCCCGGCACCCCATGAGCGATACCATAGCAGCTGCTGATGGCTCCCACACTATGCACAGCGCTAACCAGAGACCAATGTATACACACCCCACACACAGGAGTCCTTGCTCATAGTTCACTTGCATGGTATTGATCCAGCGCTTACAATAAAAATAATTTCTCCTACTATGCTTTTGGTCATCCAGGTGCAATTATTTCTCTAACACACACACTATATCCATATGACGGTGGGGCCCATAACACCGCATATACATTCACTTACTCATTTATTTCCCTGGATTTTCCTCCGACATGAAACCTAGGAGAAAAACGATTCGCTGGAAGGAGACGGGATACCTCTTTTATAATGACACAACAATTCTCATTTGCTTTTAAGGTATTCCGCTCATTGGTCGATGGACCAACTAGTAGGAATCAGTTGATGGTGATTAAGACCAGCTCAATCACAATGAACTCTTTTACCAATTCATTATTAATCATTATGCTAAAGAAAAATCACGGAGTCCTTTGTTTAAAGAATAATAAAGTTTATATAAAGTTTTGAATGCAGGAAATTCGAGATTAATTTATTATTCAGATCATTGCGTTTATCATCAATATAAGAATAGTTGTAATTGCATGACACTTTTATTAGACCGAAAATGAGGTTATCATACTAAGAACTCTATAGATCAACCTATCTATCTCTCGGGGAAATCCTAATAATTCTAATATAAATCTTATTAAATGCTAGTTCTCCTAAAGCAGCATCTTATACTCAACTGGAAAAGGAAAATCACAGCAGCAGCATCAGCTCGTCAGCATCAGCAACCGCAAACTCTCCCATCTACAGCATCTAACTTCTTCAGCATCTCCCGCAGCATCCCGCAGCATTCTAACCCCTCCCACCAAGAGTAGGTCTTCTTATACCCTAATTCTAGCTTACAGCATAAAATGTTTCTTCTTACATGGCGCGATTCATTCTCATTGGTCGAAAACTCAGGTCCCTATACATTTTAATCAAACTTCCTGGTCTTAACCAGTTCCGTGAGGAATGTCCATGCAAGCATCGTTTCCCACAGTTCATGCACTTGCTCATCCGTTTCGATCAGTCCAAATTGTTTCTTTTTCTGCAACAATTTATATAATAGAGTTCTTTCTATTGATTCAACCAGGCTTCTCACGCTTTTTGCTGATCATCTTGGCACACATCTGCTCAGAAGGGTCACAGCAGCCTTGACCATACTTTCATCTTAGCCTCTCGGCATCAGCACGTGATCATCCCTTTGCAACAGCCTCTCTCCTCTATCACATGGTCGCATCCGCTCATGCGCACTCTAGTATCTCGCGGCCATTTTATATTGCTGCTCGGCAGGCCTAAGCGCACTATTTCTAAAGAAAACAAAATGTTATTAAAACAATGAAATATAAACCCTTTCGTTTCCCTCCGTCTTTCTACGTACCCCAATTAGGTATTACCTAGCAGAAGCAACATATAAAGCTGTCTCTTACTTACCATCGCTTTATTTTGCAACCACACTTTTTATTCAAAGCACAAATCATGCATTTTATTATTATTTTAGTACGCAAAATATTATGTTATGTTAGAAACGTAAACAATTATTAGTTCATTATTTTGCACATTAAACTGCGTGTTATCCTTAACCCTTTACATACATTGTTGGTTATTTACTTAAACGAACATGTTTATTAATATTATACGAAAATATTAGGAGGTTAAAATTTTTATATTTACCCTGCTCCATCAACTCCCCCCTTTGGTGATTTTTAACATCACCACAAAAACCCAAGTTATACAATTTTCTCAGACATCAAATATCTTTTATCCATTTGCTTTTGTTAGTTTTATACTTCTGTATCGCTTTCAACTTGTCTCTTTGTTTTCTTGTACATGTTCTCTTTTATTTCTTCTAACTCTATTTCACCTATTTCTCTCTCTCTCTCTCTCCTTGTTTATCATGTTTTCTTTTTCTATCTTATTCTGCTTTCTTCTTCTCTTTATACATGTTACTGCAAGCTTCAATACTAATATTATTATTATTATCATGGTTGCTATTATTATAACTTTCCCTATTATTAATCCACTCATTCTTGTTAACCAATTCGTTACAGAAGAAAACCCTTTACCAAGTTTTCCCCAAACACTTTCAACCACCAGTGGAACTAGTTCTTTGTGCACATTTGTAACATTTGTTATATACTTCTGTATATTTTCGCTTTTATCAGGAATGTAAGTGCAACAATGTTGGACTTTCAACATTCCACAGACTCCGCCCTCTTTTGCCAAAAGAATGTCAAGGGCAAAGCGATTTTGCATCACCATAGCTCTCATGGCAACCATCTCGGTATTTACCATTAAGAACCCTCCAGCAGTATTTGTAGATAAACGATCTACTACTGTGGATAATTTCCGAATTCTAAATGCATTCAAAGATATTCCCACTGCTGGTATCAATTAGGGGTGGGCGGAATTTGCGGAGTTGCTCTACGCAAAATTCCGCGAAACGGCAAGAAATCTCCGTGAGCACGCGGAATTTCGCGTGCTCGTGGAGATTTCTTGTTGCGCCCGTTATGCAGGGTCTCACTATCAACAAGACACACAGACGCATGCTCACATGGACACACACATCCATGGGATAACAAATACACAATGTTGAGGATGTTGCTTGTGAAAGGAAATGAACAAACATGTGAAGGTAATTAACTGACATTACGCGTGTGACCGAGAAGTGTCTGGGGCATTTTGGTACACTACTGGCTTACACAATACTAGTCAACCAAGTTAACATCTCTGTGTGTTTTGTTCCTTCGTGCTCGGTTATAATAGCATGTTTCTCAAGAAAATGATCATTTACATGCATGCATTAAACTTTCACATTTCGAAAACTCTAAAATACAGACATTAAAAAGGGCAGATTTGCACGCTAGCTACACATTCTTCTTTATTGGATGTTTACCGTGTTCACGAAATTTCTGGAAAGTACTGTGAAAGTGCAAACTAAATATAATGTTTAACACAAAGGCCACCTTGTTCCTGAGAGACGGGGTAGTCTGAATACAGATAACCGCGGGAGCTACAGGCACATTTTAAGAGTAAAGGAACAGACAAAAGTTGTGCACTCGATAACGTTTGCCAAGCTTACCTTTCATTGACCTTCTGAGTCCAGCGCGCCATGCCCACTGCCGAATCGTTGTGTTGTTTACGATGCGATACTCGTCATATATCACAATGCAGGCCTCGAGGACACAAAGGAGATGTCACGCCACTGTTAGATCCACCGAAGGGCAACAAGAGCTCTGAGGAGCCTCACTCACCCCCTGGAATCTTTAAATACTGCTCTCCCCACATCAGTGCCTAAATTAGCGTTGTTTTCGAGTCATGTAACTGTCACCAGCTTCTTCACAATCCACCTCCCCCTTTTAGCCGTCTGGCATTCCTTCCTGTGTGACATCATGCAGACACGCTTCAGAGGCCACTACTCGGTTCAATAAGGGCGCCAAAGTGAGTGCAGCTCGGAAACGGTTCTGTGAGGCTATTTAGAAACAAATATTACTGAACACGGATGATCCTATCGAGCACACTGAAACATGTGCATGCTAAATGTAAAAGGTAAGCATTTCTATCTCTTCCTCACTACAGTAGCTGTCACTTTCAGAGGAACATGTTCATTAGTACAGCGGCCATCAACAGTCGCGCTCTGGTTTCAATGGACACTTCCAGAATAGCCAGAAGAGTTCCTGCCGCCGGCACCGCTCAGACCATGCGCGAGCGGGGTCCGCTTCCTCTGTGATCGTGCCCTCGGTGCACCACCCTAACCATCGACTGTTCCCTGGCTGGGAGCCTCCTATCTTCGCCGCAGTCCCAGAATCTGGCTGCGTCGCCCGCCGGATTCCTCTGTAAGTGCTTCCTGGTGTCCCCGAATTCCGTTCCGCCGCGGATCGCGGAAGTTTCGACATTTCCGCGTTCCGCACGGAACGCGGAAATGCCGACATTTCGCATGTTCCGCGAGCGGAACGGAATATGCCGCCCACCCCTAGTATCAATGCACCAAAGATATCACCTACTATTTCTGAAAAACTTTCCCTTTTTCTACGTGTAAATGTATTTATCATTTTGTGTGTTCCTTTTTCTTTTCTATCCACATGAAAAATCTTTGGAAAGACCAGGCCTAAATAACATGATCCTTACCAATGGTCCGGCAACCTATAATAAGCCCTATTCCCACAAACGTAATAAATCCCTGGAAATATTGGATCTTTTCCCCCTTTGAATCCCCATCCACCTATAATTTGGTAATTTTCATGGCAATTACTGGAACCCACAAAATAATTGTCATATCTTGTCTTATTTCTTCTAATGCACAACCTTCCCTGTTGGGGCCAATCCAGATTCATAGCTGCATTTGTCTTTTTCTTGTCATGATGGTCTTCCTCAAACGCCCAAAGAGGTGTTTTTGGCTCTTCTATCATTTTTCTTTCAAATTTCACTCTTCTCTCCTCAACCATTTCTAGAAATACCTTTTCTTCCTTCTTTAACTCACAGGTAAGGTTGTACCTAAATATATTATCTGATGTTAAAATCTTATCTTCTAAGAAATATTCACCAAACGTCTTTCCCTCTTTTATTTTGTTAAGCTCAGGAACTACAGAAACCTTTGCAAAAATTCTATCTACATCAGTGTAATAATATTCTAATCTTCCTGTTTTATAAAATAAACTTGCTAATACACTACATGTTATTCCATACGTCAAAGGGAGGTGATGATAAGTCACACCCTCTGCTACAGATGCAGGCAACTGCATACAAACTTAGCAATCCCTTACATCCATTGTTTCTACGTACTCATACAATAATTTAGTAAACACATTCTTTGAAAAATCTGTTATTGATTTGTCCTTATGTAATTCTGCACTACTCCTTAAAATAACTGGCTCTTGAGTGTTAGCTTCTTTTTCTTTCTCAGTGTTATTAGACTTTTCCACTACCGCTAAACTAATTGGAATAGTTATTGCTAAAACTACCCATACTGTTATTAATAAACCTGTACAAAAACAGCACATTTTGCACCATCTACTTAAAAACTCACATCTACATTTTCTATCTCTAATATTCTCCATTTTGT
This sequence comes from Calotriton arnoldi, assembly GCA_963921515.1. Taxonomy (NCBI): domain Eukaryota; kingdom Metazoa; phylum Chordata; class Amphibia; order Caudata; family Salamandridae; genus Calotriton; species Calotriton arnoldi. Next base: position 780,799 of record CAWUFW010005876.1, read on the forward strand.
ACTTGTTTTCTAGAAAATTGTGTCACTACACCTCAGAAATGACTTGCTTGCCACTCTGTACTTTCAATATTTTGTCTTTGCTTTGTTCTTTCTTTTAATTCTTTCTCAGAATTCTTTCTTTGTCACATCCGGTAATTTTGTCAGTTCAGTGTTTTGTCAAATCCGGTAAACAATCTACAGAAACCTCTTCAGGTTTGTTGCACTTCACTTTCTCCCATCAGGTTTCTTTGTTCTGGGTTTTCGTGAGTGTTCAATTCTTCTTTGTGACTAGTCAGAGCACAATACAACCATTCAGGCGATCTGTACTTCTGATTCACTTTCTTTATTCTTTTTGTTTTCTGCAAGTGTTTACCACCTTGTTTTCCTTGCTCCTTTTGACTTGTTATTTCATTCACTTGTTCAGCACTTTTTTCATCCAATTTTACGATTCTGTATCTTAATTTTCTTACTTCGATCGGGCCAATTGTCTCCTTTTCTTGGCCTTTTTGCTTCACTTCCTTTTTCCTCTCTTTGTGTTTTCCAATTTCTTTTTCTTGTCTCTAGTTTTTCATTTCTTTCTTCTCCACTTTCTTCTGATTCTGTTTCAATCTTTTCGTTATTTCCTCTTATTTTGAAACTAATTATTTCGCTTTCAGCTACTTGTGGTTCTTTTCTTATCTTCCTTCGTTCTCCTATTTCTGTCCCTCCTCGAGGTTCTTCCGGTTTTGTGTCAGTTTCTCTATCTGCTTCTAAATTTCCCTGTTCTTGTGTTTGACTATCTGTCCCTACTGCTCCTCGGGGTTTTTCCGATTTTTCTAACTTTTGGTCTGAAACTCTCCCTTCATCTATTAATATTATCTTCGAAGGAATTTTACCACTACTTGTACTTGGTTGTTCACTGTCACTGTTTTCTGGCTCAGTTTCTTCTCTTATGCTTTCAAAATTCCACTTTGTTTTTGCTATTTCTTCTCCTTCTGAATGTTCTGTATCAGATTCTGAACTAGTATCAGATATTTCAAGATGTCGACTTACAGGTCGATCTTCAAATTCCGGAACTTGAGCTATTTCCTCTATTTCCTCTTCTTCTTCTATCGTTTCACTTGTAGTTGGGTCTTCCAGATGTCGACTTACAGGTCGATCTTCAAGTTCTGGCACCCTGTTTGTCTCCTCTTCTCTTTCTGATGCTGAACTGTTGTCTGATATTTCCAGATGCCGACTCACAGGTCGATCTTTAGGTTCTGGAACTCTGATGGTGTGGCTGGCATGTACCCAGTGTTTCACTCCTGCACACTTAACTGCGGTGGTTGTCACTAGGATCACTTGTCGTGGTTCGTCCCAGCGAGGAACCAAACAGTTTCTTCTCCGGTGGACTTTTATTCGAACCCAATCTCCTGGATTCAAGTCGTGTGCTGGTTTTCTTTCAAGAGTGGTCCAACCTGATGAAACACAGAACGCACCACATCAGCCAATCCTTTGCAATAATCCAGTACTAGATCATCAGTTATAGTCAGTAGCTTGTTGACAGGTACTTGTGCTTGTCTCATTGCTCTTCCCATGATTATCTCATGTGGACTGAGTCCAGTCTTCCTTTCCGGAATACTTCTGATTGTCATCAGAACCAATGGCAAAGCATCTGGCCATTTCAGTCCTGTAGCTTGACACACTTTTCCTAACCTGTTTTTGATTGTTCCATTCACTTGCTCTACTATTCCAGAAGCCTCTGGTCTATATGCACAATGCAGTTTCTGTTTAATACTAAGGGCTTCACAAATCAGTTTAACTAATTCGTTTTGGAAATGTGTTTCTCTATCTGTTTCAATCGTGACTGGAAAACCATACCTCGGAATGAATTCTCGCAACAAAAGTTTTGCTACTGTGATACTGTCATTCCTTCTTGTTGGATATGCCTCCACCCAACGGGAAAACAAACAGACGACCACTAAAACATACCTCAATCTGCTGCAAGGTGGCATTTCTATGAAATCCATCTGCATTCTGGTGAAAGGACCCCCTTCTCGTCCTATTCTTCCTAGACTCACTACTGTCTTCCTTCCTGGATTTAACTGTTGACAAGTAAGACATCTTTGACAAAGACTCTCAGCTATGGCTCTGAATTTTGGATTGTACCATGTTTGTCTAAAAAGTCTGATCATTGAATCTCTCCCAATATGGGCTTGCCCATGGTACATCCGTGCCATGTCAGAAATCATGCTATCAGACATAACTGGTCTCTCATCCCTGTAAACCCATTCCTCAGTTTCTTCATGTTTCCTACATCCTGCTTTTAGCCAAGTATATTTCTCTTCATCTTCTGCAGCTTCTTGTAACTGTCTCACCTCATCCCATGTTTCAATTGAGTTAGTAAAAAGCAATGGACAAGAAATATGCTCTCTCTCGCGGCATTTATTCAAAGAAACCACATTCTTTGCACAGTACTGTGCCATTTCGTCAGCATATTTGTTGCCAACAGTAATGTAGTCTTCCCCATTTTTATGTGCATTGCACTTCACTACAGCGATCTGTTTAGGCAGCTGTATCGCCTCAAGCAACTTTTTCACAAAATCTCCATTTCTTATGGGTGTCCCTGCAGACGTCAAGAAACCCCTTTGTGACCAAATCTGACCAAAATCATGCACGACTCCAAAGCCGTACTGGCTGTCAGTCATAATTGTAACCCGTACATTTCTTCCCAACTTACATGCTTAAATCAGAGCTACTAATTCTGCAACTTGGGCAGACCGTACACCTTTCAGACAAGATGCTTCCAATACAGTTGCTACTGTGCAAACTGCATATGCTGCACTTAGAACTCCATCACTCGTTCTTAAACATGAGCCAGCCACAAACAGAATATAATCTGATTCTTTCAAAGGCTCATCTCGTATATCAGCTCTTGGTTTAGTACAGTATTCGAGCACATTCAGACAATCGTGATCTACTTCATCCATTTCAATCACATTCTCTTCATCTGGCAATGATGTTGAAGGATTCACATTCATACATCTGTCAATGGTCACATTATCTGCACTCAAAATTACCTTTTCATACCTAGTCAGCCGACTATGTGTCATCTATTGTGTTTTCGTTCTTGTTAAAAGAATTTCCACAGAATGGGGAACATACACTCTCAATGGATACCCCATCACTATGCCTTCACTCTGTTCCAGACTCACACAAGTAGCAGCAACTGCTTTCAAACATCCAGGCAACGCTTTTGCTACAGGGTCTAAAACAGCTGAAAAATATGCAATTGGTCTTTTCATAGTTCCATGTCTCTGCACCAAAACTGAAAATGCACATCCATCTCTTTCACTGCAAAACAGCTCAAAATCTTTCTCATAGTCAGGCATTCCCAATGCTGGAGCCTCACACAATTTCTTTTTCAGCTCTCTGAATGCTTTCATTTCTTCATCATTCATTTCAAAAGGATCTTTAACATCCTTCTTTGTCAGTTTCTGCAATGGTTTAGCAATTAGTGAAAAACCGCTTATCCATTGTCGACAATATCCAACCATTCCCAAAAACATTCTCACCTCTCTTTGTGTCATTGGAGCTCTCATTCCTTGAATCATTTTTATTCTCTCTGTCGTTACCTTTCGTACTCCTTTCTCAATTTTATGCCCTAAATACTGGACTTCTTGTTTACAAAACTGCAATTTTGAAGGGGACACTTTATGTCCTCTTTTTGCTAAATGATTCAGCAAAGCAATCGTGTCATTGACACATGCTTCCTTTGTTTTTGATGCCACCAGTAGGTCATCAATATACTGAACCATTACTGACTTTTCTGGCATTCTTAAGTCTTCCAATGATTTCTTTAGGATCTGATTAAAGATTGAGGGACTTTCTGTATACCCTTGAGGAATTCGGCACCATGCCAAAATACGCTCTCCAAACCTAAACGCAAATATTGGCTGGCTATCTGGATGCAATGGAATAGAGAAAAATGCATGACATAAATCAATCACAGTGTACCACTCTGCTTCGCGTGGAATCTGGTATAGAATCACGGCAGGGTTCGGTACTATTGGGCAACAAGGCACAACAATTTTGTTTACCTTTCTTAAATCCTGTACGATTCTATATGTTCCATTTGGCTTTTTCAGTCCCATTATTGGCGAATTACATGGACTGCTCATGATTTCTTTTAGAATCCCTTGTTCAATTATTTTATTTATTACTGGCGTTATTCCTTCAATTATTTCTGGAGTCAATTTATACTGGGGCGTATTTGGGTAACTCGTTCCTTCTTTTACTGAAATTTTTACGGGATCTACTCCTTTCATTAATCCTACATCTTCTCCTGTCAAGTCCCACACTTCTTCTTTCACTGTCCCTTTCAACTCATTTGGGATTTTCTCTGCATCAAATACAGGAAACAAACGATTTACTTCTGGTTCTAAATTTACCATTGTCATTTTGTACAGCACATCCTCATCTGGAGTCTGAAATGCAATTCCGTCTGGAGTACAATAAATTGTGCAATTCATCTTACACAACAAATCGCGTCCTAAAAGGTTAACAGGACTACAATCACACACCACAAATCGGTGCATTTCACTAAATGGACCAATTCTTACCTTTACTAATCTAGTAAGAGGCGTTTCAATTTGCTGATTGGAAACTCCAACCACTTGTATATGTTCACCTGAGAGAGGAAGATTTGGAATTTCCACTGACCTAACAGTAGAACGGGTAGCTCCAGTGTCAACAAGGAATGTTATATTTGCACCATTCACTTCTCCATCCACAAATGGACCTGACTGATCTACCTCTAGAGTTGCGCCAAGCACGCACTCTTCCCTCTCTTTCAGACACCGTCATGAGCTTTCATACGACTCATCTTCACTCTGTCGTAACCAATATTGTGAAATTTCAGCTGCACGTGACAACTGTTTTACCTGTTCTCCTCCGTAGAATCCTGTTTCTGCACTGTATTTCTGTTGATTAGCACTCTTGGGAAGTGGTGGTTGTGGCACCTGACCTTGTTGAGTAACTACCTCACTCTGCACCTGTGAATTTAATGATTGATTTTCTACATTAGGTTTTGGAGGAAATTTACACTCGTTTCTCCAATGCCCTAGCTTTCCGCAGTTGTGGCATTCCCACTTTTTCTTCGCCTCATCTATGCTCATTTGTCCTTTTCCTTTACCTATATTAGGTCGGGATTTAAACTGTCCTGTTTCACAGCTAGTATTATTCAATTGAGCTTCTTGCTTCTCTGCAACTTTCACCTGTGCCCACATGGCTTTTTCTTTCAATTTACGCTGTTTACTCTCAATTTCATCACTGCAATACTTAGCATATCTCAAAACCTCATCCACTGTGCTATTCTGCCACCCTATCAAATGCTGCTTAATCCTTTCACTTATCTCCGGTGTTAATCCATACACAAACCTATATACAAAGTGACTCATGTCCTTCTCACTTAGCGTCTCATAACCACTATACTGTTTGAAAACCAACAACAATCTCTCATAGTACGCATGCACTGATTCTTTGCTTTCCTGTGTTGTTCTGTCTATTTTCACCCAATCTGTTTCTTTTGGTGGAATTTTATTCTTCAAAAAGGTAACTACCTGATCATACTTCCTCATCACTTCTGGACCTGGCGCTCCTGTTTTGGCATCCCTTGGATATTCTACAGTTGGCCAATCAATTGTAATCTTACATTCTGTCCATAAATCCGCAGGCACTACTATGTCAAACAATCCATCTAGATCTATCCACAGCACTTTTGACACCTTAACAAATCTCTCCACTTGTCTGTACCATTCCTCTGGTTTCTCTCTCAATTTTGGGAAGTAATTTGTAAATGACAGTATATCCTGTCTGGTCCACGGAACATGCACGTAACTACCACCTGGTGTTTCTCTCATTGGGTACTCTCTAGTAACCGGTTCCTTATCTGTCATTGCAAAAGCCAAAGATGCTTTATCCGTTGTTTTCTCATTCCTCTTTGTCCATCTATTTCTCCATCTATCCACATCACCCCACTTTCTCAATAAAACAATCAGCTCTTTTATCTGGGTCAGTCTTCCTGATGTGTTCAAATTTTCTATGTCTTTCTCACAAAAATCTACTCTGTACGGTTTCTGCAACGTCCTCACTTTCACAAATTCCACTCCTAGTTCACCTGCAAACTCTTCCAATTTGTCATGTAAATTTCTAGCTCTCCATGTAAGACTCTTACACAAAAACATAATCTCATCATCCTGATAATTCTTTAGTTTTTCCGTTCCAATTGTTCCCAAAATCAACTCTTCCATGTCTATTTTTAACCTAATTACATCTAATGGTTTTTCTTCTGGTTCTTTTGCTTTTAGTGCTTTCATCCATTCATTTAACTCTTCTGGAGTCGGACCTACAGGTGTACTATTCAACTCAATCCAATCACTGGTTCTTTCTGGTGTTCCTGATGCGGACTCTGTCACCATAGGCATTCTTCTAACCTCACTCTCATTTATCGTCAAATTTGTAGGTGGATTTGGTCTACACATACTAGCCAAATTGTGTGCTCCTTCATTATTCAGTTCCATCCCTTCTCTTTTTCTTTGCAACTGTGAATTCATGGGAATCACCAAAGAATGTTCATTTATTTTCTGATTTTCAAAAATTGGCATTACTGGACCTATCGTTACTGGTACAGTTACAGCTTCCATATTCTTTGTCAATTCTCTTATTTTCTCAGTCAATTCTTTTGTCGTTTTTGCTAGTTCAATTGCATTGTCACTTTCTGTCTCATCATTTTGTGAAAATTTAAATGTTTCTTGTGACCAATTTATTTCATTTTCTTCGTTCGGGTTTTTTATTCCTCCCAGTTTCCATTTGTGGTGCATTAGGTGTCACCACTACAGAAGTCTGTTGGTATGGAGGTGGGTTTCTGTTTAAAATATCTTCCAGCAATTCGTCATCCGTTTCACTACCACCATACACATACTTTTCTACCACTACATGTTTCTTTTTCTCAGTACACTTTCTCTTTGCTTCTTCCTCAACCGCAAAAGCTGGAAACAAACCTCCTGCCATGTTAGCATATCTCCAACGCTTTACTCTGTCCTCATGATTTATTCCCCACAACCTTCCAGGTATAAACTCATGATTCTTCAATCCTCTGGATCTCTCTCGTTCATACATCTCATCTTCCCATTCCGCTAAAGCTTCAAACTGTGTCGGTCTAGGTCTAGGTTCTAACATTACCATCTTTTCTCTCAGATTCCGTAATACAGCGACATTAAATGAACCATTCTCAGGAAAAGCCAATGCTCCATCGTTCTTGGTGTATTTTGTCCAATTTTCTAACCAAATGCATGTATGATATCCATATTTCAGCATCATATGTGAAGCTGGTGATTTCGGCGGAGGAATTATTTGTCCCTCTCTAGTCACTACCTTTTTGTCCTTCTTAAAGAAGTTCTTAACTTTCGACATCCAAGACGTTTTCTCTTTCCCATATTCATAGTACGACATGATTCACAACCTTTTTCTCCTTAAAACAATCCGCAATTCAATACTGTTCCCTATGCGTTATTTCAACCAATGCTAGCGCGACTCACACCAACGCTCCAATCACAACGATTTCTGTCTACGGCGCACTGTCCAATCCCAGCGCGGCTTTTGTCTACGTCACTTTGCTCCTGTTCTCATGTGACTAGCGCACTGTCCAATCCCAGCGCGGCTTTTGTCTACGTCACTTCTGCTCTTGACCCCTCCTTTACAAAATTTATCGGCAATTTCTTTTTCAACAATTCTTGTTAGTTACAACATTTTATCCACATTTCCATTGTCTGATTCGCTAAACCGAAAAGATAGCTTTTGACCATTCACACAAGAATTCTGTATTTTCTAGTAGGCAGCGCTTACCTCTACCCTACCACAGAACTTTCAGTTTTGTCGATAAAGTAGCACTTCCCTCTACCTTACCCTTCTTTCAAGCAAACGGTAAACCCGTTTCTCTGGGGATAAAACAAATGTGGAGACTATACTGCTCCTGAGAATTAAGGCCAGAGTTTCACAAGAAAACCGATTACTATTTCACTTATACACCTTTTATACGCAAAATATCCCTAAATAACACAACCTGTGTTATTACCAAATTGAACTCAGACAGTGTAAAAATTCCATGCGACTTCTTTTGTCACACGTGTTCCACTTCCTACTTCCCGGAAGCGTGAAAACTTACATATAACATAACGCGACTCAACAAAAAGTGTTAGACATAAACTTATCAATAATCTATAATCAAAAATCAATAATCACCAAACTAATCTATAGTAACCATAACTCTGCTACCAAGAAATCTGATCCAGCGCTTACAATAAAAATAATTTCTCCTACTATGCTTTTGGTCATCCAGGTGCAATTATTTCTCTAACACACACACTATATCCATATGACGGTGGGGCCCATAACACCGCATATACATTCACTTACTCATTTATTTCCCTGGATTTTCCTCCGACATGAAACCTAGGAGAAAAATGATTCGCTGGAAGGAGACGGGATACCTCTTTTATAATGACACAACAATTCTCATTTGCTTTTAAGGTATTCCGCTCATTGGTCGATGGACCAACTAGTAGGAAAAAGTTGATGGTGATTAAGACCAGCTCAATCACAATGAACTCTTTTACCAATTCATTATTAATCATTATGCTAAAGAAAAATCACGGAGTCATTTGTTTAAAGAATAATAAAATTTATATAAAGTTTTGAATGCAGGAAATTCGAGATTAATTTATTATTCAGATCATTGCGTTTATCATCAATATAAGAATAGTTGTAATTGCATGACACTTTTATTAGACCGAAAATGAGGTTATCATACTAAGAACTCTATAGATCAACCTATCTATCTCTCGGGAAATCCTAATAATTCTAATATAAATCTTATTAAATGCTAGTTCTCCTAAAGCAGCATCTTATACTCAACTGGAAAAGGAAAATCACAGCAGCAGCATCAGCTCATCAGCATCAGCAACCGCAAACTCTCCCATCTACAGCATCTAACTTCTTCAGCATCTCCCGCAGCATCCCGCAGCATTCTAACCCCTCCCACCAAGAGTAGGTCTTCTTATACCCTAATTCTAGCTTACAGCATAAAATGTTTCTTCTTACATGGCGCGATTCATTCTCATTGGTCGAAAACTCAGGTCCCTATACATTTTAATCAAACTTCCTGGTCTTAACCAGTTCCGTGAGTAATGTCCATGCAAGCATCGTTTCCCACAGTTCATGCACTTGCTCATCCGTTTCGATCAGTCCAAATTGTTTCTTTTTCTGCAACAATTTATATAATAGAGTTCTTTCTATTGATTCAACCAGGCTTCTCACGCTTCTTGCTGATCATCTTGGCACACATCTGCTCAGAAGGGTCACAGCAGCCTTGACTATACTTTGATCTTAGCCTCTCGGCATCAGCACGTGATCATCCCTTTGCAGCAGCCTCTCTCCTCTAACACATGGTCGCATCCGCTCATGCGCACTCTAGTATCTCGCGGCCATTTTATATTGCTGCTCGGCAGGCCTAAGCGCACTATTTCTAAAGAAAACAAAATGTTATTAAAACAATGAAGTATAAACCATTTCGTTTCCCTCCCGTCTTTCTACGTACCCCAATTAGGTATTACCTAGCAGAAGCAACATATAAAGCTGTCTCTTACTTACCATCGCTTTATTTTGCAACCACACTTTTTATTCAAAGCACAAATCATGCATTTTATTATTATTTTAGTACGCAAAATATTATGTTATGTTAGAAACGTAAACAATTATTAGTTCATTATTTTGCACATTAAACTGCGTGTTATCCTTAACCCTTTACATACATTGTTGGTTATTTACTTAAACGAACATGTTTATTAATATTATACGAAAATATTAGGAGGTTAAAATTTTTATATTTACCCTGCTCCATCAGTATGACCTTCACACTTACGCACCGACCATCCCAAGAGTCTAAGCGCTCCACACTCAAACCAATCATTGCTCCGAGCTGTGGCTTCCACATAACTTTGACTTTGCCTTTGTGACACACAGCCCTATTTCATACATTTACGTGGGGCTAAGTTTGGAAATAGCGAGATTGATGTTTTGGAGCAATGAGGCCACAGCTAGTTCACACATTCCCAGTCATCTCACTGCCTATCTGGGTCACAGACATACATGCGCATTGAAATCAGTTCCCAGGGAGCACCGTTGTTTGGAATCACTGCCCCTACATACATCCATACTTTCATACTTGCTTGATCATGGACATGACTCGTCTGTGTGAATTTGAATGTCTTAATCACATTCGTTGGAGTGGTGAAGGTGGACCAGTACCTGGCCATGCACACGCTACTTTACAGTGTTGCCCCGTGGAGGTCCAGCCAGGGTCCTTAGGGGAGGGAAAAGTACATCGTAGGAGAGGGAGTTACGTCTGCAGTCTGATTTCTGTGTCATTGGTTGCCTGAACAAATGTAGCAGTCCATGTCGGGGGCCAGGTGAGTGTCGCAGGGTGTTAAGGGGAACAGGGGAGGTTGTTATTCCTGGGCATGATGCAGAGGGCAGAACCAAGAAGGAAGAGGCCATATGGCTGAGATGAATGCTACCGCTTCCTACTTAGCCCAACGGCAGATTCATCCACATCATCGTCCTCCTGTGTGTAATGTGCCTCACATGTGGGTGGTGGTATTTTGTCTGCGGCACTGTGTGGCACTGACACATCAGGGGGCGGTGATGTGGCGGGAGTAGTGGCAGCAGCATTCATCTGCGCCAGGCCTTGTGGCAGCACTGCCATGATGAGGATCTGCAGGGCATGGTAGATCCCTGCTACATCTCGCTGGTGTGCAGCCATGGCAGCCATTCTTCCCGCCTGCATCCGCTCCATTTTCTCCATGTTCCTCCCCATGTTGGCCAACTCACGGGTGAGATCGCTGGAGCCACTCTGACTAGACAGTTGTTCTTGTCTACGAGTCATGACTCCGGCGATGTCAGCCATGGATTGTTGGAGACCATGGAGCAGTCTGTGGGTGTCCGTTAGGGCCTGTATGTGGTCCCTGATGGGACTTGGACACCCACGTATGGCATCTAGTTTGGCTGCCATGAGGTCGAACCCCACCCGCACCTGCTCAGCCATCCCCTTCTGGCCCTGCGGCAGACGGCGTTGGAATGCCATGTGTTGCTCGTGGGGATCCTGGGAGACGGATGTGGTGGTGGGTGCTTCCTGCTGTGTGGTCTGTGCAGGGGGTGGGTTCTCCTCAATGCAGCTGGGCTGCCCTGCTCCTGGGGGTGGGGTGCTGAGGGTGTCCATGAGCTGTTGGAGGGCGTCGCGGTCGATGGTGTGTAGGTCCTCTTCATCATCGGTGATGAGGAGTACGGTCTGCTCTGCAGGAGGTGATGATTCTCCCTCTGCAATGTGAAGGGGAGATGCATTTTGACATTGTGTTCACATGTATGTTGACGCATTGGCCAAGTTTACGAACAGACTGCATGTCAATGTACATTGTGACTGTTTGTGTGGAGATGCCTATTTGATGCTGGACAGTTGACATTTCGCCACCATCACGGATGTGAGGTTTTTGTCCATTATCATCTCACAGTTTCCTGCTATGCCAAATGCGATGGCCATTTTCTACACACAAGCGGCAGCAGTTGTGTCTTCTGTTCTGTTGTGAAAGTGTTGCAGTTTGGTCCACTTTGTTGTGAATGTTGAGGTGCTCTGAGTGTTATGTGTGTGTGCTGCATTGTGGGTGATTTTCCCCTTCAGCTCTGATTTGGCTGGCCCTTTTCCCTTTCAGGCGGTGTGCCTTTCACTTCTGTGCTTATACAGTGCTGATTTGTTGCAGACTTGGGTAAATTGGGCTCTTGGTCGGAGTTGCAACTCTTGGGCGTGGTCTGTCCGCAGATGTGCTGTACTTACTTGTGCATGTGTGCCATTGTGCCCATCTCCCCCGTCCCCCCAGTCCCTGGTGGTTACTCACCCTGTTGCTGTTGTGTCAGGTCATGTTGAGCAGTGTCCGGTCCCCCAACTCCTGCCACCGTCTCCACACTGATGACTGTGGACACCATTTCCTCCATCTCATCCAGCTCCTCCTGTGGCGCAGGACTCCCACCCCCAGTCTGCATTGCTGCTTTGCGGTTGTTGGCAAGTTTCAGCTTGGTTTTGCGCTTGACATCATTCCAGAGCCTCTTGACCTCTTCCATTGTCCTCCTCAGCACTCCGACTGCATTCACCTTGTCCACGATGGACTGCCATATTCCATTTTTTGTTGCCGATGACACAGTGGAGGTGACGAACAGTTGTTGATGGTGTTCTGTCACCTCCGTAATCAGGATCCTGTTTTCCTGCGTACTGAACCGCGTCTTCCTCTTCTTCTTCTCCTTGCCCTTCCCTGACCCTGAGGTCCCAGGCTGGTCCTCCGTGGGGCTTGTGGGGTTCGGGTTGTCCTCTGTACTTGCTCCGGCTGCCTCCATGGTGCTTCGCAGTTCTTTGTGTTTTATTTGTATTTCATTTTTGCCGCTTTTATAGTGTTTTTCCCGCCTTACTTGTGGGACTTGCGGGCCTGGCGCGGCTTTTCGCTGGATTTTTATCGCAATTGGGCCCATCGCAACTTTTTTCACGTTCGGGTTTCCTTTTTTATCGCCGTCGCGGTAGTTGTATCGCGGACATTTGAGGCGTTATCGGGAAACTATCGCATGTTACCGCCGTGTTGAGAATACGACGTTGACACAGAGTTATTTTCCCGCGATAGACGGCGATATGAAAAATTGCGTTAGCCTATTTTGGCGATGTTTATCGCACGTTCTTGAGAATATCCCCCAAAGAATGGGAAGTCTATTCTGAATCTTGTCAAAGATGAGCAAACCGGCCCATTTAATGAGGCTAATTAAGTCAATATGCAAATGTAGATGGCTACAAAATTAAATTCAGACATAGCAAGTTCGATCTATATAACTAGACAAACACACCAAGGGTCTCATATTTTATTTGATTTGTTCATTGTAACCCTGGCAATCATCTTAAGAATGACCCCTGTTATTTATCCTCTAATTGGGATTTTGGTAAAAAAAAGCTATATACAGATGATTCGGTACCTTTTTTGAAAGTTGAATGTGACATCAACAAAGCATTGTTGAATATCTCTCTGACAGTGCTTACTGAGGTCGTACAAATAGGCAATTTTCAATGGCCGAAAGTAGCCTCGATCTCTGAAAATATTTTTGTTATTGATATGTTAAGAATTAAGTTCCACTACAAAAGAAAATACCATCAGCACTTCAGAAGTGAAAGCAACGGCTTATGGCCATTATTGGTGGGACACTTTGTTCAAAATGTCGGTTCTGCCATTGTTTCTTTTTTGTTTGTCACAACTCCTGGTTCTCCACAAGCTGATTTTTTTTGAAAATTGAGACTGCTCTATCCAACTTCTTATGGTCTTATGAAAAATAGATTGGATTTAAATTATCTATAAAAGACACCTTCTGTAAGTGGATTACCTCTGCCATATTTGCAGTCCTAATTTGAGTTATCACTTATATTTACTCTGCCTTATTCGGTTTCGCAAATAGCCAGCAGTATTATGATAATACATTGCTGACAATGATGCTGAAATATTTCAATATTGAATTATTACATATTTTGTGATTCCCACACAGACCCAAATAAGTTAGATGAAAGGTACTCGACGTAACACTAATTAGCAGCAAAAGTTTATTTAGGCAATAGAAATTCAGATAATTCATGCAGAAATGAGACTTAGGCATTACAGAGATCTCGATTTCACGGTGGATATCACAAATTAGGGACTGGAAAAAGCCTAATATCCCTCCTCAAAAATATTTTGCTGTTAGATCGACTTTTACCTTGTAAACTTGTTAAGGATCATTTCACACTGAAGAAGGATCACTTTATTTTCTTATTGCCAAATTGCGAGTATTCTCAGGCTACCTTCCAAAAGGCAATGGAAGAATCCACCATTTTTTTTCCAAATAATGTTTGCCAAGACATTTATTTATGGACATTAGGAAATGGCAAACTTACCTTTTGACCCCAAAGACAATTCTTGCCAGGATATCGTCAAAAAATGGGAGACAGAGGGGGGAGTAATTTGTCCCCTTGTACCTGGGTAGAAATACACAACTTCACATTCTCCTGCCTCAGAGGAACTGACCTACTGTGCATATAATTTTACTCACATTGAATGCTTTAATACACGCTTTCCCTTCTAAATTAATTTAACAGTTCAATTTTTGATGAATGCTCTTGATTCAGTAATGACAATTAATTCCATATGGCTTGGATTTGCTCTGATCTGGGAAATTAATGGATATCCATTTTTTCAGTTTATCAAAGCTGTTTTAGGATCAGAAAGGGATCCGAATTTTCAGATAATCTGCTGTGGTGTGGTGCATGTTAGACATGCGTGAGCTATCTAAAGTTAATGTCAATAAGAAATCTGTTTTTATAGTAAGGTCAATTATTTGATGCCTAATTTGATATCATATTTTAATTGTTATTATTTAATATATGAAATAGCATTTTTTAGATTTCTTCTGCACAGTAATCCATCAATATTTTAGTATGTGACTCCTATATATCACATCAAAGCTGCCACCTTAAAATATAGGTCTATGGTTTCAAGTGCATCTTCCATATATGCCCTCATCACATACTGTGACCTTGATGCTATTGAACCTATGTAAACCAGATTCTGCTCATACTCCATACCATTATTGTATGGGACCAACTTCCTCCACCTCAGAAGTTTAGGAAAAACTAATGAGATGGTGCCTTTACCCACATGGTGTGCCTTAAATGTAAAACGGCCCTGCCCCAACCCCCTGCGAGCCCCCTACCTCTCACTGCGTGTGGTATTTGGATGTGCGAAGAGTGGGATTTGATGCAAGACCTGGCCTGCAGCCAGGCCCAGTGCCCAACCTTCTACAAGCATGCTACCTCATGCAGCAAACAGCCTTCTGGCATGCACAACATGCTGTTGGTCTCGCAGGTCCTGGCCACACTCAGGCAGACTTAATGACTTTCTCAAAGAGTCAAAACACCAAAATATAAAACGTGGGCTTATTGGCTTTATCATGGAGTGAGCATATCAATGTATATAAATAAAATCTTTCATCTTTGTCCAAGATCAGCCAATATTTTCATCAAATGTATATTTTACTAATTCACACAATACAATATTTAAAAACAGTAATTTATTATACACATGTTTGATAAAGTTTAATTAAAAAAATTAACTCAACATGTCTGTGAGTCTTTCTTTTAACTTAGTTTTCATGATTCCATTTTGTGGGCTGAAAAATGTTAAAAGAAAGGCTTAGATACATAAAAAAAAATATTAAAACCAACATATCTGTGAGGGCCTTGTGCTCCTGTTAAAGAGCATAAAGTTGCAGCTAGAAGTGATTAAAAAAATATTGTAAGTTCTCCTGGAGTCATGGATTTAATGACCCAGGAGACTTACTGTTTCACTTTTTTAATGTTGCTTGGGGGCTGTTGCACTCCCTGCAGCCCCCATAACATTAGAAGAAAGCGCTTCTTGGTACCCCTGCCTCTTCTAGTGACATCACTAAGCTAAATATAAAATGTGAATAGCCCTTGCAGGGCAATATGGGGTGCTCCTTCAAGGCGCAGTGATTAATAAATGAGCGATTCTTGCCACTCATTTAGTATTCATTTAAAAAAAAAATACTCTTGTTGGCCCCCAGCCGGCTCCCCTTGTGGGAGCTGACCACTTTTATTTTGTAGGTGGGTGCTGTGGTGTCCACCCAGGACACCCACAATGGCAGTCTGTTCTGGATCACGGGGGAGCTCCAGGGCCCTCATAGCCCCAACCAGATCGCCTTGCAGCAACCTACCACTTTTTTTGTAGGTGGGCGTCCCTGTGTCCACCCGGGATACCCATGCTGCAGGCATCATTGGGGGCAGTGGGGAGATCCCCAAGGCCCCCCTTCCCAATCCGACTCCCCGGCCATCACCATACTGGGTGCTGGCAAGAGGTGTAACTTTCTCTTTGCTTCTGACCGGAAGGGAGCAGCATGTTTTTTACTGCTCCCACCATGCAAGAGAAAAGACAACTTCCCTGCCTTTGCAAGTGCAGGCAGTGTATGCCCACACTCTCCCAGGCAGGGAACCACAGTTTGCAGGGGTAGGCTCCCTGGGACATTGCAATGTATTGTTCCCCAGGGGGTGGTGTCCCCAGGGCCAATACTGGCATGGGGAAGAGGAAACATGGCCCCCTCCCCTATTTAAAGAAATTCAGCCCAAGAGATGGGGTCGCTGGGCCCCCACAGTGACTTGCGGAAGTAGGCGCATGACCCCCTCCTCAATATTTGGTAATCGACTCCAGGGGATGGGGTCCCCGGGGGCCTCATAGAGGCTCAGAGAGGGGGACCCATGCACACCCCTCCTCAAATAATTAAAAATATTCACCCCGGGACCTGGTCCACTCCGAGGTCATAATAATTAAAAATAAAATGACAGCCATTGTTTTGTGTTTTTCATGATCCTCCTGGAGAAATGTGGGATTGTGGGGAAAAATGCATTTTCTTTTAAATTTTGGCCCCAGGGAAACCCTCTGGCTCATCCACCGGGGCCAAAATTATAGCTGAAAAAGTTATAAGGGGGCAGGGTAGAGATACCTTGTATCCTGGCTCCTCTGGGGTTGAGGGTCCCTCTGGGAAATTTGGCCAAATGGGTCCCCACCAAGCCATTGGTTCTCTCCTTGTGGCTCATATTGCATATATACTGGCTACCCTGCCAAAATCACCTCACTCACACAGTGCACTGTTGACACAGACATTCCAAATAACATTGCCGCAAGAATGAGAGATCCAGTGGGATGCTGGGTTCACAGTATTTTTTTTAGATAACATGGACTGGAAAGTGTGAAGTTGTACATCTCAGAATTACTCTTGATGACTCGGTCCTGCAACAAATGTTTAAAGTTATCCTGAGGTCTTTAGATTAGAGTCATGACTGTACTATTCTGTTATGCTGCTGGTATGGCTAAACTGTGAGTAGTGTTAAGTGCCATTTAAGCAGTAGTTGGCAGAGCACACTAGATTTAAAAAAAAATGCTACAAACAGATAGAGTAGGAATGGGAAGACCCTTGTGAAATGAGGCCAGATGGGCCAAGCAACTATTTCTCTCCTTCTTGATCGTATTGAGTATAAACTGGTTTCCCTGCCAAAATCACCTCACTCTCACAGTGCACTGTGGACACAGAAATGCCAAATAACATTGCCGCAAGAATGGCAGAATGAGAGAACCAATGGAATGCTGGATTCACAGTATTTTCTTAGGTAACATGGACTTGGAAATGTGAAGTTGTAGGACTACCCTTGTTGTTGCAGAAATGTTGCAGGCTCTTCTCTTCTAGTTGTTTCTGATCACCAGACTCAGCCTTTGCACTGGGGTGTTGCTGTAGCCACTTACCCCTCATCCTGCAGAGGAGTGGCTGTAGCCACTTACCACTGAGGCTGCTGTAGCTCTACCACTGGGCTCAAACTTGGACACCTTTCTTCTGAAAGTCATAAGTACGGGCAGACAATATGCAGCACTGCTTTTGCCTGCACTTGTGTGTAACAGCATGTGACCATCAGCCGCTTTTACTGCTGGCCCCTTCCCCACTGGGAAGTTGTATGTGACAATCGAGGTCTCTAAAAGCTTACCATGTACTGAGCTAATACTACAGATCAATGCTTCAAAGACTAGTATACAGCTCGCCTTACCGAATCTGGACCGGAAACAAGCATCTTGGAACCAGTTTCGGGGTATCACCCTTCATCAGCCAGGCTAGCTTGAATCCAGTGGCATGGTGATCCTTCATTTTTATCACTGCTTCAAAAGCAAAACTTATTTCTTAGGCTGTTTGGTAGACATCAAAAATATATGTAATACAACTGTGCAACTTTAAATTGCCACTCTGGCATGTGATGGGCATCGCAAAGTCATGGCAGGATGATGAAGGGCCGACAAATCCCACCATATCCCATAAATTGAAAAAACTCATAAACAAGATTATATTGAAATTGCCTGTGGATCTCTAGTTAGGGGAGCATAATGTGATGTTACTATTTGTAATTTTATTGGTTTGGAAAATTGGACTGTAGACAAATAAAGGTCAGCTTAGCGATATTATATCAAAGTTGATTTATTGAGAACAATGTTAATGATGTAAAAAACATTGACAGATGCATATCCCTTGATATGCATAGTTGCATCATGAAAGTTTTATGATAGTTTTCCTTTGCCCTAGAGCAACACAAGTCTTGGTAGACATTCAGGAATCTGCCTGTGGGGGATGATAGACTGCTAATTGTATCTAATAAGGGTGGATGCATAGTACTTCATTTGTAAAAAACATAAGTACCAGGTCCCCACTTTTTTCCTGACGTCTACCACCAGTGCGGCAGAATGTAGGCTTGCTGAATCCCAACGCTGTCTAGTATTGATTTTACCTTTTGCTTCTTTCATCAACCTCCACACTGTGTTTCTTTAGCTCACTCTAGCAGGTTCTTTTTCATCCCTGCTTTCAGTTGTATTCCCGTATTTCTCTCCAACCTCCCACCCCTTTTACCTTTATCTCTTTAATTCTCAGTCAAAAATCATCCAGTCCTCAAAATTGAGTACCGCGTGTCCCACCTGCTCAAATTAAGCACGGGGGATGCAGGAGCAGAAACAATCCTTTGCGCAGGGTGCCAAAAATCTATGCACCCCTGGTGAGGAGAGACTCCATTTTGGAAAGAGCAGACAATACCGAGCTGTGGATGATCAGAAATCTCTGACCGTATAATAACTGCAGAAAGTAAAAGTGAAAAAAAAGCGAATGCTGAGAAATCTCTGAGATAAAACATGACACAGGCCGATTGGGACTGGCAATATGAAGAAACAATACAGGTTGCCCCACTGAGGAAAATATGAGCCAATGGAATGCTTTACAGGATTCAGCGGAATATTTAACTCTTCAGTGCCTGCTCTGAGTCGGCCGCTTCATCATTCTTTTAGAGGTTGCTGTTTCCGCTTTGTTGACACAGTCAGTCCCTGGGATAGCTAATTTGAGTCGTCACATGAAATTACATCTTCAATGGTACAGCAACTGCCGATGGACGGTTTTGTATTTCAAGTATACACAAGGCAAAACTGGCTTAGCAATCAGGACTATTACTGCTGCTTTGAATTGAGCCATGCATGGGCTCACTGAGGTTTCTGCTGCAGAAAACATTAAACGAACCGCTTGGAATATTTATCCTTTCAAACGTGAAATGTTATTCGTAGTTACAGAACAAGAATTCTAAGGGGCGTTTGAACCATTACCCCAGGCGTCTCCACTTGACAAGATTTTATTAAATTGGATGTTTTGGAGTAAGCGGTGTCAAATCTTGCTTGAGGCATGAAATGCTGCTGGCCCAAAACACATTAGAAAAACGACAGAACAAGCATTTGCAATGCTATAGGTCTCGCATGTGCTAGAGTTTAGACTCTTGGCATTGTAAATGACAATGCCTTTTATCTGTTTTGCTAATTAACACAAAAAATAAAAGGCATTTTCATTTACAATGCCAATAGCTCAAACTCTTGTAAATGCGAGACATATTCAAAGAAGCGTCCGACATTGTCCCGGGTCGCTTGGAAAATGCAAGCACGCATGGCGCGCTGAATGTTGCAAGAAAGCATGTCGTGCCTGCAGTAGGAGAAACTCATTAAGGAAAATAGTGCTTACAGACTTGAAGAGACATACTGTGTAACAACCGATGTAAAAGGGCCAGTCCTCATGGGAGGTTACAAATGAAGACAAGGCGCTACTAAGGAGGGACTAACAAGCCTATTAACGATTCAGAAGCCAGCATTTACGAAGGTCAAGAACACAAGCCAATGACAAATATGGGCGGGGAGTGGGCGGGGCTTCTATTCCATACTCCAATACAGCATGCCACAGAGCTGCGCATGTGCTTCCCAGCCTCGACCTAAAAATAAAGAGACTTGTTACTACCTAAATTGATATGGCATATAGTTAAATTATAAATTGGCAGAGATCTGAAGATACAAGTGTCCACAGTGGTGACGCTTATGAGTTTGGCTCAAAAGATAATGTTTTAAAAAGCAACAGTGAATGTCCATGTATGCGCATTACTTCAGTTACAGTTTAAGCGAGAAGTGCCAAAAGAGCCTCTGGGTTCTGCAGCCTCACACCCAATGCCTGAATTGTAAGACCAGTTAATTTATTTTTTAGGGAGTTTCATTTGGCACCTCAAGTCACCTTGGTCACTTCAGAGGGCTACGATAAAAATATACAGAATAAACAGAATAACAAACATAAGGTTAAGAGTCCAGCTGGTCCTAATATTAACACTCCCAATTTAGGTAGGGGGGTCCCACTTTCCTACCCTAAAAATTATGATATTTTTGCTTTCTCCACCTTAAAACTTCTTAAATATAGCAAATATGGTCTTCCATTTTTTCCTCTGATCTCACTTATAGCCAAATTGACACGTATGCTGGCTCTAGATTGCATTCTTCTGTCGCCGTCCTTGATGGGGTAATTGTCTAAAGAAAGGCTCTGCTGAATAATCCGTTTAAAGTTCAGAAACGTCAACAGACCCGATTTCAAAGACGTGTCCTTGGAAGTGTTCTTCTGTTCTTTTGTTGCTCTCAATATAAATCATGTTGTTAAATACATTGCATGAAATAAAATTAATAATTGCCTCTTTCTACATTAAACGAGAAACTCTCGTCAAAAGTTCTTACTTAACCTAGTTCACTTCGTTACCTCCTTTGAACAGAACGCTCACCCTGCTATTTATTTGTAAGTTCGCTCTCGTAAACATGTTTGCGGCTCAGGGTCGCTGGCAGATGGTTACCCCCACCGCGTACACAGCCCTAAGCTTGAACAATACTTTACTGGCCTGTGTTTTGGGTATACATCTTTGATTGGATGAGATGTTACTAGGCTGTGTACCAGCCTAAGGTGCCCGGCCATTCAGAGCACAGAAACAAAAAAAGGACGAGCGTGGGAGGAAGCGTTCTTTCGTCAACTGTAAGCTAACAAAGCGGACATCTTCAAGTGTTTTACATATAAAGTAAACAGGCTAGAAAAGTTGCATCTATTCAGCACTAAATGGACTCAATACCTCAAAACCACACGATTAGCTAAAAAAATAGAGATGAAACGAGTACGTCCTATCTTAATTAACAAATAAAAATAATAAAACACTGTTCAGGTAAAATCGTGTACATTTATTTCAAAATAATGTTTAGCATAATATGTTGAAAAATACACAAGTGATAATAGGATCCCATGCTTTGATTTAGACATTATAATTATTAAGCGAGCACAGTGTTAGACTTACACAATTCCAAGGTGGCGGGAAACGGATTGCATGATGAAAGGCCCGTTTAAAAAAATATATTTGCAATGCTATAGGTCTCGCATTTAAATGCAAGACCTATGGCAATGGAAAAAAGTGGCCGCCTAGTCCCTGCTGCTTACTGCAGGCAGAAAGTGCTTTGCTTACATTCAAATACGTCCTGCCTGCACTAGAAGAAACTCAATAAAGAAATAAGTGCTTACAGACTAAATAAAGCATCCCGTGTAACAACCGAAGTAAAAGGGCCAGTCGTCATGGGAGGTGACAAATGAAGACGAGGCGGTACTAAGGAGGGACTAACAAGCCTATTTACGAATCAGAAGCCAGCATTTAGGAAGGACAATGACACAAGCAAATAGCAACAATGCACGGAGAGTGGGAAGGGCTTCTTTTCCCTACTCCACTACAACAAGTCCTGCAGAGTAGCGCATGCACGCTGACTCTAGGCTCGACCTAAAAATTTGGAAGTGGCTGGTTAGAACAAAAGGTGCTGAATTGCCTTTGTACTAACTGGGATGGAAGATAGGGAATGTGGGCCCCACATGTCCTGGAAGACTGGATAGATAACAGACATTCAAGCCCTGCCCTGCTTCTGGCAAAACGTGTGTTAATTTGGTGGTAGGAAGGTGATCAATTACTGGTCACTGACCAGTGATCAACTTGAATGTTGTATAGGTAAGTATATATTTACTATTCTTAACTTCACATCTACGTACGTTGAAGATACATATACCTGCTAGATAAATAGATGTGGAGTTAAGAATGTAAATCAAATAAAACTACATACTCACCTTCAGCATATTTTGGTAGTCAATATTCTGGGTATAATATTTTGGCTGGACGATACGTAAAACTCGATGTTGTGGTAGTACACTAACCACATCAAAATATAAGGCAGGGTTACTGACAGCGAAGTCAGGGAAAGCTGATCTAATATAAAATACCTCCTCATGACTAATAACATAAAAGACCCAGCAGAAAGTGCCGACTGGCAAAAACAATATAATAAGAATCTTTAGATCAACTTGACTTGAACTATCATTCAAAGAGCAGCATTACACATGTTTCGGATTTGTAAACATTTTTCTTTCAATCATCAGCATATCACTTTCTTAAATACACGTTTTTATATCAGATATGCTCTTACTATGTTTGGGTTACCACACTCAAATACATTCCTTTTTTTTGGAGGGGGACCAGAATGTTTGATTAAGAAATCAGTTTCCTTGCATGGCCCCAAAATGTCTGCTTATGATTTCCCTAGTACAAATGCATTACTTTGACAGATTCTGCTCCACCTGCCCAGATAGTACCATCATATGCCAGGGATGTCCACCATAATTCCAAAGATGCCTACATTATGACAAGGATGTACACCATTACGACAGAACCAAAATAGTCTCTTGGCTATCCACCATAATCCTAAGAACCACCACGTTATGTCAGTCATAGACATTATTATTACAAGAATAGCCACAATTATGTGATGTTACTATGCCATGATTAGTCCGAGGATTCCCAACAAATATCAACATTTAACATTATTACGTCATTGCCAACATTATGTGAGGAATAGTTATAATTGTGCCAGAGATGAACCCCTTATATTGAAGCCACCATTATACATGTGGTGTTCCCTGACCAGGAATGACTTCCAGGGTGAGACAATGTCTTTCAAAGAGGGATGGTACACCAACAACATACTCAAGACATACATATTACTGCACATAGGCATACTTATGAGCAGAGAAACATTTAAACAAACACACATACATACAGGCACACATCTCTCCTATCATCGGAAACAAACAAGAACACTACCTTCTTCCATTCACAATCCTGCCTCTCCTGGCCATGGCTACCGGGCTGCTAATGTACAGTTATCACATTTGTGCATCCTGTCTTTTGGAAGTTCCCCACTCTTGCGACTCCACTCTGGCCATTTCAGGCACTTATTTTCCTGCCACGTTTTCACAAATACTCTATGATCCATAGGGAGGGGCTTAGAAAGAGACCAAACTCAATATGGCTGTGCTAAACTGAGAGTGTAAAGCCATATTCAAAATATTTAACCCAATAATGAAAAGAAATGGAAATCTGTATCCACACGTTTATGTTCTTGTATTTATGCAGGGTTCCAGTGTTTTAAGTATTTAGTAATATTTAGAGGAAAACTCCTGGAAAACTGCATCAGGTGCAGGTTTGCAGGAGTACATGTTTTCTCACAAAGGTTCTTTCTGCAACTGCACTCTTTGACTTTTGTGTTTTTAATGTTCCTCCATGAGGACTTTTTCCTGTGACAGGTTTACTCAAACACTGCCAGCACATTTTGCCACCTTGGAAAGAGAATTACTTCAGCCATTAACTCAAATACATGTTTGACTTTTTCGAGGGTGAGAATGGGTCATTAAAAAGCTTGCGAATACACATTAACAAATATCCTACACCTGTAAGTAGATTTCCTCAAACATATTGATTTATTATGAGAGTACAACAGCCTTTTTGCGAATTCCAGGTTGTTTTTATGTGTTTGTAAAATAGGTGATTTGCAATTGCAAGTTAGATCTTTAAGTATGACATACATTTCCATTCTACTTGGGATGCCTTACTCAGACAATCTCTTGCTCTGGGGTGAAAGCTAAAGGGAAGTCTACTTTTTTCAGGTTATCGCCATTGCCTTTCACCTTTTAGAACTTAGTTTAAGTTTGATTTAAAATGTCCACAGCTCAGCACCATTCAGTCAATGAGTTACATCGACAAAAAAGCCACAACTGAGCTGCCCCTTAATTTCTAATTAACTCTTATAAGGCCTATACATGTTATCCAGGCATTTCAAGGAAACGTTTTAATGTTTCTGCCAATCAAGTGTGTTTCTTGTAATAATTTATAGGTCTATATAAGTTGTAACTTTCCCCAGTGATATCTGATTTATTACCCATATGAAATATGTTTTCCTTGTATAAAATCCAATAATTGTTGTCTTTGAGCTGTCTAGTTTGTCATATTGTTCAAAGACATCTACTTGATTTTGGCAATAATCTTGTGTTCTGTCTGTTAACACTATTTTCTGCCTATTGTAAAATATCCAGCACTTGCTATCATGTTTCAGGATAAGGTCCAGTTACAAGGGGGTTTTCTGGCAGATCAGTGTTGCATAACTTAAAATACATTTTCACATTGGAATCTTAATGGTGTTCAGTTTATAGGAATTGTATTTCCCCATAGTATTAATCCATTACAGAAACTCAATTCCTTTTGGCTTGGACGGCAATAATGAACACAGGGAAATCCTCATGTTAAGTGAGTGCCAGGGAGCTGGTTTATAGGGTCCGTGGACACAGCAATCCTAAGCTACCCAGCCTGGGAAATGCCACTGTTGGAAGGTGGCTTATTAGTAGGTGCAGGTAGGTACAAACACCACAATCACAAATAAGCTCCAGTCAAGTTAATCAATAACTGAATCCTTGTTCAACCCTTGGTAGCTTGGCTGTGAGCAGACAGGCTTAACTTAGGAGAAAGGTGTGTAAAGTGTTTGAAAGAACCAAAACATTAAATAAGTTAGACAAACACACACAAAAATCCAACACCAATTCTTAAAAATAAGAAATAGTTTTATGATTAAAATGACACCAAAATGACAAAACTCCAATGTAGGGAATTAAATATATGAATTTTTAATGATTACAAGTAAAACTAGGGCTTAGAAACAACCAGTGCTCAAAGGGTTGAAAAAGTTCACACTGGGCTGGGACAAAGTCAAGAATTCATACTCCTCACGATGTAACACTTTTACACTTACTTAAAGAAGTGTTTCTTGATGCAGGAAAGTGGTCCACATCACCAGCCAAGGGTTCAGAAGCTCTGTTTTGCCTTTTGTGGATTGGGACTACCACTCCCACAATGCACCTGGCCAATCGAAGTAAAATCCAGGTGAAGCTTGTCAGCTGGAGTTGTCTCATTTTGATGTTGCAGGTAGCCCTTCCAGCCATTTTTGACCTGTTGCTGATCAGCAAGTCCACTGCTTATCCTTTAAAATAATCAAAGTCCTTTTGTTGTAAAGTTTTGTGAGTGCAGCAGGTGCAGTCCTTATGAGTGCAGCCCTCTCTTGTGCAGTCCAAGAGTCCAGCAGGGCAGTCCTTCTTCTCCAGATGTTTCTTTTTGGTCTTTGAGGGTCCACAACACCGATCCTCTGAGTTGCTCTTTGGATAGTTGGGATTACAAGACCCACAATGCAACTGGCTAAATCCTTAAAAGCCCACTGAACGCTGTCAAACTGTTTTTCTTTTGGTGGAGATGATGCAGGTGGAGCTCTTTTAACCTGTTGCTTCCAGGGAGTCCACTCCTTCAACTTTCAGAGCAAGGCCAAGTCCTTTTTGGACTGAGAACCAAAGTGTGCAGCAGTTGCAATCCTTATGAGTGCAGTCCTATTTTGTGCAGTCCAAGGGTCTAGCAGAGCAGTCCTTCTTCTTGTAGTTTCAAGGCAGTGATCTGAATTGCTGGGCAGTTCTCCCCTATTTATCCATGCTCTGGGGTGACAAGCAGGGGGGGCACCCCTGTCCAATTGGGTACAGGGTGCCACCCTCAGGTATGACAACTTCCTTCAAATTGTGGCTTAATTTGTTCCCAGAAAGCACAGTTTGTCAAAATCCAAAATGGAGAAAATCTCTCCTGGAGCCTAAGATCTGGCTAACCCAACCTACTGGTGTGGCCAACTTTTCCTAACACTCCCCTTCTAGCCCCTCTGCTAAATCAATTGCTGGGGCTCCCATCAGGCTAGGGGTGCAGGAAATGTGGGTGTGCCTGGTTCCTGTCCTAAGTATCATTCCCACTCGGAAGACTAGTTTCGCTACCCAGCTCCCTTCCTATCCTGTGCTTGGCATCAGCAGTTCTCCTCCCTCTTGATGTCTCCTTTGTCTCAATGCAGGCCACTTCACACCTCATTAGTGTAGTTTGGCTCAGCCTCTCAAAGGCTGGCCAATCAGGAGAGACTGCTAGAAGGCTGGATTTTGGCACAACAGAAAAGCAAGTTCTATGTCTAGTTTTCTGTTATAGTTCGAATAATTCCAACCATAGAAAGTTGTTGGATTCATTATAACTATTATTTTGACACTTTAAAGTATCAGTATCATTTGAGCTCACTCCAGTCAATAGTTAGTGTAATAAAGCATTCCCATGTTAGCCCATGGAGCTAATGCACTACAATGAGGAAAAATTGAATTGGACGTTTTTCCCTCACTGGGTCATATAAAACATCTTTTATAATGTCCCTGCTTATAGTTACAAGGCACCCTGCCATAGGGGCGGCTTATATGTGACAATAAGGTAGTTTAAATCTTTGGAAGTACCTTTAATTCCACAGTTGTTTAAAATAACTGTAGGCCACAGAGCAGTGCATACTTAAGTGCATTAAATCTGCTGGGCCTCTAAACCTACATGCCCTACCATATACTAGGGACTTACAAGTGGGTTGTCAGTACCAATTGAAATTATACCTAATTACCATGTAGCTTTTACTTAGCGCACAGTCCTTGGGTCTGGTTAGCAGAGCCCAGGGCACAATCAGAATCAGAAAACCAGAATTTAGTAGTCAAAATGGAGGCAAAAGGTGAGGGGACACAAACAATTCCCTGGTTTTTCACAAACACTCTGAGAGTGAAACAATATTCCTGTAAACTCATATATTTTACACCCTCCAATCTTTCTAGAAACAGACTTACTCACTAATTACAGCCACTCAGTACAATTTGGGAGCCAGTAAGAACACATTTTGTAGGGCTGCTTTTAGCTCTATGATAGACCTTATACCACTGCTCACATGCACTTTTTCCATGGTAGACTGTGGCAAACAGCTTACCTTCAGTTTGACACAGGCAAGTATTCTATCATTGATTATAATTTGAGGGGGACATGTCTGCTCCCATCTTATAAATGAGATGTTTCACCTCTTCTGTCAAGAGTTGTTTATGCTATACACCCTGCACATTCATTCAAAAATTGAGTGATAGACAGCTTTCCATAGATGTCAGACAAATTACTATCTGGACCACTTGCTTTATCCAGTTTAACATGCAGGAGTAGGAAAAAAATGTTTAGGTTGTGTAGCCTCTCTTACAAGATACTTTAATTTGTGCAAAGTACTGTGTTTAGTTTTTCTCATACAATCCTGTAAAAAAGTTACTTCTTTAATTCTTAGCAATCTTACATGTTGTTTTGTTTTATTTTAATCTTATGTCATATAACCAATTTTCTTAGCATACTTTTAAGAAAAAGTGTACTTTTTAAATTCATAAATTACCTGTAGTTGGGTTTAATCTACCTAAGTATCACTGATCTGACAACGCTATTGACATTTTCAATTGATAATATGCACAATCTTCCTTTTCTCGCTGACACAACTGGATTCATTTTGGAATTCTTTGGCATTTCTACTTATTATAGATGCGTTGCTTTAGCTTTGCATGGTTTGCACATGTCCTTGTTAGCCTTATACTGCTTCTTCCAAAAGCATTCTAATAGCATGATCTTCTTTCAGGAGAAGCGGGACAAATCACAAAACCTTTTCTGTCTCATTAATATATGTCATCAGTTGTAAATGAAGCAGTATTTAATGAGAACACATTTTACTACTGTACCACTGATGTGGGTGTGTGGTGACAGTACTGTGTAACAAGAGGGTTTGTACATGCTCAACAGACAGATCACATTTCAGGTACAAAAGCAATGCAATAACAAATCACAATAATGTACACAAATATTACAATAGCACTCCAACAAAATACAGTATAGCAAGACAACATTCCATCACAACAAAACATGATTCCACAGCAAGACACAGTACCATACCAAAATAACTCGCCACATCAATAAACAAAACAGCATCTCACAATAGCATAGCACAATAAACCAAGACAACAAAATAAGAGAACCACACACACTAGGGTAACAACACTGTACAGCAAACCAACTTAGCACAAACACATAACAACAAACACTAAGACAACAACACAGCTCAATATGCAATCAAGTAAAAAGACCAGGACAGCACAACAAAAGAACAATACAAAACAAAAGCAAAACACACACAACAAAACAACACAACCAGACACAAACACAGCATAGTAACACAATAACAGTACAACACAACAGCCAAAAATGTGCCAACACAGAAATATAATACACCAAAACAAAAAAGAAAAACAAGCGCACAACCATACCTTAGTAGTACTGTGTCATGTTTTTATGTTGTGCTGTTGTGTTTGGCTAAGTTGTGGTATTATAGTGAGTTGGTCTGCTATGTTTTGTTGCTGTTTTGTGTTATTTTGTGGTTATTTTTGCTCAAAGAAATGTCTGGTCTTCTTTTATTGTGTTGTGTTATCTTGATTTGTTGTTTTATTGTGTCATGATCATAGCCAAAGATGATAAAGTGGCACTACTCAGTTCTATGTCTTTTGGTACTTTGCATGTTTGTGTTGTTAATTCTTTGTTGTTGTGTTGAGCTGTTTTTTGTTACTATGCTTATTTTTTGTGTGTGGTTGTGTTGTTTTTTTAATTTTTGTTTAGTTATATTGATGCAGTGTGATCGAATAACTATATAAATATTCATTAAGGGTATACAAAGTTCAAAGATGGACAAAGCATATCATATGTTTATAATAGAAAATCCCTTGGATTCTTACATCTCCCTCCCCACATTCTTTCCTCAACATCCACGTAAATTTTCATTGCAAAATTCATATTGGCTCCTCCCAGTTTTTCCAAATTTTAACTATTTTTTGTAGGGACCCTGTACGTTCTCCATACAGCAATTCAAATGCATGTACTTTATGCATCTTATTCATCCACTGGGAAAAGGTGGGGACCTTATCAGATTTCCAGTTGGCTTGAATCAGTGATCTTGCCAACAACATAGAGATAAAAATTAGCTGTCGCTGTCTAATAGATAAATCTCCATCATGGACTACTAGCCCAGACAGGGCTCCATGTGCATCTGGTGGGATATTAACCCCAAATTTCAAACTGATTTCTGAGAAAATACCTTGCCAAAATTACCTTACACAAATACAAGTAAATATAATATGGTCCCAGTCCCCAGTCCTATTGTTGCATCTAAACCATTTCGGCTCAACTTCAGTTTAAAATTTGTGCAATTTAGCAGGTATGGTTTACAACAGCCATTTAATTTAAAAAGAAATTCTTCTTAAATTGGCGGCTCGAACCGCCTTGGCACTGATATGATTAAACAACGTCCATTGTGGAATATCCACTTTACACCCTGTAGAGGACTCAATTTGTTTTAATATCTCTAATACCATAGTATCCTTGACTTTGGAATTCAACAAAATATACCAATTTCCTATACCCACTACTTTGGACACAAAATAGGCAGAACTAAGGGTTTTTTTTACTTAAAGGGAAATTGAAAAAAGCAAGGGACTAATTACACTCCACTTACTACATGTACCAATGGATAACTGCAATCCTATTAACCTGCACTCAGCTATTTTCAACAGCAGATGTTACCTTGGTATTTCCTAGCTTTCCCATATCCTATTGAATCGCTCTACAATGATACGTGGTGTCTTATACCTTGACTTTTTCGGAATTCTTGGAATCAGTAGAAAGGGAGGGAGACAAATTTCTGATGATTTCACCATTTGTTCTTGATAAAAATTAGCATCACTAGAAACATTGGAAGAAGACATCACCAGCCAATTCATAAATGCCACATGGTAATAGCACTTTATATTAGGCAGTGTCAACCCTCCTACCTCATTTTCCATCTGAATAGCCTCCTGTTTTAGCCTTGGTTTTTTACCCTGCCAAATAAAATATCGGAAGGCTGAATCAATTGACCTAAAAAATGACGGGGGACTTTGGTCAGAATGTTAGCAAACACAAATAATAGCAATGGTAAAATACTCATTTTCACCAAAGCCACTTGTCCCATAATTGTCATAGAAGCATTCTGCCATCTGCGCAACAGCCTACAAATCTTGTCTAGGGTACATATGTATATATATTTTTTAACTCAAACAAGTCCCCTTCATTGGCAGTAACATATATCCCTAAGTATCTTATTGGCCTGGCTGGAGAATAATGTGGTTGTATAGTAAAAGGTAAAACATCTATCATGCAATTAAAAAGGAGAGCTTCGGATTTTGCATGGTTTACCTTATACCCTCCCAGTTTAGAGAATTCTCCTATTTTTTCCATTGTGATCAAAACATGAATTCTGTCCGCCTTTAGATACAGCACCATATTGTCTGGAACAGCTTTATTTTGAGGCCTCATGTAGAGGAGCTTTAATATTGGGGTCCTGGCGTATGGCACATGCAAGTTGTTCAATGAACAGCGCAAAAAGGATTGGTGAGAAGGCGCAGCCCTGGCACATCCCACACCTTATAAAGATATTTCTTGCTGCTTTGCTATTAATAATTATACTTGCCTTTGCTCCTGTATATACATTTTTCATAATCAAAATAAATGCGGCTGGGAAAGCAAATCTTTCCAGAATTGTGAACAGGACACTCCACTGGATGCATGTGAATGCTTTCTCCTCATCCAACATTATCACTGCCGCTTTAGTGTTCTGTGTAGAGTAATAATCTATTGCCTGAGTTAAATGGTGTGTGTTATCTGCCATCTGTCTGTCCAAAATAAAACCGTTTTGGTCCCCGTGAATAATTGTAGGTGCAGCCAAATCTAGACGATTTGCCAAGATCTTTGTAAATAATTTATAATCATGATTCAAGAGGCTAATTGGGCAACATGAGTTTACATCCTGCTCCGACTTACCCTTTTTTAATGAGGCTAACAATGACTGCTTTAGTGAAGGAAGTTGGAATCGCTGCTCCCCTCATAATACTATTAAGTAATCTTACTAAGAATTTATTAAACTGAGGAGCAAATAATTTATAGACTTCGACAGGTATCCCGTCATTACTACAGGCTTTCGCTTTCTGAGCATGATCGACTGCCTGCGTAACCTCTTCTAGGGTAATTGGCGTGAGAAGTGCTTCTCTCTGCTCTCGTGCTAAGGTCGGTAATTTAAACTATTCTAACCAAGTACTTGCTGCTTGTGGGGATGTATGGTATGAGTCTGAGTATATCTTTTCATAGTGACGAAGAAACACATATGCTATCCCTTGTGGTTGGATTATGATTCTATCCCGGTTGAGATCGTGTATCTTTCTAATACAATTGATATATGACCTCCCAGGCCAAGTATTTCCCAATGTCTTTGTTTTCTTCATACCTTTGTTGTAAAAGTGTATTATGACTTAGAATCTCTCTAGACCAAAAATAATCCTTTAGCTGATCTCTTGCTTGTGCTGCTAGAAGCTTGGTTTGCCTTGAAGGGACAGCTATAAAATATGCTGCAGCCTGGTTAAAGCTTGTTTGTAACTGCTGAATCCTTTCCCTTTCCACCCTTTTCAGCCCTATCATAAATGATGTCACTTCGCCCCCCAAAAAACTTTTAAAACCCCCCCATTTGAAAGTTCCGTTACTGTATCCACATTCTGCTCTAGGAATAGACTCAACGCTTGACTCATTTGGTCCACCTATATCTCATTTACTATGAGGGATTTATCAAAGACCCATCTTCGTTTTTTTAAACCCAGATCCAATACTTAAAAACTCAATGTAACCACTGAGTGGTCCGAAAATGGGTTCAAAACAATCTCTGATTGCATTCTACGAAGTGAATGAGAAGCTAAAAAGAAATCTATATGTGATGAAGAATTAAACCATTTTGAAGTACACATATAAAGCCTCTGTTTAAGGTGGGTACTACGCCATGAATCAATCAAAGCAAAATCCTTCATCAGGTGATTTAAAAACGTAACTGTTCTTGGCTTATTCTGAATTCTATTGGGGCGAGATGCATCCAGTGCAATGTCGGGGAACACATTAAAATCACCCCCTATTATCAAATCGCCCTGTTCCCCTTTCACCATATCTTATCCAGCCCCCACCAAAGAATCTTCTATAGGCCCATAATAGCTCACTAGATTGATCAATTGATTCGCCACCCTAATCTGTACCCAGAACCATCGCACGCCTGGGTCCCTGTACACCTTCACTACTTCGCAGGGTAATTCTCTAGTGATTGAAACTGCAACTCCCTTTGTGGCAGCATTTGCAGATGCATATACCACATGTTGAAAATACTAGGCCTAGTTACCTGTGAAACTCCGCAAAGTGATGCAAAAAAACTCCACTACACTCCGCAGAGTTCCACAAGCAGCGGAGTTTGGCAAGTAGCACTGCTTGCACTGATTTTTAGTGCCGGAGTTTGTCCCGCACTGTAAAATAAGCGCGAACAGCACTACGCCCAGCGCAAGAGGGTGCTGCTTTGTTCTGCTGCCCGAGGAGATGTTCTAATCGAGCAGCAGCATCTTCAATGCAAGCGTCAGATTTCTTAGTGCGAGCGATCGCGACCTAACAAGAGCTGTCGCGAACTACTGCGACCACCCGCATTGAGAAATCACACCGGGAGGAGATCTAGCACATGATTTTTTCTCGTGAGCGATTGCCAACCTAATGTTGGTGAGCCGCTCGAGAGAAAACAATGTGCTCCACGTCACTTGGAGGAGTTTTGCGGAACTTCGCGCTGCACGCGGAAAGCAGAGTGGGCAAAACTCTGCGAACTCAGCCAGCAGAGTGGAATTCTTCTCCCACCCCTAGAAAATACCCTAAATTAATAAATACAATGGCTTCATTCATTAGGTGTGTCTCTTGGGGAAAAAAAAACATTTGCCTGTAGTGATTTATACCAGGCCAGCATAGCTTTTACCTTAACCTTGTTATTTAGACCATTTGCATTGCAAGATATAATTCTTAAATGTCTATCTGCCATTTTCCCCTAGTGACCCTCACTAAGACCCACTTTGTAATTGCTTTATATCCATGATAATTATAATTCGAGCTGCATCTTTTTTTAAACGTGATGACTCCAAGCGTTTATTTTGTTTTCCTACAATTTTTCCCCCTTATCCACCACCCTCACACCCAGTGCCCCTCCAACCTCCCTACCCTTCCTAGTGCCCTGCACGTCTCAGGCACCCTCCCCTGCTTCTCCCCATCCTCTGTCCCTCCCCTATCCCCCTCTCCCTATGTGAGTACCTTGGTATAGTACTCTCTAAGCCCTTCCTAGAGAGTAGCTGCAAGATGGCAAGAATTTGCCTCGGAATGTACTCCGCGTGCATTGCCCTACTGTATTTACTTTCCTCATCCTACTACTGTTCAAAAAGCATACTACTTTGCTGGCTAACTTCTATTTAGAAAAAAAGGGCAGAAAGAATAGATTCCCTCCTTCCTCTTCCCTCCTCTCCTCCCTCCCCCACCATTATCTTTCGCCATTACTGCCTCTGTGACCGCCCTCTTTCCTTAATAAATCCATAAGGCTTTTGCCCAGTCTACTGATTGAAATATATCGGTATGACCCTTACTCAACACTTCAAGCTTAGACTGTTGAATGATGCCCACCGGGGCTCTTAGGCATTTAAATTCATCGACCAGCCCCACAAACTCCCTTCGTCATCTTGCCGCCAGGATTGACATGTCTGGAAATGTGCAGAAGGAGAAATTCTCAAAAGTATTGAAAGTCTTGTTCTTGATTGCCTGAGATAAGATCTGCTCTTTAATTCCAGCATCCCCAAAGTTGACCATAAGGGTGAATGGGTATCTGGCATTTGTGGGTTGCACTGCAGGAATCCAGTGAGCCTGGGCAATGGTCAAGTCCCCCCCTTCTGGCGGCTTATCTGGAAGCACATATTTAGAAATCAAGTTTGATATACATTTTGCTGTAAGTTGACCTGCCCCCCCCCCGTCCTCGGGTATGCCTACGAATCTCAGGTTAGTGCGTTGAGCTCTGGTTTCAACATCATCCAATTTAAATTGAAGGTTTTCCAGCTCTGCTTGCATTCTCAAAAGGGTCTCATCCTGTTTAGAACTAGTGCCCTCCAAATCCGAGATCTTTAATTCCACCTACGAAATCCAGGAGAAAAACTGTTGGATGTTCTCATTTATCTGCCCCAACTGTTCATTGGTACTTCTATGGGTATCTTCTTCAGATACCTTCATTTCGCAAAGTTCTTTTAAAATCTGATTTAACCTCATCTCAAATTAAATTGAAGTTGATGCTGACTGACAGGAATTTAGCAACGGAGATCCAAGACTCTCAGGTTGGTTCGTGCACAGGCTTAATAATGATTCTTTATCCACTGCCTCCATTACCCCCGCATTACTCTGTTGCGCCATTTTCGTTTGAACCTGAGTCATCATACTTTCTTTCATTTCTCCATTGACCCCTTCTAGTGTAAAGAGAGGATATGACAACTTGTCCGTTGTCCGCCAGTCTTCTGGAGTATTTGTAATGCTTAAACCCGTAGCCATGGCAGTGTCAGCAGGAGAGGAGGCATCCAGGCTGGAGGCAGAATCTGTTGTATGCCCTATTTTTTGTATTGACCTATCTGGGGATACATCCTGCTGGACTACCTTCATTCGAGTTTTGCTGCTTTGGTCCCTTAAATGCAGGTTTTTCCCCTTGTCTCCTTTGAGATTCTTGCTATGCGTATGGGTTTTCATTGAAGAGTTCCTGGATAAGTGTTTCATTGGTAGGTCCGACAAGGATGCATCACAATGCACTGGTGTCTGCAGAGTCAGCCGTCGGGTGGGGCAGCACTGGATTTCTAGGTGTGAATACCACAGAAGTGAGAGTCTATGGGGGGACGCCAGAGTTGTTTACAGGTAAGCCGCAAGCTGACCACTTCCTCAACTCACCTGCTACCTCACCACCTGAATGGGACCTAAAGTTCCACCTCAGACTGCTTCAACCCCAGTTGCCTCGGTACTTCGGCCGGACTATGACGAGCTTCTTATTTTGCACCTTGTAATCCTTATGAGACCTCGCAAGTCCTCATGGCCCAGCACCTGCCACTCTCTGATGCTCCCTTTTTTTCCTTTCTGTCCTGAACCTTCTTCTTTCTTCTCTTTTTTCCCCTCTTCTTCCTCTTTCTTCCCCTCCCGCCTCTGCGGGGGCCTGCTGCCGCATGGTCTTCAAGCAGCATGCTCAAATGAATACCAATACAACTGCACTGTTGCCGTTGTGCAGCTGCCGCTTACCATCCACCACTCACCACTCTGCCGACAGGGAGACAGGGAGTCAGTCCGGCTCCTCTTCCTCTCTCCTCAGGTGAACGGCACGACTCGGCACTTCTCCTCCAGCCTCCTCAAGGTCGGCATCAGTGGCCCCGGCAGCCCCTGACGGCCTACTGACTCCAAGCTCTTCCTTTTTTTTCCTCCCCCCCCCCCTCGGGTGACCCACCGGTGGAACGAACCACTGCTCCACAACTTGTCAGGCTCCGCTCATCGGCAGCCTTGGCTCATCAGCTAATAGATTCATCAGGCGAGACGGATGGAGACGGAGGCGGAGTGGAGGTGAGTTTGGCGATATCCGTAGGCAAGTGTAGAGACCAGGGGCTTCTTGCACTTGCTCACTTAGCCAACGAGGTGAATTTTTAAGTAGTCTCTCCCGGTTGGGCAGCACACACCGCTGTTGCTAGCCACCGGCCATCTTGCCGGCTCCTCTCTGGAACTGACTCAGCCAGAGAGCACAACAGGTGCTCACTCTTGTGTTTTTGTTTTGGTGCATTGTATTTCTGTGTAGTTAATTTTTGGTTGCTGTGTTGTGCTGTTATTTTGTTATTATGCTGAGTTTGTGTGTGGTTGTGTTGTTTTTTGTGTGTGTTCTGCTTTTGTTTTGTATTGTTCTTTTTTTTGGTTGTGCTGTCCTGGTCCTTTCACTGGGCCATGTATTGTGCTGGGCTGTTGTCTAGGTGTTTTGTCTTATATGTTTTGTACTATGTTGGTTTGTTGCAATCATTCGCAAGCCACTTCGCAGACAATGCCTCAAAACAATACTTCCCCAGCTCAATTTATGTGATCTGACCCCAAATCTTTTCTCAATTGCATCACTTCCATTGGATAAAATTCTTATTTTTTCCTATGTAATGCCTTATTGCCTTTTTTAATCTCCATTTTAACCAGAAGTGATCACTATTGACTAATTACGCGGTATAAAAGTTGATAGCAATATGACATACTTATTCCTTTCTAAAGTATATCAAATGATTGATGATGAAACGGTTCCAGTTCTCTTGCTGGTTTGGTAGATAAATAATTGCCTTTTCAATATGAGCATTCAATTGGCCAGGGCGCTATAACATTTTATTCTCTCTCCCTATATTTACCTTTGAATTTGTATATGTTCTTCCTTTTGTATGGTATAATGCTCACAGCTTTTTCAGCCCCAAAGCCCACTTTTTCTTTGGAGCCATCTTTGTCTTAAAATATTTAGAAAATATGTAGCCATCGAAGGCCAGTGTTCCCGCACGTTTTTAGGGCAATCTCAATGTTTTTCAGCTCCTTATTTTGGTTTCCTAAGGACGCATGTATATGGCATGCATTAATCACAAGCAGGTCAGTACCAATTCCTGCTGATGATTTAAATACATACAGTCAAAGAAAGTACTGAGGCCTCAGTTTTGTTAGACAGGTGCATAAGGATCTAGGACACATCTAGATGTCTGCAGGTGCACTGCTGGTGATTTGGATCAGAATATATTGATGCTTCTTTACTGACCCCACAGTGCAGCCAGGGTAGCTGTGGGAATGGAAAATAACTTGATGCTGCTTCTGTTTTCAAACTGCAGTGAGTGCTGGTCCCTCACTGCAACAACCCCACGCCACAAACAGGAGTACAGTTGTGGTGGCACATGTTTTCATCCACCAACACTAGAATTACACTGGCTTGTCGGCCAAATGATGGACTGGGATGCAGCCCCGAGAGATCACCAGAGATTAATTCAAGTATTGTAGCCATCACCTTGTTGTTTGTTGTTTTTCAGTATTTATTGTAATACTGGCTGTGAAGTGCTGCTGACATGTATTTCAATGTATTACAAATGTTGACGCTTAACATAGTGCAAGGCATTACAGGAACACATCGACAGCCTGTTAGAGCCTATATGCCTCTAGTTGTGCAAAAGATTTTCAAAGCCTGTGAAATTTTATGCAAATGTCCATGCCATTCATTCATTGATTTCAGTAATAGCCATAACAAATATTTACATAGATCAACAACAAGACAATAAAACAGGGAAATAAAAAAGCAATAGAAAATATTCAGAAAAGGAGATTAAAAAAAGGAGATAAAAAGTACAAAGTTAAAAAAGTTAAACTTAACCTATTGCGTTTGTAAAAACTATTAAAAACATACATCTTAACAACAAGATGAGCTACAATAATGTTAACAGGCGCCTAACACAAGTGGACTAGACACAGCCCTGGACCCCGGACCTATTTTTAGCTTCCTCGCCAAGGTCGTCAAGGATGGAAATGCCCACACCAAAGCTGCATAATTAAACCTAATAATACAGGATCTATGCGGGAATCGTACTTAAATGACAGACCAGAGCTGCTTGTTTCAAGCTTTGGCACCTAAATAACAAGCTTAGGGGCATATTTACAAGGAGCTATCGCCGAATTAACGGCACTTCATCGCAGCCAAAGTCGTGATAAATTTACGCCCCCATTCACAAGCGGTGTTAACAGCACACAGCACCAGTTTACCCGCGATAGCAGCCGCAAAAAACATCGCCACAGAGGACCCCTGCAACTATCGCTAATGAGATGCAGAGTAGGCGTTCCCGTGACAAAAGCCGAGACAACAGCACACCTCAACATTCACAACGACCAGCCACATCCGCGATAAAAACACAAAACAGGCGATAAGGCGTGTTAGCACCAGGAAATCTACACCTGCTCTGACCTGTTGTAAAGTCAGACGGCAGCCAGCACCACAAAAGGGAGCACAGCCCAGGGCCACATCCGAAGGGCAACAGATGCCATGGAGCCACCCATCATGCGGCCCGGACACCCAAGAGGGCCACAACACCCACCCCCACCACCCCAGGACCCCATCCCACATCCGGAACACCCCCCCTGGACCAACACAGACGCAGCGCAGACAAAGACAGCGGAACCCCAGGAAACGTCCCAGCCGCACAGACCCAACATCTGACAATGTCACCTTCCACTACAGGCTGAAAGGGACAACCAACCTACGCATCCTGACCATCATCGCCTAACAGGCCTACGGCAACAACACAGCGGACAACCAACATCCCACCCCACACAAAGCTGATGGCGTGGCTGCACCTGTTGGCCCCTGGGACCCCCCATCCAACACCCGCCAGAGTCGGAGGAGTCTCACAGCCAGCCACATACAAGTCCCCCACACCTGTCCTGGATATCACCATCACCCTGGTACCCCAGTCCCCAATACGTACAACACAAGGCGCAGGATCCGATAGAGACCAAGCAAGAACCATACGCCATAGAAGGATGCATGCACGTGTTGGGGGCAACACACAGCACACATGTACTACCTGTGCCCCCTGGTGACATGGCACACAATCACCGCAACAGGAAGCACACGTCTCACACCAATGTGCAGGCAACAACAGAACACCGTGGTACACCCAACAATGTCGCCTTCAAATACACAGCCAGTGTGCATGATGCCTTCATCCTCCGACAGTCCATCACCAACCAGCATTCCCAGGATGGCAACAAGTGAAATGTACAGCCCCTTGGCAATATACAAATGAACATCCCACACACCTCAACACCACAACCATGCAACTCACAACTCTGGCAATGCACACGTCACAAAATCACATACAACAGGCACAACAATATGCCCACCCACCAGACACGACAGAACAACTTACAATGTCCACATTGGCAAGCCCGGAAAATGAGCCAGCAACGGCATGGCACCTCAGCCACATACTATCCGAATGTGAAGGATGCAGTAGAACCATGATTGGGAAAGTACACAATGCCAACAGTGCCGGAGATGTGCTGGACACCTCGCAGTATGCAGAACACACCCATATCCATGGCGACATACACTGCTTGCGTATGGAGTGTAGTGGACAGTGGACGCCACCATGTCACCACAGCCAGTGGGGGTCCTCGCGGAAATGTTGCCTGTTACGCCCCCCCTAAGCATCAGTGGAGTGGGATGGTCCGGCGTACGCCACGCCAGCATAGGGGTGTGAATAAAAACCATGTAGGCCTTGGTGTGGTCCACTTCCGGAAAGACCCACGTCTCTGCCAGGGCGGCGCCTCCCACCTCGCCACGAGGCCGACGCCATCATCGTGAACGGAGTTGCCTGCATTGCCGTGCGCCTGCCGGATCCTGGCACGCTGGTCCACAAACCTGTCAGGCCAGCCCCTGCGCAGCCAGGCCACACTGATCACCTGCCGACACCGGCGTGTGTCAAGGAGGGCCCACCCGTGCCGGCGCAAGCTCCAAGCCCGAGTCCCGCGAACTTGGCAGTCAGCTCAGACCACCAGGCCTCCACGACACAGGCCCGCTTCAGTCCTTTCTAGTTGACGTACTGCACTGCCGCCTACGGCCCACTCCTCGGATCAGCAGGTCCCACATGTGAAACTGTGTCCTGAGTCATGAATGGCAGTGACCCCAAATCCGGGCCAGCGGCCACAGCACCAGACGCCCCCGATCAGTGAGGCATAGTTCCATATGGGCTTCTTGCGACACGTGGTGCCACTAACCCTGTTCAACGCCAGCCGGCTACACGTGGTGCCACTGAACCTGAACAACGCAGGCCGGTGGGGCCATTCATACTATGCCGGCGACACTCGGTGAATGGGCCGTGCTGACCGCTGCCTCCGGCCTACACTGCGGTCCAGTAGGTCACAGAGCCTTGATTTGGCAATGTCAGAGTTCACATCTGTGTACCGGCATCATCGCAGGCTGCATGCCCTCACACCACCTGTGCCGCTAAGTCTGTTCCCCCGACATTCATGGACACTCACTGGTCGTACATTGGTGGCGTTTGAGTCTATGGACTAGGGGCTAGTTTTCATCCTCATGTAGCTGATCCTGAATTGTTGTTGCAAACGAGGGTTGCGCTTTCCACTCCTACATTTGCTGCTTCCAGATGACATCAGACCTTCCGCATCATGCATTGGAGGACACCTTCCACTGTCCCCCGCAACACTCCGCGACATACACCCCGGACATTGATGGGGACCCGCTCAGGTCGCATGGCCCATCTGACTGCACCGCAAGTCACCGTCCCATGGCTGGGTGCCTGTGCTGGCCGCAGTGCATCTGGGGCCACTAACTCTGTGCTGGTCACGCCTAGGACCCCTTCCTCTGAGACATTGAATGGCCTCTGTAGCGATGGTCTTGGGGTCATCAATGCCATGTGTCTGTGGACCTGCGCTGTCCGCCTCCTCCGGCCCCAACTGCGGGCCACAAGGGCCCACACATGGCATTGAGTCTTGACCGGCCCGGACGTCGCATCACCGCAGGAGGCACACGCCACCACGGCAAGGACCACCTCCACCCGCCATCTGCCAGAGTTGAAAGGGTGGTCCTGACAGACCTACGGAGTTGCCCAGACCTGTTGTGGATGCCATCATCGGCCTGCTGCCCTGCTCAGCACTCCAGGTGCCAGTGACTCAGTGCACCGCAAGCCATTGTCCGTTACTGATTGAGTTTTGTGCTGTTGTGAGGTTACGCAGCAATGTCACCTCATGCAGTGGGGTAGACCTGGGACCATGAGGAGGAGGATGTGTCAAGTGTGCGGACGGGAGAAGGCACACACAATGGGAGGGCAGGTGGCAGCAGCCCCAAGGCAGGAATGCAGACTGGTGGCGGTAGTCAAGCTACACACCCGGATCTGATACTGGGTATTGCGCTGTGGACTGCGGACGCAACTGTCACCTCAGGCAGTGTGGGAAACCTGGGACGCTGATGAGGAAGTTGATGCAGGTGTACCACACCCCACTGCATCTGCATCAGGACTAGCCCGAAGGGACACAATCCTAGCAATTCCTTCACATGAGCGTGCTCTTCTCTAGTGCCCCTACCTCAGTGCACTGCAACTCACGGAACGTCCAGACTGAATATTGGGTGACCTCTGTCCTTACTCCGGATCCCTCCATGTTGCTCTGCAATTGACTCTGTTATGCTGGTGTTTTCTGTTTCCATTACACTGGTGTCCACTGTTCAGGTTGTTGCCAGCACCAAGCACTCGGTGCTGGCTGGCTTATACTCACCCCACACACATCCAGCACAGGCGTCACTGTACATGTGGCCCTGCCAATAAAGGGGCCGGGCGCACGTGCCCGTAGCCAGTTCAACATGATATGTGCATGTGTCTCTGTGGAGGTGTGGGTCTCCTTTGTGGGGTGTAGGTGGTCCCTGAAGGGTATTGGACACCCACGTATGTGTTCTACTTCGCATTCCATGGGTAAGGCAACACCCTCACCTGTTGGGCCACCTCCTTTTGGCGTTCGGTAACCTGGCATTGGGGTGCCATGTGTGGGTGGGTGACGTGTTGTGAGGCAGCCGTCATTGCGGTTGCTTCATGCTGTGTGGTCTGTTGCAGAGTCTGGGTTCTCCTCTGAGTAGCTTGTCTGCCCTGGTCCTGGTGGTGGGTTGTGAGGGATGTCCATGGGCTGTTGTAGGGCGTCGGGGTGTGGTGTTCGTCTCGGGCATCACTGATGGGTTGTCTGTTCAGACCTGCTGGAGGTGTTGTTTGTCCCTCTGCATTGTGAAGGGGAGGTGCATGTTGGCATTGTGTTGGCGCCTTGTTCTTGTCGACATGCAGACTGTGTGACAATGTACATTGTGACTGTTTGGGCGGTGGTGGCTATTTGAGTTGGGGCAGTGTACATTTGGCCTACATGGCTGATGTGGGGTTGTAGGGGTAGATGTGCATCTCACAGTTCCCTGCTCTGTCCAATGTAATTGTTCTGTTTCTGCACCTGGGTGGACCCAGTTGTGTCCCCTGTTCTGCAGTGTGGGTGTTGCACTTTGTGCCACATTGTCATGGTATGTGCTGTGATTGCTATGTGTGTGTGCTGCAGTGTGCTACAGGGATTGGGGACATGTCCCTGGGTAATTGTGGATGTGCAGTGTGCTACACCTCATTGTGCATGTGTGGCATTGTGCTCATCACCCCCTGTCCCCCCAGTCCCTGTTGGATCCTCACCCTGTTGTTGTTGTGTCAGGTCCTGTCGAGCTGTGTCCGTACTCCCTACTCCTTGCACCCTCTCCACACTGATGACTGTGGCCTGGCTTTCCTCCTGCTCCTCATGTGTCGCTGGACTGCCACCTCCTGTCGCCATTGCTGCCTTCCTGTTGGCAGCGGGTTTGTGCCTGGTTTAGGTTGTC
Organism: Calotriton arnoldi; assembly: GCA_963921515.1. Classification (NCBI taxonomy): domain Eukaryota; kingdom Metazoa; phylum Chordata; class Amphibia; order Caudata; family Salamandridae; genus Calotriton; species Calotriton arnoldi. The sequence goes on from CAWUFW010005876.1 coordinate 823,431, forward strand.
ACGTCCTGGCGGAGCCTCTTGGCCTCCTGGGCTCTGCGACTGCATTCCAGGTGGTCTGCTTGTGGGTCATTTGCTGATAGTGTTCTGTCGCCTCCGTGGCCTTGGTCTTGTTTTCCTGCGGTCTGCACCCCGTCTTCCTCTCCATTTTCTCCTTGGCCTTCCCCGACCCACTTGTTCCTTGCTGGTGGTCTGTGGGGGTTGTGGGGTTCGCGTTGCCCTCTGCGCTTGGTCAGGGTGCATGGATGTTGCTACGTGCTTTGGCTTGTTTCTGGAGTGTTGTGCCTGTGGTTTTTATGGTGCAATTGCCCGCCAGACGCGTGGGAGTTGCAGGCCTGCGGCTGCTTTTCGCATCTTTATGTACCGCGATTGGCCTCATCGCATGATTTCTCGCCTTCGCGTTTCGCATTTTTTGGGCGTGGTGTTGATTTACACGCTGGCATTTGACGCGTTATCTGGTGACTATCGCATGCTACCGCCTTGTTGTGAATTCCACGTTGACACAGGGTTCTTTTCCCGTGATAGGCTGCGTTATTGGAAGATGCGTTACGCTACTCTTGCGGTAGTTATCACACGTTCTTGTGAATATACCCCTTAGTGTATTTTGCCACCGAACTGCCCTTGGAAGGGAATTATACACCTTGATGCCCAAGTGGAGAATAGTGTACTATAGGGGACAGTATTGTAGCAGAGGTAGTAAGTTCTCTGTGCGTGGCAAATAAAAAAAAGGTGGCACACATAAGTCGATTGAAAGGGATTGGTGCAATAGCAGAATGAACCAGTGTCTGAATCTATTTCGTGTGTTGTTCACACTTTCAATCACCTTGTTATTTAAGCAGTATCACAGGTTTTACCTAAGCGCTACCGATGGCATTTGGAGTGGTGTATTCATATTAATTTCTCTTCAATTGACAGACTTTTCGCCCGACGGATATAAGGCAGGCTTTGTGTGCCGCCTGTAATCTGTAATCAGTTGGGCTGCGGGTCATCACGCTGCCTGTGATGTACACATTGGTTTGATATCCGGGTTCAGCACTTATCGGTGATGCACACAATGGTGTGGTGAATGATCAGAATTATGTCAAAGAGTTCCCATTCCACTTTGTTTTTGTGTAACTCTAAAGGTGGCCATTGACAATTTTACCCTGGGGAAGGTTGGTTGTTCACTAACAAGGAACATTGGTAAGAGCCATCTCACATTTATGTGAGTGGTTGTTGCATACTGTTTTGCATGTTTTTTAGCAGTTCCATGTCTCCCAGGTAACTTATCTTAGCACGTGCCTCGGAACACCCAGGGTAGTTAGCTAGTAAATGTGTCTTACGACACATAGGGGCATATTCTCAAGCCCCCATCGCCACCACAACGTCATTTTCAGTAATGTTGTTGTGGCGATAGGGGCTTAGCCCTATTCACAAGGCAGCGTTAAGCCACGTTAAGTGGCTTAACGCGTCTTAACGTTGCCTTGTAAATAGGGCCCCCTTCACGCTGTTTTTAGCGTGAAGGGGGCGTGCCGTGGGTGTTGCGGTGGGAGTTCCACTGCAACACCCATTGAGATTGACGCTACCTCCTATTCACAAGGGCAGCGTAAATAGGAGGTAGCGCTAAACTTAAGACCAGGAAAAATCTGGTCTTAAGGTGGCAAAACGAGGAGAAATGCTTTATTTCTCCTCGTTTCTGCTTTTTCCATGTGTGCTGCCTTGTGGAGCACACATGGAAAAAGCAATAAATCAGAATATATTGATGCTTCTTTACTGACCACACAGTGCAGCCAGGGTAGCTGTGGAAATGGAAAATAACTTGATGCTGCTTCTGTTTTCAGACTGCAGTGAGTGCTGGTCCCTCACTGCAACAACCCCACGCCACAAACAGGAGTACAGTTGTGGTGGCACATGTTTTCATCCACCAACACTAGAATTACACTGGCTTGTCGGCCAAATGATGGACTGGGATGCAGCCCCGAGAGATCACCAGAGATTAATTCAAGTATTGTAGCCATCACCTTGTTGTGTGTTGTTTTCAGTATTTATTGTAATTCTGGCTGTGAAGTGCTGCTGACATGTATTTCAATGTATTACAAATGTTGACGCTTAACATAGTGCAAGGCATTACAGGAACACATCGACAGCCTGTTAGAGCCTATAAGCCTATAGTTGTGCAAAAGATTTTCAAAGCCTGTGAAATTTTATGCAAATGTCCATGCCATTCATTCATTGATTTCAGTAATAGCCATAACAAATATTTACATAGATCAACAACAAGACAATAAAACAGGGAAATAAAAAAGCAATAGAAAATATTCAGAAAAGGAGATTAAAAAAAGGAGATAAAAAGTACAAAGTTAAAAAAGTTAAACTTAACCTATTGCGTTTGTAAAAACTATTAAAAACATACATCTTAACAACAAGATGAGCTACAATAATGTTATCAGGCGCCTGACACAAGTGGACTAGACACAGCCCCGGACCCCGGACCTATTTTTAGCCTCCTCGCCAAGGTCGTCAAGGATGGAAATGCCCACACCAAAGCTGCATAATTAAACCTAATAATACAGGATCTATGCGGGAATCGTACTTAAATGACAGACCAGAGCTGCTTGTTTCAAGCTTTGGCACCTAAATAACAAGCTTAGTGTATTTTGCCACCGAACTGCCCTTGGAAGGGAATTATACACCTTGATGCCCAAGTGGAGAATAGTGTACTATAGGGGACAGTATTGTAGCAGAGGTAGTAAGTTCTCTGTGCGTGGCAAATAAAAAAAAGGTGGCACACATAAGTCGATTGAAAGGGATTGATGTAAAAGCAGAATGAATCAGGGTCTGAATCTATTTCGTGTGTTGTTCACACTTTCAATCACCTTGTTATTTAAGCAGTATCACAGGTTTTACCTAAGCGCTACCGATGGCATTTGGAGTGGTGTATTCATATTAATTTCTCTTCAATTGACAGACTTTTCGCGGACGTATATAAGGCAGGCTTTGTGTGCCGTCTGTAATCTGTAATCAGTTGGGCTGCGGGTCATCACCCTGCCTGTGATGCACACATTGGTTTGATATCCGGGTTCAGCACTTATCGATGATGCACACAATGGAGTGGTGAATGATCAGAATTATGTCAAAGAGCTCCCATTCCACTTTGTCTTTGTGTAACTCTAAAGGTGGCCATTGACAATTTTACCCTGGGGAAGGTTGGTTGTTCACTAACAAGGAACATTGGTAAGAGCCATCTCACATTTATGTGAGTGGTTGTTGCATACTGTTTTGCATGTTTTTTAGCAGTTCCATGTCTCCCAGGTAACTTATCTTAGCACGTGCCTCGGAACACCCAGGGTAGTTAGCTAGAAAACGTGTCTTACGACACAGAGGTGCATATTCTCAAGCCCCCATCGCCACCACAACGTCACTTTCAGTGACGTTGTTGTGGCGATAGGGGCTTAGCCCTATTCACAAGGCAGCATTAAGCCACGTTAAGTGGCTTAACGCGGCTTAACGCTGCCTTGTGAATAGGGCCCCCTTCAGGCTGTTTTTAGCGTGAAGGGGGCGTGCCGTGGGTGTTGCGGTGGGCGTTCCACTGCAACACCCATTGAGTTTGACGCTACCTCCTATTCACAAGGGCAGCGTAAATAGGAGGTAGCACCAAACTTAAGACCAGGAAAAATCTGGTCTTAAGGTGGCGAAACGAGGAGAAATGCTTTATTTCTCCTCGTTTCTGCTTTTCCATGTGTGCTGCCTTGTGGAGCACACATGGAAAAAGCAAAATGCCATGGTTTGTTCATGTACAGGAAGGTGTCCCTTCCTGTACATGAACAAACCTTTTAAAATGCCGTTTTGTAACTTACATGTGTGCAGCATGAAGCAGCACACATGTAAGTTACAAACTGGCATTTATGGTTTGTTTATGTGCAGGACCCTTCTTGTACATAAACAAACCTCCCTGCTTGCAGACACCCTTTCACTCTGGTGCAAGGGTGCCTGCGTTGGCGCTAAGTTGTGAAACTTAGCGCCATCGCAGGGGTAAACGCGAGGCTGCACCCTGTCCTTGAGAATAGGGTGCAGCCTTGCTTTTCCGAAGTGGCGGAGAGAGGTGTTAAGCCAAGAAGGCTAACGCCTCTCTCCACCTCTTCCTTGAGAATATGGCCCTAAGTGAGTAAATAGTCCTACCCACAAATTTGGTTCAGTGGCCCAAGCTTTTGTAATCTATTCTGACGACACAATATTGCTGGCTAGGACACCTTTGGACTCGCCACTGGACCCTGATGCTATTATGCTGCTGTGTCATAATTAGGCTGAATACATTAGAAATTAATCGGGAGAAATGGATTCAAGTAGATGTGGGATAAACGAGTACTTCTGGATTATCAATGAGAGCAAATTGGAGGTTGGCAAACAATATATCAGTTTATGAACAGTCTTGAACACTGTGGTTTCATAAACCAAGATTCTCTTATTGGTGATGATAAGATCCACCTAATCAATGTAAGGCCTGTTCAATTTTAACACAATTTATACTAATAACACAACGGCACCGCAAATTGTGGCTTTTTAAGGCCAATAGTAACGTTCGTAACTGTATAATGATGGCCTTCTCTGCCTTGGTGCTAAGCCTAGCACCTGTTTTATGTGCCTGTACTGTGGATAGTAAATTCATTTAACCAGTTAGTTAGTGCCCTATTTTCGACAGCACATCTCAGAAACAGAAAGAGGCAAACCTTCTCACTGTTTCGGAGCTGGACTTCCTGTAATAATCAAGTCTTAACTGGGAGAAATGCTGGATTACATTAATCCACTTTGCACACTGCAGGCACCTAAAAACAAGTGCTCAGCTCTGAATCAGCAAAGTTGATCGTGATACCGTCCGTACTGGGCTAAACATTGACCATGCAACAAAATATGTTTAAAAGTGAGAATAAAATGCTACCTCACTGTTGAACTTGACCCTCTCTATAGGGTTACCCCCAGACTTTTTGTCTTCAACCCTGCGGTTTTCTGAACTTGTTTTTGTTCACTTCTATGACCCAGTGCACTTTACCGCTGCTAACCAGTGGTTAAGTGCTTGTGCTCTCTCCTTTAAAGATAGTAAAATTGGCTTACATCCAATTGGCACATTTCATTTACTTGCACATTCCTAGTAAAGTGGTAGTACATGTACCCAGTGATTGTAAATTAAATGCTAGTATTGGGCTTGCGGCACTTATTGTACAACCCACCTAGTTAGCCGTTAATATGTCTCAGGTTTATGTGCAGTTTTAAACTGCTCATTCGACCTGCCAAAATAAACCTTTTGTCAGGCCTAAACCCAGCTTTTTAATACCTAAAAGTCAGCCCTAGGTTAGGCCCTAAACAGCCCATAGGGCAGGGTGCATTGTACTTAAAAATTTGATCACGTACTTTCAGGTTTTACATGTCCAGGTAGTGAAAATACCTGAAATCTTTTTTCAGTATTGTGAGGCCTACCTCTCCTAGAAGATAACATCAGGTTACCCTATTAAATTTGATAAGTGCTAATGTTTGATTGGGAACAGGTAGAAATTGCATATTTGTTCTCAAAAGAATTATAGTTTAAACCCCCCTTTAATTGTAAAGTTGGATTGGAGATTACAATATTTAAATTGCCACTTTTAGCAAATAGGCATTTTCCTGGCCTAAGCTTTCTGTGTCCCTGTATCAAGCCTGCACTCCATCACCGTCGGCCTGAACTTGTGACTTTGTCCCGGTCTAGTGTGACCAGAGACCCACAGTTAGTGATTTCTTAGTCTTGGCGCTATTTGTAGTTAAAGATTTAAAATTGCATATCTCTGGTTCTACTGATTGGACTTTTGTCATTTTGGTCTCATTTTATTCTTAACATTTACTCTAGGTTTCTCAATTGGTGTGAGATTTTGCTTGTATTGGGTTTTCACTTTATTACTGTTTGTGTGCTGCATAAATACTTCACACATTGCCTCTAAGTTAAACTTGACTGCTTTTGTGCCAAGCTACTGGAGGGTTAAACACAGGTTAATTCAGTGACTTTTGTGGTTTACTCTGACAAGGATTGTAGTTGTTGCTTTAGAAGGGTTTTCAGCACATCAATCAAAAAAACAATTTCTCGCACTCCTTTTAAGGAACTAAGAAAATGTTCCGCTACAGACATTTCTTCAAGAATAAGGTTTACTTTCTCATAAGCTGCACATTGCCTGTGTCTTACTGATGGGTTGGCCTAAAATTAATAATTCACTGATAAATTCGTTCAAGTGGTGCCTGATGCTACAAACTCAATGCAAGAGCTTGATTTGGACATGTTTGACATTAAGATATTAAATCTTTGAGAAGGGCTATTTATCAAACCCTATTCTGAGGACTAAGGGGTATATTCACAAGAACGTGTGCTAAACATCTCCAAAAAATGTTAACGCAACTTTACACATCGCGGGAAAATAACCCTGTGTTAACCTGGAATTCACAACACGGCGGTACCATGCGATAGTCCGCCGAAAATGCGTCCAATGTCCGCGATACAACCACCTCGACGGAGATAAAAACACAAACCACAACACCAAAAAACGTGCGATGAGCCCATTTGCGATGAGGAAATCAGCGATAAGCAGCGCCAGGCCTGCCATACACACACGGCAGGCGGGAAAATCACTACAAAAGGAGAAAAAACACACAAACACAAAATGACCAACACCCAAGCACCATGGAGGCAGCCGGAGCAGGCGCAGAGGATGAGCACAACCCCACAAGCACCCCGGACGACCAGCCTGGGACCTCGGTGACAGGGAACGGGAAGGACAAGAAGAAGAGGAAGACGAAGTTTAGTCCGCAGGAGAATAGGATCCTGGTCACGGAGGTGATAGAACACCAACAACAACTGTTCGTTGCCTCCAATGTGTCATTGGGCACCAAAAATGGATTATGGCGGTCCATCGTGGACAAGGTGAATGCCGTCGGAAAGCACAAGAGGTCAATGGACGAGGTCAAGAGGCGATGGATTGACATCAAGCTCAAGACCAAGGAGAAACTCGCAGGCAACCAGAAGGCAGCAATGCTGCCTATAGGTGGGAGCCCAGCGCCACAGCTGGAGCTGGATGACATGGAGAAGCTGGTGTCGACAGTCATCAGTGTGGAGACCGTGGCAAGAGTCGGGGCATCGGACACTGCTCGACATAACACAACGGCAACAGGGTGAGTAACCACCAGGTACTGGGGGGACGGGGGAGATGGCCACAATGGCACACATGCACAACCAAGCAGAGCACAGTGCACACCCACAATCACTCTGGATCATGGCCCTGATCAACAGCATGTCACAATGTACATTGCCATGCTGTCTGAATGTGAACATGTACCATGCGGCTACATACATGTGGACACATTGTAACACAGCATCTCCCCTTCACATTGCAGGGGCACCTTCAACGCCACCTGCAGAGCAGTCCCAGCCACTCTTCACTGATGACGAGGAGGACACCACCAGCATCGACACCCAAGCCCTCCAAGACATCATTGAGCTCATCCGCCAATCGCCTCCAGGACCAGGGCAGCCCAGCTGCATCGAGGAGACCCCACCCACTCCACAAACCACCCAGCAGGAGGCACCCACAACCCCGGCTGTCTCCCAAGACCCCCCGAACAACACATGGCCTTCCAACGCTGTGTGTTGGAGGTACAGAGGGAGATGGCTGAGCAGGTGTGGGTGGGGTTCGACCTCATGGCTACCAAACTCAATGCCATCCATGGGTGTCTGAGTCCCATCAGGGACCACCTCCAGTCCCCAACGGACACCCACACGCCGCTCCATGGTCTCCAACGAGCACTCGCTGACATCTCTGGAGTCATGACTCTGAGACAAGAACACCTGTCCGCTCAGAGTGGCTCCAGCGATCTCAGCCGTGAGATGGTACCCATGAGGAGGCTCATGGAGGACATGGTGCGGATGGAGGCGGAAAGGATGGCAGCCACCACTGCACATCAGCGAAATGTAGCTGGGCTCTACCATGCCCTGCATGTCCTCATCATGGCATTGCTGCCACAAGGCGGGGCGCAGATGAATGCTGCTGCCCCTACACCATCCAGATCTCCGCCCCCTGGTGTGCCAGTGCCTCACAGTGCGGCAGCCATTTCCACTCTAGGTTTGCACGCACACCACACCCATCTGGCACAGGCGTCACAGGCCATGTGACCCCGCCAATATAAGGGGCCGACAACGTCACATTCCCCACTGCCGGTGGTGACTGGATGACGGACGTTCCACGATACTCAATCATAAAGGGCCCATGACTTGTTGCGCACAGCGTTAGTGGCACCCGGAGCCATGCGGCCGTCACGGGCCTACCACCACGTGGCGCTGACTGGGGTTGCACAGGGTTAGTGGCACCAAAATTGCTGAGCGAGTGTGCAGCCTGCGATGATGACGTGTGCACTGCTGTGGTCTCTGCCATTGATGCCTCAGGACTCAGCATCATGTGTGGGACCTGCTGGGCCGTGGCACGGGTCCGCATGATGTGGAGCATGCCATGGTGGCGGTACCTGGGCCTGGAGCTTGCACGGGCACGTGGTGTGCCCACTGGTGGACACACCGTTGGAGGTAGGTGAGCAGTGGGGCCTGGGTGCGCAAGTGCGGACGGCCAGCGCTGGCCAGCGGGAGGTGGTAGAGTGCGGCTGCATGTGTGCGCAGGATGGGCAGGCGTTGTTGCCATGTGCAGTGTGATGGACTCTGCCATGATTGACTCTGGCCTCGATTGCAGATTGCAGACCTGGTGGCTTGCAGTTTATACCGGCACGTGGTTGGAGACACACTGGTGGCAGCAGGTGAGCAGTGGTGCCTGGGTGCGCGGGGGTGGAAGTGTCCCTCCTTCTCCCTCTCTCTCTCTCTCTCCCTTCCTTTCCCTCTCTCTCTCTCCCTCTCTCCCTTCCTTTCCCTCTCCCTCTATCCCTTCCCTCTCCCTTCCTTTCCTTCTCCCTCCCTCTCTCTCTCTCTCTCCCTTCCTTTCCCTCTCTCTCTCTCTCTCTCTCTCTCTCCCTCTCCCTTCCTTTCCTTCTCCCTCCCTCTCTCCCTCTCTCCCTCTCCCTTCCTTTCCTTCTCCCTCCCTCTCTCTCTCTCCCTTCCTTTCCTTCTCTCTCTTTCTCTCTCTGCCTTTCTATCCTTCTCTGTTTCTCTGTGTCTCGCTCCTTTGATGTGCGCATGACACACGTTCTGATTTTGTGCTTTGTTTTCCAGGCTGTGACATCAGGATTCTCCCGGACGGACCCGACAGGAGTCTTCCGCATTGGTGTTTTGTGTTGTATTCAATAAAGTTTTTGGTGGTTACTTCAATGATGAGTGACTGTTTCTCGTTCTTCTGCCCACACGTGTTTCTTGTTGTCATTGTGCGACATCATGCGCTTTTTGTGGCTCTTGTGTCGTGCAAGGTATGTGTTTGTCCCGGGGGAGGAATCCAGGGGGGGCAGGGTGTGGTGAGGGTGGGTGTTGTGGCCCTCTTGGGTCTCGGAGCTGCATGATCATTGTCTCCATGGCATCTGTGGGTCTTCAGACGTGGCTCTGGGCTGGGCTCCCTTTCATGCTGCGGGTTGTCGTCCTGCTTTACACCAACAAAAGGCAGGTGTTAATTCCCTACTGCTACCATGGCTTATCACCTGTTTTTGGTTCGCATCGCAGATCTGGCAGTTCGTTGTGAAAGTGGTGTAGTGGTGTTTTGGTGTGTTTTTGCACGGGAACGCCTACTCTGCATCTCATTAGGGTTAGTTGGTGGTGTCCACCGTGGAGATAAATTTTGGGGCAGTTATCGCGGGGATACTGGCGATGTCTGCAGTTTGCACCCGCTTGTGAATGGGGTGTTAAATCTATCTCCACTTTTGATGGGTTAAGGTGGAGATAAATCGGCGGTAGGTCCTTGTGAATATGCCCCTCAGAGTTTTGAGAGAATGGTTGAGGGCCACTCGTTTCTTTTGAATCCTGTGACCTAGTCTATTTGCAAAGGAGAGGCACTTATCAAACACTATTAGTATACAGATGCTAAGAACCCAAAGCAATATTTATTTGCATGTTTAGATTATGTTGTCAGGCAAAATGCTATCAACTGTCATTTACAACATGTTCTTTCAATTGAAAATAAAGGAGATCAATACATTCAAGTTAAGATGAATGTATGTGTGGAAAATCTACATTGAAGGTATTATTGAGCCCTACTGCAGTCACTTATTTGTTTTACCTCCTGATTTATTCTTAAGAAATGTTTTTTTAAGGCATTTTGACTTGCCTTTAAGCTTTTGCCTTACTGATGAATGGCAATGGCAATTGCATTGTGCCTTGTCTTGTATGAGGATACAAGCCCCCTGATTGAGACATTTTATTGTTTATATGCATGTCTTTTTTAAATTATTACCTTGAATCTTTATCTATTGTGGTTAGGAAATGAATATTCCTGTTGTGTTTGTTTCATGCAGAGCAACTAATCAAAACTAATAAATTAGCTGATGGAAGTAATAGCCTTGGAAGATTATTGGAGCACAAAAAGCATGGTTAGGGTTTGTGTGTTGCTTATAGTTATCAACAGTATCATCAATTCCCTGAAAAGTAGTGACAATGCATGCAAGGAGCTGTTCCAAGTATTTGCCAGGGACACAAAGTACTGTTGCCATGCTAAGTTAAAAGAAATTCTTTCTAATGGCATCAACACTTTACTGGCCTGTAATACATGAGGGATTATTTTGTTAAAGTTCTTAGCATTGCCAACACTTGCAGGGAGGGTGGGAAGTGAGGTGCTCTGCACATGATTTGTGTGCACCAGCCATTTCTCTTTCTACAGACATTAGGGAGACTGGCTGATGCAGACAGTCCATGTCTGTGTACCATTCCCCTACCTGAGTATAGGTATTTCTATGATGCACCACAGTTGGAGGGAGACTAGCAGTAAAGCAGCAAATTTCACCAACCATGAAGATGTTCTGTTTGTTGTATTATCCATGTTGCAAAGATAATACCCACTAGAAGCTGCAAAAAATCAGTCATCATGAAGACAGCGCTGCCATGAGTTGAAAGTTGCACTATTGCTGCCATTCTCTTAACCAGCAATGCTGCAGTAACCTGCTGCGAGCTGATGAAAATTCATAGGTGGCACACTGCCTCTGCCATTTCATGTTTCAGAACATTACATACTGTTTGTTTCTGTCTGTCTGGCAGAGATCTCTGTGCCTTCAGAGGAGCCTCAACCACATCAGCTACACTGACGGCAATGTAGTTTTGCCATGTGGGCACCATGTTCCGTATGCTCGAACAGCAACGTCTCGTCTTTTGCAAACATAAACTCCCAAAGCTGGAGTTTGTTTTCATAAAGCACAAAAAATGCTGGAAATGTTCTGCCAGTGTCTGTGGGTCAATTCTGTGTTTACCTGTTTGGACTGGGAGATTCCCCTGGTAGTACCAAACAGTAAAAGTACATCAGAGCATCTACCCTAAATATGTCAGAGAGTATGAGGTACTTAGATCGACGTCCCGATGGTGGAGGCTGTTTGTCTAAGATTTCCAGCGGCAGAGCCAGCAAGGCTTCCCTGGAAGAAACATGACAGTTTGCCTTACTCTAAGTGGAGCAAGGGAACCTGGAGTTTGGCAGACCGTGAACTTCACCACATCTGTGCAATGCACCCTGTCCTCTAGAGTTGGATCTGGCCCATTCTGCAGGCTCACCCCAAACCTTTTGCCTTTTACACTCCACTTTTTGCTGAAATCGGTTTTGTTGACCTAAGGTCTCCGTGCACTTCACTACTGCTAACTAGTGCTAAAGTGCATGTGCTCATTCCTGTGAATCTGGTAGAGATGGTTATACTCAATTAACATGTTTAATTTTCTTATAAGTTCCTAGTAAAGTGGCACTACATATGCCCAGGTTCTGTAAATTAAATGCTACCAGTGGGCCTGAATCACTTGTTGTGCCACCCTATTGAGTAGCACCTTAAAACACGGTCCCAGGCCTGCAATTGCAGCCTGTATGCAGTGTCACGCTGCCATGTCGGCTTGGCATTTAAACCCCCTTGCCAAGCCTTAAACTCCCTGTTTATTACATATAAATCCTCCCTAAAGTAGGCCACAGGTAGCTGATAGGGCAGGGTGCTTTGTTAAAAGGTTAGAAATGTACTTTTAAGTTTTACATGTCCTAGTAGTAAAAAACTTCAAAATTAATTTTTCACTACTGTGAGGCCTACCCGTCTATAGGATAACATTGAGGATTCGTTATTACATTTAATAAGCTGCAATTCTTAATTGAGAGGCGGTAGATATGTCATATTTGGTACCTATGAAATTGTAATGATAAACCCTTTTTAATGGTAACGTCGGATTTTTCATTACGATTTTGAAAATGCCACATTTAGAAAGTTGCAAAAAGAACAATTGATGGACAGAATGTAGAACAAGACGTGGGTCCCGGGCTCACTGTGCCATTGGAATCAAGCTAGCTTGGCTGATGAGGGGTGAAACTCCGAAACCGGTCCTAGGATGCTTGTTTCTGGTCCAGGGACGACCTGGCTTGGCAGTTCGGGCTGGACTGTTCCCATGAGGCACAGGATAAAGACTGATTTGCATATGGCCAGGTCCAAACTGGGGTGACATGGTGAGCAAAAGAGTGATGGATTTAACCCAGATCTCTTGACTGGCTGGGAATGTTTTGATTTGTTCTGCATTTCGTCCATCAACTGTGTGTCTTTTACTTTCTCACCCTAAGTGTGCCGGGTTTGCCCAGACGTAGGTCTCGGGCTCACTGCGCCACTGGATTCAAGCTATCCTGGCTGATGAAGGGTGAAACCCCGAAACGGGTCCTAGGATGCTTGTTTCTGGTCCAGGGAGGACCTGGCTTGGCACTTCGGGCTGGACTGTTCCCATGAGGCACAGGGTCAAGACTGATTTGCATATGGCCAGGTCCAAACTGGGGTGGCATGGTGAGCAAAAAAATGATGGATTTAACCCAGATCTCTTAACTGGCATGGAATGTTTTGATTTGTTCTGCATTCCGTCCATCAACTGTGTGTCTTTTACATTTAGAAAGTTGGGATTTACCTGCCCTTTGCCTTTTTGTGCCTGCAGCCTGTCTTGGGTCACATGACTGGGTGGAGCTAACAGGCTTTGTGAATTGCTCCCAGACAGTCACACAAAAGAGGGATTAGGTGTGTCTGAATGGGCCTTGTGCCGGCAGGCTGGGGGGCAGAGCTGAACCCAGCCTCACTTACACCTAAATAGCTTGTGCTCTGCCTCCACACACAGGGCCTAACAATCTTGTATTGTCACTACAGCCAGCTTGGACCCAGGGCAGGGGAGTCAGGAAATTCCATGCAATTTAAAGAACCTTTCCAGAAGCTTCTCCCAACTTCCAGAAGAAGGGCACCAGAGTATAAAAATAGGACCTTCAGACTCACTCTTCAGTTCATTACTGGGCCTGTGGAAGGACTTTTGGAGGACTGCCTGCTGCAGTGACCTGCTGTGAACTCTGCCAGACCGCTGCTGTACCTGGAAGGACTACTGTCCTACTGCCTTGAATCTACCTTGAATCCTCACAGGCCAGCCCTACGTTTGAGCCCTGCATCTACACCTGCACCCAGGACTACCTGAAGTGACTTCAAAGGCTGGTTTGCTGGCCTCTTGTTCAGAGACGCAGTGACATAACAGACTCTTACCATCTTGAACTCGCACCTGGGCCCAGCCTAACTTCTGAACCCCCAAGAGGTGTCCACATCAGTCCCAGACTCTTGGTTGTGGTGCTAAAGGCGCCCAGATGACCATTTTCCAAAACTCAGGACGTAAACAAAATGTGGCAAAAAGTGCTCTGAGAACAAGGAGGAGACCAGGACCAACCTGCTTGTTGATCCAAACAAGTTGCATCACAGGTCGGATTGACTCTGCTGCTTCTCCTGCTACGTTCTTCTCCACAGCAGCAAATCCGTTTCAGTGGTCCTTCGCCAAAGGGTATCCAACCTTGTGGAACTGTCTTCTGCTAGAGTCTTCTGCCTCATCTCCCTGGAGTATTTTGACTTCTATTTTGCCGACTAAGTCCGAACATAGATACTTTTACTGCAGCTTCAGCCGAAGGCCATCCAATGGTGACACTCCTTCCTTGAACACTTCCTGCAGCCTTGCCCAGCTGAACATTACCTTCTCAGACATTTTTCTTCAGAAATGTTTCTGCCAATGGTTCAATGCTTAAGGCAAACAGAAGGGGCGAGAGCGGGCACCCCTGTCTCGTCCCTCTTTCTAAGGGGAACGGACATGAGCTGATCCCATTAACCTGCACCCTAGAGTGGGGGTGAGAATAGTTGGCCTTGATCATGTCGATAAACCCTGTCCCGAAACCAAACTGTTCGAGGAAGAGGAACAACCAATCCACCCTGTCAAAAGCCTTTTCGGCATCCAGCCCCATGAGAATCGCTGGGATCTTGTCTTTAGTTACTTTTTCTATCAGGTGTAATGTCCTGCGGATATTGTTGTGGGTCTGCCTCCCCTTTATGAAGCCTGATTGATCTGGGTGGATTAGCTCCGGCATCAGGTCCTCCAATCTGGTCGCTAATATTGCCGAATATAGTTTAGCATCCAAATTTAGCAGTGCGATGGGCTTGTATGAGGCGCAATGCTGTTGGTTTTTCCCTGCCTTTGGAATTACGGATATCACTGCTTCCGCCATTGAGTTTGTAACCTTGGACCCTTCAGCAATCGTGTTGAATAGGGCAGTGAGGTGTGGAATTATTTCTGATGCGTAGGTTTTGTAAAAATGGGTCATCAGGCCGTCCAGTCCTGGGGATTTATTAGGCTTAAGCTTCGCAATCACCTTCCCTACTTCCTCATCTGTGATTAGCGCATTTAACTGGTCGTTCCAGGACTGGCGGACCTGGGGCAGATCGAGTGATTGCAGATACTGGCGTTGTGTGTCTAAATCTGTGTGTGTGCCTGCTTAGAGTTCTTCATAGAACTTCCCGAATATGTTTGCCTTGTCGTTATCTACATGTACCACGGTGCCTTCCCTGTAAGCTATGCCCCCTATGTATTCCTTCTCCCTCTTTTCCCGAAGCTGTCTGGCTAGATGGGACCCTACTTTGTTCCCCTGAGCGTAGGAGATCTGGTGTAACCGGAGTAAAGTGTATTCTGCCCTATTGGTGTAAATCACACTGATTTTCCCTTTCAAAGAGCTTAACTTATGTTGTAGGGCTCGGGTGGGGTTTTTTTGTGTTCTTTTTCTATTATCTCCAACTCAGTCTCAAGTGCCACCCGCTCCTTAACCCGTTGCTTGTTCAGGGTAGAGTTTAACTCGATGCATTTACCCCGGAGCACAGCTTTAAATGTGTCCCAATTGTTCAAGGGGGAGGTTGCCTGAGGCTGATTGAGCTAAAAAAATTCTTTGATTGCCAGCCGCAGTTTGTCTCTTAGTACCCTATCTCTAGTTAATGAGACCGGGAAGTACCATCTTGGCGGGCCTGGTGGTGCGCTATCCCACGAGAGGCAAATTGTGATAAGGCTATGGTCTGAGATAGTAATCAGGAGTATTTTTGCCACCTGGAGAGACCCCAGTAGGGATTGACTTATAAATATATGGTCTAGCCATGAGTAGGATTGGTGGACATGTGAGAAGAAGGTGTAGTCTTTGGTGGTGGGGTACAGTGCTCTTCACTCATCCTTTAGACCTAACGATTGTATCATCTGTTTAATCCCTTTGGGGAAGCTCCCCGCGGTCGATCTGTGGGGATGTGTACTATCTATTTCTGCGTGCCAAGTTAGGTTAAAATCTCCCATTAGGACTGTTGGACCTTCTGTGAATCCGCCCAACATGTGTAACAAGGAGGTCAGGAACACCGGTTGTCCTGTATTAGGTGCGTATGTCGATATGAATGTGCATTGTTGTCCCTTCAATTTCCCCTTAACCATAATCATCCTGCCCTCTCTATCTGATATGACGGCCTCTGGTTGGAATTTTACAGAGTTGTGAAACATTATAGCGACCCCCCTCTGCTTTGTTCCTGCCGATGATCTATAGATTAGGGAGCAACTTTTGTGACGGAGCCGCAACTCCTCTGATTTCTTTAAATGTGTCTCTTGAAGTGCCACTATGTCGAACTGGTGGTCCACCAGATATTTTCATATTTTATGTCGTTTGAGAGGTGAGTTCAGCCCTTTCACATTCCATGATGCAATTGTAATCATCCTGTAATTGAACCCACCCACCTCCCCGCGATCGGATCTATTAATGCTCGCTCCTCATCCCCTCTCCGCTTTCCCACCCTGTGGGTTCACCCCCTCTAGTCAAAGTGAACCACCCTCTAGGGCACAGTATTGGTGCACGTCTGTTGTCCCCGTATAACCACCACCGTCCCCTGGTATCCCCCCTCAAACAAAGAAAACACATAACCCTGGTTAACCTGAGCTGGGCGACCAGTGGGCCCCCAGTCAAAACGTCCCTCAGGGTTGAGTTCATCTTGGCGGGCGCCTTGGCCTAGGCCCACAGCCCTGGCTGTCTCTTGTGCAAATCACAGGTAGCCCAAGGAAGTCTTTCCTGGCTGGAGACCAGGCGCAGATGTGGACCACAAAACAAAAAGGGTCTGGTGCTGGGTTCCATCGTCAGTCTCCTGAATGCTGATCTAGCTCTTGCTTCGCCTCTCCTCTGTATGGCCTCCATTGTCTCTTTTCTGGTTGCGGTTGTCTTGTTATTTTTGGGATTGTCTGCCTTTGTGGGCCATGCGCCATTGTGATGTTGTGTTCTTTTCTGACTTTTGCACTCCCGAGGTACCTTGGCTGCTGACGTTCTCGGGATTCGGGAGCCCCAAGATTCTTAGGCCCTCCTCCAGTTCTGTAATGTGGCGCATTTTGTTGTTGAGTTCAAAAGCCAACCCGAAGGGGAACATCCATCTGGATTTGATATTGTCCTCTCTTAGTTTTGTCGTTATGGGTCTGAAAAGCTGTCTCCGCAGTAGCATAGTTGGCGCTAGGTCCTGGTATAACATGCATTTGAATCCTTGGAAGGAGATCTCGTCTTTCTTCCTGGCTGCTTGTAGGATTGGTTCCTTTACTTTAAAGGAGTGAAGCTTGACCAGAATGTCACATGTGCGCTGCCGATCTCCGGCCTGTTGGTTCCCCACTCGGTGTACCCTGTTGATTTTAATTTTCATCTGCCGCAGGCTCAGAATTTCTGCGAAGAGCCCCTCGGTGAAGGCCTCCAAGTCCGGGCCCTCCGCTCCTTCCTCTCGGTCTTGTATTCTAATGTTCTCTCTCCGTGATCTGTTTTCCAGGTCTTCAGACTTCAGGAGTGCACTGTCTGTAATTGCGTTTGGAGATCTTGCTCTATATCGTGGGTGGCCGATGTGCGTTTGTCGAGCTTTTGCATCTGGGCCTCCACTTCCAGGACTCTAGAACCAATGGAGTCGACATCTTGTTGGAGGGAAGTCATGCGTTCTGTGAGGTCAGCTTTCAACTGGTCCATTGAGGATTTTATATCTAACTTAATTTCCAAGCGTAGCTCAGCCTTAAATTCCCTTAGGGAGGCCATGAGGTCGTCTTTGATGAGCGCCATCTCGGCGGGATCCCTCCCCTCTTTCCTGTTCTTGCTTCTTCTCTATGGGGGTGAAGAAATTGGAGACTTTGCTTGTCACCTTTTTCGGTGGCATATGTGCGGGCTGACCGACCCCTTTCTTCGCTAGAGTGGGGCCCCACTTGCTGCAGTTAATGGGTCTTGATCCCTCCAATGGCATCCCCCACACTGAGAGGAGGTTTCCCCCTGGCTTGGTGCCGAAACCTAGATGTCGTCGGCCATCTTGGGGTCAGGCATAAAGCCTTTCAGGAACGAGACTCTGCCAATGATCTCCCTATGAGGCATTGCTGCTGTTGCGCTTATGTGCGTTTATAGCATTTCTAAATTCAATAAACTGGATCCACTCCTAGGGTGCCCCTCATGCTTCCCTGTGCGTGACCATTGTGGGCGCCATTTTAGGGTCAGGCATGTTTTGGCCTGCTGCTTTAAGTGTGTGGCCGCAGAGTCTATTAGTCTTTCTGTCGGGCGCCCCACCCCCAGCGCACACCAACGGGACACCCGGCATCAACCTCCAGGGCCCCCGCTCACCGTCTCTCGTTCTCCGTCACTCGGAATAGCCAAGGGGGCAGAGCGTTTGTGGAATCGGCGCCGCATTCACTCCATATGGAAGTTGCTCCACTTTCAATGCCGTCTGTCTTTCTGTCTCTCTGGTCCCGTACGCCTGGGCTGTTCTCCTGGGATGTCCGCTGCTGATGTTGCGTTCATAGCGATACCAAAGGGGATGACGGCTGAATAGCAAGAAACCGGTCCCAGGATGCTTGTTTCTGGTCCAGGGAAGACATGGCTTGGCAGTTCGGGCTGGACTGTTCCCATGAGGCACAGGGTCAGACTGATTTGCATATGGCCATGTCTGAACTGGGGTGGTGGAGTGAGCTAAAGAATGATGATGGATTAAACCCAGATCAGTTGACTGGGGGTGAGTGTTTGATTTGCTCAAACGCTCCGTCCATCATCCCCTTTGGTATCGCGATGTTGTGTTCATGGGCGCTCCACTTCAGCGCCTCCTTTTCTCCGATGCCATTACCGCCAGCAGTGCCATTTTGGATCCCTGTCCACTCCCCTTCGGAGCTAAAATCTCCATGTTCCACAGATGGACCCGGTGCAGGGTTACTCCCGCATGTGCCCACCAACTTCACGGTCCTCTGGTAGCCGTTTGGGTGTCTTTCCGGCTACCCCTCCAATCGTAAGCATGCCAAGACAGCTACCAGGCTCCGGAGCTGGCATGCATCACATCCACCCGGCCATCTTGCCTAGTCACGCCCCAATTTAGTGACTTTTTGTGGTTCACCCTGCAAGGTATTGTGTTCGTTGCTTGACCATGGCTCACACCCCAGTCAGCCAACAATCCAATTACTCACATCCGAACTCTAAATCAGGCCCATAGTCTCTTGAGGCCTCACTACATCACAGAATCATCTCAATTGCTTCCAGTGTAAACATGGATGTGCACGTGCATGCACACACACACACACACACACAGACACACACACACACAGCTCTAGGGCGGTGTGACCGTTGCCACTGCACCAGGTGCTGACTTCCAGGTGGTGCTGTGTTTGCAACTTTATTATGGTTTTAAAGCACCTGCTGCAGCGTTCCTTTCCTCCAGCAATTTCTAGGCAACAAAAAAATGTCAAGATAACTCCTGTGATTAAAGTTCTTCCTGGAAGGAGATCAGAGTTTTGTCTACTTGAGGTTTTGACTCACTATAAAGTAGGGCAAACGGTTAATATGCATGTTGCAAAGAACGTGTACCATGCAGATTACAAAGTGCATATAATGTAAACAGGTCAGTCGGTTACTGCTTTTAAAAGCGGCATCCTTTTGTTTAATGCAATTTCTAAGTTAAAATCCTAATATAGAACAGTGAGCTATTAACTTTCATCAAAGAACTGCATGCACACTGCAAAGTATGGATTAGACCATAGATTAATGTTGCAGGAAGGGTTAATTTGGGTATAATTCAATTCTTATTATTAAGGAGAACCTTCAACTATGGTGTTCCTTTTTAAATTCTGGGTTTGTGCTTCTCTAGACCAAGCACTCTTAAACTATACTGCTTACCAGTATGGATGACATGTCACTCCTACACGTGTAAGCCTCTATCTTATGTAACATTTCCTATACACTGATTTACAAACCTATGATTGATTGTCTCTGTGTAATGTGTGTGGGATGCAAAGTGCTCTGAAACCCCATGCTGGTATGAATGGCGCCATAGAGCTAATTAAATGATTCTGAGAGAGAGTGGTTATGGAGACTTTGGCACTGTTAAAGGGAGGTAGTGAGGGAATCCGTGGCGGAGGCGGTTGGGGGGGGGTGCCAACAAACATTGTCGCACCAGGCACCACCAGCGCTAAAGCCGGCTCTGAACATATGAGCCAGTTTAGCACGGAGTCATGTACATGTACTCATTCACCTGTTTATCACGAGCCCAGGCTTTCATCAGGTAAATGTCACAGTCCTAAAACCCTAACAAAGGTAAGACTTGTACAGCATATGAGAACGTAGCAATCCGCGCACATAAACTTCGGTGTTACAAACTTCCTAACAGAAGATATACAGCAACTCTTAGGTCTCAAGATAAAGACCTTGTTTTCTTTTTCTACTTCTTGGTTTTACAGGACAAACAGCACGTTCCTTTGAGATTCAACACAAATGAACTCATCCTTGTAAACTGAAGCATTTAAATCGCAGGAGTATTTTCGGTTAATTTGGCAGATAAATGATGCTAATTCAAGTTAAACGAATCCAATTTGAGATTATTCATACGAGGCAGAGTTTGACAAAAATGACATTCCATAACCCCATCGTTCATGCACTGTTAAATATGTTAAATTTGCGAGGAGCAAGATTTCCATGTAAACAGCTGAGCCGAAATCAAAAAGGAATACCATCTTCAGACGATTTTGAGAAACAATGTCTGCATTAATCCCGCTCGAATGCGCATTTGCAGTAGAAAGGGAATCCAGTTATAGTGTGACATTTAGACGTTATCCACGAGTTAAAAAAAATAAAATGATTACAGTGGTCAAAAAAAGGCAGGGTAATTGATTGCCACAGAGCTCTAACATAATGCAAGCTTTGTTTTAAAATGGCGCAAGAAATACACGCGTAATGTCATATCAATATGCACAGTTGCAGAAAACGAAGCACTTTCGGACATTGAATTTACCCATAAATGATCAAAGAAACACGGGATTCAAAGTAGGTGGGCACTTAGGGCCTCATTTAAGAGGAATTGTCTTCTTGCTGCACTGCCCTATGCCAATGTGAAAGGGCAGGAATTTACCAAATTTATAAAGCACACTGCATTCCTGTCCTTTCCCCCTGCGATGGTGCACAATTCTCTGCCTAGAGCCAATGTAGGCACCCTTCCACCATGCTGCAGGGGTGCCTCAGTTGCAGGCAGGATTGTTTTTCTGCAGGAAGGTGAACCTTCCAGCACAAAAACAAACCTGAGAAGTGTTTTCCCCCTTCTGTGTGCAGCAGAATGCAGCACACATGGAGAGAAGAAAAAACGAGGAGAAATAAAAATATTTCTCCTCATTACGCCTGCTCTGGGGAGGCATAAGGAGTTGGCTCTGTCCCAGGTTTACGACATTAAGTAAATCTGGGGCAGCGTCAATATCCATTGATGCTGTGTAGGAAAACCCACCGCAACGCCCATGGAATGTCTCCTTGATGTAGAGTAAAACAAGGCAACGTCTTGCGCTGCTTTGTCTTACTACTTATCTATGAGGCCATGCAAAGTCACGCAGAGTGGCTTTGCATCGCCTCATAGACATGATTGAGAGCCTTACACCACTAGAGGGTCAAAAAATGACACACCGGCAGTGCAAGTCTCTCATAAATAAGTCCCTCAGTCCCTGATTTCGAGATTTTGCTGGAGCAGTGGTGCAGCAGTGGAAACCGCCGTGCCACTGCTCTGCCAAAGCTCGTGCTCCCCACCCGCCAGAATAGGACTTTTTCATAGTCTGGCAGGTGGGCGGCGTGGTGGTTTCATGGCGGTGGCCCTTTTGAAGGCGGCGGTGCCATTAAAAAAGGCACTGCAATGGCACCGCACTGCAAGATTCCTGCACGGCGTGGACCTGAAAGTCCATGCAGTGCAGGAACCTATGTGCATGCACACAGCGGGGCACATGTTATGCACCCCTCTGTGGATCCAAATATGTTTGATTTGCAGGGGGCCCAGTAGGGCCCCCTTTGTTTCCTCACTGGCAGGGTTGTCGTGGTGGTGGAACTGCCATGAAAAGCCTAGCAGAGAGGAAACTCGTAATATGCTTGGCGGGACCGTGGCAGTCCCGCCATGCATATTGCGGCCTCTGACCACCACTCCTATGTCAGGGAACAGCAGTTCCCTGGCAGAGCCAGTGGTCGCAGGCGGTCGGCCTGCCGGTGCGGCGGTGGCTGGATCTGCCACCGCCGTGCCACCACGAGTCTGGCAGTCCTCGTACCGCCAGACTCGTAATAGGGCCCTTAGGGTGCTCACTAAGAATGCACATCTCTTTAATCACTGTTAATTAAAATGTTCAAACCACATCAGATGTTGGGTATCTGCTTTGACTATGGTCAAAAATCATTGAAGTAGTGTCCGCTCTAAAACTACTCAACGTGATTTATATACTGTATTTTCTTTACTTTCAACAATATGCATTATTTGTTAGATCAAATTAGAAGCAAGAGTTGTTTTTCCTTTTTACATTTGATGTTTATAGTTTGTTAATTTAACAATCATTTTGCATGGACGTGATTCACCAAAATGCCAGGAGTAGAAGTGACAACAGATGTTCTTTTAGTACATGATTACATCATAGGAAGTAACATCACATTACCTATTGGTCAATTGTACTACAGGAAGGGATGTCATATGACTTTTGCAATTGTAGAATTCACTGAAAATGATATCACTCATGTAGGGCTTGGTAGGCATGTGTGAGGAGCTTCAAGGTGACTCTTTTGTTGACTGGGAGCCATTGAAGGTCTCTCAGGTGGCCAGTGATATGGCTGTGGTGGGGCATGTTTAGACTCCTGTCTATAATAGAACAATGTAAACTACAAGTCCAGAATGCAAAGATGACTGAGAAAGCACAATTGTCTTATTGAATGACATGCAACATACATAAGGTTGACTGTACAAGGGATTATTATGGTGAAGTTAACATTAGGACTGGGCGGTAAACTCGCTCGTTCCGCAGTTTTTGTCACTCTGCACTCCAGTTGGAGCACGGAGTTCCGCAAAACTCCACCACCCACCGTGGAGCAGAGTTTACCGGTGCCACCCCTCTGTAAGCTCCGCTGAGGCCCTAGGTTGAAGTGTGGTATTTTCTGTGCACACTCCCCAGTATTGCTGTTTGGACTGGAGTGTGCTTTTGTGCACATCATTACAGTAGCCAGACCGCGTTCGTCCAGTGACAGCACTAACATGATTGGAGCAGAGAAGCTGCCTTCCTTACTGTTTCTGTGGCAAAGGCCCACAATCCAGGCTAGCAGTCATGGTAGAGCACTGGTCCTTCGCAGTTTGCACAGAAGAATGAGATTACCAGCAGAAGGTAAAGCCTGAGTCACTATTTGATGTACACATAGCATAAGTTTGAATGTCTAAAATGAAAGTCATGTTGACCTTTCTTTGTACCCACGAGGTTTCCCTCCATGTTGGCTCTTCTGACAGTGGCAAAATCTGTGCTTTTGAATTTCTCTGTCCCTTAAGGTATTTTTCATTTGAATTTTGTCGGTCGGACACAAACCGCTTTATCGACACCAGGAACACCCCTCAGTCGCATCGGGTCCTTTGCACCCGCTTCACCTAACTTTTCATCTAGTACGACCCACTTGTTTTCTCTTTTATGGGCACACTCCATTTATTTTGTCTGCTTCTCCTCCCTCTCTTCTTTTGACTCCCCCCGACTCGCCGCAAGTGCACACTAATTTTCCACACAGTTCTATTGCTTCCTCGTGACACATTCAAAATCCCCCACCAGTCACTAATTCTTCCAGTACTGCTCACTTGCGGAATTTTGCAGAATCCCACTGAGCTTTTCACAGATTGTAGATTTTCTCATTTGTAGAACTGTGCACTTAAGTCTACCTACAATAAATAGATAGTGCTTTTGAATATCCTCGAACTAGTGTGTATTGCTAGTCCTCATGGATGGCATAGCAGAACCATTTAGACTTTATTTGTAGGTTTCTCTTTGAGATTTTTTCCTTCTGGAAATTGTTTTAGCATGGAGGTACTCTATTGTGCTTTTTATCGTAAATAGATGCAATAAGATCTTAAGTCGTTTTAATTCATTTGTATTGCAAATTTTCAAGATGTTTGTTACTGTGCACTTTTGTGGTTCCCTGAACTGTAATAAAGTTGTTTGATAATAAACTCATTTAATGCGTATAACAAATTATGCTTGTCATGCTAAATATACAGTATACTGCATAGTTCCTCGATCCTTCTACTTTTTTGAGCAACAAAATGTGTATTCACCTTACCTTATATTTGCTAGCCACTCAATGGCCCCTGCCTGATTGTTTTGCTATTGTAGTCAATGTGATGCCATTAATCTTATGTTACATTATGCAATTCGAAACTTTTATAATTCAATTTTTTGTGTTTCTCACTGTTGTTGAGTCTCTCCTTGGTAAGCTTAATCAAGGCCTCCACTGTTCTTCTTGTTCTCGTTGGGGTTGAGGGTATATTGGGTTTATTGTGATTTTTTTTATTGTTATATTTTCCTGTACTTGGTTGCTCATGAGTCTTTCCCTACCTGCTCTGTTTCCTCTTTCACATCCTTTCCTCATCTATGCTTCCTTCCCATCACTATGCACTACACTCTACATTGCACCTCATATCGCACGAACACTTGGCTCACCTTCCTGGACTTTACTAATACCATTCCTCAAAAATAAGTCAACAACTAAACATGGCTATCAACCTACTATAATGCCTCACTGATGGTGAACACCGCCTTCAAAATGTTGTCAATAAATCCAAAAGGCCTCATCAATTAACTAAACAGAAATAAATACTTGATTACTGCCTCAGACGTAATGGAGACATTATACTATTACAAGAAATGAGAATGGGTCTCACAGAAGGGCGCAGTATGCAACACCAATATAGCGCCTGTGCTCCAGCTAGAAACAAGAAAAACAGCATTATTATCCTTATCTCTAAAAGCATTCAAGCCACTTTTGAATCCATAACACAAGATGAAAATAGCAGATGGCTTATCACCCGCCTCACTACCAGTCAGGTATCACTATATATCAACATATACACCGCCACAACTGATGAGCCTGCCTTCTGGATTGACTTGAACAAACAAATCACTGACCTCCGACAAGCTTGCTATATTATCCTAGATGGAGATTCTAATCTCCGATGGGATACTACCTCTACCAAATGGCCCAAATGCACCTGCAAACCACAATTGAGCCTATTGCTGTCTCAGACCATGCCTGCATATCTCTTACAATAGAACTGGCAAGCCCTCACCCCAAATACAAAGCATGGAGGCTGAATGGCTGATTCCTGGTGGACCCTGTTGCTATGAACTGCATTCACACAGCCCTCAACAACCTCTTTCATGACAACGGCAACCAGGATCTCTCTCCCAAGACTGTTTGGGAGACAATGAAAGCTACCACTAGAGGTGTAGCCCTTTCTATCATGGCAGCTGATATAAAAAACTCAACAAGAGACTACAGAACTTGAGGCTAATATTAAACAGCTTGAAAGAGAAAGAGCACATTCTATTGATCATGATATACACCTCAGAATTATACCGCTAAAATTTGAATTGAACAAAATCCTTACTGAAAAAGCTCATGTCTGGTCTCACAAACAAAAAGCCATGGTCTCTTAGAAAGCAATAAAATCAGAAAACATCTAGCTCTCGACCTGAAGCATGAGCCTATGAAATCATGTATCCCTGCCATTAAAGACAAGTAATCATCCATCCTCTCAGACTCCAACACAATTCTAAACTCTTTATTCTCATTCTGCGAAGCACTATATAACCCTGCTTCACCCACCCTCAGACAAATCCCTCTTTCGTCAATACCTTGATAACTTGATTCTACCGATGCTGACTCCTCCAGCAAAAGCCTTAACAAAGGTATTGAAGACAACATAATACTTGCTTTAATCAAATCTCTTAAATGCAGAAAAGCTCCTGGCCCTGACGTTTTTCCAGCAGCCTTCTACAACATTTTCCAAAATTCACATATTTCGCATCTCAAAATCCTTTTTATTTTTTTTTATTCATCTGGGAAGATCGAAGGTATTGCATCAGAAGCATTTATAGTGGTAATTCACAAAGAGGGTTAAGACCTACTAGATCACAAAAAGTAGAGACCGATCTCGCTTCTCAACACTGATTACAAAATCTATGCCAAGATCCCTCACAAAGTGGCTTCATAAAAGGCAGATTCTCTGCTGATAATATTTGCCTTTTCAGTCGTTTTATTGAAAAAGCTAAATTTCTGTCCCCCCTCCCCACCGTGGTCATGGCACTCAATGCTGAACAAGCCTTTGACAAGGTTTCGTGGTCATTCCTTGAGAGAGAGCTGTCATGCATAATTTCAATTTGGCCACACGTTTCATACATATGATAATGTCTCTCTATCACTCACCCTCAGCTCGCATAAAGATAGACAGTCAAATATCAAAACCCTTCCTATTCTACCAAGGGACTAGACAGGGATTCCCACTATCCCATCTCCTGTTTCTAATCACCATAGAACTACTGCTCCACACTATCTGCATCAACTCAACAATTAAGGGATTCCCTTCCCTTCAGACTCTCACTAATTAGCCGCTTATGTGGATGATGTTCTAATCTTCTCTATGTAGGCGGAGAATGCTATTCCTGAAATTTTGAACCTAATCAAACACTATTCATCCTTTACGAGTTACTCCCGTAATAGAGAAAAAACAGAAATGTTTCCACTCAATATACACTGTTTACCCCACTTAGCCCAACTCTCTAACCTAAAATGGTAACCATCTAGATTAAAATACTTGGTAATATAATTTTGAAAAGACCTAGAAGAAATAAGAATGCATAATGAAACAGCTCTGCTCACCAAAATTAAATCAATACTAGAATCCTGGTATCCAAAATTCATCACGTGGTGGGGTTGTATAAAGACAGACAAAATGATGGTGGCTCCCCAAGTTAACTTTGTCTGAGGAATGCTCCCTATAAGTCTATCAGACAGCTGCCACAAAAATATTGATAGACTAATCTCAAACTTCATTTGGAAAGACAGGAATGCATGAATCTCTCTTTGTACGCCTAAAACGAACAATTTCGAAGGTAGCATAGGCATCCCAAATGTCACTAATTACCAAACTGCATTTCTTTCTAGACAAGCCATCCTCTGGGTCAACCAAAACCTACTGTCACATCCTCTTTCGCTGGACATTGAAACAGATCTGGTTGGACCACTTTCTTTGGTAAACCTATTCATGCTTAAACACCACAAGGCACCTCACTCCCACTCTATTTTAAAAGATACCATCTCAGCAGTAAAATCCCTAGTCAAATGTTTTGAGAATAGACTGAACAGTTTTCTTCTCTGTGGTTTAACCAACGTATTAAAATAGACAATGATTACATTCCCTGGAAAACATGGGCACAAGCAGGCATTCTTCTAATCATAGTTCTTACCTCATATAAATGGCCCCTATCCTTCCCCATGCTTTCAGAGAATTACAAGGTCCACATGTGGTCTTGGGTCTGTTACATCAGAAGTGCAGATAACATCATACATAATATAAACTTCTCCTCATCTTCTTCCAGATTTCTATGGAACAGTCTTGACCTCTATTTAGAAAAAAATCTAGCCACTGTAAAGTATACTGTCAATTTAAACATGTTTATACAAACAGACTCGGCCCCCCAATATCACAGTAGCATTAGCTCTTAACTGATGAGGAACATCTTCCTTCTCTTCTCTTCTCTTCCTTCTTCCCTTCTTTGCCCCCTCTCTCTTTCTCCCATTACTATTCACTTTGAGATAATACAATTATATTTTGTTTTTCCACACCATATTTCTTGAACTTGTCTTCAGCCAGACCTTGTACTGTTCTTTCAGTTTTTGTGTTTTTGTCTTTTATTTTAAAATAAAATGTAATACATAAAAAATGCTGAAAAAAAGAAACAGTGAACTGATTTTCTCATTTCTCAGCTGTACTAGAGAAACCATACATATACATCTTACTGACAGCCTAAGGCCGGATTACGAGTGGCCCATTTGGGAAGGCGATTATTATTGCAGCTTTTAAAATATGATACCACAGGGATTGGAATTTGTGCCCTTTAAAATAGGGCATAACATGAGGATTTTGGTGCTTTCAACATGTACCAGTATTTACCAGGTAACATTTGGCAAGTTTCAATTGCCGAAATTTACCTGGGGGAAAATTGTGAGGCATTTTGTTTTCCTTAAATGGTGCTTCATAAACACGTCCTTAATGGATAATTGATATTGTTATGTGCAATAATAATGTAATTGCAATCCTGCAATTCTGAGAAAACAATGATTTTCAAAATTAGAAGACTTTTAAAGAGTGAATAAGTTTATTTAAATACGAATCAATGCATATGGCACTTTGTTTTAAAAAAAAGTGCTATTAAAGAGACACTTTACAACAATACACTTCTAAAAAAAAGTCTAAACATTCATTTAAACATTTCTCCCCTTTGGCAGCACAGTCATAGTTGCACATACTGACATGGTAGACATGTGCTCTCCGCCATTTTCAGAGTTAGAGCGTGTACGCAGCAATCACTCCTGCATTCAGTATGCAGAGCCATGTGTTGGCAGCAAAATGATATGTAGGCAGGGACTGATACCATAAAATAATTACCTATTTCAAAGCCTTGTTTGCACTCTGGTCCTGCTCTGCTTCTGCTCCCTCTGAGGGCAGGGGTCACAAGTACAGTGACTGGACCAGCAAAGAATAGGTCCGGGGTAGCAGTTATTACTTCCAGTGCCCGAGAATCCTCCGATACACTAGAGAAAATGGAGTGGATAAAAGCCGGGATTACTCCAAAGACAGTCTGAAAAGAACCAATGAGGCCGGAGCACACAACCTTACAAAAGTGTGCAAGGCAGAGCGTACTAGAAGCATTAAACATTTCATGCACTAATTCTCTGAAATGCAGGGGAAGCTTAGTGTTTAACAATGACTGTATTTCACCAGAAGTCCTAGCCACCTGCAATTAGACGGTCTCGCGAGCAGATGTAAGAGCTACTTCTTGCTGAAACAATAATGCTTTGAGTCTGCTTAGTTTGTTGAAGTCTGCCTTCAAAGTAGGAATGGAATGCAATAGTGAGCTATCTACAATCTCATGCGGAGGGGGAAACAGGACATTGTTGCAACAAGTGACTAACTGGGAATAGGACACAATATACAGGACTCCAGCCTGCATTCTGCATCAGTCTTGATCACTAAGTATGAGATAACTCCTGTTAGAGGGTACTGTGATGAAAGGAAGAACTGTGGGCTCCTGGATTCTTTTTAAATAACAAGCTAAATTAGGTGCTGAAGTGTTACATGCACCGTGAATATTTAGGTGTTTGCAAACAAGAGAGTGTCCAACAGTAGAGTCACATTCTTCCCCAGTGATAAAAACCTCTTTGTCGCTGCGTTCACAACGATAAGTAAAGGGAGTGAGCATAATTCATGTATGTAACTGGTACCCCGGGGTTCGTATCTACCTACAGGAAAATGTTTCATTCAAGCTGTAAATTTAAATACCGATACAGGCAGTGAAATAACTCTGTGTATTAACCACACCACTGAAGGCGTTTCAGCTATGGTGAATGGGAGTTTTTTCTCAATGCAGCATTGTATGGGTCAGGTCTTTCATGGCCATCAATTGTTGTTTACGTGTTAAATTAAAAGGTGAAAACATATCAGTACAATTCAAGTTATGCCATGGAATGCACCCATTTTTAAGTATTTGAAGCATCCAGCTAAAATGCATAATAGATCTAAGCTGATTGTTTTAAATTGAAAGGCCTCACAGTACTGAAGCATGTCCGGGCTAGCAATTCCCCCCTGATGTTTCCCCCTACGAAGCTTCTTCCATGCGATTCTATGAGCCTTAAAGGCCCAGATAAAGCTGGTCAGCGCCCCCTGTAGTTTATCAAACCAAGGCTTCTTGAATTCTAGGGGTATTGATGCAAAAAGGAAGGTAAACTTGGGTAATATTGACATCTTCAAGATGTTTGACCTACCTAAGAAGGAGAGCGGGAGTCCTGCCCAAGATCTTAGTAGCTTCTTAGTCTCACTCACTGCCTTCTCAAAATTCAGGCGTGGTACCTCTTCGAGATTATTGTACACCATAATGCCTAAATATCTCATTGAGTTTTTTACCAAGGGATTATTACTCCGAGAGTTCCATTCCATCACCTCTGTTTTCTGCCAGTTAATCTGATAGCCAGAGACCTCACCAAATTTACCCATAATCTCCGAAATTGTTGGTAGTGAGAGCGCCAAATTAGTCGTGAACACCATCAAGTCGTCTGCATAAAGAGCTACCCTCTTCTCCCATCCCTGAAACATAAAAGGGAAAATTCCTTGGCTAGCTCTGAGTTTATTTGCAAGAGGCTCAATGTATATGTCAAAAAGGAGAGGGGAGAGGGGACACCCCTGCCTTGTTCCTCTTGATATAACTATCTTTTGAGTGAGATTCCCATTCACCAATATCCTGGCAGAAGGGTTCTTATAGATTGTCTCCAGGACCCTACAAAAAGCTATACCCAGTCCGCACCTCTCTGTAGCTCTATGCAGGAAGGACCACCTAACCGTGTCAAACGCCTTTGCCGCATCAAAGGTTATAATAGCCAAAGGGAGCCCATTCTGTGTTGCCATATCTATAGCACCGAATAGTTCATGCGTTAACTCATATAACCGCCTGCCCCTAATGAAACCCTTCTGATCCAGATGAATTAAATCTCCTACAACCTCCCCTAATCTCGTTGCCAAAATCTGGGTGAAAATCTTGTAGTCTGTGTTCAATAATGAAATAGGTCTATAAGACTCACAGAACTCGGGGTCTTTTCCAGTTTTTTGCAATAGACAGATGGTGGCTTCCTCCCAAGATGTTGGAATATTCTCACCCTCAAGGAAAATCGAATTAAACAGACCTGTCAAGAAGGGCGAAATCTCTTCACTAAGGGACATGTAAATCTCATTTGGAAGAGAATCTGGGCCAGCTGCCTTCCCCCTTTTCAACTTTCCTATTGAGCTTGCTACTTCTTCCATTGTTATTTCTGCATTTAACCATTCCCTCTGCTCATCCGACAATGTAGGTATATGCATGTCTTCTAAATACCTCTCTACCTGCTCCTTTGACACATTAACCTCCTCCGTGTATAGTGTCTGGAAGAACTCTGTGAAGGCTTTCTCTATCTCCCTTTCCTCATACCTGAGCTCCCCTTGACCCTCCACCCTGATGGCTGGGATTTTATTTTGGCTCTGTTCTGTTTTTAGTTTCCAAGCCAAAAGTTTGCCGCAACCTTCGCCGTATTCTTAGTGTGCCAACTTATTTGCCTCCCACCTTCTTCTAACTATCTCCTCCAAAAGACAAGACAACTCCTCCTTTTTCCCCTTCATTTCCTCTTCCAGCAGGTTTAATCCCTGGACCCCTTCCCCCTGACTCTGTCTCTTAACCAGCTCTTCCAGTTGTTACAGCCTAGCCTCCAAGGACCCTATTTTACTCCTGGTATTTTTATGTTTAAAGGCTGCCATGCTGATTAGCCTTCCCCTTATGACGGCCTTATACGCATCCCAGACCATCTGTGGTGCAGTACTCCCGTCATTAATATGAAAATATTCCTTAGTTATGTCCTTCAGCTGCAACCTCACTTGGGGATCTAGTAATAAGTTTCTATCCAATGTCCATCTAGAGGTGGGGTTGCTGGTTCCCCCCTTAAATTCCAAACAGACCGCAGAGTGATCTGACAAATGTGCTGGCAGATGTTCCACCTTACTAACCATCCTGCTTACTCCTTTATCTACCAAAAAGTAATCGATCCTTGAGGCATGACCATGTCTCCTATTCTTAAACGTGTACTTTTGGTGACCCACCCCCTTCTCTCTCCATACATCTTGTAGCCCAAGATCCTGCATACAGCATCTGAGTATTGATCTCATTTGGGGCAAGTTTGACTCCCTAGAAGGTTTTATATTTGGCCATCTATCCTTGCCAGGGTCTAAAAGTAGATTAAAATCTCCTGCCAAGATTATGGGAGCCATAGAATCCAACAGATAATTATACAAAGATTTTAATGGTGAGGGGTCATCTATATTCGGACCATAGTACCCAGCGATAGCATATGTCTTCCCCTGAATCTTAGCTTTAACAGCGGCCCATCTTCCCCCAGTATCTGAAAAGACTTCCAATATTACCGCTTTCGCTGCCTTCTTAAAAATGATAGCTACTCCCTTAACACCACAATTTTGATTGGTACATACTGAAGCCTCCACCCATTTCGACTTCTTTATCGCCTCTCCCCATTCCGCCTTTACCAAATGTGTCTCTTGCAAAATGATAATCTCGCTATCTACCAATCGTAGGTACTCCAATATCTTTTGCCTCCTCTTCCTGACCCTCAGCCCGTTGACATTCCAGGATAATATTTTAACCATCTTTAAGATTTAATATTAGTATATTAACATATTCACCGGTCCAGTAAAACTCCATCTATCCTTAATCGCACTAAGCCACAAACTTGGACACATTTTTTTCTTTTTTTCCCTATCTGCTCCGCAACACCCCTGTGAAAAATGTGTATTCATTTCTATGAACACCCCCCCAACCCCCTTGAAGAACCCTCCCATCTCTCCTTAGCGACGCGTTCGCCACGAGACCCTGCCTGCTCTGGATTGACTCCAGTTTACATCAACTACTTTGTTTTAATCTGCTTAATAAAGAGCTCCACTTCTTCTGGGTTTCTAAAGTTGTGCATCTTATTTTGCCACATGACTCTTAAGGATGCAGGGAAGCGTATTTGCGCTGTTGCGCCCATTGATTTTAAGTCTTGAATAAACTTGCCCAACTCCCACTGACGATCTTGCGTAGCTCTGGAAATGTCGGAGCGGATCCTAAATGACCAGTCATCTTTTTTATAACTGCCCGCTTTTAACGCCTCTGCTAGGATCCTCTCTTTCAGGGAGTATGATTGAAAGTTGATAAGAATTTTTCTTGGGTTCTTCCTCACCCCAGAATTCCTAAAGGGGTCCCTATGTGCTCTTTGTATGTCCTTCTCTAACCCCGCTGGATCTAGACCTGGGATAAAGTCACAGAGTAGTTTTACTAAAAAACTTTTGATGTTATCGCCTTCCTTTCCTTCTGGAATATTTAATAGCCTCAAGTTGTTCCTCCGTGCGTTGTTCTCCAAGGATTCCATCTTATCTCTAAGATCCTTCTCCCTTGATTTCAATGATTTTATTTCCTCTCGATTTTCCTCTACCTCTTTGCCAAGATCTGACAATGAAACCTCAACTGCAGCCACCCGGTTCATCAAAGAGGTCATTTTCTCTTCCAATAACTCACAGGAGTCCTGAATTTTAACCTGATTTCTCCCTGAAATGGCACATTTTTCTCTCATTTCTAAAAACATGGCCTCCATCAGCTTCTCCATCCCAGAGTTTACTTCAACCCCTTCAACCTCTTCAGGCGTCGGTTGACTAGACCCAATGCTAATTAGAATCCTACCATTATTTTGATCTGGGGTAGAAAGTGTCTCTCCAACCTTAGGTTGTGCGCCGTCTTGATTCTGTACCTCCGGGGTCAAAGACTCTGTCTGGTTCATTTCTTGAGACATTTCCTGTTCGCTTGTCGCTAAGACCTGGAACCTATTTGTAAGCGTGATATTACCTCCCACCGAGAGATTATTCTTTTCCAATCCAGACCCCTTTTCCGAAGGTAACAGTGCCCTAGTATCAGGTTCTGGGAGGTTTAAAACAATGAGAGTTCTAATGCAGGACTACTGGAAGTACCCCAGGTATTTACAAGCCATAACTAAGGCAGAGGGGGATGGATTCCTGTTTAAATTCGGTCACCCGAAATATTTAAAAAAAATAAAACTTAAGATCCTCCACGCAGCTAGTAAGCTATGGTATCAAATTAGAAGGGCAGCGCGGATTCCGTACTACAGCAGCCACGCTCCGATCTGGGCCTCCCCAGGAACTCCCGAGTGCCTAAGAGATAAACTTTCAATCTCATTGGCAGAAGCAGGGGTAACAAGATGGAACCAGCTACTTGATGGGCAAACTTTAGTGGACTGGGAACAAATATCAGCTCTGACAAACGGGAACATTTCCAGATTTAAGTTTTATCAATTGACTAGCTGGTCAAATTCGCTGCTAGTGGGTGATTTAGGAAACGTAGAACTTGAAAAGAAGTTTTTACAGAATCCGGGACAAAAGAAGGAGGTGTCGGAGTGGTATTGGCTGTTCATCCTAGCCGGAGAGGAGGAGTTTGTTCTTCCTAAGGAAATCTGGAGGACAGACGTATCATCAGGAGACATACAGACCCTCTGGCAAGTATCAATGTCTATGCTATGGCATGTTGTCAGTGCTGCCCCTCTCAGAAAAAACCATTTGTTTACAATACATAGGGCCTACTGGTCACCAAAAAAGTTGACAAGGATGAATAAGCAAGCGATCAAATGTTGTCCCAAGTGCGGGGAGGAAGAAGCAGATGATCTTCATATGTTTTTCCGCTGCCCCAGCTTCCAGGTATTCTGGCATGATGTAAGTTTGGACCTCACGACAACCTTGGGCATAAATCTAGAGGTGAGCATGTCTTTATGTATTTTTGGGGTACTGAATGAGGATGAAGAGGTAAGGGTCAGCTTGGAAGGGAAACAGAAACATCTTCTATTTATGCTGATACTGTTAGCTAGGCGGGAGATCTGTATCAAGTGGATAACTCCACTTTCCCCGTCCAAGAGTGAATGGCTGGATTCGATACGGAGGGTGCGAAAGCTGGATAAGAACAGGGTGGGACTAAAGAGGCTTGATTTTTGGGACATATGGGATCTGGTATTTTAGTTTAGTTAACTCTCACGGGTGGTTGAAGATACTTAATTTGTTGATCAGTTTCAAAATGTCCAATGATTAAGCAATTCCGCAATAATTCCCGGATCTATGGAATGGGTTTGGAGCCCCAGATGTTCCCTCCTCAATCCCATTACTGATTGGTTTCCAAGGGACAGGAAGTTTGGGTAAGCGTGTTTCGCTAAGCAACAACCTCAGTGCAGGGCCGGACTGGGAACAGAAACCGGCCCTGGCAAACTGCTCAGCCTGCACCCCCTGGGGTGAGGGGGAGTGCAGCCGAGCAGTT
The DNA here is from genome assembly GCA_963921515.1 of Calotriton arnoldi. Taxonomy (NCBI): domain Eukaryota; kingdom Metazoa; phylum Chordata; class Amphibia; order Caudata; family Salamandridae; genus Calotriton; species Calotriton arnoldi. The sequence goes on from CAWUFW010005876.1 coordinate 858,331, forward strand.
TGCGAGGGCCGGTTTCGGCCGATTTTGTTACAGGGGGCCGATATTGCTGACCCCCGGTAACAAAAACGGCCCCCCAGGGGCCCAAAACCGGCCCCCACCCTAGCGGCCTACCGGGGAAACGCCCGGTGCCCGCTATGGCCAGTCCGGCCCTGCCTCAGTGGGAAACTCGAAAACCCTCTCATGTTCTTCCTAGTAAATTGTTGCACAAATGAGGACAAAAATAAATAAATAAATAAATAAATAAATAGATCTAAGCTGACTGTATCAAATGTGCAGCAGCTTCTGTTTGGGATAATTTCCAAATATCATTATAAGTAGCACATATAAATCGTTTAGAACAGGGGCGTGGCTTGCCTGACTCTAAGATGGCCGCAGCCTGAGGGAGCTCCGGCAGCCGCCCAAACGATCCTGCATTTATCCGTGCCATCTGGTCAACTGATGGCATAACAAGTAGTAGATGACGTGGCACAGGACCCGGATTGTGTACTGTGGCAGTCCGGTGGTGCTACTCGGCTCGGCGTCCGAGTTGTGCCGTGTGACGCAGCGGCGATACTGCGGAGGCCTGCAGTATCCACCTGCCAGGGTGTGTGGCCGCGGAGTGAGGGCACCATTGTTGGAGGCAAGGCTCCGGTAAGCCCGTGCGCATGCTGCGGAGCGTGTGGGCCCGCCTGCTAATGTGAATACGGCCACTGCGCTGTGAGTGCGTGGAACACCCGACTCAACACACATTGATCCGGCCCGTGAGGGGAGTTGTTCTTGTGGCCCCCCTTGATATAAACCTTTGCTGGGGCACGTACGCATGTGGCCTTCACTTCTGCTGAGGACAGAGACCTTCCCCGGTGGCTTCCCCGCACAGCCCTAGATCTGGTGCGGATACTGTGAGCCTTGTGCTGTTCCAGTTGGTGGCCCGGGCAGCTGTGGACCGGGCGTGTGTCTTGGGGGCCCTGGCACATAGGGTTCTACTACGACACGTCCATTAATCCCTGTGGACTACGCAGGGCAAAACTGCTACATCTGGGCTACCCTGTGTTACATGCAGGGAAGGCTTCCAGCCCCTCTTCCTCTCGGTATTGGGGGGGTTGGTCGCCGGTGTGCGCCCCTTCCTCCGCTGGCCGGTGCTACGCGACAGGGCCCGTGTTTAGCAACAAATACTCCATGCTTCAGACACTGTTGGGGAGATGATCTTTTGGAGCCCCGGCCGGGCCTCAAGGAGTGGCTCATGCTGTGCACCTGATCGGACCTTGCTGCCACGTGGACCATCCCCGTGGGGTCTGTTGCACGTCCCACGCAGCGGTGTAATAACTAGCTGCGGGCAAAGCAATTATAAAGAACTTGCTAAATTACTGGCAGCGGACGGGGCACACAGATCTGATTCCCATTCAATTGGTGCTTACCTGTGGCGGGAGTCATGGAGAAAGGCGATAAAACGCAGTCGAAACTCTAGTTTGATCAACGCAAATCGTCCAGGCATAGAGACGAAGACCCCAGCCCTACAGTGGCGGAGCAGGATGAGGACCTTGCAGCCCCTGATGGAGATATACAGCAAATACTGGGGGCAATGCAGTGGAGCCTGTCGTCCATCGATGGTAAGATAGACACTTTGGCTTACCGCATGGATCGAATGTCTGAGAGGGTTGACAAGCATGCCGAAAGGCTAGATGTGGCGGAATGCAGGATCTCAGAAGCCGAAGACGCCCAAACTAAAATAGGGTCAGCAAAAAAAAACAAATGGCGAAGATACTGGCAGCAATGAAGGACAAGGCCGAAGATCTCGAGGCGCGCTCCCGGTGCAACAATGTGTGCATACTAGGACTGGCAGAGACCACAGCAACTGGTAACATGGAAACTTTTGTGGAACAACTGCTGGTACAACTACTAGACTGTGAAACCTTCTCTGAGGTTTTCGTCGTCGAGCGGGCACATCGCACATTGGGCCCCGCCCCCCTCCGGGCGCGGCACCTCGCCCCCTGATTGCCAGAATATTGAACGATAGGGACAGGGATGCTGCACTGAGGCGTGCAAGAGATTTGAAAGTGCTCAAATATGAAGGTTCAGATTTGGCCCTTTTCCCGGACTTCACACCGCAAGTTCAGGAGGCACGAAAGAAATTTGGGCCTGCAAAGCGCAAATTAAGGGAACTTCAACTGGACTACGCAATGCTTTACCCGGCTCGGCTCCAGGTAAATTTCTAAGGCAAATCCAAAATATATGGTGACCATAGCCAGTTGCAGCAGGACCTCAAAAAGTACAATGCAGAAACATCGAGAAAGTCTACACGGACACCGTCGGCGGAGAGAGATGTCACATCAGGGGACGCTGAGCAAGAGAGTCTGCCGCGGTCATGTACACCGGCCTCGTAAGTGTATCAGGGACAGTGGACTGGGCAATGTGTTTTGGACACACCATACTCTAAATCACCTGTGTCGCAGACGTCATGCTGTAATCACATTGTTATGTATTGTTTTTTGCACAACCACTACATGGTTATGCGGTATAAATATCCAGACGCCTAGATGGCAACACAGTGGGTGGGCAGCCGAAGGCTATCTAATAACACCACAAGTCTGGCTGCCACCGCCTTTGTGTGTATTACACCTGGGTAATCTCTGTAGGGGATTTGTTTTAAGGGGAGTGGATATACCTCAGGGTGGGAGGGAGTTTAGTTGGGGGGTTCTACAACTGCCATGTCTCTTTCTTTTGATATGGTGTGGGTGGGAGTTGGAGAGTTATTTTTACACAGCAATCCAGTTATTCTGTTTGTGTCAGCAGGAAAAATGCACTGTGAAACTCTATGTTACATGTATATGGTATTGTGTGTCAGTTTGGATAAGTAAGATCACACATGTCGCAGCCCTTAAGAATCAAGCTACTATTAGATTTCTGTCCTGGAACGTCAGAGGTCTCTATGACCAGAGAAAAATACGTAAAGTGGTGGCATATTTGTATAGACACAGTATAGATGTAGCTATTCTGCAAGAAACGCATCTTCCCCCAAAAACTGGGCTGTTATCTCAAAGAAGAATGAAAGGAACATGCATTGCATCTGGGTTTACTTCGCACGCTAGGGGAGTACTCATTTGGGTCCGTAGAAACTCAGGCATACAGGTACAGGCTATGGAGGCTGACAGCAGGTATGTTTTAGCCAAGTGTCGCAAAGAGAACTTCAGCGCTCTGCTAGTGGGGGTCTATGAGCCAAACTATGACGACCCTCAATTTTATCATACCTTGCACTATAAGATGATGAGGTACTCCCATATGTTTATACTTTGGGGTGACGACTTCAATTGCGCACCGAACCCTGAATTAGATAGGTCAAAAGGAGCCCCTAGACCTCCATTGCGCGCTGCTAGAGCTATAGCCAGTATTGCTGAGACGGAGGGGCTTTGGGATGTCTGGCGTCATCAGGCCCCCCTAGGTAGGGAGTACACACACTATTCATCAGTTCACAATATACATACCAGAATAGATTATTGGTACGCCTCCAGTACGTTACTTTCTTCAATACAAGACTGCTCACACATGGCGCGTACACTGTCGGACCATTCCCCGGTACTCTTGCAGATAGGGCTAAATAATGTGAACACTAATAAACATGCTTGGCGTTTTCCTCAATACTCTTTATTAATCACAGTTTTTCGTACAGAGCTCGGCCCGGCGATTGACGACTTCTTCATTGCAAACCTGAGCAGCGTCTCAACTATGGGTTCCATATGGGAAGCTTTCAAACTCTACATAAGGGGAATCACGATATCTAAACATGCCGGGGTTCTCAAATCTATTCGCACCCAATTATGAAATGTTGAAAATATGCTTAAGATACTGGAAGGTAAACTCCAAGAAACAGGCGATCCGCAGATACTCGCACAAATTAGAACACAAATTGACGAATATAACGAACTTGCAGAAACCGAAATTAAACATTTAGGCAAATATGCTGTAGCCAGGTCCTACTTGGAGGTTGACAGACCTAGCGCTACCTTGGCCGCGACAATTAGACCCGCCAGAGGCGATAGCTACATCACAAATATTTACAATACTAAGAATGAGCTGGTGAACAGCACACCGGATATTTTGGAGGCTTTTGCCAACTATTATACAGGTTTATACACCTCTAAGGGGGCTATTGCCTCTGAATCTGATGAGGAATGTCTAGCTCATATAGCAATGAAATGGTTGGAAAACAGTGATAGGGAAAGACTTATAGGCCCCATGAGACCCACAGAAATAATAGCTGCATTAAAAGAAATGCCTAACAAAAAAGCCCCAGGCGCAGACGGACTGACAGTTGCTTTTTAAAAGGCATACCAAGATAAATGAATTCCCCACATGGTCAATTTATTTGAAGAGATGCCCAAAATGGGCAAAATGCCACCATCTATGAGGGAAGCTACTCTAGTTACCCTACTTGAGTCCGGGAAGCCTCCCGAACATTGCTCTTCCTATTGACCTCTATCATTGCTCAATACAGACACCAAATTGTTCGCAAAGGTATTGGCAAACAGGTTAGCACCCCTTTTACCCAAGTTAGTGGGGCCAGAACAGACTGGGTTTGTCCCTGGACGGTCATTAACTAGCAATTTGCGCACCCTATTCGGAACCATTGCACGTATCCACCCACAGGTTAAAGCAGCAGCGCTATTTATAGATATTGAGAAAGCATTTGATTCAGTAGAATGGAGGTTTTTATATGCAGTTCTACGTAGGGTGGGAGTTGGGGACGTTTTTCTGAAGCTAGTGGAGGTTTTATATGCGCAGGTCAGGATTACGGGACACTATCTCGTCAAATAGTGATAGCTAGGGGAACAAGGCTGGGGTGCCTTCTTTCTCCCCTTCTGTGTGCCCTGGTGGCAGAGCCACTAGCGTGCGCAATGCGTGAATATCATGCATACCGTGGTATCCGTTCCCTGAACTATAACCTCACCATTGCTACATACGCTACATACGCTGACTATACTTTATTATATATTCGTAACCCGGAGCAAAACCTTGTTCCGATGCTACAAGAAGTGGAGCGATTTGGACAACATTCAGGGCTATACATCAATTGGCATAAGTCAATAATTTTCCCGTTAACTGCTGTTACAACCCCAATGCAGACCACCTATCCCTTAGAGTGGACTACAGACCCGGTAAGGTACCTGGGCATAAAAATACACACCGACCCGGAGGTCGTACTGTCTGAGAATTACGGATGTGCGTTACAAAGATTATCAGAGGTCATTGATAAATGGATCAAGCTCCCGTTGTCACTGGTGGGTTGTGTCGCCCTGGCGAAAATGGTGGTGCTTCATCGGTTTCTATTTTTCTTCGCAAATATCCCCATTAGTCTGCCCAAGTCTTTTTTCCACAGTTTGCGTACATTGTTGACACGCCTATTTGGGCTGGTAGGCAGCCTCGTGTGAAGTGGGATACCCTAATAAAGCTGTACTCGGAAGGTGGGTTAAACGCCCCCGATATGGAGAGATATTACAGAGCCGCTCAGACGCTGCATGCGCATGTCTGGATACATGGCCCTAATAACTTGCTGCATCACTGCATAGAGTACAATATGGTTTCCCCCGTCCCATTGCCAAAGCTGTTGAATGGTGCTTCGCGGAATACACCACGCATAATAGACCCTGTGAATTGCACTGGATTTCAGTTATCCAAGATAGCTAGCAAACAACAGCTAAGTTTAATATACTCTCCCAAGTTACCTGTGCAGTGGTGTGATTGGTTTCCACTCAGTGATGACGGAGCAACGATGCAAACTCTTACTAAACTGGGAAAAACACACATGGGAGACATGTTTCTAGAAGGAATTGTTAAAACATGGGGTCAGGTATCCTCACAGATGAGGGGGGTCACTGCACTTGACACGTTTCAGTATTACAGCGTCCGTAGGGCAATGCGTGCGCTGTTGGGTCCAGCTATGCAAGAACCGCAAGAAATGAAACCACTGACATATTTTCTGCAGGCGAACTCTCCACAACTTGGTATTACAATACTTTACACACTATTCAAAGAGCAGGACGCGCAGGTAAAACTGAAATCTCAACTGGAATGGGAGGAAGAACTTGGGATAGAAATTACAATGGCGCAGTGGTCTTGTTGCTTCAGAAACATTAAATCGATCTCGCAGAATGGTCGGCACAGATTGCTACATTTTAAATACCTTCATAGAACCTATTACACGCCAGCGCGGCTTTATAGATACGGGTTGAGGGAGGACGATAGATGCGTGAGATGTGCTGCAACAAATGCTCACTTTACACACTTAGCCTGGGAGTGTTCCGAAATACGTGCATTTTGGGGTGAGGTATTCTCTGTCCTATCTAAAATGTTAGATCAGGTGCTACCAGAATCCCCCCTGGTTGCTCTGCTGGGGTTTGATAAAAACATACCAAAAGATGTGCGTAAGCTGGCCGCCATTGGTTTACTGCTGGCCAAGTGCAGAGTTGCAAGGAGATGGATGCGGGGCCCTTTGCCTACTATAACAGAATGGCACATTGACTTAGCATACTGTTCCACGCAATCTGAAAACTACAATGCGTTGATGCCTGTTAAATGTAAACCTAAAGATATTTGGGGACTATATCGGCAGTACCTGCTGGAAAAAGCTGCAGAGGATGAAGCCCAAGCAGATCATGCTCGTACTGGAGTGGGTTGAGTAATGTGCCGATGTGGGGATCACTTGTGGAATTGGTTGGCTATGCCACAACAGATCAATTACGCATTTAGTAATATATTGATGTTTCTGGGAAGCATAGTAATTCTCTTTGTCATTATGCTGATGGGTTGCAGACTATGGGGCCGATTCCGATTCGGGCCGGACATCTCTCCGACCGAGCCGATTTCAGGCTTCAACCCTGGCTGGAGGTGTGAAAACATAACACTTCACATACTCAATAAAGTGTATTTAACCCCTTTACAGTATCAGAACAAGGCCTGCAAGGCCTTGGGCCTCCTTTCATTCTCCTAGCACATGTTTTAGTGATGTGGAACTTTTGATCAAATGTCACAAGTTAAAACATATTTTCTAGTTTGTTGGTATAAGCCCTGCCACCAATATCTTTGCTGTAAGAGCGAAATGCTGGCAGCCGCTCTGGCATGCGCAGAAGCTATACCTTTATGTGCGGCTACAATTAAATCATGTCTGCAGTTTGTGTTGGGAATCACCCAATCACCAACAATAGGAATAGTTACAAAGGGAACATTCTGGTCATTTAAATGATAGGAATATTTATGAGAAAAACACTTCAGTAAAGGGGTGCCGTTTTTTAAAGCACTCACAGCAGCCATGATATCATTGTCGATACGAGTTTTAGAGCGAGTTACCGCTGCAATTTTAGCTGGGGCTACTGCAGATTTGGTTGCTTCATCAGCCAGAGAATTCCCTACGGCATGTGCTCACATCTGTTGATGACTCAATGTATGTATAACATGAGTGTATGGCAACTTATGCTTAAAATCTGCCACTTTATCCCAAAGCAGGTTGTGCTTGATTTTGCTACCATTTAAATCTCAGAAATCATTTTGTTTCCAAAAATGTAAGTTATCATTAAAAAATTGTACGCAGTAATACGAATCACACACTATAAGTGTGGGGAATCTAGGATCCGTATTTTCAAGGGCCAGAAGTAAAGCCTTTAATTCAGCCAACTGTGCAGTGCAGTCTCCTAGAGACTTCCTGCGAGTAGTCTGAGGGTGAAAAATGTCACCGGAAATAGTGCCTAGAATGATGGCGCATGTGACTGAATATTGCAGCTTAGAACCTATAGCCGGTTGCACAGATCCATAAGTATAAATGATGGACTTATATTGGTCAAGAGGCAGAATTGAAGAAGGCGAAGGATAAACATGTTCAAATTTGCAAAAATTCTTGCATTTGCAAAGAAAGGTCAAAGACAAAGTTAACCTCCATGGCTGTTAAGGACATAGTCCATTGTATCCAAGGTGGGTGCAGGGGTTTTGCATTAGGATTGCTGGCTTTCGTGACAGCCTCCAAGGCAGGTACAGGAGAAACAGCAGTAATGCGTTAACCTTGAGCAAGTGGCTATTCCTCCAGGATGACCATTTGTACAGCAGTAAGAATGTTTTCAGTAGAAGCAAAATGCAGTTCTGCAGAAGAATACAAATGTGACTTATATGCAATGGGTACTGTTTCATCTTCATTAAAGGTGACGTAAGTAAATCCTTTTTTCTTTTTTTTTTAAATTTTATGGTGTCAGAAGTCAGTGAAATCAATCAAAAAAAGTTTACAAATAACCAGTCAAAGTTTAACAATAATACAAAACCTTGGGAGGAGGAAAAATACGAGAAGAGAAAGAAAAAAAAGATAAAGGGATTATTACATTTCCCCCGAACTCCTTAGGGGAAAGGAGGAGAAAAGAGAAAGAAAAATAAATCTGCCCAGAGTCAGATAGTAACTATGCCTCTATATTAATCAATCCCACCATAATCTGGACCAAATCTTTCCAATTTTTTTGATTGAGCGAGGGCCTCTTGCCTTAGCAACTGCTTGTTGAAATTCATATATTTGCTGCAATAACGCCCACCATTCTGTTGCTTTCGGCAGAAGAGGGTTACTCCAAGCACTAGCAATACATAGGCGGGCACTGACAATTGCAATTGATATTAATGGGCCGAGGTGCCCGTCTAAGCCCCCCTTATGCCCTTGCAGGATTTATTTTTTTGTCAGTTGGAGTTCGCCCCCAAGGCGGGTTGTTAAAAATTGGATCATTCCTCTCCAAAAGGTGTCCAGCACGGGACGTCGACAAACATGTGGGATATATCAGCTGCAAAAAGACGACACTTCAGACAGTGTGATGTATCAGTGGCTCGAGACTGCGTCCATTTTGAGATACGGCTAGGCATATGGTAAAGCATATAGATGATTTTAAATTGCTGTAACTTGAGATTAACAGATGCTACTGATTGATCTAGTATGATGAGAGCCTCCTGAACTTCTATGACTGTGACTGTGAGAAGTTTGCTCCACCTTGAAGATATCGGCAAGCTATCATCTTTAGCATATGACATTAATTTCTGATAGAATGAACTAATAGTAATTTTGCCCTGTGTCTGATAGAAACTGGTGAGAATTTCAGGTACTTCTTGATCCATAGTCAACTTGCAACTGTATAGCAAATAATCCCTCACCTGTAGATATTTAAAGAAAAAATAGCATGGGAGCCCATAGGCTTCCTGCAATGATTCAAAAGTCTGAAGCCACACTAGTCAAACAAATGTCTAAGATTATATACCCCATCTGTTGCCATGCTTTTCCGACATTATCCTGGAATATATCCGGGAAAGCAGGATTGCCCACAAGGGAGTGTAAATATGAAATGCGGGCAAAGAATACTTGAAGCGTATCTCCTGCCAGATCTGAGCTATATCTCGAACTACCTTAAATCTGACCCTCTTAAAATAGTTAGGATCTGTCAGTTTGTGAAGTGCATATCTGAAATCAGGACCTAGCACTAGTTGGTATCCGAGCAGTAATGAACCAGTCTCTTTCTCCTCCAACAAACTCTGTATTCGCCCAGCAAACGGAGCCAAATAATATGCCTTAAAATCTGGTAGACCGAATCCCCATGCCTGTAAGAGAGTTTTAGAAACCTTACAGCTTGCCTGGCTACCCTATACCCCCAGATGAAGCTGCCTATCATGCCCTCTGAGCATTTGAAGAAAGAGTCTGGAACCCATCTTAATGATATTGCATCACCCCAGAATACTAAGGGCTAGCCGATGCCAAAACCGTAACTTAGCAGTCACAGCTTTCAAAAGAGGCCCATAATTGAGCGAGATAACTTCTTCAGTGACAGTACTCAATCTGATACCTAAGTCTGTGGCTGTATTGATAACCCTGGGTGATACATTTGACAATTGGAAGTTCAGAATTATCTGTGGTTTAGATAAAGTTTATAACCCGAAAAAGTGCCAAATAATTTCGCCCCCTTTGATATAGCCGTCAAAGAAGCCAATGGGTTGGTGGCAAATACAGCAATATCATCAGTGTATGCCATTATTTTCAGCTCTGTTTCATGCACCTTAACTGCCTGAATGCATTTATTCAATGAAAGATGTCTTATATATAGCTCTATATAGAGAGCAAATAATAAGGGGGAAAGAGGACATCCCTGATGGGCGCAACTGTGTTTGGAAAATATAGAAGACAAGATATCACCCATCAAAATCTTTGTGACAGGGATTTTATGTAGCTTCGGAACTAATGCAAAAAAACAGCTACCAATCCCAAATGTTTTCATTATCAGCCAGAGTGCTTCACAGGTAACTTGGTCGAATGCCTTTTCGGCATCCAACATAATCATGCCAATCTGATATTTTGGTTTTCCGACTACATCAAATGCTGCTATTGCGGTATTGACGTGTGCAACAGTGTCCCCACCTGGAACAAATCTGTGCTGCTGCCCTGAGACCAGGGTGTGCAAAAGAGGCACTAAGCATGTTGCCAATATCTTAGAAAAGACCTTGGCGTCCACATTTATCAGAGATATAGGCCAATATGAGCCTCTTTCCTCTGGTGCTTTGTCTTTTTTTAAGGAACACAACCACGTTTGTCAGCCCCCAAGAAGCTGGAGCATCTCCTCTGCCTGCTGTGCAGATAAATACATAATTAAATTCTGGTATGAGAATATCCCTAAATACTTTATAAAACTCTAATGGTATTGTATCCTCCCCTGCAGCTTTCCCTTCTGGCAAAGTGCAAATGGCTGCTTCAATCTCAGCTAGAAAGATATCCCCATGAAGCATAGATTCCTGCTGAGGATCAACCTGAGGCAAGAGGCTCTCTTGAAGGTATTGAATAATGATAGGGTCAGCTGGTTTGCTATAGACCTCATGGTAGAAAGAGATGAACTGCTCTGCTATAGAGTAAGTCTCGGTATAAGCCACCCCGTCGCTGCCTCTAATACCCTTTATATTGCTTCAGGCCCTTCTATCAGAGATCTGATGCGCGAGAGGGTGCCCAACGTTATCACCATATTCATATTGATATCTTTTGTTCTTCTGATAGCTGGCGGTTACCTTCTCAATCAGTCCCCAATTGACTGTTAAGCATCGTTCTAATAATCTAAGGTATATTTCCTGCTCATTTGGGTTTCTAGAAAGAACTGCCTGTGCATGCTGTATCTCTAACTCCAGACAATTTTTCCGGCATTGAATTATTTCCTTGTGAGTGGATCTGTTCTTATTTAAAATAAACTGGAGTGTTAACCCTCTGATATAAGCCTTCACGCAATCCCATAAAACAGCTACTGGGGCAGTCCCTTTATTGTTTCATCGAAATTCGCCCAGTGAGCCTCTGAGATATGACTGATACTCCATGTTGCCCAGAAGATGACGAGGAAATGAAAACGAGCAGAGATTTGCCCTGTGCTCTTATGTGAGTTGAACTATCAGCATAATAGGATTATGATCTGATGTGGTCTTGGGGCATACCTCAATGAGTGTGCTTCCTAATAACTGGTCTCGGACAAGTATCATGTATATGCGTGAGTACTGCTTATGAGGAGAAGACTACCCCGATACTGTGGGATGCAGTATTCTCCAGACATCCACTAACCTATGCAGACGCATAAGTTCCAAGATGGATGCATGGGTTTTAACCATCCTTACATGTGCTTGTCAATTTGTAGTGTCAATGTCTTAATCGGTTATACAATTAAAATCACCCATTACTATTAACTAAACGTTATAATCCAATAAGTTCATGTTTAAATAGCCATATAGATCGGGGTTGTCCATGGTCGAACCATACAACGCACAGACAGTGACCCTATGTCCTAAAAATATAAGCTGAGCTATCGCCCACCTTCCCTTAGAATCTGCAGAAGCCTTCACCATATTAACGTTCAAGTTTTTAGATTTCATTATGGCCACACACCGAATTGACACCAACTGTGATGGACAGATGAGAATATCATACCGCAGCTGCTTGAGTAAAGCCCGATCCCGATATGCCAGATGTGTTTCAGTTACTATAAGTATCTGCGGTTTAAAAACTATCAATTCTTCTGTGACTAATTGACGTTTTCTAGCCTGATTCAGTCCAGCAACGTTCCAACACATATATTTTAACATAGGCATTATTAACTTAATTTGACTGGTTTTGCCACTCCCTCCCTGCGTCTACACACTTAGGTGTCCATTACGATACCGGGCGGTAAAAAATCCACCATCCACCATAGCGGTAAAAATCCGCCCGCCTACACCGTCTGAATACCGACCGAGCAATTACGAACCCGCGAAGCGAACACCGCCAGCGGCGGAAAAAAACCCAAAAATACCACCCGATCATGTCCGATTCTAAGTCCACCCGTCCGCCACGGACGCAAATACGCACGACAACCAAAAACCGCCCGCCCTGACGATCGAGACACCGCCCGTGAAATTAGGATCGCTCCGACATGAGCGCGGTAAATACACAAATACACCGCCCGCCATCGTAAACAACAGAGATGGAAATGTACACGGCGGAAGCCCTGGCGGCCACGTCCCTGCACAGAAACCATCCGCGGACCCAAACAAACACACACAACATGGCCAACAAGTCCACACAGCAAGCCACGCACAAATACACAAACACAGTACACATCCCGAAAACACCCCCCCTGGACAAACAAATAAACTACTAATCCCAGAACACCAGCCAAAACACACCTGAAAACAACAGACCATCATGACACACCCACATACGTAAGCACAAAAGCAGCCCCTTCACAGACCACAATCCCTTGCAACACTACAAAGCCAAGAAGAGAGGAGAGAACACAGCGACACAGCAAGGACAGCAGCACACCACAGATACGCACCCATCACACCCACCAGCACCACCAAACACCAGCACCACAAACGACCTGCACATCACACACCACACACACACACCGCACCAGCACCACAAACACCAAACCACACACCATGGCAGCACACCGAATGCCAAAGTTCACTTCAACTGAGCTGATGGTCATGGTCGACGAGATCATCAAGGTGCACCCACAAATCTTTGGCAACCAGGTCCAACAGACAACAGTAGCCACCAGAAATCGGATGTGGAGCAGGATCGTAGACCAGGTCAATGCAGTAGGGAACGTGCCACGCAACCGAGGCGAAATAACCAAGAGGTGGCACGATATGAAAAGGGAGGTAAAGAAGAAGGAGGCCAAGAATCGGCAGCTGGCTGACAGGACTGGCAGAGGTAATCCCGCGCTTTTCAAGAGCTTCAAGGCGTGGGAGGAGAAGGTGCGGGGCATCATACATCCGGAGAGTCTCACCGGAATACCAGGGGGAGTGGAGGCTGGTAAGTACAAACAAATGTATACCAGCACACCGCTATGTACTCACATGCACTACCACTATGCCATAGCTCCGAGGGACAAACACCCCCATGTCCAGTACACAATACACAAGACATCACTCACACATGCAACAGACACTACCACACACTCAGCCCAAACCGACCAACTAACAAAACCATGGAGGCATGTGTACAGTCAGCCAGCACCGCAACTCCCACCAGGTCCCCTTGTACTCCAAAAGTGCCAGAAGGAGCACTCACCACACCCACACCCATGTGTCAGCCATAGCTGCAGTAACCGACAAGTAACAGGTAAGTAGCCGGAACACAAAGTCAGTGGGTGGGAGGGGGACAGCTGAAGTACAACACACACCAGGCCCCTAGTCCTACAGCGCAGCAAGGTGGAGCACACCCCACACCCATGTGTCAGCCACTGCAGTGCACACCTTCAGCCGACAGGTAGACATCTCACCCTACATGGAGGGGTTTCTGTGGGTGGTAAGCCAGCACCACAACTCACAACACCGCCCCCACTCCCACAGACCAGCAACATGGAGCACCCCTCCCTCCCATAACCATGTGGCATCCATTGCATTGCGCACTCAAAAACAACCTGTAGGTGGAAAACGGTACAGGGCGGGGTGTCTGTAGGCATGAGGACAGTATTACGACTAACACATGGGACATGTCACGTAGCAGAGGAACACGCAGCACTGCTCCCTGTCACAATCATGTGACCAATGTGCACACGGACATGTATTACAGAGTCATACCCCACATGACCCATCACAAACACAGCAACACCTAAGGAGCCACGTCTGCATGCACAAGTCCCACTGGAGCACAGACCCACACGGCGGGCACCGTGCCACTCATCACACACATCAGCAACACCATCGAAGTCTTGTCCATGTAGTACTTACTGCCTGTTACCCACACATCGTACAACAACGCCCATGTAAGTCCAACCTGCCTAGAAGTAACAGCGTGGGACCACAATAATGCACATACACACCACTGGACCCATGAAACACACAGGCACATAATGCACATTCAACATATCATCCATCTCATCTGTCAGCCCCTGTGTCATGAAAGGTATGTCATCCGAACAGCTGGCCCTCATACAGTAGTTATGCAAAGATACCTGCCCATGACAAATAATGTGCCTGCAGTGACTGAAGCGCACGTCACACTGTGATTAACAACATACATAATATAGTCAACACCCCAAGAGCACTGCATTGATGCACATGGCCGAGGGTAGCACGCACACCAAGGAATTGGCCCATCTGCAATACATCGTGTGGCACACAACCATCACACACTCACTACAATGCTTGCAGTGTAATGTCCATAAATGATAACAGTGAGCAGATATGCTGGAGATGTCAGACATACACACACCTTTGTCTCTGCACTGTCATGTTGCCAAAACACATGTCCCGTTCTGCACCCATATGTCACAGTATGTACCCCTAAACCATATTTCACCTCAAAAGTGTTGAGGGGGCTGTACCCCCTTTTCCCATCTGCGTATCTAAGCGTTCCATTTGAAGCCCTAAACCATATTTCACCTCAAAAGCGTTGAGGGGGCTGAACCCCCTTTTCCCATCTGCGTTTCTAAGCCTTCCATTTGAACCCCTAAACCATATTTCACCTCAAAAGCGTTGAGGGGCTGTACCCCCTTTTCCCATCTGCGTTCCTAAGCGTTCCATTTGAACCCCTAAACCATATTTCACCTCAAAAGCGTTGAGGGGCTGTACCCCTTTTCCCATCTGCGTTTCTAAGCGTTCCATTTGAACCCCTAAACCATATTACACCTCAAAAGCGTTGAGGGCTGTACCCCTTTTCCCATCTGCGTTCCTAAGCGTTCCATTTGAACCCCTAAACCATATTTCACCTCAAAAGCGTTGAGGGGGCTGTACCCCCTTTTCCCATCATCGTTCCTAAGCGTTCCATTTGAACCCCTAAACCATATTTCACCTCAAAAGCGTTGAGGGAGCTGTACCCGCTTTTCCCATCTGCGTTTCTAAGCGTTCCATTTGAACACCTAAACCATATTTCACCTCAATATCGTCGATGGGTCTGGAGCCCGCATACACCCGAGCCACAAAATGTAGGAGTATAGCAACACACACCCATCGGCATTGCTAATCCGTCCCATGCCACATGTTCACATCACACAGTTCCATTGCCTTGCCCACGCATACACACATCGTACATCCACACACACGCCTCTGGGAAACCTGTGCACGACAGTGCACAAACTGTGAATGTCAGACAACCAATACATACTTTGCTAGGTGCAACACATTAACCCATCTCATTCTCCCCACAGGTGCCGAACTGCTGGACGCTGGAGAGGGAGACAGCAGCCAGCACAGCCAGTCCGCAAGCCCCCGACCCGGACTCACGGATGTAGAGGAGCTGGACACCTCCTCGGACGTGGACCACCCAGCAGGCCCATCTGGTGTGGCAGGGCACAACCGCTCCCCAGGGCCCCTCCTACCCACCAACCCATCACCCAGGGCTGCTGACCAGTCACAGACCCCTGCTGCCACGGTCGATGCGGCCACCACCACCGCCGCAACCACCACCACCGCCGCAACCACCACCACTGCCGCAACCACCACCACCGCTGCAACCACCACCACCGCCGCAACCACCACCACCACGTCATCCCTGGCCACAGCCCCAGCGCAAGGGGTGGCCTGGCCGTCGGGGTCCACCCTGGGAGCCAGAACGAGGACCGTGGTGAGCAATGTGGCTAGTGGGCAGGTCGGTGGCAGCAGTACTGGTAGGAGGAGCAGGGTCAGGCCAACGCCATCTGTGCCTGGGAGCCAAGCCCAGCCGCAAATCGACAGAGTCCTTGGGGCCTATGAAGAGGCCCAAGGAGAATGGGCCAGGTCGGCTAGCGACACGCGGGAGGTCCTTGGGGTGTTGAGGGCCATGAATGCCCATATGGGCCAATTCGTGGCCCTCATGGGCCAGCTGGTGGTGGTGGTGAGGGCACAAGCAAGGCCAGCAACACCACCTCCGCCACCACCTGCTGTGGTGCAGAATCGTGCAGCATCGCGTTCCCCTGCGTCCACAGCGAGTGAGCACTCCTCAGCCACCACCAGCAGCCCACCAACACACCCCCCCTTCCAAACGTGGAAGGGGCCGTCCGAAGAGGAAACAGGTGTCCAGAGAGGACTTCGCACGCACCAAACGCCAGTGAGTCAGTCAGCCACCATGACCACCTACTGCATTGACTTGTAATACGATCCTACCCCACACTGCCATGTGAATGGCATGTGTCTGTTGGACTGTGGACATAGGACTAAATGGGTACACCTTGAGCATCACGCAGCCATGACCGTCGACTCATAGTCACTGCACGCACCACTTTTGTCAACACCTTGCACACAATAACATGTCACCGCTGTAAATAAATACACCTTGACCACAATCTGCTGTCTGTGCCCTGTGTTTATTCAACGATGTGCAACCGCCACCATGAGCAGAAATGCATCTGCTGTGTGGTATGTCGATGGGACAGGAGAGGCTGTAGGGACCTAGGGGTGAAAAACAGAACAAGAGTACATTCAATGAGTGTGTCACACACTCATCACACAGTACTTGTCACCAACTACAAGCAATGTACACACATCTCACAGAGCAACAGGGCACAATGCTACAGCCACTGTCAGTGGCATACTAACCTGGACATGGACCATTGACACACAGCACTCAGTGGACAAAAGGCCTCCGTGACAGAGCACACATACACCTGCACAACTACAGCTACTTCAGCCGTCGTAAATGGACACTCACCGTCAAGTGAAGTAGCGGGCGATGAGCTGCTGACGCACATTCACAGCTTCCTCCTCTCCACTGTCCTCATCACGGGACCCGTCCTGGTCTGCAGGCTGGGGCCCTGGATGATCACCGTCATCCACTATTAGGGGGATCTGCCTGCGAATAGCCAGATTGTGCAGCATGCAGCAAGCCACTACTATCTGGCACACCTTCTGTGGGGAGTACGCCAGTGCGCCCCCGGTGCGGTCCAGGCATCTGAACCTGGACTTGAGGAGGCCAAAGGTCCGCTCCACCACACGTCTGGTCCTCCCATGTGCCTCATTGTAGCAGTCATCAGCTGGGGTCCGAGGATTACGTAATGGGCTGAGCAGCCAAGGCCCATTCGGATAAGCAGAGTCCCCTGGGTGTGAGGAATACCGAGATTAGTTGCAATTCCAACTGTCCCCAAGACAGCATCGCACACCAGGCACGCTACATGAGTACACATACTCACCAACAATCCAAGCACGGTCCGGTTGCAGATTGGTCATCAGACGTGGTAGGATGCTGTTGCGCATGATGTGCGAGTCATGGGCCGATCCTGGAAACTTCGCACACACGTGGGTAATGACCATGTCTGCAAGGCACACCACTTGCACATTCAGGGAGTGGGTGTGCTTCCTATTCCGATAAATGTGCTCCATGGCCTGTGGTGCTACAAGGCCAATATGGGTGCAATCGATTGCACCAACAACGTGGAGGATCCGTCCAAGGGCATAGTAATCACCCTTCACTGCCGCCAATTCACGAGCCCTGGGGAATCTGATGTACCTGTTCCTGTACAGCATCATAGCTGACAGTACATCACGTAGCACCATGCTGAACATGGGCTGGGACATCCCACTTCCACTGCCCACTGTGTGTTGGAATGACCCAGTGGCGAGGAAATGCAGTGCAGCTATCACCTTAGCCGTGGGGGTAAATGCAGTTGGATACACCCTGCGAGGACGGAGGTGGGGTTCCAACAAGGCACATAGGCGATGCAGGGTGGGTCGGTCCAGACGGAATTTCCGGATTACCTCCACATCCTCCATGTCTGACAGCAATTGGTAGGGGCGATGTATGTTTTGTCTCCTCCTAGGAAAGATGGAAGTGGACACATGTCAAAGCAACACGCCACAGGGCATTTCCACATACACAAAACACAAATGACTGACCAAGCAATTGAATCACAGAACAGCTGACAAGTAGGGACAGCACAGCCACAATACACTTACACAGGTCCCCTGCCAATTGCAATGGGCAGTGACACACACCATTGCTATGAGCATGCACATGGGGATTTAGGCCTTAATAACTTGTAAGGCATGCTGATGGTATCAGACTGCATATTTGGCAAGCGGCAATACCAAGGCAACATAACTAGCTGCTGTGCATGACACTGCTTCCGAGGCTGGGTGAGTATGGCACACACCAACAACGCTATGGACACAGGCTGAGCGGCCAAAACAAGTGGGACCTATAGCACGAGGGGATATGAGACAGTCATTGATGTCCCTACTGCACCCTATGTACAGCACAGTACGGATCACACCTCCAGAAACATTGACAGGTGTACACATTGACAGCTCCATGCCAACACGGCTGTGTGATTGCCAATACACATCACAAGTGACACGTAACGTTGCACGTGCCAGGTGGCAGATGTACATAGTGAAAGATGGCATGTGTGTGCATATGCATATCCCATGCTCCCATGCCAATGTGTACATAATGATATGCTAACAGACATGTGGAGGCTGGGCACTGGCCGTCACTGCCTATGCACACAGCATGTTGTGGCCCTGTCCATTGTGGACCTGCTCCCACACACAAATCATGGCCACACCTGCAGATGCATTGCGCACATCATACTGTGTGGTGCACATGGCATCAGCGGACTGTACCCGCCATGGGCCAGGCCCTTGCGGCCAACTCCAATTACCCTCGCGGTTGCACCCTGCGTGTTACACTATGGAGGTAAGCGTCCCGGGCCAGCTGGGAGCAGGCCATCGTCTGCAATTGAAGCTGGCAGACATGGTACACAATTGCAGCAGCTTGGACCCACTGAACCTGCCCCAGGGGGATATATGAGTGTGGGAGTGAGACCAGCATTACCACAGCTACCTGGGACTGCAGCCTGGCATCCCTCAACAACACCTGCTGCTGCCACCTGTCCACCTTCACGTCGATGACGCTGAGGACATGTCCAGGTCCACTCACCAGCGAGGAGCTGGAGGTCCTGGATTCCGAGCTCCACGCACACTGCACATGGCTATTCCTTGCGACAGTTGTGTGTGAGAGACAACTGCAGTGTGTGTGTGAGTGCATGTGGGGGACACACATGTTGTTGATCCGCAGCACTATGAGTCAGAGCCTGTGGGGTTCAAACATGCACTGCTCACCATGCTGACTGCAGGGGGCAGGGGTATGTGAGCTCTCGGGCGCTTTGACATGTCTGTCCCTCCCGAGTGGTGGTACATGGCAACTTCATGTCAGACATCCAGTGACACAGACAATTGGCAATGCAGGTCTCAGTGCACTTTTTGCTCGTGTGAATGTCAGGCTGGGGCCATGCTGCCCTTCTCAGTCCCAGCAGGCCTGGCCTGCACATTGACTGCACAATGCCAGTAGGTGACAACACAGACTGCCTAGTGGGTTACATGTGTCTCCTGTTCAGGACCCTCCGGATAAGCGCAAACTCAGCCCTGTCGATTGGACACACCGTGCCTCGTGATAGGGATGTGTGTGAGTTAGTGGCACTGAATGTGACCTCCGTTGCGGGGTGGGCCATGCACAGGGCGAGTACGTTGATTGTTGCGCAGTGTTGGTCACAGTGGGTACACCCACACAGATGTGTTGTCTTGTGATCTTTTGCTAGGTCTGCCTGACGATGGACAGTAGATGTGGGCAGACTACACATTGCTCGATGTGCTGTCTATATGCATGTGCCTTCACACCAGGCACAGCTGCCCCTGCACATGTGACCCCTGCTGCCCTCAGTGCTGGGTCTGTTGAGCTGATGCGCCATCTGTGCGTGGGGCAGACAGCTCTCCTCACTTCCGGCATTACCCATGACATCACTTTGCCGCAGGTGACATGGATCATGGAGGGCCCACATGTACGCATGGGTGGACTACACAAGACTGTCCGATTGTTGTCACACCCAGTCAGTGCTTCGAATGCGAAGGATGTGGTGCTGGTACTCATTTTTATGTGTCGAGTGGGCGGGTCTAGGTGCGGGGCTACATGCAAGACATGGGAAGTTCATCGGCTTATCTACTAGTTGCAATACACACGAGACACGTCTTTTTATGACCACATCAGGGTCATTCCTTGAACTAACTGGAAGTCAGACAGTCATATTTTACCCTGTCTTCATGGCCTCCCCTCGCTCACCCAAATATGCGTTTGCACCTGAGAAGCCAGCGCATGCACAAGCAGCTCCAAGCTCGCCCCAGAGAGGCCAAGGAGTGTATGTGTGGGTCCAGTTGAACAAGTGGTCTGTCTCGCGGTATAATAAGTGGCGGGAGGCCGTACACCTGCGTGGTGCCCCGACTCGAGACCCGGGCAACATTGACAATGCATGACAGGCTCCGCAGTCCGGATACACCACCTGCAACACACAGAGGCTGTAGCTGCCCAAGCGGCCCAGGCCGCGTCCAACTGGAGCTCATGGACCCACACATTCACTCTTTGGCCTCTCTGGGGCGAGCTTGGAGCTGCTTGTGCACTCGCTGGCTTCTCTGTTGCAATGGCATGTAACGTGTGTGGGAAAATAGGCAATGAGTGAGATGGTGCGAGCCACCTTCCGTGACGTCACTCCTGCTCGTGATGTGTGCGTCACCCCACTACTTCCATTTGACTTGTGCAATACTACATATTGAGGATGTGTTGCCTGCGTGATGTGACCAGGAGGAGCGCGCCATGACCTCTCACCCACCATGCTCCACTGCCATACCATGCCCTGGATTGCCTGTGCAGGTGGACAATGTTGGGGATACACCTGGTCGACAGGGGATGTGAGTGCCTTGGCAAGGGCCTGGCGGACACACAGCAGTATCCAGCATGTCCACAGAGGGTGGGCTGACTTCTACACCTGATGCAGCATTGACCGTGTGCCCGCCTGTTGTGCACACACGAGTTCACATTCATCCCCAGACAGGTGGTCTTTACAAATTCCCAGGAGAGCGGTGATGTACTGCTCCGGAATACTCCCAACACAGCGTGTTTCAACATTGCATGTGCGCACCTACCCGTCACACCCACCCACCTGAGCCAAGCGTAACTCCCGCTTCACATGACACATGTGTGTCTTCCACAGTTGTGCTACTCATTTGCGTTGACATCCAAGGACAGTGGACTACATGGTCATCTCACGACTGCTGTGTACTTCACACACTCTCATCCTCTCTCATTCGTACTCGTGGAATGAATGAGCAGAGACACATATTTACTTCAAGCCATGTATTAGGACTTATGTCCTCTGTGATGCAGTATAGTGGACACTACTGGCAGCGAAATGTATGTGGAGGATATACTCAGCATGATTACACATAGCATAGGGTGTAGGGGTACATGTGATTAGTTGTTGACTGTGGGATGTGGGCTTCAGAGTTACAACTGCTTAGCCGTTGCTGTGCTAATGTGCATTTGCTAATTACTGTGGAGCTGCTGACTTTGACACAGACAGAATACATTTTGCCTACCAGACCGCTTGACATCATGGGCACAGTACATCTCAGTTCCATGTTACAGGTTTGCTGCTATAGTTACTCATACACACGTGCGTGAGGGGTGTCATCAGGGCATGGGCCTACGTGCATGCAACGGCGACCCACTTGTTGTTGCAATGTGGTGGCTACTGGACATGACACAGTCACTGGGGTCATGTTGTAGGGGATGCACTTGTTGTCGATGCAAAAGTCCTGGCACGGAAGTTCAGAGGAGGTGAGGTGAGAGCTCTCACATACTACAGCCGACCGATTACTGTCCACTGACCGGTGCATATGTTCATGGGCGCAGGATACATATTATGGCATAGTTGTACGTGCAGTGTTGTCCATGTGGTTGCCATTCACAAATCCCATGCTTCTGCCTCCCCCTTTTCATGCAGAGTTACTGGATGTGATGTGGAACAGAGTGCATGTCCCGAAAATATCCGATTTCATGGCAGTGTAGTTAATGGTGTGGTGTTAGTTGCAGGTTGTATGGTATAGTTGTTGTACTGGTAACTGCTCAGTCCGTGCGGAGCCAAGCATGGGTACAGTGTAGGACATCATTGTTCAATTGGGGGTATTGCGTCGGGGTCCGACGAATTGACAGGTTGTCAGGTATGCGATACCTTCCAGCAGGGCTTCCATGGCATTGGTGGTATACATGGATGCCATCCAATGTAGCGGATGGTGGCTGTCAAGGTGTTGGTCGTAAGTTGTCCCTTGTAGGAGCCTGATGGGACATGTTGGATGACATTCGATGAAACTGTGATCCAGAATACGTCGTGTGGAGGCACAGTGGTCCCATTGCAGTGTGGGTCCGATTGCAGCCACATACGCCATGCCCCAATAGGCTGAACAGATCCTGTCGTGGACGTCCAGGGGGTTGAACAGTTGTACCAGGTCCACCATTGGACATGCCGGGTTGGAGAGACATAAATCCACAGGACAGTGGAAGGGACACCTCCGACAGTAGAAGACGGGGATGACGCAGCTGAACAATGCGATGCGGTAAGTTAGTCGGTAAGTTACGTTCAGCAGAGCCAGATTTTCACATCCCAATATCTGTATCAGGTTATGTATGTACACCTTCATCTGTCCGGCGTAGTTGGGTAGGTGTGGTGCAAGTGCCATTTTGCTGCAGGGCGATGTGATGGCGTGCTCCGGCTGTCTGTGCAGTCTGCAGAGTGCAACCTCCGACGTTGCTGGGAATTCTGTAATGGTCGTAGGGAGGCAGGACTTGGGTTATAGTAGCTTGTGCGGAGGACACGGGCCCTCATCCCACATGCTTCTATGAATGGTCAAGGTCAGTGGTGTCTGACTCCTTCCAGATAACTTGCATGTGAACCACATGGGGAGTGGTATTATTTCTTTTTTCCGTTCGAAATGTTCTTTCGTGTTATGCGCTATCTGCCCAGTGGATGGTTCCTTCTGCATGCCTGTGTTGGGCTTTTTTGGGGATAATGACTGTATTGTCCTGCTTGAATGGTTGAGCTGTGGTTTCGGTGTGGGTATGGAAGGCCATTCAGTGCTATCTCCTCTCCCGTGTGTGGGCGGCACGCTGCGTTTCCGCTATACGTTGGGCCTTGTGTGTGGGTGTTATAATTGGAGCCACCTGTTGTCGGTCCCCGGGATCTTTGGTGTTACGTATTGCATGTCTTGGTATTGGGTGCAGGGTGGTATCGGTGTTTCTGTGTGGTACTGGCGTACCTTTTGCCGACGGGGTCCATATTCTGCTGGGTGATATTGCCGCCGCTGTGTGCTTCGCCATGTTTTGCACACAGGGGTGTGTCCTAATTTGGCGTGACATCACTGACATGTTCGGGTCAGTTGTGTGACGTCAGGTTGGCAACAGTGAATTGCCGGTTGGGGACATGACTGTGGCAGGTCTGTCACGTGACATGTGCGTTCAGGGTGGGGCTGGTGTGTGGTGTTTGTTGTGCCCTGTGTTGTTTGTGTGTGGCGCATACATGGCACTGTCGTTGGGCTCTGCGTTGTGCGCATGTGTGGCTGCGTCTTCGCCGCTGCGCTGCGGGGCCGTGACAGGGACGTTAGTTCCTGGTCCCAGGTAGTGTGTACCCGGTTGTTACGAGTTGTTTCAATTTGCCCGGTGTGACATTTGTGGGTGCAGTGGTGGATGTGTCGTGTACACGCAGGGGTGTCTGGGGAGGGCCATGTACAGTTCTTCCGCCCTTGCACTGTGTGCGGTGTTTGCGTGCCCTTGTTGTGTGTCTGCCTACCTGCGTCTCCGCGGTGCGTTGACTCCTAGGTTCTGCATCAAGTAGAGCATGGGGAGGGCCTGCAGTGCTGGATTCATGCTCGGGGGTCCGCCTCTTTGGTGTCCGTACTCAGCGTTCGAGTTTCCGCCTTGGTTTCTCGTGCGGTGTCTCTTAGCCATGGGAGATGTTTGTTTGCGGCATTGTAATTTGTACGCCGGGCGGTACGTGATTTCGTCGGACGGTGTGTGTCCATTGGGCCGCGCCGCTACGTGAACGGGCGCACTTTGATGGCGGACGGCGTCGCTGGCTTACGGGCGGTGTTTGGCTGACTTTTCACATCCTAATTGGACAGGCGTGTGGGCCGCGGCGGGCGGACGGTAACTGCTGGTTTTTACATCCGACAGCACGGCGGTGGTGCTACCGCCCGACATCCTAATGGGCCCCTAAGTGCCTCCCCTTCTCAACTTTTAGAACATTATTGAGACATAAGTAGATCCAATCATTCCCGACAAAACCCGGACGACCAAGTTTGTAGTATTGACATGTGTATGTAGATGTTGTGTTTCAGGTAAGTCAGACTTAAAAGACCTGAGTATTTCATTATGGTCTGGTGTCCAGCAGGAATCAGAAAAATCAGTGTGTATTAAGGCAAAAGAAGTTTAATACGTTGGGCATAGCTAGGTGTGTATGTCCTACCAAAATTTATTTTAAAAACCTTGTAGAGACTGAAATTGGGCACAATTTTCCAGAAAATGAGGGGCAAATCCCTCATTAGTTAATTCATATCCTAAGAAAAGGACACTGAGAAAAGCAATGTAAGATTTTCTGAAATTAAACTTGAAACCAAGTTCAGCAAATTGCAAAATGATATGGTCCGTTCTTGCCAAATGAGAGTATAATTCATCATCAGTTAAGTGGACATCATCCACGTAGGACAGTGTGTCAGGGTTGATGTCATGAAGAATCGACATAATTCGTGCTGCAAAGACTCCCGGGCTTCTTGTATCCCATAGGAAGTTGGGCATAGCAACTCTGAAAACCGAGGGCGCTAAATGCATACCAGTCGAGGCTCTCTGGAGCCAATTTATGGCTGAAAAAACCATTGGAAATGTCCACGGTGGCTTAAATTTTTATCAGACGATATTGTTAATCAGTGCGGTACTATGTGTATTTTGTACTACAAAAGTGCATGCGTGACTATTTAAATGTCTGTAATCTAAGACAATGCAATATGAATGATCGGGTTTAGAATAGGAAAAAGAGGATTATTGAATTTGAAATACATAGGGTTCAATTACTCCCTGGTACTCCAGCTGGGAAAGAATTTCCTTAACGGGTACTTTAGCATCCCATTTAATAGGATACTGTGGTTGTAGCTGACGTGTAGACCCTATAGGAATAACGTGGTAAGGATAATTCTTATCCCAACCTGTATGGTTATGATAAAGTGCAGGGGCCAAAGTAAGGGCCCATTCGGGAGCATAAGCTTGTTTGACTTCGTCAGGCACAAGCTGCAAAAAAGAAGGGAGGATTGCATCTTTACCCTGGGGGCATGCAAGAACAAAAGGTGTGGGCCAGTCGACCTCCACCAAGAGAATATCATACCATTTAGTTAAATTGTCCCAGAAGATTGCCTTAATGGTGCATTTAATGTCATCTTCAATTTGAATATCCAAAAGATAGAGGGGCCGATTCCGATCTCGGCCGGTAGGGCTCCGAATCGGATTCGGCTTTACCGGATCCGATTCGGAGCACTATTTCCCGACCGAATCGTACGTGCGTCCGGGCTAGCGAGTACGATGCGTGCGCTCGTGAAATCTCCGACCGACTCGTTCGCAGGACCCGACCGCTCCGACCGACTCGCACGGGGACGACTCGAACCGCGCAATGGAGACGTTCCCCGGCCGGGTAAGTATGATGCGCACCTCAACCGCTCCGACCGACTCGCGCAGTCCGGCTCCAAGGAGCTGTCTGAGCCGCACTTTGGGGGTCCATGTCGGACCCCCCTGGAAGCGTAGGCACGTGAGTCGCACACAGGGGGGACCCATGGGTCCCCCCTACACGTGCATGTATGGCGTGACCCGCATCAACGCGAACACGCTGTAGGGGCGCCCTTGTTCGCATCGTGCCCATTGAGTCAATGGGAGCCCGTGTACGCGTCGTGACGACTGGCTCCCATTGACTTCAATGGAGTCCGATCGAATCGAGTCCGATGGCATACGTGCGCATCGTACTCATTCGGTCGGGCTGCTAGAGTCCGATTCGGTCGGGAATCTCTCCGGGTCCGGCTCGGTCGGGGAGATTTCCGGCCTGAATCGGAATCGGCCCCATAGTCTGTCCTGAGGGGCTATGCTGGTGTCCGCGGTTTCAACTGTAATAAATGTTTCAGTTGCTTTCGCTACCAGAAATTGGTGGAGATTCCGGTGTACTATGGTGACCTCTGCCGCGCTGTCAAGGAGAGTCACCCCCCAACACATGTTCAGGAGTAGGGTTCTCACCATCTGTGGCATATTTAACTGTTAATGCTGCAACTTTCTTTTTTTGAAAAGAAGCTTTATAAGGAGGGGGTCTATCCTCTTTTAAGATCATCATGTCAGAAGAGTGTTGTGTTTCCCGTTTCAGTTGCACGTACTCTCCTTGTCTGCAATTAGATCGCCCACCTCTGTTGTACTGTTGGTCAGACGAATTCTGAAAGGAATGAGGAGAACGAGGATCAGGAATCTGATACCTGTCAGGAGTTTTAATTTTTATGCGATCACGAATATCGCATCGCCGCTCAGAGGATTCCGGGGGTGGAGGCTTCCACGTTGTCTAGGTTTTTGTTGTTGTTTTGATTTGTCCCATGGTTTCTTAGGAAACTTACAGGCAGGTGTGGCATTCTTGTTTGAACGAGGCTTGCCAAGTGTTGGTACTGAAGGCCTGGTTCCCAAACTATTACGTCACCAAGACGTATATACATTAGCAATAGTGACTGGTAATTCACATTTGCCGTCGGCAACAGCCACCATGGCAAGTCACTGGCGTAAGGCCAAAGGCGTACTTTACCTTTAACATTAGAAAGAAGCATTTCAGAGACGACAGAAAAAGTTCTCACAAGTTTCATCCCCAAATTGAGGGCAGGACCTGACCCATGATCCTTCTGTATGTGCTTGAGGATGTTCAGTAGAACGGCCTTTGAGGGAGGGCCAGAACGGAGAGAATAAACAGTGACAAAAATTGTTTCTCCAGGTATTGCAGTAGGCTAGAGGGGGAACCAAGCCATTGGGTAAGCACATAGTCAAAATGTTGTGCTTGTCTTGTGGTCCCATAAGGGGAAGCAGCTTCAAGTTGATCTACATTTTGGGAAATCCAGAAGGGTATTTCTTCACGATTTGTCGGTCGATTGCCCATAACTAAATGAACAATTACGGGACTAATAACATGACCTGCAGGCACCTGAGGTAGTCCTTGCAGGGCAACTCTAGCTGGTCCAGCCAGCAAGGTGTGTGCAATAAATTGGGTCATGTGTCGATTTAAGACAACAAGACCATTGTATAAAGCTTGAGTTTGTAGTAAATTAATATTACCTAAATCAGGATGTGGGGTATAGCCCACTAGTGCCGGCCAAGTGGCCCCATAAAGACTCAAGGGGCGCATTCAAACGTTGCCCAGAACGTGGGGAAGGGAGCCATTAAACCAAGTCTGGTGTTCCCAGATGGTAAGAAGAATTTCAGTAAGTGCATAGGGCAATATGCAGCAGGAGCCTATGGTGTTGTGCATGTCATCATGATAAGTATTATCATTAGCATTGACAGCCAAGAATAACCCAAGAATAAAATACTTCAAAGCGGAACACTGCATCTGCTTCAATGACAAAAATCACAGCAGCCCTGCATTAGGAGCTCCGTGTTGCATTAAATGCTAAGTGACTCCTGGGCGGCAGTTAACAGCAATAGCTACAGTTGAGCCATAGCTAACCAAAAAGGCGTCCAAGCGTAGCACAATCAGGGTGTATAAACCTTTTAATATTCAAGCTTGAAAAACGAACAGAACTAGGTGCTGCCTAATAACTGTGGAGGAGAAATCCATAGCACCACGGACGTCTCAGGGAAAAGGTGCTTGGGTATTGTGGATAAGCACAAGCACTACTCAGGGGTTCCTGCAAGTAAGTACCAGACCAAACATTGGTCGCTATGCTGTAGGGATTCTATTCCGGAACGTAACTATGCTTGGAACCATAGAGCATCTGTATGTAGGGACTGAGTCACCATACCACTTCAGTGTCTATGAGTCCGAGTCCGACTAGCTATAGTGGCTCACTTGCCATCCTAACCTTACCAGAGAAACAAGTGAATTGGCATCCCAGAACATAACCCTCTCAACCCTCTCAGGGATCGTGGTAACAGGACATACTCTTTCACTTTCTTACTCATATATGTCCACAATAAAAGTACAAGGAGACACAAAGGAAGTTTAGAATATTTGTTTAAACTATTGTGATCTGAAATGCAGTATACGTGCCACAATTAGAAAATACATTTATAAAAAAATACTGTTAGCATGATTAATAATCCATATTCCATGAAAAGTCCTGTAATTTTATAGGACGGAGTGACCTAACCCCCTTTGCTTGCTAATGAAGCAAAATGATTATATCTCAAAGATCTCTTGGATTCCTGGCAGACCCCGTACCTTAGCATACACAGATGGATTCTCTACATCTCAGCAGACGCAGTGCTCTTGTCTCAGAACTCTCGTTCCATGTGTGTGTTTTTGGCTCATGTGCTCATCTATCTAATAGGATATGTGTGCACATAAATAACAGCTGCATGCTATTGTTATGTCTAGGTGCTAGTGCCTGGTCAGAAAGAATAACAAGGGACATTGTTGTTTCACCTTGTCCGTGGTGTTCAGACTAATTCCCAGGAAAAGAACAGAACGTGGAATCATATGCAGGTTCCGTGTGAAAGAACAATGTGGCAGAAAAAGCAAATGTGTTTCTATAGTAACACATGCAAAGGAAAATGAGGCCTACAATGTGCACAGTTAGGCTAACATAGAAACACTACAATGGGCTGTGCAGGAAACACACAACACTTCATACTACTGTATATATCTGTGATGCTGGGGAGAGTCGTGAGTGGACAGGGAAATCCATTCCCACACACTAACAAATATGATGATTTACCTGGGGAGAGGTGTCGGTTGCGAGGGTAGTACTTGTTATTCTTAGTATGGAATTGGAGGTCTTACATGAGAGGTGAGCACTATCCCCACCCTACTATGCATACTACTGAGCCTGGGAAAGGTGTGAATGTAGAGGCAGTGTCTCTTTACATCCTACTCTATACACTAGGGTGCAGAGCAGGAATATCGACGGAGAAATATCGAGGGACATAAATATCGCCGCAAAAATATCATGGGGAAGAAACATCGACAACATAAATATAGTTGACAAGAATATCGACTGACAGGTAAGTAATATCGATTACAAAAATATCGACGTCTTAAATATCGTTTACAAAAATATAGTTGACAAAAATATCGAATTATTAATAATGTTATGTATTGTAGTGTTTTTAATGAGAATTGTTTGTCATTTTATTATATGTTTAAAATTTTTACTAGTTATTAATTTATTTTAAGTTTAATTTTGCGTTTTTAGTTCCAGTAGCGGGTTGTGGGTTTATAGGGGAATAAGGTGGGAAGTAATTTAATTATATAGATTTAATTAATTATTTATAGTAGTTAATAATTTTTTTACATTGAATTTTGCGTTTTTAGTTCCGTAGCGGGTTGTGGGTTTATAGGGAATAGGGTGGGAAGTAATTTAATTATATAAAATTTATTGAATAATTAATATGTATAATTGTGAATTTATAGAGTTAAATGTGTTAATTGATTAATTATTAATTGTTTGATAATTAGTTGTTGATTAATTTCAATTAATCAATTAAGAAATAATTATGTTAATTGTTTAATTAATTTTAGGTGTGTGTTGTGGTGTTTATATGTGTAAATGGTGGGAAGGGTGGTAAGTAATTAATTTTTATTGATTAATTATTAAATATTTTTAAATTAACTTCCATTAATTAATTAGTAAATATTAATTGTAATTGTGTAATTAATTTTAGGTGTGTGTTGTGGATATTATAGTGTTAACTAATGTGTAAATAATGATTTTTTATTATCTTTGTTAATAATAATATATTTAAATTTTAATTATGTTAATATTGGAAAATAAATTTAATAAAAAGTGTGATGTTTTTGTTTTTATTGTTGTGGGATCCAGCACTTTCCCTACTGTTGCACTCACTGGAGTGGGAATAGTAATTTTACCCCTCAGCTATCCAGCGCTTTCCATACTGTTGCACTCACTGGAGTGGGAATAGTAATTTTTACCCCTCCGCTATCCAGCGCTTTCCCTACTGTTGCACTCACTGGAGTGGGAATAGTAATTTTACCCCTCCGCTATCCAGCGCTTTCCCTACTGTTGCACTGACTGGAGTGGGAATAGTAATTTTTACCCCCCCTATCCAGCGCTTTCCCTACTGTTGCACTCACTGGAGTGGGAATAGTAATTTTTACCCCTCCGCTATCCAGCGCTTTCCCTACTGTTGCACTCACTGGAGTGGGAATAGTAATTTTTACCCCTACGCTATCCAACGCTTTCCCTACTGTTGCACTAACTGGAGTGGGAATAGTAATTTTTACCCCTACGCTATCCAACGCTTTCCCTACTGTTGCACTCACTGGAGTGGGAATAGTAATTGTTACCCCTCCGCTATCCAGCGCTTTCCCTACTGTTGCACTCACTGGAGTGGGAATAGTAATTTTTACCCCTCCGCTATCCAGCGCTTTCCCTACTAATGTGTTTATTTTGTTATTAAATGTATGTTTTTTTTTTTTTTAATAGTTTAACGTGTTAATTAAATATAGAATATATTATTTTATATTAAATTATTTATATATGTGTATATTTTATTTTTATATAATTTAAAAAGTTTATCAATTAAATAAAGATAATAGTTAAAATGTATTTAGGTAAATATATGTATATGTACACATTTGTTTGTGTTTATATTTATTAAATTAAGTTTATTTGTTATAATTAGTTTAAATATATATTAAATTTAATTTATTTTGTTAATAATATTAATATTATTTAGTTAATTTTATTTAAGTTATGTCATTTTTAAAAGTCGATATTTTTTACTTCTATATTTTTTACATCGATATTTTTGTGTCGATATTATTGTACTTACCTGTTTAAGTATAGGGAGTCTATATTTTTGTAATCGATATTTTTACATCGATATTTTTGTAATCGATATTTTTAACATCGATATTTAAACATGGAACCATACACTAGTTATCTTCATACAAAGTCTCAGAGGAGAGGCCAGTCTCTCCCCATAGTGTAGTAGTGGGGATTGTAAGAGGTAAGTATTGTAATGAAGAAAAATGTAAATTCTTACTCTAAAGTATTTTTACTATCTTGCAAGAGTCTTGTGGGATCATATAAAAAAGGGCTTAGCGAAAATCTGATGCGTATACATTATATCTATGTGAAGTGAAATGCAAATTCCATTATTAAAGTATGCTCTTGAGAGAGGCCCGCCAGAGTCAACCACACTATGTATGAGAGCATCATGGCTCTTTCAAATGTCTTGTTAGAGTCATCAATAAGGAAAAAAAGGGTAACAGTACAAACAACAAACATAATGAAAGTATAGGGTGGCTCTGAAAATAGCTTTTTTAATTAACATTTTTAACTACTGTATTTTTTGTGTTTTTTAACATTTTTAACTTTTTTTTACTTTTTGTTTTAAAGGGTACAACAAAATGAAGTAATTTAGAGTAGTGTACAGCGAAAACAAGAAATTGGGAGTAAACAAAAAACAACATCTCCTTCACAACAAAGAGGAGAAAAAAAACTAGGATATTTTTTTTAAACATTGCTGAGGTGGGCATTTATGATTCTGGACAAGCCTGTCTCATGCAGCTCTTGTGTCACAGAAGAAAAAAATATGTGCTTGCATAAGCCGCATAAAAGGGCTTTGTTCAGATAAGCAAATATGTTATCTGTTTGAGCGGTGGGTACCTGGGCATGCACAGTGTCACCAGGTTAAAAAGATGTGGATGACCCTGGTGAGTTATCAAGCTCTCCAACACAGGCTAACTCAGAACAAGCAAGGCATTCAGGGTGCCTAGTCTTCAAATGTCGCCACATCCCCTTGGCACTCATGCTGTGTTGCTTGTCCTGTAAGCCACTACAGAACTCCTTTTTGCATATTTTACGAATCACATATTTCTCAGATATTTTTTTTCAACCTGCCTCATTTAAAAGAATTCCCACACCAAGGATGCCTTGGGTACTCAGCCACAGCAGTAGGGTTCTCATCTGAATCTGAGGGTGACATTCTAGTGACAGAAAATCAGCAATGTCACAGAGCTAGCCAAAGGGTCTAACCACAGCAAAACCCAAGATGTAAATGAATCAACAAGGAAAGAATCTTTCTTTGCTAAATAAACACATCCATATGAACCAATCACAATCCTTCCTTGGAATCTCTTTCCTCTCCCGGATGTCTCATAGGTATCTTGCGAGAGGCCCACGAGATCATAAAAACTGAAACTTTCTTAATATATCAAATGCAATAATACATCAACTGGTTTTCTACTTTAAGCAACACTTCTCATGTCTTACTTTCTTCAATACAACAAAAATACACTGTTATGAATTTAATTCCAAATGTACGATCTCAAGAGCAGTATGCAAGAGCTGGACACGAAGTACAGCTGCCTCGTAGTCCATGCAGGTGATTGTGTGATCGACTCCTGCGATCATCTCGCAAGAGCTGTAAATTTGTAAACTAAATAACTAATACAATGTACATACTGTCCTGACTTTATTATTAAAGATTAGCATTCAATAATAACTAGCCACATGAAAAAGATCTTTGTACAATACATTGAAACAAAATGTTGTAACACTACAATCTCGCGAGTCTCGCACGAGCCACCCTCGAGCCTCCAGTGAGAGTTATCACACACTATAAAAATGGATGTACATAGTGAAAACACATAGGGGCATTTACAAGGTATTGGCGAAGGGCAGCGTTGCAAATCATTTTGCTGCGCTGCCCTATGCCAATTCTAAAGGACAGGAATGCACAGTATTTACAAGATATTGTGCATTCCTGTCATTTCAGCCAGTGCTGGCGCACATTTTGCTACTGTGCGCCAATGCAGGCACCCTTGCACCATGGTGCAAGGGTGTCTGTGTTGTTGGCATGATTGTTTTTGAGCAGGAAGGGGCACCTTCCTGCACAAAAACAATCACAAGAGGCGTTTTCCTCTTTCTATGTGTGCTGCAGAATGCAGCACATGTGGAAAGAGAAAAAAATGAGGAGAAATGTAAACATTTCTCTCGTTATGCCTGGTCTAGGGAGGCACAAAGTTTTGGCACAGCCCCAGGTTTACCTTTTGTTGTAAATCAGGGTCAGCATCAAATTCCCTGGGTGTAGTGTGGGAAAGCCCACAGCAACACCCATGGAACGAGTGATTTACAAATAATGAGACCGAGGCAGAAAGAATCGCACCTATCACATATAGTGAAACTAGTTAGACTAATGTGATGTTCTGGTCAGGAAGAGCAGCCTCCTAATCTTCCTCACAGGGATATACTCCTTAATAATATTGCACACGAGTGACCAGCACACACAGTTTTACTTCCTTATACATGTAACATTCATCTTTTTTTAAGGTATGGTTGCACACAGTTGATTCACAAATTATTTATGTTTTTTTTTTATAAAACTTCTTTATTCAAATCATCATAAAATCAGATTTTTCAAGTAGCCATAAAATCAGTTTTTTCAAGTAGCCAACGTGTTTCTTCTCTTCACAAGAAACTTCTTCAGGGCTACAAAACACAAACCATATGAACACAATTAAAATCCAAATACAAAGCCATTGCTTTGTCAATTAAAAATAGATATACATAGCACAAGCTATCTAATCATATGATATTTATCTTCATCCCCAAATTATTTCTTCACAGCACAAATGTGCAACCCAATTTCAAAAACTTCATTTTCTTTATACAATGAGTATCTTAACATCTGAAGGCCAACAAAAACAAAGCATATTATGTGTCCAGCATATCTCATTTCAAATTTCTTGTGGAATCAGTATTTCATTTATTTCTCACATCCACCATTTACAGGCTCCAACCCCAACTCACATAATTCAATAACCAGACTCCTATACATTCATTGTTCTATCCAGTTTTAATTTTCTATCCCTGCTCAGCTTTTATTCATATAGCTAACCCATTCTGATACATCCCAAAATGCTTTTTTACATCCTCAAATGAGAAATTGAGTTTTTGAGATTATAGTCCCTGTTACCAATTTTCATAAATTTAGCAATCCTTTCCATATTTCTACCAATGGTTAGCAGCCACTCTAGATAAGTATCCAATATCTCTCTGCATGTCCCATTTCTGCTAACTACCCTTGTGTTGTGACGTATCAAATTGAGTTGGTTATCACTTAGTATGTATGGACATTAACATAATCATATCCATTGAAAATAATTTCTTACCAAAAATGTACCTTGATTAAATATCCGATATTCTAAAACGGGTCTATTAGTTGCCATTTAACTTGCAAACCAGCTATGTTGCCATTCTAAAATAAAATCATCAGTCACCTATTACTCAAGCTGTTTCTCTTAAGATCAATATTGACCATGTATTATTAATTAATGATTGCCAAACACAATACCTCTTTATCTTTATATCTGTATCTCTTCTGTTGTTCCTGATCCCAATTTGCCATTATGAATGTCTCATATCTATGTTGACATTCCTGTTTATTTAAGCCTAAGTTGGCATCCCAATCTGTTCAAACAATAGACACACGATGTAAATATTATAGACAAACTGTCCTTTTCTTGACACATTTCTAGAAGTCGAGGTTACTTTTTTATTTGTTAGATTTATATATATGTGGCTAGCATTGCAAATCCCAGCCACCTCATTATCTCATTAAGAAAAAGAGGCTCCATCCACATACTTTCAATTGGGGCATAATACTGTTATGATAAAGAGCCACCCAATCATCCCCCAGCTATCATGACTCACCAACTTCCCTATATGCATACTGAGTTTCCAAGTTCAAAAGATAAAAACAGCATACTAGTGCGCATAATACCCATGGAATGTCTCTTTCATTCAGAGTAAAGCAAGGCAGTGACTCACGCTGCCTTGCCTTACTCCATATCTACAAGACAATGAAAAGCCACGCAGGGTGACTTTACATGGCCTTGTAGATATCGCTAGGCCCTGTGCGCCACCGTAACGTCATAAAAAGTGATGTTCCTGCAGCGCACAACGCTTGTAAATTTGCCCCATAGTTTACAGTATAGGAAAAACTGATCAGTGTTTCTTTGTAAAGATACATTTAAAGAGAATGAAACCTATGCTGGGAATATTTCTGTATATGTGAGTTACTAAAACTAAGAAGTTGAGCATTCTCAGCACACACATTGTCGGAGTAGTTAGTTTCTATGTATTTTTAAATGTATTTTTATTTTTTTTAAACCATTCAAACTCACTGAAAAAACAAAAGTTAAGTAACGTTATAATTAGGTGTAAAAAGAATATGTGTTTTTGATGAAAAAAAACCTTAGAAATTCACTGGAAAAACAAAGATTTAAGTAACATTATAGTTAGGTGAATTTCTCAGTGACAATGTTAACTTTTCAAACAAACAAAATCACAGAAATTCAGCAGAAATAGTTGGCAGCACTAACTATAACTTGCGCTGCCACCATGCACTGCTTATGAACTCACATATGGCATCACTCATGACATGTTCTATGACATCATTTATGACACCTCAAATGACATCATTGATGGATCATCCACGCTTCGTTTTCCCACATATTGCTGTATAAATTGTTATGGCTTTACACGTAGCATAGTTCATAATAACAGTCATCCAGAGATATATAGCAAACCCTCATTGAGAATGGTGTTCAATCTGTATACAACTGTTCAGAGAAAGCCAAAATAGCTAATGCCAATTCCAAATCAAATGCCATACTATGGCAGCTTTTCTCTCTTTCGAACTCTTGACTCACACCAAACCTACATTAAGAAATGAAGTTGATGTCAGTAGAGAAGTGAGTACAGTGAACAGTGTTTACTCTACGGAGAGAGTTCATTCTATACCACACTGTTTCAAACAGTGAAACTCTCATGAGAAATACACCACAAAGTAGTCAAAAGAATCCACTAAAAGCAGTGTACATTCCATACAACAGTTGTAAATAAAACACTGTTTGCTAAAAAAATAACTAAGATCTGAAAGTGCTAAAGATCACACTACCTGCACTCTTCATACTGTGATGAAAACTTAACAGATATACCTTCTTCTGAAGCAAAACAAGCACCATATACATAGGTTAGTACCTGGTTTCATGTTATGTATAAATTATGGTGCCTGCCACACTGTGCATGGCTTGAAAGGGGTGTCCCTTGGGTACCCCATGGCCCCGATTCGGTGGGCGCAGGTGAAGGGGGGCCTGCTACGGGCCCCCAACGACCGATTCCAGCAGCTTTTTTGTTCCGGACAAACCGATTCGGAAAGGCTGTCCGAATCAGTCATCATACTCGCTCGTTCGGAAACCAAGTTAATAGAGCTGTACGAATCCGCTCTGGAAAGGCTCGACCTCTCCGAATTCCTTCCGGAACTGATTCGGTCAGCCCTAATGGTTTCCAGGCATCATACTTCGTCGTTCGGAACTGGGAATGAGCCGGTCGGAAACAAGGGCTCCGGGTTGGTTTTGGCAAACCCGAATCCGATTTGGAGCCCTTCCGACCGACATTGGAATCAACCCCTTAGCTGTTAGGCACCATCCTCTCCCCTGTGTATTTCTTAAATGTACACAAGATACTGATTTGAGGAACTGTGGTTATTTAGTATACTTTTGAATGTATTGTTATCCATACTATCATGAGATCAGAGGGCATTTTCCCAAATATCTTCTTTTGAACATGTGTTTTTATTTGGACGTCACAAAAGCAAAGAAATCCAATTAGTAATAACAAATGTTATACTATTCTGTGTCTAATTATATTTCTATCCACCTAATGGATGAGACTGGGATAAACTCCCAATCTACTCTCCATGGGGGTGCAGAAAGATTGTCTTCTTGTTGGTTGAGAGGGCATTGGACTTTATGCAAGGAGCCTTTCACCCCAGAGGTGATATCACTGATGACATCTCAAATTACATTATTGATTACATAATCCAGTCATTGTGACAGCATCTTATACGCTTTGTGGATTTGAAGTAGTACAACAAGCTACACTTGTGCCTACGTTTTTTATGTTCTGTTAAATGAAAAATGATTCACCCTTTGACCACATGCTGGACGCATAGTATATCTGTCAAGTCACCCAAAATTGGTGAAATGTACCCACTTTCTACTAGTATTCAATCACCTAACAATCAAAATGTCTCCATAGACTTTAGGGGATCGTCCGCTTTCTCAACCTTGAACTGACTCCAAAAAAGAGTATGTACCCTATTCACCCTAAAGGTATCACATTTTTAAAGACTTCAAATGACCTGCTATTTTAATTCAAGAGGTTAATAGGTATGCATTTGCCACTGATAACACAACTTCTGCCAGGCCCTATTGACAAACCTCCATAAAATAATCTGTGCACATTCTTAAGATAAGCATGACATATAGCCTTAGAGCCAAGGTTACAAACCCCTTGTGAGTTAAACCCCCTCTAAATGGGCCACCCCATGTTATATATTACTCTACAATCTACAATGCCTCAAAATCTTCATTGAAGTCCTGGATATAAACATCTACACCTTATATACGACCTAGTTATGTACATGTTGTCTATAGCACTCTATTAAAACTATTTAGCATGATTGTGTGCCCAGACATAGACTGGTGGAAAAGTTATTCTCAACAGATGCTTTCACTTTTCTCACAGATGTTTTGCACCAGAATTTGTCTTTAAGCCATAACCTACTTTGAAAGGTGCCTCTGCAACCCATCTCAGGTGCTCTCAGCCCTTACCTTGTTTAACATGGAGTACTACCTCCATCATAAACTTAACTGATTTGTAAGTAGTACACCATATAACTTTCACTGTGCATAACCACACTTGTATTCAGAACTTGCCCTATTTCCTTCAATACACCCACACTTCTATATACATTAAAATTGTTCTACATACATTTTAAGGCCTTTTAGTAAAAAATATTCATTTATAAACTGATGTAAGGTTTTTTTGGAGTAATGAGAATAGCAATTTCATTGATGATGTGATTTGCGATGTCATCAGTAATGTCATCAATGAAGTCCTTTGAGACATCATCAATGATGTAATCAATTATGTCATTTAATATGTCATACGTGATTGTCAGAACCCCGTTCAGAAGGCTAAAGGGCAAGCAGTGATTACTGGGCCCAACCGTGGGAGTTGAGGAATTTTACTCATGATGTCCCGGATCCCGACCTACTTTGGATTCTAAGCAAATTGGCCAGTGCTTGAGTTTCAGGGTTAGCTTGGGCTGAGAAGTCCAGAGCTCACTCAGGTAGGTAGGTACAAGGTATGAACACAAGCTCACAACACAAAATACGGGCAGCAGCAATAAAGTATTGTCCAGGGAAATACTCACTTTTATGAAAAAAGAGAAATATTTTATTTAACTGCTACCAACACAAAGGAAATACAACATTCACTAACAACTACACAGTTCCCCTGAGGTCAGGGATCTAGTGTTTTGTAGGCTGTTTTCCCACCCCCTCTTCCTTTTAGTAATCATGGAAATTCCCCATTCACTTTAGGCAACATCTAGGGTAAGCCCTACTAGCAGTCTGAGTCTCAAGAATCCACTCCAACTCTATGGTAAAATCAAAAGTGTTCCATCGCCAAAGTTCTATCTAGCCAACAAGTTCCTCCAGTGTCAACTTGGCCTGAATGTAGTCTTACCCGCACCTGCAGGATCTGAGTGTCCAGAGGTCCTAAGCGCACCCCATTAGAGGGTGTTGGAGCGGCAGAGGCTGGTTTAGGTGAGTTCACTACAAACGACCCAAAAGAGCTGCACTTGATAATCACTGAAGTCCTCACACACAGTTGTGCACCTGCAGAGACCATAGGTTTCTCGGGGCTCCCCCTGACAGGGTAAGTCTTTCAGTTTATTCCTCAATGGAGAGAAGGCGAAGCGGAGCTCCTGATGTTGGTTCTGCCACCCGATGTAGGTGTGTGGGTGATCCCACAATAGCCTCACTTCTCTGGTAAAGCTCCCAATCAGCTTGCACTTCTTCCTAGTTCTGGTGACACTTTTGGCATACAGGGTCACCATAACTGCTATACACAGGCACCAATCCGATTGGCACAGCAGATGCCTGCACAGTGGCCCTTCCTGGCATTCATGGTCGCCGGTTCTTCCATTCGCTGGGGCTACTGCCCACTCCACACTGCAATTCGTTCATGGCAGCCACTTCCGGCATATGAGGTCCCCACATCC
Source organism: Calotriton arnoldi (assembly GCA_963921515.1). Lineage (NCBI taxonomy): Eukaryota > Metazoa > Chordata > Amphibia > Caudata > Salamandridae > Calotriton > Calotriton arnoldi. The sequence continues at coordinate 897,941 of CAWUFW010005876.1, forward strand.
TCACTGCACATGGGTTCTAGCCCAATTGGCACAGCAATAAGGGTAGTTCACTTTGCAGCTGCCCCTCCTGGCATATGGGGTCACCAGCGCCTCATTGCACACAGGCTCTGGCTTGATTGGGCCAACAATATCCTGGCCACACTTCACGGCAGCCCTCCCTGGCATACAATGGTCACCGAGTTCCTGCTGCACATGGAAAACAACCTGATCAGTACAGCAGCCATTCCTCACACCTTGCTCAAGGCATCTACTCAACAGGATTCCCCACTTGGCCTTGCTCCCTCCAACGCTCTCCTCATCCTCACAGGGCACGATGGTATTGGCAGCAGGCAGACCGGCGCTGATGCTCTAGGTTCCAGGGCAGGTGGTCTTGAATTCCCTGGGTGATATCCCCTCGCCGAGAAGGGAGACTAGCAGGCTTTGGACCCCAGTTCTGGTCACAGGCAGACGTTTTGCAGAGCTTCTCCTCCTCGCACAGCCTGACTTGGTTGCTTGACAGTTGACAGTTTTCGGGGTTTTAAGCTCTCCTTCGTCTAGTCTATTTCCAGACACCAAATGTGAGTTAGAATCTAAGCCTTTGTAGTTTATGTTGCGGGGGTCTACTTCCTTTTGAAGTGCCCAATCTTCAGCCCTCTCTTCCTCTTGAAAGCAGTCTGTCACAGCAGGAGCAACTCTGAAGCTAATAGCCCCACAGCACAGGCCATGTAAGTGACTTGAGTTCACACCTGGATATCAGCCACAATGATATGTGTATCAAACGGTTAGCCCAGGGCCCCATCCTTCCTCTTTATTACTTCCTTGCCAGCCCCATCCCCTTCCTTAGTTGTCTTCAGGCCCCTTCCTTGTGGCCTCTCCCTCTCTCTCTCTTTCTCTCTCTCTCTCTCTCTCTCTCTGGATCAAAGAGCACCCTTTGAAGTGTACAGACCAAGCTTGTGTCTCTCATCTCCAGTGTGTCCCACCAAGCTTTCAGCAATGCAGCAATATACAAATCTGTCTGAGGATTCTTCTAATGCCTCATGTTTTACCATGCAGGGCTGGATCTCCCAAAATGGATACATAGGGGCCGATTCCGATCTCGGTCGGAGGCGGACCCAATACCATTCGGTCGGGAAAAAAGCCATGCGAAAGCCTGTTTCCCGACCGAACCGTACGCGGGTCCGGCCGAGCGAGTACGATGCGAGTCGCCGACCGACTCGTCCGGGCGTCCCGACAACTCCGACCGACTCGCTCGGACTCGAACCGCTCCGACCGACTCGCTCGGACCCGATTCCGCACCGCGCAATGGAGACGTTTCCCGGCCGGGTAAGTACGATGCGCGCCGCGAGCAGTCCGACCGAGCCGCGCACTCCGGCTCGTAAGAGCTGTCGGAGCCGTACTTTGGGGGTCCGTGTCGGACCCCCTGTACGCGCGCACCGTGCGAGGCGCACACAGGGGGACCCAAGGGTCCCCCTACCTGTGCGCGTGTACGCCGCGAGCGCTCCGCGGCGCACTCGCTGTAGGGGGCGCCTTGTCCGCCTCGCACCCATTGAGGCAATGGGAGCCCCGCGTACGCGTTGTACGACCGGCTCCCATTGAGTTCAATGGGAGTCCGACCGACTCGTGTCCGATAACATACGGCCGCATCGTACTCGTTCGGTCGGACTGCACGGGTCCGATTCGGTCGGAAATCTCTCCGGGTCCGGCTCGGTCGGAGAAATTTCCGGCCCGAATCGGAATCGACCCCATAGTCTGCTATGTATTGCACCATTCAAAGGCACACATAGACACAGTTCATGATTTAATATACAGACACTGCACAGCACTGTATCATTTATGTGCTGTACCACTCACAGATGTATATACACCTAGCAGATACATTTACCATGCGTGCGCTGCACAGTACTATACCCTTCCTATGTTGTACCACTCACAGTTACACATACATCCATCACATGCATTTACCATGCATGCACTGCCCAGGACTACAGTATCCTTGTAGTGTACCATTCCCAGGCAAGCATACACCTAGCGCAGATGCACTACTTATGCACAGTTCAGCACTTCACAAGAACCCAATGTAGGCTGGGGGGTGAGTTAAGCACACAGCAGATGAACTTTAAATGAGTGAGCCTGGTGGCTTCATTCCAGTGACACAGGTTAAAGAGGACCTGTTCACTCCTACGGTTCACTAAACAGTATGGTACCACAACCACACTCGTGCTGCTTAACTGTTTGTGAAGGCAAAAGCCTTTTCCGTGATGTAATATGTGAGGACATAAGAGGTGCATGACGGGGGTGCAAGTTATAGTTAGTTCACTAAATTATTACTGACAAATTTTAGTTCTGAGCTTTACACTTTCATACTTATCTCATTTCAACAACTAACTATAACATCACTTAGTCCTTGTTTTTTCAGTGAATTTCTGTTTTCTATGTAAGCTAAGGTCTTATTACCATACCTAACTATAATGCCACTTTAGCCTTTATATATTTCAGTGAATTTATGTGGCTTTTTGATTTTATTCGTAACAGCCAACCTCCGCACTCCCTCCACCTACATTATTAGGCTCAATTCTCAATAATTTGGCTATGCGCAGTGGGAGAGTTCTGCCACAGGGCATCTCCTTTGATCAGGCCCTATGCCCAACCCCCTCGGTGCCCACCTCCACACTGCGCACAGCCTTTGACTGTGCACAACATGAGTTGGGAGCATGGCCAGGTTTCAGCCTGGGTGTATGCCTTTACCCCCTTGGCACCCAGCCCCACCATGGTAAGAAAGTGGTTTATTAGTTCGGGAGGGTGTTGCTTCTTTTCAAATAATGTCCACAAATTTCTGCCTACTGGCAACCAAGTACCCTGTTGTCACACTTGATTCTTTCAAGGTAAAGTCGCAGAGCAATCTAAGGCCTACTCAGAGGAGGTGGTGTGGGCAAGTGTCCCAGTCCGCAAATACGTAATGAACAACATCCAATAAGTCAGTGTCCAGTCAGTGATTTTTCTTATAAAAAGGAAAACTACTATTATCTGCACACTACTCAACACTACACCTTCATTTACAAATAATACAATTGGGCAGGTGGAAATACCTATTGTGACACCCTCCTAACAGTTCCCACCCCTAGCGGCGTGTACCCACCTTAACTCTATGATGTATGAGACTAAAGGACATTTCCTAACAACTTTTTTAAATGATGTAAGGATTTATGGAGTAATGTGAACAGCAATATCAAGGTTGATGTCATTTGAGAAGCCATCAGTAATGCAATTAATGATTTAATTTGAGATATCATCAGTGATGTCATCAATGATGCCATTTAGCATGTCATGAGTGATGTTATATGTACAGTCAACACAACACTAGAACATCATGTACCACTTGGCCTTCTCCATGACTTTCAGATTTGTTTTTAAGATAAGATAAGATCTTATCACTGTGGGTATGACCCCCTCCCCCCACTGCGTTCAGCATTGGGGCTTTGGCTGAGCTCAGTGGGAGTTGGGTGCAGGACTTGCCTCCTGCCTGCCACCAATCCTCCCTGGGTGCTCTAGCCCTCACCAATGTTATTAGTTGAGAAGAGTGCAGGTTCTCAGTTAATAAGTCTGCAATCATTCATCTACTGGGAATCAAGCATCTCATTGGATCACTTGATTTTCTCTGGGTAGTGAGACAGAGCAGCCCAAGGCTGACTCAGGAGAAGGTGTCTGCAGACTAGTACCCCAGACCAGAGGTACGCAATGAGCAATACACAATAAATCATTGTCCAGTCAATGATTTTACTTATAAAAAGGAAATGTACTCCATTATGTACAACCTACCTAATACTATGTTTTAATTTACACATATATACAAGTGGGCTTGTGGATATACATATGGTGACTCCCTCTTAACAGTTCACACCCCTAGCAGGACCTGATCGCCATAATCACAATGCACAATGTAGTCGAAAAAATTCAATAGGGTGTGGTTATCAAAATGCAGGCCGAATGGATTTATTAGGGTGTCATAGCAGTACTAAAATTGGAAATATGTCCTGACAAGCCAGTACAGCACCATCAGAATCACTAAGGTAGGTACCATCTTCCAGTGACATTCATTAGAGCATGTTAAAGTGATTGACCATAAAACATTTCACTGGCTTTAGTTAAACAGTGTAAGATGCATTGCAACTTTGAAATTATCAGAACAGCATTTTAATATCTGGTCGTTTTCTCTCTCTCTCTCTCTCTCTCTCTCTCTCTCTCTCTCTCTCTCTCTCTCTCTCTCTATCTCTCTCTCTCTCAGCCCCCTGTGAGTGCTGCAATTAATGCCTGGGAGCTGAGGAAAGAGACAAAGGCACTATGGGCTATCCTGGGATTTCAAAACCAGCCTCCAAGGGCTCCAGACTATAAAGCAAATTCCTAGTGGAATAAACGTCCTGTCCAGTCCTGACCAGAAAGTAGCAAAAACCCTTGTAACCATCTTGAAGACAGTGGTGGCCACCACAAACAACGGGTGGTGGGGCGGGTGGAGGGAACGTGGGGGTAGATTGACAAGGAAGCCTAGCCAAGATGGCCGACAGGTGAGGAGCTCCGGCCGGGAGCTCCCGGCCAGGGATTGCCTTTATGGCTCAAATCCCCATATTTTCCACCCCTCTTGGTCCCTTCTACTCACCTGGTGGTCCTTCGTCTTCAGCGGTCTCCGTATCTCCTTTTTCTCCCGTCTCTGGACGTCGGATGTTATCAGGATCTCTACTCGAATTCGGCGGAGCCCGAGCAACATGGCCAATGCCCGGTGGAGCTGCATCAACAGCTATAGGGGAGATTGGCTCCGGCACACCGCCATGGCCATCACCTACCCAGCCGGACAGCAGACATGTCTCGTCGTTCCTCCGCTGCTTGTCTCCCTCCTCCCCCTGTACTCTGACGAATCGTTGTTGGTTCAGCTATCGAAGGAGCCAGTCTCGACGGTGTTTACACCTCGCGGAGCTCCCTGGATGGCTGGTGAAGAGCGGGTATGGGGCTCAACCCTCCTGATCATCCCCCGATCTTTCCGGGCGCGACCACAGTTTCTTCCCCTACTGCCTGCCCTCCAGCTTCACCTCCGATCGGACATCTGGGACCCGTGAGTCCTCTCCAGGTATGGGGGTGCAGTGGTGGTGAATCTACTGTGCGGTGCGCCACTCCCGGGCTTTTCCGTACCATTCTGAGCCTGGGAGGCACGCCCCCCCGGATTTCGCTGCTGCCTCCCTTTTCGCCAAGACTGTTCCCTAACTCCCAAGCTGACTTCCCCAGACCTTCATCTTGCGGATCGTCGACACCGATGGCCCCGTGGTCCAGAGCCTGTGCACGCATATTACAGCCTTCCGTCCACCTTTGGTTTTGTGGCTGCGTCCCCCCTCTGACTCTACTCAATGGAATCCTGCTCGCTGGGTTTTTCTTCTGGATTCTTGACTTTTGTGACTTTTGTGCATCCCGCCATTTTTGGAGATGGTCCCCGTCGATACCCACGACCTGGACCCGCCATCTTGTCTGACCTTTGTCCGTTCCTTCTTCCCTCCCGACTCCTCCTGATGACCCTCGAATGTTTTTCTCTTTGTTACTGGACTGCTTTAACTCCATCCCCCCCTCAGGTTCCCTTCTCTCCTCTCACCTATTCTCAGACTCCTATTCCTGTCCCCCTTTACCTTCTCTGCCCCTTATGATTTGCCATTTACTTTGTAAATACTGTGCAACAAATGTTTAAATTATTGTACCTTGTAACTCGCTATGTTGTTCCTTATGTAAAGCGCTCTGATACCTCCGGGTCTAGCCAGCGCTATATAAATCTCAAATAAATAAATTAGTGCATGTGAAGAGGGGGGCTTAGAATATATAAAAATAAACTTACCTGAAGCCGACGGCCGCGTTACGCTTCCTATCCTCTTTCCGGTCCCGGCAACCCCTGGAACGGTAAATATCGTTCACAACAAATTTTTTATAACGAGGACTTTGACCCCGCATACCATTACTCCGCATAGTGCACCTACCCCGCATACCATTACTCCGCATTTTTTTACAACGCGTGTGCATTTACCACGCATGCCTTTACAACGAATTTCGTTGTAAAGGTATGTATGGTAAATGCACATGCCTTGTAAAAAAAAATGTGGGCGATCCACGTCGTTGTGAGGAAACAGAGGCTCTTCCGTTTCCTCACAATGACGTGCACCGCCCCTCAGAGACAGACGACGTGAAGCAGGAACCAACAGGAGAAAGGAACCACGAGGAGAGAGAGGTAAGGGGGATTGGGCCTGGGGTGGGGGTTAATTTTTTAGGGTAGTCTCGGGGGGGTCATGCGGGGTAGTGTTTCAGTGTAGGGACCGGACTGGGGGTCGAGGGGTCGTGCTGGGGGAAATGTTTTAGGGTTTAGGGTAGTGTTTGTGTAGTGTAGGGTAGTGTTTTAGGGTAGTGTTGTGGTGTTTGTGTAGTGTAGGGTAGTGTTTTAGGGTAGTGTCGGGGGTTGTGCAGGATAGTGTTTGAGTGTAGGGACCAGACTGGGGGTCAGGGGAGGGTCGTGCTGGGGGTATTGTTTTAGGGTTTAGGGTAGTGTTGTGGTGTTTGTGTAGTGTAGGGTAGTGGCTTAGGGTTTAGGGTAGTGTTGTGGTGTTTGTGTATTGTAGGGTAGTGTTTTAGGGTTTAGGGAAGTGTCAGAGGGTCGTGCAGGGTAGTGTTTGAGTGTAGGGACCGGACTGAGGGTCGGGGAAGGGTCGTGCTGGGGGTATTGTTTTAGGGTTTAGGGTAGTGTTGTGGTATTTGTGTAGTGTAGGGTAGTGTTTTAGGGTTTAGGGTAGTGTCAGGGGGTCATGCAGGGTAGTGTTTGAGTGTAGGGACCGGACTGGGTGTCGGACGGGGTCGTGCTGGGGGTAGTGTTTTAGGGTTTAGGGTAGTGTTGTGGTGTTTGTGTAGTGTAGGGTAGTGTTTTAGGGTTTAGGGTAGTGTCGGTTGGTCATGCAGGGTAGTGTTTGAGTGTAGGGACCGGACTGGGGGTCGGGGGGGTCATGCTGGTGGTAGTGTTTTAGGGTTTAGGGTAGTGTTGTGGTGTTTGTGTAGTGTAGGGTAGTGTTTTAGGGTTTAGGGTAGTGTCGGGGGGTCGTGCAGGGTAGTGTTTGAGTGTAGGGACCGGACTGGGGATCAGGGGGGGTCGTGCTGGGGGTAGTATTTTAGGGTTTAGGGTAGTGTTGTGGTGTTTGTGTAGTGTAGGGTAGTGTTTTAGGGTTTAGGGTAGTGCTGGGGGGTCGTGCAGGGTAGTGTTTGAATGTAGGGACTGGACTGGGGGTCGGGGGAGAGTCGTGCTGGGGGTAGTGTTTTAGGGTTTAGGGTAGTGTTGTGGTGTGTGTGTAGTGCAGAGTAGTGGTCTAGGGTAGTGTCGGGGGGTCGTGCTGGGTAGTGTAAATGTAGGGAGAGGACTGGGTGTCGGGGGAGGGTCGTGCAGGGGTACTACATTAGGGTGTAGGGCAGGGTACTCTCACTTACCTTTAAAACTTTTCACTATGAGTATACCTTTACCACGCATGCCTTTAATGGCATGCATGGTAAAGGCATAGTCGTGGTAAAAGTTTGCGTTGTCATAACTTGCGGGGTCATTGAATTTGCGTTGGAAAATGTCGTGGTGATGGTATGCGGAGTGTTTGTTAGCGGGGTAACATCATATATTCCCTGGAACAGACTCCAATCTAATCCCCATGCTGCAGTGTGGGGATTGGCCTGAGCGGGCTGAAAAGACCAGTCCAGGGAGTCTGTGGGAGTTTCTCCGGCCCGGATGTTCGATGCAGCGGGGTTAGAGAAACCTAAGTGCCCATGTGTATTTTGGTCAGCCTGAGACAGCGGACCAAACACCTATGGGCACTTAGGGAGTGCACATAGCACTCCTCCTCCCATGCCCCGCCCCGCACAAGCTGGCTCAGAGCCGGCAAATGAAAAATAAAACGATGGTAGAACATCCTTTTATTTTTCATTTGCTGGCTCTGAGCCAGGCAGTGGGGCGACGCTCCTCCTCCATTGTGGAGGAGCCGCCACTGCTTGAAGATAGCAATAGTTGCATGAAACATACATAGTACTGCTCATAATTTAAATGAAAAAGTTGTACACATTTTAAATATGTCGAGATGCACTTTTTAAGTAACACTGTGTTGAATGAAAATAACACATTATTATATCAGCCAAATTTAGATTTTCAGTTTATAGACTCATATTTTTCGCAGGAACGGATCACTATAATGTTGGACAGGAAGACAAATTGCTTTCCCGAGGCTTAATATATCACGCGTGATTGAAACAGAACTGGCTTTACAAAATATAGATATTGAGGGAGAAATATATTAATGTGGACCCTGTCTGAGCAAATAGAAAAAATCAATTACCACAACTTTGAATTTTAATTTGCAGTAAATGTGAAAACCGACATGGATTTTCAAACAGTCACAGGCAATGGAATGCCACTATTGAACTATTACCTAATACATTATAAAAGGCAATTTGAAATTGTGTCCATGAGCCAATAGCATGAGTACAGCGATTATCCGTGTGCAACCTGAGATACATTTTAGAATAATGCATCACACGCAGCCCCATCTTACTGTCCATAGTCAGAAGGAATGTGATTACAATGACTGTTTATCTCTTCCGTTGAAGTATATTACCGATAACATTAGAATTGTCACAAAATTAGTAAACCTGGAATATTGTGGTACATCTAATTTTGAAATGTAGGCCCTGATTTACAACTACTTTGCGTCGGGATTCCCATCACTATTTGAATTCAGACCTGATGTAAAGTCTAATGGTGGGATTTACAATCCAGCGCAAATCGAGATTTCTTTTGGATTGTAACCCACAGTAACGCAACGCAGGGCAATGCTCTGCCTTGCGTTACTTTGTGTCCAGGGTCACCATGCAACCAACCATGTTTTTGATGCAAATCCCTACCTACAAAGAAATGTAGACAGGGATTTGCACCAAAATCCTGTGCCTTCTCTACTGCATTCTACACCACGCATACAAAGAGGAAAACATGATTTCGTTTAGCACAAAAACTATGCTGACCATCATGCAGACGCCCTTGCACTGTGGTGCAAGGGTGCCTGCATTAGCACATGCTGCCAAAAATGTGCCAGCGGAAGAATAGAGCAGAAATGCGCCACTTCTTATTTTATATATGGTGCAGTGCTGTTCTCTCTCCTTCATGTAATGCAGCACAGCTTTCCTTGCTGTGCTATGCTGTGTAAATCTAGCCCATAATATATTTCGCTGGGGGGCATATTATCAACAACCGGCGATAAATATCGCTAAGCGCACTTAGCGCTAGGATATTTATCGCCGGCTATCGATGAATTTTATCGCTGAGATAGCGTGCTATTAGCAACGCTTATCTCAGAATCGATAAAATTCCTGGCGCAGCTGCCAAATGTCCGAATATCGCTGGAAATCCAGCGATAATCGCACGACATTTGGCGATAGCTTGTTGATAGGGCTGGGCATACTTAACCATGATATCCACCTTCCATTGGATATCATGGCTAAGTCAAACTAAAAGCATGCGTAAGGAAAGTAGCGTTAACCAAGGTTAGCGCTACTTTTCTCATCGCTATGCTTGTTGGGGATTCCCTTGATAATTGGAGAAATGTCGGTTAACGACATTTCTCCAGTTATTTTGGGACGGAACGCCCACTTTGCATCTCATTAGAGATGCAAGGGTGGGCGTTATGGAGAAGGGCGATAGGGCAAGGATTCACGCGATAGCGTGACCTTGCTAATACAGCAATAAAATTATCGCCGCTTTTCGTCTGAAAACAGACGCTAAAGCGGCGATAATTTCTTATCGCCGGCTTGATAATATGCCCCTAAGTTCTTTAAAAAGCCCTTACAAATACTCACCAGTCTCGACACGATGACTGGGTCACACATGGCTTACTTTGGATAATCATCACACTTTTTATTTGGTCATTCATGAAAATATTAATAACATTTATTTCAAACTAGCAGACCACTAACGGAGTTGGTCACACGATACACCATGTTGGATTAACATTAAACGAGTTTAGCTTACATCAAGTTAGATACTTGTTTAACTGGTAAGACTAGTTTACTGTGTCACAACCTTAAATGAAATTGAATTTAAAGACACTTTTGGATAAAAACAAACCTATCATGCAACAGACAAAAACAAAAAATATGAAAAATAGAAAAGGACAAAATTCTCCAAAGCAAAGGGCCAGATTTAGAGTTTGATGGATGGGTTACACCGTCACACAAGTGATCGATATCCCATCTGCATTATTACTAGTCTATTCTATCCTGTGACACTTGTAATAAAACGGACGGGATATCCGTCAAGTTTGTGTTGCAATAATCTGCCTGCCAAACTCTGAATCAACCCATAGAGGGAAAAGTGCAAAGTGCATAAATACGCTAAAATATGAACGGGTTTATATGAGTGGTAAATATCTCGATATGGTAAATTGATCATTTTATCAAAGCACCTTAATCCCCGTTGGCTCTTCTGTACTTTGTTCATCCTTCAAAAGAAAGAACATTTGAGACAGTGAAGAGGCAGGGCCATCCATCTCAGAGAGCTCAAAAGACCGAGAGATTCCAGCTATTTCAAGGCCTCATGAACTCTATTCATTTCGTAAGCCATCATCATATGTTCCTTACAGGCATTTTGTTTGTTTGGGGATTTCTAAAGCATGAGCATAGCAGGCTAGTAAAAGAGTGCTATGCAAGCCCTGGTTGGGATACATGGGTCGAGAGACAGAGGGAGCAAGTAATGAAAGTAGAAGGATGAGAAGTCCGCTTATCTTGGGTAGTGTTCATTGAAGAGGTGAGTTTTCCGTTTCTTTCTGAATTGCAGGAGGGATGACGCAGTTCTGATTTTGGAGGGGTTATATTTCTAGATCCTTCAGTTGTGAGCTGAGAAGGCTTTTGCTCTTATATTTTTTCCCATTAGCAGTGTTTACTCTACTCTGGAATTCAGAGCTGCTCATTTGGCACTGTTCTACAGATATTGTTCGTTTGTTAGCTAATTACACAGGGGTCTAGGTGTAGATGGACTTGAAAGTGATGCAGCTGGCCTTGTAGATGATCCAGGCTTGCAGGGGGAGCCAATGTAGATCCTTTAGCATGAGGGCGATGTGGCTGGATTTCTTTAGCCCTTTGATGAGCCATGCGGTTGTGTTTTGGAAGCCTTTAATAGGAGCAAGGGTGGTCTCTGGCATGCCATTAAGCAGGAAAACTAACAGGCTGGTCCCTGATTGTAGTGTGCACTGTTCCTATTGAACAAAACGTTCTGTGATCATAAACTCTATTATTATACTTAATAAACCATACAAAAACAATTTTTTCTCTTATATTCTTTTTTACAAGAACTTATTATTGAACAAAAATCATATAGCGTAATACAGTTCTTACATTCATCCGTGTAAGGTTACACCCATCTACCAAAACCATGGGTTACTTTAACAAAAGAAATCTTTTATCTAAAAAGAGTTAATATTGTACAGTACAATTTCCAAATGCAATATATCCTTGCATCACAGTTCACAAATCAATCGGTGCGTAGCTGTCTCGTGGCCCATAGATGTCACAAAGCCTGAAGCCCGATGCATTTCGGGACTCGCAGGTCCCTTCCTCAGGGGCAATATTCAGGGAGGAGGTGAATAACGCCAAATTGTTCTGCCAGTTGCTATCGATGAGTCAGAATCTGTTCCAAATGATGCTTGACAGGTGAACTCCAACTGTAGGATCATTCAGATGGATTATAAAACACGGGAAACCAGACATTTCTTGATCAATACTTGAACACGCTTCGATGTCCAGAGTTAAGGCTCATTTTCTTACTTCTGATTATTCAGTACGTGATGCAATCAATTCTCAGGTGCTGGGGAAAAATTGTCGTCACCCTCGTGTTTGAAATCCTTGGTGCAACGTTGTTGACAGCCTTTTTACACGGAGCTCAATGGTTCCGTCGTTCTTCTCCAACAGCAATGTAAAATGAGAAACAGCGGCGGACTCCAGTAGCCGCACCTCCTAGTCGTATTCCCCCTGGTAGAGTTAACTGTTATATTGTAAATTGATGTGCACTATCAGCTCCTGCACTCATTATTTACTGAAATGCCTAATCTCGAGATTGCGATTGCACTAGGGAACTATATGAAGGAAGTCAAAAGGTTCCTTAGGGAGAATTAGTCTTTAATTTTATAAATCTTAAATTAATTCTATTTTATAAGGATAGATATTTGTATAGTATTTTAAAGATGTTTTAAGCTTTGTACAATTTTTAGAAAGGATGGTGATGCCCTGTGCAGAAAAGTCATTATTACTATCTCCTTACCAATAATTTATCAACTTTTCACACTGAGAATGTATAAATTGTGTTGTTTTATATTGTTGTTTTTATTGGTACTATCACTGTTTAAAGACTATGGTCTAAATAAACATCATTTTGAACTGAACTGAACTGAGCTCCTGCACCCGCCGTTGAAGAGTGCCAACTGCCCACGCAGATATATAGTACTTTAAGAGAGATGGAGCGGTGCACTTCCCAGTCAGTATTATATCAATAAAGAAGCATGATCAGTGTCTTCGTGGTAAAATTCTACGTCTTTATTTCCAACAATCCATAAGATTTGAGCAAAGCATCAGCCAACGCGTTTCGTTCAATGGTTGAACTTCGTCAGGGCTGAAAAGAGTGTAACATAAATAACATAAACACACTGATTTTTGTAACATATAACAAAATACCATATATAAGACTAAACATTACACAGAACAGTGTTCTTTGTTGCTAATGTGCAAGACACTGGAGACAGTGATGGGTGCACGATACAAAGGACAATACATATAACATACCTAACAATCAATTAAAAACAACATTATTATGCAATTGGTGGCTGCCGTTGCTGCAAAAGTTACATAAAGTGATCCCCATTGTAGTGGTGCACATACACAAATACAAAGGGATGTTCCAGAAATGGTGGATCCATCAGTGAGCCAGTTAAAAACAACATTATTATACATATAGTGGCTATAATTACTACGAAAGTTACAAAAATGAATCCCCATTGTCGTGGTGCACATTCACAAGTACAAAGGGATGTACCAGAGGGTAGTGCATCCATCCATGGGCAAAGGGTCTTAATTGGGGTAATTAACCTTGGACACTGGTAAGGCCTGTTGTGGGTATCCCGCTATGTGACACAAATTGATTTCATGGGCGAATACCAGAATCTTACACTGCCAGACATAACTAGACGGTATTTTAGTCATGATGTATCTATTTAGGTCCCCAAGAGAAATAGAACAGGTTGTGACCCAGTTGGTACATACCAAATGTGGCTTCAGGTGAATAGCGGAGATGATAGTGTCTACTTGGGAGTGGAAACTAGGGCCCGGTCCGGTCCCTGCCTAGTTCCAGTGTGTGGACCTAGTTCATCAATCTCATACTGCGCCAGAATGATAGGTCTCCTTGATAAGAGCCTAATCGATATTCCTGTGTCAAAAAGGAGAAACTGAACTGGAAATAACAAAAAGGGAGCGAAAAGAGCAAAGTGGGTTATTGGCAGTGCTTAATTTGTAAAATATTAAGTGCAGGTGCTCAATTTTATTTAGGAGACCACACCCACTTCATCTACTGGCCCCACCCTCTTCCTTGACTGGCCCCACCCACTGAGCCTAACAAAACACACAGACAGCCTCAGCTAAAGCAAAGTGGAGATCACCCAAAAATGTGAGTGAGCTAGAATCTGCTCTAAGAGATCCACCAACGCCATCATTTAGTACCTGTGTTTACAGTTTAAGCAGACACCTTGCACTTTAATTGGATCTGGCATATCCCCTGTGCCTAGAGCCCACATTCTCATCACCTTACAGAATTTGGGGAAGCGGAAATGTTTTCACCTTCTGTACAACGAAGGAAAGGTGCATACAAAGCCAGGCTGTGGGACCTGCAGACAAACCCCTTCAGAATATGGCCCAAAGCAGGTGATCCCCAGATATCCCTGAATACATTTTCATGTCTACCAAGCAGCAGACACAAAACAGGGCCTCTCTGAAGCTGCTGCCTTTAGAGGCGATGTGACCCAGTGCACATGTGCCTAGGTTGGACATCCCTGGCTTACAGACCTGCAGAATGACTAGCCCCTTTCCCTTCTTTGCTGCTGTCATAAGCCGGTCACGGACTCAGTGCATATGGGCCTAAGTTGAGTTGGACACCCCTGGGTAACAGACCTGCAGAATGACTGCCCCTTTCCTCTTCTTGATGCGGTAATGACCCCAGCACGGACCCAGGGCACATAGACCCAAGTTGGACAGCCTTGGCTTACAGACCTGCAGAATGACTACCCCAAATCTTCTCCTTGCTGCTGTCATAGGCCTAGCATGGAGCCAGTGCACATGGACCTAAGTTGGACACCCCTGGATTACAGACCTGCAGACTGACTAGCCCCTTACATCTACATGCTGTTGCCATACGCACTTGGAAGAAGCTGTCCTGCAAAGGTACACCAAAACAAGGGTGGTGTTGAGAAACAGATTCCGCACATGCCAGTCCCTTCGATAACCCGGTCTCTAGGGCTATAAAATGAGATTGGATGGTCTAAAACGGCATGGCCAGGCTCCTGAAGGCATACCTCCTCGTTACAATATGACTGAACACCTTCAGTCTCTTCACAGGTTCCCAGTGCAAAAGCGCTCAGTGCTTAGAGCTCTCTGTATGAGTCACCAGGCACTTTTAGGAAAAGAACCTGCAGACATCAGGTCTCAGTTCATTCCTGACAGTCCGGCTCGGAAAAAGATTAAGACTTGGTTATTCCTGTAGAGTGGTCTCTCCCTTCTTACCTTTATGGTATAGAGCGACAGGACGCCCTTTCAGGGTAGCTGTGGCACTATACAGGTACATTGTGATCATTCTTGGGGGCTTTGTTTGGGTTTCATAGCGCTTTCTCTCCCATGTTTGGGAGTCTCTCTACCCTCGGTATTTTAAGTGAAGAAAAAAAAAGGGTATAACAAAAGTTGGGGGTCGCTTGCTGTTGCCATCTCTCCTGTGCACAGACGAATCTCCAAAAAGAAGGATCAGTTTAATACAAAAACAATGCATCTACCACTGCACTGCCAACTACTGCCTGTATAAAAACAATGGTCAATGCAGTTTGACATCTTTTACACTCTCACGGTTCTGGAAGCAATCGAACAGGAACGTTGAATAGACCATACGCCCTCTACTAACTCTCTTCAACTAAGCTGTGAGAATGGCTGGTTTGCAGAGCAACTGACCCCGTCATTCATATCACTTTAGACAACTCTTTTCAAAGAGTGCTGCAGCCAAGTTATAAAACTGTACACATTTGAGTGCATTTGGAAATCGAAGGTGTCTTTTCTAAACTGCGGCTGCTCTCACCCTTTCATTAAAGCATATTTGAGATGAAAAGCAGGAGGCGCCTGTTGCGAGCTCTTAGAGGAAGCGGCGCTAGGTTTTTTATTTGACAGTTGGTATCTTTTCTGGGAGTACATGATGGGCTAAAAGAACTAGCCGCTGATTTTACAAAAGGAGGCTGCGATCAGCTGGGCAAAGATGCCATGTATGCACGTTTTCTGGGAAAGTCAGCGAAGCAAGGCTTGGATATACAGGAAAAGTGTACGAGTACAGAAATTCGTTTTGGCGCGCGCATATTTATGAATCTTCATGCTCTCATCTCACCAGTGCTTGCATGTTCGTCCGACTTCCATAATCATTCGGCAACAGTTTTTGGGAACTGCATCAAACTTACCTTTTGAGCCTGCAGCTGCTTGAATTCAATTCCTGGATAGGGAATTATTAATCCTCCAGCATTGTTTTTGCTGCTTTCGCTGTTAAAAGGCTCTAACTGCAGCAAAGCATTAAATTCCTCCTCAGTGTGGGCCTGCTAACCGCTAACAGGTTACAAGCGCCTCCGAGAGTTCATTGAAAAACTGGAAACACGGTTTGTTCCGTGTAATCTCAACTGGGCCTCTGGACAGCTGCATAACCAGAAGTAATACCACATCTAACAGGCCTCGGAGGCACGTCCTGAACTTTCCCAGCTTGCCTTGCCCCACATCACTATCAGCCCGCCCTCCGCTGTAATTATCCAAACGGAAGGAGCATGACGACGCTCATTGGTAAAAGGCATGCGTGCACTGCTGACATCACTAACGTGATGCAGTCATCATGCCTGGACCTGGGTGGGCCGTTCTCTGCTGACATACCAGGCAGGCATCTGAACGGAATTGGGAACAGGACAGGTACGTACATTTATTTTTAATAATTACTCGGCCCCGGGGAGAAAAATTCAATAGACCCGGCCCTGAAGTATAAGTGCCGGTGCTAAGCACCGGAAAGCACCGGCACAAATTAAGCACTGGTTATTGGTCTGACAATTGCTGCGAAAGGATGCCAATTCTTCTAAAGACCGGTGTAAGTCAGGCCTCTATATGAGAAAACGACCAAAATCGAGGATAGTAACGATGTGTTAAATAATACATAGAGAAACTCTTTTTTTTTTTCTTTTTCTAAACACAGTAGTAAATCCGGTCTCTATTTCCGAAATAAACCAAATCAAAAAAGAAGAGAGTCGCTATGCCAATCATCTATCTAGTCATGGCAAGTAACGAGTGGAAGCGGTCACACCAGCAGCCTGTTTGATATATAACCCAGTAGCCCCAAAGCCTGCCTGTAACGCAGGACAAGTAAAAGCTGTCAGGCCTGCGGCATGTGAGATGTATAACACCTTCCGTTAATCGAAAATTAGAGGTGTTTGTAAGAGTCAAGTGAGAGTCTGTCTAGTTGTTTCTTGAATCACCATACACTCTTGGCTTCATACTCACTATTCGGTATTAGATTATACTCGAACTTTGACCCGCATCGGTCTTCGCTCTCACTTGACTCTTACAAACACCTCTAATTTTCGATTAACGGAAGGTGTTATACATCTCACATGCCGCAGGCCTGACAGCTTTTACTTGTCCTGCGTTACAGGCAGGCTTTGGGGCTACTGGGTTATATATCAAACAGGCTGCTGGTGTGACCGCTTCCACTTGTTACTTGCCATGACTAGATAGATGATTGGCATAGCGCCTCTCTTCTTTTTTGATTTGGTTTATTTCGGAAATAGAGACCAGATTTACTACTGTGTTTAGAGAAAAAAAAGTTTCTCTATGTATTATTTAACACATCGTTACTATCCTCGATTTTGGTCGTTTTCTCATATAGAGGCCTGACTTACACCGGTTTTTAGAAGAATTGGCATCCTTTCGCAGCAATTGTCAGACCAATAACCCACTTTGCTCTTTTCGCTCCCTTTTTGTTATTTCTAATTTAGTTTCTCCTTTTTGACACAGGAATATCGATTAGGCTCTTATCAAGGAGACCTATCATTCTGGCACAGTATGAGATTGATGAACTAGGTCCACACACTGGAACTAGGCAGGGACCGGACCGGGCCCTAGTTTCCACTCCCAAGTAGACACTATCATCGCCGCTATTCACCTGAAGCCACATTTGGTATGTACCAACTGGGTCACAACCTGTTCTATTTCTCTTGGTCACCTAAATAGATACATCATGACTAAAATACCGTCTAGTTATGTCTGGCAGTGTAAGATTCTGGTATTCGCCCGTGAAATCAATTTGTGTCACATAGCGGGATACCCACAACAGGCCTTACCAGTGTCCAAGGTTAATTACCCCAATTAAGACCCTTTGCCCATGGATGGATGCACTACCTCTGGTACATCCCTTTGTACTTGTGAATGTGCACCACGACAATGGGGATTCATTTTTGTAACTTTCGTAGTAATCATAGCCACTATATGTATAATAATGTTGTTTTTAACTGGCTCACTGATGGATCCACCATTTCTGGAACATCCCTTTGTATTTGTGTATGTGCACCACTACAATGGGGATCAATTTATGTAACTTTTGCAGCATCGGCAGCCACCAATTGCATAATAATGTTGTTTTTAATTGATTGTTAGGTATGTTATATGTATTGTCCTTTGTATCGTGCACCCATCACTGTCTCCAGTGTCTTGCACATTAGCAACAAAGAACACTGTTCTGTGTAATGTTTAGTCTTATATATGGTATTTTGTTATATGTTACAAAAATCAGTGTGTTTATGTTATTTATGTTACACTCTTTTCAGCCCTGACGAAGTTCAACCATTGAACGAAACGCGTTGGCTGATGCTTTGCTCAAATCTTATGGATTGTTGGAAATAAAGACGTAGAATTTTACCACGAAGACACTGATGATGCTTCTTTATTGATATAATACTGACTGGGAAGTGCACCGCTCCATCTCTCTTAAAGTACTTCTCCAACAGCAGTTTTCCACTGACAGCGTCAGTGGAACTGACAGAACAATTTGGCGTAATATGGTTGGTGATCCTTTGCCCGTTCTCATGGCGGTGCCTTGAAAACAGGCACCACAATGGGAATGGCCCAAAAATTCCAGCACAGCATGGATGGTGACTTCAATGCTGTGCTGGAACTGGGGGGAATACAGACAGGGGGGCACATGCTGTGCCCCCCTGAATGTATCCCCATGGCATGGGAGACATGGGGTCCCTGTAGGGCCCCCTTTGTTCTTGCACTACAAGCTTTTTCATGGCGGGGCTCCACCATAAAAAGGCTGGCGGTGCAAGAACTCAAAATATGCTGAGCGGGATTGCGTCAGTCCCTGTCAGCATAATGTATTGTTGCGCTCCTGCTCCTCCGCCAGGGAACAACTTTTCCCTGGCGCAGCAGGCAGTCCACTTTGTAAGTCGTAATTGGCAAAGCGGTGGACCGCCACTCCTGCTAGGCCTGGGCAGTGAACTCCGCTCCGTTCGCGGAGTATGCAGAGTTTTCGGAATTCTGCATTACGCGGAGCTCGCGAAGATCCGAAAATCTCCAGCCCGTGTAGCGTAGCCGAGTTTTTTCCCTCGCTCGCGTTCGTCAACGTCAAGTTGGCGAGCGCGAGAGAGGAAAATCCACCTCCCGGTGAGATTTTTCCTCGTTCGCGATCGTCAACATCAAGTTGGCGAGCAAGAGCATGGAAAATAAACCTCCCGGCGAGATTTCTCAACGCAGGGGGTCAGGTTTCTCATTGCGAGTGGTCGTGTATGCTTGTGACCGCTCGCATTGAGAAACTGCCCGTTTGCGTTGAGAAAGCTGCTGCTCGAGTAAAAATCTACTCGAGCAGCAGAAAGGAAAGCAGCGCCCGCTTGCGCTGTGAATGGTGCCGTTCATGATGATTGCACAGTGCGGACAAGCATCCGGCACTGAAAATCACTGTGAACTGCATTTTTCTATCGCACTCCGCCGCTTGCAGAGCTCCCTGTAGCATGTCAGAGTTTTTTTTCCACTTCGCGGAGTTGCGCAACTCCGCGAACTCCGCCCAGTGTTAACTCCTGTGCCACCACGAGTCTGGCGATCGCAAGACTGCCAGACTCATAATCAAGCCGTATATACATTAATATACACTATTATATATGAAACAAAGAGTTACCCACGTGGCCGACACTCACAGGCAGATAGGATAAAGGCTCTTGTCAGGCTAGCAATGTTCAGCGTCGCCCCCTCTTGTGCGCTGATCCGACGCGTTTCGGGAACCATCCCTTCCTCATGGATCATCAAAGAGACAATGCGGCAGGCAATAGGGCTACACAAAGTCCAACTTTTATTTCATTTAATTATATACAAACAGGAAGTCTGTCTCAAGTGAGCCAAAAAAGCATTGTGGGACAAGTAGTCCATTGAGGTAAGTAACTCCCAAGTGGGATGCCTGCCACAGAGCAACTTGAAGCAAAAAGTTTATATATATATATATATATATATATATATATATCTACTGGCGGTCGCCAGTAGATAGTTATAGTTAAAACCTATTATCCATAGGAAATCCGCGACATTCTATTTGAAATAACGTTGGCGCCGGTTGACGAATCTTCGCGAAAGTTTCCAACTTGTTGGGGCGCTCCGGTCCGCTCCTATCCTGAAAGTCTCGGGGTGATACGTCAAGCGGGGGCCGAGAAAAAGGGGGGTCCCAAAACGTGTTTTCCCCATTCATTTTTCCATAGGAACCTTTAGTCGCAGCTACAGCCCGAACTGCTGAACGGAATTACACCAAATTTGGCAAAGAGGTAGCCCTTGGTTCAGTGTCGTGCCTTTTGCTTAAATGGTGTAAATCCGTTCAGTAGTTCCTGAGAAAATCAAAAGTAAAGTCACATATATATCTGGGCGGAGCCTAACCACACATGTCATCGTGAGATCTGATTGGCTGTCAGCACTTCATCCTGGAATTTCTGGCAGCCATCTTGGGACCAATATAAATGATAGTACCTCATTGAAATGCATTGTAGTGAATAGAAGATTTTGAGGGTCACCAAAAGGAGAACTATAAAGGGTGATAACAGGCTTTAGTTACATTAGAATTTATTTGTTGATGGTACCATACTAATTTTAGGAATTGTGGTGTATTCTAAGGTGATTTTACCATGTGAAAAACCTTCTGCTGGGATATCATGAATCATGTTTGAGAGAACACTATTTTCTCATGCTTGTCCCATGGAGGTTTGGAAGGTGCTCCAGAAGCTAAAATGAGAGCATATTTTCTGTAAATTCACATTATCTTTCTCACTCATGTGAGAATGAAGTCTGACATTCTCAGTAAAACATGTACATCCAACAAGGGCAGAGACTGTCAGTTGATTCCTTTGTGTTCTACTGCAGCTTCCCAGAGTGTTCTAAAGAACAACTAGAGTGCTAACAGCCTTACTTATGACAAAAGTATGGCACACCTGAAGCCATCTTGATTGGAATAAACTGGTAACACTTAAACAATTTAATTTAAAAAGGAACAAAATGATGGGGTTCATTTTGTCATAGAAATTATGGTTAGTGCTGTAGAAAGAAAAATTAGGACATGTTTCAAGTGTGATCTCAAATATCTTCCTGTTATATTTCAACAGGAGCAGCCTGCCAGTTGATGCCTTTGTGTTCTACTGCAGCTTCCCAGAGTGTTCTAAAGAACAACTAGAGTGCTAACAGCCTTACTTATGACAAAAGTATGGCACACCTGAAGCCATCTTGATTGGAATAAACTGGTAACACTTAAAACATTTAATTTAAAAAGGAACAAAATGATGGGGTTCATTTTGTCATAGAAATTATGGTTAGTGCTGTAGAAAGAAAAATTAGGACATATTTCAATTGTGATCTCAAATATCTTCCTGTTATATTTCAACAGGAGCAGCCTGTCAGTTGATGCCTTTGTGTTCTACTGCAGCTTCCCAGAGTGTTCTAAAGAACAACTAGAGTGCTAACAGCCTTACTTATGACAAAAGTATGGCACACCTGAAGCCATCTTGATTGGAATAAACTGGTAACACTTAAACAATTTAATTTAAAAAGGAACAAAATGATGGGGTTCATTTTGTCATAGAAATTATGGTTAGTGCTGTAGAAAGAAAAATTAGGACATGTTTCAAGTGTGATCTCAAATATCTTCCTGTTATATTTCAACAGGAGCAGCCTGCCAGTTGATGCCTTTGTGTTCTACTGCAGCTTCCCAGAGTGTTCTAAAGAACAACTAGAGTGCTAACAGCCTTACTTATGACAAAAGTATGGCACACCTGAAGCCATCTTGATTGGAATAAACTGGTAACACTTAAAACATTTAATTTAAAAAGGAACAAAATGATGGGGTTCATTTTGTCATAGAAATTATGGTTAGTGCTGTAGAAAGAAAAATTAGGACATATTTCAAGTGTGATCTCAAATATCTTCCTGTTATATTTCAACAGGAGCAGCCTGCCAGTTGATGCCTTTGTGTTCTACTGCAGCTTCCCAGAGTGTTCTAAAGAACAACTAGAGCGCTAACAGCCTTACTTATGACAAAAGTATGGCACACCTGAAGCCATCTTGATTGGAATAAACCGGTAACACTTAAAACATTTAATTTAAAAAGGAACAAAATGAGGGGTTCTTTTTTAAATAGAAATTATGGTTAGTGCTGCAGAAAGAAAAATTAGGGCATGTTTTAAGTGAGATCTCAAATCCTCTTCTATTTCATTAGAAAATTCTGACATGCAGACTGAAACAATCACTTTCAATACCAGCAGCAGACTACCAGTTAACTCCCTGGTGAGCAGTAGCTTTACTCCAGTGATCTAATGAGCAACTAGAGTGCTAACATTCTGAATTTATGGCAGATGTGAGACACATCTGAATGCCTTCTTGATGGAATCAAAGTAAAAAACTGAAAGCATTTCCTACTGAGGAGACTGCAGTAAATGAAGAAATTAGGAAACTTCATAACAAAGAAGTCTTCCAAGATGGCCACCAGTGAAAAAAGAGCCCAAATGTAGCACAAATATTACCCAGATGTAGCCCACATATAGCCCAATGACAAAAGTGTGCAAAACACTTTTTATTTTTAGTTTTTTTGCAGTTTTATGTAGTGCAGACTGGTCAGGTATTGGAGCATTGCATCTTAAAACATGACCCCCCTACACTACAAAAACACCACTGCACTACCTTAAACCCTAAAACACTACCCCCAGCACGACCCCCTACACTACACAAGCACCACTGCACTATCCTAAACCCCTAAACACTACCCCCAGCACGACCCCGTACACTACCCAAACACCACTGCACTAACCTAAATCCTAAAACACTACCACCAGCACGACCCCCTACACTACCCAAACACCACTGCACTACCCTAAAACATGACCCCCTACACTACACAAACACCACTGCACTACCCTAAACCCTAAAACACTACCCCCAGCACGACCCCCTACACTACACAAGCACCACTGCACTACCCTAAACCCTAAAACACTACCCCCAGCACGACCCCCTACACTACACAAACACCACTGCACTACCCTAAACCCTAAAACACTACCCCCAGCACGACCCCCTACACTACCCAAACACCACTGCACTAACCTAAATCCTAAAACACTACCCCCAGCATGACCCCTACACTACCCAAACACCACTGCACTACCCTAAAACATGACCCCCTACACTACACAAACACCACTGCACTACCCTAAACCCTAAAACACTACCCCCAGCACGACCACCTACACTACACAAGCACCACTGCACTACCCTAAACCCTAAAACACTACCCCCAGCACGACCCCCTACACTGCCCGAACACCACTGCACTGCCCTAAACCCTGAAACACCAGCCCCTGCATGACCCCCTACACTGCCCGAACACCACTGCACTGCCCTAAACCCTGAAACACCACCCCTAGCACGACCCCTACACTGCCCGAACACCACTGCACTGCCCTAAACCCTGAAACACCACCCCCTTCACGACCCCCTACACTGCCCGAACACCACTACACTGCCCTAAACCCTGAAACACCACCCCCAGCATGACCCCCTACACTGCCCGAACACCACTGCCCTGCCCTAAACCCTGAAACACTACCCCCAGCAAGACCCCCTACACTGCCCGAACACCACTGCACTGCCCTAAACCCTGAAACATCACCCCCAGCAAGACCCCCTACACTGCCCGAAAACCACTGACCTAAACCCTGAAACACCAGCCCCTGCACGACCCCCAACACTGCCCGAACACCACTGCACTACCCTAAACCCTGAAACATCACCCCCAGCACGACCCCCTACACTGCCCGAACACCACTGCACTGCCCTAAACCCTGAAACACCAGCCCCAGCACGACCCCCTACACTGCCTGAAAACCACTGCACTGCCCTAAACCCTGAAACACCAGCCCCAGCACGACCGCCTACACTGCCCGAACACCACTGCACTGCCCTAAACCCTGAAACACCAGCCCCAGCACGACCCCCTACACTGCCCGAACACCACTGCACTGCCCTAAACTGTGAAACACCAGCCTCAGCACGACCCCCTACACTGCCTGAACACCACTGCACTGCCCTGAACCCTGAAACACCAGCCCTAGCACAACACCCTACACTGCCCGAACACCACTGCACTGCCTTAAACCCTGAAACACCACCCCGTGCATGACCACCTACACTGCCCGAACACCACTGCACTGCCCTAAACCCTGAAACACCACCCACAGCGCAACCCCCTACACTGCCCGAACACCACTGCACTGCCCTAAACCCTGAAACACCACCCCCTGCACAACCCCCTACACTGCTCGAACACTACTGCACTGCCCTAAACCCAGAAACACCATCCCCAGCACGACCCCCTATACTGCACGAACACCACTGCACTGCCCTAAAGCCTGAAACACTACCCCCAGCAAGACCCCCTACACTGCCCGAACACCACTGCACTGCCCTAAACCCTGAAACATCACCCCCAGCAAGACCCCCTACACTGCCCGAACACCACTGCCCTAAACCCTGAAACACCACCCCCAGCAAGACCCCCTACACTGCCCGAACACAACTGCACTGCCCTAAACCCTGAAACACCAGCCCCAGCACGACCCCCTACACTGCCCGAACACCACTGCACTGCCCTAAACCCTGAAACACCACCCCTGCACGACCCACTACACTGCCCGAACACCACTGTACTGCCCTAAACCCTGAAACCCCACCCCCAGCATGACCCCCTACACTGCCAGAACACCACTGCACTGCCCTAAACCCTGAAATACCACCCCCTGCACGACCCCCTACACTGCCCGAACACTACTGCACTGCCCTAAACCCTGAAACACCACCCCCAGCACGACCCCCTACACTGCACGAACACCACTGCACCGCCCTAAACCCTGAAACACTACCCCCAGCAAGACCCCCTACACTGCCCGAACACCACTACACTGCCCTAAACCCTGAAACACCACCCCCAGCATGACCCCCTACACTGCCCGAACACCACTGCCCTGCCCTAAACCCTGAAACACTACCCCCAGCAAGACCCCCTACACTGCCCGAACACCACTGCACTGCCCTAAACCCTGAAACATCACCCCCAGCAAGACCCCCTACACTGCCCGAAAACCACTGACCTAAACCCTGAAACACCACCCCCAGCACGACCCCCTACACTGCCCGAACACCACTGCACTGCCCTAAACCCTGAAACACTACCCTCAGCATGACCCCCTACACTGCCCGAACACCACTGCTCTGCCCAAAACCCTGAAACACCAGCCCCAGCACGACCCCCTACACTGCCCGAACACCACTGCACTGCCCTAAACCTTGAAACACCAGCCCCTGCACGACCCCCTACACTGCCCGAACACCACTGCACTACCCTAAACCCTGAAACATCACCCCCAGCACGACCCCCTACACTGCCCGAGCACCACTGCACTGCCCTAAACCCTGAAACACCAGCCCCAGCACGACCCCCTACACTGCCTGAAAACCACTGCACTGCCCTAAACCCTGAAACACCAGCCCCAGCACGACCGCCTACACTGCCCGAACACCACTGCACTGCCCTAAACCCTGAAACACCAGCCCCAGCACGACCGCCTACACTGCCCGAACACCACTGCACTGCCCTAAACCCTGAAACACCAGCCCCAGCACGACCCCCTACACTGCCCGAACACCACTGCACTGCCCTAAACTGTGAAACACCAGCCTCAGCACGACCCCCTACACTGCCTGAACACCACTGCACTGCCCTGAACCCTGAAACACCAGCCCTAGCACAACACCCTACACTGCCCGAACACCACTGCACTGCCCTAAACCCTGAAACACCACCCCGTGCATGACCACCTACACTGCCCGAACACCACTGCACTGCCCTAAACCCTGAAACACCACCCACAGCGCAACCCCCTACACTGCCCGAACACCACTGCACTGCCCTAAACCCTGAAACACCACCCCCTGCACAACCCCCTACACTGCTCGAACACTACTGCACTGCCCTAAACCCAGAAACACCATCCCCAGCACGACCCCCTATACTGCCCGAACACCACTGCACTGCCCTAAACCCTGAAACACCACCCCCAGCAAGACCCCCTACACTGCCCGAACACCACTGCACTGCCCTAAACCCTGAAACACCACCCCCAGCAAGACCCCCTACACTGCCCGAACACCACTGCACTGCCCTAAACCCTGAAACACCACCCCCAGCACGACCCACTACACTGCCCGAACACCACTGCACTGCCCTAAACCCTGAAACACCACCCCCAGCATGACCCCTACACTGCCAGAACACCACTGCACTGCCCTAAACCCTGAAACACCACCCCTGCACGACCCCCTACACTGCCCGAACACCACTGCACTGCCCTAAACCCTGAAACACCACCCCCAGCACGACCCCCTACACTGCCACGAACACCACTGCACTGCCCTAAACCCTGAAACACCACCCCCAGCAAGACCCCCTACACTGCCCGAACACCACTGCACTGCCCTAAACCCTGAAACATCACCCCCAGCAAGACCCCCTACACTGCCCGAACACCACTGCACTGCCCTAAACCCTGAAACACCACCCCCAGCAAGACCCCCTACACTGCCCGAACACCACTGCACTGCCCTAAACCCTGAAACACCAGCCCCAGCAAGACCCCCTACACTGCCCGAACACCACTGCACTGCCCTAAACCCTGAAACACCACCCCCAGCATGACCCCCTACACTGCCCGAACACCACTGCCCGGCCCTAAACCCTGAAACACTACCCCCAGCAAGACCCCCTACACTGCCCGAACACCACTGCACTGCCCTAAACCCTGAAACATCACCCCAGCAAGACCCCCTACACTGCCCGAAAACCACTGACCTAAACCCTGAAACACCACCCCCAGCACGACCCCCTACACTGCCCGAACACCACTGCACTGCCCTAAACCCTGAAACACTACCCTCAGCATGACCCCCTACACTGCCCGAACACCACTGCTCTGCCCAAAACCCTGAAACACCAGCCCCAGCACGACCCCCTACACTGCCCGAACACCACTGCACTGCCCTAAACCTTGAAACACCAGCCCCTGCACGACCCCCTACACTGCCCGAACACCACTGCACTACCCTAAACCCTGAAACATCACCCCCAGCACGACCCCCTACACTGCCCGAGCACCACTGCACTGCCCTAAACCCTGAAACACCAGCCCCAGCACGACCCCCTACACTGCCTGAAAACCACTGCACTGCCCTAAACCCTGAAACACCAGCCCCAGCACGACCGCCTACACTGCCCGAACACCACTGCACTGCCCTAAACCCTGAAACACCAGCCCCAGCACGACCCCCTACACTGCCCGAACACCACTGCACTGCCCTAAACTGTGAAACACCAGCCTCAGCACGACCCCCTACACTGCCTGAACACCACTGCACTGCCCTGAACCCTGAAACACCAGCCCTAGCACAACACCCTACACTGCCCGAACACCACTGCACTGCCCTAAACCCTGAAACACCACCCCGAGCATGACCACCTACACTGCCCGAACACCACTGCACTGCCCTAAACCCTGAAACACCACCCACAGCGCAACCCCCTACACTGCCCGAACACCACTGCACTGCCCTAAACCCTGAAACACCACCCCCTGCACAACCCCCTACACTGCCCGAACACCACTGCACTGCCCTAAACCCTGAAACACCATCCCCAGCACGACCCCCTACACTGCCCGAACACCACTGCACTGCCCTAAACCCTGAAACACCACCCCCAGCAAGACCCCCTACACTGCCCGAACACCACTGCACTGCCCTAAACCCTGAAACACCACCCCCAGCAAGACCCCCTTCACTGCCCGAACACCACTGCCCTAAACCCTGAAACACCACCCCCAGCAAGACCCCCTACACTGCCCGAACACAACTGCACTGCCCTAAACCCTGAAACACCAGCCCCAGCACGACCCCCTACACTGCCCGAACACCACTGCACTGCCCTAAACCCTGAAACACCACCCCCTGCACGACCCACTACACTGCCCGAACACCACTGTACTGCCCTAAACCCTGAAACCCCACCCCCAGCATGACCCCCTACACTGCCAGAACACCACTGCACTGCCCTAAACCCTGAAACACCACCCCCTGCACGACCCCCTACACTGCCCGAACACTACTGCACTGCCCTAAACCCTGAAACACCACCCCCAGCACGACCCCCTACACTGCACGAACACCACTGCACCGCCCTAAACCCTGAAACACTACCCCCAGCAAGACCCCCTACACTGCCCGAACACCACTGCACTGCCCTAAACCCTGAAACACCACCCCCAGCAAGACCCCCTACACTGCCCGAACACCACTGCCCTGCCCTAAACCCTGAAACACCACCCCCAGCAAGACCCCCTACACTGCCCGAACACCACTGCACTGCCCTAAACCCTGAAACACCACCCCCAGCAAGACCCCCTACACTGCCCGAACACCACTGCACTGCCCTAAACCCTGAAACACCAGCCCCAGCACGACCCCCTACACTGCCCGAACACCACTGCACTGCCCTAAACCCTGAAACACCACCCCAGCATGACCCCCTACACTGCCCGAACACCACTGCACTGCCCTAAACCCTGAAACACCAGCCCCAGCACGACCCCCTACACTGCCCGAACACCACTGCACTGCCCTAAACCCTGAAACACCAGCCCCTGCACGACCCCCTACACTGCCCGAACACCACTGCACTACCCTAAACCCTGAAACACCACCCCCAGCACGACCCCCTACACTGCCCGAGCACCACTGCACTGCCCTAAACCCTGAAACACCAGCCCCAGCACGACCCCCTACACTGCCCGAACACCACTGCACTGCCCTAAACCCTGAAACACCAGCCCCAGCACGACCGCCTACACTGCCCGAACACCACTGCACTGCCCTAAACCCTGAAACACCAGCCCCAGCACGACCCCCTACACTGCCCGAACACCACTGCACTGCCCTAAACCCTGAAACACCAGCCCCAGCACGACCCCCTACACTGCCCGAACACCACTGCACTGCCCTAAACCCTGAAACACCACCCCCTGCACGACCCCCTACACTGCCCGAACACCACTGCACTGCCCTAAACCCTGAAACACCACCCCCAGCAAGACCCCCTACACTGCCCGAACACCACTGCACTGCCCTAAACCCTGAAACACCACCCCCAGCAAAACCCCATACACTGCCCGAACACCACTGCACTGCCTAAACCCAGAAACACCACCCCAGCAAGACCCCCTACACTGCCCGAACACCACTGCACTGCCCTAAACCTTGAAACACCAGCCCCAGCACGACCCCCTACACTGCCCGAACACCACTGCACTGCCCTAAACCCTGAAACACCACCCCCTGCACGACCCACTACACTGCCCGAACACCACTGTACTGCCCTAAACCCTGAAACACCACCCCCAGCATGACCCCCTACACTGCCAGAACACCACTGCACTGCCCTAAACCCTGAAACACCACCCCCTGCACGACCCCCTACACTGCCCGAACACCACTGCACTGCCCTAAACCCTGAAACACCACCCCCAGCACGACCCCCTACACTGCCCGAACACCACTGCACTGCCCTAAACCCTGAAACACCACCCCCAGCAAGACCCCCTACACTGCCCGAACACCACTGCACTGCCCTAAACCCTGAAACACCACCCCCAGCACGACCCCCTACACTGCCCGAACACCACTGCACTGCCCTAAACCCTGAAACACCACCCCCAGCACGACCCCCTACACTGCCCGAACACCACTGCACTGCCCTAAACCCTGAAACACCACCCCCAGCACGACCCCCTACACTGCCCGAACACCACTGCACTGCCCTAAACCCTGAAACACCACCCCCAGCACGACCCCCTACACTGCCCGAACACCACTGCACTGCCCTAAACCCTGAAACACCACCCCCAGCACGACCCCCTACACTGCCCGAACACCACTGCACTGCCCTAAACCCTGAAACACCAGCCCCAGCACGACCCCTACACTGCCCGAACACCACTGCACTGCCCTAAACCCTGAAACACCAGCCCCAGCACGACCCCCTACACTGCCCAAACACCACTGCACTGCCCTAAACCCTGAAACACCAACCCCAGCACGACCCCCTACACTGCCCGAACACCACTGCACTGCCCTAAACCCTGAAACACCACCCCCAGCACGACTCCCTACACTGCCCGAACACCACTGCACTGCCCTAAACCCTGAAACACCACCCCCTGCACGACCCCCTACACTGCCCAAACACCACTGCACTGCCCTAAACCCTGAAACACCACCCCTCAGCACGACCCCCTACACTGCCCGAACACCACTGCACTGCCCTAAACCCTGAAACACCAGCCCCAGCACGACCCCCTACACTGCCCGAACACCACTGCACTGCCCTAAACCCTGAAACACCACCCCATGCACGACCCCCTACACTGCCCGAACACCACTGCACTGCCCTAAACCCTGAAACACCACCCCCAGCAAGACCCCCTACACTGCCCGAACACCACTGCACTGCCCTAAACCCTGAAACATCACCCCCAGCAAGACCCCCTACACTGCCCGAACACCACTGCCCTAAACCCTGAAACACCACCCCCAGCAAGACCCCCTACACTGCCCGAACACCACTGCACTGCCCTAAACCCTGAAACACCAGCCCCAGCACGACCCCCTACACTGCCCGAACACCACTGCACTGCCCTAAACCCTGAAACACCACCCCCAGCACGACCCACTACACTGCCCGAACACCACTGCACTGCCCTAAACCCTGAAACACCACCCCCAGCATGACCCCCTACACTGCCCGAACACCACTGCACTGCCCTAAACCCTGAAACACCACCCCCTGCACGACCCCTACACTGCCCGAACACTACTGCACTGCCCTAAACCCTGAAACACCACCCCCAGCACGACCCCCTACACTGCACGAACACCACTGCACCGCCCTAAACCCTGAAACACTACCCCCAGCAAGACCCCCTACACTGCCCGAACACCACTGCACTGCCCTAAACCCTGAAACATCACCCCCAGCAAGACCCCCTACACTGCCCGAACACCACTGCCCTAAACCCTGAAACACCACCCCCAGCAAGACCCCCTATACTGCCCGAACACCACTGCACTGCCCTAAACCCTGAAACACCACCCCCAGCAAGACCCCCTACACTGCCCGAACACCACTGCACTGCCCTAAACCCTGAAACACCAGCCCCAGCACGACCCCTACACTGCCTGAACACCACTGCACTGCCCTAAACCCTGAAACACCACCCCAGCATGACCCCCTACACTGCCCGAACATCACTGCACTGCCCTAAACCCTGAAACACCAGCCCCAGCACAACCCCGTACACTGCCCGCACACCACTGCACTGCCCTAAACCCTGAAACACCAGCCCCAGCACAACCCCGTACACTGCCCAAACACCACTGCACTGCCCTCAACCCTGAAACACCAGCCCCAGCACGACCGCCTACACTGCCCGAAAACTACTGCACTGCCCTAAACCCTGAAACACCACCCCCAGCAAGACTACCTACACTGGCCGAACACCACTGCACTGCCCTAAACCCTGAAACACCACCCCTGCACGACCCCCTACACTGCCCAAACACTACTGCACTGCCCTAAACCCTGAAACACCACCCTCAGCACGACACCCTACACTGCCCGAACACCACTGCACTGCCCTAAGCCCTGAAACACCACCCCAGCACGACCCCCTACACTGCCCGAACACCACTGCACTAAACCCTGAAACACCACCCCTGCACGACCCCTACACTGCCGGAACACCACTGCACTGCCCTAAACCCTGAAACACCACCCCAGCATGACCCCCTACACTGCCCTAACACCACTGCACTGCCCTAAACCCTGAAACATCACCCCCAGCACAACCCCCTACACTGCCTGAGCACCATTGCTCTGCCCTAAACCCTGAAACACTAGCCCCAGCACGACCCCCTACACTGCCCGAACACCACTGCACTGCCCTAAACCCTGAAACACCACCCCCAGCACGACCCCCTACACTGCCCGAACACCACTGCACTGCCCTAAACCCTGAAACACCAGCCCCAGCAAGACCCCCTACACTGCCCGAACACCACTGCATTGCCCTAGACTCTGAAACACCAGCCCCAGCAAGACCCCCTACACTGCCCGAACACCACTGCACTGCCCTAAACCCTGAAACACCAGCCCCAGCATGACCCCCTACACTGCCCGAACACCACTGCACTGCCCTAAACCCTGAAACACCAGCCCCAGCACGACCCACTACACTGCCCGAACACCACTGCACTGCCCTAAACCCTGAAACACCAGCCCCAGCACGACCCCCTACACTGCCCGAACACCACTGCACTGCCCTAAACCCTGAAACACCAGCCCCAGCACCACCCCCTACAATGCCTGAACACCACTGTACTGCCCTAAACCCTGAAACACCACCCCCTGCACCGCCCCCTACACTGCCCGAACACCACTGCACTGCCCTAAACCCTGAAACACCACCCCTGCACGACCCCCTACACTGCCCGAACACCACTGCACTGCCCTAAACCCTGAAACACCACCCCCTGCACCACCCCCTACACTGCCCGAACACCACTGCACTGCCCTAAACCCTGAAACACCACCCCTGCACCGACCCCTACACTGCCCGAACACCACTGCACTGCCCTAAACCCTGAAACACCACCCCCAGCATGACCCCTTCACTGCCCGAACACCACTGCACTGCCCCAAACCCTGAAACACCACCCCCAGCATGACCCCCTACACTGCCCGAACACCACTGCCCTAAACCCTGAAACACCACCCCTGCACGACCCCTACACTGCCCGAACACCACTGCACTGCCCTAAACCCTGAAACACCACCCCCTGCACGACCCCTACACTGCCCGAACACCACTGCCCTGCCCTAAACCCTGAAACACTACCCCCAGCAAGACCCCCTACACTGCCCGAACACCACTGCACTGCCCTAAACCCTGAAACATCACCCCCAGCAAGACCCCCTACACTGCCCGAACACCACTGCACTGCCCTAAACCCTGAAACACCACCCCCAGCACGACCCCCTACACTGCCCGAACACCACTGCACTGCCCTAAACCCTGAAACACTACCCTCAGCATGACCCCCTACACTGCCCGAACACCACTGCTCTGCCCTAAACCCTGAAACACCAGCCCCAGCACGACCCCCTACACTGCCCGAACACCACTGCACTGCCCTAAACCCTGAAACACCAGCCCCTGCACGACCCCCTACACTGCCCGAACACCACTGCACTACCCTAAACCCTGAAACATCACCCCCAGCACGACCCCCTACACTGCCCGAGCACCACTGCACTGCCCTAAACCCTGAAACACCAGCCCCAGCACGACCCCCTACACTGCCTGAAAACCACTGCACTGCCCTAAACCCTGAAACACCAGCCCCAGCACGACCGCCTACACTGCCCGAACACCACTGCACTGCCCTAAACCCTGAAACACCAGCCCCAGCACGACCCCCTACACTGCCCGAACACCACTGCACTGCCCTAAACCCTGAAACACCAGCCCTCAGCACGACCCCTACACTGCCCGAACACCACTGCACTGCCCTAAACCCTGAAACACCACCCCCAGCACGACCCCCTACACTGCCCGAACACCACTGCACTGCCCTAAACCCTGAAACACCACCCCCAGCAAGACCCCTACACTGCCCGAACACCACTGCACTGCCCTAAACCCTGAAACATCACCCCCAGCAAGACCCCCTACACTGCCCGAACACCACTGCACCCCTAAACCCTGAAACACCACCCCCAGCAAGACCCCCTACACTGCCCGAACACAACTGCACTGCCCTAAACCCTGAAACACCAGCCCCAGCACGACCCCCTACACTGCCCGAACACCACTGCACTGCCCTAAACCCTGAAACACCACCCCCTGCACGACCCACTACACTGCCCAAACACCACTGTACTGCCCTAAACCCTGAAACACCACCCCCAGCATGACCCCCTACACTGCCAGAACACCACTGCACTGCCCTAAACCCTGAAACACCACCCCCTGCACGACCCCCTACACTGCCCGAACACTACTGCACTGCCCTAAACCCTGAAACACCACCCCCAGCACGACCCCCTACACTGCACGAACACCACTGCACCGCCCTAAACCCTGAAACACTACCCCCAGCAAGACCCCTCACACTGCCCGAACACCACTGCACTGCCCTAAACCCTGAAACATCACCCCCAGCAAGACCCCCTACACTGCCCGAACACCACTGCCCCTAAACCCTGAAACACCACCCCCAGCAAGACCCCTATACTGCCCGAACACCACTGCACTGCCCTAAACCCTGAAACACCACCCCCAGCAAGACCCCCTACACTGCCCGAACACCACTGCACTGCCCTAAACCCTGAAACACCAGCCCCAGCACGACCCCCTACACTGCCTGAACACCACTGCACTGCCCTAAACCCTGAAACACCACCCCAGCATGACCCCCTACACTGCCCGAACATCACTGCACTGCCCTAAACCCTGAAACACCAGCCCCAGCACAACCCCGTACACTGCCCGCACACCACTGCACTGCCCTAAACCCTGAAACACCAGCCCCAGCACAACCCCGTACACTGCCCAAACACCACTGCACTGCCCTCAACCCTGAAACACCAGCCCCAGCACGACCGCCTACACTGCCCGAAAACTACTGCACTGCCCTAAACCCTGAAACACCACCCCCAGCAAGACTACCTACACTGGCCGAACACCACTGCACTGCCCTAAACCCTGAAACACCACCCCCTGCACGACCCCCTACACTGCCCAAACACTACTGCACTGCCCTAAACCCTGAAACACCACCCCTCAGCACGACACCCTACACTGCCCGAACACCACTGCACTGCCCTAAGCCCTGAAACACCACCCCAGCACGACCCCCTACACTGCCCGAACACCACTGCACTAAACCCTGAAACACCACCCCTGCACGACCCCCTACACTGCCGGAACACCACTGCACTGCCCTAAACCCTGAAACACCACCCCAGCATGACCCCCTACACTGCCCTAACACCACTGCACTGCCCTAAACCCTGAAACATCACCCCCAGCACAACCCCCTACACTGCCTGAGCACCATTGCTCTGCCCTAAACCCTGAAACACTAGCCCCAGCACGACCCCCTACACTGCCCGAACACCACTGCACTGCCCTAAACCCTGAAACACCACCCCCATCACGACCCCCTACACTGCCCGAACACCACTGCACTGCCCTAAACCCTGAAACACCAGCCCCAGCAAGACCCCTACACTGCCCGAACACCACTGCATTGCCCTAGACTCTGAAACACCAGCCCCAGCAAGACCCCTACACTGCCCGAACACCACTGCACTGCCCTAAACCCTGAAACACCAGCCCCAGCATGACCCCCTACACTGCCCGAACACCACTGCACTGCCCTAAACCCTGAAACACCAGCCCCAGCACGACCCACTACACTGCCCAAACACCACTGCACTGCCCTAAACCCTGAAACACCAGCCCCAGCACGACCCCCTACACTGCCCGAACACCACTGCACTGCCCTAAACCCTGAAACACCAGCCCCAGCACCACCCCCTACAATGCCTGAACACCACTGTACTGCCCTAAACCCTGAAACACCACCCCTGCACCGCCCCCTACACTGCCCGAACACCACTGCACTGCCCTAAACCCTGAAACACCACCCCCTGCACGACACCCTACACTGCCCGAACACCACTGCACTGCCCTAAACCCTGAAACACCACCCCTGCACCACCCCCTACACTGCCCGAACACCACTGCACTGCCCTAAACCCTGAAACACCACCCCTGCACCGCCCCTACACTGCCCGAACACCACTGCACTGCCCTAAACCCTGAAACACCACCCCCAGCATGACCCCCTTTACTGCTCGAACACCACTGCACTGCCCCAAACCCTGAAACACCACCCCCAGCATGACCCCCTACACTGCCCGAACACCACTGCCCTAAACCCTGAAACACCACCCCTGCACGACCCCCTACACTGCCCGAACACCACTGCACTGCCCTAAACCCTGAAACACCACCCCCTGCACGACCCCCTACACTGCCCGAACACCACTGCACTGCCCTAAACCCTGAAACACCACCCCCAGCACGACCCCTACACTGCCCGAACACCACTGCACTGCCCTAAACCCTAAAACACCACCCCCAGCACGACCCCCTACACTGCCCGAACACCACTGCACTGCCCTAAACCCTAGAACACTACCCCCAGCATGACCCCCTACACTACCCGAACACCACTGCACTACCCTAAACCCTAAAATACTCCCCCAGCACGACCCCCTACACTACCCGAACACGACTGCACTGCCCTAAACCCTAAAACACTCCCCCCAGCACGACCCCCTACACTACCCGAACACCACTGCACTGCCCTAAACCCTAAAACACTCCCCCAGCACGACCCCCTACACTACCCAAACACCACTGCACTACCCTAAACCCTAAAACCCTAAAACACTAACCCCAGCACTGCCCCCTACACTACCCAAACACCAATGTACTACCCTAAACCCTAAAACACTCCCCCAGGACGACTCCCTACACTACCCAAACACCACTGCACTACCCTAAACCCTAAATCTACCCCCAGCATGACCCCCTACACTACACAAACACCACTGCACTACCCTAAACCCTAAATCTACCCCCAGCATGACCCCCTACACTACACAAACACCACTGCACTACCCTAAACCCTAAAACACTACCCCCAGCACGACCCTCTTCACTACCTAAACACAACTGCACAATTTGTTACAGGCGTTGCAACGCAGGCCTGTGGTGCTTACTGGAAGTACCTGGTGGGCTGGTTGGGCCCCAGGGACTCTCAGGATTCAAGGTGACCTAATCCCCCAACTTAAAACGCGCCACGGGGCGCGTTTGCACAGTGGTGGAGGGAGGGGCGGGCCTCAGGTGACATGTGCGCAAACACGCCCTGTGGTGCGTTTTAAGTTGGGGAGCTAATCCCTTTGAATCCTGGGGGCCAACTAGCCCACCAGGTACCTTCAGTAAGCACAACAGAGTTGCGTTGCAGAGAGGTGAAAAAGGTGCGTGGCCTCGGAACGCCTCTCTGCAACTCAGCTCTGTGGTCCTAACTGTAGGTACCTGGGGGCTAGTTGGGCCCCAGGGACCCTCAGGATTCAAGGGGACTTAATCCCGCAACTTAAAACGCGCCATGGGGCGCGTTTGCACACATGTCACCTCAGGCCCCCCTCCCTTCACCTCTGGTTAGTCAGAGTCAGTTACCACCAGTACCCGTCTGAAAAAGTTGTGGGCACAGGATGATTTTGCAACAAGGCCTCTTTCTGCTCCTCTGTTGGTTCTTTCTGCACATCTTTTGCTTCTTTCTGTGCGTTTTTTCTTCTTTCTTCACATGTCCTACCTCTGTTGGCATAGTTAGAAACTAGCATTTAAAAACCTTTGAAATTCACTTAAAAATCATAGGTTTCAAGCACGTTATAGTTAGAAATTAGCATTTAAAAAACCTTTGAAATTCACTGAAAAAACCATAGGTTTCAGGCACGTTATAGTTAGAAATTAGCATTTAAAAACCTTTGAAATTCACTGAAAAAACCATAGGTTTCAGGCACGTTATAGTTAGAAATTAGCATTTAAAAAACCTTTGAAATTCACTGAAAAAACCATAGGTTTCAGACACGTTATAGTTAGAAATTAGCATTTAAAAACCTTTGAAATTCACTGAAAAAACCATAGGTTTTAGGGACAGTTATAGTTAGTTGGACATTGCACTCGTACAAAACCCGTGAAATTCCCCTGTTATAGTTAGTTCAGCTAACTATAACTCGCGCCCCGCAATGCACTGCTGATGACGTCACATATTACATCACTCATGACATGGTCAGTGACATCACTGATGACATCACTGATGACATCTCAAATGACATCACTGATGACATCATCCATGTGATAATTTCATGCATCTTCTCACACCCTAATATAACTTTTGATACACCCACTCTAAATTACAGACTGCCATTCTCAAAACCATAGACACTCCAACACCAAAAACTACATACCCACTCACTGATTCTTAGGTCTACACACACATCCACTCACTCACCTGTACAGTCACTCATACTTACAGTCACTCAGTACAGGACTATCATATGCACTCATACACCTATATAAACACTCACACACCGCCACTCATCCATAGAGGTACTCACACACCTAGTCAGTCATGCAAAAATTAATCACACACCCATTTACTCACCTATACAGTTATACACACACCAGCTCACTTACTCATACAAATACTAGCACATTCTTACGCTCTTATACAATAACTGATACAAGCACACACGCATCCATACAGCCACTCTCACAATAACACACTCTCACTTATAGCCATTTAAATACTCTAACACACATATATACTGCCTTTTACATATGTAGTTACTTGCACATGTACCACTGAGATATACATTCACTGACTAACACACCATACACACACTCACCCACCCAAGCAGTCCATCACAGATGCACTCTTGAAATCATGCACCCAGTGAATCACCCACTCACACATCTATGTATAGAGTCACACACACCCCACCCACACAAACACTCAGGCAGCCATACAGATACTCAGAGAACCAATCAATAACCCATATAGACACTCATGTAGCTATTCGCAAATCCATGCATCCACTTACACACCAACAAACAGACGGATACAGACATTCACACAGTTTAGTCACTAACCCATGCATTCAGTAAGATACGTTTAATCACTCACTTGTAGAGTCAGTCACTCACGTACTAAATCATCCATTCAGACACTTATACACCCACTCATTCTTCAATACGCCTTTCCCTATATATATTAAACATATTTAAACTTTACAGAAACACACAGTCACTGGATGATGTCATCAGTGATGTCATCAGTGATGTCATTTGAGATGTCATCAGTGATGTCATCAGTGATGTCACTGACCATGTCATGAGTGATGTAATATGTGACGTCATCAGCAGTGCATTGCGGGGCGCGAGTTATAGTTAGCTGAAC
The DNA here is from genome assembly GCA_963921515.1 of Calotriton arnoldi. Classification (NCBI taxonomy): domain Eukaryota; kingdom Metazoa; phylum Chordata; class Amphibia; order Caudata; family Salamandridae; genus Calotriton; species Calotriton arnoldi. The sequence goes on from CAWUFW010005876.1 coordinate 937,043, forward strand.
TAACTATAACAGGGGAATTTCACGGGTTTTGTACGAGTGCAATGTCCAACTAACTATAACTGTCCCTAAAACCTATGGTTTTTTCAGTGAATATATATATGTATATGTGAGTACCAATAACATTCAGGGGCGATTCCAATTTCGGCCGGTAGGGCACCGAATCGGATTCGGCTTAACCGGATCCGATTCGGAGCCCTCTTTCCCGACCGATTCAGTACGTGCGTCCGGCCGAGCGAGTACGATGCGAGCGCACGCGAAATCGCCGACCGACTTGTTCGCGGGTCCGAAGCGCTCCGACCGACTCGCACGGGACACGACTCGCACCGCGCAATGGAGACGTTCCCCGGCCGGGCAAGTACGATGCGTGCCGTGAGCAGTCCGACCGACTCGCGCCGTCCGGCTCGAAAGAGCAGTCGGAGCCGGACTTTGGGGGTCCGTGTCGGACCCCCTTGTACATGCAGCCGCGCGAGTCGCACACAGGGGGAACCCATGGGTCCCCCCTAATGGGTCCCCCCTACCTGTGCATGTACGCCGCGAGTCGCTTCGAGGCGTACCCGCTGTAGGGGGCACCCTTGTTCGCCTCGCACCCATTGGGTCTATGGGAGCCCGCGTACGCGTTGTACGTCCGGCTCCCATTGACTTCAATGGGAGTCTGACCGACTCCAGTCCGATTGCATGCGTGCGCATCGTACTCGTTCGGTCGGACTGCCAGAGTCCGATTTGGTCGGAAATCTCTCCGGGTCCAGCTCGGTCGGAGAGATTTCCGACCTGAATCGGAATCGGCCCCAAAGTCTAATAAAAAAACCATTCTATTATAAATTAAAACATTAAACTATTTAAAAATCTTCACACTTAAATTTCCCACTCCAGTGAGTGCAACAGTAGGGAAAGTGTAGGATAGCGGAGGTGTAAAAATAACTTTTCCCACTCCAGTGAGTGCAACAGTAGGGAAAGTGTTGGATAGCGGAGGGGTAGAAATTACTATTCCCACTCCAGTGAGTGCAACAGTAGGGAAAGTGTTGGATAGCGGAGGGGTAAAAACTACTCTTCCCACTCCAGTGAGTGCAACAGTAGGGAAAGTGTTGGATAGCGGAGTGGTAGAAATTACTATTCTCACTCCAGTGAGTGCAACAGTAGGGAAAGTGTTGGATAGCAGAGAGGTAGAAATTACTATTCCCACTCCAGTGAGTGCAACAGTAGGGAAAGTGTTGGATAGCGGAGGGGTAGAAATTGCTATTCCCATTCTAGTGAGTGCAACAGTAGGGATAGTGTTGGATAGCGGAGGGGTAAAAATTACTATTCCAACTCCAGTGAGTGCAACAATAGGGGAAAGTGTTGGATAGCGGAGGGGTAGAAATTACTATTCCCACTCCAGTGAGTGCAACAGTAGGGAAAAGTGTTGGATAGCGGAGGGGTAGAAATTATTATTCCCACTCCAGTGAGTGCAACAGTAGGGAAAGTGTTGGATAGCGGAGGGGTAAAAATTACTATTCCCACTCCAGTGAGTGTAACAGTAGGGAAAGTGTTGGATAGCGGAGGGGTAAAAATTACTATTCCAACTCCAGTGAGTGCAACAGTAGGGAAAGTGTTGGATAGCGGAGGGGTAAACATTACCATTCCCACTTCAGTGTGTGCAACAGTAGGGAAAGTGTTGGATAGCGGAGGGGTGAACATTACTATTCCCTCTCCAGTGAGTGCAACCATAGTGAAAGTGTTGGATAGCTGAGGGGTAGAAATTACTATTCCCTCTCCAGTGAGTGCAACAGTAGGGAAAGTGTTGGATGGCAGAGGGGTAAAAATTACTATTCCCACTCCAGTGAGTGCAACAGTAGGTAAAGTGTTGGATTTCAGAGGAGTAACAATTATTATTCTCACTTCAGTCAGTTTAATATCAAAACAAACTAAATTTTAACAACAATAAAAATATTTTAAAAACAAAATAAATTAAAAAATATATTAAAATTTCAAATACAAATATATTTAATTTAAAAAAATTAAAACAATTATAATGTTAAATACATATAACAAATACCTACAAATATTATATTAAATAAAATAAAAACAATTTCTAAAAATATAAATATTTTTAATTATAAATTATTTAGAAACAAAAACATTAATTATTACATAAATTTACTTTTTTTATTTCCTACCCTATAACACCACACAATTCACAACACACATCTAAATAAAAAAAAAATACTACCTCAAATAACATAATTAATTACCAATTAAAGAAATATTATTAATTTAAAAAAAAAAACTCATAACAATTATTTAACTTCCCACACTTTCCCCCTATAATCCCTACAACCCACAGTTAAAATTAAACTATAAAAGAATTAATTACACAATTTAAACTTTTCAATTAAAAAACTAATAGTATTTAACAACTAATTATAAAGTAGGTAACATTAATTTACTGCCCACACTGTACCCCTATAACAATAAAACCCACACACAAAAATATAAACAAATACCCTAATTAAATATAAATTAATTAATTAATATTAGTGATCAACTAATGTTTAATAAATTAAACAAAAATCAGTTCCCACCCTTTACCCCTATAAAATCCACACCTAAAATTAATTACACAAATTCCATTTTTAATTTTCAATTAATTAATTAATATTAATTAACAGCTAATTATTAATTAATTAAACATAAATTACTTCCCACCCTTTAACCCATAAACCCCACAACCCACACCTAAAAATATCACACAATTACCATAATTAATTATCAATTAATTAGTTAATATAAATTAACAACTAATTATTAATTGATTAAACATAAATTACATCCCACCCTTTACCCCTATAAACCCCACAACCCACACCTAAAATTAATTACACAATTGCTGTAATAATTTTCTATCAATTAATTAATATTAGTTATGAACTAATTATTAATTAATTAAAAATAAATTACTTCCCACGCTTTACCCCATAAACCCCACAACCCACACCTAAAAAAAATCACACAATTACCATAATTAATTATCAATTAATTAGTTAATATAAATTAACAACCAATTAATAATTAATTACAAATAAATTACTTCCCACAATTAACACTATAAAATCTAAATTAAATAAATAAAAAATAATCATTAATTTATTATAATTAAATTACTTCCCACCCTATTCCCCTATAAACCCACAACCCGCTACGGAACTAAAAAATGCTAAATTGAATTAAAATAAAATTCATAACTTCTAAAAATGTAACACATATATTAAAAACATGAACAATACTTATACAAAAAAACATACATCACATACATTTAAAATATAAACTAAAATACATAACATTAATTAAAAAATCGATATTTTAAACATCTATATTTTTGCAAGCAATATTAATGACTTCAATATTTAAAAAAATGATATTTCTTACCTTAAATTCGATATTCTTGACCACGATATTCTTGCTGTCAATATTTCTGAATCACGATATTTCCAACTCGATATTTGTGTAAGTCGCCATTTCCAACTCGATATTCTGTGTGGGTTTGGTAGGCTTCCGTAGATGGCCACTGAGCCCGGGGCCAAAAACCCAGGTGCCCCTCCTTGCAAAACCAGGTAGTTTTGTGATGAGTAATTTTGATGTCTCCACAATACGTTTTGGGACCTTGCCTGTCGTGGATAGTTGACCCACCCACACGAGTGAGGTACCATTTTTATCGGGAGACTTTGGAGAATGCTCGGTGGGTGGAATTTTGTGAATCCACACAGATTCCAGAACTTTCCATCAAAGAAATGTGAGGAAAATGTGTTTTTTTTTACAAAGTTTGAGGCTTGCAAGGCATTCTGGGTAACAGAACCTGGTGAGAGCCAGACAAGTCACCCCATCCTGGATTCCCCTGGGTGTCTAGTTTTCAAAAATGTATAGGTTTGCTAGGTTTCCGTAGGTGCCGGCAGAGCTAGGGTTCAAAATCTACAGCTAGGCACTGCAAAAAAGGGGTCAGTTTTCACTATAAAAATGTGGTGTGTCCACGTTGCGTTTTGGGCCGTTTCCTGGCACGTGTGCTAGGCGTACCCACACAAGTGAGGTACCATTTTGTATCGGAAGACGTTGGGGAATGGGGGGTGGGTGGAATTTTGTGGATCCATGCAGATTCCAGAACTTTCCATCACAGAAATGTGAGGAAAATGTTTTTTTTTTTTTACAAAGTTTGAGGTTTGCAGGGGATTCTGGGTAACAGAACCTGGTGAGAGCCAGACAAGTCACCCCATCCTAGATTTCCATGGGTGTCTAGTTTTAAAAAATGTATAGATTTGCTAGGTTTCCCTAGGTGCCGGCAGGGATAGGGTTCAAAATCTACAGCTAGGCACTTTGCAAAAAAAGGGTCAGTTTTCACTGTAAAAATGTGGTGTGTCCACGTTGTGTTTTGGGGCGTTTCCTGTCGTGGGCACTAGGCCTACCTACACAAGTGAGGTACCATTTTTATCGGAAGACTTTGGAGAATGCGGGGTGGGAGGAATTTTGTGGATCCACGCAGATTCCAGAACTTTCCATCACAGAAATTTGAGGAAAATATGTTTTTCTTTTTTTTTACAAAGTATGAGGTTTGCAAGGGATTCTGGGTAACAGAACCTGGTGAGAGCCACTCAAGTCACCTCATCCTAGATTCCTCTGGGTGTCTAGTTTAAAAAAATGTATAGGTTTGCTAGGTTTCCCTAGGTGCCGGCTGAGCTAGCGTTCAAAATCCACAGCTAGGCTCTTTGCAAAAAAGGGTCTGTTTTCACTGTAAAAATGTGGAGTGTCCATGTTGCGTTTTGGGCCATTTCCTGTCGCAGAAACTAGGCCTACCCACACAAGTGAGGTGCCATTTTTATCGGGAGACTTAGGGGAATACAGAATTGTAGAGCAATTATTACCTATTGACGTTCGATGCATTTCTGCCTTCCAAATGTAAGACAATGTGTAAAAAAGAAGTCACTTTGAAAAATGTCCTATACTTCACATGCTAGTATGGGTACCCACTATTTTGGAGATGTGCAAATAGCTACTGTTTCTAAACTCTATATTTTGTTCCCATGTCAGAAATACATAGGTGTCCTTCATACCGATTTTTCACTGTTTATATTTTCCCAAATGAATTGCTATATACCCGGTACACAATAAAAAACCATTGCAAGATGCTGCTCAGTTATTGGCTCTGGGTTCATTGGGTTCTTCGTAAACCTACAAGTCCTATATATCTCCACAACCAGAAGGGTCCAGCGGATGTAACAGTATATTGCTTTAAAAACTGTCATACTTAGAAGAAGTTACAGGTGAAAACGTTGGCACAAATGGCTATTTATTTCAACTCATTTTCAATTTTTCCTATTTTCAACTGTTAGTTTCTATAAAAAACCTTGAAGGATCTACACAAATGACCCCTTGCTGAATTCAGAAGTTTGTCTACCTTTTTGAAATATATAGCTTTCCAGGATCCATTATTGCTTTCATATCCATTTCTACCATTAACTGGAAGGAGGTTGAAAGCACAAAAAATAGCAAAAATAGGCTATGTCCCAGTAAAATGCCAAAACTGTGTAAAACAAAGTTTGGTGACAAAAGTCTGTCAGTCCCTGAAAGCTGGGAAGATGGTGATTTCAGCACCACAAACCCTTTGTTGATACTATTTGCAGTGAAAAAACCAGACGCTTTCATCTGCCACACTTTTTTCCCATTTAAAAAAAACAACCATAATGTAGCTGTATTTTAGCTAATTTCTGGGTCCCCTCCAGGGGAATCAACAAACCCTGGGTACCTTTAAAATCCCCATGATGTGGAAGAAAAGGACAGAAATTTGGTGTGGATACCTTATGTGGTCAAACAGTTACAGGGGCCTAAGCGTGAACTAACCCAAATAGCAAAAAAAAGGCTTAGCACGGGGAGTGGGGAGGGAAAGGCCTAGCAGCGAAGGGGTTAATATAAGCCAGCCAGGAAATTTTATACATGTTGTCCAGCTTCATACAATCCGAGATAACTAGCCTGTTAAGACTTAATTCTCCTTTGAGCCAGATACCACACCACAACTAAAGAGGTTGCAACCGAATCAGGTCAGCAATGTAGCTCATACCAAGCACTCCATGTAAAATCTCAGTAGATGTGCTTTGCCCAACCCCTAAGAGGCATCTAAAGAATTTATTCTCTACCACCACAATCAAGCCCAGATTTGCATAACCCCAGATCTCACAACCAAAGTGGAAATTGGAATACACTTGGCTTTATAGATCTCCAACATATTTTTCAATGGCTTTTGACCCAACCAGGAAGAGAAATCATTTACTCCAGCATACGCCCTCTTGAGGCTTCCACTATTCTTTTTTATTAAGGGTTGCCAGCTAAGACCTGAATCTATAAAATGTCCTAAATAGGTAAAAATTGTCAACCTTGCTTAAGATCTGGCCCTGCACAGAAAAAGTTATACTTTTCGTGTTTTTCGCCACCAGAACCATCAAATGCAACTTTTTAAAATTAGTGAGTAAATCCAGGCAACTGCTGCAGGCTTCTCCAAGTGCAGGCATTCAAAACCGCTTCATCTGTGTATAAAAGAGCTGGGAGGCCAAAATGCAGCCCTGCCGGTCACCCTTCTCAGAGCAAAGTGGTTAGTGCATTCCCGTTACTGCCATATCAGACTGAGGCCGTTAACCCACAGTGAAGGTCCCTGAGAAAATCAACCAGACTCTTATCAAAGGCAGAACTGAGGTCCATAAAGGTACGATGAAGGGAACCCCTTTTAGCCCTGGTATATTTATTGATAACAAGATGGAGATTCTGCTCCACCGTGCCCCTTCCCGGACGAAACCCATATTGTATGTCAGACAATATATATTGTATTCCTCTGCCCAGTGAGTTAGTCTTTTCAAAATGACTCTTCCTTTAATCTTGGCCGTAACATCAATTAAAGAGATGGGCCTATAACAGGAAGGGTCATTCCTATCCCCCTTTTTAAACACGGGTAGTATAACAGAATGACGCCATGCCTCAGGAAGGGAGCATTAATGTGGAAAGTAAGGAGAGGGGCCCAGAGATCCACAGAGGATTTGAACAGGTCCCCTGGGACCAGCCGCGGTCTGTGCAGGTAACAGTGGTGGGGCAGTGGGGCCGGGTTGGGGGGGATTTCGAGGGATGCCGCCGAAGGAAAATTAAATAAATAATTAATTTTCCCTCAGCATCGTCCCTCAAAATCCCCCCCCAACCCGGCCTCACCGCTGTTACCTTGATGGACCGCGGCTGCCCGGTACCCCATTTGTCCTGAAACCTTTCCCCCTGGCAAAGACACAAAATCATCAATAATCTCCTCCCAATGAAGCATCAGTTTACCACCACGTACCGAGGACGAAAATGGAGAGGCTGAGTCTTCCCTGATATAAGGCTATGAAATGATTCTCCCACCCTTGGGCAGAGAGTAGAGCAGCTTTGTCCACCACCGGATCCTCCTTAAAGAAAGGATGGTTAACCACCTTCCAAATGCTGGTAGAGAGAAGGTCTTCCCACAACTCTTTCTTTAATTGCAGCTTCCTATGTTTTACTGCGGCTCTATAAATACACTCTATTACCTCCCCCCCTGGCTCGCTGATTTTTTTTAGCATGGCTAAAAGTGCCTTGCGTGCCTTGGTACAGTTCAAAGCAACGGCACAAGGCTGGAGAGCCAGTCTTCATGGGCCTTAGAATGGCAGTATTAATGCAATTACATATGTTATCGTATGCTTGTAAAATACTATGATGGGGCCTTCTACATTCAAACAAGTCTGAAACTCCACAAAGCAGGATGTGACTAGCTTTTTTGTAAACATTTTAGGGATAATTTTATCCCATTTCAATCTTCTCCCCTGATCAATAGATTTCACTTGGGCTTTAAAATGGTGAAAAGATTCTGCCTGCTCCGTTTCCCAATGGAAACTAGCAATGAGAGGGTTATGGTCTCTAGAAGTTTTGCAATCCACTGAAAAAGAGTTAAGGGAAGAGAATAGACCAACAGAGACATAAATATAATCAATATAAGATCCTTGTCCAAGGTCCTTAAAGGTAGGTGCATTATTACCTGAGAGCAGGCTCGCTACACTCATGAGACTAACCAAATTATATTCGATAGCCAACTCATTCATCCGTTCACCCCTTGAATTGTGCTTGAGATAGACTTGATCCTGGAAATCACCCTCCTCCTGACCACCTCCCTCATAAAGATAACAGCCTCTACCAGGGTGAATATTGAAATCATCAAGGATCAACAAAGCTGTATAATTACTAGAATGGGTAGGACTGAAAGAATATAAGAAAGAGATAAGTTAAACCAGCACATCCTCGGACTCCTTCCCTTGAACCACATTGTAAATATTGATGCACAAAAGCCTAGTATTGTTCTTAACAGCGAAGAGGACCCTGAGTATATAAGGGAAAATACCCGCTATCTCTTCTATTTTATGTCAGATTTAGTTTTACAACAGTCACAAGTCCCCCACTTGCTCTCCCACGGGGCGAGGGTGAGGCATTGATTGTGAAGGAAGCATAACCACCTATATGGACCCCCCTTGTATCCCAGGTCTCCTGAATGAATATAATGTCATAAGGGGTAAGGGACTTTGACCAGTTGGGTTCATCAAATGTTCACAGCAAGCCTGCTATGTTCCAGCATAGAACTTGAAGAACCCTGGAGTGGGTTGACCCAGCATTAGCAGCTCTGGTGTTGAGGTCCCTCCCCAGTCAGTCTTGGTCATTCAGTCCACTTAGGGGTTCATAACGATTGGACAGGGCAAGATTCAGGCCCCGGTTCCAAGCATGAACATTAGAAGGGGCCTTGGAAACAACTTGAGAAAAGATCCCCTGGCGAGACAATCCAGGATCACAGGTTTATAAAAATAACCCAAAGGCAGGACTGTGATATGACTAGGGACTACTGAGCCCAATCCAATTTCATAGCATGAAACCAGCCCTGTGGGTGTTGCAGAAATTATCTGCAATGCATTCGCCCCTGAAGGATTTGGGGGCGCTGCCTATCCAACCTACCCTACGTACCATAAATATGTCATCAAATAGCATCTGTCTAACTTCTGTGGGGACCCTCTCTGCAAGCCAATGAACAGCCTTGTGTGAGTTGCTGGAAATCCTCTTGGGCAGATTGCGATAAAGGCTAAACATTGGCCAAAACTAAAACATAGGGGTTGCAAGCGGGAGGGAGATGCAAAATGGCAGTTGAAGTGAAGCAAACCTGGGAAGCCCCCATCTGAGCTTTCTGAAAGAGCAGGGAACTAGGTGTTGTGCCCATGAAGCTATCCTAGACCCAACCCAAGGAACTGCACTATCAACTCTCCTCAAAGTGTATCCTCGTGCTGTAGTAATGATACTGAGGATCTACGAATAGTGCTTCCTATAGCTGTTAAATCATCCACATTATCTGCACCGGAAGCAAGTCCTATTATAGTAAGGGAATGCTCACTCATGCATGGAAGTATCTCAGGGGGGGCACATTCACCTGAGTGATGTTATTCGGGGTATTCGGGATGTGAGTCGTTCTATGCAAGATAATTGCAATCTGTTTCCTAAGGGGACCAACAGAGCTTGTCAAAGAGCTCACCCTGTCTTCTAACACATCAAGTCTATGATTAAAATTTTCAAAGGCCGATAAAATTCTTGTTTCCAGGATGCTTGGGACATTCTGAGTAGCTCACTCATCTAGGGCAACCAGCTGCCCCCTTTTCGATTTCCTTTGATTACTTGAACTAGGTTGAGAGCGAGGCAGAGACACCCCCTTTTTACTTTTGTATTTAGATCTAGAACCACCCACTGCAGCACTCCCTCCCGGTGCCCCATGTGGTGCCAACTGAGCTTGAGGCTGAACTTGTAAGTCTAGCTGGGCAACCATGGCTTCTGAATCCGAGCCAACTACCTGGCTCCCACAGCCCGAGGTCCCGCACAGCGGTGAAGCTGACAGGGCTAAGAGCACTCGCTGGAGGGCAGCCCCACCCCCTGCAGGTCACACGATGCTCTTGCCCTCCAGGCGGGTTGAGAACTGGTAGATGGAGTCTCCCCACCAGGCTTTCCAGACACGGGGCTCAGTGCCCCCAAAAGAGTCTTTTCTGTGCATCCCGCGCAGCGGGGAAGCCAACAGCATTAAGAGCGCTTGCTGGAGAGCAGCACCACCCCCTTGCAGGACACACGATGCTTGCGCCTCCTGGCACGTTGAGAATTGGGAGATAGAGTCCCCTCACCAGGGTCTCCAGGCACGGGGCTCAGTGCCCCCACAAGAGTCATTTTGGCAAGGTAATGTGCAGTCAAAAGTAGGTGGTTGTTGCTGTGATGGTCTATCTGTCACACATCTTATTTTCATGTGCACAGCATTCCATGAGTCATGTAGAAGGTGCTACCAAAAGTAATCACTTTTCCCTTCTATGTAAAGCATAACAAGCCAGATTAACTATTTTTTCACCTTGTAAATTCAAATTAGGTGGTCAAAAAAGTAACATGCACAGTACTGGAAATGGAACAAAATTATTCCAGAAACCTGTAAATTGGGTTAAGGTCTGACACTGAAAAGGGGCTGGAGTTACAAGGGGCAGAGTTATTAAAAGTCAAGTCTGACAGTCATCTTATACATTTATGTTTTTTAAACTCTGCCGCAAAGATATTGGTATCAAGGGCAAATGTGACAGTAAATTTGTTCTGGCTTTCTTAATTGTTCACATAGATGCTGAATTTGAACATATTTTACAGTGTTAAAGCACCTTTCTGCAGAGATCTTTGTGTGCCCAGCAATCTTCAGGGGATAATAATAACGATAAGATAACTCTGGTTCTTAACACACTTCTTGCAAAGATCTGTGATTTGTCTAGTCACAGTTTTGACTCACAAAAAAGCATAGATGGTTAATGTGCCTGCTGCAAATCCCATTGTGTAACATGAAGATCAGATTTGTATTTTAAGTAGATAGGTAAGTGGGTTAGTGCTTTTGACAAGGAGATCATTTTGTGACGTCCAGTTCAAAAGTTGCAATCCTTTTAATATAGCACTGCAAGCTATGAGTGGGCATCAAAGAGCTGCATGCCAACTTCAAGGAATTGGTTTAGAAGTTTATTGTATTTTTCTCAATCTGTTGTTATTCTAAGGTTGCCAAAAAGGGTGTCTTTGGGTATTAATAAAATATTATTAGTAATGGCAACCCCAACCACTGTTTTAAATTGTGGCTTTGTGTTTCTCCTTACCATGCACTCTTAACATATATGGACACTATATGACTCCTACGTCTTCAATCAATCAATCAATCATATCATTTGTAAAGCGCACTACTCACCCGTGAGGGTCTCAAGGCGCTGGGGTGGGGAATGCTGCTACTGCCCGAAAAGCCAGGTCTTGAGGAGTTTTCGGAATGTCAGCAGGTCTTGGGTCTGCCGTAGGTGGATGGGGAGGGTGTTCCAGGTCTTGGCGGCGAGGTGGGAGAACGATCTGCCACCGGAGGTCGCTCTTCGGAAGCGGGGGACAGTGGCGAGGGCGAGGTCGGCAGAGCGGAGCTGGCGGGTGGGGGTGTAGAAGCTGAGTCGTCTGTTGAGGTACGTTGGTCCGGTGTTGTGGAGTGCCTTGTGTGCGTGGGTGAGGAGTTTGAAGGTTATCCTCTTGTTGACCGGGAGCCAGTGCAGGTCTCTCAGGTGGGGTGTGATGTGGCTGCGGTGAGGGATGTCGAGGATCAGGCGTGCAGAGGCGTTCTGGATGCGTTGGAGCCGTCTCAGGAGTTTGGCCGAGGCTCCTGCGTAGAGGGCGTTTCCATAGTCCAACCTGCTGCTGACGAGGGCCTGGGTGACCGTTCTTCTCGTTTCAGTGGGGATCCACTTGTAGATCCTGCGGAGCATGCAGAGGGTGTTGAAGCAGGCGGAGGAGACAGCGTTGACCTGTTTAGTCATGGAGAGGGTGGAGTCGAGGATGACCCCTAGGTTGCGTGCGTGGTCGGTGGGTGTTGGGGCGGTTCCCAGTGCGGTCGGCCACCAGGAGTCATCCCAGGCCGAAGGGGTGGATCCAAGGATGAGGACCTCCGTCTTGTCCGAGTTCAGCTTCAGTCGGCTGTTCCTCATCCATTCAGCGACGGCCTTCATTCCTTCGTGAAGGTTGGTTTTGGCGGTGTGGGGGTCCTTTGTGAGGGAGAGGATCAGCTGGGTGTCATCGGCGTAGGAGATGATGTTGAGGTCGTGCTGACGGGCGACGTGGGCGAGCGGTGCCATGTAGATGTTAAACAGCGTTGGGCTGAGGGAAGAGCCCTGGGGTACGCCGCAGATGATCTCGGTGGCTTCGGAGCGGAAGGGGGGAAGGCGGACGCTCTGTGTTCTGCCGGAGAGGAAGGAGGTGGTCCAGTCCAGGGCCTTCTCTTGGATCCTGGCGTTGTTGAGGCGTGTTCGTAGTGTGTGGTGGCAGACCGTGTCGAAGGCGGCTGACAGGTCCAGGAGGTTGAGGGCCGCCATTTCTCCGTTGTCCAGCAGGGACTTGATGTCATCGGTGGCGGCGATGAGGGCAGTCTCGGTGCTGTGGTTGCTGCGGAACCCGGACTGGGAAGGGTCCAGGATGTTGTTCTCCTCGAGGTAGCGGGTCAGTTGTTTGTTGACGGTCTTCTCGATTACCTTTGCCGGGAACGGGAGCAGGGAGATGGGCCGGAAGTTCTTGAGGTCCTTGGGGTCCGCCTTGGGTTTCTTGAGTAAGGCGTTGATCTCGGCGTGCTTCCAGCTCTCCGGGAAGGTTGCTGTCCTCGAAGGAGGTGTTGATGACTTTCCGGAGATGGGGTGCGATGGCTGTGCTGGCTTTGTTGAAGATGTGGTGTGGGCATGGGTCTGACGGAGATCCGGAGTGGATGGTGTTCATGATCTTGATGGTGTCGTCGTCGTTGATGTTGGTCCAGGAGAGCAGGCGGTTGGTGCGTATGGTGGTCGTGGGGACGGAGGTCTCAGTGGTTGTCGGGGCGGTCGTGGCGTTGAAGCTGTCGTGGATGTCTGCAATCTTGCGGTGGAAGAAGGTGGCCAGCGAGTCGCACAGGTCTTGCGAGGGTGGGACGTCGTTGGTGTTGGAGCTGGGGTTGGAGAGTTCCTTCACGATGTTAAAGAGCTCTTTGCTGTTGTGCGCGTTGCTGTCTAGGCGGTCTTTGAAGGAGGCCCTTTTGGCGGATCTGATGAGGTGATGGTGTCTGCGGGTGTCGTTCTTGTGGGCTGCGTGGCTGTCCAGTGTTCTTTCACGGAGCCAGATCTTCTCCAGCTTTCGGCAGGTTTGCTTGGAGGCCCGGAGGTCTTCAGTGAACCAGCTGGCTTTCTTGTTGGTGTGACTGTTGGAGGGTTTCTTGATCGGGGCGAGGGTGTTGGCGCAGTCGTTGTAACCTTCACTTATTTAGCATTTGTTGTACATTGATTTTAACATTTTATTTAAATCTGCCTCATACTGACGGATACATCTGACATTCTTGCAGTGCTTGTGAATCTCTTAAATACAGGGGTTGAACGAAGTCAAAAACCTGCCTCCAATTCATAGTTTCTCTTAAGCAATTGTGAACAAGCTGTGTGCATTTGTTTCTCTTCATTGCAGTGGCATCTATGTGTTAGGCTCCAGGTAGCTCCCATCCAGGATGATACTCAAATAAAAAAAAGGGCTGATGGCCCTTTAAATTAGGCCTGTGCATGGGTCCCAGCTGGAAGTCAAAATAAAAAAGCCTCCTCACCACCTGCAGGTTGCTACTCCAAACGAGAAGCAGAAACATGCAGGTGCTAATGAATGTGTCCCGGTGTTGACAAATAACATTGAAACAAATCTAGCATATTTCAACGGGTCCAACACGGATTCCTGATCCGGCTCATTAATAACTGCTGGATCCGGGATCTGGCTGGAATCCCCCTAATTTCCTCCACGGTACTTGGGGGTATAAATCACAGATACTAATTCATAAAATTAGAATCGGTTTATAGTCTGATGCCATATGGAACTTAATGCCACTGAAAAACTACCTAAGGGGCACATGTTTTAAAGTTGTATTTGTAGAGCTAGGGACAGGAACATTTGCAGCCCCAAAGAAGGTGGCCATTGGGAAAGTATAAAACACCCACACTGTTGTAACTTTGCAGGTGTTAACACGTGCACGCTCCAAATGTGTTTTCAGTTCTACCTGCAAAAGCATATTTGTTCCAAAAACGTAGGAATATCAGTGCAGATAGATAACTTCACTAATCAATCACACATTCTATAGAGTGATGGGCAAAGGGAGATTCCAGAAGGAAAAATATTTTTCTACTGTAAAAATATAATAAATTTGCTCACAGCCAGGAATATAACTCGTCACACTCAGACATTTGACTGGGGAGAGAGGAGATAAGAAGCAGGAAAATTAATTTCATCCCAGCTTGATTGCTTTATTGCAAGGGTGCCTGTTTCTGCAGGAACAAGGACAGTGATCAGCACTCTAAAGGCAGTATTGCGGTGCATTTATGCCTCGTAATAGCCGCTTTCAATATCCTGTCAATGAGTAAATAAAATGCTCGACGTTTCTTTAAAGAAAGAGTTAATGGTTTTGTTCTATGCCTAACTTTTAGCATATAGAATCAGTAGATTTTTAAAACAAGCATTATCAACCCATATGTCTGACGTTGCTGCAGACCTAGTGACTTTCTCGATACTTGCTTCCTTACAATATTTTTAGTACCAAAAACTTAAAAGATGGTAACCAATGCATGTGCTTGCATACGCATATCTGGCCCATCTTTGAATGTTTTTTTACTAACGTATAATAAAAACAATGTAAGAAAAGATGCCCACCAAAGCGTGCACATGAGCCCGTTCAAACTGCGGGGCATATTTACTAGTGGAGTTGTATCGCTCTTGCACCACACAAGGTGGTGCAAGAGCAACGCAAGACCTAAATGAGATTCATGAAGCCACACAAGGTCACTTTGCATGGCCTTGCGTGGCTCCATAAATCTGGAGTAGAGCAAAGCAGCACAAATCGCTGCATTGCCTTACTCTGCGCAAGGGAGGTGTTCCATGGGCATTGTGTTAGTAACCCTAGGAATGTGCCAAAAAGATAAGCCCTCCCAGTTACTTCCTCTTTCAATGTGTGCTGCATTTTGCAGCACACATAGAAAGAGAAATACGCCTCTCAGGATTGTTTTTGTGCAGGAAGGTGTCCCTACAATGCAAAACAGGCACTCTTGCACTATGGTGCAAGGGTGCGTGCGTTGGTGCTAGGCTGCCAAAAGGGCACCAGCACAGGGGAAAAGGCAGGAATGCGTCAGATTGTCTTAAATATATAACATTCCTGCCCTTTCCCTGCCACGCAGTGCAGCGCAGCAAGGTGACTTGCCACACTGCACTGCGATACAAGTTCGTAAATAGGCCCCTGCATCTTTAAATGGTTTTAAAGCTAAATTAAAGATAGGTGCTGCTTGCAGTGCATGTACAGGAAGTGCATGCTGCAGCAAAGGCCAAATAGCAGTGTCTGGGGAGCTGCTAGCCCCTCGCATGATTAAAAAAACCTTGAAAAAAACAAAAAGTTAAAAATGAATACATTGACCCACCAGTCTCTGGCAGTTGAGGTACTATTTTGCTGCTTTACACGTTGTGCATAGTCAAAATGCTGTCACACACAATGAGGGGAGCCAATCACTAGAGTGACCTGACTCATTGCCCCAATCTGTATGCCGAGGTGGGCAGAAGGAAAATGTGAATGTCATTACAACGGTTGTATGATGGAACAACTACCATATGAACAACTACAGTCTAAACCACTACTCCTCAACCACTACCTAGTCTAAACCACTAAAGGTTTACCAACTACAATTTTTTACAACTACTACGCCTTTACCATGATTGCCTTTACCCCATTAATGTATCTATTTTCCGGGTAAGTATAAATCCATATGCGTGTATATATATATATATATATATATATATATATATATATATATATATATATATATATATATATATATATATATTATCTACTGGCGGTCGCCAGTAGATAGTTATAGTTAGGACCTATTATCCATAGGAAATCCGCGACATTCTATTTGCAATAACGTTGGCGCTCGGTTGACGAATCTTCGCGAAAGCTTCCAACTTGTTGGGGCGCTCCGGTCCGCTCCTATCCTGAAAGTCTCGGGGTGATACGTCAAGCGGGGGCCGAGAAAAAGGGGGGTCCCAAAACGCGTTTTCCCCATTCATTTTTCCATAGGAACCTTTAGTCGCAGCTACAGCTCGAACTGCTGAACGGAATTACCCCAAATTTGGCAAAGAGGTAGCCCTTGGTTCAGACTGGTGCCTTTTGCTAAAATGGTGTAAATCCGTTCAGTAGTTCCTGAGAAATTCACAATTAAAATCACATATATATCTATGGGCGCGTCGGATCCGCGTACCCTCCCGATCACGAGCTGCATGCTAATTGGCTGTCAACACTCCAAATCAAGAAGTGTTGGCAGCCATTTTGTCCCTCGGTAGAACCGAGGGACAGAAACAAGTGCGCAAAGCGCACAAAGGGGGAAGGGTAGAAACACCCTGACCCCCTAGGTCTGCTCAGGGGGTCCCACAAGGACCCCCTGGGCAGAAAAAAGCATTTTTTTTTAAAAATCGGCGGGATGCGCTTAGGGTGCGCGGATCCGCCGAGAAAAAGAAACAAGTGCGCAAAACGCACAAAGGGGGCAGGGTAGAAACACCCTAACCCCCTAGGCCTGCTCAGGGGGTCCCCCAAGTCCCGGGGGCATGCTGGGGGGGGGTTTATTTTATGTATGGGGGGCCTCTAAGGACCCCCCAAGCCCCGGGGACCACCACCCCCCGGGGCTTTATCATTAATGGTGCGGGAGGGCTCTGAGCCCTCCCGCAGCCCCGGGGACCGCCACCTCCCCGGGCTTTTAAAAAAAAAATTTTTAAACCTGTGTGGGGGGGCTCCAGCCCCCCACACGCCCCGGGGACCACCACCTCCCCAGGGCACTAAGAAAATTGAAAATGGGGGTCCGTTTTGGACCCCAAGCCCCGGGGACCACCACCTCCCCGGGGCTTTCAAAATGTAGGAGGGGGGCCGCGCGGCCCCCTCCTGGAGCCTGTGAAGGCCCTGGGGACCGCCACCCCCCAGGGCCAGCTCCTGCAGTGTCCCGGGGTGCCTACCCCCGGGACACTGTAGTTTGCTATGACAGGACGGGAGCCTCGCGGCTCCCGTCCTGTCATAGCAAACTTGGTTTGCATTTTGAAAGAGAGAGCAGGAAACCTGCTCTCTCTTTCAACATGCAAACCAATTGCTTTTCCACACGGGGAGCAGCATGTTAGCTGCTCCCCATGTGGAAAGCAATGCCGGCTCCCATAGGACACGGGGAGCCGGCGGGACTGTGGGGGTTTGGGGACCCCCCCACAGTCCCCAACCAGAGGCCAGGCACCGGGGGATGGGGTCCCCGGGGCCATAGGGCCCGGGAGGGGGGCCACGCAGCCCCCTCCCCAAATAAAAAATAAAAAAATTAATAAAAAATAAGGGCAAGGCCGGCCCCGGGGATGGGGTCCCCGGGGCCTTAAATGGCCTGAGGAGGGGGCCACGCAGTCCCCCTCCATATTTTTTATTTAAAAAGAGGGCATGCCCCGGGGCATGGGGTCCCCGGGGCCAATAGAGGCCCAGGGAAGGGGGGCCACGCGGCCCCCTTCCCGTTTAAAAAAAAATAAAAAAATAAAAATGCTCAGGCCCCGGGGGATGGGGTCCCCGGGGCCAAAAGTGGCCGAGGGAAGGGGGCCATGCAGCCCCCTCCCATAAAAAAAAATTAAAAAAAAAAAAAACGGCATCGTGCCGGAGGCCCCGCCCCCCTCCCTGCAGTACTCTGCATACGCGCCCCTTGGCGCGTTTTAAGAAGGGGAAGTAATTCCCCTTGAATACTGGGGTCCCTGAGGCCAACTAGCCCACCAGGAACCTCGAGTATGCGCCAGGGGCTGCCTTGCAGAGAGGTGTACAGAGGCCACGCCCCTTTTACGCCTCTCTGCAACGCAGCTCTGTGGCGCTTAATGGAGGTAGCTGGTGGGCTAGTTGCACCCCAGGGACCCTCAGGATTCAAGGGGAGTTAATCCCCGACTTAAAACGCGCCACGGGCGCGTTTGCACAGTGGTGAAGGGAGGGGGCGGGGCCTAAGGTGACATGTGTGCAAACAGGCCCCGTGGCGCGTTTTAAGATGGGGAATTAAATCCCCTTCATCCTGAGGGTCCCTGGGGCCAACTAGCCCAACAGGTACATCCAGAAAGCGCCACAGAGCTGCGTTGCAGAGAGGTGTAAAAGGGTGTGGCCTCTCTACACGTCTCTGCAACGCAGCCCCCTGGCCATACTGGAGGTTCCTGGTGGGCTAGTTGGCCCCTAGGGACCCTCATGATTCAAGGGGACTTAATCCCCCAACTTAAAACGCGCCACGGGGCGCGTTTGCACAGATGTCACCTCAGGCCCCTCCCCCTCCCTTCACCATTGTGAAAATATTCCTCTAAAATCTGCCGAACTACGAATTCTGATTTACTCACCTGTTATCAGGAGAGACCTCAGTGCTGTATCTTTCAGCCCAGTACTGGTCCTGAAAAGTAATTTTAACCGTACTTACCAGTAACTTGAATTTCCTTCCATAGGCTAACATTGACTGGTTTCACTTGGAAATTCTTCTAAGTGTGGAGTTTTGGAACTTTAAAATATTCCTCTAAAATCAGCCGAAATACGAATTCCGATTTACTCACCTGTTATCAGGAGAGACCTCAGTGCTGCATCTTTCAGCCCAGTACTGATCCTCAAAAGTAATTTTAACCGTACTTACCAGTAACTTATATTTTCTTCCATAGGAATCCATTGTCTGGTTTTCAGCAGAAAAGTTTCAAAGTGTCGATTTTCACAAACTACAAATATTCCTTAAAAATCGCCTGTATGACTTAAACGCATTCTTTCAACTGTTTACAGGAGATGCACCAGTGCTGGATCCAGGATCCAACACTGAGTAAGAAAAAGTAACGATAACAGTTTTTACCTGCTAAGTGAATTTCCTTCCATAGGATAACATTGGTGATTCTATGAGAAAAAGTTTGTGTCAACTTTTAAAATACAATAATATTCCTTAAAAATCACTACTGTAACCAAACCGCTTTTACTCAACTGTTTACAGGAGATGTCCCAGGACTGAATCTAGGATCCAGTCCTGTGGTTAGAAAAGTAATCCATAAAGTAACTAATTGCATTTAACTAGAAATTCACATTGAGCTGAATGTTGCATTGTGTTTGAAAATGTGTTGCCCATTGCAACAACTGTAACTACTGTACTTAAAAGTCTATTGCCTATGTGCAAAGTATTTAAACTAAAGTAATTCATTCTGAGAAGGTATTTTTGTAATGTATAATGTAATTACAATGTAATTTAAAAAATAAAATATGTAAAAAAAAATTGTTTCTAAAAATGTAGTAAATCAGTATGAAAAAATAAATATAACAATTAATACATTTAAAAATTGTCATTTACAAAACCTTTGAAATTCACTGAAAAAACCGTAGGTTTCAGACATGTTATAGTTAGGAATTAGCATTTAAAAAACCTTTGAAATTCACTGAAAAACCATAGGTTTCAGACACGTTATGGTTAGAAATTAGCATTTAAAAAACCTTTGAAATTCACTGAAAAAACCATAGGTTTGAGGCACGTTATAGTTAGAAATTAGCATTTAAAAAACCTTAGAAATTCACTGAAAAAAACCATAAGGTTTTAGGGACAGTTATAGTTAGTTGGACATTGCACTCGTACAAAACCCGTGAAATTCCCCCGTTATAGTTAGTTCAGGTAACTATAACTCACGCCCCCGCAATGCACTGCTGATGACGTCACATATTACATCACTCATGACATGGTCAGTGACATCACTGATGACATCACTGATGACATCTCAAATGACATCACTGATGACATCACTGATGACATCATCCATGTGAGAATTTAATGCATCTTCTCACACCCTAATATAAGTTTTGAAACACCCACTCTAAATTACAGACTGCCATTCTCAAAACCATACACACTCCAATACCAATAAGTACATACCCACTCACTGATTCTTAGGTCTACACACACACATCTACTCACTCACCCGTACAGTCACTCATACTTACAGTCACTCAGTACAGGACTATCATATGCACTCATACACCTATATAAACACTCACACAACGCAACTCATCCATAGAGGTACTCACACACCTAGTCAGTCATGCAAATAATTAATCACACTCCAATTTACTCACCTATACAGTTATACACACCAGCTCACTTACTCATAAAAATACTAGCACATTCTTACGCTCCTATGCAATCACTGATGCAAGCACACACTCATCCATATAGCCACTCTCACAATCACACACTCTCACTTATAGCCATTTATATACTCCAACACACATATATACTGCCTTTCACATATGTAGTTACTCACACATGTACCACTGAGATATACATTCAATCACTAACACACCCATACACACACTCACCCACCCATACAGTCCATCACAGACGCACTCTTGAAACCATGCACCCAGTGAATCACCCACTCACACATCTATGCACAGAGTCACACACACCCCACCCACACAAACACTGAGGCACCCATACAGATACTCAGAGAACCAATCCATAACCCATATAGACACTCATTTAGCTAGTCAGAAACCCATGCAGTTGCTTACACAACAACAGACAGACGGATACAGACATTCACACAGTTTAGTCACTCACCCATGCATCCAGTAAGATACGTTTAATCACTCACTTATAGACTCAGTCACGCACCTACTAAATCATCCATTCAGACGCTTATACACCCACTCATTCTTCAATATGCCTTTCCCTATATATATTAAACATATTTAAACTTTACACAAACACACAGTCACTGGATGATGTCATCAGTGATGTCATCAGTGATGTCATTTGAGATGTCATCAGTGATGTCATCAGTGATGTCTCTGACCATGTCATGAGTGATGTAATATGTGACGTCATCAGCAGTGCATTGCGGGGGCGTGAGTTATAGTTACCTGAACTAACTATAACGGGGGAATTTCACGGGTTTTGTACGAGTGCAATGTCCAACTAACTATAACTGTCCCTAAAACCTTATGGTTTTTTTCAGTGAATTTCTAAGGTTTTTTAAATGCTAATTTCTAACTATAACGTGCCTCAAACCTATGGTTTTTTCAGTGAATTTCAAAGGTTTTTTAAATGCTAATTTCTAACTATAACGTGTCTGAAACCTATGGTTTTTTCAGTGAATATATATATACTTGATTAACAGCTTTCAAGTTTGAGAGAGTTTAAATTTACTATTCCCAACACCAACCTAGAAAACATTGTGGAAAGCTTTGGATTTTGGAGGAGTCAGATTTACTATTCTCACTCAATTTAAGCAACATTGGGAAAGCTTTGGACTCTGGTCGGTTTAGATTTCCCAAACCACTTCAATGTGCACAACAGTAAAGAAAATGTGTGAATCTGAATAAGTCAGATTTACTGTTCCCATTACATGTAAACAACATTAGAGAAAATGCTGGACTCTGGATGGAGCAAAATTATTATTCCCAGTCCAAGCTATGTAACCCTGGGGAAAGAAATGGGATTTGTAAAAGTCATCTTTAGTATTCCTACTCCAATCTAAGCAATGTTAAGCATACAGTGGAGTGGCGTAGAGTGGAGTGGCAGCCGATGGAATAGCATAGAATGCAGTGACGTGTGGCATACACGAGAGTGGTGTAGAGTGGAGTAGCATACAGTGTAGTGACATACAGTGAAAAAGCATACAGTGGAGTCTTGTACAGTGGAGTGGCATACAGTGGATTTATACAGCTGATTTTAAACCTCGTTTTTTAATTGAATGTTTCTGAACATTTTGCATTTTTCTACATACTATTTTAAAAAACTTCTTAGTTCCCTTACCAGCAGCTTTTTTCTCTTTAAGCACATTCTCTGCTTTATGTTTCTTTTCACTGTCAGGTGTAAGCAGATAGCACTCTTTCCTCAGTTTTTTTCTTGTTCCTCTCTTTTTTGGCATGTTAAATCTTCCTTTGTAAATGCAAGTAGATGTCTGAAAAGCAAATGAAGAATAAATTTAGCTTTATATTACATACTATTAAATTATAGATAGTAAGCAATCAAGTGGGTACATAAGTAGTTATGTCAGAGTGTAACAGGCAGCATAAGTCTATCACTTTGGTTGTATAAATACGTTTAGGAGTTAGTATATGAATGAGTGACTTGGTTGTGTCAACTTCAGTACATATCTGAGTGAATGTATCAGTCAGTTTGTGGGTGTCACTCGATGTGTAAGTTAATATGTCACTGTGCGACTAGCTCTCTTAGTAACCCTATAGGTGTGTAAATGAGTATGTAAATGGCTGTATGGATTTCTTACTGGCTCTGTTAGTGAGTGTTGGGGTATGTAACTATGTGTGCAACTGGCTCAGTTACTGCTGGATACATAAGTGCTGTGTGAGTGTGTGAGTGAATGTGTAAGTGCCTCTGTCACTGTCTGCCTGGGTGTGTGAGTGGCTCTATCCTTTTGTAAATAGGTATGTCAGTTACAGTATGGAGGAGACTGGATGCATAACTGAGCATATGGCTGTGTATATCTCTTTCTAACTGAGTGAGTACTGGGTACATGAAAAGCTGTAAATGTGTCTGAAAGCAAATGACAGTGCCCACAAACTTGTGAGAATGAGTATGTAAGTGGATGTATAGGTGAATAAATGGGTGTGTAAATAGTTTTACTGATGTCAGTCTCTATCTAGGTAAATGGGTGTTGCATACATAAGTGCCTTTCTGGCACTGTAACTGAGTGTATAAGTGCCTGCATCACTGTGTGTGTGTGTTATATAGTGTATTCATTCACCCACATCTACTTCCAAACACCTTCATTCATTGCTGCTTAATAAAATAACTCTATTTTCACTTCAGACATTTTTATTTCTCTTTTACTGCTCTCTCCGGTTTTCCTTAATATCATCATCCATCGTCCTTTTTACTGTTGAGTATAACCTACATATTTTATTGCACCTCATATTCACACGTAACTTTTTATATACATGGACTTTTTAAAAGTACAACCGAAGTGACATACTTGTGAAATGTCTTTGCTGTTCTCCAATGGTTTTCTTAGTATCAGTTAGACTCTCTTATCAGTGAAAATCTGAAGTCAGAAGTACAGGAATGGTATACCCCTCTCAGTACAAAGGAATCAATAATTGCAAACCTTCCCACTCTGCTTTCAGTGATTCAGATGTCATAAGCAAAAGGCAACCTTCTTTTCATATTTTACTTTTGTTATAACACTTCTGAAGTGTCACTGTTTTTAATCCATTGTAAAACTCCTTTTAAGAAGTCCAACTTGGTATGGGCTTTGAGCGGTTTTGTGAATCTGCCACAGCGCTCAGTGTGACCCCCATGTAACATCGCAGTGGATTCGCAAATCTGCACGAGAGCCCATAAACCACTTAACAATCTGCTGTAAAAAGTATTTAATTTGAACCCAAACACTCCCTAATGAGCAATATTTCTATACCACTCTGCTTTTCAGAGTAATAGTCTACTCTTTTTCATTCCCTTCATCCCTGCACTTTTAGCTCCATTTCCATATTAACCATGTCTGGAACACTGACTGCTAGCCCTAGGTCAAAAGTCCATAGCAGTTTCTGTGAGCAGCATTCTAACTTCAATTTGTAGTGTAGCCGGTGTGGTTGACTATTTGGAATTTTAAGCATAGCCCAAACAGGATTATTTTTCTTTTATTTTTCACAGATGTAGTTACTTTTTTCTCAAAATCACAACCTCATTTTAGTTACATCTGTGAAAAATAAAAGAAACACTGGTTCATTTTTTTTTTAAATCCTTTTTTTATTTCTTACTCAGCTCCGTGGATCCGTTGTGGATACAGAAACCAAAAGCACACATCCAATACAAAGCAGCACATTTAGGATTCAAGAAGGATTTGTGGCTCCATTCCCAACTGAAAACAGAAATTTAAAACAACAACTCATTTAATATAGTGGGCATGTGCTTGTCTCTATGTGTCTGTAAGTAGATGCATTACAGATTTTGTGGGTCTGTTTGTGTGTGGGTGTATGGGTCACTAGGTATCTCAGTGCTTGTATCGGTGTGTGAGTGTCTGTATGAGTGGGCATGTGAGTGGCACTATGGGTCTGTCAGTGGGTGTGTGAGTCTGTTTGGGTCTGTGAGTGAGAGAGTGTCTGTGTGGGTCTGTAAGTGAGCATGTGAAGTCTGAAGGGGTCTGTGAGTGGGCGTGTGAGTGTCTGTGTACATCTGGGAATGGGTGTGAGACTGAGTGAGTAAGTCTGTGAGTGAGTGTGTGAGTTCCTATGGGGTCTGTGAGCACCTGTATGTGTGCCTGTGTGGGTCTGTCAGTGGGTCTATAAGTGGGTGTGTGAGTGCATGTGTGGGTCTGTGAGTGTCTGTGTGGGTCTGTGAGTAGGTGTGTGAGTGGCCCTGTCTGTCTATGAGTGAGTGTGTGAGATGCTGTGTAGGTCTGCGAGTGGGTGTGTAAGTGCCTGTGTGGGTCTGTGACTGGGTGTGTGAGTTCCTGTGTGGGTCTGCCATTGGGTTTTTGAATGCCTGAGTGAGTTTGTGAGTGGGTGTCTGTGTGGGTCTGTGAGTGGGTGTGTGAGTTCCTGTGTGGGTCTGACATTGGGTATATCAATGTCAATGCCTGTATGGGTCTGTGAGTGGGTGTATGTGTGTCTGTGGGTCTTTGCATGGGTGTGTGACTGCACCTGTTTGAGTCTGTGAGTGGTTTATGAGTACCTGTGTGGGTCTGTGAGGGGGTGTGTGAATGTCTGTGTGGGCCTGAGAGTGGGTGTGTGAGTACCTGTATGGGTCTGTCACTGGGTGTGTGAATGCCTGTATGGGTCTGTGAGCGGGTGTGTAAGTGTCTCTGTAGATATAGGAGTAGGTGTGTGAGTGTCTGTGTGGATCTGTGAGTGGGTATGTGAGTGGTGCTATGGGTTTGTGAGTGGGTATGTGAATGCCTGGGTGGGTCTCTGAATGGGTGTGTGAGTGTCTGTGTGGGTCTGTGAGTAGGTGTGTCAATCCCTGTATGGGTGTGTGAGTGGGTGTGTGTGTCTGTGAGTGGGTGTGTGAGTGGTACAATGGGTCTGTGAGTGGGTATGTGAATGCCTGTGTGGATCTGTTAATGGGTGTCTGAGTGTCTGTGTGGGTCTGCGAGTGGGTGTCATGGCCTCATCCGTATCCCCACACACCACAGCATGCTACAGTGACTATACTTAAGGTTTCCCCAAGTGCCACAGTGGGCTACAGTGACCATACGTAAGGTTCCCTCCATGAAATGTGTAGTGCATTGCGCTGTTCACGTGGGTTGACTTAATGCACTGCATTGTTTGTGATTTACTGTTAAAAGGACATTGATGTGCACATTATAAACATCATTATAAACATCTGAGTGGCAAGTGGGTCTCACTTCTGGCCTTTTGGCTTGGCTGTACCATTTTGTCTTGAAAACAACCATCCCTGTTTGAGCAACCGAGGGGAGGACACGTGCAATGTCAACAAACCCATTGATGGCTTAACAGCAGCACTAAAGGCACATGAAACACCTGATTATTGACCATGCCCCTACAACATGCTACGCTGGGCTCAGCTATTTAAACAGCCCACTTCAGCATTCAAACGCTTGGCCATATCTTCCGCTTCTCAAATGTCATCTCCAGGTCTTCGGCTCCAGCAGGCCCCCATTATTTCCCCAATGACGCATCAGCTGGTTTCTGGTGGGTCTTGCGGCTTCAATGTCATTTCCTGGTGACCAGTCCTCATGCAGCTTCAGCCCTCGGCCGCTCTGAGGTCATCTCTTGGCAACGCATACTCACGCAGCTCCAGCCCCCTAAAAAGACAAGAAATAGAGAAGGGGTACTTCACAGGTATTCTGCCCCATACCTTGCAGTGCTATCAAACCCTCACCAGGTAAACTTTATTTATATTTTGTTTTGGGCACATTTACCAGTAGATTTCAATGTGCCAGGGTGCTTTTGCATTGCAATGCGCCAGGACACTTTAGAGGTATTCAGAGAGTTCTTATTGCGCTCAGGATTTTACAGAGTGCCTTTGACCATAACAAACTGAAGATAAACAGTGCATTATGAAGATGCTCAAATGTACAGTGTGCTCTGTTCACAGATTTCAAAACTGTTAAAAGCGCTCTGACTGCTCACTTGTTCAAGTGTTGTTTCACTTGCAGGAAACCCTGCTTTAGGACATTTGATTTAGTGCGAGAACTTTGTGAGAAAAAAGACATATTACCAGGCACAGACACTGGTATTTGCTACAGACTTCAGTTGTTTCATATTTGAACAAAGCACGTGTTAAAGGATCTTTGACTTGCCTCGTGGTATGTGGTACATTGTTCCTCTCTATGTTGTAACATTGCTGACGTGTGATACACTTTGCATGGCTAATTGTGTTTATTCTCTCACAGACCCAGAGTGTCTTGTATTCCTTTACGATGGCATCAGATTACCGAGTGCGGTCATCACTCTCAGAGTTTCCATTCCCCAATGCCACACCCTGATGAGAAGATGCCAGTGCAGTTTGTCTCTTTCTCTCCTCCCATCCCCCCTTCCCTTTGGGCACTTTCTTGGTACAGTGCGTATTGAGTGCCATTTTTACCAACATCAGAACTCAGAGGGGGTTGGGTCCAATCATCACCCCATCGAACCCGCCTGGAGTTTCAGGTGAGTGGCTTGCTTGACAGTGGGTGTGTGAGTGCCTGTATGGGCCGCAGAGTGGATGCGAGAGTGTGTGTTTTTTTTTTATTGCAGCAAGATTTTCGAATAACACAGGGGTCCAAGCTGAGTGCTGCGGCAGATATGCGAATCCCTGCACGTTAAAAAATGTTTTAAGGCAATTACTCGACCCTTATGGGTCCCTCTGAGACCCCTCTAACACACCCATGGGGTTGGGGTACCTCTACCCTAACCCCAACAATTAGTTTCCACTTTAAATGTTAAGCCCTGGGACCGTGCTCCGATTGATAAAATGGTGGCCGCAAATTTCCTGTCAGGTTGCGGCCAGCCAATCACGACATTGCTGTTGGCATGCAGATTTCCGAAACATCACAGTGGATCCTTGGAGGGTCCTCATCCCTAGATATACAATTTTGTTTTTTGTTTAATAACTCTGCAATTACTGAATGGATTTACACTAAATCACAAATAGGGCTCTTTCTGCCAAATGTGGTGTAATTCAGGTCAGAGGTTCGGGCTGTAGTCGTGTTCAAAGCCCCTAAGGAAAATTGCATGGTAAAAACACATTATCGGACCCCCCTCTTTTTTTCTGACCCCGCTTAAAGAATCACCTTGAAACTTTCCACGCAGTAGCTGAACTCAGGTACGTACTAGTTTTGAACATTTCGTGAAGATTCATCAAATGGCACTGCCAGTAGGTAATATATATGCGCACAAGTAGAAGTTGCTTGAGATCATTATAAATGGTGAATTTCAGTGGTTTTGTTTGCCTAAAACTGTATGTTTTAACTGACGTTTTCAGATATAAAAATCCCTCCTCCCACCTGAGGAAAAAACATACCCTCAGGATATTCAGAATGCAGGAATATTTATTGGAAATGGCTCACAACACATTTAGACCCGAAAACAGATCTTGTTCACAATCATGGAGGTATACAAAGGTAATATGTTTATACAGTGTACATAGCATAAACAAAGGACTAACAAAATATCAAAAAGCACTCCCATAGTGATGCCATCGTGAAATGGTACAGCAATAGCATTCTTTTAATGAAAACACTAACAAATGTGGCAGATGCTACTAAACATAAAGAGAAATCATTGCAAGTGTAATATATGAGTATATGACCAATTATGCCCAAGTGGGACATTATCCTGACAATCTGTTAAAAGTCATTATGGCAACAGAAATGTTCAGAGGCAGCGGACTTCATGAAATCTATTAACGAGAAGTAATCTAAGGTTCAAGTGTATTAAAGGTATTCAAGCCCAAAATTCACCCTATTGTTGTATACCTTCTGCTATATAATACATCATCAGGTTCCATCAATTAACAGCGGCAGCCATATACCTCAAAATGCTTCTCACAACCTTGAAATTAGTACATAGTGCTCCAAATCATCCCCCAATGGGCATCCATTCCCATGTTGTAACTTGTGAAATTTAGTCAGCTAGATGGAAAGACATTATTTTATACGAACTGCTAACTCTTCATTGACATTCGGGCCCTCTGGGAATTGGGTCTGTAAGTCTGGGATGCATTTTGACTCATGAATCCTTAACATTCTCACCCTATTGTCTCACCATTCTCTAGCCAATACTCTAGCAATTAAAAAAAAAAATGCAGCTGATTTTAATTACCATCATGGATTTTTCAACAGTGGCTGCCCACTGTGTAGCTTGTGTCATTGTTTGACATGGCACGACAGCGCTTCAGCAACGACGATGCTGCTGCCTGCACTATGGCCTGCTAACACCGCAATGAGCACCGCCCCACTTCGCACCGCAGCCCTGGTGTCACCGATGCTGCTGGATGCTGTCACCGAGCCACTGCCTGCACCGCGACCTGAGGGCACTGCATACAGCATCGCTGCACTTCGCACCGTAACCCTGATGCCCGCCGACTCCAGCGCTCCTGACTTCAAATGCACAGAGTTTGATCTGCAACGTGGGAGACTTCAAGGGCCCGACGAATCCTGTAATGACCTCCGGAACTGACGCCCGCCGACGCCGGCTCTTCAAGGCTGATCGCGAGGTCACTGATGCCCTGCATTTCAAAGGGTACTGTTTGCGGGTATTCCTGACACCGTAGCTGGCCTGCGATGCTGCGGTCAGCCAGAAGTTTTTGGATTTGCTGTTCACAACGCTGTGATAGTCCCGAACGGAGCTATCGAATTCAAGGAACTGTATTTTTAAGTCTATTTTTGCTTAGTGATATTTCTAAGAACTGTATGGTGGCTTTTGATCATTTTAGTCTTGTTTTACACGGATAAATATTGACTATTTTTCTAAAACTGGTGTAGTGTTTTCACTGTATTGCTGCTGGTTATGTGCAATTGCTTTACACACTGCCTCTGAGATAAGCCTGACTGCTCGTGCCAAGCTACCAAGGGGGTGAGCAGGGGTTATTTTAGAAGGGTAACTCCCTTATTCTGACTAGGAAGAAGGGTCCCTATTTGGACAGGGTAACAACCTGCCAACTAGTGACCCCCATTTCTAACACCATTGGTTAGGGGGTGTCCTATAGTAACCCCCACCCATTGGCTGGTGCTTTCTACAAATGGGACACCTTATCCCCAGCTCCTTAGAACACTTTATGTACTTGTGGAAAAATAGAAGAGCACTGGACCTGCTGTCTGGGACATGTATCCTGAACTGAGAGGCTGGACCGGCTCCACTTGTACCCAGGTCAAAGAAGTGTATTACAAGGGTCAGTTGGCTGACCTATGTTGCTCCATGGACACAACAAGCTGCAAGAGGTCTTATTACTGAAATGATCAGCTGGCCACCAACAACTGCACCCTGACTTGAACCTGCTACTGTACTCTGCTGGAGTGAGTCCTGGCCCAAAACTGTTGTCCCTGAGGTCCTGGGTGCCTTAGAAGAGATAAAGAAGAACTGCTCAAGAAAGTATGAAACAATTGGACTTCCAAGACGTCTGGAGCTTCAGCTGCACTGCGTAGCAAAGGTGTATGATTTCAAGTGGACTTTGTTGAATAACACAGGGGTTAAACTTCAAAATAGAGACTAATGGCCTAGTTAGAGTTCGCTGGATGGGTTACTTCATCATAAACGTGGCAGATATCCCATCCGCCGTATTACAAGTGTCAATGGATATAATTCACTTCTAAAATGGCGGACGGGATCATAATCTTGTTTGTGATGGAGTAGCCGCTTTGCTGAACTCTAAAATAGGCCCTAATCTGAAATTAGAAACCTTGAATGGTTGAGAGTGCAGAAAATATCCAACCAATGACTGGACTTCAGCGCATGTGATATTTAAATCTTCTTGCTTGGAACTTTTCCAACCAATACCCACAGCTTCAGTGGGACCTTGACCAATGGCTATCCAATTTCAAGAGGAATTCACCAAATACAGAGTTTAACCTTGCCCCACTGGAGGATTTTGATTTCCATCCCAGAGGCTAAAGGTATGATTGTTTATTTGGTGGATGGCCTGTTACTCCACTAGGGGGACGGAGTATATTACTCCCTCCCCATGACAGAGGGACCACCTGACTAATTTATAATTGACAGCCAAGCAGGCAGTCATTTATAATACATTGGCAGGAACCACCTTCAAGTGGCTCCTGTCACTGTATTTTGCTGTTTGATGCAGGGCTGCATCAGCATGATGCAGCCCTGCACCAAACAGTTTTCTTATTTTATTTTTAAAGAAAATCCTAAAATGAGATTTTCCTGCATTGGCAGAGTCGCTTTGTGTAGAAGCATGGATGTCTGAACGTGCACCAATCTAAACCCTCTCCCTCCCATTCCGGGTAGACATTATGTACCATCATCATAAGAACTGAAAAGTGCATGCCCATCTAATGTGAACCCACCATCATCAACCCCTAAGGAGCAAGAGCAGTGAGGATCACATCCTCAACTATAAGGTTGTATTGCCTAGCTAAGATACGTGAGAAGAAAAATGCAGGAGCATCAATATGACTCCCCACACCCTTCCAGAAGCTCCAGGGATGATAGAGAAGAGATTTGTGATCCTGCGTTTTAGCACAAGGTAAGTGGTTTTATTTATTTATTTAATTAATTTTAAGTAACACATCTGTCGACTTTCCCCTCCACCCCGCCCCGCCGCCCCGCCGCCCCACTGCTCTTACCTGTGCTGGCCACCACTGGGTAAGGGCACCTGCCTAAACTTTCTGGGAGTTTCCAACTGCCTGGGAAATGCGCATTGGAGCCAGGCAGTGCTCAAAAGGGCCTGGTTGTAAAGGGGAGCGGGTCTTCCTGACAGAATTCCTGAGGAGGAGTTAGACCCTGCCTGATTATACTTCAGAGTGACTTTCCCCAGTGCACATGAAGTGATCTGACACCAGTCTTTTGTGACACTTGCTAGGCTGGAGCTAAACCCAGGAAAGAAGGCAAAACTAACCAGGACCAGTTTTATTGTGAGAGAAAATGGTGCCCCCCACCCACAGGCTGGACTGGGCATAAAAATGGCACCCTGAATGTGAAGGAGAGTAAGACTCTGGACCCGGACTCTGGCAGTGGGAACAACATGGACAGCTGGAAAGTCAAGCTCCCTGATGCCCGGATGGACTAAGGACTCTGTGGCATATTTACAAGGAATTGCCGTATGGCAGCGTCGCAAATCAATTTGCTGCCCTGCCCCACGCCAATTCAAAAGGACAGAAATACAACGTATTCATTATACAGTGCATTCCTGTCCTTTCAACCAGCGCCGGTGCACATATTGCAGCCGTGCATCATTGCAGGCACCCTTGCACCATGGTGCAAGGGTGTCTGTGTTGTTGGCATGATTTGTTTGTGCAGGAAGGGGCACCTTCCTGCACAAAATCTGTCACGAGAAACAGGTTCCTCTTTCTAGGAGTGATGCAGAATGCAACACATGTGGAAAGAGGAAAATACACCTGCTCTAGGGAGGCGCAAGGTTTTGGAGCTGCCCCAGGTTTACCTGATGTTGTTAATCTGGGGCAGCGTCGAATTCCATGGATGTTGAGTGGGAACATCCACAGCAACGCCTCTTTCACGCAGAGTAAGGCAAGGCAGCGACTTGCGCTGCATCGCCTTACTCCATATCATTTATTGAGTATTATTGTGTGCCAGCAAATTAAGATTACTAGCCCACACTACCTTACCTGAGTAGGCCTTGGACTGCTCTGATTCTCTACCCTGAGAGAGCTAAGCGCAACAATGGGGTGCTTGGTTCCCAGTGAGGAGATAATTTTGGACCTATTACTTGCGCAGGCCTCACATCCTGAACAATTAATAACCCATTGTAATCCACCCACCTTCACATGTTTGACTATAGATTTAATACATTGCAAGTCTGCAATTCCCTCTAAGGACATGAATTATCGGTCTAGTACTGAAGAGCAGTTCCAATATGTGTGATCTAAGGACAGATAATTTATGTCAGGCTGTGACAGGTGCAATGGAGTGGGTTGAGGAGTCTCTACT
Source organism: Calotriton arnoldi (assembly GCA_963921515.1). Taxonomy (NCBI): domain Eukaryota; kingdom Metazoa; phylum Chordata; class Amphibia; order Caudata; family Salamandridae; genus Calotriton; species Calotriton arnoldi. The sequence continues at coordinate 969,237 of CAWUFW010005876.1, forward strand.
GAGGTATAATATGCGAGGCACTACTGATGGAGTCAGTAAGTGACTATTGGGCTGACTTAGTGACATATTTATTATTATTTTGTGCAACGCAGCGCAAAAGAAACATATAGAGTGTGCTCTTTTACCACCCTCAGATTGCTTGCTTTCGTTTCACAGTTCATTTGAGTTGGCACATATTCTGTGGTTTACACCAATATATTTCTGAAATAACTCTCATTTTTAAATGTGTTTACTCCAGTGTTCACTGATCTTTGGTTCCTCTCTTGGAATTCCTATGAATTGACACACCTCACTTCTGTGCCACAGTTTCATGCTTCTCTAGTTAAGTAGAACAAGGATTCAAGTGGAGTGATTCACGAGTTTACTCACCATATTTCACCATGGCATGCACGTACAGTACAGAACATTAATAAAAGCCTTTATATGACATCTTTGCAGCCTTGGAAACGAAAACAGTGCATTACAGAGAAATGCAAAATCAAAAATATTCTAAGTCCCAAGTGGGCATCAGAATCAAGAGAGAAATGGACGGCATACCTAGCTGCATCTAAGTCTTCGGGCTCATCCCCAGATTCGAGAGTTTTTACACATTATTTTCACATATGAAGTCACCAAAACTGCAGAATCACTGTGGTGTGAGAAAATGGATCATTTAATCAGAATGCAGTTTTATTAAACGTCATATTGCCTTAGCACCTAAGCACCATCTCACTACATGACTATTGAATCTGCCTACTCTATGCTAAAGCCATCTAGAGATGGTAGAACAAACCAGATACATGAACAGCAGCAAAGTATTATGATTGAATAGGGTACATTGAGCCATCGGAAGGACTTTGAAATATAGTTACAGACTGAGCTGGGGAAAGTTAACCAAAAACAGCATTAACAATATATCTGAAATGAACAGACATAATTCTGCTTGACTATGTACAGTGAGACATGCAGGGGGAAGAAAAGAGTGAGGCCTATTTAGCAAGAGTCGGGAAAACTTACTTCTACATGCCATAGGAAATTTGTTTCAAAAGCAACAATACTATATCAGAGAGTACATGTGTGATTCTGTGTAAAACAACATTCTGCAGTTGTTAATGAAGCACAAAATATGAACACACCATAATCTCTAACACATCCACTGCTGTGGCATTGTCAGAGCTGCTGTCTACTTGAAGGCCTTTGTCGGTGCCACTTCAATATCCCTATGTTGGAAGACGGGCAACCACAAGGTAACATCTAGTACATTATTGACTCTTGAGCCCCTTCTGTATTACACCACAAACGGCCTTCAGTGTGTTCAAACACGGGCTGCAGTTTTTTATGCAGCAGGTTCAATACTGATATGAGATACAGTATAGTGATTTAAAATGGGCCAAAGAGGTCAGAAAGAAACTGTATTCTGTATGTGGGAACCTGAAGGTGAGAATATGTCAAGAGACACTACAAGTAGAAGCCCCTAAGAGTGAACTCAGATCCCTAGGGAAGGAACTTTCTAGGAGGGAGGACGGGGAGTATCTGAGAAAGAAAAAATCGGTACAATTTATGATAAATAGTTGGCAGAATGAAGCCTTGTACTTTTATATGGTTTTTAGGCACATTATCGACATTGCTAAGTTGGCATGAGCTTCGCTGCCATGATGCTGCTTTTGCACACGCTACTACATGACTTTGTTTTTGCAAGACTTTGTTTGTGCCTTTCACATGAGAATGGGTTGCTTTTCGCGTTCTCTGCCTTTCCTGGAGTTTAGTCTGAACACGATGTGCAAGGTCGATAAACAATGCCCCTTGTTATTGTGTTCTGGTCAGTCCCTAGCACCTAGACATAACATGCTACACACAGCTGCAGTACTGAAGACTCGTGCTTTGATATTACGTTGTTGCATGTTGTTTTAACACACTTGGAGAAAGCAGTTCCATGGAGAAGAGCTCCGCTGTTCCTAGGATGTAAACCTTACATCCAGGCTTTAAGGTATGGGGTCTGCTGTCAAAGCCCAGAGATCTTCCCTTATATAAAATAACCTTCTTCTAGCCAAGGGGAGGGTGGTTAGGCCTGAGTGCCCTTTTTCCACAGTCTTTATATAATGACTTCTCCCTTTGTATTCTATGGAATTGTAACAATGCTAACTGTGTTGAGTTTATGCATTTTGCTGCTGGTAGAGGCTTGTATACTGTATTGTACAGCACGATAGTTAAAATAAACATTTGAACTATTTTCAGTGACTCTGCCAATTCTTATTGTGGACAAGTACGAGTGAGTGAGTGAAAGAGTATGTCTTGCTCCTGCGATTCCTGAGAGATTCTGAAGTGTTGTGTTCTGGGTTGTCTAATCATTTGTAGCTTTGTGATATTTGGAGGAGAACGAAAAAGACACTATAGCTAGTCGGTATTGGGATTTTGGGTACTATTGTGGTAGGTTGGTATACCCCTATACACTGAGGTACTGTTTTCCTGCGCATAGTTCTGTGTATGTGCAGAATCCCTGCAACAGTACCCATACCTGGATACATTACCTAATCGTTGGCTCCAATGCAAAGTATTAAGATTGAGAATTGGTATCAACCCCCGGATGATGAATGAGAGAACAAAAGCAAAAATGATGCAACCCGATGGAAAATGTACATGTATGACAGGCACAAAATGTGATATCCTGCACATATTAGTAGATTGCTCAAAAGTATTAGCTCTGCGAAAATTGTTTTTACGTCCCATTTTTTTAAAAATATGGTACTGTATCCTGGGCACATGCAGTAGAACTTCTTGTAGATATGCCAAACCTTGGCATCGCAATAGCTATTGGGAGATATATGAATGCTGTAAAAAGGTTTTTTATGGAAAAATGAATTTGATGATTGCAAGTTACGATGGAATTGGGTTTTAGACAGTTTTAATAGATGTAACATTTTTAGATAATTCTTAATAGGAATTTTTAGAACAATTTTTAATAAGTACTCAATTATTTTACATACGGGTGTGACCATGATGTATATACTGAGCAACTGTGTAATTATGTAATTCAGTTAATGGTAATTGTTGATGATATTGTGATGATTTTAGAATATTTATAAAAATGTATATATACTGATTTGCATGTGCTGGGCCCAAACTGAGATGGTGGGTGTGCATTTAAAATTGGGCCAGGAGGGGGGCCCCGAATAATTAATTACCAAAGTCTGCGATGAATTCAAGCATTATCCACCCCCTCGTCACTCCTTACCAACCTCCAAGGAGTCTTCGTTCCAGCTCCGCTTTCCTTGCTACTACAAGGAAAGTGCGTAGATCCAGATGGGGCGGTCGCTCCTTTTCGCTCAATGCTGCTAATCTTTGGAATTCTCTTCCTTCTACTCTTCGCAGGGAATCCAACATGCAGTCCTTCCGTAAACTCCTTAAGACCTATCTCTTTGGTACCACTTACTAACCTGTCATGACACTGTCTGCCCTGTCCTAAGCGCTACGAGGCCTCAGGGTAGTAACGCGCTATAGAAATTTAATTTCATTCATTCATTCATTCCATCATCACTTTTGTGTATACTGACTCATTATCAGGCCCGATTTGGGATAACCATACACATAAGGTTTCCCTCTTCTAAACGTTCTCTAAAAAAACCTTGTTATATTTGTTCTGCTAACAACCTGACAGTTTTCATGAACCTTTCATTTGCTTGAAGAAATAAAGCAAAAACTGAATATGTGATGCCTTAGCAACAGGCGTGAATAATACCTGGAACAAAGTGTATCTGAGAGCGCTATTAGAGTGACTTAGAGTGCTCCGGGGGACAGGATGACTCGTATGAACATCCCCTTTTTTGTTATCCTGTCTGCCCTGCTCTTTTCAGAAGCACAGCAACACAACACATCGCTGCATGTGTTCGCGATCTTTTCCACTGCAATTGTATTCTTATGTGCTGTGTCTAAAAATCGAGCCTGGCACTCATCAGGGAAACATCAAAGGCAAAGAAAGAGTGTCTGATAAAATAGCTCTCAAACTGCGCGAAGGCTTCTTGTGAAAACGCGAGATATAAGCAGGGTTTGCAAAACTAATGACCCCAGGCTGAATTCTAATGGCATTTTATTTAGTATAGTAATCACATTATGATGGCAATTTAAATAACAAGTGCTGTGACTAAAATATTTTGCAGTTTAGTTCCTTTTTCCTCTACAGTTGCTGAGAAGGGCTGCTTGGTATTTCATCAAATGAAGCAGATCTGTGTTCTCCTGCCCAAGCATGCACTGTTGATAATGATAATTAGCTCTCAGAGGTCCTGATTGTTTTAAGCAATGTTTCAGGGCCAGGGCTACTGTGTGGGGCGGCTGTGGCAGGGGGCATTCCTATTACAAATACATACTCGAAGCGGAAACGCGGCACCTCGATGCTTTGCTTTTCCTTGAAGTGAAAGAGCTGTACAGGAAGATATGAAATGAAACTGTGATTTATAAAGCGCACTACTACCCTTGGGTGTCTAGGCGCTGAGACATTCTGGCAGGTGAGAAAAGAAAGAGACAAAAATGTATCCAAGCATTATGGCAGCGAAAACCATGAAGAGAAAGTGAAGACAATACTATTTGTTAAACAGCCATGTTTTAAGGGCCTTACGAAAGGTAAATAGGATGTTGTTATTTTTTCAACTTCACCCAATTGAAACTTAACCCTCCTGCCCCCGAACCCTGCTCCCTGACCTACATAGTCTCCCTCCACCCTCCCTTAAAGAGAAATCATGCACTCAGGAAGAGTGTCGAATTCATCCCCATTATTGACATTTTTAGTTTGCTAATAATTCCCAAAGAGCAGTTTACTGGGCCCAAATCTGCCTAGCACAAATCCTGTAAATAAATGTGTTTGCCCAGATTGCATGACTGTTCTATGAACTAGCAGCAAATCCCTATTTGGAATCTTCCTGGTTTGAAAGATAATTCAAGCTTTCAAAGATTGAATTAAGAAGGCTCTGCAATCCTCCTTGATGGTCAAGGGAGAAGAATAGACAGACTAAACATAAACTACTTGTGTTTTGTGTGGGACGTCTGCCATTTTTAGCACAACTAACTAGCGACCTGGAAACAGAAGGCAGATCCCTCCTGCATGGTTTTGAACAGACAATGGTCAACACGCTGAGTCATCGTGAGATATGAGGGGGAACTTATTTAATTAAGATATTAATCACTATCAAAAAACGCATTAAATAACTGTTCACTAAAGATAATATTTGAATATGACCTTGTGCTTGATGCACAGAATGAACCTGAGGTTGTGCTACTGAGGAGACAACGGGCTGTGGGTTTGAAAATTAACCATGTGACTCAGTGCCCTGCGTAATCATTTCTGCAACTCAGAATGCTTCCTGCTCACGAGATTAAACTCGAGTCCAGCACTTGTCTCTAAATTAATATTTCCAGTCCAGTGTTTTTCTCTGCTGGAAATAGGCACATACCCACAGCATAGGTGATGACTGTCCCTATATCCTGGCCATCACGTAACTGGTGGTTGGTGTTAGCAGAGTATTAGCTATTGAGTCAGGTCTTTACCTGCAGTCTAGATTGGGGATGTGCCTACTGGGTCTTCCTTGTGATCTTCTGCAGTCCCGTATCACTGTTATTCATTGGAGAGTAAGAGGTTAATCTGTCATTTTATTTTTGGTCTCCATGAAGGAAAAGGTTATTCCAGTATATGCAATACATGTGTGCAGCTAACCACAAAATGAGGGTTGCCATGTTACATAGTGGTAGACTAAATATAAGTTGTCTGCGGGGCCCACTTGCATGGCCCTGTTATGCTCCTTCCTCATATCACTCCCTGCAAAGAACTTTCTAGACAGATTTCCATATGTTCGGTTTGGATTAACAGAGCTTTCAGTGGAGCAGAGATGGACTCTTTCTGTTCTGTTTCAGATAAATTCGTACTAGGCAGCTTGTGGCTTACAAGAAACTGATCCTGCAAAAAAGAAGGCCACCGCAACAGGGACAGTGGCTAAAGATTCTCCAAACACCGATAAGGAAACTGCGAATCAGAAGGAAGACCATTGGACAAGGGTACTCACCAAAAGATCAAAAAATTGGGGGGAAAATTTACAAGCCCCATGCGCCACCAGTGCGTCACTTTTTGTGACGTACTGGTGGTGTATTTCACTACTCCATATTTACAAGGACAGGAAAAGCCACCCTGCGTGGCTTTTCCTGTCCTTGTAAATATGGCCCCTTTACACGCGGCACTTTGCGTGAAAGGGGCGTTCCATGGGTGTTGCTGTGAGTGTTCCCAGGCAACACCCATGGAACCAGGCACATTTCCAGATTTACGAGGAATGCGTCAGTCATGGAACCAGGCACATTTCCAGATTTATGAGGAATGCGTCAGTATGCTACGCCACCCTAGGGGTGGCGTAGCGAGGCGCAACGTGGAGAAATGTTTTAATTTCTCCTCGTTTTTTCCTCTTTCAATGCGTGCTGCATTCTACAGCACGCATTGCAAGAGGAAAATGCCTGTAGTGATTGTTTTCGTGCAGGAAGTTGCCCCTTCCTGCACGAAAACAATCTCCCCATGACGCAGGCATCCTTGCACCATGGTGCAAGGGTGCCTGCGCCGGCGAATGGCAGCTGTTTGTGCGCCAGCGCAGGGGAGAGCACAGGAATGCAACATATTATTGTAAATATTTCGCATTCCTGTGCTCTGAAAGTGACTTGCGGAATTCACTGAGTCACTTTCTCGTAAATCTGCCCCAAAGTGTGCCCCCTCTTCAAGACAAGAGGAACAGGAATGAAAACAGCAGACATCAGGGAACCAATCCAATTGTCTGTCACTCAGGTCTCTAGTCTCTCTTCAGCTGATCACTGAGTGGGACACTCGAATGACCAAAGTCCAGTAATAGCACCCTCCTTGCAGTCGATTTTTTCCACACCCACACGACCAGCCACTGCCGGACCTGCTAAACTCAGCAGCTCAGGAATACAACCAGACAGGAACACATGGGCGAAAAAAGACATACTACCAGCAAATCGCGTACTGGCCAAGGGCAGTTTTAAAGGTCCTCTAACAAAACAGAATAGTGATAGCCAACTCTGCTGTACTCCGACACCCAGCACCCCCCTAAATGAAGCAGTAATGGCAAGCAGCACACACACCAATTTCCAACACAATGGAATTGGCTGTGTCCCCACCCAGCACTACCAAATTAGTATTAACACCGCAATACTGCTCAGAGGGCAACCACAACAGACTTAATTGCCCCAACCTACTTACGTCTCTTCAAAGTTATCTCAAACCTGACTAACTTAACCACAGAGGACATTGTGAGCATCGAATTCAAAATGCCACCGAAGTGCATTAAGAGTAGAGAGTCCACAATAATCACACTGAAATCACTTGTACTTGTAGAACTAATCATGAGCAATAAAACCACTTTTGAAGACTGGGGTATAGCGCTGCCGATACTTATGAGACCCAAATATCCTTCTCCCCTAAAACTTCAAAAAGAGCTCAAAAGCTCGCATACAACTACTTACAGTGTTCTAAGGGGTGTAGGGCGCCTACAAACTACCCCCACACAGTCTATACTGAGCATATCACCACAGTTCACAAACACAGAGGTAACAACTAGAAAAGTAGCCATGGGACGTGCGGAGGGCAAGAACACATCAGACTGAAGCTGGATAGCTCCCACCCTTTCCAGCAACTGATAATAGTGCTCCTAGCACCAGTAAACAATACGCTAACTGTAACACAGAACTAAAGATACTCTCATGGAACGAAGCCGGATTGTCCAGAATACTCAACTTACCCCCGCAAGATCCCTGATTGCAGCCTATGACTTACTCTGTCTATAAGAAACCTGGTCATTAGGTCCAACAATCATTCCAGGCTTCTATGAAATCCATCATTCTGCAAACAAAAACAACATATTTGGAAGGCCTAGCAATATATCTCAATATTGGTCTAGAGTTACATGTAAAAAAACTCCCAACCGAAAACAGCATGATACTAGCCATCTTAATTGAAGGAGCAAAAACTATGGACCATATGACAAGAATCCTGATGTTTATATTTTAACAGTTTTGGTTCAGAATGGGCTAAGAAGATGACACAGCTATGTGACTCACTAGAAGGTGTTCTTTGTGTTCACTCGAACCATGAGATAATAATCTGCGGCGACTTTAACTTCCATCATCTAGGGGTCCCGATACCCAAACACACTCCTGCAAGAATGCCGGTCGACCAATTACAGAGCATGCTCAATAGACATACTCTTAAATCTATCCAACAAACACTATAACAGAGTACTGTAAACTTTCAATTTCCCAAAACCTCTAAAGGACTAAGCACACGAGATTATATGTTCATGACGGCCACTACGTTGGAACAGCTGGTGACCTTCAGAATTCCGCTACTTTACGCGAGTGACCATCTTCCATTCTGCTCTGAGCTACAATTAAAAACTATGAAGCACCACTGTCTGAAGACAATTGGGGCTTCCGAAAAGGATAAAACAACACAATCAATCCGCTGATTAAAATGGGGCCCAGTTCCCCTGGAAAAATTGAAATCCTGGAAATTCACTTGTGGCTCTACTCTCCAGATGCAAAACGGACAAAGTCTACTTGCACATTGGGACACCATCATTAATGAGATACATACTATAATAGGTCCTAAAATTCTCCCTCACAGGCCTAAGGCAAAGCTCTGCCACCAAAATTGTCCAGTAATAACCAGCAAGCAGGAGATCTCCAGGACACAGAAGCTACTCAATAAGACACACAACCAACACCTTAATATTGACTTGCTTCAAAAATTGAAGGAACAACTAAAATCACACAAATGGCTGGTTTTGTCCATCAAGTGTGAAAAAATGGAGAAAGAATGGCCACATGTATATTCCCTTCTGCAAACACAGCCATGCCGAGTTGTGGAGCTACATCAAAAATCAAATCTCCCACGACAGCCACGCTCCAACGCAATTGAAGAGGCGCAGTGGACACAGCACATTAACTAACTGTACGTTGCCAAAACATCCAGTGCTCCGTTCACCATCAATTTTTGTACAGATCAAAGTCTCAAATCTTACAAAAAAACGTATTTTGAGCACCCTGTCAAGAATTAGACCAGGACCAAACGGCATCCCAGCCCAACTTTTTAAGACCAGTATAGATCTATGGACCTCCATACTGCTCCCATTATATCAATCATGTACTATGACTGGGCACATACCTGAATGTTGGAGGGGCTCGATACTTCATCCAATATTTAAGAAGGGCAACAGATTGGATCCAGGCAATTACCGCCTCATTGCGCTGCAGGACATCAAAGCCAAGGTTTACGCCTCACTCCTCCTGAAAGACCTAGAGTCGTGGGTGTCAGAAAATGACCTGATCCCGTTTTGTCAAACCGGATTTAGGACTAACTCATCAACAACAGACAATATCGTGGCCACATCTTCTTTTAGTTCAACAAACCCTAAGCCGTAAATCTCAGTACTTATACGCATGTTTTATTGATTATTCCTCTGCTTTTGACTCCGTGGACAGGAACATACTGTGGCAGAAATTAAGGGACTGTGGCATTCCAAAAACCTGTTACGGGCAATAATATCATTATACACTTCGGCCCGGGTCAAGATCAAGCTTTGTGAAACAGTCACAAAAAGGAAAATAATGAGAGATAGTGGATTACAGCAGGGGTGCGCCCTTGCTCCCTTTTATTTAGCCTGTACACAGCTGACATGTTCAGCCCTAAAACATGCAATCCTGATTCCACCAAAATTGGGTCTTTTAAGATAACATTACTACAATATATGGATGATATAGTGTTACTGGATCACTCGCAAACAGGGATTCAATAAGCCCTGAATGTTCTACATAAATACAATGAAGTAAACAAAATGACCGTCTACGTGGCAAAGACAAAAGTTGTTGCATTCGGACAAACTAACAAGAAAGTTAACACTGTTTGGAGTCTGTGTACCTTAAAAGTCCAAAAGACAAATGCCTATAATTATCTGGGTGTGTGGCTGTCAACAAAGGGTGGACCCAAAACTCACTTGGGCCACTTAAACCAAGGCAGCGCTGATTACCATGAGATTAAGCCAGCTCAATACAACTCTAGAGAGCCCATCGACAATACCAATTCGATGGGTCATCCAGGCCTCCCTTTTACAAGCAGATAATTATAACCACGAGGCCTTTCCGGAAAATCTCACCAAAAACACTAAGGGGCATATTACTAAGGTCCGGCGATAATTATCGCTCAGCGCGCTTAGCGCGAGGATAATTATCGCCGGACTAACGCTGAATTTTATCACTGAGATAGCGTGCTATCAGCAACGCTCATCTCAACAGTGATAAAATTGCAAGCGCTAACTGCCAAATGTGCGATTATCGCTGGAAATCCAGCGATAATCACACAACTTTGGCGATAGCTTGCTGATAGGGCAGGACAGACTCAGCCATGATATCCACCTTCCATTGGATATCATGGCTAAGTCATACTGAGAGCAGGCGTTAGAAAAGTAGCGCTAACCGCGGTTAGCGCTACTTTCTAATCGCTCTGCATGTTCGCCTGCAGCTTGATAATAGGAGAAATGTCGGTTAGCGACATTTCTCCTGTTATCCTGGGAAGGAACGCCCACTTTGCATCTCATTAGAGATGCAGAGCGAGCGTAGGAAAACGGGTGCTAACATGCGTTAATGCATGTTAGCACCCGCCTTGGTAATAGGGCGGTAATATTATCTCCGCTTTTTTGGCTCTTAAAGCCAAAAAAGCGGAGATAATGGCCCTTGCTAATATGCCCCATAGTTTCAATTCCAAGCATATGAGAGAATATTTAGACTCCCACTCCACACAAGAGGTCATATGATCAGTTTAGAATTGGGCCTTGAGGCGAAAATGTGGTATAACATGGGAGCTTTTCAAAAATATTATTATTGGATCGTTATGGCTCCTCCGAATACCATAAAATCCATTCTTCAACAGAACTTCACTCTAAAGTCAAACCCCTGGTCCAACTACTTAGTTAAATCAGTGGATACACTACAAATAGATCTGTCAGTGCTAAACAATAAACAGTTATCACACTCAGCCCTAAAAAAAATCTTAAACGACAGATAAAGACACAGTCAATATTAGCTGATTTGGCAAAATTTCAATCTAAGAGCACTCTGGTATTTGCTGCAGTGGCCACTTCATATGATACTCAAGATCCGCCATATCTGTTACCACAGCCATGCCTTCGGAGCAAGATTGGAAAGACATTTTTAAAACACATCATGGCTGCAAGATTCATGTACTTACAGACCAAAGAGCTGAACCCAAAATGGCACTCCCTTTACAAGATAGTTAAGTGCAGACTTTATGGATACCAAAAGGAAACATTTAACCAACTTTTGTGCTGATGTCCGGCGCTCCTGAATGCCCATTGCACCTTGCTTAAACTTTTGTTTCTCAAAAATGGGATACGTACTTGTAAAGAAGCCACAAACTTGGTTTTTAACATGGTGGAGCCATGCAACTTGGCAAAATTTGGGAAGTATATCAGCCTGCTACAAGCATTACTTAAAGATACTGACAAGTCGGATTAACGCCCTAACTATTACTGCAAATAACTACAGACCTTTACTGCCACGAATGACTGGCTTATAATTCCCATTTGGTTCCCACGCACTTTAGGCACTGTTTTACACATTTAACCTATTTTATACAGAGTTGAGCAGATATCTATCCACAGGCATTATCTGTGACCCCCAGACCTACAGGGGAGTTATTTAACTCTAACCTTACTCATCTTGCATCCAAGATATTATGCACTATTTGTACAGTTTGCACAGGCCTAGCATTCTTGCACATTAATAATCTGGTTTTAGCCTTGACCTTGCTCATTAATTTGTAATCTTTTTATTGTCTCTTATGGAATGGATTTAATGAGGCTTAGTAAGTTGTATATCTTCAAGCCAGTGTGTGATTCATATTCATGTTTTTGTACACATATTGCAATGATTTTAATTAATTACACAATTAAGGAATTATGACTGACTGAAAAAAGTTGGGGAGGCACAGCAAATATCTTAACTCTGTGAAAGTGGGATTTTATACCTGCAAAACCCCTGCTTCCGGAGTACCGCTCTGGTTTAAGAGCTACAGCTCCAGGAATGACCTCTGATTGCCTCGGATTGCTCTGGATTTAATACATAGTTGCTAATTTTATGCTCTGTCTAATTTCACAATTGATTCCGAGACACTGTGAACATTATGAAATATTGGTTACCATTTGTGAAAAATTGTATTGTTCGTTGAATGGGGGTGACTCCTGTTGAAGCAACAGCCACAATCCCTGTCAGAGTGAACTCACAAAAAACACTAAATTAACCTGTGCCTAAGCCTCTGGGAGCTTGGAACAAAAGCAGTCAGGCTTAACTTAAAGGCAATGTGTAAAGTATTTATGCAGCACACATACAGTAATAGAGTGAAAACACAACACAAGAAAGCTCCCACACCAATTTAGAACTATAGTGTAAAATGTAATAAATAATTTGACACCAAAATAACAAAAATCCAATCAGTAGAACTGGAGATAAGCAACTTTAAACATTTCAGGTAAGTAAAGTGCCTAAAATATCAAAGCGCCAACAGGGGACATCTTGTTGTGCGAGTCCGGGATAAAGTTGAAAAATATGGCTGCTGGATGAAGTTACGGTAAAGATTTCTTCATTCTGACTTAGTTTCTTTTTATTGAACTTGAAAATCTTCAGCAGGATGAAGCTGGAGGCTGAAGCCACTAGGGTTCCAGGCGGCCGTACACCCCTTCGCCTGAACAGGATTTGCTACTGCAGAGACGAACGTAGCGGGAGCTGCAGCAAAATCAGGCTGTTGATGCACCTTAGGCGGATAAGCGAGCAGGTTGGTCCCAATCTTCCCTGTGTTCTCAGAGCAGATTTTAGCTAAAAAGTTGGGGATTTTGGCTATCTGGCCACCTTTAACATGACAACCATTGATCAACACCACTTGGGGATTTAGGACTCACTCAGGCTGGGTCCCGCTGTGGATTGAAGATGGTGGTAGCTTTTTCTCCCCCTGAGACTCTGAACAGGAGTCCAGCAAACTAGACCTTGAAGTCACTATGGTAGTCCTGGTTTCAAGTGATGAAGAAGGACTCAAGCAGCAGTGCAGGCCTCTGAAGGTTCAAGGCAGGCACCAGGCAGTAAAGCAGTCCTTCCGGGACCAGCAATGCAGTCTTGTGGAGTAAAACGCAGGACATAGTAGCAGGCAGGTCTTCTGAGAGTACTTCTGAAAGTTCAGAAAGTGAACTGAAGGGAGGCTTTGAAAGTCCCATTTTTATATAATCACTTTCTTTAAAGTAGGAGTCTTTTTTAGAGAATTCCTTTGAAGTGCTTGAACTACTCAGATGCCCTACTCCTGCTGAATAGTATATTCCAGTTTAATCAGCAGTGCTACTATGGGTGAATTATACACCTAAAGGAAAGGCCATTTGTGAGATATCAGCTTGAGTGAACAAATAATTGTTTCAGTGTATCTAGGAATGGACACATTGCACTTACTATATCCCTTAAAGATGCTTCCATTTCCAAATTTGCAACCCAATTCTTTGGCATTGGAGGCAAGATAAAAAAAACAGGTGGCAAGAAAATAGTATACTAGGTGTACTAGAAATGAGTGATACTACTTTTAACATATATTATGTGAGTAGCGGTGTGACTGTGTGTATCCAAGTGTAAGTGGGTGTCTGAGTGTCTGTATGGGTGCGTGAGTGTGTGTGAGTGACTGTATTGGTGAATAAGTGGGTGAGGAAGTAGCTGAATGGGTGAGTGAGTGGCTGTGTGATTAGCTGTATTGATGATTGCGTGGGTGTGTGATTGACTATATGGGTGAGTGAGTGGGTGTCTGAATGGCTGTATGAGCGAGTGACTAGGTGTGTAGGTGGCTGTAAGAGTGAGTGAGTGGCTGTTTGAGTGGGTGTTTAGTTAAGTGAGTTAGTTTTTGAATGGCTGTGTTGGAGAGTGAGTGGCTGTGTAAGTGGCTGTATGGTTGAGTGAACGGGTGTCTGAATGGCTGTATGACTGAGTGAGTGGGTGTGTGAGTGCCTGTGTAAGTGTTTGAGTGAGTGTGTGAATGCTTGTATGGGTAAATGGTTTTGTGAGTGGCTGTATAAGTGAGTGAGTGGGTGTGTGAGTTGCTCTATGGATGAGTGAGAGGTTGTGTGAGTACTTGTATGGGTCTGTGAATGGGTATGTGAGTGGTTCTGTGCATGATGTCATGAGTCTCTGAGAGGATCTGTGAGTGAGTGTGTAAGTTTCTCAGTGGGTCTGTGAGTGGGTGCATGAGTCTGAGTGGGCCTGTGTGTTGGTGTGTGAGTCTCTCAGTTGGTCTGTGAGTGGGTGTGTGAGTGTCTAAATGGTTCTGTGAGTGTGGCATGAGTTTCTGAGTAGACTTTGAGTGGGAGTATGCGTGTCTCAATGGGTGTGTGAGTAAGTGAGTGAGTGTGTGAGTCCCTGAGGAGGTCTGTGAATGGGTGTGTGAGTGTCTGAGTGGCTCCGTGAGAGGGTACGTGACTCTCTCAGTGGGTCTGTAAGTGGGTGTTTGAGTTTCTGATCGGGTCTGTAAGTGGGTGCGTGAGTCTTTGAGTGAGTCTGTGAGGGGGTATGTGAGTGTCTGAGTGGGTCTGTGAGTGGGTGCACCTTTGATCTCAGGCTGGTTTCGGTAAAGTTGTATAATTAACTGTTCTTGATCTGTTTGCTGGATGTAAGCTTTCCTTAATGTTTGCAAAAAGAAATTCTGCTACAGTGTTCAACATGTCTACTCAATAACTGCTATCTGGTTGCTTCCAGATTGCTGTCTGATCACTGCCTGGTTGCTGCCCAATTGCTGGCAGGTTGTTGATTGATTACTGTCTGGTTGCTCCAGATGGTTGGCTGATTGATTATGAAATTTAAATGTGGCTTAAAATGTACATATTTCTTAATTTTTTTATATTTGCTACTATTAGAATTATATGCAGGGATCTCAAGAGCTAGGAATGGGTAGAGACTATCTCAACATTTCCAATGCCCTTTCTAGAAGTCAGTTAAAATTTCATAACCCACTGTACAGTCTGAAATGAAGACCCAAATCTTATCCCTGCTCACCAATTGGATTTTCGATGTGCTAGAATGTTTCTTCATGACTAACGTTGGGAGTCATGCTACAATCTTGACAATGCTTACACTTTTCTATGCCTACAATATGCCCAACAATGATAGGCTCCTTACATTTCCAATTGAACGGGGAGGAGGCCATGCGGACCTCCTCCCAGGCTGATTTCAGCCCTGAGGACCCCATCCCCAGAGGTCCGGCCAGGTCTCCTGGGTGTACTGGAGATCACCCAGGGCACCCAGTGTAGAGGTGTGGTGCAGCGGCCAGGGCAGCTGACTTCGGAGCACAGGGTTCACGGTTCGATCCCCGGCTCTGGCGGCAGCTCAGCTCAGAACCATGTGACTCTGGGCAATAGCTCACTTAATTTCCACTACGGCCCCCAGCGCCTTGAGACCCGTAAGGGTGAGTAGCTGCGCTATATAAAAACGGACTTACTTACAGTGTACAGAATGGGGGCTGTGGGAAGCCTCCTGGACCCTACGGTCCCAGCCAACTCCCGGCCTCTTGTGGGAGCCAGCATTGCTATGGCTGACCGGGAGCTTCTGGAAATTCAGCTCCCTGTATGCAAGAGCAATAGTTTCATCTCTTTCCCTGCCCGCATTTCTGCTGCTGCTTGTACATACAAATATTTTGGAAATTAAAAGGAATAAAAGCACCCATGAGAAAATAAGAATACTATGGACTTTGCAGTTCTGATCACTTCCGTTTATTTATTCTGAATAATTTCAACTGTATGGACTCCTTGTGTGTGCTTTGGTACTTAATTTCTGCTCAGCTTCCGCCAAGCACATCACGCTAGGCAGACATACACCCTAGGTGTTCATTACCATGAAAGCACCTCCATTTTGTACTGAAATGAATGAAATTTGTACTTGTAAAGCGCACTTATACCCCCAAAGGGGTGTCCCGGCGCTGTACGCATACCGCTGTGGAACCCTTCCTGGCTTTTCCCTGTGAAATGTCCACTCCTGGGCACCTCCAAGGTGAAGCCAAGCATCCCAGCGCTGTTGGGGCCGTTGTGGAGATTAAGCAAGCTATTGCCCAGAGTTGCAGAGTGGGACCCATGATTAGAATAGGCACCGAGGCGAGAATTATCAGGTCCGAGGAAATTGAGCCCAAGACCCGCCGAGGCGGGAATTGAACCCTGGTCCCGGGCCAGATCTCTGCATCAGGGTCTGCCGCTCTAACCATTGAGCCACACTTCTCCACACTATTGAGCATGATACAGCATCCCTAACTAATATATATATAGATGTGCGATTACTGTTGTCATAGACACCAGCTGCTTTTTGTATTTGTAAAGAGATGAAACCTCTGCTACCAGCAAGCAGGAGACTTTGAGATCTCCCACCCACTGGAGCCAGAGTGTTTGCTTTTGCTTGGCGGGAGCTGTCAACTCCCCCCAAGCAAAATCAAACAGCTATGTCCCAGGGTGAGCACTCCTGGACATAGCAGAAGCCAGCCCTGGGGGGTGGCGGTCCCCAGGACCATTAATGACTCCAGGAGGGGGGCCCGCAGCCCCCTCCTTTTCTTGTCAGGGCCAACCTCAGGGAGGTTGTGGTACCCAGGGGCTGTGTTTGGCCCGGGTGGGGGCTGCTTGGCTCCTCTTCCATTGATTCAAAAGTATTTTGTCCCTGGGAGGTGCTGGTCCCCAGAGCCTGGGGGTCAGTGGGGCCCCCATTAACCATTATTTAGCCATGGGGAGGTGTGGGTGCCCGGGTCTCGGGAGGTCCGTTCAGCCCCCCAATTACTGTATCTTTAGCCCTAGGGAGGTGGTGATTCCCAGGGATTATAGTGCTTTACCCTGCCCCCTTTTCTTTTTTTTAACCTTTTTTTCAGTGACCTGGCCGAAGTGTTGATAGCCAATCAGATCTCAGCAAGAGATCAGGAGGGTTTGCGGAGCCATCGCGTCCCTAGATATCCAAATTAGTTTTTTCGTTAATATCACCCAAAATATTGAACAGATTTACATCAAGTAACAAAAAGGTCACTTTTTGGACCAACAGCTACCTTTCTGCCAAATTTGGTGTAATTGCGTTCAGTGGTTTGGGCTATATTGGGGTCTAAAATCTCAATTGGAAATTGCATGGGGAAAATGCATTTTGGGAACCCCCTTTTTCTCTGCCCTGCCTTGATAAATCACCACAAAACTTTCAACACAGCAGATGAAGTGAATGTCGTACTATTTTGAAACTTTTATGAAGATTCGTCAAATGGCGCAAAAGTTATTGTCAAAACAAAAAACGCTGTTACTATGGAGACTAGGTCCTAAGTATAACTACCTACTGCCGACTGCCAGTAGGGAACAAGGTAACATATATATATAAAGGACTTTTCTTACAATATGGCTAAGCACGTCTGGGAAGTTCAAGATGGAAATATCGATAACATGAAATTCTACTGTATACGTCATGTGGCATGAAGACCGACTTTGATGACGAGAGTCAAGCCGGCAACATTGAACCACGACTCGGCCTGACCATGCAGGTTTGCCCCACTGAAAGCTCCGGAGCTTTTCGACGTTGATGTCAAAGACCTTCAGGATTCACTGAGGCATCATGCTGCAGCAGACGGCTGTCGTCAAACTGAAGTCTGGATTGACAAAGCCGATCGCTCGACATCGAGAGAAAAAAAGTGACTAAGTGCCATGGTAATAACTTGACTGGCCCCTACAACTCAATGTATCCGACCTGCGCTCTATTGGGATAGACCTGAAACTTTGACTTAGTCCCGGTCCAGCGGGCCAGATAGCAGTGGTTGGTGCTTCTCAATTTTGGGGGCTAGAAAGCACAATATTATATTTAATATTCAACAATTCATATCTCTAGTTCACTACATTGGATTTTTTTCATTTTGGTGTCAATTTAAAGAAAACAATATTTCCTATTTATATAAATTGGTGTTGAATTTTCACTGTGTGTTGTGTCTCACTTATTTACTGTTTTGGTGATATTGATCCCTTTAAACACCTGTCTCCGAAGTTAAGCCTAACTGCTTGCCAGCCCAGCTAACAAGGTTGAGCAAGGATTAATTTATTGAGACTTGACTAGACCTTATTTGTGATTGTGATGTTATTACTAGTTGTAAGTACCTACCTACACCTTCTATAAAATTACCTTCCAACACATAAATATTCCCCTACATCTTTTGGTGGGACAGCTGACAGTGGAAAATGATAAGGTCTACTGTAAACACAGACCATGAAGTCACCACTGACACAAATATCTGAAACTAGTACCATCACACAATAACAGGGAAATCCCAGTGTGGGCATCCAGACATGCCCAAAAAGGCATTTGTGAAATTACATCAATACCAGTTATAAAACAAACTGCACACACAAATGACTCACCTGCAGCAAAAAGCAGACAGACATAGAAGCAGATCCAGACCCTAACATCATCACAGTCACAAACATCTACATGCTGAAGAGAAAAATGTTAACAAAATGTAGTTTGCAAGTCGCCTTTTGTAGAAAAAAAAACATGCAAAGGGAATATTATATTTCAGGGTAAATAAATATATAACAATCACTATACCTCTGTAAGCTCCCCATGTCATCAACTGCAGCAGTGGCCAAATATCAGTTACAAGCAGATCTTACCAACACACAGTAAAACACATACCAAAAATGAAATAAAATCTTAACTTCTCATCAGCCACAAAACAAATCCAAGCAGAAAGCCCCTACCATTAGCTCTTTCAAAAATCAGCTTGCACTGCAAAATGAGAGAAAATAGCTGAGAATGTTAGATTTCCCATGCAAAACAAACACAAAAGCCACGAAGTGTGAGAGTAAATGGAAAAAGACAAAATACAATAATTTACCACACCAGGGGATAAAATGAGAGAAACCCCAAACAAAATGTCACCAGAGGTGACAAACCAAATTCAATTTTTCACAAAAGCACCTAAAGAAATATCTACAATTGTGAGTGGTGCCCTGTAGAAGGCAGTGCGCTCTAACATTTGGCATGCACAGGTGAATACATATATACAAAATAAAAAAGCCTGGAGATTCTCTGGTTATTTTAAATCCATGGGGTGCAGAAGGGATGGCAGATTACATCAAGCTGCTCTAAAGGGACTCAAAGCAAACACTAGACTGATCTAGACTGATCTCATCCCCAGAGTCATGATTGGTGCACTGGGGAATACCTTTTCTTCTTTTATCCTCATAAGTACTCTAGCAGATAGATGCCACCTTAGGGCACATCCATGCAGGAGGATGGGAGGGCTCCTACCATGATCAATTAAGCCAAAAAAACCAATCCCTGGTGTCTAGCAGAGTAATTGGCTCCCCTGGGGGCAGATTGGGGGCGGATCAATGTGCTCCAAGGGGACTCAAAGGAAACACTGGAGTGACCTGAAGGTCACAGGTTTGATTTATAGTTGGTAAACTGGGGAATACTCTTTCTGCTTTTGTTCTCCTATATACCTAGGCGGTTACAGAATTTCATCCAAAACTAGCGACACTTAGGTACACCTGGTAGCTCTTCCCATTTTGTCACAGAAATCTCTTTTAGTAGGCAGACCCCAGAGATCACAATCACAAGACAATCAACCAAACCAGGTCACAAATATTTTTCACACACCTCATATGTAGAATGGGGAACCGGACTGTATATTTAGATGTCATTATTCCCCATTGCACCAACCAGCATTCAATGTAGTGACATATTGCCCTGTGCTTTCTTTTTGAGTCCACATTGGGGCATATCAGTAATGTCCTGGGGAAGATCAATGCCTCCTTGGGGCACACCCATGCAAGGGAAGAGAGGCCTGCTCCCATGAAGAATTCTGTTAAAAAAAAAAAACAATCCCTGGTGTCTAGTAAGGTAATCAATCCCCTGGGTGCAGATCGATGTGATCATTCAACAGGAGTCCTCGATCCAGAAGGGATACTGCTCTCCATCTCTGCTGCACCTCTGTGGTATATGTATCAGCTCCAGTGCTAACCTCTGTAACCATCCTCCTGAATCTGCATGCTGCTTCACTCAATTCTGGTAGTCCTGGATCCACTCCTCTGCCATTCAGCTCCAAGCCTGATTCTTCGTAGGACTGGGACTGGATACATTATGACCTTGCTGAACATGAGGTAAGCCATAAATGCTATTGGTATGATATGCTCAGTGTTTTTTTAAGTCTAGTATTGTTTCTTTAGGCCTTATTTAGAGTTTGGTGGATGGGATACTCATTCACAAATGTAGTGGATATATTTCCCACCGTGTTACAAGTGGATTATAGCCTACAGCACTTAGTACACAATGGACAGGATATCCCCCAAATTTTGAGGGAGTATCCCCCTAATTCTAAATAAGGCACCATGCCTCTCTCCCCTTTAAATATATTTGAGCAGTGATTGTGAAACTATCCTAGGCTCCTGTTGGTGCCATTCGAACCAATGTCTCTTGTATCTTTTTTTCTTCCCGAATTTACTCCAGGATCCTAATCTATGTACTTTTATTCAATAATTTGGTTGGAACCGTTGGACAATTGGGATTATCAGCCATAATCCTTTTGAGTTGTGATTCTATTATCTTTAAATCCTGACAGTCTGAGGTCTTGTTTAGGGATCTTGACCCAACTACATGAAATATTTACAAAGAAATGATGCAGCGCGGCACTGCAAGAACTTTAGCAGCACTGCACTACGTCATTTAAAAAATGCAGGGATTTGCCGTATTCACAAGAATACGGCGCACCCCTGTGTTTTCCCTTGCACCGGCACTGAAAAAGCTGCCTAGCACCAACACTTGCAACCTTGGGCCATGGTGCAAGGGTGCCTGTGTTGCAGGGATAAAAAAGTGAGGAGAAATAAAAGTATTTCTCTTTGTTACACACTCTAATGCCTGCTTTTCAATGGCGTTAGTTTTTGCCACTGCCTCAGATTTACACATTCTTGTAAATCGGGGGCAGCGTCAAAAAGCAATGGCTATTGCTTTGGAAATCCCACAGCAACACCCACTGCATGCCCGTTTGAAGCAGATTACGATATTTACAAGGCAGCATTAAGCCACACAAAGTGGCTTAGCACCACTTTGTGGATATGGAGCAGGGCATTGCACCACCGGAGCATTGGAAAAAGTGACGCTTCTTGGTGCAATACCCTTGTAAAGACGCCCATACCTTTCTTGAGGCACTGCCTGTAAGACATAATGGGCCCTTTTGTGACATGGAATATGGCTTGTTCCTCTCACCTTGCGGCAATGCCACCCTACAATAGGATGGCCAAGGAATAAGAATGTGATTATTTATCAGCCAATAGCTTAGAAGTGAAATGTCTCTCCACAATGAGTAATGAATGAAAGGGCACTAATTGCAGCAAACGGACACACTTCCAAGAGAAGATATTAGATTCACTACCTTTCATAATCTAACGTACACAGTATGCTATTGAGTTGGCTATCACATTCACAACATCACTTACCACCAAGACATGGCACACACTAACTTCCAAAAGAACACATTGGACAGAACACCCAAAAAACATACACCACTGCACAAATATGACATGTAGTTTGGCTGCCCAGCAGAACTGTCAACTTCTACCCATCGTTACTAACTACCAGCATGTTTGCAATCATACTTTTAATTTTTGATTCAAGAACAGAGCATGGTAAAGAGACCCCCTGACATCTTCATGTTCTCAACATGGGGCCAAAGCTATATAGTTTGCTAGACACTGGTAACTAAAAAGCACTCTCCCCAGTACAACACGGATATACATCTTAGAAACAGTGGTGAGCATTACCCGTGTAATTCAGTAAAGCGTAATTACACAGAATTATGCAAGAGGAGTAATTCTTTATTTCGTGCTATTTTCTTAGTGCACAAATGCCTCTTCGCATTCAAAATGGATACAAGGATGCAGTTTGAACTAAAAAATAGCACTAAATGCAACAGAGCATGAATAGCTGCTCGCGCTTGCTAAATGTGCACTTGGGGTAGAATTTTCCCCAAAATGTTTCCTGGCATGTAGATTTAGTTTCTTACCACAAAATTCACCCTTACATCCAAAATGGACGTGAGAATGCATTGTGCACTAACAAAATAGTGATAAATGCAACAGAACATAAAAAGTGGCATGTGCAGCCACAATAGGAGTTTTCAGCATATTACTCTTAATTACATGAGCAGGCGTAATTGCTTTACTATTGGTAATTCTGAATGAAAGAGTAACACAGAATTACTCTAGCATAAATAAAATTACTCCCAGGTCTACCTAGGACCACTATAATAAGATCAGGTGAAACATACCACCCCCCCCCCTAATTCTTACATCACAACATAATTACCTGGATTGTGATACATCAATATAGTATACCTTACTCCTCCTTAGCAATGGACAATTAACCAGCCAATAGAGAATAATCAGATGAATCCTTCGGATTTTCCACACTGACACTTGAGACACTGCAAAGATCTTACACAAAGATCAAACACAACTTACCTTCACTCGAATGTACATGAACCAGTTCCATGCTAAAGATTGGACAAACTCTCTTCTAATGTCAAATAAGTGAACAATAACAATCCTTTGATCTCCCTGTTTTTCTTGCTTTGAACAGCTGGTATTTTGAACTTTGCAGTTCCAGTGGCATGCGGAAGGAACTTAACAAATCTTGCTCTATTTAAAATAATAGGTATTTTAATTTCAAAATTACCATAATTGTCACTTTAGTAAGGCTACAAAGAGACATCTGTGCCTTTGCACAGTGTAAAAGATGGGTAATAGAAATAAAGGACATACTGTTCGCACCTTCTACAAAGTGATTAAAGTATACATATTTTCCTAGTCGCCCTGATTCGGGACTATTTTTGATGGTCAAAATGTATTGTAATATTTAATGTGTAACATTTGCTATGAAAGTGTAATTAAAGCTAAACTTCCAACCAATAGGAAGGACCAACGCTGAAAATATTATCAATTAAGTTACATTTCTATTATATAATATCGTATTGATTGTTGTGTAATAAGAAGCATATTCTGTCTGATCTCAGTTGTGGATTGCAAAATGCATTCACAATTCTGTCTACAGTTCCACTTCACTCAGACTTTTAGTTTGGCTCCGCTGGCCGCTAAGACATGAAGGTCATGGCAACACAATCCACAGAAAGAGATCAGTAAAACCTTGGGTGAGATGATGGAATTCACCATTTTGAATTCTGGGAGCATGGACCTCTAGGATAGTTGTGTTGCTGAAAGGAGTATGAAGGAGAATGCAGAGAAATGGAGTACAACACTTTGCTGCAAAAGCATGAGTGGGTAGCCTAAGAGTTGTATTAGAGGTGCCTAGGTCTCGTTTGAAATGAAAGGTCAACTTACCCTTTAAAATGTTCTGCTTGACACACTGTAAAGGGAGAAACTCTGAATTTAAAGACTATCATAGACTTAATCTGGCCGCATTGGAAAATATCTGGCTATTTTATCTTGAACTTCTGTTTCCAGCATTTTGTACCAGGACTGGTGGCACCAGTGTCCTTTTATCTACAAGGCTTAAGAGGTCATTTTAGTGAAGCCTGTTTGCCTATGTAGACTTTCCTCCTGAGGGGAAGAGAGCAGAGGGTCGTAAACAGAGGGAAGTTGTTGCCTATCTGGAGGATGTCCACATTTTACGTTGGAATTCTTATGCCTCCGCATGTAGAACATCCTTGTTAGTGATAGAGGATGTGGAAGGTCCTAAGTCAGAGGGCCTTTTGCCTTCGTGAAAGAATTCATGTGAACACTATTTGTACACCTAATGGACATGAAAACATGGTTGTGGGAACAATTCTTAAAGTAAAAAAAGATACACTGGAGCCCAAATACCTGCCAAAAATATCTGAGGACTTTTCCTGAAGGTAGCAGTGTCACCAGAATTGCACGGAACGTTTGGACTTAGACAAACTTTCAAGCCTCTCAAAAAAAAACAATGTCTGCAAATTCAGCTTAGTGATTTTGTTAACTTCAAGTTTCCATCCTCCTACTGCTAAAGCTCAAGAACAGTTTCTCATGTCTATGTCTGATGTCAAAGCTATCAGGGAAACCACCCACCCGTACTCAATCTATGTTGTCAGGTTCAATACCCTTGTGGTCTAAATTTGTCATAGGAGTGACATGGAACTCTACAATGCTCATTGCATTTACAACAAAACCTAAGACTGCACCACTGTGGTCTGATTGGGAGCAGTCAGTGGAAAAGTGTGGGGAAATCAAGCTAGCTAATGAAATTGCAGTTATCTATCACATTATCTCAGTCCTCAATTCATGCTTCTGGAATATGTCCAGAACTGAGGGTGACAGGCCCACTGAGGAAGAGAAACAAAGGTTTATAATAACCTGACACCACATGCAGGAGTGGAACATCATAAGGGAGAAGTCTCTTCCTGATCGCAAGTTGAACATTTGCATGACTGACTTGTGAATGAGCTCATAACCATCATTCAGAGTCATGTGATTGTGTTCTGCAGTAGGGTTAGATTTCCCTATTGTTTGTCTATTCTTCAGACTCCAGTGAAGGAGGCTCAGCAATAAGAAGACTTAAGATCCAGCTCTAGTTCTGGGATACTGTAGCAGAACAATTCTGGTGAGTAGATATGTTGGAAGAAGGGTGCTCCAAAGCTGGGTCAAGTCTCGAAGTCTAGTGGTGAACTGGAAATAAAGATGTGAATTTTATACAAAACCATGTCCAAGATGGTTGTGCTGTATTCTTGAAAGAATGGGAACTCTTGTTGGAATTAGATAGGGTGGGCCTTCTAACACACTGAAAGTGGCAATTTTTTTGTGGATGGGCCATCAATCACAAGTTTCCAACTGAGGAGCTAGCTGATGGTCTGCTATTAGAAATATCTTTGAATGTAGCCATTTATATTGTAAACAGAGATATAATATATTTTTACAGTAAATACATATACATTTTTTAATGTGATTTATGATTTAGTTAAATTTTACTCATCACAAAAATGGATCTGAGACTATTTTATATTCTCCCCAGCAGATGCAACTACTAATGAAAGAAAGAAGGAGAAGTAAAACGAAAAATGAAATTTCCAAATAGCAACTCATTTGAAGGGTCTCACTATGCACAGGGGCAAAAATATTTTCATTTTAAATAAGAAAAAGCCTCTGTTTACCAAAAAGTTACTGTTGGAAAATGAAGGTGGTATTAAGAGACAGAGAGGAAGGATAATCTGAGGAAAAAGATGTCTAAAGGGATGGTAGCCTGAGATTCTTTCATTAAATATGTTAAGCCCTCTAAAATATATATTGCCCTACATTACTAAGAACTCACACTTTCCCTCATTTTCAAACAGCTGGTTTTATGTACATTAACCCATCGATGTCCATTTACTCCTGACTTGTCAGAAATCTGAAACAGAATTTGGCTGACATCACCGGCAGGGTTCGCACAAGCCTGGACTGGGGAACTCAGACAGCCCGAGCGAGGGAAGAGAGAAGGCAGGCTACAGATCTCAGTTATGCTTGCACGTTACAGGAGAATGGGCTGTAATATTGGCTGGAGGCAGTGGAAAACTGGACAACAGCAGTTGATCTCCAGAACTAAACTGCTTCCCTCTTTTTAGGTCTCGCCTAGCGTTGCAGCGCAAATGTGCTGCCATCGCTTTGCGAGGCATGCAGTATACACTATAGTGTAGAAGCTTCGTGGAAGCTCTGCCCACTCTCCGGCCCATCTTCTTCATTGGCTTAGGTTATAAATGCTGCCTTCCGATTGGTTTTAAGCTTGCTAGTCCCTCCCCATGACAGCCATGTCAGTCCTTTGTATCCTTCCATGGCTACTGGCCCCTTTACTGCACAGACTACTTTCTTCCCGTCCCTCCCTAACCCCCCCTCCCGCAGTCGGTGACTTCTTGGGGCCCCACGCCCCCCTGCCGCGCACTCCCCGTCGTGCTTGTGCCTTCTCGCGCCCGCCCACACTCCCGTTTTCAATGCAATAGGTCTCGCATAAATGCGAGTCCTATTGCATTGCCAATGCTTGTTACAATATCGACCCGTCAAGAAAACACAGATGACAGCAACCGATACAAAACGATGTAAAGGGACTATCAGTGTCAGCGACAGAAGGAAGGTCATTTGGAGAGCTTGTTTCCGCTCGCAACAAAAGATTAGGAGAACACAGCTTGTGTCCCATTGACCTCACGTAGTCGCGTCAGAGGTCAAATGACGCATAAGTCCTGCGACGGCATTTTCAATGTTGGTGGCGCGGGGTAGAGATTTGTTCTTCCTGAGAAGGTGGGTTCTGGCAGTGTTAGAATTATATCTGCATTTTTTTGACGTTCAGGCTGCGCTTTCATACCCCCGGAGGAAGAAGAGAGACTGACGGGTGAGCGAGCTTGGGACCCCACCAGGGCTGATACGCCAGCTAAGGGCGCATGAGGTGAGATCTTTGGGGAAACAGCCCGCCACGGCCAGGAGCCTCCAAGGGTTTAAATGTGAGCGTAGAACAGAACGTGACTTTACGGTAACTGGGCTTTCTCTCGCGTTTCTTATTCAATTCGCCAGTTGTTCATCAGAGTGTTTTTTCCTGTGTATCTTGGGAGTTGCACTTCTGTTTATCGCACTTTCATGTCTACCAAGTGCCGCGCAGAGACACATTTGAATTGGATGAGCTGCGTACCCACAGACCCGGCAAAGTGAGCGCTGACAGACGACGCTGCAATGGCAGAGTTCGCTGCTCCCCTTTGCCTGAAACAACTTACCCATTAGACACTCTGTTTAACCCTGGTGATACTCATTTATTACCATGATTAAATTTCATATGCATGCTTAACGATGTCCGCTGTTCCAAACCTCTTCAAACCAACATTGCCAGTCTTCTTGACACACCTAATCTTCACCTATTATGCATTTCGGAATCTTGCTACTCCGTTCCAAGGGGCATTCCATCTTAAATGAAGGCAGCTACCTAAAAGAAAGGGCAATATTGCCGTAATTGTCAAGGGGCCACTAAACTGCAAAAGTTTTTCCATTGTGTCTTTTGCCACTTTGTCTCAATGTAGTCTTCTCGAGCTCCATCTAAAACCACCTACTTTCACATTTGTCATCCATTCAGGCTCGTTAACGCTGTGACTGTGCTGCCCTTCCCCTGCAGGAGGCTCTGTCCACCGGGGCTGAGCGCTCCTGGGTGCTTAGCCGCTCGTCCCTCTGCTGCTAAATCTCAAACGGAGAGTGTTGGCTGGGATGTGTAAATCTGAAACACTTTTCACGACTGGTGTCTACCCGTCCAAGTACGGCACCAGAGAAAGTTTTATTATGCATCTGATTGAGCATTGAAGACAAGTGTGCGTTTTTAATAAAGAAAACAGCACCCCAGATGCCAGTGGAATACATTTGCAGTGCACGTTCGTCAGCTTTCATGAAATTAGCGTTCACAAACGTTGGCGCATGCAATGTGTCACGCTCATTTCCTTTTGAGGCAGCGCGAGACGCTGCACAATGTGATATTAATAGGCCATGTCTCTTTTTCAGCTGTGCCTTATGATTACAGTTGTGAACTGAGATCGTGTGTCGGGATGGTGTGTAGGCTTCTTCTGTTGCTGCATTTGATGCGACAGTTCACACCTCGTCTCAAAACTGGTTCACCCGGTTTCCTGCTGTTTTAGTAACCCTACCCCCGCCTTCGCTTGAGGAGCTACTCTTCTCTTCGAGCGTTTTGTTTTCATGAAGACCGATTAACATCTGATTGCACATGGAGATGGTGGTTACAGGTTCCTCAGAAACACAAAAGAAGGAAGGCAGCCAAGATAAAAAAACCTATTTAAACGAGAACTGTAACTTATTTTACATTTAAAAACATGAGTCTTCTCGTTTTATGAAGGTTTCATCTGTCAAAGCTTGGCGTCATTACTTGATTCATGCAAATTTCCCAAATTCTCCTTGTTATGCTTTGGCCTGGACGAATCTCATGTGAAAAATACACAAAATGTCCAAAATGTCAAATAAAATTAAGCATTCTTACGTGAAATGCCAGTCTGGCTTTTAGAGCGATGTATTTAGTGAAAATCGGATCGTGTGTGACGAAAACAGCTGTACGCATTCTGTATTGCTCATTCATGCGTTGTTCCCATGTACAATAACAGGATTTTTACCTAAAGCAAATTTCAGTTATTCAATGGCGTAACTGCATTTCTGTTTCTGTGCAGCTATGCGCTTTATAAGTTATAACACAACAGAACAACATAAGATTGGACATTTCACGCAAAGAGTGCCACAGAGGCTGACTAAGCATACATGGAAGATAAGACATACACCCTCGACCAAAGCATGATACAAACTATTTTCGTGCCATAGTCTACTCCCATGAAATAAAGAACCAATTGTGCTTACTCTCTAAATTTGTTTGACTTTCAACTACAAACAGCTGCAGTGGAAAAATAAAAGGCACATTTTTGTGTCTGTTAGTAGCGATTGTCAGAGTCAACAGCTAAGCCCTAAGAACTGGATAGTAAATTTAGTGGAAAGGACAGAAGCATCAATATATTGTTCCTAGCACCCTTTCCTGCTTTATTTACATCTGGAAAATGTAATTTTGGGAATAACTGTATGTAATTGGCACATTTTAGAAAGTATAGCAAGGTGAGATAGTAACACCACAACAACACATCATTCCCATTTCAATACCCACAAATCCCGGAGATCTTTTTTTAATGGTGTATTGTGGAAAAATGTCAGGTAGATTGTCATTAATGTATTTTAACCGCCCACTTCTGACTAGTGAGATGAAGAAACTGGGGGGAGGTCTCTCAAAGGGGCGTGGCCAATCTAATAAAGGGCATGGCTTAAAACACGTAAACTAAAAATCTGTGCTTAGCATAGTGTGCCACACTACTGGTATTTTGCTTGGTCTGTCAGCATCCACTTATATGATACAACAAGTAACATTACACCTACAACAAGCCAGGACTATTGGCTTTGTCAATGGCTGTTAGTTGCATATTACTAAGGAGAATTGAAAGATGTACTGCTTCTCTGTGCTTGTTTTAATAGCATCATGGTGTTTGAGGCCGCATAATATCTAAGACTAAATTATCATAATCGCACTGAACCAGTTATGGCATCCATTGGCATTCTAAAATACAGAATTTATACTCATTGTTTTCTTTGTCTGCATAGCTAAAAACGTATAAGGTCCCAAAAGCGAGACCGATTGCATTGCAAATGCTTGTTGTATTCACTTCCGGTATAGGCCAACCAATTCTGGAGCAATCTAGGCAGCAGGAGTACTTAAACTCAAGGTTAGCATGTTTTATGGCTTCAGTGTCGGCCAGTTCAACACCTTGTTCCTCACCTTTCTTGTTTTCCCCATTTTCTGGTTTCCCTTGTGGAATTTAGGCAAGGTTCTTGACATTTTGCTTGTTTGTTCGGTTCATTTCACCTTCATGTAGACATGCTGGCTCCCCTGACATTAAAGGATTCTATGCCTGTATTCTAAATAGTGTTGGGATCATTGCAGTGCAATCTATCATGGGGTATGGCAAGAAACGTTCAATGAATGCTGCATGTTGATTTGGTTACTGCTTTATATTTACGCATATATTACTTGCATGTTTATTTGACACCGAGATCCACATCCCTGCTGAATCTGTCAACCTGCTTGCTGATCCCAAAAAACAAGAGAGTGACACATGTGGCTTTCTCTCTCTCCCTTCCCGCTTTTTCCCCATTGCGTGTCCTACCCATTGACAGAAAGGGAGCTGGAGGAGCGGAATTCCCAACTACATTATAGCCCTTCACTCAAGCTTCACATTTGCCAGGCCACTTACAAGGCTATGGATCCCACCGAGAGTCCTTTACAAATTATGGTACGAGCCATAACAAAGATCCAAGAGGATCCTAACACTGCGAAGCAGTAAAGGGATCACCCTTTGAGACATTTAAATCAGATAACGTCCAGAAGGATTACCAGGCCATCCCTCATGACCACCTCGGCCGTCTTCCTGGATGCAGTCCTTTCGCATGTGATACTTCTCCTTTCTGGCAGAACCAATTCCCTAGCTGAAACCTAAAAAGGTCCCCCAAGATGGGCCCAGTTACCCAGGAGCCACCACAAAAGAGAGGAACTAACAAAGCACTTCCTGTAACATACTACGTCAAAAAGACAACAGTAAAACAGGAAAGAGTCAACCGCCATGCACAGGTGGGACGGCGGGAATCAGGACTGCATCCAGGAAGACCAAGACTCAGGGGGATATTCACAAGGACTTATCTCCGATTTATCTCCACCTTAACTCATCAAAAGTGGAGATAGATTTAACACCCCATTCACAAGCGGGTGCAAACTGCAGACATCGCCAGTATTCCGGAGATAACTGCCCCAAAATTTATCTCCACGGTGGACACCACCAACTAACCCTAATGAGATGCAGAGTAGGCGTTCCCGTGCAAAAACACACGAAAAAACCACAACACCACTTTCACAACAGAACTGCCAGATCCGCGATGCGAACCAAAAACAGGCGATAAGCCGCGGTAGCACCGGGGATTTAACACCTGCCTTTTGCTGGTGGTAAGCAGGACGACTACCCGCAGCATGAAAGGGAGCCCAGCCAAGAGCCACACCTGAAGACCCACAGATGACATGGAGACAATGATCATGCAGCTCCGATACCCATGAGGGCCACAACACCCACCTCCACCACCCCCAGCCCCCCGTCCCGGACATACACATACAGTGCACGACACAAGAGCCACAAAAAGCGCATGATGACGCACATTGCCAAAAAAAACACACGTGTGGCCAGAAGAACGAGAAACAGTCACACAACACTGAAGTAACAACCAAAAACTTTATTGAAATACAACACAAAACACCAATGCGGAAGACTCCTGTCGGGTCCGTCAGGGACAATCTCGACGTCACAGCCTGGAAAATAAAGCACAAAATCAGAACGTGTGTCATGCGCACATCAAAGGAGCGAGACACAGAGAAACAGAGAAGGAAAGAAAGGCAGAGAGAGAAAGAGAGGGAAGGAAAGGAAGGGAGAGAGAGAGAGAGAGAAGGAAGGAAAGGAAGGGAGAGAGAGCGAGAGAGAGAGAGGGAAGGAAAGGAAAGGAAAGGAAAGGGGAGAGAGTGAGAGAGAGAGAAGGAAAGGAAGGGAGAGAGAGAGTGAGAGAGAGAGGAAGGAAAGGGGAGAGAGTGAGAGAGAGAAGGAAAGGAAGTGAGAGAGAGAGACACTGCCGCCCCTGCGCACCCAGGCCCCACTGTTCATCTGCTGCCACCAGTGTGTCTCCAACCACGTGCCGGGATACACTGCAAGCCACGAGGTCTGCAATCTGTAATCGAGGCCAGAGTCAATCATGGCAGAGTCCATCACACAGCACACAGCAACAACGCATGTCCGTCCCTGCGTACGCATGCAGCTGCACCCCACCCCCTCCCGCCGGCCAGCGCTGGCTGTCCGCACTTGCGCACCCCGGGCCCACTGCTCACCTGCCGCCAACGGTGTGTCCACCAGTGGGCACACCACATGCCCGTGCAAGCTCCAGGCCCCGGTCCCGCCAGCATGGCATGGTCCACATCATGCGGCCCCCCCCCGCGGCCCAGCAGGTCCCACACATGACGTGGAGTCCTGAGTCATCAATGGCGGAGACCACATCAGTGCACACGTCATCATCGCAGGCTGCACACCCGCTCAGCTATTCCAGTGCCACTAACCCTGTGCAACGCCAGTCAGCGCCACGTGGTGGTAGGCCCGTGACAGGCGCAAGGCTTCGGGTGCCACTAACCCTGTGCAACGCCAGTCAGCACCACGTGGTGGTAGGCCCATGACGGGCCCTATATGATTGAGAACCGTGGAGCATCCGTCATCCAGTCACCACCGGCAGAGGGGAATGTGACGTTGTCGGCCCCTTATATTGGCGGTGTCACATGGCCTGTGACGCCTGTGCCGGATGGGTGTGGTGTGTGTGCAAACCTGCCCTCAGGGAGTGGCTGTGACATGCTGACAACTAGACCAGTGACCTGCACACCACCAGCGAGTACGCCTGCGACAGGTAGCTATGTGGGCCCCCCCTCGGAGCGTAAGTGGAGTGGCCTGGCCTGGCATACGCCGGACCAGCGCAGGGCTTGCAACAATGACTCGGGGGCTCTGGGCGTGGTTCAGTCCATGTCCGGACAAGGAAGTGACTAATGCGTGTGTCCCTGTTGTGGTGTCCACGGCACCCGGAACACAATAGGCAATGTAGCACACTGTGACTGGCATCCCACTAGATGAGCATCATTGACGTAAGGGAAATCTCTGTCCCTACATTCATCCACACATTCATACATGAATGATGAAAGACATGACACAGCAGTGCGTTACTGGATGTTTATTGCACATCCAGTGGAGTTTTGCAGCTGGAGCGGTACAGGGCCATGCCAAGCACACTACACAATATGGGCCCATGGAGGGCCAGCCAGAGTCCATCCGGGGATGACAAGTATTGTGGAAAAGGAAGGGTACAGTCCGCAGTCTGGTTGCCATGTCATTGGCCATCAAACAGGATATGGCAGTCCATGTCGCGGTCCAAGGTGAGTGCAGCGGAGTGTATCGGGGGTCAGTGGAAGGTCATGGGGCCATGTGCGGCACCAAGCAGCAACAGGCCAGGTGGCGGACATGAATGCTAGTGCCTCCTTCTGAACTCAAGCCAATCCACGTCCTCGGATGTGTGCTCTGCCCCACCTGTGGGTGTTGCAGTACCGGCTGTGGCACTGTGTGCCACTGACAGATCAGGGGCCGGAGGAGGATTGTCAGCCGCACTGTGTGGCAGTGACACATCAGGTGCCGGAGTGGATACGCCTGTCGAACTGGGAGGCACTGACACACCAGGGGGCGGAGATGTGGATGGTGTGGGGGCAGCAGCATTCATCTGCGCCACGCCTTGTGGCAGCAATGCCATGAGGAGGATCTGCAGGGCCTGGTAGATCCCAGCTACATTTTGCTGATGTGCAGTGGTGGCTGCCATCCTTTCCGCCTCCATCCACACCATGTCCTCCATGAGCCTCCGCATGTGTGCCAGCTCACGGCTGGGATCGCTGGAGCCACTCTGAGCGGACAGGTGTTCTTGTCTCCGAGTCATGACTCCAGCAATGTCAGCCAGGGCTCGTTGGAGACCATGGAGCGGGTCGTGGGTGTCCGTTAGGGACTGGAGCTGGTCCCTGATGGGACCTAGATACCCATGGATGGCTTCCAGTTTGGTAGCCATGAGGTCGAACCCCACCCACACCTGCTCAGCCGTCTCCCTCTGGCCCTCCAGCTCACGGCGTTGGAAGGCCATGTGTTGTTCCTGGAGGTCTTGGGGGACTGCCGGGGCTGTGGGTGCCTCCTGCTGGGTGGTTTGGGGAGTGGGTGGGGTCTCCTCGATGCAGCTGGGCTGCCCTGATCCTGGAGGTGATTTGCGGATGATGTCAATGATGTCTTGGAGGGCTTGGGTGTCGATGCTGGGGGTGTCCTCCTCGTCATCAGTGAAGAGTGGCTGGGACTGCTCTGCAGGAGGTGTTGACGGTGCCCCTGCAATGTGAAGGGGAGATGGTGTATTACAATGTGTCCGCATGTATGTAGCCGCATGGTACAGGTTAACATTCAGACAGCATGGCATTGTACATTGTGACAGTCTGTTGATCAGGGCCATGATCCAGAGTCATTGTGGGTGTGCACTGTGCTCTGCTTGATTGTGCATGTGTGCCATTGTGCCATCTCCCCCCGCCCCCCCAGTACCTGGTGGTCACTCACCCTGTTGCGGTTGTGTTGTGTCCTGTCGAGCAGTGTCCGGTCCCCCGACTCCGGCCACAGTCTCCACACTGATGACTGTCGACACCAGCTCCTCCATGTCATCCAGCTCCAGCTGTGGCGCTGGGCTCCCACCTCCAGTCTGCATTGCTGCCTTCTGGTTGGCTGCGAGTTTCTCCTTGGTCTTGCGCTTGATGTCAATCCATCGCCTCTTGACCTCATCCATTGACCTCTTGTGCTCTCCGACGGCATTCACCTTGTCCACGATGTCCCGCCATATTCCATTTTTGGTGCCCAATGACACGTTGGAGGTGACGAACAGTTGTTGGTGGTGTTCCATCACCTCCGTGACCAGGATCCTGTTTTCCTGCGTACTGAACTTCGTCTTCCTCTTCTTCTTGTCCTTGCCCTTCCCTGTCCTCGAGGTCCCAGGCTGGTCGTCCGGGGTGCTTGAGGGGTTGCGCTCGTCCTCTACGCCTGATTCGGCTGCCTCCATGGTGCTTGGGTGTTGGCCATTTTGTGTTTGTGTGTTTATTCTACTTTTATCGTGATTTTTACCGCCTGCCATGTGTGTATTGCAGGCCTGGCGCTGCTTATCGCTGATTTACTCATCGCGCTTTGGCCCATCGCATGTTTTTTCGCGTTGAGGTTTGTGTTTTTATCACTGTCGCAGTTGTTGTATCCCGGACATTGTCCACGTTTTCGGCGGACTATCGCATGGCACCGCCGTGTTGTGAATTCCACGTTGACACAGGGTTATTTTCCCGCGATAGGCTGCGATGTGTAAAGTTGCGTTAACATTTTTTGGAGATGTTTAGCACACGTTCTTGTGAATATACCCCTCAGAGTAATGAAGATTACAGGTAAGTAACAGGGGCATTACCTCAACCACTTCATTCACCTACAGCACTGGACCTTCCTCTAGAAATAGTTCAGCAGACTCTGAGGGAAACAACCTACCTGTACTTGGAAACATGATTTCAGCACCTCCAGACAACAATGCCAAAGACACCTTTTACTGTTTTCTTCTTTTCTTGCACAATGTCAGTTACAATTCTACTCTCGTACTCAGACATTAACCAGTAATTTATCCAATGTTTAATTTGTTTTGTCATACCTCTCTAAAAATGAATTACTCAGGGCCACACATATTATAACTAATCAGAGGCCGTGGTTATATAATAGTAATTATTCTGAGTTGTTGGTTCAATTTAAAGCATTATTCGGCAAGAGGTCTAACACGCAATTGGCTCATTCCTGTCTGTTTTCGTTAAAACAAGGTCAAAGATAACTGATTTTATTTATGCCATTTCCAACAATTTGTTACTAACGAGGCATGGATATGAATGAATATGTAGCATCTATTTACAGGGATTGTGCGAAGTGTTAAAAGACAAATTAGCATAGGTGGTTAATCGACCTATTAGTGCAGCCTCCTTCTTCAACTTTACTTTACAGATTGAAGCCGAGAAAACGCCATGAGACAGACTCATCTTCCTCAGGTGAAGAGCCCATGTGGGTGGGAGGACCACCCGGGCCTGTTAGCCGAAGAAGAGAAGGAATGACAGCAGAAGGCGCTACATGTTTCCTTTGTCTTAGGGGTCTCTTGCTTGAGACTTCACAGCCCAGTAATATAGCAGAGTTCCCCGTCATTTAACTTTTCCTCAATGTATTGACTGAAGGAATATCACTTGAGAGCAATCAAAGACAAGAAACAAACCTTGATGTGTTTAGCACTTAATCCTTCACTATAAGTGTTGGATCCTGTCCTGGTAGAAGAAACAGCAACAGAGACCAATTATATCCCTGTAGCTCAACAGAATGTTTCTGATGTACTTAGTAATGAAGGAGTGGATATATTATCTCTGCATCAACAGTACGATTTTGCTATCGCCTTAGTTCCAGGAACTGCTATTCTACATGGAAGTTTCTAGCCTTTAACAGGCAAAGAGGGTGACATTCTCAGAAAATATTCAATAGACAATCTTGAGAAGTGTTTTATCCAACATAAAACCTCGTCTGCAGGAGCACCCAAATTCTTCATACCCAAGGCATCTGCTGAATAAGTACCACATATTTATTTTAGAGAGGTAAACAAAATCACTTCCCAAAATCTGCAAGATTTTTCTCCCATTTCAGTTCTGTTGGACTTAATTATAGCAGCCAAAATCAATACTAAATGACACTTATGAGGAGTTTATAATTTGCTCCGCATTCATGAGGGGATGAGTAGATAATCAGTTTAGTGCATTGTATGCATTGTATGCATATTATGAACATTTGCTGATGTCCTTTGGCTGGTGTGATGCTCCAGCAGCATTCCAGCAATTTGTAAATTAGATATTTTTTTTTTTAAAACATATTTTATTGAGTTTACATGGTACCATCCGGGCAGCAGCCCAGTATAATCACAGTGAAACATTGGATAATTCAAGAGTACCAGATTTGTGTACAGAATTAGCAACAGTAAAGTATAAAACAATACAATCTTTGCGCAGACAATCCCGTTACACTTATAGTGTAGTAAATATGTTAGAGTTCTTGCATCGCCTGAAGTATGGTGTTGAGTGGGGTGTATCATGGTCCAAGACGCATGGGGAAGCACACTTATCAGGGGGACTGGGAGGGGAAAGGGGGAAGATCGATACCCCGGTATGTTGCCCATCGGGACCATATTTTCCTGTGTTTCAGGGGACATCCTCTCGCTTATCTAGTTCTGTTCGCCATTTCCCTAGCGTCGGGGGGGAAGTTCCCTTCCACAATAGAGCAATATCGCACTTAACTATAGTGAGGGCCAGAAATAGTAGGTGTTGTTCATACCGGTTTCCCCCTATACCCTCAGTGCTATGTAGTAAAAATAATTTGGGGTCATATGGAAGATCCCACGACAGCCCTTCACCCCGGCAAGCCAAGACCCTACGCCAGAAGGGCTGTAGTACGGTACAGTCATAAACTGAGTGCATAAATGTTCCCTTGTCCCTGCCACAACGCAGTCACTGGGGGGATTGGATGACCCCCATCTTCCAGAGATGAAGTCGGGTATAATATACACGGTGTATGTATTTAAATTGAATGAGGCGAAATCAAGAGGATACGGCTGCACTCAGAGGGCTAGCCAAGGCCTCGCCCCAGTCGTCATCAGTTAAGGCCGGAATATCCGCTTCCCACGCCTCTCGGGCTTTATGTAGGGTCGTTTTAGCATGTGTCGTCAGGGTCTGATATATCTGTCTAATTTTATGGGTTTCTAAATCCCCCATGAGGAGGTGGCCCTCCAGGGGGTGAAACTCTGGAAGGGTATCCAGAGTGTGAATTATGGGAGTGAGAGCATGGCGTAACTGTAGGTACTTATAGAATTGTGTTTTCTGTAGGTGAAATTCGGTATGTAATTGCTGGGATGACTTCAGTGTAGTGCCCTTCATCACATTGCCCAGAGTGGAAATACCTATCAGGTCCCATTTGCGAAATCCCACCAAGGCCACTAACTGTCGCAGAAGTGTGCCATGCCATAGGTGAGTCGCCGCAGTCAAGCATCCTCGCCACCCCATTTGCCCCACATTGTACCTCCAGAGCCGGATCGCTGTGCTGCTGGCATGCGGCAAATTAGATTTTTTGAGAAGTTTTGCAAACTATCTGGTAAAGCACTTAGACGACATCTTGATTTCTTCCGACTCCCTGCAATAACACCATAAGCATGTACAAGAAATGTTATCCCACCTCTAATACCATTGCATCTGTGCTAAACTTGAAACTTGTTTTTTAAGTACCCCAGATCACATTTTTGGTTTTCTGATTTCTGGTGAGACAATTGATATGGATACCACAACGGTGAAGGCTGTTCTCGATTATTCAAGACGTTTCAACATCAAGGAAAAAAGATTCATTTCATTTGCAAATTTTTTATCACCACTTCATACACAACTTTTCGTTAATGAGAGCGTATCAAGAAAAATTAGTTGTTTAATGGGGTGAAGAATAAGACCAAGCATTTCAAACAGTGGAAGCAGCTTCATGATGGGTCCAATTCTTTGGTATACTGATGTACAGTAAGACTTCATCATAGAACAAGATGGCTCGTCATATGCCATTAGAGCTGTCCTTTCTCAAAGACATCGGAAACCAAAGCATTTAATCAAGTCACATTCTATTCCAGAACATTAACAAGCACCGAAAGAAACTACACCATCTACAATCAGGAACGCCTTGTCATAAAGGGTACATTTCCTCATTGATGACACTATCTTGAAGGCACCATATCATGGGAGAATACTCCCATGGTGTGGGGGTCACTAGTTTTTTATTTTCCACTTTGGGAGCTTGCTTTAAAAAATTGAAACATTGGGTAAAAATTTGATGGGTGGCCGTTTTGCTTAACGGCACAGTACATTGACAATAATCAACAAGGCAGCACTTCCTGTCAATGTTAAGAGTTATTCTGACAGAAAACTCTTGATTTGGCGAGTGAAGGCCCCTTGGGATGGCAGGGGCTATGTCCTCCGCCACCCAGACAGAGTACCCTCAATCTACCAAATTCTAAATCAGCCCCACTGTCAGGACTAACCAGAAGAACTTGTGATATATGACCTTATTGAAGGATGCCAATGCACGAAATGCTAGTTGACCAATGTTTTACTTCTATTTCTATTACATATTTACTTACAGACTTGGGAATCAACATAGAAAAGCTAATTTTTATCTCGATCAGAACAAGAGGTTAATGAAAGTTTGACTCCTTTGAATATCTTGTTCATTTTCAACACTTCTGATAAGATCATTGCCAACTTTCTCAGCAAGTCAGTGTTATTCAGAACTGGGACAGACATTTTGGTTAATGGAAGACCTCACTAAAAGATATTGTGAAGGGTCTTTGTTGTTTCATCAGAAGCTCTATATGTACCAGATGGAAGTATGCACAATGCCGACTCTGAGTAGGTGCCATCAAGCTCCACTTGCAGTGCATCTTGGGCAACACAATATGAAAGTCTTGGGGACCCATTATGTTTGGTGTTCCAAGCTATTAAGAACTTAATGTTGCAGTGTACTATCTGTGCTCAGACAGAAAGTTCCCATACAATGAAAAAAAAACTATGACTTACACCAAGTCAATACAAAGTATATTGTATAGATTACTTAAAACCATGACAATAGAAAACATTTAAAAAGAAGAAACATAGGGGTCGATTCCGATCTCGGCCGGTAGGGCACCTAACAGTATTCGTCCGGAAAAAATACCAGCCGAATGTGTGTTTCCCGACCGATTCGTACACTCGTCCGGATGAACAAGTACGATGCGTATAACAACTCATTCTCCGAGCGAGCCGTACTCACCCAAACCAGCTCCTGTTCCCCGCCCGAGCCGGATCCGTGAACTCCGAATCGAGCTGCACGGAAGCAAATACACAGCACCTTCCGGCCGGACTAGTACGATGCGCAATCCGTACGCGCCGAACCCGTCGCTACGTCCGGCACGTTTGAGCATCCGGGCGAGCCGTACATAAGCTCCGTTACGCGCCACAAGACGATCCACGGCTACGAGACGAACAAGCCTGCTATGAGTACGACTCGAAGACACGAGAAACCCGAACGAGACGATCCAAGCATGAATCCCATTGCGCAGGTCCTACCTATACTCTACATCTATTACCGGCACGGACGCGTACGGCGCAGACGGTAAGTCAAACACCAACAATACAAACAAACTACACGTACCCGAAATATGTCACACACACATAGGGATGCACAAATAAAGTACACTAGCAACAGCAGAACCATAGGGGTGGGATGGCCAACACCAATGCCATACACACCCATAGGGGGATGGATGCCTACCACCAAAACCACCCTACCACCACCCCTACTCAGGGGGGCCTGGATGCCTGTCACTACTACCATCCCCACTCATAGGGGATGGATGCCTACCACTACCACCACCCCTACTCAGGGGGGCCTGGATGCCTGTCACTACTACATCCCCACTCATAGGGGGATGGATGCCTACCACTACTACCATCCACACTCATGGGGGGATGGATGCCCACCACTACCACCACCCTTACTCAGGGGGGCCTGGATGCCTGTCACTACTACCATCCCCACTCATAGGGGGCTGGATGCCTACCACTACTACCATCCCCACTCATGGGGGGATGGATGCCCACCACTACCACCACTCCTACTCATGGGGGCCTGGATGCCTGTCACTACTACCATCCCCACTCATAGGGGGATGGATGCCTACCACTACCACCACCCCTACTCAGGGGGGCCTGGATGCCTGTCACTACTACCATCCCCACTCATAGGGGGATGGATGCCTA
Source organism: Calotriton arnoldi (assembly GCA_963921515.1). Classification (NCBI taxonomy): domain Eukaryota; kingdom Metazoa; phylum Chordata; class Amphibia; order Caudata; family Salamandridae; genus Calotriton; species Calotriton arnoldi. The sequence goes on from CAWUFW010005876.1 coordinate 1,009,377, forward strand.
CCACTACCAGCACCCCTACTCAGGGGGGCCTGGATGCCTGTCACTACTACCATCCCCACTCATAGGGAGCTGGATGCCTACCACTACTACCATCGCCACTCATGGGGGGATGGATGCCTACCACTACTACCATCGCCACTCATGGGGGGATGGATGCCTACCACTACCACCACCCCTACTCAGGGGGGCCTGGATGCCTGTCACTACTACCATCCCCACTCATGGGGGGATGGATGCCCACCACTACCACCCCCCCACTCAGGGGGGCCTGGATGCCGGTCACTACTACCATCCCCACTCATAGGGGGCTGGATGCCTACCACTACTACCATCGCCACTCATGGGGGGATGGATGCCTACCACTACCACCACCCCTACTCAGGGGGGCCTGGATGCCTGTCACTACTACCATCCCCACTCATGGGGGGATGGATGCCCACCACTACCACCCCCCCACTCAGGGGGGCCTGGATGCCGGTCACTACTACCATCCCCACTCATAGGGGGCTGGATGCCTACCACTACTACCATCCCCACTCATGGGGGGCTGGATGCCTAGCACTACTACCATCGCCACTCATGGGGGGATGGATGCCTACCACTACCACCACCCCTACTCAGGGGGGCCTGGATGCCTGTCACTACTACCATCCCCACTCATAGGGGGCTGGATGCCTACCACTACTACCATCGCCACTCATGGGGGATGGATGCCCACCACTACCACCACCCTTACTCAGGGGGCCTGGATGCCTGTCACTACTACCATCCCCACTCATAGGGGGCTGGATGCCTACCACTACTACCATCCCCACTCATGGGGGATGGATGCCCACCACTACCACCACCCCTACTCATGGGGGCCTGGATGCCTGTCACTACTACCATCCCCACTCATAGGGGGATGGATGCCTACCACTACCACCACCCCTACTCAGGGGGCCTGGATGCCTGTCACTACTACCATCCCCACTCATAGGGGGATGGATGCCTACCACTACCAGCACCCCTACTCAGGGGGGCCTGGATGCCTGTCACTATTACCATCCCCACTCATAGGGAGCTGGATGCCTACCACTACTACCATCGCCACTCATGGGGGGATGGATGCCTACCACTACCACCACCCCTACTCAGGGGGGCCTGGATGCCTGTCACTACTACCATCCCCACTCATAGGGGGCTGGATGCCTACCACTACTACCATCGCCACTCATGGGGGGATGGATGCCTTCCACTACCACCACCCCTACTCAGGGGGGCCTGGATGCATGTCACTACTACCATCCCCACTCATGGGGGGATGGATGCCCACCACTACCACCCCCCCACTCAGGGGGGCCTGGATGCCGGTCACTACTACCATCCCCACTCATAGGGGGCTGGATGCCTACCACTACTACCATCCCCACTCATGGGGGGCTGGATGCCTAGCACTACTACCATCGCCACTCATGGGGGGATGGATGCCTACCACTACCACCACCCCTACTCAGGGGGGCCTGGATGCCTGTCACTACTACCATCCCCACTCATGGGGGGATGGATGCCCACCACTACCACCCCCCCACTGAGGGGGGCCTGGATGCCGGTCACTACTACCATCCCCACTCATGGGGGGCTGGATGCCTACCACTACCACCACCCCTACTCAGGGGGGCCTGGATGCTTGTCACTACTACCATCCCCACTCATAGGGGGCTGGATGCCTACCACTACTACCATCCCCACTCATGGGGGGCTGGATGCCTACCACTACCACCACCCCTACTCAGGGGGGCCTGGATGATTGTCACTACTACCATCCCCACTCATAGGGGGCTGGATGCCTACCACTACTACCATCCCCACTCATGGGGGGATGGATGCCCACCACTACCACCACCCCTACTCATGGGGGCCTGGATGCCTGTCACTACTACCATCCCCACTCATAGGGGGATGGATGCCTACCACTACCACCACCCCTACTCAGGGGGCCTGGATGCCTGTCACTACTCCCATCCCCACTCATAGGGGGATGGATGCCTACCACTACCACCACCCCTACTCAGGGGGCCTGGATGCCTGTCACTACTACCATCCCCACTCATAGGGGGATGGATGCCTCACCACTACTGCCATCCCAACTCATGGGGGGATGGATGCCCACCACTACCACCCCCCCTACTCAGGGGGGCCTGGATGCCTGTCACTACTACCATCCCCACTCATAGGGGGCTGGATGCCTACCACTACTATCATCCCCACTCATGGGGGGATGGATGCCTACCACTACACCTACCCCTACTCATGTGGGCCTGGATGCTTACCCCTACCACCATCACTACTCAGGGGGGGCTGGATGCCTACCACTAACACCACTCCTACTCATAGGATGGGTAATGCATGACACAACTAGCATACTCCCACATAAGGAATGATAGAAGATTACATCCCCCCCACACCATGACAAGTGTGTGTAGTCTGTGTCAAATGCCTACAACACTGAACATGACATTGAACATACAATGTGACCCCCTAGCACATGTGTCACACAGAAATGTGTGTGGCCTCCACAATGCAAGCCGACCATGGCCACTGTGGCAATGGGCTCGAACACCCCATCACCACAGTGACGAAAAGGGAAGTGTGGTGTCCATAGCTGATGCACATTTTGAACAGTGTGGCAATGGGGCCTAAAGCCCCATCACCACAGTGACCAAAAGGGAAGTGTGGTGTCCATAGCTGATGCACATTTTGAACAGTGTGGCAATGGGGCCTAAAGCCCCATCACCACAGTGACCAAAAGGGAAGTGTGGTGTCCATAGCTGATGCACATTTTGAACAGTGTGGCAATGGGGCCTAAAGCACCATCACCACTGTGACCAAAAGGGAAGTGTGGTGTCCATAGCTGATGCACATTTTGAACAGCGTGGCAATGGGGCCTAAAGCCCCATCACCACAGTGACCAAAAGGGAAGTGTAGTCATGGGAAAAGCTGCCAAAGCCTAACTGCATGGATGAATCCTGGTCACACAACAACAAACACATCAGTGGCATAGTAGTGCTTGTGTCCCATAGCAACATAGATTGGTCGAGGGAAACAGTGCAGTGTCACTGAAACATCGTTTTGGCCATGTGCATACAAACATCACCCATGGGGGCCTACATTGTCAACATTCACAAATAACACAATGACAGAAGTGACCATCATAATGCTGACCCACATATCTGCACCAATGGTCACACAAATGTAGATATCCTGTGGAGACTGTAGATGTCAGGTGAACAAATACCATACCATGGCAGCAATGGGACATACAAACCATGATTATTGTGCTGACTGATGACCTAGGAGTCCCAGGGACAGCAGGGGAAAGCCACCAAACAACATACAGCCAATGGCACACTCAAGATATGCCAATGCAGTGGTGCAAAGGCACAAACACAAACAGGCAGACTCACACTGCATATCAAACACAACAGGTGATGGGGGGTGTGCCAGTGTCCCCAGGCAACCACACAACACATGAGGAGGCCTGAATTCCAACCACACAGATGTGTATACAGTGCCATACAAAAGTTACTCATGGATCGGATACCCCTATGTGGGCAATTAGGCATTGTAAGATGAGAGGGAGCCCAAATGACACATGTCACACAAGCTTGTGGGAACAGCAACTAACACAGCAAGAGACAGACCCACCACAGCACTACCCCCAGGGACCCCACATTGTGCTGACATTAGCCTGCATGATAATCCCACTGTGATGACAAAGGTAGATGTCGTTCACACTGTGAACCACAGCCATGTGTCCTGAGCAACTAACTACCATCACACCTACACAAGCTCCAATCAATCAGCACGGCCTGCCAGCCAAGGCCAATATGGAGGTAGGGGTCTAGCCGTGCAACAACTCACTTTTGCACACACTCAACACCACACACCCTGATCTCCACCAATGTGCAGCAGTGAAGCTCACATGGACTGGTGACATTGGACATGCACCCATGACAATACCAGGGGTGGTGGTGGGAACTAAGGAAACCCATCACACATGGCCAGTCAACCAGACTCGTCAATGTCTGACACACAGCACAGTATGCCGTACATGGGCATGATGTGAAATCCACCACAATCAATGGGATCCTGGCCATAGTCACACACCAATGAAGAAGCCAAGGTGACACACGAAGAACACACGTACACAACTTCCAACATTGCAGCTCTGACCCAGAGGAGTGGCAGCAGTCACACACACAACGTATCACAATCACTGAAAGCTAACACAAACTGTAAATCACATGACTCGTGTAAACAACAAGTGCCAAGGGGAATCCTGAATGTGTCCCATCTGCGTTTGCCCACATCCCCAGCCCTGACAACAAAGACAACCTGGTATGACAACCTCATGAACATTAGTTTTCCATGCACCCACATCACGGAGAAACCAGGTCAAAGATGCTGGATGAACACAGAACAACTCAGCAAGCATCACAAACAGGAACATCCCTAGGGACACAGCCTGTGTAGGAAAAGGGAAGGGAACACGCACAGACATGCTTACACAACACACAACACAGGCCCACGCAATGTCACGGGATTACACACTGCCATGAGGGCATTCCACTCCTGTGGAAGGTCCGCTGTGCCAAACCTTGTCTGTGCACGACCCAAACATGTCAGCAGAACACTCCGTCAGTGAGTCAACAACCACAACACACAGAAGGCTCTGCTCACATCAGCCTGGGTACGGGAGTGTCACGTCAGTCATCTGCACACACAAAAACACGTGTCAAGCAAGCTGCACTGTATACACAGATGAGTCCTTCGACATTGATGTGCAAAACTGCATGTCCAGTGGAGCTGGGCACACAGTCAGGAAATCGGAACATTGAACAGTGGTAAGCCCACCAGATGTGCATCAGTGTAAGACAAAGATGTTCATTTACAAATGCAAAAAGGACATCCCTGTGTCAAATGCAGAACATTACACCCTCAGACTGTAGCAAAGGATGCCATAGATCCAGACTACAACAGGACACATATCCCATGGACCACATGGAGTACATCACTGCAACACTTCATTTTCCTGATGTGAACACTATTACAACTGCAAATGCAGGATGCTACTCATCCACATCATGTACATCAAAAGAAAACCCACAAGTAAACAAAAAGAGGCTTTATTCAGCAAATGTCAGGGTAAAAACGGAAGTCCAAAAGAAACTAAGGCCAATGGCCAGTCCAAAATCACAGTCCCAACGGGGTGAGAAGTGACAACTGGTCACACATTGCTTGCCTGCACTGGTACGGTTAGGGGACATCCCCTTGGAGGGGCATACAAGGGGCAGGCCAGGCACCGCAGGGACAGGATCAGGGGATGGCAGAGTGAGGCAGTGAAGGGGTGGTGGGTGCAGGAGTGTCACCGGCAACTGCAGTGGAGGTGTCTGACTCAGGGGGCCGGCACCACTGTGGTACACAAGTCAGTTGGTGTGGGTGCTGCAACCACTGCAGTGGGCTGGACTGATGTAGTGGACTGGGTACCCACTGCAGTGCCCGAGTCAGACGTGGTGGTTGTGGACTCCACTGCAGTGCATGACTCCAAGGGAGTGGAAGGGTGGGCAGATGAGGTGGGCAGGACAGAGGGGGACCCGGTCTCCACAACAGTGCCACTAACAGGCAGAGCGTCTGGGTTGGGGGTGGAAGAGCAAGTGGCAGGGGGGAGGGCCTAAGCAGTCTGGGGATGCGGTATCGGTGTGTGGGGGAACCTGGGGCAGGGTGTGGCGGGGGAACCTGTGCAGTGGTGGACTGGGGGATGGAGGAGAGAGACTGGGCGGTGGAGCTGCGTGGTGGTGGTGGTGGGGTCTTGCTCTTCCTGGTCCGGGGGACTTCCTAATGGGGTCCTGTGTCTGCCTGTGCCTGGGGGAGGGTGTCCGTGGGCGAGGGCACTCCCTCTGTGTGGGTGGACTTCCTCTTCCCCCGGTATGCTGGATCAGCAAGATTGGAGGGGAAGAGGCCGAGGTCACACAGGAAGATCTGCTGTGTAGGTGGGGTAGCAGGCGAGGCAAGGGAAGGGGTCTTGGAGGGAGAGGATTTGGAGGACTGTGGAGTGGATGTGGATGCCTGTGTGTGTGTGTGTGTTCCCCATCCCCTGTGTCTGTGGTATCAGTCCCCTGAGGATGCTTGTGTGCACGTCTTGCCTTTCTCTTGGGTGTGTCTGTGCTGCTCGTGTCTGTGTGTTTGGGTGACTGTGCAGGTGTGCATGTGCTTTGGACAGGTAGGGGGGCAGGACATGTGGATGGGGCAGAGGTGGGAGGGGTGAGGGACTGTTGGAGGAGGGACACTGCTGCTGTCAGGGAGGAGTCCATGGACTTATTGCTCCTCTGTAGGGCAGACATATCCGTCGAGATGCCCTCCATGAACGACACCAGCTGTGTCAACAGAGTGGTGTGTGCATGGAGGACACTCAGCATTGCTGCCTGCCCTACATGGAGCTGACGAAGGAGGTACACAGACTCCTCACTCAGGGCAGCAGGGGACACAGGGGCAGGGGGTGCGGTGCCTGGCACGAAGAAGACACGCTCCCGAGTACGGGAGCCTCCACGGACCTCAGGAATAGGAGCCAATGGGAGGGCGGTGGTGGTGGTGGTGGTGGTGGGGCCAGACAGACTAGCTGGCCTTTGGTGGCTGCTGAGACCCGCCTCCACAAGGGAGTCATCCTCCGAGCTGCTGTGGTCCTCAGCTGAGGTGGATGGTGCTGAGGACTCCTCGGTGTGGCTCCCCTCGCCCTCCGTGCCACTGGGTCCCTCTGACCACTCGTCCGATGCTGACCCAGTCTGGCTCCACTGCTCCTCCTGGTCCGTGGAGCTGTCCCCTCCTGTGGCCGTGGATGTATCTGCAAACAATTAGGGAAACAGACAAACATCAGTCACCTGCACTGACCGCACACACCACAGTAAGTACAGCACATTACAGAGCAAGCCCTGGCATCCTTAGTTGAACATTGCCTAAAGTCCTCACACAGATTCGGGGAAGCCAATTGTCAGTCTGATGGTCAACCATGGGACTCACACCCCTCCTGCCCTTGCACCCATCTGTCTGGTGCCTGTCTGATGGTAAGACCCCAGTGTGGACACATGCACCATCTACACAGTTGTTGGACATTGCAGGGAACACGGTGAAGTATGTGAACATGCACACATCACATCTCTTGCCACTGAGTAGGTGCAGGTGTCTGGATAAAGGGATGGCCAGAGTCTAAATAGAAATGCATGTGATGCATACCAGCACCAGACACCATGATGCACCCATGTCCGGATAGTCAATGCCACAATGGTGTGCATGTTGCACATGTCACTCCCCTGCAGGATCAGTCTCAGGAAGTTTAATGCCATGACACAGGAATGCGTGCAAAGTCATACATTACTGTCTCAAGTCACATGGCTTTGGCAGCCAGCCAACAACAGTCTGCACTGTGTCACAATCCGAGGGCATGGGGAATGCAAGGTATGTGACTGACAAGTGCACATGTCCATCCCCCAAATGCCACATCATCTGTACTACTATTTGTCCACGTCATACCAACTGGACATATGGGGGACATGAAACACAACTCTCTGAACATGAGCACCTCACAGTGTGCTGTGAATGAAAATACAGCTGCCTGAAAGTCACAGTCGCAAACACTTGTGTGCACAGTCAAGTGATCAGACACCTATAAGTCACAGAAGTATCGTCTATCATGGTCACATCTCAGATGGCATGCTGAGCCCTAACCGATAAACATACCAGTAGTCCTGACAACGAAGACACAGCACAATGAGACAGAGGCAGACACCTGAGGGTACATTTCAGTGATCACAACATGCCAGATGATACACTGGAGTGGGAGTACAGAGTGTATTGTATGCCCTGGAGTAGGCATGACTGTCCAGCTCCACCTGTAAGAGGGATGAGTCCTGGACAGTAGGCATGTGGCTAAGCATGTGTGACACACTGGATACACATACTCCTGAGGCCCAAACATTGTTCCCACCAGCAGCATGGGTGTGTGCCAAATTCCCCAGGGACATGTGGTGAGTCAGGGCAGCAAGCGGACCACATACCAAAGTTACACCCAGATTACATGTCAGAACTTAGGCATTGTGTAAGCAATTGACCCACCCATGAATCGCACAACATAGTCACGGGGACAAATGCTGTCCCCCACCTTGAGCAAAGCTAAATGCAATGACACAGTCCCCAAATGACACCATTTCCTGACTATAAGGGCCACACATATGCGTATCAGAGGAGAAGTGGGCATGTCACAAATGAGGGATATGGGTCCTGGACCACATGACTGATGTACTGTGGAAGTTTAACCAGGCCAGAGGAGGGCACACAGCATGTCAGACAAAGTGCACAGTGCAGTCATGTACTCACCCCCTCCTTGCTGCTGTCTGTCCTTCAGCTGCCCATCCAGGTCAGGGAAGACCACCGCCAAGATCCGGAGCATGTGGGGGGTCAGGGTCCGGTGTCCGCCCCTCCTGCGAGGAGGTGACAGCTTCAGCTGGACCCTTGCGATCCTCCGGGTCTAGCCACGAAGGTCCTGCCACCTCTTCTGGCAGTTGCGGAATCCTGCACCTGTAGACCCCCACGGATCTTACTTTCCGGGCGATGGTCAGCCAGATATCCTGCTTCTGGTGGGCATCAACCTGTGAGGATGACAAAGTGAAAAGGCCATTACTACACATGCAACATATACGTGCATCACACAGTTGGATATACATGTCTCAATCACAGGGGCATATGATGTACACAGGCAGTGCAACAATGGCCATGAACAGTTTGCCAGCAGTCACTACATGGTATCATTGCATGGGAAGTAAACTCAGTTGGAATGCACTGTTACTGCACTGTACCAGTTCAGTGCATGTAACTACACACTTTGGGGTGTGACAACTACTCAGTGGGCATGCTAGCCAGTGGTGTGCACACTGAAAGTCCTGCTAGTCAGACAACATGCACAATTAGTGAGGCAGTGGACAGCACACTCACCTCTCCCCTGGTTTCCCATACAGCTTGCTGTACTGTGGAAGGAGGCTGTCCAGCAGGTCCTGGTTCTCCTCAAGGCTGAAGGCTGGGGCTCTCTCCACAGTACGTGCCATTGCAGGAGCCAGAGGATGCATAAACAGCAGCAGTGTTGTTGGCAGATGTCGTCCTGGAGCATGTAGTGCAGGCAAGTGAGCTCTCAGGGGAACAGCCAGCATTATATGTGTGCTGCTGAGGCAGATACTGTCCCATGTGTCCAAAGTGATAGGTCCAAGTCGTTTGCATCTTCTGAATCTGACCAATCCATGGAATAGCAGCACTAATACACGCCCACAGCATCCTTCAAATCTTCAGCTTCATGACACCCATGATTTTGCAACATTGTTGTGGCTGGCCAACTGAATTCACTGCATCAGACTCGTTGGAGCTTCGAAAAAGCGTCCGTTGCCATGCCAGGCCCCAGCCAATGTGTGCGCACCGTTCGGTCCATTGCAGTACAACGCGTATTCCGGGTACAACGTGTACCCGCACACAAAAGATGCAATGGGCCGGCCGGGCACACCGATCGGTCCATTGCTCTTCAACGCATACCCGCACACAACAGATGCAATGGGCCGGCCGGGAACACCGATCGGTCCATTGCTGTTCAACGCGTATTCCGGGTACAACGCGTACCTGCACACAACAGATGCAATGGGCCGGCCGGGCACACCGATCGGTCCATTGCTCTTCAACGCGTACCCGCACACAACAGATGCAATGGGCCGGCCGGGAACACCGATCGGTCCATTGCTGTTCAACGCGTATTCCGGGTACAACGCGTACCTGCACACAACAGATGCAATGGGCCGGCCGGGAACACCGTTCGGTCCATTGCTGTACAACGCGTACCTGTACAGGTCAGTCGCATATGTCACCATGTTTGTCACTGGTGAACGTATGCCAGCCACATATACCTGCCAGAGACCCAGGGGCACACCTACAACACCACACCCAGTCCACACTGTTTCCTGAGGCATGTAAGGCTGCATTTCCTTCTCTGTGTATGGGGGTTAACATGTGTTTTTTGTGGTGGGACTTGTGGGCAGTCACACCCAGGCTGTGCATGTGTTCATGGGGACAGGGTCCTTGGTGAGTTGTGCACATGACCACTGTGATGTGCAACAGTTCATTTTGGAGCATGTGGCATGGTCACATTTCCAGGTTGTGTATGTGTATGACATGTCACATACCCCCAGAGTCCCATGTGGGAAGGCATGTACGTCACAGGATGACCCATTGCCACAATAGTGATGTCCCTCCACAGTCTGTGTGCATGTTATGTTTCCGATGTCACTGATTCCATGTGCACGATGGGAGACAGTCTCCACATCAACGTTGTTTGTGCATGGACTTTGCTGTTGTGCGTCACTGGCGTCCATGTCTGTCCTGCGGATGCGACAGGGGCCACTACCTGTGGGAGTCATGTTTGTTTTTCTGACGTGTACATGATACGCCATGTCATGCCAGTGGCCATGTGGCAAGACAGGGTCACAGGGAATCTACCTGTCAATAATCTGTGATGCCTGTGGCGCATCTGTCCAGACATGTCACTGTGGTGTGTGTGTGGAACGTGACAGCAGTAAATGTGACACAGCCTAATGGTTTCCCATAGCACAACCTGGTACCTGTAGTGCACACATGTTGTACTGAGAAGTTAGATGATGGCCATGTAGGTGCGAGTTATGTCCGAACAGAACGGCACACACATCAAGTACTTGTGTCTCGTAATGATGTATCATGTGAAATTGAGTATGGTGAATGGCACATATGTGGGGGACTGACAATCTTTCTTTCCTCAACCTATGCACTGCAGGGCTCCAGCTGTCCATAGACCATTCCCTGACCTGGCAACGATGGTGGAACGTGACAGCATCCGACGGTACCGCTTCACCAGGCAGCTGATTGAGGATTTGTCAGTGCGCTTGGCACCACATTTGCAACCTGGCCGGACGTACCCTACGGCGCTGACCCCCAAGGTGAAGGTAATGGCAGCTCTACACTTCTTTGCCACCGGTACCTTTCAACACACTATGGCGACTGCCGGTGGGATGTCACAGACTATGTTCAGCCGTGTGCTACGCGATGTTTTGGAGGCAATGTTGAGATGCCTGAACCAGTACCTCTATTTCCCAACACGTCAACAACTCACTGACGTCAAGAGTGACTTCTATGCCCTGGGGAGGATGCCACATGTCATTGGCTCCATTGATGGGACACATGTGGCTTTGATACCACCACAGGCACATGAGCAGGCATACCGGAACCGTAAACATTACCATTCGATCAATGCTCTGGTGGTATGTTTAGCAGATATGAGCATCACACATGTGTGCGCCCGTTTCCCTGGTTCAGCACACGATGCCTACGTAATGAGGAGTAGTCGGATCCCGAGGATGATGGCACAGATGCAGAACCAGCGTGCCTGGCTTGTCGGTGTGTACTGACTTTGTACCATTGTGTGTGTTCTGATCTGTAGTATTCCACCCACTTTTCCAAATCAGCTAATGTGCACTTGTCTGTCCGTAGGTGACTCCGGATACCCCAACATGCCGTGGTTGCTGACACCCCTCAGGAACCCTGTGACACCAGCCCAGATGCGCTACAATGAGGCACATGGTCGGACCAGGAGAGTGATAGAGCGGACCTTTGGTCTCCTGAAGAGCTGCTTCCGCTGCCTGGACAAGACAGGAGGGGCCCTCCCATATGCCCCAGCAAAGGTGTGCAAGATTGTCATCGTCTGCTGCATGCTACACAACCTGGCAGTGCGGAAGGAGTTGCCTCTCATCCTGGATGACGATGACCAACGTACGCCACCTGTGGAGGATCCTGGCCTGGACCACGATGCCAGTGATGATGATGATGATGATGGTGATGTCCGCACACAGCTCATCACCAACTTCTTCAGCTGAATGTGAGTATCCAGGGAGATGTAATGTGAATGACGTGAGTTTGCATGATATGTGTGGGTGGTGCTCTGGTGCTGTTTGAGTGTAGCCATGTGCTACTTGACTGGATGCGTGCAGCAATGTGTCCTTCCAGGTCATCTGAACTCCCCAACAGTTTTGATATGCTAACTTGGTTTTGTGTAGTTGTCTTGTGACATGTATTGGGCATGAGTATTGCAGTACTGTCCTGTTCTACAGTGATTTTAACTGTGTGTCATGTCTGACCTTCACAGGGTGCTTACTGAGTACTTTGGTCAACTTGGATCCCCGACACCATGATTCAGCTTTCAGGGTGGCAGCAGTCGTTTCCCTACAGGTGATGTGCCACACACCCTGGACTTCATATCTTCTGCACTTGTTGACTGTGTGGCCACTGCCACGTGGGTAAACTTTGCATTTGTAGTGGAAACAACATGTTGCAAATGTGTAATAAACCTGTGCTTCACTTTGGGATGTGCGTTGTCTGTGGTCACACATCTGACTGACATTTGCTTACTGCACCTGTGGGCTAGTTGACACAGACTCTGAATAGGTGTGGTGTCTGTGCATTCCACTGTATTTCCTGGCAACATCACTGTGGGCGATGAGTCCGATGGCCCTGGTGTCTGTGTTGTGTAGCCCTAGTGGTGTGTCTCCCTCATATGTGTCACGTCACCATGACTCACACGACGGTGTTGTACTTGCTGTAGCAGTTAGCATACACAGTGTAATTTAGCAGAACATCATCACCATGACAGTATACACATTTGAATAACAACAGTGGCAAGTATGGTGTACTAGTGATTTTATTTACAGATGTGTGTGTGTGTATAGTGCACAGGATGGTGGGTGCTGTACATTGGGATTGTGATCCAAAGTTCCCAGATGAGTTGGAAGTCTTGGTAGCAGAAATGTCCTGAGTGAAGTCCACAGTCATATGATACATTAGTCCAACTTGAACTCCCCATGTCATGTGGGAAAGTAGTGTTGCATTCGACAGGGTGAAACGTTTGCACACAAAGGAGAATTTCCGGAACAGGTATTGGCTTCCTGGGGGATATACGTGGCCATCAACCTCTCAGTTTTCCTTCCTCGGACGACCCCTCTTCTTTGGGGGGGACCCTCACGTGCAGGCTGCGGCGGTGCAGGGGACTCTCCGCCAGAGTCCTCCTCCCTCCCTGTGGCGGTGTCAGTTGTTGCAGCACCAGATGTTGTGGGCACACAGGGAGGTGTGGCCATGTTGGTGCTAATCTGGCGGAGGCATGTCAATATGTCCCTATGCACCGCTGTGAGTTCTTGCAATGTGTCCCACTTGGACTCCATGCCCGACATGTGTGTCTCCACACGGGCCATGTGGGAGTCCAAGCAAGCATGATGGGCAGCCTGCTGCTGTTGTATGTCCTTGAGGATCCCCACTACCTGTCTGACCTCTCCGGTGCTATCCTGGTACGCATCAGCGATGCGTGCCAGTTGTGGGTCATCATGCAGTCCAGACCCCTCTGCAAGCAGCGACCTATGTCTACCACCCCTCCCACCACCCCTGGCGACACGTGCAGGACCTGCGGTGGCACGCACAGGTGACCCAAGGCCCACTTGGGGGTTGTTAGTGGTGTTGTCATCCATTGCTCCGCGGTGGGCCTGGGGCCCTGTGCTGTTGTCAGCGGTGGTCCTTGGTCTGTCCGTGTCGGCGGGGGTGGTCTGTATGTTGGCAGTTGTTGGAGGGGTGAGTGCAGGGGGTGCAGATGTTGGTCCAGCTGGTGCTGCATGATGACTCCCACCGGAGGTGCCAGGTAGGTCTTCGCCATCCGAGGAGGGCAGAGGCTGTTCCACACCAGTGAGCTCTGTGTCCCCCGGAGCCTGGGACAGGGACTCCTCCTCGCCTGCTGCTGTGTCCCCATCATCGTCACCTGTATTTGGAAGAGACACACATTGTATGTAATGTTTCTACAGACATCAATGGTTCACACACCTGACAGTTGTGACTGTACCTCTGGATGTGGGCATGTACATTGCATTGTCCTAAGTTGTCACAGTAAGAGGTTGATATTGGTGTAGCACATTGTCATGCATACCTGGGGCATTTCAATATGAATGTTGAGGTCTGTGCATGGCCAGCATTGGTTGTATTTGGTGGACATCCGGCCATCCTTCTCCACCTGGCCCAGTTATCCCACCATGAAGCATGCCACCCTTGCAGTGGGTTCAGGTTGACTCTCAGGATGTCAGGCAGTGGTGTTGTGCTGTTTGTTGGTGCACAGTTCCCAGCAGGGCCTTGTGCTCCCCACAGCAGTAGCCAGTGTCAGCCATCTTGTCAGTCCTTATCCACTCCCTGTGATGTGAGCATGGTTCAGAGTGGTGTTGACGGGCCAATTGTGAGGGTGAGCAGTATCTGTGACTCCAACTCCCATCATGCTATTGCCTACACCCCCCTTACCAGCATGCCCGTACTTCCTTCCTTTGGCCTGTGCTTCCCTGTGGGGTAGTGTGCCTGTGCTGACAGGAAGGCTGACAGTGTTGACCTTGCATTTGTTTGGCTACAAGTCCCAGGTGTGTCCCTGTGCTTCACACAGCATTACCCAGGGTGGTGGTTCTTTGTGGGATCTTCATTTGGTATGTGAGGCATTGCATTCTCCCAGGTGGGTTATGTGGAGTTTGTGTTGAGGGGGTGTGTGAGCTGAGCTGCTTGTAACTATGGTCAGTGCTGTGAGTCCTCCTTCCCAGCAAGCCAGATATCCCACCATGCAACGTGCTTGCATTGCAGGGAGTGCAAGTTGGTTTTCAGGATGTCAGGCAGTGGTGTTGTGCTGTTTGTTGGTGCACAGTTCCCAGCAGGGCCTTGTGCTCCCCACAGCAGTACCCAGTGTCAGCCATCTTGTCAGTCCTTATCCACTCCCTGTGATGTGAGCATGGTTCAGAGTGGTGTTGATGGGCCAATTGTGAGGGTGAGCAGTATCTGTGACTACAACTCCCATCATACTATTGGCTACACTAACTTCACCAGCATACACAGAATTCCTTCCTTTAAGTGAGCTTCCCTGTGAGGTGGTGTTCTAGTGGTGGCAAAATATCATGCAGTGTTTGTTGGTTATATTTGTGCCACTGCCTTGCTCTATTTGTTGTTAGGTTTGTACATGTCATGACACAGTGACATACCACTATGAGATGGCATGTATTGTGTTTATCTAACTGACATACACATCTTGGGATGATTATCTTTTGTTTGCTGTTGATTTGCTAGGGGTGGATGGTTTGACTGTCCCCTTGAGAGTGATGTGTGTGTATTGGCACACAATATTGTGTATATTAGTTGTGTACTCACCAGGCTCTGGGATGTCTGTTAGTCCATATACGCTCACTGGTGGTAGGATGGCCCACACCTTCTCCTCCCAGGGCCTGAGGTATACTGGTTTTGCAGGAGGGCCACTGCCGGTGTGCTGGCTCAGGAGGTAATCCTTCTTGAGTAGGTCTCTGACCCTCCTGCGCACATCATACCACCTGTTCTGGATGTCTTCCTTTGTGCGCAAACATGGTGATTGTGCGTTCACCCTGTCGACGATCCTCGCCCACATCTTGATTTTCTGCGACATGGGGGTCTGTTGGACCAATGTGCCAAACAACTGTGGCTCTACCCTCAGGATCTCGTCTACCATGACTTCCAATTCACTATCTAGGAACTTTGGATTCTTCTTTAGGGGCATGGTGATGGGTGGTGGTGGTAGTGATTGATGTGTGTGTGTGCAAGTGAGGGTGTGTGAGTGTAGGTTTTGCTGTGTGTGTGTGAGGGTGCTATTTGTTGAGGTGCTAATGGTGTGTGGCTTTTGTGTTGGATGAGCTGTGTGTATATCTGTGTTTGCTGTGTGATGGTGTTCTGTGCTGGCAGGTCAATGGGATTTGCAAAGGATCATGGTAGGGATTTGTGGGCTTTATGTAGGTGGAGTTGGGGGTGTGTCCTTGTTTCATTTTTTTCACCCCCTGTATTTATTGGCTTTGTCATTGCTTGTTTGGCCCTTTTTTTTGTATTTTTTCATTTGTGATTATTGTGCATGTAGGAGTCGTTCTTCTGACCGAGTAGGACCTTGCAGTTGTCTCGTGCGCGCCACTCCGAGTCGTTCCCGCTGTGTTTCAGCTCAGTTTCATATGCGGCGTACGCATCGGTCGCGGAGTATTGTCTTTGTTCGGCTGGGTTTGGTATGCGTGTCGGTCGTACGGCTTGGGCTCCGTACGAATCGGCCTGAATTTTCACCCATTGCATCGTACTGCGCGGGTCGGAGTTCGCGGGTACGTTTCGTTCGGATTATTTCCTGATGCGTGTCAGTCAGTTCGATTCGCGTGGTTTCCCAGCCGGATAGCTTGTTTCCGGCCGGGTCGGTCGTTCGCCTTGAGTTCCGTGCGAGTCGGTCGTGATTTCCATGCATTTCATCGTACTTCCCAGGTCGGGCAACGCTGGTACGTGTTGGTCGGACTATTATCCCGTACCGAGTCGTTCAGTATTTTTTCCGGCCCGAATCGGATTCGGCCCCTAAGTATACAAAGGCAAAAGAGAATAATGGTTCCTTGCAAGACCCTATAGTGTAGCTGGCATATTATGCCCGAAAAATGAAAACTTCGGGTGTGCAGGCTTTCTCTCTACCTTCTTCCCTTTCCTTATCTTTTGTGGAAATAACGAATAAAAATGAGTTAAAAATCCACCATAAAATGGATTAAGTGTTTCAACAAAAAAAAAACTCAATTACAGAGTGGTCAAACTCTACAATGCTTAATGTCCGCGATCCAAAAGCTAAGAGTTAACAATTCATGATCATCTCAGTGCTTTGCTGTGAGTTTTTAAGGAAGTCCTGCACTGCTTTGAAAAATGTGTCTATTCTTGCCAATTCGAGGGGAACCATGGTGCTAAAAATCCAGTTCATTGCATGATTGCAAGTTCTTACACCATGAATTAAGAAGAGTGGCTTTAATAAAGATCGGCGGGAGTCGAGCAACATCGGACAGCTGCACAGTAGATGTAAAAAAGTTTCCGATTTGTAGCCGCAAAGTCTACACTTAACTACTTTAGAAAGCAGCGGCCAGTTAGAATTAAAGTCTTTGATGTGTAATGCCAGCATCCTTACTGCCAAGATTTGGGTCAGGCAAGCTTTCCCTATTGTGCAGTTAAGATAAGGTTGTGCCCGAAGGTGGGCAGTCAAAATATTGAATTTTAAATATCGACCTACACTAATATCGAGTTTTTAATATTGTAGGGACAGAATATCGAAGTCAAGAATATCGTTGACCAGAATATCGACTTTAAGGTAAGTAATATCGATTTTTTAATATCGAAGTAAGTAATATCGAAGTCATTAATATCGTTAGCAAAAATATAGTTGTAAATAATATCGATTTTTTTTAGTGTTATGTATTTTATATGTATGTTTAACATTTTTTTTAAAGATTTTTAATTATTTTTAAATATATGTATTAAATGTTTAGAAAATAGTAATTTTTTTTAAAGGAAATTATGCGTTTTAGTATCAGAGCGGGTTGTGGGTTTATAGGGGAATAGGGTGGGAAGTAATTTAATTATAATGACTTAGGGGCCCATTACGATACCCGGCGTAAATAAATCCGCCAGGCATGGAAGCGGCAAAAATCCGCCCGCACACACCGCCTGAACACCGACCACGCCATTACGATTACACAAACCGAAAACCGCCATCGGCGGAAAAATCACACAAAATACCGCCCGCCAACGTCCGAGTCGGAGTCAAACCGCCCGCCACGGACGGAAACACGCACGACAACACAAAACCGCCCGCCCTCACGGCCGACACACCGCACGTGAAATTACGATCGCACCGACATGAGCGCGGAAAACCCACAAATATACCGCCCGCCAGCGCAAACAACGCCGATGAGAATCGACACGGCAGAAGCCATGGCGCCAACGTACCTGCACAGAAACCATCCGCACACAAAACCAATAGCACACAACATGGCCAACAAGTCCACACAGCAAGGCACGCACAAATACACAAGCACAGTACACATCCCGAAAACACCCCCGGACAAACAAAAAATACAAAGGCCAGAACCCCAGACACAACACACCTGAAAACAACAGACCATGAGGACACACCCACATAGGTGAGTACAAAAGCAGCACTCCCACAGACCACAACCCCTTGCTACATTGCAAACTAGAGAGGAGAGGAGAGGACACAGTGACACAGCAAGGACAGCAGCACACCACAGAAACGCACACATCACAACCACCACCACCACCACCACCACCAAACACCGGCACCACAAACCCCCTGCACATTACACAACACACACCGCACCAGCACCACAAACACCATGGCACCACAAAGAATGCCCAAGTACACGCCCATTGAGCTGACGGTCATGGTCGACGAGATCATCAAGGTGTACCCACAAATCTATGGGAACATGGTCCAGCACACACCACTAGCCACCAGAAACAGAATGTGGAACCGGATCGTAGACCAGGTCAATGCAGTCGGGACCCTGCCCAGGAACAGAGGTGAAATAAACAAACGTTGGAATGACGTAAAGAGCCTGGTCAAGAAGAAGGAGGGCAAAAACAGAGAGCTGGCTGCCGTCACTGGCGGAGGGAATCCCGCGCTCTTTAAGACCTTCAAAGCGTGGGAGGAGAAGGTGCGAGTCGTAATACATCCGGAGATCCTCGCCGGATTAGCAGGGGAGTGGAGGCTGGTAAGTACAAACTAATGTATACCAGCACACCGCTATGTACTCACATGCGCAACTACCATGCCACAGCTCCCAGGGACAAACACCCCCATGTCCAGCACACAATACACAACACATCACACACACATGCAACAGACACCACCACACACAGCCCAAACCGAACAACTGTAAGATGCGTGGGGACATGTGTACACTCAGCCAGCCACGTAACCACCAACAGGTCCCCAAATATGCCAGAAGCGCCACAACGAGCACCCACCACACCCATGTGTCCGCCACAGCTGCACTAACCGACAAGTAACAGGTAAGTGGCAGGAACACAAAGTGCAGTGGGTGGGACGGTGGACAGCCCAAGTACAACACACACCAGGCCCCAGTCCCACAGCACAGCAAGGAGGAGCATCCCCCACACCCCACAGCCACGTGTCAGCCACCGCAGTGCACAACGACAGCCGAAAGGCAGACATCACGGTCCACAGCAATCGGTGTCAGTGGGTGTCCAGCCACCCCCACGACCCACAACACCCCCCACCCCCACAGACCTGCAACATGGAGCACCCCCGCTTAGAGCCATGTGGCATCCAGTACAGTGCACGCACGAACAACTTGCAGGTGGGAAACTGGACAGGGCTGGATTACTGGAGGCATGAGGACCATAACACGACCAACACATGGGACATGTCACGTAGCAGACGAACACGCAGCACCGCCCACCGTCACGAACAAGTGAACAATGTGCACACGGACATGAACAACAGACTCACACCCCACATGACCCATCACAGACATAGCAACACCCAAGGAGCCACGTCTGCATGCACAAGCCACACTGAATATAGTCCCACACGGCAGCCACTGTGCAACTCATCACACACAACCGAAACACCATTGAAGTCCTGTCCATGTAGCCCCTACTGCCTGTCAACCACACACCCCACAACTACGCCTATGTAAGACAAACAACACTAGACGCAACAGAGCGGAACAACATAAATGCACACGAACACCACTGAACCCATCAAACTCACTGACACACCATGCACATACAACATACCATCCATCCCATCCGTCAGCCCCAGTCTCATGAAAGGCATGTCATCCGCACAGCTGCCACACATACAGCAGTCACGCTAAGATACATGCCCATGACCAACCATGTGCCAGAAGTCAATGAAGCGCACGACACACTGTGAGCAACAACACACAACATGGGCCACACCCCCCGAGCACTGCAGTGATGCACATGGCACAGGGCAGCACGCACACCAAGGAGATGGGACAACTGCAATACGTTGGCTGGCACACAACCATCACTCACTCATAACGATGCGTCCAATGCCATGTCCAGTAATCACAACAGACAGCAAATATGCAGGCCATGTCAAGCATGCACACACCTCAAACCATGCACTGTCATGCTGCCACAACACATGTCACGTTCGGCACCCATGGCTCACAGCATGTACCCCAAAAGCATATCCCCTCCCAAATGCGAATCTGGGGCATGGCCCCCATGTTGCCATATACGTTCCTAAGCGTTCCATTTGAACCCCAAAGCATATTCCCTCCCAAATGCGAATCTGGGGCATGGCCCCCATGTTGCCATATGCGTTCCTAAGCGTTCCATTTGAACCCCAAAAGCATATCCCCTCCCAAATGCGAATCTGGGGCATGGCCCCCATGTTGCCATATGCGTTCCTAAGCGTTCCATTTGAACCCCAAAAGCATATTCCCTCCCAAATGCGAATCTGGGGCATGGCCCCCATGTTGCCATATGCGTTCCTAAGCGTTCCATTTGAACCCCAAAAGCATATCCCCTCCCAAATGCGAATCTGGGGCATGGCCCCCATGTTGCCATATGCGTTCCTAAGCGTTCCATTTGAACCCCAAAAGCATATTCCCTCCCAAATGCGAATCTGGGGCATGGCCCCCATGTTGCCATATGCGTTCCTAAGCGTTCCATTTGAACCCCAAAGCATATTCCCTCCCAAATGCGAATCTGGGGCATGGCCCCCATGTTGCCATATGCGTTCCTAAGCGTCCCATCTGAACACCAAAAGCAAAGTACAAACCAGACCCAGGATGGGCCAGGAGCCCGCATACACCAGAGTCACAATAAGTAGGGGCACAGCAACACACCCATCGGCATGGCCAATCCGTCCCATGCCACATGTGCACAGCACACAGTCCCATTGCCAAGCACACACAACTACAGATGCTACAGCCACACACACGCCTCCGGGAAACCCATGTACGAGATTGCACGAACTGTTAATGTCAGACGACAAATACATACTTCGCCAGGTGCAACACAATAACAAATCTCATTCTCTCCACAGGTGACGAACTGCTGGATGCTGGGGATGGAGCCAGCAGCCAGCACAGCCAGCCTACAAGCCCCCAACGAGGACACACGGATCTGGAGGATCTGTCCTCCTCTTCGGACACGGACCACCAAGCAGGCCCATCTGGTGTGGCAGGGCCCAGCCGCTCCCCAGGACCCCTCCTACCCACCAACCCATCATCCAGGGCTGCTGAACATTCCCAGCCCCCTGCTGCCACTGTCGTTGCGGCCACACCCACGGTCATTGTGGCCACTACCACTGCCGCAACCGCCACCATCGCCGCACCGACCACCACCGCCGCCACCACCGCCACGTCTTCGCTGGCACCAGCCCCAGCGCAGGTGGTGGCCCGGCCGACTGGATCCACCCTGGGAGCCACAGCGAGGACCGTGGTGAGCAATGTGGCTAGTGGGCAGGCCGGTGGCAGCAGGACTGGTAGGAGGAGCAGGGTCAGGGAAACGCCAGCCTCCCCTGGGAGCCATGCCCTGCCTCAAATGGCCAGAGTCCTTGGGGCCTATGAAGAGGCCCAAGGACAATGGCTCCGGTCTGCTTCAGACACGCGTGAGGTGCTGGGGGTGCTGAGGTCCATGGACGCCCGTATGGGCCAAATCGTGGACCTCATGGGACAGCTGGTGGTGGCGGTGAGGTCACAGCCAGGGACAGCAGCTCCCCTCCGCCACCACCTGCCGGGGCGCAGGGTGGAGCAGCAGTGTCCAGTTCCCCTGCGTCCACAGCCAGTGAGCACACCTCAACCACCAGCATGTCGCAAGCAGGCACCCCCCTCGCAAACGTGGAAGGGGCCGTCCGAAGTGGAAACAGATCTCCCGGGAGGACTTCGCACGCTCCAAACGCAAGTGAGGCAGCCAGCCAGCCTTCCGCCAGCCTTCCTTGACCAGCCACTGCATTGACTTGGACTACGATCCCACTCCACACAGCCATCTGGATGGCATGTGTGTGTTGGACTATGGACATAGAACCAGTGGGTACACCCTGATCATCACGCAGCCATGACCGACAGCTCATTGTCACTGCACGCACCACTTTTGTCATCACCTTACACACAATCACATGTCACAGTTTGTAATAAATGCACCTTTTTCACTAACTGCTGTTTGTGCCCTGTGTTTTATTTGTACGGAATACAACGGCCACCTTGGGCGGAAAGGCACCTGATGCGTGGCATGGCAATTGAATCCGGAGGGCCTGTAGGGACCTAGGGGTGGGAGACAGAACAGGAGCACATTCAATGAGTGTGTCACACACCCATCACACAGTACATGTCAACAACTACAAGCAATGTACACACATCGCACAGAGCAATAGGGCACAATGCCACAGCCACCAACAGTGGCATACTACCCTGGCCATGGAGCGTTGACACACAGCACGCAGTGAACAAACGGCCACCCTGACACAGCACACACACACCTGCACAGATACAGCCACATCAGCCGTCGTACATGGACACTCACCGTCAAGTGAAGTAGCGGGCGATGAGCTGCTGCCGCACATTACCAGCTTCCTCCTCTCCGCTGTCCTCCTCACTCGAGCTGTCCTGGTCTGCGGGCTGGGGCCCTGGTTGATCTCCGTCATCCACGATGAGGGGGATCTGCTTCCGAATGGCCAGATTGTGCAGCATGCAGCACGCCACCACTATCTGGCACACCTTCTGTGGGGAGTACGCCAGCGCACCCCCGGTGCGGTCCAGGCACCTGAACCTGGACTTGAGGAGGCCAAAGGTACGCTCGACCACACGTCTGGTCCTCCCATGTGCCTCATTGTAGCGATCGTCTGCTGGGGTGCGAGGATTCCTCAATGGACTGAGCAGCCATGCCCCATTCGGGTACGCAGAGTCACCTGGGTGTGAGGGACACAGAGAACCGTTGCTATTCCAACTGGACAGGGGACAGCATCGCACAACCAGCACGCTACACCACTCCACATACTCACCGACAATACAGGCACGATCCTGTTGCATATTGGACATCAGTCGTGGCAAGATGCTGTTGCGCATTATGTGTGCGTCATGGGCCGAGCCTGGGAACTTTGCACACACGTGGGTGATCACCATGTCCGCAAGGCACACCACTTGCACATTCAGGGAGTGCGTGTGCTTCCTGTTGCGGTACAGGTGCTCAGTGGCCTGTGGTGGAACAAGGCCGACATGTGTGCAGTCAATGGCTCCAACGACGTGTGGGATTCTGCCAAGGGCATAGAATGCACCCTTCACTGCCGCCAATTCACGAGCCCTGGGGAAGCGGATGTACCTGTTTCGGTACAGCATCATGGCTGCCAGTACATCCCTCAGCACCTTGCTGAACATGGGCTGGGACATCCCTCCTCCAATGCCCACTGTGTGCTGGAATGACCCAGTGGCGAAGAAATGCATGGCGGCCATCACCTTAGCCGTGGGGGTGACAGCAGTCGGATACACCCTGCGGGGACGGAGATGGGGTTCTAACATGGCACACAGTCGATGCAGGGTTGGCCTGTCCAGCCGAAACTTCCTAATAACCTCTGTATCGTCCATGTCCGCCAGCAATTGGTATGGGCGGTCAATGTTCGGTCTCCGCCTAGGGACAATGGCAGAGGACACATGTCAAAGCAACACGACACATAGCAATTTCGCATACACATCACTGACATGACTGAGCAAGCACATGAGCCACAGCCCAGCTGTCAAGCTGGGACGGCACGGCCACAATACACTTACACAGGTCTCCCAACAATGGCAATGGCTAGTGATACGAACCACTGCCATGTGCATGCACATGGGGATCTAGGCCCCAATGACTTGCGGGGCGTGCTGATGGGGACTGACTGCATATCCGTCAAGCGGCAACGCCACGGCAACATGAATGTCTGCTGAGCATGGAACTGCTTCCGCGGCTGGATGAGTATGGCACACGACGACGACGATGTGGGCACAGGCTGAGCGGCCAAAACAAGTGGGACCTGTGGCACGAGGGGATATGAGACAGTAGTAGGTGTCAGCACTGCACCCTATGTACAGCACTGTACGGATCACACCTCCCGAAACATTGACAGGTGTCCACATTGACAGCCCCATGCCAAGACGGCTGTGTGCTTGCAGTCACACGTCACAGGTGAGAGGTTACATTGCACGTGCCAGGTGGCAGACGTACATAGTGGGAGCTGGCATGTGTGTGCATGTGTCTCCTGTTCAGGATCCACCAGATGGGCGCTGACTCTGTACTGACCATTGGACACAGCATGTTCCGTGGAAGGCTTGTGTGTGTGGGATGGTGGCACTGGATGTGCCTCCGTTGGGTGGGGGGCCATGCACAGGGCGGGTACGTCGATGATTGCGCATTGTTGGTCACGGTGGGTGCACCAACTGAAGATGTGTTGCCCTGTGTTCAATTCCTATGTCCGCATGATGATGGACTGTAGATGTGGGCAGACTACACATTGGTCGATGTGCTGTCTATATGCATGTGCCTTCACACCAGGCACAGCTGCCCCTGCACATGTGACCCCTGCTGGACTCGCTGCTGGGTCTGTGGAGCTGATGCACCTTCTGCGCGTGGGGCGGACAGCTCTCCTCACTTCCCTCATTGCGCATGTCATGACTTTGCCGCAGGTGACATGGATCATGGAGGGCCCACATGTACGCGTGGGTAGGCTACACATGATTGTACACTGGTCGCCACCCCCAGTCAGTGTTTCGAATGGGAAGGTTGTCGTGCTGGTGGTATGTTCGATGTGGCGGATGGGCGGGCCTAGGTGCGGGCTTACATTCCGGACATGGGGGGGTAGTTGGATTGGCGACTAGTTGCAGTACACACGGGACACGTCTCTTCCTTTCCACATCTGGGTCATCCCTTGTACTTACTGACAGTGATACAGTCATCTTCGCCCCAGCCCTCATGTCCTCCCTCGCTCCCCCAATATGCATGCTCACCTGCGAGGCTAGCGCCTGCACAGGCAGCCCCAAGCTCGCACCAGAGAGGGCAAGGAGTGTATGTGTGGGTCCAGTTGCACGAGTGGGCTGTCTCAGGGTATGATGTGTGGCGGGACGCCGTCCACCTGCGTGGTGCCCCAAATGGAGACCCGGCCTGCATGGACTATGCATCACAGTCTTCGCCTTCCGGATCCGCCACCTGCGACACCCAGTGGCTGTGGCTGCCCTTGCGGCCAGGCCGCGTCCGTCTGCGGCTGATGGCCCACACATTCACTCTTTGGCCTCTCTGGGGAGGGCTCGGGGGTGGTGGCGCACGCGCTTGCACTTAGTCGCAATGGCATGTGGCGTGGTTGGTATGATGGGCAATGGATGGGATGGTGCGAGCCACCTCCCGTGACGTCAGTGCTGCTCGTGCTGTGGTGCGTCCCCCTACACTTCCATTTGACTTGTGCCATGCTAGACGTTGAGGTTCTATTGCCTGCGTGATATGACCAGGAGGAGCGCGAGGAGACCTCTCACACACCATGCTCCACTGCCATCCCGTGCCCTGTATCGCCTGTGCGGATTGACTATGTTGGGGTTACACCTGGTCGACTGGGGCTGTGTGTGCCTTGTCAAGGGGCATGGCGGGCGCACAACAGGATCCAGCTTGTCCACAGAGGGTGGGCTGAGGTGCGCCTGGTACCGCTTTGTACGTGTGCCCGGCTGCTGTGCACACACGTGTTCACTCCCCCCGACAGGTGTCCTCTCACGATGCCCAGGGAAGCGGTGGTGTACTGTTCATGACCCTTCCCAACACGGCGTGCTCCAACTTGGCATGTGCGCATCTACCCGTCGCACCCACCCACCTGAGCACTGCGTCCATACGACTTCACACGACACATGTGTGTCTTCCACAGTAGTGCTACTCATTTGCGTTGACATCCAATACCAGTGGACTACATGGTCATGTCACGACTGCCGTGTACTTCACATACTCTCATCCTCTCTCATTCGTACTTGTGAAATGAGTCAGCGGAGACAGTTTTGGTTTCAAACATTATATTGAGTCTTCTGTCCTCTGTGATGCAGTATAGTGGACACTACTGGCAGCGGAATACATGTTGAGGATATACTGAGCATGATTGCAAATGGGATAGGGTGTGGGGTTACATGTGATTGGCTGTTGCATGTGGGATGTGGGCTTCAGAGTTACATCTGCTTGGCCAAGGCTGTGCTAATGTACATTTACGTATAGCTGCGGAGCTGCGGACTTTGACACAGACGGTATACATGTAGCCTACCAGACCGCTTGGCATCATGGGCACAGTCCATCTCAGTTCCATGTGACAGGTTTGCTGCGGTTGTTCCTCATGCACGCGTGCATGTGAGATGACATCAGGGCATGTGCTTGCGTGCATGCAGCGGCGTGCCACTTGTTGTTGCACTGTGGTGGTTACTGGACATGTCACAGTCACTGGGGTCGTGTTGTTGTTGTATGCACTTGTCGTCCATGCAAAGGTCCTGGTATGGGATTCCCGGGGCGGGGGTGGGAGGTGTGCAGCACCCACAGACTCCAGGCGACCTATTCATGTCCACTGAGCGGTGTGTGTGTCCATGGGCGCTGGATCCATGTCGTGTCCTGGTTGTTCGTGCAGTTCCGTCCATGTGGGTGCGATACACAGAGCCCATGCCACTGCCTCCCACGATGCATGCGGTGTTCCTGGATGTGATGGGGAACAGTGTGCATGTCCCGGTCATATCCGATGTCATGGCGATGTTGTTGATGGTGTGGTTACAGTTGCCGGTCGTTTGGTATGGCTGTTGTGGTGGTGACTGGCCAGTCCGTGCGGAAGCTAAGCATGGGTGCGGGGTTGGACATCATAGGTCACTCGGGGAACCTGCGTTGTGGTCCGACGAATTGACAGGTTGTCAGGTATGCGATGCCGTCCAGCAGGGCTTCCATGTCATTGGTGGTGTACATGTTTGCCAGCCAATGTAGCGGATGGTGGCTGTCAAGGTGTTGTTCGTAAGTTGTCCCTTGGAGGACCATGATGGGGCATGCTGGGTGACATTCGATGTAGCTGTTCTCGATGATCCGTCGTGTGGAGGCACAGTGGTCCCATTTCAGTGCGGGTGCGATGTTGGCCACATACGCCATGCCCCCATAGGCAGAGCAGGCCCTGTCGTGTGCGTCCAGAGGGAGGAGTAGTGGTAGCAGGTCCGCCTTCAGACATGCCGGGTTGGAGAGGCATATCTCGACGGGATGCTGGTAGGGACACCTCCGACAGTAGAAGACGGGCATGACGCAGCTGAACAATGTGATGCGGTAAGTCAGTCGGTAACTTACGTTCAGCAGGGACAGGAGATCGCATCCCAATGTATGGAACAGGTTGGTTTTGTACAGCTTGAGCTGTTCGGCGTAGTTGGGTAGGTGTGTTGCGGTTGCCATTTCGCAGCGGTTCGTTGAGGTGGCGTGCTCTGGCTGTGTGTGCAGTCTGCAATGTGCACGCTCCGAGGTTGCTGTGAGCTCTGTGTAGTCGTAGGGAGACAGGACTTGTGTTCTGTTTGCTTGTTTGGAGGACACGGGCCCTCTTCCCACATGCTTCTCAGACAGTTCAAGGTCAGTGATGTGTGACTCCTTCCAATTAACTTGCATGTGGCCGACATGGGGGAGTGTTTTCTTCTTTCTTCCCCGTCCGTTGTGTGCTTCTGTGATATGCGCTATCTGCCCTGTGGTCGGTCTCCTCGGCATGCCTGTGTTGGTCTATTCTTGGACAATGGCTGTATTCACCGGCTTCTGTCGTAGGGCTGTGGTTTCGGAGTTGGAATGGAAGGTCATTCAGTGCTGTCTGCTCTCCCTTGTGTGGGCGGCAGGCTGCCTTTCCGCTCTGCGTTGGGCCTTGTGTGTGAATGTTATTCTTGGGCCACCTGTTGTCGGTCCCCGGGCTCTTTGGTGTTCCGTTTTATATGTCTTGTTCATATGTGCAGGGTGGTATGGGTGTTTCAGTGTGGTACTGGCGTTCCTCTTCCCGAAGGGGCACTGCTTCTCCTAGTTGGTGTTGCCGCCGCTGTGTGCTACGCCATGTTTGTTACACTGGGGTGTGTCCTGCTGTTGCGTGACTTCACTGACATGTGTGCGTCGGTTGTGTGGCGTTGGGTGTTGTCCGTGAATTGGGCGTTGGGGACATGTCTGTGGCAGGCCTGTCACGTGTCATGTGCGTTCGGGGTGGGGCTGATGTGTGTGCTGCTTGGTTGTGTCCCTGTGTCTGTGTGCGACGCATGCATGGCGCTGCGGTTGGCCTCTGCGTTGTGCGCATGTGTGGCGGCGTCATCGGCGCTTTGGGGCCGTGACGGGGTGCGTTGGTTCCTAGTCCCAGGTGGTGTGTACACATGTGTTACGCGATGTTACGATTTGGCCTGTGTGTCATATGTGGATGCAATGGTGGATATGTAGTGTACACGCGCTGGTGGGGGGTTGTCCGCTTTTCCGCCCTTGCACTGTGTGCGCTGTTTGCGTGCACTTGTTGTGTGTGTGCCTACCTGCGTCTCCGCGGTACGTTGCGTCCTTGGTGGTGCATCAGCAGAAGCATGGGGAGGGCCTGCAGTGCTGGATTCATGCTCGGGGAGCCGCTTCTTCGTTGTCCGTGCTCGGCATCCGTGTTACCGCTTCGGTTTGTCGTACGGTATCTCTTGGCCGTGGGAGCCGTTTGTTTGCGGCATCGTAATTTATGCGCCGGGCGGGACGTGTTTCGTCGGACGGTGTGTGTCAGTTGGGCTGCGCCGCTACGTGTACGGGCGCACTTTGATGGCGGACGGTGTTGCTGGCTTGCCGGCGGTGTTTGGCCTACTTTTCGCATCGTAATTGGACGGGCGTGTGGACTGCTGCGTGCCGGCGGTAACTGGTGCTTTTTGCATCCGCCAGCACGGCGGTGGTGCTTCCGCCCGCCATCGTAATGTGCCCCTAAATGAATATGTTTTTATTTATTGTTATTCATTATTAATTTATTGTTAATTAATTATTAATTGGTAATTAATTTATATTAATTGGTTAATTTATAATTATATTATGATGATGATAATTGCTTTATTTGTTGATTAATAAAAATCATTACAATCAAAGAAAAAAAACACAACAGATTAGAAACATTATTTCTTCCCATAAAATTTATACACAACTTTATACTAAAGACATTAGCAGCAATAAAAGAAAGCAGCAATGAATAAAGTGCATTTGTGCCGGTGTCATCATTAAAATTTTAAAGCAATCTATCTTTAGTCTTAATTTAATTAACCAATCCTAGAACAGTTTAAAATATTTTATAACTATAATGTAAAGTTATATGCAGAAATATTAAAAGCTGATTCTAAAAGCAAATTTTTCAATTCATTTTTGCATTAAAATCTTTGACGACTGTATTAACAATCAGAATCTGTTTTGGTTAATAGTTTTTTCTGCAATAAAAATGAACTTTACAAATTGGGTAATCAAGCGGGGCATAGACCCAGTGAGACAAGTAATGATAGGCGTGGCGACATGTTCTCACCCCTAATTCTTTAAAAATCGGTCTTAACAAAGACTTCCGCTCTTCTAGCAGTTGGGGGCAGGTAGTTACAATATGTATTAAAGTTTCCTCATAGGAGCCACATAACCTACAAAGTTTATTAGACCATTTTTTTTCCCATTTAGGTATTCCGTCCTTAGTGGGATATCTCCCAAACCGCAATAACATAAATTTGTTCCTTAAGAATGATTTTAAGTGGGTCATCAAGTATAATTGGGGTTCTAATTTAATAAATGAGTTAATAACTGACCAGGAATGATTCTTTTTTCTGAGTTCATCTTTGTCTAGAAGACTCGATAGTAAATTGACTGATCGATTTATAGTTTGTTTAAAAACAGCTTTGCTCCTAACTTCTTCTTCAAAGGTTGGACGCTCAAAATTATTTAAACTCTCACTTAAAAAGGATCTCCAGCTACTAGCATGCTCATACCTCGTTATCTCCTGCCAGCACTGGTTTGCAAGGGTACCTTGTTCTGAAGCGATATAAAGTATATAATATTTTTAAAAAGGCAGATTGTCGTACCAAAGATTGCCTTTTCAGACCAAATTCTAATCTAACATTAGCATGTCCTATATACCTGGGGATCCTAAAAACTGACTTGAAGACTTTTATTTGTAGGTCATCAAGAATTTTCACGTCTTTACCACGAAAAATCATTGAGCCATAAGCCAAAGATGGAATCAGCTTTGCTTTCATGACCTTCAATAGATGATCGTGATTTGGACATGACAACTTGTCCCTCAACCTTCTAAAGGCAAATGACAGAGCTGTTGCCTTCGCTTTAAGGTTAATAAAATGCTGTCTAAAGGACATATTATCGTCAAATGTTATTCCTAGATATTTATAAAATTTTACAGTTTCAATATGTAACCCATTAATGTTCCATTCTTTTTTATCTATTTTTTTCCTCCTATAATCATTATTTTTGTCTTTTTAGTATTAATTTTCAAACCGTTAAGGGTAATATAATGATTAAAAGAATCCACTAATCTTCTTAGACCTATGACAGAATGACTTAATAATATTGTGTCATCAGCATATTGTAAATATTTGATATCTTTGCCTAAGAGGGAAGGCGAATGAGCATTAACTTTTTTAAAATATATAGGAAGGTCGGCCATAAAAAGATTAAAAAGACATGGAGCCAAAACACAACCTTGTTTCAGGCCAGTATTAGTTTCAAGTCGGCGGGTTGTACTTCTACCATCTCCGACTTTGATCTGAACCCATGTCTTGGTATATAACAATTTAATCATTTCAAGCAATTGGTTTGGGATGCCCCAATTTAAAAGTTTAGCCCAAAGTAAATTTCGAGGAACAGAATCAAAGGCGGCTTTGAGATCGATAAAACAGATATATAACTTTTGCTTTCTATATTTAGCCCTTTCGCCTAATAAAGTCAATAAAATCAAGTTCGTGCTAGTTGATTCACCTCTTCTAAAACCGGTTTGGAAAGCTGGAATTAGATTTTTTCTTGTTGCCCAATCTTCCAATTCTTCAAGGAGGCAACTTGCAAAGATTTTCGCCTCCACATCAGTTAGGGCTATTGGTCGGTAATTTGCAGGATTGTCATGTGGGCCACTTTTATATATCGGCTGAATTATGCTTATATTATTTATAATTAATTTATTATTATTTTTTATTTATTGTTATTGTTAATTAATTTATTGTAAATTAATTATTCATTGGTAATTAATTTTAGTTCATTGATTAATTGGTAATTAAATTAATTATGTTAATTTTTAATGTGTAGCGGGTTGTGGGTTTATAGGGGAAAAGGGTGGGAAGTAATTTAATTATAATTAATTAATTAATATGATTTTATTTATTGTTATTGATTGTTAATTTATTGTTAATTAATTATTAATTGGTAATTAATGTATATTAATTGGTTAATTTATAATTATATTAATTATAATTAATTTATCATTCATTTTTATTTATTGTTATTGTTAATTATTTTATTGTAAATTAATTATTAATTGGTAATTAATTTTAATTCATTGATTAATTGGTAATTAAATGTATTATGTTATTTTTAATGTGTAGCGGGTTGTGGGTTTATAGGGAATAGGGTGGGAAGAAAATTAATTAGTTAATATGTGTATATTTATTGTTATCGATTATTAATTTATTGTTAATTAATAATTAATTGTTAATTAATTTTTATTAATTGGTTAACTAAAAGTTATATTAATGATAATTATTTTATTAATATTTTGTATGTATTGTTATTGTTAATTAATTTATTGTTAATTAATTATTAATTGGTAATTAATTTTTGTTAATTGATTAATTGATAATTAAATTAATTGGTTTTTTTATGTGTAGTGTGTTGTGTGTTTATAGGGGTTAGGGTGGGAAGTAATTTAATGTTATTTAAGTAAATATTAATTTAATTTAATAGGTATTTATTAATAATTATTTTGTTAAATAATTAATATGTTATTTATTGTAAAAAAACTTTTTTATAAGTATGTTAATTTAACCCCTACGCGATCCTACATTTTCCCTAATGTTGCACTCACTGGAGTGGGAATAGTAATTTTTACCCCTACGCTATCCAACACTTTCCCTACTGTTGCACTGACTGGAGTGGGAATAGTAATTTTTACCCCCCGCTATCCAACACTTTCCCTACTGTTGCACTCACTGGAGTGGGAATAGTAATTTTTACCCCTACGCTATCCAACACTTTCCCTACTGTTGCACTCACTGGAGTGGGAATAGTAATTTTTACCCCCACGCTATCCAACACTTTCCCTACTGTTACACTCACTGGAGTGGGAACAGTAATTTTTACCCCCCGCTATCCAACACTTTCCCTACTGTTGCACTCACTGGAGTGGGAATAGTAATTTTTACCCATACGCTATCCAACACTTTCCCTACTGTTGCACTCACTGGAATGGGAATAGTAATTTTTACCCCTACGCTATCCAACACTTTCCCTACTGTTGCACTCACTGGAGTGGGAATAGTAATTTTAACCCCTACGCTATCCAACACTTTCTCTACTGTTGCACTCACTGGAGTGGGAATAGTAATTTGATTTTCTCCGCTATCTAATATTTTGTATTTTTTTAGCTAATGTACTGTATAATTATTTTTAAAAAGATTTAAAATAATTTCAAAAAAATTACATTTGTTACATATATTTATTTAATTTGTATTTATATTATTCTTTTATGTGTATAGATGTATTTATAATTTATAAAAAATAAATTAAACAATTTATGTAATTAAAATAAATATTAAAACATATTAATAAGTAAGTATATATATAGTATATCTTATATATTATATGTATGTTTAATGTATTTTCAAATTATATATATTACTTATATTACTTATAATTTTTAAGCATTTTAAAATATTTTTAACTATGTTTCTTTTAATTATATGTATTATTTACTTTATTTTTCAATATTTTTTAACTTCAATTAAAAACGATATTTTTAACAACGATATATTTGACATCGATATTTTTTTTCTCGATATTTTTGTACTTACCTTAATGTAGATAGGATGTCGATATTCTTGTCTTTGATATTTTTGCTGCGATATTTTTGTAGGTCGATATTGTGACCTTCGATATTTAGTCAGTGATTCGTGCCCGAAGTCCAACTTGGTTGTCATTGTTCTATGATGCTGCCAGGGCCCTTAATGGCGGTGTGGAATTAATTTTTTGCAAGTCCGTGGTCTTAGAAAGTAGTTTAGTCTGTTTTTTCATTATGCTTTTTATTGTAGACGTAAGTGAAGAAGTGTTTAGAGTGGTCAGGTTGATTTGTAGAGTTACTTCTGCCGTCCTTAACCCCTTGTGTGCTCATGATGGCTCCACGCCGTCATGAGTCACGGTAGGCGTGTGCTCATGACGGCGTGGAGCCATCATGCCGCTGCCGCTCTGCCCACGCGAGACTAATTCCCCGCCTGTGCGGGCGAATTAATGAGTGGGCGGGGTCATGACAGCACCACGCCGTCATGAGCACACGCCGCCCGTGACTCATGACGGCGTGGAGCCGTCATGAGCACCGAAGCGCCACGCCCACCCCCTAGCCCCCCAGCGCCGCGGTGGAATTTGCTGCGCAGGGAAGGGGTTAAATAAATGGACCACGGGTTGATTTTATGTTTGAAAATGTCTTGCAAAATAAATTTCAGGGTACCCGGCAATGCTGTAGTACATCTATGGTAGTACTTTATAAAAGACCCCATGCTAGACCATGCGATGCCCTCCAGGCCAAATTCAACTCTCACCAAGGGTCCCCTGGAGTAATAGGGCAATTTAAACACTCTTTTATATATTTTTAGGTGTAGTTTTTTGATGGTTTTGGTGAGTTGACCTGGAAAGGCCTCGCTGCTGTAAGTAATTGCGGATGGTAATACTGCCCTGAGCACCTTTCTGATTGGTGCTGAGGAGGGGCTTTCAAGGGCTGTATATAATTGGCAGAGTCTAGTAGTTATTAATGCTGCCTTATCCTTTAGGTGGTGCTTGTGTGTTGTTGATGCACTGTTTGTAGAAAACTATGTGCCCAGATAGTTATAAGATTTGGCTGCAGAGATTTTTAAGGGACCCAGGGACCAGTTATTACTTATTTTTTGTAGCGTCCTTCCAA
This sequence comes from Calotriton arnoldi, assembly GCA_963921515.1. NCBI lineage: Eukaryota > Metazoa > Chordata > Amphibia > Caudata > Salamandridae > Calotriton > Calotriton arnoldi. Next base: position 1,043,497 of record CAWUFW010005876.1, read on the forward strand.
AGGATAGCACCTTTGTTTTGGCTTCATTTACTTTCATCTTGTTTACACTATTGTATAAGTGAAGAGAATTTAATGCTCTCTGGAGTCCTATTTTTGAGTTGTCAAGGAGGACGATGTAATCCGCGTATTGCAATATTGTGATCTTAGTATTGCCTATTTTTGGAGGGATTAAATTAGTGTTGATAAGTGCCCGGGACATATCCGCTGTATATAAATTAAACAACATTGGAGCAAGGACGCACCCTTGCTTTAGCCCTTGATTGGTGTTAATCTTCTTAGTTAACGCGGTGTCTGACAACTTGACCCTCACCCAGGTTGATGTGTATAATGATATGATGGCGTTGAGGAGGCCGCTAGGAATACCCCACACCTGGAGTTTTCTCCATAAGATGCCTCTGTCCACCACATCGAAGGCAGATGAATAGTCCACGAAGCATGCGTAGAGAGCTGTTGTCTTCTGATTTTTTGCCTGGTGGACAAGATAGGATAAGGTGATTATGTTATCCAGTGTGGAGGAATTGGGTCTAAAGCCAGTTTGGCAGAAAGGAATTATTGCATTTGTTGTTGCCCAAGCCTCTAGATCTTTTAAGAGTGCGGCTGCGTAGATCTTAGCCTCGATATCCAGTAAGGCTATCAGCCGATAATTGCAGGGATTATGTCTATCGCCCTTTTTAAAAATTGGGTGCAATATCGAACCTCTCCAGCTGTCGGACACTTGATGGAGTTTGGTGCAGATTGTAAACAGTGAGGAAAGTATTGCGGACCATAATGCCAAGTCTTCTTTAAACAGTTGGGCCGGGAGGCCATTTGGACCAAGTGCCCCTAAAGATCTTGTTTTGCTTAGTGCTTTTTGAATACTGTTTGTCATAAATATGGAGACACAATCGTCTGAGTGATCAGAAAGATCTGAGTGTTCAAGCTGAAAGACTCCTGGTTGATCGACTACATAAAGGTTATTTACATGCAAAGACCACATGGCTTCGGTGATGGAGTTGCTCCTTATGACTTCTTGGCTTGTTTTGTTTTTGATGTATCTCCATAGGTCTGCAAGATTAAGTTTGCTCATGATTGAGTGGACGTATTGCCAATCCTTTTCCCTCTGCTGATTATTTTCCTGCCATATCAGTTGCCTATGCTGTTTTCTTGCACCTTGGAGTTCTAATGACAGGTCGGCTTTGACTTGTTCGTTCCGAGTTTTCTTACGTGCCATCGTCAACTTGCGAATGTGCTGTGAGCTAGCCAAAATAGTTTGATTTTTATTAATGGGTTTTAACTGATGTCGCCCGGGGCCTGTTTGGGGATTAAGTAATTCACGGATGCCCCTAGTAATGGGAGCCCAGTGAGTTAATAGGTATTCGCCACTTTGGACTTGCAGGGTCTGTCCAGTAGCAGCTTTCCAAGATGCTAGGTTCCGTAGATTGACGTGGCCCCATTTTATTCTTCGAGTTAGATGTAGTGTTTCATCGTTGCAGGAAGTGCCCAAAACCTTGTGGCCTTTGCATTTAGGTAGATTAATGTTAAAAGTTGTGCGAAGTGGAAGATGGTCACTGTCATTTGAGAGATGCACTTTAAAGCTCACAAGGTGGTTCGTAAGTTTGACCGAGGCAAAAACATAGTCGATGGTACTTATTCCCCTGAAGGTCTTCAAAAGTTGAGATGATGGTTCTAGATTGTTAGCTAAAATCTGTTTGGATTGTAGGCCATATTTACTTACAATATTATTTATTTGAGTGCTTAAGGGATTTAGAGGTGGGCAGGTGGTGTTAAATAATCCTAGTTGTCACAGGTTAAAATCACCGCAGATTATTATATCATGATTAACGTGATCGCAAAGGATTTAATTCAAATTGTCGCACAGCTGGCGGAGTCTTGTTGCTCGTGCTGAGCCAAAGCTGTTAAAGTAGACGTTAATCAGGAGGATTTTAAGTCGGGACGCGGAAGACTTGGTGCTCTCCAGTACGAGCGCTTGAAGCATCTCATCTTGAGTTGAAATTGAGTGTGTTTTTATTTTCATGTTCAAGTTGAGGTATATTGACAGGCCTCCGGAGGGCCTCCCAAAGATATTTTTTTTCTTAGCTGCGTGATGGATCCCTTGGAAGCCTACAATTGATAAAGGGGTTAATGACCATGTTTCTTGGAAACAGAGAACATCGGATGCCAGTAGCAGTGATTTTGCTTTGTTTGAGCTTAGAAGTCTTGAGAGCCCAGCTACTTTCCACAACAGAAAAGTTATGAGGTGTTGTGGCTCTAATGGGCACTTCTCACTGCTAGGAATAGGCAGAGGCTTCACTGGACAGGATGTGGGGAACTCGTTTCCGGTCGGGTTGGTGTTCTCCCCCTGTTTGTCCTGTTACTATTTTCCTGGTCATGCCCCTTGTTGAAGAGTGAATACAAGATATATTTATGTTATCTATCTTTGATTGGCGAAGCAGGGGCCCGGTTCCCCTTAGTATACTATAGGGGTGAGCTTTTGGGTTGAGTGGATCAAGAAGCTTTCTTAGCGGTGCTGGGTACTTCGGTGCTTGTATTTTTGAAATTCCTATGCCCCATTCCTCGAGGATGGCCTTACAGTCTAGTATATCTTCTGCCAGTGAAGTTGTTTTTAGTGTTAAAAATGTGGCTTCCCTCCCATTGCGGCACTCTGGGGTAATTTTAAATTCCACGCTCAATATGTCATCTGAGGTTATCTTTGACTGAATAGGAGTAGCCTGAAGTAACCTTAGTATGTTGGATCGATTCAGTACAGCGTGCCTCCCTTCCGAAGGGTAGTATGGAAAGAGGGCCAGCTTGGTCGGTTGATCCTCGCCTACACACCTTTTAGTTTGCCCTTCATTATAGGGGTGGGCTAGGGGAAAGTGATTGTTGATAACTGGTCTGATCAATTCACGCACTAGCAATGATCTCCGTGGGTCTCCACTTTCTGTTGCAGATGGGAAGGCTTCTTGTGGGGCTGAAGTCACCACCCATCCTGGGGGTTGCTGCACCCTCTGCAAGTGAATGGAGGGCTCTATGTCTCGAGATGGGGGGCTTTGGTCAGTGATGGAGCCTAGGTCTTTCTTGGTTGTGGAATTAACTAATATCTCAGTGCATTCGGATGAAAAAGCCGGCCGTTGTCCTACTTCTGAATCTTTTGTTGTGTTACCACTGTTGCAGGGCAAAGGTTCCTTCTGGTCTTGCGTAGTTGAGGGTGGGAGCCCCAACAGGTGTGTTCCTGGTGTAATGGGTTGTGATGCTAGGCTTTGTGCCACGGTGGGAGCTATATTTTGTTTAGGTAGTGTCATTGTCAAGGCCAGGGTAGCCTGAGGTAAGGAATGCACAATGCAGACTCTGAGTAGGTGCCATCAATTTCCACTTGCAGTGCATCTTGGGCAACACAATATGAAGGTCTTGGGGACCCATTATGTTTGGTGTTCCAAGCTATTAAGAACTTAATGTTGCAGTGTACTATCTGTGCTCAGACAGAAAGTTCCCATACAATGAAAAAAAAACTATGACTTACACCATTTACTGAGCCAACTTGTAAGGATGAAGGATTAAGTCAGCCCTTCTGAGATTCAAGCATGTGATGTTAAGGATATCCACTGTTGCAAAGTCATCCTGTGCCCTGGGCACCCCCATTTTTTTTTGCTGACTGATACTGGTGGTAACTGACCCTGGGCTCTGCCTGACCAGTCCCGGGGCTAGTGTTATGCTGAAATAAACACTTAGAATACAATGAAAATAACTACATACAATAGGGTGCACTATGGGTTAGGGTACCCCTATGATTAGCATGACCTCCCCTATAAAGCCCTCGTACATAATAGGACAGGGGGATTGTAACTACCTTTAAATCCCTAGTATGGCAGTTTAGAGGCCAGCAGCCCTTTCAGCACTTGCATGTGTGCACTGCTGAAACCTGAGGTCGGTTTAAAATCAGCCCTGTGTTGCAGTACTGCTTTTAAAATGCAAATTGTGCCCAAACTCGACTTTGGTGTTTGGGGCACTTACAAATTGATAAACTACAATGTTTGGGCATATTAGGTACCCCCAGCGTCTTCCCTAGGTGTCCCAGGAGTCGGGGCTTCAGGTATTTATAAGGAGGACCCTTATAAAATGAGTTTTAAATGCCCTGGAGTAAGTGAAATTGCAGTTTCACTCCCCACATTGTGATAAAGTGCTTCACAAACTCGACTTGTATGCTAGGAGCTCTGTGGAGTAAGGATCTGAAATATTTTTACTTATTCAGACCCCCTAAAGACTCCCCTAGGTGTACCAGGGGTGTGGGGTCCTGTAGATATAGGCAGAGCCCTTATAAAAGATGTTTTATTAGTCCTGGTGTTGGAAAAATGGCTTAAGTCATTTTTCCCATTGCAAATACCCTGCCACATAGGTTACCATGGCAAGAAGTTATTAACTAATAATTCCCGCTAGGAGAATCATAAAAATGCCATTCAAAGACATCCTAGAATGGTTTGACAAATCCAACAATATGGTATTATTGAATTTCTCCTAAAGTGTAAAGTCACAAATTTATAAGACTTTCTTGTATGTAAGTCAAAAGTCAACCTTCCATTGGTTTTCCCTGATTGGTCAGAGTTAAGTGGATTAGCCAGGCTCCATTGATGATGTGATAAATAGCCCCTGGGGTTAACCAGCTCTTCTAGAAGGGCAGGGTTCTGCTACATAGGAATACCAGAGCAGAGGGAGGGGTCGTAAACCATATTATTCAATGGAAGGAGGAGACAGGCAGAAGAGGTCAGTTTCAATTTACACCTCTCCTCTTTGAACCCAGCCAGATGGTGGGATTAAGGAAGGAATGAGCAGAGGCAAGGGGGAGAGACCATGGAGATTAGCCATCCTGGGGGTGTGTTTAGCCAGCTCTTCTCTCCCTGCTGGAAAATCAGCCATTATGACTTTTTGAGAAAGGGTGCTCTCTGGGGGAAAATAGTGCCATACTTTGGAGGATGTGGTCATACCCTAAGGTGTTGCCCTGTACGCTTTGTTCGCCCTAAGTTGGCGGGGGTATGCCCAGACGTGGGTCCCTTGCTCACTTTGCCACTGGATTCAAGCAAGCCTGGCTGATGACGGCTGGAATGCCAGAAACCGGTCCTAGGATGCTTGTTTCCGGTCCAGGGAAGACATGGCTTGGCAGTTCGTGCTGGACTGTTCCCATGAGGCACAGGGTCAGACTGATTTGCATATGGCCATGTCTGAACTGGGGTGGTGGAGTGAGCTAAAGAATGATGATGGATTAAACCCAGATCAGTTGACTGGGGGTGAGTGTTTGATTGGCTCAAACGTTCCGTCCATCATCCCCTTTTGTATCGCTTTGTTCGCCCTAAGTTGGCGGGGGTATGCCCAGACGTGGGTCCCTTGCTCACTTTGCCACTGGATTCAAGCAAGCCTGGCTGATGACGGCTGGAATGCCAGAAACCGGTCCTAGGATGCTTGTTTCCGGTCCAGGGAAGACATGGCTTGGCAGTTCGTGCTGGACTGTTCCCATGAGGCACAGGGTCAGACTGATTTGCATATGGCCATGTCTGAACTGGGGTGGTGGAGTGAGCTAAAGAATGATGATGGATTAAACCCAGATCAGTTGACTGGGGGTGAGTGTTTGATTGGCTCAAACGTTCCGTCCATCATCCCCTTTTGTATCGCTGTACCTCATTGGACAGGGCTTGCCAGAGAACTTGGAATAAGTATCTGAGAGGGGCAGAGCCTCTCAGATCTGCTGCTTGAACCTTAAGCGAGAAGAAGGGTCCATGCTGAGGAGTTTGATTGGCACCAACCAGGCCCTGCACTTTGAAGATTGCCCCTGCTGCACAACCTGAACTACAGCCCTGTGGACCTATCTTGCTTCAAAAGGACTAAAGAATGGACTCCCTGCAAGCTACAGGTTAACAGAGCTCACCTGGAACATCACCACCAAGAATTCTCAGCCTGGAGTACTACCAGTGGGTTTGTAAGGGTTTTGTCCAAGTGGATTGTGGGGACTGAAGTCCCAAACTTTCATGGACCATCTTGGATCTTCCAGACCATTGGAATACGTTTTGGACACTTTGGGACCATCTGGGGAACTTTAGGAAGAAGTTCCAGAAGGTTGGAGCAAATTTGGAAAAAAGCTCCATAAGAGTACCGACTCGACCTGGCCAGCCAAGCCAGCGACCCTCAACCGCGAGTCGGCCTACCGTCCAGGTTCGTCCCAATGAAAAGATCCTGAGGTCCTACTTCCAGAGTTTGACTGGGAGTAAGCTGAAACCAAAGCCAGCGAACCCTCACCAAATCCGGCCTGGTGAAGGGCATTGAGGATCCTGCAAGAAAAAGCTCTGTAAATGTTTCTGAGTCCAAACGTAGGAGAGGTGACCGGGACCAACCTCGAGAGCTAAGCCGCCCACTTTCAACCGTGAGCTGGTTTGGATACCTGGTTCGTCCCACTGGAAAGCTCCACAGGTCGAACTTCCAAAAGTTTGACCGGGAGCACGTTGCAAGGAAAGCCGGCAAACCCTCAATGAATCTGAACTGGCTGAGAGCTTCGGGGGACCCTGGGAAGAAAAGCTCCAGAAAAGTTTCTAAGTCAGAAGGTAAAAACTTTGACCGAGACCTACTGCGAGGGGTAGCAATGCAGGGCTCCATCATGGTGGGCCTGAAACGTTAACTTTGTCCCAGTCTAGCGCAACCAGATGTCCCAATAAGCGCTATAGGTTTCTATGTGCGATTTACCACTAAATCTTTAAACTTTCATATCTCCGATTCCCTACATTGGATGTTTTTCGTTTTGGTGTCATTTTAAAGATAAAAATATTTCCTATCTTTATAAATTGGTGTTGGATTTTTATTCTATTTTTTGCCTTAATTATTTACTGAATTGGTGTTTTTAAAAGCTTTACATACCTGTCTTAGAAGTTAAGCCTGCCGGCTCGCAGCCAAGCTACCAAGGGTTAAGCATGGGAATAGTTTTCTAAGACCTGTACAGAGCCCTATATTGTGGTTGTGACCTTATTGCCAGGGGCAGATATACATTTGCCCCTACTAATAACCCACTTTCCAACATACACACACACGCACATGAACTCATTGAGCCTTCTTGTCCGCTTCAAACAAAGACAATTTTTATTTTACGAGAGTAATCTTGAGTAACTCCCAACTACCGGATTTTAGAATTTTCACATATATAAAGAGCCTCATTTAGAGGAAGTCGTGCAGTGCAGCAAGTCACGTTGCTGTGCTGCACTGAGTGGCAGGGAAAGGGCAAGAATGCACTGTATTTAAGGCAATACGGTGCATTCCTGTGCCTTCCCTTGCACTGGTGTCCTTTTGGCAACCTAGCGCCAATGCAGGAACCCTTGAACCATGGTACAAGGATGCCTGTGTTGCATGCAGGATTATTTTTGTGAAGGAAGGGACACCTTCCTGCACAAAAGTAATCCTGGGAGGCATATTTATCTTTCTATGTGTGTGTTCTATGTGTGCTGCAGAGTGTAGCACACATAAAAAATGGAAGAAACGAGGAGAAATAGAGATATAGAAGGTGTACTTTTTTGGTGCATCCCCAGGTTTACAAGTTCATGTAATTCAGGGAATGGATCAAAAACCATGAAAGTTGCGTGGGAACACCAACGCAACACCCATGGAACGCCTACTCAGAGCAGAGTAATGCAATGCAGCAAATTGCACTGCGTTGTGTTACTCCAGATTTTTTAAACCACTCAGAGCCACACAAAGCGGCTTTGCATGGCTTTAAAAATATGACTTTGAGGTTTGCATCACGCATGTACCACATTGCATGGTGCAAACGTGACACAACCCTCTCATAAATGAGGGCCTTTATTTTTTTCTTACCCTTACGCTTTTGCATAATTTTTTGGGTGGGAGACTAGTTCAAGTAGAAAATGTCACTCAGACAACTGTCCAATAATGTACATCATACCTCAACTGCAATTTTTCCAGCAGACGACGTCCAAAGAGTAATTTGCTAAATATTCATACTGTTCAAAGACGTTACGTGCATTATTACCCTTGGATTTATTCTACACATGCTTATTTCAAATATGTTAAGGGATCTCTAAAGAAGAAAATACATTAAATCAACTTTGAGCTTCTTTTCCATCTTTAGGCTTTTGATCATGTAGTATCTGCTAGGCATATGCTTACGGCCTACTATGGCTTTCTGAAATAAATTATAATATGTATGTAACTTCTCAAAGAAGAAGCAAACACCAGGTTTCATAGTCCAGGATAGAATCAAACATCATTGTGATTTGTGTATTAGTTTTCTGTTGACAATATGGCTTGCACCTGCTTCAATATGGCAAGGCAGAAGTGTTTGAATATTTTGAATATTTTTAGAGCAGGGCTCCTATATAAACTGATCATTGTACTTAAAAATCCAGCGAGAGAAGAAGTGATATATACCGCCTCACATTATCACTGGGAGCATAAAACATGTTGATCCCTTTTTATCTGCGCAGATTGCATTTTGCCTTGAATTTTTTTCCTTGGCATTGATGGCATATGCCTCATCAGACATTTTGATGGTTATACATAATTTATTTTGATTTACATAAATATTGCTTTCTGCTTCTCACACGTCGGCTTTGGTTGATTGAAGGGCTTTTGTTGCCTAGAGACTTTGGAGTCGGGTAAGACCTTCACGGAAATAAAAGTACAGTAGGAAAGCTTCATGTATGGATAATGCTTACCCAATCCTGTTTGATCCGTAGCTGACTCCTTCTTCGGGCCATATTGTTAAGTACACAGAATTACATTCAAGTAATAGGCTGAAAAGTGAGGAACGAAAGCAAGAAAAAGTGCAAAATATCTTGACACAATTTTGTGACAATATTCAGTGCTTTTTCGTTGTGTCAATTTCAAGTGTCATTCTTATGCAAATTGCAGATTGTACTAGGCGTATGCGTAATTCACATAATTTCATCCCCCAACTATCAGAATTTTGGGGGAAATTTAATAAAATTAAGGAAATTTAAATAGCCAGTTTTGGGCTGGTATCTCGTGTGATCTTTCTAGTCGAGGCCACACATCGCAGAGAAACTACCAGATGCAGCACGATCTGCTTCCGGTAGAAATTTCCTTAATTATGTATTTCATGATCAAAGAAAGAGTTACGGGTACAAAGCACGACATTTTGTATTATGTGACCTGGCATTCTGTAATTTCACATCAATACGCCTGCATCATGACAGTAATGCACAAGTCTAGTTGGCACTCAGTGGCGGCTCCTCTGCTAAGGCAGAGGAGCGTCTCCCCACTGCTTTTAAGCAGTGTAACTAAGGAACAATAAAATGATAATAACGTGATGTTATTATGATTTTATTGTTTACATCTGTTTTGCAGGTGGCGGACGGGTGGGGCTGCTCTGCTCTCAAAGCAGGGCAGAGGAGGAGTGGTTTCCCTAAGAGCGGAATTACGCTTTGACCGACCCTCTCGGGCTGGCCAAACAGTCATGCGCACTTTGCATGTTCTCCATGCAGGCTGCATTACAACCTGCATGGAGAACATGCCCAGGCCCCCAGTTCCTGTCTGAGCGCTGAGCCACTGCGCTCAGACCAATCACAATGCTGCATTGCAGCGTTTTGATTGATCAGGGGAGCCTGGTTGCTATACTAATCACAACGCTGCATTGCAGCATTGTGGTTGGTCAGGGGAACATGGCAGTGCTTCCTCGCTAAGCCGAGTTCGACGGAGGAGAGACACGGAACACAGTGATAAGGTATGTGGTTTTATTTTTTTTTACATCCTCCCCTCCACCTCCCTCGCCCCAGGACCCCCGATCCGTGCTGGCCGCCACCATCTATAATCGGGATTAAGAGTGGTATGCAAACTTCTCATAGACCCAGCAGTTTTTCACTGCACAAACCTCGCCAGGTAAAACCTGGTAAAACTGTGAAAAAAACATAATATTCTTAGGGGCATATTTATAAAGCAGTTGCATTGCCGTTGCGCCATTCAATAGGGTGCAAGGGCGATGCAAACCTAAGTGAGATTCATCAAGCTATGCAAGGCCACCTTGCATGGCCCTACTTGATAAATTCAGAGTAATGCAACGCAGTGTAAATCGCTGTATTGCAGTACTTTGCCTAGGGAGGTGTTCCATGGGTGGAGCGTAGGTGTTCCCATGCATCCACCCATGGATTTTGGCGCATTCCCAGATTTACCATTACTGGTAGACCTGGGAATGCGTCAAAATGCTATGGCTTGCCAGGTTAGGTGTAACAAGAAGAAATATATTTATTTCTTCTCGTTTTTTCCTCTTTCTATGTGTGCTGCATTTAGTTTTTTGCAGGAAGGTGCCTTCTTCTGGACAAAATAATCCTGCTTGCAATGCAGGCACCCTTGCACCATGGTGCAAGGGTGCCTGCATAGGCGCTAGGCAGCACATTGTGCGCCAGCACAAGGAAAAGACAGGAATGTGTCGTATAATGTTAAAAACAGCACATTCCTGACCTTTCCCTATCTCGCAGAGCAGCAGGGTAGCTTGCTGCATGCATGATTTTTTGATAAATGTGCCCCTTAATGGTGCTACTTGGAGCTGACTAAACATGCAGTATTACCCACAATCCGGACAGCATAGCTTGAATGACTGAGTAATACCTCAGATGGAAATAACAAACCTGATGTTATCAAAAATCACGCGTGGTCCTATCACATCATTTAATCTTGAATTCAAAATGAGCCCATGTGTAGCTGCACGGTAGAGCAAAATATGTGTTCCATTTATCTCTACATATCAAGTTGTATGTAGCACTGGGTGAGAGGTAGTTGGAGCAACAGGAACCAGGATGAGTGATAAATTGTGTTGTGCGTTTCGAACAAGTATCTACATTTTTCTCTATTAATTTGTGGGAATGGATTTCAAGTCTCTCGGCACAAAACAGAATGAAATGAGGTGTCTTAAGTATTTGGATTCTCAGAATTAATAGACCAAACTGCAGTTTCTTGTTAATTTTGAGATCTGACTAGCTGCTGTGTTTTGGGCCTTTTGGGTCCCACTAATGTATGTTTTCTTCAGCAGAACACCTGAGAGGAAATATTCAAACTTTAAGAAGTGGTCTATGCGAATTTAAAAGAACCTATTGTAACTTTTTTTGAGTCAAATTCATTGGATTTGTTAACTGGCAGTTGAAAGCGGGTTGTGTGGCCAGTGGTGTCAGGCACAGGCATAGACCTTTAGTCCTCAACTGACCCTTAACTCATACACCCCACTATTGGCCATTACATGCAGCAAGATCTCGAAGCCCTAGAGTTCCCTGCAAATAGCCATTGACCATTCAAAAAGGGCTTGGGACACAGGGTGTGAATTTTGGTAATGCACTGCATGCAGTCTGCCTACACAGAGTACACACTGCGAAATGTTTTCAGCTGTGCCAAGTAGGTGTGGGAATTAACTGTGCAGACTGTACACAGTGCCTCTGCCTCCAGCACTCATTGGGAATGCCGTTGGCCATGCCCCACAGGCACTAAACTCATGGTGTTGCCTCTTAAACACAGTGCAGGTATACCCACAACCCAATATAGATTGAGAATTTTCTTAAGGCAACTGTTTTTGTATTCTTGCTTATCAAGAGTTTGCTATGAAAATTTCATAGGCAATCTTCATTCTGGGAAACCCATATAGCATCCTTCTCTATTGGTTAAGCTGAATGCAGATTTCCAAGATCTCCCAAGACTTAGGAAGGTTGGTTAAAGAGGGGCAGCCATATTCCCAAAAACCTGGGGCCAATAAACAATGTACCAGCTACAATGGTTCGGGGAAACATTTTTTTTAAAAGGGAAAAGAATCAACAATTATACTGTGATCAAATAAAAAATGTATGACTCAGAACAACAATGCAAACCGAAAAAATTAAAAACAAGGTAACCACAATAGAATTTTTGAAGAACACTTTTTTTGTTATTGGAATTGCTTTTTGTAAAACATGAACAATACAAAAGCCGATATAAACAAACAGCTGGTGCTCACATAGTTACACACAACAGACATATAAAACAAATGGCAGTGTATACAAGAAACACCCAGTTGTGCCTTTGAAGTAGGGGTGAGTACAAAGAAAGCTTTGAAGTGCACAGAGATCCTCCCTGCCTGCCCTGGCTCCAGACTCACTACCTTTGTGTGTGGACAGGACACAGCCTATTCCGGTTTAAATGTGGGGCTGTACCCAGCTCCTTCCTCCCATCTCCCAGGAAGGCCCAATAAGACACACCTCAGCTCCCTTTGTGTGTGGCTGTCTAGAGCGAATACACAAAGTCCAGCTGTCACCAAGCCCAGACTGAACAGAGACAGGCAGCAGGCCCCAAATGGCTAAAGTAAGTAAATGCCAACTTTCTAAAAGTGGCATTTGCTAAACTGTAATTTAAAATCCAACTTCATCATAAGTTGTGATTTTAAATTATGAGTCCAGTGACACCAAACTTGAAATGTAGATCTCTTCACAATTGGGAATTACACTTAAAAGATGTAATAAGGTAATCCCAGTGATATCCTATGGGAGAGACGGGCCTTGCAGTAGTGAAAATGGAAATTGTTTTTTTTTCACTACTAATACATGTAAAACTTAAAAGTACATGTCCTGCCTTATACATACATTGTACCTGCCCTGTGGGTCATACAGGGCCTAACTTAGGGGTGAGTTATATGTATAAAAATGGACGGTTTAGGCCTGGAAAGAGGTGCATCTTGCCAGGTCGATGTGGCAGTGTAAAGCAGCACATACAAGCCTTGCAATGGCATTCCTGAGCCATGGTTAGAGGGCTACTGAAGTGGGTGACACAATGAGTGCTGCACGCCCACTAGTAGTATTTAATTTACTGGCCTTCTGCACATGTAGTACACTTTACTAGGGACTTATAAGTACATTAAAAATGCCAATTGGGGTTAGGACAATTTTACCATGTTTGGTAGAGAGAGCACAAGCACTTTAGCACTGATTAGCAGTAGTAAAGTGCACAGAGTCCTAAAGCCACCACAAATGAGGTCAGAAAAATGGAGGGAGGCAGGTAAAAAGTTGGTAGAAGACCACCCTAAGGCTGTCAGGTCTAACAATATGGCTTTAAAATGGCCTGCAGGTGAACACCAACCACCGTAATTACAGGGAATCCTTTGGGAAATTAAAACTAGAGAGAGATGTACAGGGAGTCCCTATTGGCCCCAACATCCACATGTCAACATATTTCAGATGGCCATGCTCAGCCAAAAGGTCTCCCAACTTTCAGTGGGACTGGACAGATCTCCCAAAGATTTGAAATTGTCAGTCTTCTAGAATCACTGCCAACCTAGTCATGTGTAAGGCACTCGCACACTCTACTCAGGCATTCAACTACATCAATGTTTATTCAGGTTTGTTACTTCATCAAGAGCCTAGGCATTACCAGGTGCCTGAGTCTGTGGAAATAGATGCCATATGTTATGGAGCATTGTTTCTAATAAATTGGATTCATGTATTTTGTGCGATCCACTGCACACCCTATACAAACGTTTTGTGTAGTATTCTCAGTATTCGGCCACCAGTGATTGAAATGTAATGCATTGACTTGGGGGACCCTGTGTTCCAACTAGGATTACTCATTATCCTGTTGACTCACTCATAATCAGTGGGAGATATAAGTGACTACTACAATGTGTTAATCTATTGCTCAAGTACTGTTAAGGAGGGGAATAGAGTTGGGTGGACTTTAAAAACATGGCACACACCCCACGAAAGAAACCAATTGAAACTACTTTCGAGATTGCTTAGAATCCCACCATAGGATGTTATGGGCAGGGGCTACCCATGTCACTGCATTTGAGAGGATACACAACATGATTATAACCATTATCATGAACAGGCAAACAACGTGCACAACACACACAGTGACATACGTCCTACTTACTGTTCCAGGCTTTGCCCGGCAGAACCACCTATTTGGAGTCCCATAACACCAGCAAAATACTTTCTGCTTATGTGGGATTCAGTGTTTAAGGACAAGAGTGCGGGTTGTGCCACATCATTGTGTTAATAACATGCATCAAATGTTGACCACCTGATCAGGCGCTGCGCTTACGATGTATCTTTTGCATCCAAACACACTCATTGTAACCACAACTCCTTATTAGGTGCCCGATTCAAATGTTAATGTATCCTATGTCCTACAACTCATACAATAGGTGTTATACAGACTCCTGGAATGTTGTATAAGATGTGTTTTCAGAAAAAACAAAAGATAGCCTCATTGGGAGGATCAGTATGAGATCAATGAATGTTATAAATCTCATCTGGTAATGTATTAAGTCTGGTGTTGGCCAGGTACGTTTTCACAAATTGCTTGAGTCAGAAAGTTTCAACTAATCAGTCTGCCCAAAATTCATTAAATAATAAATGTTCTGCCATTATGTACAGGCCATTTCCACTTCCTGAATCAGAGAGCATGGCAGGTAATGCTGTGTGCGCAACACACATGGAAACAGGAATATCTGTTCTTACAATACTGTGGATTCGATGCTCCTGCACATTGTTGCTAGGCTTTATATGAAGAGTAACACAACATTAGAATCCTACATAAATGGTAATGAAATATTGTCAAAAGAACAGCGCAAAGTGGAACATATTGTGTGCTCACCTCTAGTTGAAGTACTCATGAGTTACTTCTTGCGCCAGTACAAGTAGGTAGCTGCTCTCTCATGGTTGTCTGTTCTCAGAAAGGCAGCATTTTGAAGCATATTAAGTAAGGGTTACTAAGTGCCATTTCTGAATGATGCCACCCAGATGTCAAAGTGGGCAGGGGATTGAGGGAGCAAGGTACTCAAGCTTTTTTAAATTGATAAAAACAGTTCCCATATTTTTTATTAAGTTGCCACAGGTTGAAAATAGGAAGAAGGGTCTTCTCTACTGTGAAGAGAGAGAAGGGGGAGGCAGCTAAAGAAGAAGCAAGCCTTATCTCCAGGGTGCCTGCTCCTGAAAAAAATGTAAATGTGTGCAATTGGTTAATCAGCAAATCTGAAGGCTGCCTGGGGGCCAATATAGGCTTTAATTGATAGAATCTGGAATTTGTCCTTTTATTGGAACCCTATAAAAAGATTTGCACTAATTACAGTCAGAGTATTACTATAACCTTTCAGCCCAACCTAGCAGGCTCTACCGGCCATCAAAGGCCCACTCCAGCATTTCGGCTCGGGCCTTTAACAAGGGATCGGGCCTTTAATGGCCAGTAGAGCCCGCTAGGAGGGCTCTAAGGCTATTAGAACATTCCGCCCCAGAGGGCAGAATATTCGAATTGGTAAAAACAAAGGCCTCTCAGAGCCTGAGGGGATTTAAATCCCCTAAGTCCCCGAGAGGCCTTTGTTCACAGCAGCAGCTGTGAATGAAAAACAACATTAGAATGTTGTTCTGCAGGCTTCTACTGGCTCGTAGAAGCCCACAGAACTCCATTGTCTGCAATGGAGTGCTCAACATTCTAATGTTCTAATAAATCTTAACTTTTGAAAGCATTGTAAACGTTTAAACACAACATTTTTGTAATTGCCTATTTATATTGCATGTAATACATTTTTTAAACTAATTATTAAAATATTCACAGTGCCTTCTGTCACAGGTTTAGACCTTTTAGCATTATAAATACACTTTACTATTTTCCCACTGCACAGACCAGGATCAAATCGGTAACTGTCCGGTTATTCACACAGACACCTAAAGTGATTGCATTAACAAGCTGAGCTTTCCTACCAGAACAAATTATTTTTCATTTAAAGTGTGTACATTATATTTTATATGGAGTTAAGTGTAAGTGAAAGGCAACAAAATAGTCTCAGATTATTATGCTATTTTAGTCATGTCTCTGACACTGCCCCCACACTCACTGATCCTGCCCTCATAGTACTCATGATCACAGTTCCCATGCTTTACTTTATTTACTTCGACCACTGGTGCAGCTCCATGTAAAGGTACATAGAGCCGAAGTATAGTCCCATACATACTTGTCACTCTACATGTTGACACACAAAACAGGCAGTCCAAGCTGGTGTGGATCTTAATGAACTGCATTCTTGATCGTTGGAAAGTGGACTTTTAGTTGGGGTGGATAGGGGTCCACCATCATTAATAATGTCACTATTTTGTTAGGTCCAGTAAAGAGGTCAGTAATTTAAATGTAAGTTCAACGGCTAGTAGCTATGGCACAGAAGAGACAGGCTTAACTTAAGAAAATGTGCAGAAGAGCCAAAAAAGTTAAACAGGTAAGAACACAATGCAAAAAATCCCACTTCATTTTATAAAAATAGAGAATAATTTACTGAAAAAAATGATATCAAAACAACAAAAGTACAGTAAGAGGAACAGGAACTATAAATGCTTTAGGTTTTAAATAGTCAAAAAGCGTTATGAGCCAATGTGGGTCAACTGGTTGCAGTAAACAGGAACTTAGGTGTAATGTGAGGCTGACTGCAATGGAACATGGGTCAGATGCATCAACCAGGTTCAACATTGTCAGAGGTTTTACCTTTGGAGTTATTCTGTTTTCTGGAAGTCAAAGTATTTCAGCAAGTCAGGTAGCTGTATCCAAGAAGGTCTTCATGACGTCAGATAGACATTGACTGAGGGCCCAGTGAAGCCAGTGGTTTAGGCGGGAAAAGCTCTGAACGGGAAAATTCAAAATATGTGCCCAGTGAAGGCTTCCCGTTGTCCAGGTACTTTTAGAGCCTTTACCTGGTCAAGTTTTCTACGTTCGAACTTAGTCCCTTTTTCTGGAGCTCAGGTTCCTCCACTGGGCAAGTGTAGGAAGCTGGCTCTCCATATAGTGTACTAAAAAGAAGTATACTGTGCAGAGAGTCGAGAGAGAATCCCCAAATGGTACACAGAGGTTAAAGCAGATAATTCTAATGCTCTTTTGTGGTAGTGTGGGCGAGCATTTAGGCTTATCAGACGGTAGTGCTAAGCATTTGTTGCACTCCACAGAGACCGGGAACAAAGTTCTAAGGTAAGTACTTTTGTAGTTATGATTTCTCTAAGTTTGGAAAATATATCACTTTTATGCACAATTATGCACCATAGGAAAAAACAGAAAAATGCATAGAAAATAAGGCAATGCTTTCAGGAAGTTCACCTTCCCGTTTTAGGTCAATGTCTTGTTCAGGACTAAAGTTCCAGCAGGAGAAGTTCGCGAGCATACCATATTGGGCCAGAGGAGAGTGCTGAGGGTCTTGGAAACTCGTGCCAAAGACAAAGGAGGCCACTTGAAAATGCACTGCACAGGAGGACTTACATGTAAGTCAGAGGGGGCTCCTTCAAAGGAGGAGCTTGCAAGGGCCTGGGGACCATGGAAGCACAGCAGGTTAGTCAAAGCCAGAGCCCAGTACATAGCAAACAGGTTAGCTGGGAGTCGTGCTTCATTAGGTCCTCGTGGTCAGGAGCAGGCAACTTTGAGAGGCGATTTCGGAACAGCTGGGACACTTGGAAAGTGGATCTTGGGTGTCTTTTGTCCATCCATGGGTGCTTGCTTCTGGTGCTTTGGGAGTCCAGTGTTAGCCGTTGGGGGTCTGGTACCCCAGGAAGGTCATGGTGTCTCCAAACTTGGTGAGGAGACAGATCTGATCCTTTGGAGCTGTTTTACCTCTTTTTGGTTTGGTGATACGCCAAGGTCATCGAAGGAGCAGCAAGTCGACAAACCGGACTTGATGGGATCGGTGCCTGTGGTGTGCAGGGGAGTGAGACCTTCACTCCAAGGGAGCTTGTTTGTGATTTCGTGAAGGCTGGAGTTGCTCCGGGGTTCTTAGAGTCCTCTCAGGTTTCAGGACAACACAGCAGACATGATTGTCGAGCCCTGGGAGCGTCAGGCAGGGTTTGGTGCCCTTTTATTCATCAGCAGGGCTTCAGTTCTCAAGCAGCGGGTCTTCTTTGTCCAGGTCTTCTCTTGTCCGTCAAATCTGATGTTCTGGTCTCTGGTGACACCTAGATACTGAATTTAGGGATGCTACCAAGGGAGACATGCAGTAGCCAATGTGCTACCTACCATTAGAGTGTCTTCACCCTCTAGTGACATCTTCCTGTGGGAAGAGGCACTACCCCAGTCCTCATTGGGTTTTTTCCACCATCCCAAGATGGTGGCGTTTTTGAACAGGGGTTCACCTCACCTGCCACATAGGGGTAGTGTAGGCTAAGTGGAGACCCTCCTCCTGATCTAACTAATTTCCCTACCTTTCCTCACGCCACAAGTGTGAAGCACCTCCGCCCAGAGCAGGCTTTGTTTCTGTCCTCTCAGAGTGCTGGCTCTCACCCCATGAGGTCAGAAACATGTCTGGTAGTGGCAGGCTGGCATAAACAAGTCAGGAACCACACTAGAGCCTGGTAGGTGTTCAGGGAACCTCTAAAAGGGCCACCTGTGTGAATTTATTAATAAATCCATCACTGACATCAGTGAGGATTTATTAAGACAAGATGTTTGGTACCAAAGATCTTATAAATCAGTGAAGCCATCATGGAGCTAGGAAACACATGTTGACAAGTATCCAGCCCATGCACTCTTCATGGCTTCCCTGTGCACCTACAACATCCCAGAATAGATCGGACATTGTAAGTGCATATCTGCTCAAGCTGATATGCCCTCACATAGCATATAATGCACCCTGCCTTAGGGCTAAAGGCCTGCAGTAGGGGTGACTTACCTATATCTTATGGAGTGTGTGGGTGGCCTGGTACACAGGGCTGTGTGCCATGCTGACTCTTTGGATTTCTCTTCACCAAGACACGCAGCCTGCAATGACAGATTGTATAGCCTTGGTGCGGGATCCCTGGGGTGGTACAACCAGTGCTGCAGCCCCAGAGGACCCTCTTTAGTAACCACACCCTTGGTACCAGGGGTACCATTTACTAAGGACTTACTGGGGTTGCTGAAGTTGTGCTAATCATGGTACAGTGTTTGGGAAAGAGATCTGGCACTGGGAACCTGGTTAGCAAGGATAAAGTGCACTTACAGTTCAAAATCACATCAGGCCTCAGGCAAAAAGTGGGGGCTAACCATACAAAAAGGCACTTTCCTACAGCAAGGCTGTAGGTTGTAACTGAGAATGGCTCTACAAGGCCAGATAGCTTTTTCATTAGATCTTGCTGAAATGCATTTGCTGCTGTGGAAAAGCTCAGTGCAGGAGGAACCGGAATTTTCAGTCCAGCCACAACACACCATTGTGAGATTGACCTGGCAAGTCTCTCCCTGTATTCTGGATGTCTTTAGAGCCAAACAGTTTTTTCAGGAGGTTAGGGTGAGTACACTTTAATACAGAGCAGGATTCTAGGAACTCAGGAACAGCACTTGGATATGAAGACTCCCGCCAATAAAAGCCACCAGCTGAGTCCATGACAGGTCCTGTTGGAACTGGTCAGCTGAGCTCTTTCTGGAAAAAGACTTCTTGCAGCATGTTGTGTGCCTGTAGCTTAACAAGAGGTCAACCAAGTGGCCCTTGGAGCCCACTTCTTTGTCCTAGGTGCTGTAGTCCACTAATGGCATTTAACGTGCTTGACTTGGGTACATTTTGTACCATATACTAGGGACTTATAGGTAGGTTGAATATGCAAATTAGGATTAGAACCAGTTTTGACATGTTTTAGGGCTCAGAGCACATGCACTTGGGTCTGGTTAGAATAGTCCCAGTTCCCACAGTCAAAAACCCAGCAGCAGCTGTCCACTGAAATGGGACTGACTATGGCAAAAGTAATCCATTGGTGTCCATGGGAGCATAAGATCAATGCTGCATGTTTAACCTACATATGCAGTAGCCTCCATAGGGGTGTGTAATAACAGCACCCATGCTCTCCCCTCTCAGAAGGGCTTCATCTTGTTTAGAACCCTCCACCCTGAAACATGCCAATACATGTGGGGTGAGAATTGGGCCTGAGAATCAGGCATGCTACCATGTGTGGATGAGGGCCCAGAGTCATTAAGAAGACCTGATCTCAACATACATGACTTAGGGGCCGATTCCGATCTCGGCCGGTAGGGCACCGAATCGGATTCGGCTGAACCGGATCCGATTCGGAGCCCTCTTTCCCGACCGATTCGTACGTGCGTCCGGCCGAGCAAGTACGATGCGAGCGCACGCGAAATCGCCGACCGACTCGTACGCGGGTCCGAACCGCTCCGACCGACTCGCATGGACACGACTTGCACCGCGCAATGGAGACGTTCCCCGGCCGGGCAAGTACGATGCGCGCCGCGAGCAATCCAACCGACTTGCGCCGTCCGGCTCAAAAGAGCATTCGGAGCCAGACTTTGGGGGTCCGTGTCGGACCCCCTGTACGCGTAGCCGCGCGAGTCGCACACAGGGGGACCCATGGGTCCCCCCTACCTGTGCATGTACGCCGCGAGTCGCATCGAGGCGTACCCGCTGTAGGGGGCGCCCTTGTTCGCCTCGCACTCCATTGAGTCAATGGGAGCCCGCGTACGCGTTGTACGTCCGGCTCCCATTGACTTCAATGGGAGTCCGACCGACTCGAGTCCGATTGCATGCGTGCACATCGTACTCGTTCGGTCGGACTGCCAGAGTCCGATTCGGACGGAAATCTCTCCGGGTCCGGCTCGATCGGAGTGATTTCCGGCCTGAATCGGAATTGGCCCCCTAGTTGAAAGCGCTCCAACCGATCAGTAGTGACTCTATAGATCACAATATTTTGGGCTCTAAACCTTGTTGTATTAAGTCGAAATATTGTCAAACTATTTCCATTGCAAAACTTGATATTCCTAAAAGTGAACCAAAAAAATAACTAAAGTTTCCTTCAAAGTACCCTCAACTCAAGCAACCTTAAGCTGGTGTGATAAAGACTTTTCTCTGTAAAGTACATGAAGATTTTTTTCCTCATGGAGTTAAGAAGGATTATGAAGTCGCAAATAAAATGTGCATTGTTGTGTTGAAAACATTTGCAAAAGTAGATGTTGCAGGAAACCATTCATTAAAAACTCAATTTCCGAAGGAAAACTTACTTGCAAAATTAGTTTAGCTGTAAAATTCCTTGACAAAATAATTTTTAATCTTGACTTCTTCCCAGAGGCGTAGTTAGCAAAGTTGACAAATTTCACAAACTGAATGAAAAGCAATGTTTGTCATTGTATAATTGTGTTTACCCTCACTCAGCAATCCTTGGCATTACTTTGTGAAGACAAATGAAAAGTTGAGAATTCAATTGGATGCCTACTCCCACTCAGCATTGATCAGTACCTCCTACTCATTGCCACGGTGTGCATACTAAACATCAAAGTCAGAATATCAATGGTATTAAGCATCACTGTAAAATATCTACAAAACAAATATTGACAGGTAACTATGTCTACATTTTCTATACCTAACTCCACATATATGTGCCTACGTGGTACACATATCTTCAATGTATGTAGATCTGAAGTTAGGAATAATAAATCTAAACTTCACGATATGCACATACATTCCGATATTTTGCCCCTCAATATTCTGTCTGTAATATTCTTGCATGTCGGTGTTCTATATACCAAACAAACAAAGGTGGCTAGGGGACCCGTTTGTCGCACACATCACATGTTGCTTTGAGTGTCTGATTATACAACAAAACCACAGCTGCCCACCTCAAGAAATGGTTCACCACCAATTTGAACCACAAATAATTCAACATTAATCTCAAAGATCTGAGAGGCAACCAAACCAACATGCACCTGATTAGCGGCAAAATTGCCAGGTACAAACAGATGAATCGAGAGATGTGATGTCTTTGATTATTTGATCCTTTATTTCATATTCATGACAAATAGGGAAACTTGAAAACAGCCAACGCGTTTCGCCCATATCTGGGCTTCTTCAGGGCTGCAATATATACAAATACAGCTTACATTAATCCATTAATTCTTGCAATTCATAACCACATTTTAAAAATAATTGCATTTAAATACCATCCATTATTTAAAAATATATACAGATAGGAGTAGGCACCAGTAAATCAAAAAGTTGAAAATATTTGATCCTCTGCAGAGGATACTGATACACATACATTATACAGTCAAAGAACTCATACAAATCAACTGTTTGTCTTAACAATTCATTAGAGCACAGAATTCATCAATTTGTATACATGTAATGTTATCAAGGGCTATGTGCACACGGAAAACAACAAACAATAACAGATTTTATAAACTAAAAATAATAGCGGGTGAACTGAGCAAATTATGGCATTATTTTAATCTCACTGATATAGTAGTGCTTATTGTCAATAGTGGTCTTACACTCACTGTATCAAAAGGAAAGACCTATCGCACATTCCAACACATTCCATTTCTCAAAGAAAATCAAATAAGTTAGTTTCGCTTACCATCCAAGAAGACAAGTTGACTAGTTTCTTGGCTATTCCCAGTGCGGTATCTGTTTAGTGAGTCACAAGCTACCAACAAACAACAGGAAGTCACACATCAGCCCCCAAAAGTGCTACTCAAAGTTCTGTGTAGCAGTTGGAGATTAAAAGACATAGAGGGCTAGCAGTACATTCATCAATACAAAATGCTACTAGCTGACTACAAAAAATTGATCCTGTCAGAAAAGGCTGCCTATTTTTCTAAGGAAATTAAGGAGGCAGAAAACTCCTGCAAAGAGCTCTTTCGGGTGGTAACTAAACTGTCTACACCCTCCGAAAGAAAGGGGTGCGACCACTCTCAGGAATTTTGCAACATACTTGCCCAGCACTTTCAAAATAAAGTGGAGCAAATTTTCATCACCTTTGGTAATGGGGCACATTTGAATAATTATAATGCCTCAAGTGTACCACACCCTAATGCCCCCATCCTTGCAGAATTTAGAGCAGTAACTGTTGATGAGATAATGACTCTCATTTCCAAAATAAGATCAGGCTCATCTTACGATCCACTCCCTCCTATGATATTCAAAAAAGCCCCGGCGATACTTGGAACTAAATTAACATCCATTTTTAACTCCATGTTTTCAGAAGGTGTTTTTCCCTCCATGTGGAAGAGAGCCTCGATTTTACCCCTTTTGAAAAAAGCCAACCATGATGCACTGGATCCAGGCAACTATAGGCCCCTTTCTCGCCTTCCAGTTCCAGCCAAACTGGCTGAAAAGGTTATGAACAACCAGCTTACTCTATATTTACAAGAGCATAACCTGCTGGATGAGGCGCAATTTGGATTCAGGTCAGAGCACAGCACCGAAACAGCGCTAATAAAGGCCACTGATGAAATAAGAACAGTAATGGACACAGGGGGTGCTGCAGCCCTTGTCCTGCTTGACTTGTCAACGGCCTTCGACACGGTAGACCACAAAACCTTGCTTAAAATTTTTAATTCCTTTGGCATCTCTGGAAAGGCATTGGCATTGATATCCTCCTTTTAAGAGGACAGGACACAATCGGTAGCTTTAGGGAACCTGACTTCTCCGTCCTTCACACTTCCTTGTGGAGTTCCACAGGGCTCTTCCTTAAGTCCTACACTTTTCAATGTTTATGTTTCGGCACTGGCAGCCCTTATTAGATCTTTTGGGATGGCATAACATTGTACGCAGATGATACCCAAATCGTGGTAACCATTAGCAAAAATACATCACCGCCAGTAAATAGATTCAGGGACTGCATGACAGCAGTCAGCTCATGGATGAGTTTGCACTGCCTCAAGTTAAATTCCGGGAAAACTGAGGTGATTCTGTTTGGTAATTTTTCTCCTTCATGGTCCCAGATTTGGCGGCCAAATGACCTGGGAACAGCACCTATCCCGGTCCCTAAAGTAAAAAACCTGGGTGTGATTATAGACCAGAGACTGGACTTTGAAGCACAAGTTAAGTCAGATTCGTCATCAAGATTCTTTATGCTTAAAGCCATTAAGAAAATCCTACCTCTGATTCCAACAGAAAGCAGGAAAACGGTAGTCACATCCCTAGTCCTTTCCAGACTAGATTACTGCAATGGGTTATATCTTGGCATGCCGATGAAGCAACTTCATAGGCTCCAGATGATCCAAAACGCGGCTGCAAGACTTCTCCTGGGGATTCCCAAATTTCAGTCGGTGGGAATCCATCTCCAAAGTCTGCATTGGCTGCCAATTAAAAATCGGATCAAGTTTAAAACCCTGTGTATTACATACAAGGCACTTCACGGGGCCGGCCCTCAGGTCCTGAAACATTCACTGCACTGGTACTCTCCAAATAGATGTCTGAGATCACAAGGAGCAAAAGTGATACTTTCTCAGAGAGTTTTCAAATCATACTGGGGTGGTAGAAGATTGTGGTGGGAGCCACAAGGCTCTGGAACTCTGGAAGACATACACTGTCCACGAATTCGGATATTAGTTGTGCGGAGTGATAACAAGTCACATAGGTATGCCTATAAGATTTTTTAAGTCGTACCAGACTATTGAGCTGAGCACAATGAATGAGCAATATATAAGTCTGTGCTTACCAAGTAGCTAGATGATAATCTGCTGAATTAACGAGAAACAACAATTTTGCTGCATTTGGAGTTGATATATCTTCTGTTATTTTAGGGTGTAGACCTGATCATCTGTTGCTCTAGGGTCTAGACCTGTTGTAAGAAATGTCCCTTTTTTTCTTGAAATGTGGCTTAAGGACACAATACCATAGGAATATTTTTCTTCTTTTTAGATGAATGTCCTGCTAGCCCTCTATGTCTTTTAATCTCCAACTGCTACACAGAACTTTGAGTAGCACTTTTGGGGGCTGATGTGTGACTTCCTGTTGTTTGTTGGTAGCTTGTGACTCACTAAACTGATAGCGCACTGGGAATAGCCAAGAAACTAGTCAACTTGTCTTCTTGGATGGTAAACAAAACTAACTTATTTGTTTTTCTTTGAGAAATGGAATGGGTTGGAATGTGCGATAGCTCTTTCCTTTTGATACAGTGAGTGTAAGACCACTATTGACAATAAGCACTACTATATCAGTGAGATTAAGATAATGCCATAATTTGCTCAGTTCACCCACTATTATTTTTAGTTTATAAAATCTGTTATTGTTTGTTGTTTACCCTGTGTGCACATAGCCTTTGATAACATTACATGTATACAAATTGATGAATGCTGTGCTCTAATAAATTGTTAAGACAAACAGTTGATTTGTATGAGTTCTTCGACTGTGTAATGTATGTGTATCAGTATCCTCTGCGGAGGATCAAATATTTTCTACTTTTTGATTTACTGGTGCCTACTCCTATCTGTATATATTTTTAAATAACGGATGGTATTTAAATGCAATTATTTTTAAAATGTGGTTATGACTTGCAAAAATAAATGGATTAATGTAAGCCGTATTTGTATATTATGCAGCCCTGAAGAAGCCCAGATATGGGCGAAACGCATTGGCTGTTTTCAAGTTTCCCTATTTGCCATGAATATGAAATAAAGGATCAAATAATCAAAGACATCACATCTCTCGATTCATCTGTTTGTACCTGGCAATTTTGCCGCTAATCCAGTGCATGTTGCTTTGGTTCCCTCTCAGATCTTTGAGATTAATGTTGATATTCTATATGTCTATATTCTGTAGTACAAAATCCATCTCCATGCCTGTTAATGAATTACAGGCGACTTGTGACATCTCTGTCCACCATTATGATGAAATGATGTAGCTGCTCGACTGTAAAAAGTGATCACAGTTGAGTACTGATATTCTAAGGCTTACGACCATAGCCTGCAGCCAGAGTGAAATGCAAATAACACAGCATAATTACAGCTGGTCTTTATTCAACAAAGCAGGAACTGTCTTTTCCTTTTTGTTGTCTGTCTTTTTAAAATGAACAATGACCAGCAGAAAGTAGATATTTATGGCAATATGTTTCTTTTTTTACATGATATGCCATTGCAGAAAATATACACATTCTGCACTACAGCATTTGTTCAATCTTACTTAGATTAAACTGATTCAAATAGCTCTTTGCAACAAATTAATAACTTCTTTTTGGTGTCTTTAATTTTGCACGACAAATTCTATTTTTATTCTTCATGTCTGCTAACATACTATCTCTTTCTTATGAAAAATCATAACACCAGGTATTTAAGCAGGAAGGGTGATGACTTGACCGTTTTTTTTAAGGAATAAAATACCCTCTGTCACATATTAATGGGATATTGCAAGTCACTTATAAATAGTATGTTTGCATGACTGAAATCGCCCACTGGATAAAAGAACAACTGTCTGAAGCTGAACACTGAAAACACAGAAATTGTGACCTTCAGGAAGACCACTTTGTCTGGGACTCCACCTGGTGGCCAACAGAGCTAGGGATGACATCCACCCCCACCACTCACTCCATGAACCGCAGGATCGCCATCAACAGCAAACTCAATATAACCTTCCAAGTCAACATCGTCACAACCTAATGCTTTTATACCCTGAAGATGCTGGGAAATATTTTCAAATGGTTCCCTTTCAGCACCTGGAAAACTGTCATGTATCCCCAGATCACAAGCAAGCCGGACTATGGGAACACTCTCTATGACGGGATCAACAAAAAGTGTGTAGACCATTTATAACTCGGTGAGAAGAATCACTCTCAACCTCCCATGCCTCACTCACATCACACCACACCTGAAGGAACTCCACTGCCTTCCCATACACAAACGAGCACCATTCAAACTCCTCCCCATACTTTCAAGGCACTACAAAACACTGACCCAGCATTCCTCAACAAACTCATCTGCTTTCAAAAACCTTCCAGACACCTCCAATCATCTGGACTCCTACTTGCACAAATCCCACCCATATTGAAAACCAGAACCGGCAGTTAAGACTTCTCCTACATCGCTCCAAAAGCATGGAAAGACTTGCCACTACACATAAGATCCTCCTCCCTTCTTGAATTCCACAAGAATTCCACCTGGCTTTTTGAGCAGACCCACTAGACCCTAGATTTGGCTAAGGTTTACACCTGCTCGTGCCAGGAAAACCTCCAGGGTGATACTGTACTCTACAAATCAACATAACATAACATAGCATAACATACCATAACATGGGAGTTCCTTGACTGTATACATGAACTTGGCCTTGCTCCTCCATATGGTTATAGAACTCCTCAATGGCTTCCAATAGCCTTATAATGCATGGCAGAGAGTACTTTATCTCATTAAAAATTATGTGCACCATCTCTGGGTGTTTGCTTCTGCTATTTTTCGGCGGGGAATCCTTGCGCAAATCTTAAGCGCGATTAGTGCATAGTGTCGCTTGCGCATGCAGCAAAAGGCTATATCATGCGCTTTTTATGTGTTTTCCCATTGCTGCATCCTTGAGCTAAATGTGTGCATCCACAAATTTGCAAACCCGCGCTATCACAAATTTGAAAGTGTGCAATTTGCATCCAAAAATAACGGCATGATCATAAAGGTGATAGATATGTAGCATTTCACTCACACCCTGGGAGAGTGCAGTTGTACTTCGCTTTCTTTCACCTCTCTGAGCTCCACTAAGCAAACCTGGCAGGCTCAGACACTGTGCACAGTGTGAGAATGCTGTTTTTGTTTATGTTATATGTTTAAAAACTTCTGCATTTCTGTGTTGTCCGTTATTACATAGTACGTTCAAACTAATCTAATTGACTCTTGCCCATGTTTAATTCTTTATATTTATGAATGTGCACTGTGACCATTACACCCAGGATTCACTGCCACAATTTTCAGGGCCTTATTTATGAAAAGTGTTGCATTGCAGGGGTAAAACAGCGATGTGACACTTTGCAGTGCGCCATCCTTGCGACACCATGGATGTGCCCTATTCACTGTACGGCGTTCCATGTCGCAAGGATTTACAGATGCGTCAGTAATCCTGATGTATCTGATGGCACAAAAATTGCACATTGTTGGAGTGTGTCTGAAAACAGTGGCAACTCCAGCAATGTGTCATTTCACATGTGGCAAGCCCCATGTGAAAAGCCCTGCGTCACCCCTTATGCCTGCTTCAAGCAGGCGTAAGGATTTGAGGCAGTGACACCCTAGAAGGACGCAAAGAAATTTCATAGATTTCACTGCGCCACTTCTACGAGGCTTTTTTGCGTCGGAATGCCTACCCTGCATACATTATATCTATCGCAGGTATAATTTAGCGCAGAGATTTACAAAGTGACGCATCTGCCTAGATGCGTCACTTTGTAAATAGGGTACAATGTGGCACAATGTTTACGCCGCCGCAGCATCACTGCAAAGTGACGCAACGGCGGCGTAAGGGCCTCATAAATGAGGCCTTCAGTCTACAGCAGTCCTGCGACGGAAATAATGAATTTATTTTGTTAGTTATAGAACACACATTCAGCAGAACTACTTGGCTGAAAGGTCAGATAAAAACCAGAACAGGGAATTTCCCGTAAAGTTGAGTATGTTATCAACATTTTATGATTACTGAATTCAGTGCTCAATTTGTAAAAGAATGAGTGCGGGTGCCCAACGGTTTTCTCGAAAACCTGCGGCCGTTGCAATTTAATTTAAATCCAAGGCTGTTTTGTATTGACGCCACCTCATGCCTTCTTAATCCACTACCAGATACTCAATCTCGCTCTTGCAGGTTCATGCTTTCTCCGTTTGTGACGGATTTCACTCTTTCTCTGACTCGTCTCTGCGCTTTGTTTGTTTTACCCCTTCTTGCGCTCGGTAAATGTCTGATGCAGACAAAATAATTGCCGATCCGCAAAATGAGTGCCGCCCAGTATCGGCTCAAATTAAGCACCGACTATATGTCAGTGTAAACCTATAGGTCCTCAAAATCATGGAAGAAGTGGGAATTTGCTGTTTAAAATATATGTACCAATATGGACGTGGTGTACTGTATTTTCTCTGAGAGTCACCTGAGACTAATTGCTATTCCGGCCTTGTACTTGTTCCACAGTGTTCGATAATTAAAAATACGATTTCCTTGCACAGTCTTCAAAGGAAGAACCGAATTCTGAGAACTGAGATAGAATTCGCTCCTCTTTCTGCAGCTTAGCTTATCTCTCAAATTGTGTTTCCGTTTATCGTACTCACAGAGAACTCATTGTAACTTTGCCATTAGGAATTACAGTATCAGCGTCTTTGACTTACGCCTCGTATAAATCTCCATGACCCACAGGAGCACACAATCTATCCTCATTTGGCTACTTAAAGAGGAAGAAAATGAGGTGGCAAATTATCCATTGCAGGGAAAGTCAGCAGCCGACCGTGAATCTCAA
This sequence comes from Calotriton arnoldi, assembly GCA_963921515.1. Taxonomy (NCBI): domain Eukaryota; kingdom Metazoa; phylum Chordata; class Amphibia; order Caudata; family Salamandridae; genus Calotriton; species Calotriton arnoldi. The sequence continues at coordinate 1,072,623 of CAWUFW010005876.1, forward strand.
CCTTCCACCAATTAGTTTTGGGAGCAAGGGACAGAAGGAATGGCAGTAATGTGAACAGTGGAGCACTTTCAAAAGTATTTTAAAGCTACAGCGCTAAGTAGAGGTGGATTTAAAATTAACTTTAAAAATATTGAACACAATAGGGGGGTATTCACAAGAATGTGCGATAAACATCGCCAAAATAGGTTAACGCAATTTTTCATATCGCCGGCGATAAAAATCCAAACCCGAACGCGAAAAAAGTTGCGATGGGCCCAACCGCGATAAGACAAACAGTGAGAAGCAGCGCCAGGCCTGCAATTCACACACGTCAAGCGGGGAAAATCACTACAAAATAAAAAAATAAAAAAACACAAACAAAAACAAAACAACAGCGAAGCACAATGGAGGCAGCCGGAGCAAGTACAGTAGACAACCAGAACCCCACTAGCCCCCCGGAGGACCAGCCTGGGACCTCGGGGCAGGGAAGGGCAAGGACAAGAAGAAGAGGAGGACGCGGTTCAATCCGCAGGAAAACCGGATCCTGGAAACGGAGGTGATAGACCACCATCAACAACAGTTTGTCACCTCCACTGTGTCATTGGCAACAAAAAATGCAATATGGCAGTCCATTGTGGACAAGGTGAATGCAGTCGGAGTACTGAGGAGGACAATGGGAGAGCTCAAGTGGCGCTGGAATGATGTGAAGTGCAAGACCAAGCTGAAACTAGCCAACAACCAGAAGGCAGCAATGCAGACTGGAGGTGGGAGTCCAGCGCCACAGGAGGAGCTGGACGAGATGGAGGAAATGGTGTCGACAGTCATCGGTGGGAAGACGGTGGCAGGAGTTGGGGGACTGGACACTGCTCAAAACGACCCGACACAACAGCAACAGGGTGAGTAACGACCAGGGACTGGGGGGGCGGGGGGAGATGGGCACAATGGCACACATGCACAATTAAGTACAGCACATCTGCGGGCAAACCATGGCCAAGAGTCACAACTCCAACCAAGAGCACAATGTACCCAAGTCTGCAATATCACAGCACAGTATAAGCACAGAAGTGAAAGCCACACCGCCTGAAAGGGATAAGGGCCAGCCAAATCAGAGCTGAAGGGGCAACTCACCTACAATGCAGCACACACACATGAGCTCCAGAGCACCTCAACAGTTACAACAATGTTGAACAAACAACAACACCAGCACAACAGAACAGAGGACACAACTGCTGCCGCTTGTGTGTGGAAAATGGCCTTCGCATGTGGCAAAGCAGGAAACTGTGAGATGATAATGTACTAGTACAACCCCACATCCATGATGGTGTAGAAATGCATGTATGGCCGTGACCCAGATAGGCAGTGAGACACACATTGTCAAACAAATCAACACTCAACACAGTTGAATACAAGTGAAGGTGCGTAGACTTAATTAGCATATGCGTGTCAGTACGGGCAAGATAAGTGCCACAACATGCAGACCAATGCAGCAATATGTCAGAACGTAGAACGTTGCCAAGCGCCGCTGTCCACTCCGGGGGAGTGCCGCACCATTCACAGGTGTGTGTTCACCCGCGTTGTTGTCTGCTCATGTATTCGGAGTCCAGGCGAATGCAGCCATGTTCACTGTCGTCGTGGGAGATGTGACCAGAACCCCAAGATGCAACAAGGTGTCGGGACATGTGCAATGGGTTCCAAACTGTTGTGGCTGCAGGTACGTAGTTACACGTCCATGAAAGCGAGTGCAGCTCCGTAGGCAAGCATTTCCAACATGAGGTCGTTGTCGACTTCATCAAACAGGACAGCGAGGAAATCCATTACCAGGTCCGGACAGATGTGCTGCGTCCACCCCCTCTCACCAATTAGCACTACAGCCCAATAGGGGAGCGGTTCAACGTGGTCATTGCAAACGAGGAGTTCTGCAATATCCCAGGTCCAGCTGCCAGCATGTATGCCAAGTATCCTGGCATCCCATAGACGGGTGTCACGGTGACATCCATGGTCGTGGGCCAACAGGGGGCACACACACATGTGACAAAATCCAGTTCGGCTACCGTCCTGTTGGATAGGCAGACATCCATGGACCACTCGAATATGCACGAGCGACAATGCAACACAGGTGGACGCAGGTGACGTTGGAAAGGCGGAAGCTCAGCCGGTAACTGATCCGCAGCACTACCAAGGGCAGTGCCCCCAGTAAATGCAGCATACATGCACGGTACAGTTCCACATGACAGGGGTTGTGCATGTGTCCGGGAGGTTCTGCCATTGCATTAGTGGCTCTGGTTGAAGCGGCACTGTTGTGACCTGCGCCAGTTCTGTGGATGAAATGCCACCGTTCGGATCAATGAGCAGTGTTTGTGTGCAACAGTTGTAGGCCTGGGATGGTGTGGGAGTAAGTGTGAAGGCCATTCCGTGCACGATAACTTCGAGCAAGGACTTCTGTGTGTGGGATGTGTACACGTTGGTCTCACATCGGGCTGTGCGTAGTGTGGGAGTCGTCATCAAATGCTATCGTATCTGTCAGGGGGTGCTGGGCACATGCAATTCCCAGGTCGGAGCTGCAGATGTGCGTCCGCCTGATAGTCCAGACAAAGGAGCTTTCATCCCTACACTCAGTTTGTCATCTGCTTGCATTCATGAAATGTGTAGAGGCTTGTTGGGGGTGGGATGTCTGCGACTTTGGGAATCATGTATGACATGCCTAGCATGTGGCAAATGAGCGGCCTCATTGTGTGTTACGTTGCCTCACAGCTGCTCCTCCCTACCACCGTACCTTTTTACTTGTGTACGCTGCGCGGTTGCATCACCTGCACTCCTACGGCACACCATTGTCATGCCTGTCAGCGCATGTCCACAAGCCTGACAACGACACTGTGATGTTGGCCGTTGAGGGTGGGCAGCCACATGAGTGTAGGCCTATGGTAAGGACAGGGCGGACACAGGTTTACAGTTCATGGCTGGCTGTACTCGCGCTGTGATTGAGGCCAGGCATTTGGCACATGCTGCGGCAATACATATACACACAACACTTGGCATGTATGGGCCAAGACCCCGAGCGGCCTTGCGCTCCTTCATTGCCCCGTACGTGCGAGCCCGCCCTCCGGGTGCATGATACATTGAAACATTGACAATTGTGGGCCGGGTGGCGCCCACACTGCAACAGAGACACACGCATTACGTACTTCCTTGTTCCGGCCAAAACAGAACCACGCCCAGTGCCCCGGGCAAAATCTGCGAACCCCTAGGCTGGACTGGCGTACGCCGGCCCAGCCCACTCCACTTGCGCATACAGGGGCTGACGACAAAGCTACATATCCAAGGTCTTACCCACTGCCTGAGGTGACATGGTTGCATCTGCTGTACACAGCACAATGAAATGTGGTAGGGTCCGGGCCCGTCATGCATACATAATGACCACACGGACACACTTAGATGTATGGTGGAACTGGCTGCGGGCACGTGCGCCCGGCCCCTTTTTATTACCAGGGTCACAAGTCCAGTGACGCCTGTGCTGGATGGGTGTGGGGTGAGTGTAAGCCAGCCCTCAGGCAGTGGTTGGTGCTGGCAACAACTAGAACAGTGATCATCGGATCACACACACACACAGATTCAATCATAAAGGGTCCATGACTTGCAGTGCACTGAGGTAGGGGCACCAGAACTGGACTCACACAGAAAAGATTACATCATGAATGGTCCATGACTTGTGCTGCACTGAGTTAGTGACACCTGAAGCGCTCGACTGGTGCGTGGCATGCAATGATGGGTCGTCCGGGCGGGCCGCCCTGGAAGCAATGTCTGTCGCCTACTGGACTCCACCATCAATGAAGCAAGACTCAATATGACTTGGGGGACCTGCTGCCCGCAGTGTTGGCCGGAGGCAGCGGTCAGCAAGGGCCCACGGCCACGTGGCGTCGACCTGTGTTGCACAGGGTCAGTGGCACCTGGAGCACTCAGCAGGTGCACAGCCAACGATGATGCGTCGTCCGGGCGGGCCGCACTGGGGGCAATGTCTGTTGACTAGTGGTTTCCTCCATTGACAGAAATGTGGCCCGATTTGAATTGTGGGACCTGCTGACCGCAGTGTAGAACGAATGCAGTATCCGGCACACACATATCTCCATGTTGCTGTGCCGCTGGCTGCGCTGGGGGCCTGTGTCGCGGAGTCTGGAGGTCACGGCGGCGGACTCATGGCAGGGTGAGGTGCGCCGCCCTGGCAGACGCGTTGCCCATCCCGTGAGAGAACCACGCCCAGAGCCCCGGCCTTTTTATCCACACTCCTATGCTGGACTGGCGTACGCCGGCCCAGCCCACTCTGCTTGCGCTTACAGGGGGGGACGTCACAGCTACATGACCGAGGTCTTCCCCAGTGCCTGAGGTGACATGGTTGCGTCCACTGTCCACGACACTACAAACGCCAGCAGTATATGTCCACATGGCCATGCCTGGGCTCTGCATTCTGTGGTATGTCCAGCACATCACCGCCACACTTGGCATTGTGTGCATTCTTTTTTATGGGTGAGTTGCCTCCTTCAAACTTACTTGGTTCCCACCTCTCCCCACATTCTGCCCTTGTGTGGCTGAGGGGCCATGCCATTTTCGGAAGGTCCGCTGTCTTGTTCTGCGTTGCCTCTGTGGTAGTCCGGGAGGGGGTGAGGGGGGGGCGGCGGCGGTGGGTGTTGTGGGCCTCTAGGGTCTCTGAGCTGCATGATCAGTAGCTCCATGGCATCTGTTGGTCTTCGGATGTGGCTCTGGGCTGGGCTCCCTTTCATGCTGCAGGTAGTCGTCCTGCTTAACACCAGCAAAAGGCAGGTGTTAAATCCCTGCTGCTAACGCACCTTATCACCTGTTTTTGGTTCGCATCGCCGATCTGGCTGGTCGTTGAGAATCTCGCGGAGTGGTGTTTTCGTGTGTTTTTGCACGGGAACGCCTACTCTGCATATCATTGGCGTTAGTTGTCGCACTCATCCGTGGCAATGTGTTTTGCGGTAGCTATCGCAGGTAAACTGGCGATGTCTGCAGTTTGCACCAGCTTGTGAATGGGGCGATAAATCTATCGCCACTTTTGCGGCGCTATAGTGCCGATAAATCGGCGATGAGTCCTTGAGAATATGCCCCTATGTGTTTAAAGGCCGCCCCGCTATGTTCTTCTTTATGTGACGCAACAGCTTTAATTTATTTATGTATGTAGTTGTTTATGTGTTTTTAGATTATGTATGTTTTTACATATTTTGTTAATTATCTATTTATTGTGATTTTTATATACCGCATACAAGGCCATAAAGTATTAGAACTCTTTTCTCATGAGACTGTACAGGTATACAACATCTTGCAAAACACTGTGCATACAGATAGGAATTGTTGGCATGATATTTTCCTGGTTGTAATTTACTAAATGTGAAGATGAAATGAACAGATCTCTGTAAAATGCCATTATTTATGTATTGAAGTATCCTGGGGCACTTGATCGCGCCCCACCTGCCGCACTGCGAATGTGGGAAAGCTTCCCTCCTTATATCCATTTCTTCCAGTATTATCCAATGTAATCTTGTGACACTCATAGTAATCATTATTTTTAAACACTTTTCCAATTTCATTAAAACACTGTTGAGACAGCATCCTTTCACCTTCCATCTTTATTTTAGCGTCTTCCAATGTTTACTGAGTGCCCATCGAGGCTTTTTCACAGCAACATAATCAGTCAAAGGTGAAACACAGAGTAGGCTCATCACGTTATGTTCCCAATGCATTTCAAGCCTCATGGGCTCTTCGTCAGGGGTTTCTACAAGAATAAAAGACAATTCAGCCAGTTGTACCCTACTAACCTTCACTGTTAAATCATAATCACAATAAAACGATCATACTATGCTCTCCTAGTGCCTAAACCTGCCGCCTCCCACTCAATCCAACATAACGTGATTTCCTCAATAATTCACCCGCCTGATCAAACAACATGCAATCCCCTCCCTCCCCTTTCCAACTCTACGTGCCCTCTCTCACTAAACTCCCTGAAACAACCAGATAAACTGATGTCTCATTCCCAATCTCCTGTGCTCAAAACCCACTTTTAAAACTGCCAACCTATTATAACTCCAAACCCTCTCGTATTTCGATTTCCCCTTCATTCGGAATAGTGCTAAAATACCTTGATGAAGCCGCAGCCGGCGACCTGACCTCCTCATCCACCTTCCCCAATATCTCAAAAAATCCGCTGAAGCCGTTAGTTTTTAACCACCTCCTCGCCTGTTACCACCCAATCCTAGCTAGAATGTTAACCATGTGACCTGTTCTCCTATGCTGCGCCAGGTTATTCTAAAACTACTCTCAAACTACTAACCCCATAATGCACCCTACGCTACCCAATTCCCACTGGTGATGTGATCAACTGAATAAAGCCCCCCATCTCTACCTCGTCTTCTCTGTATAATATAAATGTGCACTAAAAGAATTATTTATGTATTGACATTTAAGCAAAACATGTTATTCCTTTGATGACTTTTTTTGATTGCAAATCTCGGCATACTGCAAAAAATTACACAATTTTACAATTAAGGCTAATTGTCAGATGTAAAGCAGGGCAAGTACTATGAGCAGAATGGATCAAATAGTGCTGTATCAGTAAAGAAACTTTGCCAACTACACGCATCACTAATATGGGCCCAGATTCCAAAGGTGTTTGCATAACAAATTTATGTGTTTAAATACCTCCGTGTATTACAACAACTTGCCACCCGAAGCATTTGGCTCCAGAAGCAACCATGCACATCTCACAGGCTTCCTTATCATCTACTCAATGGCAGAGTGTTAGACTCTGAGCCAATGCAGTACCAAGTGAGTAGTCTGATGAGCAAGAAAAAGTCATTGGTGTCTGCACTTGTACCAGCCCTCACTTCCACCTCCCTCCTCTGGGTGTGTCCAGCGGCGGCCATCACAGGTAAACGCGGTGGGGCGTGGCAGGGCGCGGCAGGGGGGGGTCCGACAGACAACGGAATAGGGGTTATTTAATTATTTAATTATACCTATTCTGTCGTCTATCGAATTCCCCCCACTCCCACCCCGCTCCGCCGCCCCACTGCGCTTACCTGTGCCGGCCACGGCTGGGTGTGTCACCTGCAGCACCTGGTAAGTCCCGTGCCCACTGAGCATAGGAGCATAGGTGCTAAGCTTCCTCTCAGATCAAAATGTGGAGAGCTGTGAAGAGATGTTGACTACAGCTCCCCATCTCCTGAACTTTTGGAAGCCCTACCCACATACTTCTTGGCTCCTGGAGAATGTTGCTCCCTCTGCATGGTATCTGGATTAGATAATACGGAGCCAGGAATCATTTCAGATCTGGGAACTGGGAACACCTCTTCCACCCACTAGGTAAATGAGTAGAGGAGAGGGGTAAGGGGCAAGAGATGCTATCCAAAGTGTGAATGAGCGCGCGTGGACCAAAGTTTCTGTCAAATCAAAATCTTTGATTTACACCGTGAGTACACACATTTGTCTTCGGTACCCAATAGACTACAATCAACTACATTTGCCCACTTACTCCATCACAGAGATCATCAAAGATCTCAATTCCAGCTTAGTCATGGACGTCAATTCACCGAAACACCAGGGGTAGTGCAAGCGGCATCACACGCCCTGTGACCTCTACTTCCACTCACATGCACATACTTACACATACACACAAATTCACACATATACACTCCCACACATAAACTCACTCTCACCCACAAGCATGCACACAATATACATTTAAAAGCATTTCTTACTTACGTCAGCTGCCATGAAAAGCATATTCCAGCTTATTGTACTCCATTTTTATTACACTATTAGTGAATAATACATTTTATTTATTTACTATTGGTGTAATAAAAATTGACTGAAAATAAAGAGAGTGGAGCCCCAGCTGCCCCTGTGTTCATGGCAGTGAATTTGCCACCTCTGAGGCCATGGGTCGCAAAGGCAGTGCTAGGGGTAGCTAAAGGCAAGCCAGGGGTCGCAGCCAGGGCCGGACTGGGAACCGAAACCGGCCCTGGCAAACTGCACTGCTGGCCCCCCTGAGGGGGAGGAGGGGAGTGTGGCCGAGCTGTTTGTTGGGGCCGGTTTCGGCCGATTTTGTTACAGGGGCCGATATTGCCAGCCCCTGGTAACAAATCAGCCCCCACCATGGCGGCCTACTGGGGAAATGCCCGATGCCCACTATGGCCAGTCCGGCCCTGGTCGCAGCCGCAGACCCTGGTGAAACCTAAATAACGTCCATGGTTTCAGTGCGCCTTCAGTCCTTGTTTTCTCCATAAAACCGCTTCTCACATTTGCTCCCAGGCTGCTGTGAATACAGAATTTGGTTGGTCAGGAATTAGATCACCACCTGCTGCAGCTCGAGCTTTCTTATCTACAGGTAATCAGATGTTTTAGTATTGCAGATATTGGTCTACATCTAAGGCATATACTTGGATGAGTTCTAGTTGGCCTAGGCACTCATATAGGGTGTCTGTTAGGTTTGAGTGAAGAAGTTAAATTATATGAACTTAAAAATTGCATGTTAGGCAACTGCTGATGCACAGCTCACAATTCCTTCCTAGTCTTCATATCAAGAGCCTCCGTACATACATAAGTTGCCCTAACAGTCCTGATGTTGTGTAACAAGGGAATGCATAGTTCAGAAATTCCCCTATACATGAACGTTATTGTCTTCCAAAGGCTCTTCATTGGCTGCCTGTATCGGAGAGAATTACATTTAAAGCTCTATGTATCGCCCATAAGTCCTTCTGGGGGAAAGGACCGACAATTATGCAATCTATTGTCTCCCCTTACTGCCCTAACAGAAGTCTCTGCTTGGCCAACTTCCTTCTCGTCTCAGTTCCAAAAATAAAAACAGTACAAAGCGGCGGGCGCTCATTCTCTTACAACACCGCCAAGTTTTGGAACGCCCTCCCTCTTCACTTACGTCAGGAGTCCAATCTTCTGTCCTTCCGGAAACTTCTCAAAACTTGGCTTTTCCAAAATCCCACCTAATCAGCTGTCTTCTCTGTCCGCTGCTGCTATTAGCGCTGGGATGCCTCAGGGTAGCTACGCGCTTTATAAATACTTTTTCATTCAGTCATTCATTCCTGCCTAATCTTTGCGTCAACACAGCTGGAAGCTCATTGTATGTATCAGGCTATTCTGATACATAGTTTCAGGCCGTTCTAGCTGCTCCGGTCAGAAGCCATTATGTCACAAACTGTTCACCATGAATAAGAATAACGTAAGCCTTTGTAACATTACCAATTGCCTTAAGGAATCCATTTTCAAACAGATCAGCAACTGTAGTGAATGGCTCTCAGCCCATAGTGGTGAGAAAGTCATTCTTTTTGTCCTGATCACCCCCAATTTTTGCTTGGTACTGGTGGTAACTGACTCTGACTGTGCCCTGGGCTCTGCTTACCAGTCCCAGGGCCAGTGCTCTGATTATAAGGATATGCAAATTAGGTGTAATTATAATTGGTACTGGCAGCCTACCTGCAAGTCCCTGGTATATAATAGGGTGTGTAGGTTTAGAGTGTCAGGAGCATCATATAGGAGCGGGTTGCACACCTTTTTCTTTGTTTCTGAGTGGGGAAGTTTAAAGAGGTCATGGCTGGGAATTAGCAACCGAGTGAATAGAATGTGGGGAGGGAGCTCAGCTACCAAAAAGAAGAGGGATATTTAGTGAAACACATTAGACAGCATGTTGACGGTAGCTAGGTAGGAGAGAAGAGTTGTGTAACCTACAGATAATGTGCATTATAATGAGTTTAAGTTTACATATTCGGAGGTGTGGTGTTTAAAGTATGTCTTATTTTTATTTACAGTTCCCCTGACAAAGGACCCGTGTGGTCCGAAATGCATTGGGTTAAAATAAACTGCTTTTGATGAATCTTGCCTTTGTACGTGTTTTGTGGAGAGAGGTTCGGATGGCCCACCAGAACATGAGAAACTTGGGAAATTCGCAGTTCCTTGCATGAGGATATGTTCGCTTTAAAAGAGAGTGAGAGGATGAAATAACGTGCAGAATGGATTAAAAAGGATGAAAAGATAATTCAGTATTAAGTGATAGATGCAAATGCAGAATTACAAAAGGCTGTCGCCACTGGATTTGGGGCAATCAGGAGCCCCAATATGATGATGTTTGGTTCATAGAGTGCCAGTAGACCTAATGCACTTAAGTGTGCACTGCTATTGTGCCTGATGTCATTTTTAAAGGCAGCACTGCCTTTAAGGCTGCCTTTACCGTAAATGTATATGCAAATTCGACTTTGGAGTTTAAAGTACTTCCAAAGTCTAAAACTACCTTATTTGTACATATAAGTCACCCCTAAGGTCTCCCCTAGGTGCCTTCTAACTATAAGCAGGGACATTATAAAAAATGTTTATAAGCCCTGGTGAGGGAAAAACTGCCAATTCCGTTTTCCAAATGGTAGTGTATGGCTCCATAGGCTAACAATCAGATACTTTTATTTAAGTATAAATATTGAGAGGAGCCACCTAAAAATATGCTTCAATGTATCTAATTAAAAGTTAAGATAAATCCAACAACTTGCTACTGTTAAATCTATAATAAATATGATAGAAAATACGTTATTAAACTTTCTTTTCTGTGAGCCAAAATCCAGCCTTTCAGCTTTACTCTCCCGATTAGCGAGCCTCTGTCCAGGCTTACCAGGCTGCTCTAATGAGGCATGAAAAGCCCAGCTAGAGAGACAATGGGTTTCCTGTGGGCGGAGATATACAAGCTGCAGATCAGATGGCAGGAAGGGTGTGAGGGGTAGCTAAACTGGGCTTCAAAGGAAGAATGACACTTTAGGACAGCACAGGCTGATCCCTACATCCACCCACCCCAGCCACACAGGATCCCCTTTCACTAGATTAGGGAGAAGGTTGGGAGGGGAGTGTTTAGAAAATTAGCAACACCAGTAGGTTGGGTTAGCCTGATCCATCTCCTCTGGAGAGACTTTCTCCATTTTGGATTTTGAGAGAATAGTGCTTTCTAGGACAAGAATATGCCACACTTTGGAGGAAGTGGTCATACACCTGGATGGCAGCCTGCATCACAGTAGTGAGGGGTGACCCCCTGCTTTACGCTCAGGAACACTGGATAAATATTGAAGAGCTACACAGCTCCTCAAATCTTCTGCCTGAAACTACAAGGAGAAGAAGGACTGCCCTGCTAGACTCTGGATCTGCACCTAAAGGACTGCACCTGCTGCACAATCTGGTACTTCAGCCCTAAGGACTTGGCCCTGCTTCAAGAGGGATTAAGGAGTGGACTCCCTGCTAGATACAGGTTAACAGAGTTCACCTGCATCATCTCCACCAAGAGTCCCCATCCTGGAGTGTGTCCAGTGGTCTTTTATGGATTTGGCCAGGTGCATTGTGGGAATTGTGGTCCAGACATCCCAGGGACCATCTAGGAGATTCCAGACCCTTGGATTTGTGTTTTGGACACTTTGAACCCTCAAGAGGAACTTCAGTAAGAAGTTACATACGTTTGGAGAAGTTTGGAACAATGTTTGGAAAAATCTCCATAAGGTGACCTCCTCGACGCTGAAGGTCAAGCCGGCTACCTTTAAACAGTGACCTGGCCTGGATTTTAGGTTCGTTCCGCTGAAAGCTTTGGAGCTCCAGACTAGGCCTGGGCGGAAAACTACGCTACGCTCGCGTATTTTGCGTAGTTTGCGCAACTACGCGCTACGCGAATTGCACGTAGCACAGTGCAAAAATGCGTAGCGTAGCGGGCATTTTTTGCTTGCTCGCAGTCCTCAATGTCAAGTTGGCGACCGCGAGCGAGCAAAATGACATCCCGGCGAGACTTTTTCTCGCTTCGCGATCAGCAACATCAAGTTGCCGATCGCGAGCGTGGAAAATAAACCTCCCGGCGAGATTCTCAACGCTGGGAGGTCAGGTTTCTCATTGCGAGTGGTCGCGTATGCTCGCGACCGCCGCGATAAGAAACTACCAGTCCGCGTTGAGAAAACTGCCGCTCGAGTACAAATCTACTCGAGCGGCAGAAAACGACCGCTTGCGCTGTGCAAGGTGCCGTTTGCAATGATTGCACAGTGCGGACAAGCATCCGGCACTGTGCAATCATTGCGAACAGCATTTCCTACCGCACTACGCAGTTCGCCTAGTGCTACGCGTAGCTTGCGTTGTGCGAAGTGCACTTTGCGTAGCTACGCGTAGCGCTACTACGCGAACTACGCCCAGGGTTACTCCAGACTTCCAGAATTTGACCAGGGCCTCACAGAGAAGCAATCCAACTGTGTTGCATTGAAATCGGCCTGCTGAAGGGGACAGCGAAAATCCTCCAAAAAAGTTTCTAAGTCAAATTTTGACAGAGCCCTCCCACTTAGGGGCCGATTCCGATTCGGGCCGGATATCTCTCCGACCGAGCCGGACCCGGAGAGATTTCCGACCGAATCGGACTCTAGCAGTCCGACCGAACGAGTACGATGCGCACGTATGCTATCGGACTCGATTCGGTCGGACTTCCATTGAAGTCAATGGGAGCCAGTCGTACGATGCGTACACGGGCTCCCATTGACTCAATGGGCACGACGCGAACAAGGGCGCCCCCTACAGTGTGTTCGCGTCAATGCGGGTCGCGCCGTACATGCACGTGTAGGGGGGACCCATGGGTCCCCCCTGTTTGCGACTCGCGTGCCTACGCTTCCAGGGGGTCCGACACGGACCCCAAAGTGCAGCTCCGACAGCTCCTTGGAGCCGGACTGCGTGAGTCGGTCGGAGCGGTCGCGATGCGCATCGTACTTACCCGGCCGGGGAACGTCTCCATAGCGCGGTGCGAGTCGTCCCCGTGCGAGTCGGTCGGAGCGGTCGGGTCCTGCGAACGAGTCGGTCAGAGATTTCGCGAGCGCACGCATCGTACTCGCTCGCCCGGATGCACGTACGATTCGGTCGGGAAATAGGGCACCGAATCGAATCCGGTAAAGCCGAATCCGATTCGGAGCCCTACCGGCCGAGATCGGAATCGGCCCCCTAGTGTATCCGACCAAGGCTCCATTGCAGTCATCCTCAAACTTTGACTTTGTCCTGGTCCAGTGCCACCAGATGCCCCAAAGTGGTGCTATATGTTTTTGAGCACTAGAAAGTGATTATTCTTTCAAAATATCTCTTGTTCCCTACATTGGAATTTTGTTGTTTTGGTGTCTATTCGTTCATAAAATTATAAACTATTTTTATAAATTGGAGTTGGATTTTTATTGTGTGTTGTGTCTTACTTATTTAATGTATTGGTGTTTTTAAATGCTTTACACACCTGTCTCCCAAGTTAAGCCTGCCTGCTCATTGCCAGCTACCAAGGGTTGAGCAAGGGAATAATTAATTGAGACCTTGACTGACCATTTTATTGTGTTTGTGGCCTTGTTACAAGTGGTAAGTCACTACTTATCACTACTAATAATCCACTTTTAAAAAATAGCCACTTCCCAATTTTTAACAATCTCTGCAAATTGATAGAGACTCCAGTGCAAATTCCTTGGGGCATGTGGTAAGCCATCTGGCTGTTCTCTTCACTCACCAGCAATATTTGGCGATTGTTAACAGTTTCAGCAACGCATACCCTTTAGACAGATTTACCAGAAATGCATAAGACATTGACTTATGGCCAAGTTCATGTCCAAAGAAGTTGGCTTCTACTGAAAGTACCTCAGCCAACCATGTACTTATATACTGAAGAAAGGAAGCAAGGCAGTGCACTTTCAGGTCAGGGGCAGTCAGTCTCTCCACCCCTGAAAGCTGACATGTAGTTGATCCAGAACCACCCTCCTTCTGTCACCATTTGAATTTAGTGTAGCTATGAGAAAATGTAACTCTCTAAACATTGTTGGGTGAGAACGACTGGGAGATGAGCAAAATAGTATAGTAGTCAATGCAACAATAACATTTTTAACAAAGCATCACTACAGTTTTTTTCTAAAAGGCAGCAGTTTGGCAGTTCCACAATACCTCTGTTCAGATGACCATAGAGCCTTGTCTTCATGATAAATACAAATACCAAGGTATTTGCAGAAAAGTGGAGTTTTATAGTGAGTCTGGTTAGGCTTTCCTATGCAATACTTTCACAATGCCCCCAATAGATTCTTAGGGGCCGATTCCGATTTGGGCCGGAAAACATACCGACCGACTCGGTACGGGAATTTAGTCCGACCGACTCGGACCGGCGCCGCACGACCCGGGTAGTACGATGAAATGCATGTGAAATCCGACAGACTCGGACGGAATACAAAACGACCGACCGAGCCGGACGGAAACAAGCCATCCGGCCGGGAAATCACGCGAAACGAACTGACCGACACGCACTCGATTGAACCCGAACGAAACGTACCCGCGAACTCCGACCCGCGTAGTACGATGCTGTGCGTGCAAAACACGACCGACTCGCCCGGAGCACAAGCCGTACGACCGACACGCATACAAAACCCAGCCGAAGCAACCCAATACTACGCGACCGACTCGGACGCCGCATATGAAACCTAGCTGACACACAGCGGGAACGAGTCGGACAAGATCGCACCAGACAACTGCAGCGTCCTACTCGGACACAAGAACGACTCCTACATGCACCAAAAACACCAAGGAAAAATTAGAAAAAAAGGGCCAAACAAGCAACCACTAAGCCAATAAATACAGGGAGGGAAAAAAATGGAACAAGGACACACCTCCAACTCCACCTACATAAAGCCCACAAATCCCTACCATGATCCCTTGCAAATTCCACTGACCTGCCAGACAGAACACCATCACACAGCAACCACAGACACACTCACAGCTCATACATCACACAAGCCACACACCATTACCACACCTACAAATAGCACCCTCACACACACCCAGCTAAACCTACACTCACACCCCCACTTGCACACACACACACATCAATCACCACCACCACCCATCACCATGCCCCCAAAGAAGAACCATAAGTTCCTAGATTGTGAATTGGAAGTCCTGGTAGACGAGATCCTCAGGGTAGAGCCACAGTTGTTTGGTACAATGGTACAACAGACCCCCATGTCACAGAAAACCAAGATGTGGGCGAGGATTGTCGACAGGGTCAACGCACAATCACCATGTTTGCGCACAAAGGAAGACATCCAGAACAGGTGGTATGATGTGCGCAGGAGGGTCAGGGACCTACTCAAAAGGACTACCTCCTCAGCCAGCACACCGGCAGTGGCCCTCCTGCAAAACCAGTATACCTCAGGCCCTGGGAGTAGAAGGTGCGGGCCATCCTACCACCAGTGAGCGTATACGGACTAACAGACATCCCAGAGCCTGGTGAGTACACAACTAATATACACAATATGGTGTGACAACACACACACATCACAGTCAAGGGGATAGGCAAACCATGCACACTTAGCAAATACACAGCAACCAAAAGATATCCATCCCAAGATGTGAATGCTAGTCAGACAAACACAATACCTGCCATCTCATAGTGATATGTAACTGTGTCATGACATCTACAAACCTAACAACTAATACAGCAAGGCAGTGGCACAAATAGAACCAACAAATACTCCCAGATATTCACCCACCACTAGAACACCACCTCACAGGGAAGCTCACTGAAAGGAAGGAATTCTGTGTATGCTGGTCAAGTCAGTGTAGCCAATAGCATGATGGGAGTGGTAGTCACAGATATTGGTCACACCCACAATTGGCCCATCAACACCACTCTGAACCATGCTCACATCACAGGGAGTGGAAAACAACTGACAAGATGGCTGACACTGGCTACTGCTGTGGGGAGCACAAGGCCCTGCTGGGAACTGGGCACCAACAAACAACAGGACCACACTGTCAGCCATCTTGCCATTGCTGTCACACTCACACACACTGAAGTCCACTCAAAAGGAAGGAAGGATGGGCATGCTGGGAAGGGGGTGTAGGCAATAGCATGATGGGAGTGGTAGTCACAGATCAACATCTCACACCCACATGGCCCAGCAAGTTAGCACTGAAGCATGCACACCTCACAGGGAGTCAAAAGCCACTTCAAAGATATCTGACACTGGCCACAGCTGTGGGGAGCACAAGGCCCTGCTGGGAACTGGGCACCAACAAACAACAGGACCACACTGTCAGCCATCTTGCCATTGCTGTCACACTCACACACACTGAAGTCCACTCAAAAGGAAGGAAGGATGGGCATGCTGGGAAGGGGGTGTAGGCAATAGCATGATGGGAGTGGTAGTCACAGATCAACATCTCACACGCACATGGCCCAGCAAGTTAGCACTGAAGCATGCACACCTCACAGGGAGTCAAAAGCCATTTCAAAGATGTCTGACACTGGCCACAGCTGTGGGGAGCACAAGGCCCTGCTGGGAACTGTGCACCAACAAACAACAGGACCACACTGTCAGCCATCTTGCCATTGCTGTCACACTCACACACAGTGAAGTCCACTTAAAAGGAAGGAAGTATGGGCATGCTGGGAAGGGGGTGTAGGCAATAGCAGGATGGGAGTTGTAGGCACAGATATTGGTCACACCCACAATTGGCCCATCAACACCACTCTGAACCATGCTCACATCACAGGGAGTGGAAAACAACTGACAAGATGGCTGACACTGGGTACTGCTGTGGGGAGCACAAGGCCCTGCTGGGAACTGTGCAACAACCAACAGCAGGACACCACTGACTGACATCCTGAAAGACAACTTGCACTCCCTGCAATGGAAGCACGTTCCATGGTGGGATATCTGGCTGGGTGGGAAGGAGGACTCACAGCACTGACCATAGTTACAAGCACCTCCCCTCACACACCCCCTCAACACTAACTCCACATAACCCACCTGGGAGAATGCAATGCCTCACATCCTAACTGAAGATCCCACAAAGAACCACCACCCTGGGTTATGCTGTGTGAAGCACAGGGACACTCTTGGGACTTGTAGCCAAACAACTGCCAGGACAACACTCCCAGCCATCCTGTCAGCACAGGCACCCCACCCCACAGGGAAGCAGAGTCAAAAGGAAGGAAGGATGGGCATGCTGGGAAGGGGGTGGAGGCAATAGCATGATGGGAGTTGTAGGCACAGATATTGCTCACCCTCACAATTGGCCCATCAACACCACTCTGAACCATGCTCACATCACAGGGAGTGGAAAAGGACTCACAAGATGGCTGACACTGGGTACTGCTGGGGGAGCACAAGGCCCTGCTGGGAACTGTGCAACAACCAACAGCAGGACACCACTGACTGACATCGTGAAAGACAACTTGCACTCCCTGCAATGGAAGCACATTCCATGGTGGGATATCTGGCTGGGTGGGAAGGAGGACTCACAGCACTGACCATAGTTACAAGGACCTCCCCTCACACACACCCTCAACACTAACTCCACATAACCCACCTGGGAGAATGCAATGCCTCACATCCTAACTGAAGATCCCACAAAGAACCACCACCCTGGGTTATGCTGTGTGAAGCACAGGGACACTCTTGGGACTTGTAGCAAAACAACTGCCAGGACAACACTCCCAGCCATCCTGTCAGCACAGGCACCCCTCCCCACAGGGAAGCAGAGTCAAAAGGAAGGAAGGATGGGCATGCTGGGAAGGGGGTGGAGGCAATAGCATGATGGGAGTTGTAGGCACAGATATTGCTCACCCTCACAATTGGCCCATCAACACCACTCTGAACCATGCTCACATCACAGGGAGTGGAAAAGGACTCACAAGATGGCTAACACTGGGTACTGCTGGGGGAGCACAAGGCCCTGCTGGGAACTGTGCAACAACCAACAGCAGGACACCACTGACTGACATCCTGAAAGACAACTTGCACTCCCTGCAATGGAAGCACGCTTCATGGTGGGATAACTGGGCTGGGGGAAAAGGAGGCCTGGATGGCAACCAAATACCACCAATGCTGGTCATGCACACACCTCAACATACACATTTACATGCCACAGGTTGGCAGGACAATGTGCTACACCAATATCACTCTCTGACTGTCACAATTTAGGAGAATGCAATGTCCTGGCCCACATCCAGAGGTACAGTCACAACTGTCAGGTGTTTGAACAATTGATACCAGTAGAAACATAACATACAATCTGTGTCTCTCCCCAAAACAGGTGATGATGGGGACACAGCAGCAGACGAGGAGGAGTCCCTGTCCCAGGCTCCGGGGAACACTGAGCTCACTGGTGTGGATCAGCCACTGCACTCCTCGGATGGCGAAGAACCAGCTGGACCCTCCGGTGTGAGTCATCATGCAGCACCAGCAGGACCAACATCTGCACCCCCTGCACCCACCCCTCCAACAACTGCCAACACACAGGCCACCCCTGCCAACACGGACAGACCAAGGACCACAGATGACAACAGCGCAGGGACCCAGGCCCAAACTGGAGCTGGTGACAACGAGCCCAGGAACAACACCCAAGTGGGCCCACGGTCACCTGTGCATGCCACCGCAGGTCCTGCACGTGTCGCCAGGGGTGGTGGGAGGGGTGGTAGACATAGGTCGCTCTTTGCAGAGGGGTCTGGACTGCATGATGACCCACAACTGGCACGCATCGCGGATGCGTACCAGACTAGCACCGGAGAGGTCAGCCAGGTAGTGGGGATCCTCAAGGACATACAACAGCAGCAGGACTCCCACATGTCCCGTGTCGACACACACATGTCACATGTCGAGACACACATGTCACGTGTCGAGACACACATGTCTGGCATGGAGTCCAAGTGGGATACATTGGAACAACTGACAGCGGTGCATAGGGACATACTGACATGCCTCCGCCAGATCAGCACCAACATGGCCTCACCTCCCTGTGTGCCCACAACAACTGCTGCTGAAACAACTGCAAATGCCACAGGGAGGGAGGAGGACTCTGGCAGAGAGTCCCCTGCACCGCCGCAGCCTGCACCTGAGGGTCCCCCCCCCCCAAGAAGAGGGGCCATCCGAAGAGGCCAAACTGAGAGGCCGATGGCCATCTACATCCCCCAGGAAGCCATCACATGTTCTGGAATTTTCCTCTGTGTGCAAACTGCACGCCCTGTCGAAGCCAACCCAACTCTCCCACATGACATGGGGAGCCCTAGTTGGCCAAATTAATCAGATGACTGTGGACTTTACTCTGGACATTTCAGCTACCAAGACTTCCAATACACATGGGAACTTTGGATTCCAATTTCTATGTACAGCACCCACCATCCTGTGCACCATCCTCACACCGGTATGTAAATAAACTCACCAATACACCATATCTGCCTCTGTTGTGATTCCATAGTGGTTTTTGTCATGTAGATGGTGATCTGCTAAATGACACTGTGCATGCTAACTGCTACAGCAAGTCCAACACCGTCATGTGCGACGTGACACATATGAGGGAGACACACCACTAGGGCCACACAACACATACACACCAGGGCCATCAGACTCATCACCTATACTGATGTTGCAACTAAATACAGTGGAATGCACAGACACGCCACCTATTCACAGTCACTGTCAACTAGACTACAGGTGCAGTAAGCAAATGTCAGTCAGATGTGTGACTACAGACAACACACATCCCAAAGTGAAGCACAGGTTTATTACACATTTGCAACATGTTGTTTCCACTACAAATGCAAGCTAATCCAACCTGGCTGTGGCCACAAAGTCAAACATTCAGAAGATAGAAAGTCCAGGGGTGTGTGGCACATCACCTGTAGGGAAACGACTGCTTCCACCTTGGAAGTTGAATCATGGATTCTTGGGATCCAAGTTGATCAGACAACTCCGGCAGCACCCTGTGAAGGACAGACATGACACACAGTCAAAACCACTGAAGAACAGCACAGAACGGCAATACTCATGTCTAATACATGTCACGAGATAACTACACAAAACCAAGTTAGCATGTCAACACTGTTGGGCAGTACAGACCACCTACAAGGACACATCGCTGCACGCATCCAGTCAAGTAGCACATGGCCACACTCAAACAGCACCAGAGCACCAAATACACATATCATGCAAACTCAAATCATTTACATCACAACCCTCTGGAGACTCACATTCAGCTGAAGAAGTTGGTGATGAGCTGTGTGCGGACATCACCATCATCATCATCTTCACTGGCATCGTGACCCAGGCCAGGATCTTCCACAGGTGGCGGACATTGGTCATCGTCATCCAGGATGAGAGGCAACTCCTTCCGCACGGCCAGGTTGTGTAGCATGCAGCAGACGATGACAATCTTGCACACCTTTGCTGGGGCATATGGGAGGGCCCCTCCTGTCTTGTCCAGGCAGCGGAAGCGGCTCTTCAGGAGACCAAAGGTCCGCTCAATCACCCTCCTCGTCCGACCATGTGCCTCATTGTAGCGCATCTGGGCTGGTGTCACAGGGTTCCTGAGGGGTGTCAGCAACCACGGCATGTTGGGGTTTCCCGAGTCACCTACAGACAGACAATTGCACATTATCTGATTTGAAAATGTGTGCGGAAAACAACATAGCAGAACACACACAATGGTACAAAGTCAGTACACACCAACAAGCCAGGCACACTGGTTCGGCATCTGTGACATCATCCTCGGGATGCGACTACTCCTCATCACGTAGGCATCGTGTGCCGAACCGGGGAAACGGGCACACACATGTGAGATGGTCATATCTGCAAGACATACCACCAGAGCATTGATCGAATGGTAATGTTTACGGTTCCGGTATGCCTGCTCATGTGCCTGTGGTGGTATCAAAGCCACATGTGTCCCATCAATGGAGCCAATTACATGTGGCATCCTCCCCAGGGCATAGAAGTCACTCTTGACGTCAGTGAGTCGTTGACATGTTGGGAAATAGATATACTGGTTGAGGTATCTCAACATTGCCCCCAAAACATCGCGTAGCACACGGCTGAACATAGTCTGTGACATCCCACCAGTAGTTGCCACAGTGTGTTGAAAGGTACCGGTGGCAAAGAAGTGTAGGGCTGCCATCACCTTCACCTTGGGGGTCAGCGCTGTAGGATACGGCCGGCCAGGCTGCAAATGTGGGTCCAACTGCACTGCCAAATCCTCAATCAGCTGCCTGGTGAAGCGGTACCGTCGGATGCTGTCACGTTCCACCATCGTTGCCAGGTCTGGGAATGGTCGATGGACAGCAGGAGCCCTGCAGTGCAAAGGTGAAGAAAGCAAGATTGTCAGTCACCCCACCTATGTGCCGTTCACCATACTCAATTTCACATGATACATCATCAACAAACACAAGTACTTGATGTGTGTGTCGTTCCGTTTGGACATATATGGCACCTACATGGACATCATCTAACATCTCTGTTCAACAAGTGTTGACAACAGGTTCCAGGGTGTGCTATGGGACACCATTAGGCTGTGTCACAGTACCCATTTACTGCTGTCACGTACCAAACACACAGCACAGTGACATGTCTGGACAGATGCTCCACAGGCATCACAGCTCATTGACAGGTAGATTCCCAGGGACCCTGTCTTGCCACATGGACACTGGCATGACATGGCGTCTCATGTACACGTCAGAAAAACTAACATGACAGCCACAGGTAGTGGCCCCTGTAGCCTCTACAGGACAGACATGGACGTCTGTGACACACACACACCATCAAAGTTCATGCACAAACCACATGGATGTGGAGACTGTCTCCCATTGTGCACATGGAATCAGAGACATGTGATACACAACATGCACACAGACTGTGGAGGGACATCACTATTGTTGGAATGGCCCACCCTGTGACGTACATGCCTTCCCACATGTGAGCCTGGGGGTATGTGACATGTCATACACATACACAACCTGGAAATGTGACCATGACACATGCTCAGAAATGAAAAGTTGCACACCACAGTGGTCAGGTGCACAACACACAAAGGACCCTGTCCCCATGAACACGTGCACAGCCTGGGTGTGTCTGCCCCCAAGTGCCACCCCAAAATCCACATGTTCACCCCCATACACAGATAAGGTTATGCTGCCACACATGCCTTATATACAGTGTGGACTGGGTGTGGTGTTGTAGGTGTGCCCCTGAGTCCCTGGAAAGTAAATGTGGATGGCATAGGTTCACCAGTGACCAGCATGGAGACATATGCGTGTGACCTGTCCAGGGACGCGTTGTAGGGCAATGAACCGATCGGTGTGCCCGGCCGGCCCATTGCATTGTATGTGAGCGGGTACGCGTTGTAGAGCAATGGACCGATCGGTGAGCCCGGCCGGCCCATTGCATTGCATGTGAGCGGGTACGCGTTGTAGAGCAATGGACCGATCGGTGTGCCCGGCCGGCCCATTGCATTGTATGTGAGCGGGTACGCGTTGTATGCCTGGTACACGTTATACAGCAATGGACCGATCGGTGTGCCCGGCCGGCCCATTGCATTGTATGTGAGCGGGTACGCGTTGTATGCCTGGTACGCGTTGTACAGCAATGGACCGATCGGTGTGCCCGGCCGGCCCATTGCATTGCATGTGAGCGGGTACGCGTTGTAGAGCAATGGACCGATCGGTGTGCCCGGCCGGCCCATTGCATTGTATCTGAGCGGGTACGCGTTGTATGCCTGGTACGCGTTGTACAGCAATGGACCGATCGGTGCGCACACATTGGCTGGGGCCTGGCATGGCAACGGACGCGTTTTCGAAGCTCCAACGAGTCTGATGCAGTGAATTCAGTTGGCCAGCCACAACAATGTTGCAAAATCATGGGTGTCATGAAGTTGAAGATTTGAAGGATGCTGTGGGCGTGTATTAGTGCTGCTATTCCATGGATTGGTCAAATTCAGAAGATGCAAACGACTTGGACCTATCACTTTGGACACATGGGACAGTATCTGCCTCTGCAGCACACATATAATGCTGGCTGTTCCCCTGAGAGCTCACTTGCCTGCACTACATGCTCCAGGACGACATCTGCCACCAACACTGCTGCTGTTTATGCATCCTCTGGCTCCTGCAATGGCACGTACTGTGGCGAGAGCCCCAGCCTTCAGCCTTGAGGAGAACCAGGCCCTGCTGGACAGCCTCCTTCCACAGTACAGCAAGCTGTATGGGAAACCAGGGGAACAGGTGAGTGTGCTGTCCACTGCCTCACTAATTGTGCATGTTGTCTGACTAGCAGGGCTTTCAGTGTGCACACCACTGGCTAGCATGCCCACTGAGTAGTTGTCACACCCCAAAGTGTGTAGTCTCATGCACTGAACTGGTACAGTGCAGTAACAGTGCATTCCAACTAGGTTTACTTCCCATGCAATGATACCATGTAGTGACTGCTGGCAAACTGTTCATAGCCATTGTTGCACGGCCTGTGTACATCATATGCCCCTGTGATTGAGACATGTATATCCAACTGTGTGATGCACGTATATGTTGCATGTGTAGTAATGGCCTTTTCACTTTGTCATCCTCACAGGTTGATGCCCACCAGAAGCAGGAAATCTGGCTGACCATCGCCCGGCAAGTAAGATCCGTGGGGGTCTACAGGCGCAGGATCCGCAACTGCCAGAAGAGGTGGCAGGACCTTCGTGGCTAGACCCGGAGGATCGCAAGGGTCCAGCTGAAGCTGTCACCTCCTCGCAGGAGGGGCGGACACCGGACCCTGACCCCCCACATGCTCCGGATCCTGGCGGTGGTCTTCCCTGACCTGGGTGGGCAGCTGAAGGACAGACAGCAGCAAGGAGGGGGTGAGTCCATGACTGCACTGTGCACTTTGTCTGACATGCTATGTGCCCTCCTCTGGCCTGGTTAAACTTCCAAAGTACATCAGTCATGTGGTCCAGGACCCATGTCCCTCATTTGTGACATGCCCACTTCTCCTCTGATACGCATATGTGTGGCCCTTATAGTCAGGAAATTGTGTCATTTGGGGACTGTGTCATTGCATTTAGCTTTGCTCAAGCTGGGGGACAGCATTTGTTCCCGTGACTCTGTTGTGCGATTCATGGGTGGGTCAATTGCTTACACAATGCCTAAGTTCTGACATGTAATCTGGGTGTAACTTTGATATGTGGTCCGCTTGCTGCTCTGACTCACCACTTGCCCCTGGGGAATTTGGCACACACCCATGCTGCTGGTGGGAACAATGTGTGGGCCTCAGGAGTATGTGTATCCAGTGTGTCACACATGCTTAGCCACCTGCCTACTGTCCAAGACTCATCCCTCTTACAGGTGGAGCTGGACAGTCATGTCTACTCCAGGGCATGCAATGCACTCTGTACTCCCACTCCCGTGTATCATCTGGCATGTTGTGATCAGTGTAATGTACCCTCAGGTGTCTGCCTCTGTCTCATTGTGCTGTGTCTTCGTTGTCAGGACTACTGGTATGTTTATCGGTTAGGGCTCAGCATGCCATCTGAGATGTGACCATGATAGACGATACTTCTGTGACTTATAGGTGTCTGATCACTTGACTGTGCACACAGGTGTTTGCGACTGTGACTTTCAGTCAGCTGTATTGTCATTCACAGCACACTGTGAGGTGCTCATGTTCAGAGAGTTGTGTTTCATGTCCCCCATATGTCCAGTTGGTATGACGTGGACAAATAGTAGTACAGATGATGTGGTATTTGGGGGATGGACATGTGCACTTGTCAGTCACATAACTTGCATTCCCCATGCCCTCGGATTGTGACACAGTGCAGACTGTTGTTGGCTGGCTGCCATGGCCATGTGACTTGAGACAGTAATGTATGACTTTGCACGCATTCCTGTGTCATGGCATTCAACTTCCTGAGACTGATCCTGCAGGGGAGTGACATGTGCAACATGCACCCCATTGTGGCATTGACTATCCGGACATAGGTGCATCATGGTGTCTGGTGCTGGTATGCATCACATGCATTTCTATTTAGACTCTGGCCATCCCTTTATCCGGACACCTGCACTGACTCAGTGGCAGGAGATGTGATGTGTGCATGTTCACATACTTCACCGTGTTCCCTGCAATGTCCAACAACTGTGTAGGTGGTGCATGTGTCCACACTGGGGTCTTACCATCAGACAGGCAACGGACAGATGGGTGCAAGGGCAGGAGGGTGTGAGTCCCATGGTTGACCATCAGACTGACAATTGGCTTCCCGAATCTGTGTGAGGACTTTAGGCAATGTTCAACTAAGGATGCCAGGGCTTGCTCTGTAATGTGCTGTATTTACTGTGGTGTGTGCGGTCAGTTCAGGTGACTGATGTTTGTCTGTTTCCCTAATTGTTTGCAGATACATCCACGGCCACAGGAGGGGACAGCTCCACGGACCAGGAGGAGCAGTGGAGCCAGACTGGGTCAGCATCGGACGAGTGGTCAGAGGGACCCAGTGGCACAGAGGGCGAGGGAGCCACACCGAGGAGTCCTCAGCACCATCCACCTCAGCTGAGGACCACAGCAGCTCGGAGGATGACTCCCTTGTGGAAGCGGGTCTCAGCAGCCACCAAAGGCCAGCTAGTCTGTCTGGCCCCGTCACCACCACCACCACCACCGCCCTCCCATTGGCTCCCATTCCTGAGGTCCGTGGAGGCTCCCGTACTCGGGAGCGTGTCTCCTTCGTGCCAGGCACCGCAGCCCCTGCCCCTGTGTCCCCTGCTGCCCTGAGTGAGGAGTCTGTGTACCTCCTTCGGCAGGTCCATGTAGGGCAGACAGCAATGCTGAGTGTCCTCCATGCACACACCACTCTGTTGACACAGCTGGTGTCGTTCATGGAGGGCATCTCGATGGGTATGTCTGCCCTACAGAGGAGCAATAGGTCCAGTGTCCCTCCTCCAACAGTCCCTCACCCCTCCCACCTCTGCCCCATCCACACTTCCTGCCCCCCTACCTGTCCAAAGCACATGCACACCTGCACAGTCACCCAAACACACAGACACGAGCAGCACAGACACACCCAAGAGAAAGGCAAGATGTGCACACACGCATCCTCAGGGGACTGATACCACAGACACAGGGGATGGGGAACACACACACAGGCATCCACATTAACTCCGCAGTCCTCCAAATCCTCTCCCTCCAAGACCCCTTCACCTCGCCTGCTAACACATCTACACAGCACATTTTCCTGTGTGACCTCGGCCTCTTCCCCTCCAATCCTGCTGATCCAGCATACCGGGGGAAGAGGAAGTCCACCCACACAGAGGGGAGTGCCCCTCGCCCCCGGACACCCTCCCCCAGGCGCAGGCAGAGTGAGCCCCCCACCCGCAAGTCCCGCCGGGCCCGGAAGAGGAAGACCCCGCCACCGCCCTGAAAGTCAACCACCCAGTCTCTCACCTCCATCCCCCAGGCCACCACTCCACAGGTTCCACCGCCACACCCTGCCCCAGGTTCCCCCACACACCGATACCGCATCCCCAAACTGCTTAGGCCCTCCCCCTGCCACTTGCTCTTCCACCCCCAAACCAGACGCTCTGCCTGTTTGTGCCACTGGTGTGGAGACCGTGTCCCCCCTCTGTCCTGCCCAGCTCTTCTGCCCCCCTTCCACTACCTTGGAGTCATGCACTGCGGTGGAGTCCACAACCACCCCGTCTGACTCGGGCACTGCATTGGGGACCCAGTCCACTCCATCTGACCAGCCCACTGCAGTGGTTGCAGCACCAACTCCATCTGACTTGAGCCCTGCGGTGGTGCCAGCCCCCCCTGAGTCAGACACCTCCACTGCAGTTGCCGGTGACACTCCTGCACCCACCTCCCCTTCACTGCCTCACTCTGCCATCCCCTGATCCTGTCCCTGCGGTGCCTGGCCTGCCCCTCGTATGCCCCTCCAAGGGGGATGTCCCCTGTCCGTACCTGTGCAGGCAAGCAATTGTTGACAAGTTGTCACACATCACCCTGTTGGGACTGTATATTTGGACTGGCCATTGGCCTTAGTTTATTTTGGACTTTTGATTTGAGTTGCACACTTGCTGAATAAAGCCTCTTTTTGTTTACTTGTGATTAATCTTTGGAGGTACATGATGTAGATGTGTAGAATCATGCATTTGCTGTAGTAATAGTGTTCAGATCAGGTAAATGAAGTTTTGCTGTGATGGGCTCCATGTGGTCCATGGGATATGTGTCCTAATCTAGTCTGGATCTATAGCATCCTTTGCTGCAGTCTGAGGGTGTAATGTTCAGCATTTGACACAGGGATGTACGTTTAGCATTTGTAGATTACCATCTTTGTCCTACACTGATGCACATCTGGTGGGCGTACCACTGTCCAATGTTCCTAGTACCCTGACTGTGTGCCCGTCTCCAATGGACATGCAGTTTAGCACATCAAATTTGGAGGACTCATCTGTGTACACAGTGCAAGTTGTTTGACACGTGTCTTGGGTGTATGCAGATGACTGACGTGACACTCCCGTGCCCAGGCTGATATGAGCAGAGCCTTCAGTGTGTTGTAGTTGTTGACTCACTGACCGAGTGTTCTGCTGA
The DNA here is from genome assembly GCA_963921515.1 of Calotriton arnoldi. Taxonomy (NCBI): domain Eukaryota; kingdom Metazoa; phylum Chordata; class Amphibia; order Caudata; family Salamandridae; genus Calotriton; species Calotriton arnoldi. Next base: position 1,100,003 of record CAWUFW010005876.1, read on the forward strand.
CATGTTTGAGTCATGCACAGACAAGGTTTGGCACAGCTGACCTTCCACAGGAGTGGAGTGCCCTCATGGCAGTGCGTGATTCCGTGATATAGGCTGTGCCCATGTTGTGTGTTGTGTAGGCATGTCTGTGCGTGTTCCCTTCTCCTTTTCCTACACAGGCTGTGTCCCTACGGATGTTCCTGTTTGTGATGCTTGCTGAGTTGTTCTGTGTTCATCCAGCATCTTGGACCTGGTTACTCTGGGATGTGGGTGCATGGCAAACTAATGTTCATGAGGTTGTCATCCCTAGTTGTCTTTGTTGTCAGGGCTGGGGATGTGGGCAAACACAGATGGGACACAGTCAGGATTCCTCTTGGCACTTGTTGGTTACACGAGTAATGTGATTTTCTGTTTGTGTATGCTTTCAGTGATTGTGACACGTTGTGTGTGTGACTGCTGCCACTCCTCAGGGTCAGAGCTGCAATGTTGGAAGTTGTCTATGTGTGTCCTTTGTGGGTCAGCTTGGCTTCTTCATTGGTGTGTGACTATGGCCAGGATCCCATTGTTTGGGGTGGATTTCACGTCATGCCCATGTACGGCATACTGTGCAGTGTGTCAGACATTCACAAGTATTGTTGACTGGCCATGTGTGATGGGTTTCTGCACCTTATTTCCCCCACCACCCCTGGGATTGTCATGGGTGCATGTGCAATGTCAGCAGTCCATGTGAGCTTCAACGCTGCACATTGGTGGAGTTCAAGGTGTGTGGCGTTGAGTGTGTGCAAATGTGAGTTGTTGCACGGCTGGGGCACTACCTCCATATTTTCCTTGGCTGGCAGGCCGTGCTGAGTGCTTTGTGCTTGTATAGGTGTGATGGTAGTTTGTTGCTCAGGACACATGGCTGTGGTTCACAGTGTGGATGACATCTACCTTTGTCATCACAGTGTGATTGTCATGCAGGCTAGTGTCACCACAATGTGGGGTCCCTGGGGGAGTGCTGTGGTGGTTCGGTCTCTTGCTGTGTGTGTTGCTGTTCCTACAAGCTTGTGTGACATGTGTAATTTGGGCTCCCTCTCATCTCACAATGCCTGTTTGCCCACATAGGGGAATCCAATCCATGAGTTACTTTTGTTTGTGACTGTGTTGACATCTGTGTATCAGTGAATCTGGCCTCCTCATGGGTTGTGTGTTTGCCTGGGGACACTGGCACACAACCCCCTCACCTGTTGTGTATGATATGCAGTGTGAGTCTGCCTGTTTGTGTTTGTGCTTTTGCACCACCGCATTGGCATATCTTTAGTTTGCCATTGGCTGTATGTTGTTTGTTGGCTTTCCCCTGCTGGCCCTGGGACTGCTAGGTCATCAGTCAGCACATTGATCATGGTTAGTATGTCCCATTGCTGCCATGGTATGGTATTTGTTCACCTGACATCTACAGTCTCCACAGGATATCTACATTTGTGTGTCCATTGGTGCTGATATGTGGGTCTGCATTATGATGCTCACTTCTGTCATTGTGTTATTTGTGAATGTAGACAATGTGGGCCCCCATGGCTGATGTTTGTGTGCACATGGCCAGAACGATGTGTCATTGGCAGTGCACTGCTTGCCTCACGCAATCTATGTTGCTATGGGACACAAGCACTACAATGCCACTGTAGTGTTTGGTGTTGTGTGGCCAGGAATAATCCCTGCAGTTATGTTTTTGCAGCTTTCACCAGGACTACACTTACCTTTTGGGCACTGTGGTGATGGGGCTTTGGGCCCCATTGCCACACTGTTCAAAATGTGCTTCAGCAATGGAGCACACACTTACCTTTTGGGCACTGTGGTGATGGGGCTTTGGGCCCCATTGCCACACTGTTCAAAATGTGCTTCAGCTATGGAGCACACACTTACCTTTTGGGAACTGTGGTGATGGGGCTTTGGGCCCCATTGCCACGCTGTTCAAAATGTGCTTCAGCTATGGAGCACACACTTCCCTTTTGGGCACTGTGGTGATGGGGCTTTGGGCCCCATTGCCACGCTGTTCAAAATGTGCTTCAGCTATGGAGCACACACTTCCCTTTTGGGCACTGTGGTGATGGGGCTTTGGGCCCCATTGCCACACTGTTCAAAATGTGCTTCAGCTATGGAGCACACACTTACCTTTGGGCACTGTGGTGATGGGGCTTTGGGCCCCATTGCCACACTGTTCAAAATGTGCTTCAGCTATGGAGCACACACTTACCTTATGGGCACTGTGGTGATGGGGCTTTGGGCCACATTGCCACACTGTTCAAAATGTGCTTCAGCTATGGAGCACACACTTACCTTATGGGCACTGTGGTGATGGGGCTTTGGGCCACATTGCCACAGTGGTCATGGTCTGCTTGCATTGTGTAGGCCACACACACAATTATGTGTGACACATGTGTTAGGGGGTCACATTGTATGTTCAATGTCATGTTCAGTGTTGTATGCATTTGACACAGACCACACACGCTTGTCATGGTGTTGGAGGCTGGGATGTAATTTACAGACAGTCCTTATGTGGGAGTATGCTAGTTGTGTCATGCATTACCCTTCCTATGAGTAGGGGTGGTTGTAGTGACAGGCATCCAGCCCCCCATGAGTGGTGATGGTAGTAGTGGTAGGCATCCATCCCCCTAAGGGTGGGTATGGTAGTAGTGGCATGCATCCAGCCCCCCCTGGATAGGGGTGGTGGTAGTGGCAGGCATCCATCCCCCTTAGGGTGGGTATGGTAGTAGTGGCAGGCATCCATCCCCCTAAGGGTGGGGATGGTAGTAGTGACAGGCATCCAGACCCCCCTGGATAGGGGTGGTGGTAGTGGCAGTCATCCATCCCCCCATGAGTGGGGATGGTAGTAGTGGTAGGCATCCAGCCCCCCATGAGTGGGGATGGTAGTAGTGACAGGCATCCAGGCCCCCCTGGGTAGGGGTGGTAGTAGTGGCAGGCATCCAGCCCCCCATGAGTGGGGATGGTAGTATTGGTAGGCATCCAGCCCCCCATGAGTGGGGATGGTAATAGTGACAGGCATCCAGGCCCCCCTGGGTAAGGGTGGTAGTAGTGGTAGGCATCCAGCCCCCCATGAGTGGGGATGGTAGTAGTGACAGGCATCCATGCCCCCCTGGGTAGGGGTGGTAGTAGTTGAAGGCATCCAGCCCCCCATGAGTGGGGATGGTAGTAGTGGTAGGCATGCAGCCCCTGATGAGTGGGGATGGTAGTAGTTACAGGCATCCAGGCCCCCCTGGGTAGGGGTGGTAGTAGTGGCAGGCATCCATCCCCCTAAGGGTGGGTATGGTAGTAGTGGGAGGCATCCAGGCCCCCCTGGGTAGGGGTGGTGGTAGTGGCAGGCATCCATCCCCCTTAGGGTGGGTATGGTAGTAGTGGCAGGCATCCATCCCCCTAAGGGTGGGGATGGTAGTAGTGGTAGGCATCCAGCCCCCCATGAGTGGGGATGGTAGTAGTGGTAGGCATCCAGCCCCCCATGAGTGGGGATGGTAGTAGTGACAGGCATCCAGGCCCCCCTGGGTAGGGGTGGTAGTAGTGGTAGGCATCCAGCCCCCCATGAGTGGGGATGGTAGTAGTGACAGGAATCCAGGCCCCCTGGGTAGGGGTGGTAGTAGTGGTAGGCATCCAGCCCCCATGAGTGGGGATGGTAGTAGTGACAGGCATCCAGGCCCCCTGGGTAGGGGTGGTAGTAGTGGTAGGCATCCATCCCCCATGAGTGGGGATGGTAGTAGTGACAGGTATCCAGGCCCCCTGGGTAGGGGTGGTGGTAGTGGCAGGCATCCATCCCCCTTAGGGTGGGTATGGTAGTAGTGGCAGGCATCCATCCCCCTAAGGGTGGGGATGGTAGTAGTGGTAGGCATCCAGCCCCCCTTGAGTGGGGATGGTAGTAGTGGTAGCTATCCAGCCCCCCATGAGTGGGGATGGTAGTAGTGACAGGCATCCAGGCCCCCCTGGGTAGGGGTGGTAGTAGTGGTAGGCATCCAGCCCCCCATGAGTGGGGATGGTAGTAGTGGTAGGCATCCAGCCCCCCATGAGTGGGGATGGTAGTAGTGACAGGCATCCAGGCCCCCCTGGGTAGGGGTGGTAGTAGTGGTAGGCATCCAGCCCCCCATGAGTGGGGATGGTAGTAGTGACAGGCATCCAGGCCCCCCTGGGTAGGGGTGGTAGTAGTGGCAGGCATCCATCCCCCTAAGGGTGGGTATGGTAGTAGTGGCAGGCATCCAGGCCCCCCTGGGTAGGGGTGGTGGTAGTGGCAGGCATCCATCCCCCTTAGGGTGGGTATGGTAGTAGTGGCAGGCATCCATCCCCCTAAGGGTGGGGATGGTAGTAGTGGTAGGCATCCAGCCCCCATGAGTGGGGATGGTAGTAGTGACAGGCATCCATGCCCCCCTGGGTAGGGGTGGTAGTAGTGGTAGGCATCCAGCCCCCCATGAGTGGGGATGGTAGTAGTGGTAGGCATCCAGCCCCCCATGAGTGGGGATGGTAGTAGTGACAGGCATCCAGGCCCCCCTGGGTAGGGGTGGTAGTAGTGGTAGGCATCCAGCCCCCCATGAGTGGGGATGGTAGTAGTGGTAGGCATCCAGCCCCCCATGAGTGGGGATGGTAGTAGTGACAGGCATCCAGGCCCCCCTGGGTAGGGGTGGTAGTAGTGGCAGGCATCCAGCCCCCCATGAGTGGGGATGGTAGTAGTGGTAGGCATCCAGCCCCCCATGAGTGGGGATGGTAGTAGTGGTAGGCATCCAGCCCCCCATGAGTGGGGATGGTAGTAGTGACAGGCATCCAGGCCCCCCTGGGTAAGGGTGGTAGTAGTGGTAGGCATCCAGCCCCCCATGAGAGGGGATGGTAGTAGTGACAGGCATCCAGGCCCCCCTGGGTAGGGGTGGTAGTAGTGGTAGGCATCCAGCCCCCATGAGTGGGGATGGTAGTAGTGACAGGCATCCAGCCCCCCCTGGATAGGGGTGGTGGGTAGGGGTGGTAGTAGTGGCAGGCATCCATCCCCCTAAGGGTGGGTATGGTAGTAGTGGCATGCATCCAGCCCCCACTGGATAGGGGTGGTGGTAGTGGCAGGCATCCATCCCCCTTAGGGTGGGTATGGTAGTAGTGGCAGGCATCCATCCCCCTAAGGGTGGGGATGGTAGTAGTGACAGGCATCCAGACCCCCCTGGATAGGGGTGGTGGTAGTAGCAGGCATCCATCCCCCCATGAGTGGGGATGGTAGTAGTGGTAGGCATCCAGCCCCCCATGAGTGGGGATGGTAGTAGTGACAGGCATCCAGGCCCCCCTGGGTAGGGGTGGTAGTAGTGGCAGGCATCCAGCCCCCCATGAGTGGGGATGGTAGTAGTGGTAGGCATCCAGCCCCCCATGAGTGGGGATGGTAGTAGTGGTAGGCATCTAGCCCCCCATGAGTGGGGATGGTAGTAGTGACAGGCATCCAGGCCCCCCTGGGTAGGGGTGGTAGTAGTGGTAGGCATCCAGCCCCCCATGAGTGGGGATGGTAGTAGTGACAGGCATCCAGGCCCCCTGGGTAGGGGTGGTAGTAGTGGTAGGCATCCAGCCCCCATGAGTGGGGATGGTAGTAGTGGTAGGCATCCAGCCCCCCATGAGTGGGGATGGTAGTAGTGACAGGCATCCAGGCCCCCTGGGTAGGGGTGGTAGTAGTGGCAGGCATCCAGGCACCCCTGGGTAGGGGTGGTAGTAGTGGCAGGCATCCAGCCCCTATGGGTGTGTATGGCATTGGTGTTGGCCATCCCACCCCTATGGTTCTGCTGTTGCTGGTGTACGTTATTTGTGCATCCCTATGTGTGTGTGACATATTTCGTGTATGTGTGGTTTGTATTGTTGGTGTTTGACTTACCGTCTGCACCGTACGCGTCCGTGCCGGTCCCGGTAATAGATGTAGAGTATAGGTAGGACCTGCGCAATGGGATTCATGCTTGGATCGTCTCGTTCGGGTTTCTCGTGTCTTCGAGTCGTACTCGTAGCAGGCTTGTTCGTCTCGTAGCCGTGGATCGTCTTGTGGCGCGAAACGGAGCTTATGTACGGCTCGCCTGGATGCTCAAACGTGCCGGACGTAGCGACGAGTTCGGCGCATACGGAAGACGCATCGTACTAGTCCGGACGGAAGGTGCTGTGTATTTGGTTCCATGCAACTCGATTCGGCGTTTACGGATCCGGCTCGGGCGGGGTACAGGAGCTGGAATGGGTAAGTACAGCTCGCTCGGAATCTGGGCTGTTATGCGCATCGTACTTGTTCGTTCGGTAGAGTGTTTGAGTCGGTCGGAAAACAAGCGTTCGGCTGGTATTTTTTCCGGACGAATACTGTTAGGTGCGCTTCCGGCCGACATCGGAATCGACCCCTTAATATTCACACTATAGAATCACTAGCTCAGTCCTGGTAGTGTGGCACAAAGTAGCAAGGCATTACTAGAGGAACATGTGTTAAGCATTTCAGAGTACAAACATGGACGATAAGTAACTGACATGACTTGGAAAAAATCGGACACCAATTAAAAAAATATAAAGCAGATTTCTATATAAATTTAGACACCAAAACTAAGACAATCAGATGAGTATAACCAGAGTTATGGATTTTTAAATTAAAACAAGTCAGTGCATTTCAGTACGGCAAAACTTTATTGTTGCAGTCAATGGGGAAAAACACTAGTGACAATCAGTCACTTGGAAGTTGAGTCCAGTTGAAACCACTGGGCTTTAAGGTGAAGCGGGCCCCAGGACGAGGCCACAAAAATCAGTTGAATTTTACCTGGCTCTTAGGGCCAGGGTTCAGAGCTGCCCTGGCTGTCCCTGGTGCTCAAGCTGGAGCCACTGGTTTGCTGGTTTTGCCTCTTAGACAGTGCTGGTGAAAAAATGGGTGCAAAACCTAGACAACGGGGCCACTGAGGCATCCGGTCGAAGGTGCTGAGTAGTTCCCTTGAGGCACGGTGTCAAAAAATATTAGGGCTAGTCGGACTGGTCACCACCAAGCCTGGCAAAAGCAAGCTCAGTCTTGGGTTACTTCAATGTCTGGGGGAGAACGACAGCCACCTGAAACTTGCTGGAGGTCAAGACTATGTTTTCCACAATGCACTAGGTCATTTACTTCTTTTGTGATCCCTTGGCGGGCCCTATGGCCAGTGATTCTTTGGTTCCAGGAGCGTGCTTTACCTGTGGACTGCAGTGGACTAGTACCTCTAGCTCAAAGGAGCTCTGGAGCTGCCTTTGGCTCTCAGGGGATTTCTCTTTCCTTTGGAGCCGGTCTTTGGTCTGGGACAAGTCACAGTCATGTAGTTACCTGGTGGTTGCCACAGATGCAGGCTATCATGCTTTTGCCTTGTGCAGGTCCTTTAGTCAAAGACTAAGATCTCTTCTTTGTATTTGGTTGCAAGTCAATTCAGACCTGAGGTTCTTGTGCCAGGGGTGCCCCTTAAAACCTAGATTTAGGGGAGTTAGGGGTGTGGGTGCAGGTAGCCAATGGGCTACTAGCCCCAGTGGCTAATAGGCCCTTGAGGTGAGCTCATCCGGGGGTGTGAGCTACCTTTTCTACCCAGAATCCCCTATTCTGCCACTGTTAAAAATGGCAGAAACCCTCCTTGGCTGTACAGACCAGATAGCCCTCCCTAAGGTGTGGCTAGCCTTCTGGGGGTGTACACCTCCTAACTATCTAATTTTTCCACCTGGCGGGGGCAAATGTGCCTCGGGCAGAGGGTTGGCCATTGTCCTTTGGAAGGCAGCCTGGTTGCATATGAGAGGCAGTGAAAGCTTTTAAGCTCACTGCCTTGATGTGCCACTTTACTAGCCATACGGTCAGGGGTGACACCACCTTCCTAAGCAGGCCTTTGTTTCTGACTCCTGGGAGTATTCACACTTCCTGGCAGGGGGCCAGATTCCTGTCTTGATGGCAGCAGCTGCAGGTTGTCAGCCAGGGCACAGGAAAGGCTGGAGCAGCCAGGTGTGCAACCTCTAAGATTGCCACCTGGGTGCATGTCACATTAAATCTGACTTTGGGAACAAGTTGGATTTGATGCGACAAGTTACTTGATACCAAACTTGACACTTTTCAGTGGGACCATAATGGAGCTGGCAACCTCGGGGTGCCTGGGCTCCAACCCATGATATCCTATGGCCCCCTGAACACTTATAGTAGCCCTTAATGCGAACAGGGACATAAAAGGCTAGCACTTATATGTCCACACCTTTAATATTATGCGACTTGCCTCCTGGCCTCAGGAGGACGACCTTAGGGGTGACTGACATATATTAAACATAGTGTTGTGACCTTGCCACTCATGGTGAGGGCAAGGTCTAGTTTGAGCAGTTTACATTGCTCATACAGTCTGCAATGGCATACCTGCTGTCATTTGGTTACTTGGGTCACTCAGGATTGATTAATCAGTTCCCATGGGGAGCAGGGTCAAGACTGATTTGCATATGGCTGGGTCCACACTGGAATGGTGTAAGGAGCAAAACATGATGGATTTAACCCAGATCTGTGACTGGTGGTGAATGTTTGATTTGTTCAGCATTCCGTCCATCATCTGTTCTTTTTTTATTTGCCACCCGAAGTGTGAACAGTATGCCCAGATGTTGGTCCCGCGCTCACTATGCCATTGGATTCAAGATAGCCTGGATGATGAGGGGTAATACTCCAAAACCGGTCCAAGGATGCTTGTTTCTGGTCCAAGGAGGGCCTGGCCTGGCAGTTTGGGTTGGACTGTTCCCATGGGGAGCAGTGTCAAGACTGATTTGCATATGGCTCGTTCCAAACTGGAATGGTGTGGCAAGCAAATAAAGATGGATTCAACCCAGATCTGTGACTGGTGAGAAATGTTTGATTTGTTCAGCATTCTGTTCATCATGTGTTCTTTTTGCATTTGTTGACCTAAGTGGTAAGGGTATGCCCAGACGTGTGTCCCGTGCTTGCTATTTCACCAGATTCAAGCTAGCAATGAGGGGTAATACCATGAAACCGTTCCCAGGATGCTTGTTTCGGCTTCAGGGAGAACCTGGCCTGGCAGTTCGGGCTGGACCGTTCCCATGGGGATCAGGGTCAAGACTAATTTGCATATGGCTGGGTCCAAACTGGAATGGCATGGCAAGCAAAAAAACAATGGATTTAAACCAGATCCATGACTAGGGGTGAATGTTTGATTTGTTCTGCATTCTGACAATCATCTTTTTTCTTTGTGGTTGCACATCAGAGGCGATGAAAGCTTTGAAGCTCACCACCTTGATGTCCACTTTACTAGCCATCCTGTCAGGGAGGGTAGTCACACCTCCTTCCCAGACAGGCCTTTGTTTCTGATTCCTGGGAGTGTTCACACCTCCTAGCAGGGGGTCATATTCCTGTCTTGATGGCAGCAGCTGCAGGCTGTCAGCCAGGGCACAGGAAAGGCTGGGGCAGCTAGGTGGGCAACCTCTCAGGTAGCCACCTGGGTGCATGTCACATTAAATCTGACTTTGGGAAGAAGTTGGATTTGATGGGGCAAGTTGCTTGATGCCAAACATGACACTTTTCAGTGGGACCATAATGGAGATGGCAGCCTTAAGTGCCTGGTTGCCATACCATGTTATCCTATGGCCCGCTAAACACTTACAGCAGCCCTTAATGGGATGAGGCTACTATAGGGACATATAAGCTTGCACTTATATGTCCACACCTTTACTATAAAGCACCCTGCCTCCTGTGCTCAGCAGGCCTACCTTATGGGTGACTGACATATATTAAAAATAGTGCTGTGAGGTTGCCACTCATGGCAAAGTTGAGTTTGAGCAGTTTGCACTGCTCATGCAGTCTGTAATAGCAGACCTGCTGTCATCTGGTTACTTGGGTCACTCAGGGTGGCACAATCAATGCTTCAGGCCCTGGTGAGCCCTTAAACTCCTATGCCCTGGGTACCACTAGTACCATTTACCAGAGACATATAATGGGGTTAATGGCCTTGCCAACTGAGGTTAGCAATTCACATATGTCATATTTAGGGAGAGGGCACCGGCGCTGGGGCTTCGTTAGCAGTCTCCAGTGCACTTTCAGAGTCATAATCATCAGCATTGGGGAAGGAAGTGTGGGGGTGACCATACCTAAAGGGCACTTTCTTACAGTATTTAAATGTATATGGGGCCCACTGCAGTTATAAAGGTATACTTCAAGTTCCTTGTGCATGTACATTACTTAGTGCTAGCAAACATGTAAGTCAGAATAAAGGCCAAAGGCATCAATCTATTTCGTTACAGTCACAAAGTCGGCCGTGGGGTTTCTGATATAAAGCAAACATCATCAGCATACAACAAGATTGAGTGCAATTTGTTTCCTAATATGATCCAAGAGGATAAAGGGCATCACTGTCTCACACATTGCTCCTCATTTAGGTAAGGTGACATCACCTGACTTATTCAAACCCTGGAATTACAGCTTGTTTACCAAAGGGTAATTCAGACTATTCTTGCCAGTCCAAAATTAAACATTTAAAGGACAGCTGTAAGGATGGGCCAGCTTTAACTACCAAATACCTTTTCTATGTCAGTGAATACCACAGCTAATGAATACACAGTATTTGGTATGCTCAATAGTAGGTGGACCAAGTTCCTGCTTGGTATGTATCCATTTAGATCTGGATGAATCAGAGAGACACAAAGAGTCAAGTCTATTGACCAACAATTCCCCAGGGATTTTAAAGTCTGATTTAAGTTTTACAGAGGGACAGTATACTTTTTTTGCTCAATAGATCCCTTACAGATTTGGTGTCTACTACCATAATTACTCGTCTAGTGGAAGGAGGGAGGCAGCCAGATATGTTTGTCTATTCCTACAGCTGTTCAATATAGGTAGTGTAAAACGTGGCTTTCCACCCTTCTTGCAGTGAAATTTTCCCTCTGTGTACCATCCCCAAGATCTTTTTTACTTCATTCTAAAGATATAGGGCCATATTTATGACCCCAGTTGTGTCGCACTTGCACCGCGCAACGTGGTACATGCACAACACAACTGAAAAATGAGGTTTATGAATCCACGCAAGGCTACGTTGCGTGGCCCTGAGTGGCTTCATAAATCTTGAGTAAAGCAAAATAATGCAAATCGCTGCGTTGCCTTGCTCTACACTAGGGAGGCGTTACATGGGTGTTGCGTGAGTGTTCCCACATAACTCCCATGGCTTTTGACACAGTCCCAGATTTACCAGAACTGGTAAACCTGGGAATGCACCACAAAAATACACCTTCCCAGGAGATATGTCACAAGGAGAAATATCTTTATTTCTCCTCGTTACTTCCTCTTTCTAGGTGTGCTGCAACACAGGCATCCTTGCTATATGGTGCAAGGGTGCCTGCGTTGATGCTAGGCAGCCAAAACGGCACCATCACAAGGGAAATGTGCTGTATTCCTTTAAATATGGTACATTCCTGCCCTTTCCCTGTCACAAGGGTGACTTGCTGTGCCTAGTTTCTTCAGAGGCTTTCTAATTGTTTAAGATAAACCAATGCATTTCACGACATTTAGAAAATCTTTAAGGTTCTGTTCACTCTGGGAAGGCCCGCAGACAGATTCCTGTTGAAGGAGTTAAAAGCCTCATTAATCTCAGCCTGCATATATACAATGACACGAAGGTCACACCTTATTGCAGTCAAGTCATGTCTAGGGTATTTTGGCCAGCCCAACCAAACAATATGTTCAACAGCCCTATCCACTTCCAGATGGCCGATGATCGAGATATCACAGTCTCTCTACCAGAGTGGCAATCTGAGTCTCATTCTGTAAGAAGCGATCTGAATGGGTGGTATGCATAACAGACAAATTCTCTATTGACCTTAATGAATCCAGGAAAGTAGTACCTTTTGGAAGCAGTTTCCTTGTTTCCATGGTCTCTGTTTTGCATATCCATCTGATTACCACCTTGAACACTACTCGTTCAACCCCAACACTGCCCGTAGAACCGTATTCTCGCTAGAGTAATGGTACATAGTATCTCTAATGAGCCTCCTTCTGAAGTCTAGATCAGAAATTGTAGTGATCGGGAGACGTGCGAGCGCGCGATTCAAGATGGCCGCCGCGTGAGAGACTTCACGCTATTTCAGCCCGTTTTTTCGGATTAACGACGAATTCCTGTCAGAAAGGGCATTCTGGTGGAGGATGCTGCATCTTTAAACAACTTACCTTTGCTGTGGAGCTTTTCAGACGATTCTGCGCAGCGGAAGTGGGTTTTTTCATTGCCTGGTTCCTGCTCCTTGCACTGCTTTCAGGTACAGCCAGGCTTTCTGTCAAGGTGGCGGAGTGAACTTTCAGGATAGGGCCTGGCTTGGGCCTAGCCACTCCCCCTACCCATTTTAGCTGCTGCACCAGTCATTTCCAGGTTATTTCCACAGCTTTCGCTCTTTTTATACACTATTTGGCTGCTGCAAGTCTCATTTTATCTCTTTTTACTCAAAATGGAAAATAAAAGTGCAATTAATAATAAAAGGAGGCAGAAAATTTCTCCGCCTCCTGCTAAATCTAAAGTAGTGGAGTCTTCTGAACCCTCACTATCTTTAATATTGCAGGAAATTCAGGCACTTCGTGTCAAAACAGACACTATTGCTTCTGAAGTTAAACATGTGCGCAAAGAAATGGCCAGCCTGTCAATGAAAATATCAGTTAATTCCATCAAAATACAGGATAATAAGGCCAAAATTGACACTTTTTCTCCACTTGTGGCAAAAATTTCACCTATGTGCTCAGCATTATTGGACATGGAAAATCGTAACAGACAATATAATTTACGCATATTTAATTTGCCTGAAGATGTTGAGGGAAATAACTGTAGATTATATTTGGAGAATTTATTGCCTGGTCTTTTGCAAATTAAATTCTCAGAAACGTTTGAAATTGATAATGCTCACAGGATTCCCTCACATAGGAACCCTCTGCACACAAAACCGCGACAAATGATCTTTAAAGTTCTTCGACACCACCATTTGGTTTTAATCAGAAAAGCAGCTAGAGAAATTCCTTCATTGATGGTAAATGGAAATAAAATATTTATTCATCAGGATTTCGCCAAAGAAACTGTCTCAATTCGCAAAGAATTCACTGCTCTTCGTCCTCAACTACGAAGTCTAGGCTACAAATATGGTCTTTTTGATCCGTCGACGATACGCATTTGGAAGGATAACTTCTCGAAATCTTTTCAACGTCCAGAAGATTTGAGACATTTTTTGACTCATCAATCACAGCTCTCAATGGATACTAATGACTCTGCTGCTTGACTTTTATCAGTTTTGATTTTTAGCAGTTATGTCCTTTCTGACACAGTACTGAAATCTTTTTGTGAAGGGCTCCAGCGGTTTCGGTCATGCTTGTAAAGCGTGTGTGCGTTTCACATTTCACATTTATGTCTTTTGTTTGTCGTTTTTTCCATCCTGTTTCTTTTTTCCTTTCCCTTTTCCCTATTTGGAGCTACCTTGTCCTCATTCTCTTAATCTTCTTTATCTTTCTCTTTTTGATCTCCTTTTCTCCTTTCTTCTATTATGGCTAATACACATAATTTTAAAATAGTTTCATTAAATGTTAAAGGATTGCGCCATCCAGTTAAACGTATAAAAATTTTAGATTATCTAAATAGTTGCAAAGCGGATGTTTGTTTTATGCTGGAAACTCATATAGATGATAAAATTCTAGATTATATGAAGAAGAAATGGGTGGATGTGATTGCTTCTTCCCCTGCTATTGGTAAAAAAATGGTGTAGCTATTTTGTTTGCAAAAAACTTCACTGTCAAATTCTGAGTAAAATTTCTGATAAGGATGGTAGATACATTCTAGTTAAAATCAAAGTTCATGACTCAGTTCTATTTTTATTAAATGTTTATGGTCCTACTGCAGATGACCCAGTTTTTTGGACAAATCTTACAACCGAGGTTCTAAAGGTCGGTAATGCCCCTTTAATTGTTGGAGGTGATTTTAATGTTATCTCGGACCCTTTATTGGATAGATTATCTCTTACTAAGTTTCACCCTTCTAAAGTTTATTTTGCTTTCAAATCATTTACGCAAGCCACTAAGTTAGTTGATATTTGGAGATTACATTTTCCTACAGAAAAATGTTTCACGTTCTTCTCAAATCCTCACAATTCCCACTCCAGAATTGATTGTTTATTGGTTTCTAGGCATCTAATTGGTTCAATAACTGCTCCTGCTATTGGTAACATTGACATCTCAGATCATGCTATGATTTCTTTGGTTTTGAATTTGGATTCATCTTTTAATAAACAATCTAGATGGCGTATGAACACGGGTATAATTTTAAATGAGTTTAACAAGCCTAAACTTTTATCCGCCATTCAAGAATATTTTATACTCAACCCTGAAGGTTCTACTTCTATGATTAATAGATGGGATGCTTTTAAAGCTTATATTAGAGGTGTAACTATATCTATTATGGCCCAAGAAAATAAAACCTTTCATGCAAATGCTAAAAATCTTCAAAAACAGATTGCAAAAGTTGAGCGTCTTTTTATTACATCCAACAATCCTCAATATAAATTTGAACTACAAAAATTGCGTTATGAATTTAATTCAATCCTAAGTAAAAGAGCTGGTATTCAAATCTCTAATGCTAAAGCCAGATTTAGTTTTAATACCAATAGATCTGGAAGGCTATTAGCTAATTATTTACGTATAAAAAAGGATAAATCTCAAATCAATTCAATTCATGGTGCTCATGGTAAAATTGCTCTCTCTCACAATGAAATCGTTAATGAATTTTTGAATTTCTATTCTAAATTATATAATAAACCTGATTTTCAGGATGCTTCTTTAATCGACTCCTTTTTAAATTCCTGTGAGTTACCCAAGATTCCACAATCAGATAACATTGGACTTGATGCACCTATCACCAAAGATGAAATCTTAACTGCTATAAAATCCCTTAAAAAGAACAAATCTCCTGGTCCTGATGGGATTCCAGCAGAATTCTACAAAGAATTTCAGTCATACCTTTTACCTTTTTTACACCAACTATTTATGTTTTTCGGAGCCACAGGAACTACCTCTGTTTTTTTTACAGAAGCGTTAATTATAGTACTTCCAAAACCAGATAAGGATCCCACTCTTGTGTCTAATTATCGCCCTATATCCCTAATTAATCAAGACTGTAAATGATATGCTAAAATACTTGCTACTAGATTGGGCCCCATATTAGATTCTATTATACACCCGGATCAATCTGGTTTTATGAAGAATAGATATTCTGCTCATAATACAAGAACTTTGCTACATATTATTGAACAAAGACCTACTTTAACGTTGCCATCTGGAATTTTAGCCTTAGATGCTGAGAAAGCATTCAATAAAATCCATTGGCAATTTTTATTTCATACGTTGTCCTCATTTAATTTTGGAGATACTTTTATACGCATGATTTCAGCTCTATATTGCGCCCCTACTGCTCGTTTATTTATTAATGGACAAGTCTCAAATCAATTTTTGCTTTTTAGAGGTACAAGGCAAGGATGTCCTCTTTCCCCTCTTTTATTTTTAATTGGCATTGAACCTTTTCTTACCTCTATAAGAAAATGTGACAATATTAAAGGAATTAATATTAAGGATGTTATTGTTAAAACTCTTGCTTATGCGGATGATGTGCTTTTATTTGTTAGTGACCCTATATCTTCGTTCCCCTCATTAATGGATATTATAACAAAATACTCTACAGTCTCGGGCTACACTTTAAATACCAACAAAACTGAATTTTTTCCCCTTAATGTTTATTGCACTCATGATATGCTTCCCATGCGTGAAATTATTTGGCAAAAGAATAAGTTAAAATATCTTGGAATTTTATTTTCTTCATCCATAAAATCAACAATAAATTTAAACTGTGAATTCATCCTAAATTACATTAAAAATAAAACGTCTAAATGGGCGTCATTACATCTTTCATGGTGGGGCAGAATGGATTCTATCAAAATGACTATTGCTCCCAAAATCTTTTATACCCTGGCCATGATCCCTACTCAATTTCCATTAAAGTTTTATAAAGAGGTTGATAAATTTTTGTCAAAGTTTTTATGGAACAACAAATCTCCTCGTATTAGTTATAAAAAGTTAAAAGTGCCTAAACGTAATGCTGGTTTTGGTATCCCAGATTTCTTTCTTTATCATAAAGCTTTTATTTTAAAACAAAGTTCATTATGGTTTAACCACTCCTTTTAAATACTCCTCCTGCTTGGCTATCTATTGAGAAATCTATAGTAAGTCCATTTCCATTACCTACTTTATTGTCTATGCATAATAATACCACATTTTTTCATAAATCAGTTATTATTAAATCTACTAAAATGTTATTTAATGATCTTGACTTAATTTGTCTTTTTCCAATGAATAATACTGATGAGTTATCACTGTGGTATAGTAATGTTATTAAATTAAACAAGAATATTAGTTTTTGGTTTTCATGGATTAGAGCTGGTATTTTTTATCTTAAAGATGTTTATTCCAATAATACCTTTATTGCCTTTGAAACGTTGCAAGCAAGATTTGGTCTACTTAAATCTGACCTTATTAAGTATCAATATTAGTACAATTCAATCTTAGACTCCTTTCCCAATGCTATTCCGTCCGATGTTACAGCAGATTTATCAATTTACATTCAAACAGTCTCTAGATCGTCTCATGGGGTTTCCATTCTATATAAAAAATTATCAGATACTCTAGGTAGCAATTTAGAGATGATTTCATCTTTTTGGAACAATGAACTTTCGCTTTCTTTATCTATTGACACATGGAAGGATATTTGGCTTGATAGCATATCTGGTTGGCTACCTGTTTCAATATACCAAACCAATTCATATATCCTATACAATTGTTTATGGACTCCATCACGTTTATTTAAGGCTAAACTTCTTACCTCTGCAGATTGTTGGCATTGTAAATTACATCCTGGTACGTTAAAACATATGCTTTTTGACTGTCCTCTAGTTTTTAAATTTTGGTCTGAAGTTTGGGTTATTATAAAAAAGATTTTTAAATTCCATATTGATGTTTCCTATCAATTAATAATATGTAAATCTGCTATTATTTTACAAAATGTACATGATTTAGAAAGTAAACTTTGTAATTTCCTAATCTCAGCAGCTATAAAATCCATCACTTTTTGCTGGAAAGATGTTTCTATATTATCTGTTAATGCTTGGTGGTCGTGGGTTATCTTTACTAGAAGAGGTGCTCAATTATCCATGAATGGGATTTCACATAATTCGCTCGCTTATCAATCTTTTTGGTTACCTGTTGATGTATATTTATCCTCTTAAGGTTGTATTTATATCTCCAATTTTGTTTTTAACTCAACAAGGTTGTATGTATGATATAATATAGCTGCTCTGTGTAAATCTTATGCATTAGTTGTTATATTTGTCCCCTTCCCTCCTTTCCTTCCTTCCCCACTTTTATGTATCTTTTCAATATGTAATGTCTCAGTACCTATTGTAATTTTTAAAATAATTTTTGGTCAATTTGCGAATTGTTAATAGGTATTTTGTTGTTAAATAATAACATTTTATGTAATGTCTTTATTAGTTGTTTATAAACAAAATTAAATAAAATATGTTGAACTCAAAGAAATTGTAGTGATCTGGAGGTGCAAGAAAGTTATGTTTTTGCTAATAAGCATTTTACAGATTGCTGTGTGCAACGTGTTTGACACAGCTCAAAATCACAGGTAGTTTATGCACCCTGTAATGAGTTTGAGGTTTATAAAGTAACTAGATCACAAACACACTTGACTTTCAGTGCTACGAAGCTGCAGCACTGCAGTAGCAGCAGGTTCAACCACCCCGTTCTGAAGTTGAGATTACTAACCGAGGGCAAGATGTACGACCATTTTTGCATGCGCAAATGGGTTTGCGAACCCGTTTGCGTATGCAAAAACAGCATGGGGAATGTACAAACCCTATTTTGCGAGTCGCAATTTTTTGCGACTCGCAAAATAGGGTTTTGCGACTCGCTATTAGGAAGGGGCGTTCCCTTCCTAATAGCGAGCGCAACCCTATGTAAGAATGTTTTGCGTCCGCAATTGCGGGCGCAAAACACTCGCAAATTACCACCCTCTTCAAGAGGGTGGTAATGGGGTCGCAAAAGGGAAGGGGTCCCCAGGGGACCCCTTCTCCTTTGCAAATGCAGGTGAAAATATTTTTTAAGGGCAGGCAATGGTCCCAGGAACCACTACCTACCCTTAAGAAAAATGAAACGAAAACGTTTCATTTTTTTCTTTTTTAAATGCATCACATTTTCCTTTAAGGAAAACGCGCTGCATTAAAAAAAAAACTGCTTTATTTAAAAGCAGTCCCAGATATGGTGGTCTGCTGAGCCCAGCAGGCCACCATACATGGGAGGGCCTGCCATTCCCAATGGGGTCGCAAATTGCGAGAGGCTCATTAATATTCATGAGCCTCTCTATTTGCGACCCCATTGGGAATCGCTAACAGTGTGAAAAACACTGTTATACATTGGAAATAGCGCCTCGCAAATTGCGAGTCGCAAAAAACTCGCAATTTGCGAGGCGCTATTTCCACAGTCGTTCATCTGGCCCCGAGTCCTGTTTTCAGCCTCAGATAAACCTTCTTTGTCCCACCTGGTAAACTCCAGAATCCATTGTTTGCGAGGAAAGCAATGGGGCATTTCATTCTTTGGTGTGCCCACTACACAAGAAACCACAATTACATTACAAAAAAATAAAATCTACTGTTCCTTTGCAAATTAGTTTTAACCTCATTATTCTCGTTCTTTCCAGGGGGTTGTGCTTGCTTCAGTTAGGATTTGCCTCTTAACTCGCTAGCATTTCAGTACTGGATTAGAATTTGAGGCCCTAATTTTCTTTTCATATTAGAAGTTCTTCAACGTACGGACATATTAATGTACCTTATTAAATTAACTAATTTGGAAGTAAAGTAATATAATTACCCTTCTGCAGGAAACTGGCCTAAGTAAGAAAAGCACACATTGCTACTCTCACTACCTTCCAGTTAACCAAGTGCCCTCTGCACTAAAATGGCAGCGTTCATTTTAACGAGCATTGGTTTCGTAAAACGACGGATGTCCGAGTTTTGATTTCAGGAGCCCAATACCATAATTATATGCTTCTCCCTCATCAGCATGGGCACTAATTTAACCTAGGGAACTGCAGATGAGTAGGCCAGAGTGAGACAAAATTACTCGTTTTTTCAATATTAAGGGGCCGATTCCGATTCGGGCCGGAAATCTCTCCGACCGAGTCGGACCCGGAGAGATTTCCGACCGAATCGGACCCGTGCAGCCCGACCGAACGAGTACGATGCGCACGTATGCCATCGGACTCGAGTCGGTCGGACTCCCATTGAAGTCAATGGGAGCCTGTCGTACAACGCGTACGCGGGCTCCCATTTACTCAATGGGTGCGAGGCGGACAAGGGCGCCCCCTACATCGTGTACGCGGCGAAGCGACTCGCGCCGTACATGCACAGGTAGGGGGACCCATGGGTCCCCCCTGTGTGCGACTCGCGCGGCTACGCGTACAGGGGGGTCCGACACGGACCCCCAAAGTACGGCTCCGACTGCTCTTTCGAGCCGGAGTGCGCGGCTCGGTCGGACTGCTCGCGGCGCGCATCGTACTTACCCGGCCGGGGAACGTCTCCATTGCGCGGTGCGAGTCGAGTCCGAATGAGTCGGTTGGTGCGGTTCGACCCGGGAACGAGTCGGTCGGAGCGGTCGGGACGCCCGGACGAGTCAGTCGGCGAATTCGCATCGTACTCGCTCGCCCGGACGCGCGTACGAATCGGTCGGGAAATAGGGCTCCGAATCGGATCCGGTTAAGCCGAATCCGATTCGGAGCCCTACCGGCCGAGATCGGAATCGGCCCCTTAATCTTGAAATTGTATGGTGTCCATTGTAAGCAAATAATTTTTCTTCCATTTAGCAATATGCTCTCACATTTTAAATTTCATGTTATTGATTCTTTGGCTCCAAACAGAATACCAGCTAATTTCATTGTAATTAAGCTTACTCATTGGCTTGAAATGTAGAAATAATTGTCTTTGGAAAGATTTCTAGGGAAAGTCATTATACTCTGTATGATGGATGACAGAACCGCATGGGCTGGGAGATAATATAAGCACAGAATAAGTGTAATATGTTGTGATAATATCATGGCGTATGTGATATTAGAAATAGATTCATAGCGTTTGATACATTTTAGGATTTTATGAATGGCATTTTTTTGGGGAAGGTTCAAGTGTACAGCTAACGTTCTAAAATATATTGGAATCAATATTGTTATTATTAGTGTTATTAATATTATTGTTGGTATTATTAATTATAATAATTATTATTATCATTATTATTTAAATGTTTTCATGATGAGTGTATGTATATTAATATTATTATTATAATTACAACCTACTCTTACTTCCACTCCTACTATTACCTCTACTTACTCCTTGTCCTACTTACTCCACATCTTACACCTGTGAACTCCTAATCTAACTCCTGCACTTACTTCAACACTTACGCTTGCTTTCTCCCACTCTTAGTTACACATGACTAATCATATTTCTTTGTAATCACCCAGATTCCTACTTCTATGTACTCATTGTTTTGGTTTATGGGCTTTGTGTCAACTTCCTTTACCGATTTGTTTTTCGCCTCTTCGCTAAGCCTGGGCGGAGCTCCGCAAGCGGCAGAGTGCATTGGATAAATGCTGTTTGCATTGATTTTCAGTGCCAGGTGCTTGTCTGCACTGTTCAATCACCGCGAACGGCACCATGCACAGCTCAAGCGGGCGCTGCTTCCTTTCTGCCGCTCGAGTAGATTTTTACTCGAGCAGCAGCTTTCTCAATGCGAACGGACAGTTTCTCAACGCGAGCGGTCGCAAGCATACGCTACCACTCGCAATGGGAAATCTGACGGCCTGAGTTGAGAAATCTTGCCGGGAGTTTGATTTTCCACGCTCGCGCTCGCCAACTTGATGTTGATGATCGCGAACGAGGAAAAATCTCACGGGAGGTGGATTTTCCTCGCTCGCGCTCGCCAACTTGACGTTGGCGAACACAAACGAGGGAACGAGGGAAAAAACTCCGCTCCGCAGAGCAGAGTTTTACAGAACTCCGTGAGCCCCGCGAGTGGAGCAGAGTTCACCACCCAGACTTACTCATCGCTCTTCAGTGATTTTTTTCAATAAAGTTTGTTTAACATTTTACAGCAAACCACATAAATATTGTCTCTTTAATGTCATTCTACTGGTTCTTAGGCATTTGGGTCCACCTAATGTGTGCTTACATTCCATTGCATGGACAGTAACTTCAAGTCACAGTTGGCTGATGTCCTTTTAAGGTATAGGCAGACAACAAGCTACAAGAAGGCCTTTTCATGTAGAGCCTGCTGACCAGTTCCAACTGGATCTGCCCTGGACTCTGCTGGTGGCTTCTGCTAGCACGTGTCTTAATCCCAAGTGCTATTCCTTTAGTCCCGGGTCCCTTGACTGTGTCAAAGAGCACTCCTCCTAACTTCCTAAAAAAGCAGGGATTTAAAAAGGTTTTGGTTCCAAAGACCTCTGGAGGACTGGCACAATCCTGCCAAGTCAATCTGACAACTGTGTATTTCCCTGGGTCAAAGACTCAGGTTGCTCCCACTCAGAGCTCTTCTACAGCAGCAAATCTGTTTCAACTGGACATCATGAAAGGTGTATCTAGTCGCATGGAGACCGGTTCAGCTACAGCTTGCAGCCTAGTCTCGCTGGAGTAATCCAAGCTCCCAAAAAGTGATTAAGTCCAAACGTAGAAATCTTTACCAGGCAAAGGAGAGAAAAGTATCCGACAGGTGGGGGGCGCTAGGTGGCGCATGATCAAGATGGCCGCACACCCGTGAGGCTCTTGACACTTGGCGGCACCATCCTTCATTTATCCTGATTACAGCTGGTTTATCTTCCCATAGACGCCTGCCGCTTACTCCTGTAACTCTTCTCCAGCTCCGAGGCAATTTGCAGCGTGATCGGACTCCTCTGGCCGACTGGGCGCCCGACTGAACTGTTGAGCGGAGCACTGTGCTGCTCGGCGTGGAGGGGTCGCCCGGCTGGCGTTTCCAGGCGAGGCCCGTGGTTCCCACGTGTGGCGCAGGCTGCGTCGCGGCTGTGACCGGGCTCCGGACGGCCGGGCCTTCATTTGCCCCGGGTCTCCAGGTGTGCCTTCCTCCTCGGATGCCACCATCGTAGCTGCGACATCGCCCAGTAATCTTGTGGCAGACGGCTGCCTTTTCAGGTGCGTGCATATATGCGACCTTGCCCCCCTGCCCGGACGATTGCCTTCCCGCCCTGCATCCTCAGCGGCCCCCGCTGTACGGAGGCTTCAGAAATCCACTCATCTTCTCCCGGGGCCTGGGGCGCAGCATTCTCCCTTGCTGGCGCTTCTTCTGAGGGAATGTGCCCTCATGTGCCCGCCACCTGCTCGCCACCTGCTGCTTCCTAACACCGCGCTGACACTGGGGCACTGATCCTGTGAGCCTGCGGACCTGCGGCGGCCATTACAGGCAGTAAGCACACCTGTCCTGCAACACGATCCACCAGCTAATTACTCAGCGGAGCTGCACTTGAACTCTGGCTCCCTGTCTCACCTCATATGCACCTAGAAGCCCATTTCGGCTGCTTGCAAAGCCACGTTTTTTGACTTTTCCTCTCTTCAGACAGCCAACACTCTGAGGGGCTCTGAAATCTACAACCCTGCGACCACACTCCTGAATAGCCCCTCACTCCACTGAGCGCACCCTTGAGCCCTGCTGCGGTGCTGGATCCAGACTCCTCTTGCTGGGGGTTTGTGCCTGGAGCTCAACCACAAACAACACCACGCAACTCCGTAATTGGGGTGGCCCGCGCCGCACCCGGGCGCACATTCTGTTGCTGGCCTTGTTGAACAGGCACGCTGTTTCAAGTCTCGGCGGGAGTTCACTTCACGACAACCACCCACAACCAACGCAAGATGGGCAGAGCGGATGGTAAGCAGGCTAAACTGCCCTTTGAGGCGAGGAAAACCACACAGCGTGCCAGATCTGAGGAGCGTGATCTGCCTGCGGCGGAGCGAGCGCCATCCCCACGTGTCACGCAGGACGCGGAGGTGAAGAATCTGCTATTGTCCATGCAGCAAAGCCTCTCTGCCATCTCCAGTAAAATGGACACTATGAACAGTCGCATGGACTTCATAGTCCAAAAACTAGATAAGCACGATGAGAAGATCAAGGAGGCAGAATGACGCATTTTGGACAATGAAGACACCACTACGCAGGTGAAGCAGCAGGTCACACAGATGGACAAGCTTCTTAAAGTAATTGCCGCCAAAAATGAGGATTTAGAGGTGCGCAGTAGGCGCAATAACATCTGCGTCGTGGGAATTCCGGAGAGCGCCAACACTGGGCGAATGGAGGACTTTGTCGAGCGTCTCCTGACGACCATATTTGACGCTGATGCTTTTTCATCACACCTGATAGTGGAGCGTGCGCATCGCTCCCTGGGCCCACGCCCTCCTCCAGGTAGTAACCCGCGTCCCATCATAGCTCGCCTCCTTAACTTCGAGACTGTAATGCTGCCCTGAGGTTGGCCAGGGAGCGCAATGATTTACAGTTCAAGGGTGTAGGTTTCACCATATATCCCGACTTCACGGTCGCCTTCCAGGAGGCCCGCCGGAAATTCCTCCCAGCTAAACAGAAGCTACATAAGGCACAGATCGACTTTGCTCTACTGTACCCTGCCCGCCTCCGCGTCACACATCAAGGAA
This sequence comes from Calotriton arnoldi, assembly GCA_963921515.1. Lineage (NCBI taxonomy): Eukaryota > Metazoa > Chordata > Amphibia > Caudata > Salamandridae > Calotriton > Calotriton arnoldi. The sequence goes on from CAWUFW010005876.1 coordinate 1,123,751, forward strand.
AACAACATTTCTTCACCGATGTTCAACAGGGCGACGACTTCCTTAGGAGCATCAAAAAACACTCTTCGCAGCGGGACGATGGTGGTCGCTCTTCCAGAGCTACTTCTCCAACATCGGAGTGAGGAACTTGTTGCCCCTGCGTCTCTTCACTGCGCTACCTGACGATCTCCTCTTACTCCGGGACGCTATCAGACCGCCTCGGCGGGGCACCTTCTCCGAGCTGTATCTACATTCATGTGGCCTGCTGACCAGATGACCTACGTCACTGCTCCCGGACGAGTTGCAGCTGTCATACGGTAGTCAGCTAAGTATTCTGAGAGACACTCATGCATCACTGTGGTAAGGCATGCTTAATGACTATGATACGGACCATGCCAAGTAACCCCCTTCTCCACACTTCTCTCCCTTTGGAGAGCAGTTCCTGCCACTCCTTGGAGGAGGTGCAAATCGTGTGCCTCTGGTTGACCCCCCCCCCTGGGTGCTCCCCCTAGTTGTTACGTGTTTTGATTTGGACAAAAAAATGGGTTGTGTGGGAAGGGAATTGGGTGGGTTCTCTAATACCGGCACAATTGGGGTGCTGATGTGGGAGGGGGTGGGTGGGACTTCGTTGGCCTTTTTCTTATTGTTAACACCTGCTCAGCTTATAAACATTTGGATACTGGAAGTTGTTTACACACATATTGCTACACCAATCATCCATCAGATATCAGCTCGAACACACATTCATAACTCCTACTTCTGAAGTGCAAAAAATAAATTTACTTACGTGGAATATCAGAGGTCTGGGAGATCCCCGTAAGCATCGCAAGATCTTAGCTTACCTAGACAGACATCATATTCATATTGCTATGATACAAGAGACACACTTTGACCCACATCGCCCTCCCACCTTTGCTAGTAAATGGGTGGAACACAGGGTATTCTCCTCATATTCTACATATTCCAGAGGTACTGCTATTCTCGTTAGGAAAAATGTCCCTTTCATACTCGGCGGGATGGAACATGATTCTCAGGGGCGAAGTTACGTGGCTTGGCGACAGCTGAGGTCACAATCGGTGACCCTCGTCTGTTGTTATGGTCCCAATGTGGATGACCCTGACTTTTTCACCACCCTTTGGGGGCGCATCCTTAAAGTCGGCTCTACGCATGTTCTTTGGGGCGGAGACTTTAACACGACCCTCCAGCCCTCTCAGGACAGGTCTAACCCCCTTCCACACCACTACACAAAAACACGTAACCTCTTATCAGACATTCTCACAGACCACTGCCTTTTTGATGCATGGAGACATGTACACCCTGGTGCGTTGGAGGGGACACATCATACTACAATGCATGCGACTTGGGCTCATTTGGACTATTGGATTGTCTCTCGTGGGGTGGGTCCATGGATCATTGGGGTAGACCATCTGGCCAAGACTTTCTCGGATCATGCGCCGGTTCGTATGACGCTGGTTCCTCCGGACTCGCATTCTTCCCCTAGAAGCTGGAGGCTCTTGCCAGATGCGTTACTAGACTCAGCATTCAGGGCGGAACTCGGTACAGAGATCTCAGAGTTCTTTCACAGAAACATAGGCTCGGTCACACAGATGGGAGTTGTATGGGAGGCCTTCAAAGTTACCGTGCGGGGTTTCTGCATTGCTAAGTGTTTCGGGTCTTGCGGGACATCCGTAACTACTTACATAGACTTGAAGGCAAGTTGAAACATTTGGAAGACGACATGACTGGTGATACAACCGGGGCTTTGCATGCCTTGTTCAGGGTTAAATTGACTGACTACAAAGAAACAGCTGAGAAGGAATTGCACTTCAGGGGGAAATATTACACTGCTCGCAAATACGGGGAGGGTGGTCGGTCTGGTAGGGCTCTGGCCATGGAGATCCGTATGCCCCGATTCTCCAACCATGTATTGGAGATCCAAGATAGCGGTGGCATACATCACAGAGACAACCAGAACATTCTTGATGTCTTTATAGCACATTATTCCGACCTCTATAGCACTCGCAGGACGCAACCCCCTGATTTTTCTGCATTCCTGAGTGATATCACTCTTGGCTGGCTTGGGAATAACCAGAGGGAGTTTTTGGCAGCACCCCTAGGCACTGATAAAATAAAGACAGCGATTATGCAAATGAAATCGGGAAAGGCCCCAGGGCCCGACGGCCTCCCTAACGATTTCAACAAAGCATATGCTGAACAGCTAACTCCTATCTTGAAGGAGGTGTATGATGAGGAGCAGGAGTGCAAGCTCCTCCCTGAGTCCCTTAGAGAGGTCCTTATTACCTCGCTTCTCAAATCCGGTAAGCCTGCTGATCTGGTTGATTCTTACCGGCCTCTTTCATTGCTGAATAATGACATGAAGATACTCACCAAGGTTCTGGCTAACAGACTCAGTTTACTAATGGACAAATTGGTGCTGCCAGATCGACGCAGGATTAATTCCTGGCAGAGCAACATCGCACAACCTTCGTAACCCGTTTCTCCATTCTGCGGAATGTTGATCCACAACTGGCACTGGTGGCGGTCTTTTTGGATGCTACCAAGGCCTTCGATTCCGTTGAGCGGGATTACCTCTTCATCATTCTTCAAAATATGGGCATGCCTAAGGGCTTCTCGTCTTGGATAAGACTACTGTATACTTCCCCCTCGGCCAGGGTTCTGACTAATGGGCATGTCTCAGCCCCCTTCACTATCACGCGAGGCACTCGCCAAGGCTGTCCCCTGTCCCCACTCCTTTTCGCGCTTGCGATTGAACCTCTCGCTGCCCGCATCAGGCAACATCATCAAGATAAGGCACTGAGGTGTCAACTACACCCCATCCTTATTTCTCTATATGCAGATGATGCCACTCTATATGTTAAAGACCCTCAGCAGAACCTTAATCCACTGTTGCGCGAGTTTGTGCAGTTCACGGGACTTTCTGGCATACACATTAACTGGGCGAAATCGCAGATATTTCCGGTTACATCCTCGGTTACAGAGTTTCTGCCTGATTTCCCAATTGAATGGTGCGCGTCCGAAGTTAAGTACTTGGGGATATATGTCACTGCGGATCGGGAGGAGCTGATGCGCCTCAATTATGGCAGAGCGTTGGACAGCATAATTAGCAGTGTCACTAGGTGGATTGCGCTCCCACTCTCCATGGCGGGTCGCACCTCCCTTATTAAAATGGTCATTCTCCCGAAACTTCTCTACCTCTTCTTAAATATACCGTATGATCCAGGTAGACATTTCTTTTCAGCGCTACGTACCGAATTGATACGCTTGACATGGGGAGGTAAGCGCCCTCGTTTACAATGGGACACACTTGTCAGGCCTTACTCCCAGGGTGGTTTTGATATTCCTGTTATGGAACTCTATTACCTCTGTGCACAGGCTCACTACGCCTATTACTGATTTCACCCACCCAAATATATGCCCCAAGTTGCTACAGAACATTGGCTAGCGGCTCTCATCCCTCTAGAAGGGGTTCTATTAAGCCCAGTCGCGCCTCGTGATCCTGCTCCCATGCCAATCACATGCACGGTGCGTGCCTGGCAGCGCATCGCCCAGCGTACTCATACACCCATGATGTACTCTCCCCTTCTTCCTCTGTGTTACCACCCCGAGATGCCATTATTACAGGAAGGAATATTTCACAAAACTAAAGCAAAATTTCGTATTACCTGTTGGGGAGACCTCTAACTTAATGGCAAGTTTCTCACCTTACAACAGATGTTTGTTGGGGCGACCCCCTCCTCCGTGGACATCTTTTCATACGTCCAACTCAAACAAGGCATAAACGAGCACACTCCCTTGTTTCCTTAAGAGCCACAGATACTTCCCCCGCTGCACTCCCTGCTGCGCAGCGCTGATGCATCACACGCAGTAGCGACGCTGTACCACAGCCTGTACACTACCCCGTCATTGGAACACTGCCCTGCTAGAGCTAAGTGGGTTGCGGATTTAGCTCAAGACATAACTGATAAACAATGGGGGTACTACTGCTCACAAATGGAGCGCATCTCGTCTAGCAGTGGGTTACGCATTATACATTATAGGTTTTTGCATCGCACTTACTATACCCCTGCCACACTTTATAAATATAAATTGCGAGACAGCGACAAATGCGATAGATGTGGTGCAGATGGCGCCGACTTTCTCCACCTTGCATGGAACTGTGGTGCGATACAGACATATTGGCAACAGACCCTACATGCATTGGAACAGATGACATCATCACCATTACCTACTTCCCCATTGTTAACTCTGTTGGGGTACTCGGCAGAAATTAGCGTTGCATCCCGTCGCTTTGTAGCCCTTGCTCTATTACTAGCCAAAAGGCGAATAGCATGTCGCTGGGGGCGTGGCAGAGCTCCAAAATTTAAGAAGTGGATCAGGGACATGATGGTCTGGCAGGAACAGTCAATCACATATGCCGAACTGCTCCCTCTTACATCCCGTCCCAAGGATATCTGGGACCCCCTTAAGCGATACCTCCTTGAGCACCCGATAGAAACCCCCCAGGCGACGCATGCAGCCCCACAAGACACAGACCCACAGGCCCCTATGGCTACTGACTCACGCCCCTGAGGCGCTTTCCACCCACTCCAATGTTCGTGCCTTCATGACCCTTGAAATGCATTTTTGCCTGTATCTGATGTGTAATCGAATCTACTATTTCTGTATTAGGACACTGCTATGTGTGTGGATTATCTTTTCTTCCTCTTTTCTTTTTCCAAATGTAATAAGTATGTATCGCATTGAACACTGTATTTGCTGAGATGGGTGTATGTTTATTAAGCTAATAAAAAAAATAAAAAAAAATAAAAAAAAAGGAATCCGACAGGTAAGGGACCTTCCTTGGGTACAAATCTTGAATTTCTCTCACTCAGAGCTTTTCCACCAAACATCAATGGCTGTAACGGGACCTCCACTGATGGGTATCTGGCCTCATGAAGCCCTTCTGGGCCACAGCCTGCTGCCTTGATCTGCTGAGGATTTTTGTCTCTTTCATTTCAGAGACTTAGGGGCCGATTCCGATTCGGGCCGGAAATCCCTCCGACCGAGCCGGACCCGGAGAGATTTCTGACCGAATCAGACGCGTGCAGCCCGACCGAACGAGTACGATGCGCACGTATGCCATCGGACTCGATTCGGTCAGACTCCCATTGAAGTCAATGGGAGCCTGTCGTACAACGCGTACGCGGGCTCCAATTGACTCAATGGGTGCGAGGCGGACAAGGGCGCCCCCTACAGCGTGTACGCGGTGAAGCGACTCGCGCCGTACACGCACAGGTAGGGGGGACCCATGGGTCCCCCCTGTGTGCGACTCACGCGGCTACGCGTACAGGGGGCTCCGACATGGACCCCCAAAGTACGGCTCTGACTGCTCTTTGGAGCCGGAGTGCGCGGCTCGGTCGGACTGCTCGCGGCGCGCATCGTACTTACCCGGCCGGGGAACGTCTCCATTGCGCGGTGCGAGTCGAGTCCGAGCGAGTCGGTCGGAGCGGTTAGACCCGGGAACGAGTCGGTCGGAGCGGTCGGGTCCCCCGGACGAGTCGGTCGGCGATTTCGCATCGTACTCGCTCGCCCGGACGCGCGTACGAATCGGTCGGGAAATAGGGCTCCGAATCGGATCCGGTTAGCCGAATCCGATTCGGAGCCCTACCGGCCGAGATCGGAATCGGCCCCTAAGTCAGAAGGGAAAAGTAAAACTTCTGACCAGGATGAACCTGATTTCTGTATGCGGCCCATGCTCCTTCAGGGTCAGCCCTAAATTGCGCCTAGGTCCCAGTCAAGGGCAACTAGATGACTCCAGTTGACACGCAAGGTTTTTTGGTGCTATTTTGAAATTTAAATTTTCAAAATTCATATCTCTGCTTCCCCTCATTGGATTTTTGTAGTTATGGTGTCATTTTTTCATTAAATTATTATATATTTTTTAAAATTGGATTTGTTACTTTGTGTTGATTGGTTTTCAGGGTTCCCTGATTAAATATCGATGTAAAAAATATAGTTTACAAAAATATTGTGGTAAAAATATTGAATACAAAAATATCGACTCCCTATACTTAAACAGGTAAGTACAATAATATTGATACAAAAATATCGAAGTAAAAAATATAGATGTAAAAAATATCGACTTAAAAAAGATATATAACTTAAATAAAATATATTAAATAATATTAATATTTTTAACAAAATAAATTACATTTAATATATATTTTAACTAAATATAACAAATAAACTTAATTAAATAAAATATAAACACACAAAAATGTGTACAAATACATATATTTACTTAAAAACATTTTATTAACTATTATCTTTACTTAATTTATAAACTTTTTAAATTATATAAAAATAAAATATATACATATATGAATAATTTAAAATAAAATAAAACATTCTATAATTAATTAACACATTAAACTATTAAAAGAAATATTAAAAATACATTTTGCAACACAATAAATACAACAGTAGGGAAAATGTTGGATAGCAGAGGGGTAAAAATTACTATTCCCACTCCAGTGAAGGCAAAAGCAGGGAAAGTGCTGGATAGCGGAGGGGTACAAATTACTATTCCCACTCCAGTGAGTGCAAAAGCAGGGAAAGTGTTGGATAGCGGAGGGGTAAAAATTACTATTCCCACTCCAGTGAGTGCAAAAGCAGGGAAAGTGTTGGCTAGCGGAGGGGTAAAATTTACTATTCCCACTCCAGTGAGTGCAAAAGCAGGGAAAGTGTTGGATAGGGGAGGGGTAAAAATTACTATTCCCACTCCAGTGAGTGCAGCAGTAGGGAAAGTGTTGGATAGCGGAGGGGTAAAAATTACTATTCCCACTCCAGTGAGTGCAACAGTAGGGAAAGTGCTGGATACCACACCAATAAAAAAATAAACATCAACATTTTTATTAAATTTTATTTCCATTATTAACATAATTAATATTGAAATTTAATATATTATTATTTAAAAAAAAAATAAACATTCATTAATTACACATTGTTTAACACTATAATATCCACAACACACATCTAAAATTAATTACACAATTACAATTAATAATTACTAATTAATTAATTCAAATTAAGTAACAAAGTAATTAATACAAATTAATTAACAAATTAATTAATGCAAATTAATTAACAAATAATTAATAAATCATCAATAAAAAATAAATTACTTCCCACCATTTACACCTATAAAAACCACAACACACACCTAAAATTAATTAAACAATTAACATAATTAATTATTTATTAATTAATTTAAAATAATTAACAACTAATTATCAAACAATTATTAATAAATTAATTTACACATTTATAACTCTATAACATCACAATTATACAATTATGAATAAATATAAATTATTAAATAACATTTACATATAATTAAATTACTTCCCACCCTATTCCCCTATAAACCCACAACCCGCTACGGAACTAAAAACGCAAAATTCAATTTAAAAAAATTATTAACTACTATAAATAATAAATAAAATCTATATAATTAAATTACTTCCCACCCTATTCCCCTATAAACCCACAACCCGCTACGGAACTAAAACGCAAAATTCAAGTTAAAAAAAATATTAACTGCTAAAATTTTAACACATATAATAAAAATACAAACAATTCTCATACAAAATACTAAAATACATAACATTAATAATGAATCGATATTTTTAACAACTATATTTTTGTAAACGATATTTAACACTTCGATATTTTTGCAATCAATGTTAATTACCTAACAATCGATATTCTTTACCACAACATTTTTTACATCGATATTTCTTACCCACGATATTTTTCCCTCGATATTTCTGTAGGTGGAGAGGTGTGGTGCAGTGGCCAGGGCAGCTGACTTCGGAGCACAGGGCTCACTGTTCGATCTCCGGCGGCAGCTCAGCTCAGCACCATGTGACTCTGGGCAATAGCTCACTTAATTTCCACAACGGCCCCTAGCGCCTTGAGACCCGTAAGGGTGAGTAGTTCACACTTTACAAATACGGATTTATTTATTTAGGTCGATATTTATACATCGATATTCTTGCTCTGTACCGCTCTCAGCCCTGATGAAGTTCCTACTGTTTATGGAACGAAATGCGTTGGCTGAGCAGTATGTGTAAATAAGGAATTATAATCAATGAAAAAAGTGCAAATAAAGGTTTTGAAAAAACAAGATTGACTGGACTTCCTTACCTGGCGCACCTCCTTTTGCTTTATTGACTAAGGATCTGGAACACAGGGGCATAACACAACGGCAGGTGCTGGAGTTATTGTGCGCAGGACTCTCGGAGAGACAACACTAGCATGAGGTGCAGTTTGGAAGGTCTGCCGTTGGGTTCTTTTCATTTGACAGAGCTCGTAAGGACATAACACCTAGAGCAGTTGGAGTCTTGTGGTGTTAATGGCTGCAATGTGATCAGCCACCTCGAGTCCACTGCTTTTTCTGCAATGCTGTGGAAGGGATTATAGAGCAGGTTTAAGTTAAAGTCACCAGTCAAAAGGAAGTGAGCATTAGGATGGTTGAGCTTTATGTCTGAAATTAGCTGCACTAGCTCATAATTCTTTTTCTTTTTGCCTGTGAATGCTGGGTGGATATACATTTAGCAAAATTAATTTGCGCTTCATCCAGTTGTGCTTACAGTTTTGGATCACAACATATAAAAAGTCATTATGACCAGTGAAATACTCGGAGACTGCAAAATCCCAGTGGGTTGTTAAGTAGATGAAAAGACCATTAAATTAGAAATTTGTTTAAATGTTTGCTGGGGGGCTTGTCCACATCCCCTCCTATGTATTACTGGTTGTGTTGTTTATTGTGGTGGTAGTTGTGTTTCTACTGGTGTTGCGGGGATTCTGCACCTACACAGAACTATGCGCAGGAAAACAGGACCTCGGTGTATAGGGGTGTACCAACCTGCCACCTTAGTACCCAAATTCCCAAAACCGACTAGCTATAGTGTCTTATTTGTTCTTCTCCAAAATCACGAAGCTACAAATGATTAGACAACACAGAACACAACACTCCCGACTCTCTCAGGCATCGCGGTAGCAAGACATACCCTTTCGCTCGCTCACTCGTACTTGTCCACAATAAGAATGGTCAGAGTCACTGTTATAGTTCAAAATGTTTATTTTAACTATTGTGCTCTATAATGCCGTATACGTGCCACTACCAGCAGCGAAATGCATACACTTAGAACAATTAGCATTGTTACAATTCCATAGAATATGATGGGGAATGTCATTATATATAGACAGTGGAAAAAGGACTATAAGGCCTAACCACCCTCCCCTTGGCAAAATGATGTTTATTATATAATAGAAGATCTCTGGGCTTTGTCAGCAGACCCCCTACCTTAGTGCCTAGATGGAAGCTTTACATCATAGGAACTGCATAGCTCTTCTCCCTGGAAAGGACCCTCTCTAAGTGTCTGTCAGAACAACATGCATCTCCATAATATCAAAGCATGAGCTTTCAGTCGCGCAGCTGTGTTAGCATGTTTTGTCTAGATGCTAGGGACTGACCAGAACAGAATAACAAGGAGCATTGCTTATCGACCTTGCACATCGTGTTCAGATTAAACCCAAGAGCAGGCAGAGAACGCAGAAAGCAGACAGTTCTCATGTGAAAGGCACAAACAGAGTCTTGCACAACAAAGTCATGTAGTAACGCGCGCAAAAGCAGCATCCTGGCAGCCGTGCTCATGTCAATTTATCAATGTTGACAATGACCCTAACGGTCATATAACACTGGTGGTGATGGTTGTGGTAGCTGAGAAGGAGGTTGTGGATTTGTGTGTGGTGCATAGGGATTCATATTAGGGAGTGTGGGTGGTCCTGACCTTATAGGTGGTGGTACCTTAGTTGTGTCATGTGCATGCTGTGGCCCTGCAGATTGACATTGGCACTTTTTTGTTTTTGCCTTGATCATCTGCATGGTCAAGGCATGTTGGCCTTGTACTCTATACCCATAAAATATTAAAATGTTCACAGTGCATCATTGCCATGCCATGGTAAATTCTCATAACATTACCCAAGGCACAGGTCTGCCTGTAAAACATTTGAGGACGCTAATAGAAGTGGCCCACAATCTCACAAAGAGTCCCTCCATGTCATGAATACCCAGGCACACAGGGGGCTGTTGTTTGAAAAATTTATCATCCCAGAGGAAGAATTTCACTGCGCCAACCCAACCCTTTACATACGTGGCTGTCTGACATGGTCAGAACGTCATCCATCAAAGAGAAGGTTGCCATCTGGGAGGCTGTGGGGGCATGCTGATGAATGGGTGTCCTTTCCTCAGATGATTGAGAGAAGACCAGAGAAGCATCTGCATGGGAGTAGTGTGTAGGGGAATCATCTGAAGTATCTGTAGGTTGTGGGCTAAGAGGGGGCATCTCCTGCATAGCCAAGGCGAGCATCCATGGCTGATTAGCTGTCGGCTTGGATCTAGCAATCCCAAGGAAAGACTTCAAAGAAGAATGCTGACTGGCTATGGGATGGTTTTGGCTTTCTGGGTGGGACCTACAATCTCTGTTTCCTCCTCCCTTTCTTTCCTCTCTTCCATCACTTACTGCTCCTCTTCTTGTTTCACAGTGGGGGACACTGAGATAGCTGCACTGGACCTTAGGAGAACTGTATTTGCTAATTAGATTGCTTACCCTTCTCTGGATGTGGTTGGTGCAGTATCATTTACAATAGATTTAATTCACAAAGGATTTCTGAGAGAATCCACACTTTAACTTAGCCACATAACAGCTTATTTAAACATATGAATGTAAGCTTTGACCCTTGGATTAAATTACTGAATACAACGGAATCGCATCTGATCCAGAACAGAGGCTTGCTTTGTTGATGAACGAGTTGATGGTAGCTGCTGCGCTATTGTAAATTATTCTCTTAACATCTTCTTTGTGAAAGTAGTTCAAAAGGTTGTAATGCTAGACCTGTAACAGTTATAATATTGTAAAATGTTTTAATGGCAAATGCACATTGTTTAGGACACACAAAATGGTAATGCATTTTTTGAAATCTTTTTATAATACATTACATTTTTATAATTCAGTTACAAAACACTTTACAATAATGATATTCTCAGAAACAGAAAGGCATACAAATAAAACATTTGTTATTGTTTACAGTAATTACTCTTCATTGTTATGCAAAAAGTGCTTTCAAACATTATGGGGTCGATTCCGATTCGGGCCGGAAATTTCTCCGACCGAGCCGGACCCGGAGAGATTTCCGACCGAATCGGACCCGTGCAGTCCGACCGAACGAGTACGATGCGTCCGTATGTTATCGGACTCGAAGTCGAGTCGGACTCCCATTGATGTCAATGGGAGCCGGTCGCACAACGCGTGACGCGGGCTCTCATTGACTCAATGGGTGCGAAGTCGGACAAGGGCGCCCTACAGCGGGTACGCGGCGAAGCGATTCGCGCCAGCACACGCACAGGTAGGGGACCCATGGGTCCCCCTGTGTGCGACTCCGCGTGGCTACGCTGTACAGGGGGTCCGACACGGACCCCAAAGTACGGCTCCGACAGCTCTTACGAGCCGGAGTGCGCGGCTCGGTCGGACTCGCTCGCGGCGCGCATCGTACTTACCCGGCCGGGAAACGTCTCCATTGCGCTGGTGCGAGTCGAGTCCGAGCGAAGTCGGTCGGAGCGGTTCGAGCCGGAGCGAGTCGGTCGGAGCGGTCGGGACGCCCGGACGAGTCGGGTCGGGCGATTTCGCATCGTACTCGCGCCGGCCGGACCCACGTACGGTTCGGTCGGGAAACAGGGCTCCGAATCGGATCCGGTAAAGCCGAATCTGATTCGAGCCCTACCGGCCGAGATCGGAATCGGCCCTATATATATAATTTTTTTCGTATTGCTCATTTAAAATGCACACATTTTTATATTATTTGAAAAAATTAAAAATCTTTTATTTAGTTTAACATTTTATTCCATGCATACTTACTCATTTTTATAACATAATGTCTGTATTTTAAACAACATTTTCATTTAAAAATTTACAAGACATATTTATATATTTCTTATAAAAGACCAAGATTATATTTATTTTTAGCTGAAAGTCAATACATATCTAGTTCCCTGTTCACAAAAGTAAGTTTACACGTCGAGAGCTCTTTTGTAGGTCCTGTAACATAGTAGAATGATTATCTACGTCAAAGGTTGCGGCTGCCGCCACAAAGTCTAGACCATCATGGTCAGGCACAAACATTTTAATGCCAAAGAGCAGTTCGTAGGGGGTCCGCCCACCCAGAGATCTTGTAGGGAGATTATTAAGTGCACGTTGAACCCCATAGAAATGGGCCAGCCAGTTCCTGCCAGTACCTAAGACTCTAGGGGCCATATGTATCAAACAAAATTGCGATCGCAAACGCTGAAATTCGCAGAATTTCAGCGTTTGCGATCGCAATTTGGCTTAGTGGTATGTATGAAGGAAAAACTGCCTCGCAAAATAAGGAATCGCAATATTTGCAATTCCCTATTTTGCGAATGCATTTAAGGAATTGCAAATTGCGATTCCTTAAATGCAATGTAAGAAGCACCAAAAAAGTGCAATTTGGCCTTAAGGAATTGCAAATTACCACCAACTTCAAGTTGGTGGTAATATGCGATTTCTTAGAAAAATGCACTTTTTGCATTTTTCAAGTGCAATGTAGCGCACATACATGCCCTTAGGGCATGTATGTGTGCCACATGTGCACCCATGCTTATTTCAGGGTGCAACAGGGTGTCCTTTGACACCCTTGCAACCTTGAAATTGCATTCTCAATTTGCGATTCTCTAATTGCTAATCGCAAATTGAGAATGTCTTTTCATTCATTCCTATGGGCCTCTAGGCCCATAGGAATGAATGGGAGGGTTTCCTTAATTGCGAATCGCAATTTACGATTCGCAATTAAGGAATATGTAGGATTCGCAAATTATTTTGCAAATCCTACATACATCTCGTTTAACGATTCTCAAATAGCTATTCTCAAAAATTTGCTATTTGAGAATCGCAAAACCTAACTTTGATACATATGGCCCCAACTGTCAAAGATTGCTTTAAGTCGCGGTTCATTCGCTCCACAATAGAATTGTCCTCAGGCCTGTATGGAGACCAAAACTGCACCAGCACCCCCATCGACTTCACCGCATCCTTGTACCCCTTAGAGGCGAACGCTGGACCTTGGTCCGAATGGAAGGTGCCACAGGCAAACATCCCGACAAAGGCACGCAAATCCCTGATGACATTTCGAGCGTCAGCACTGTGTTTTGGCCAAACCCAAAGGAATCTAGTGCACGAATCAACTGCAACTAAAATGTATTTATATGCAGTATCAGAACAGAAGAGAATGGACCGCAGTGATCAAGATATACACAGCCAAATGGTTGATTAGAAATACATAGCTGTGTTTGTGGTGGGCGTGATACCGTAGATGGTTTGATTTGCTGACAAATGTCACAAGAAAGCACATAATTACGGGTTTGTTTATATAAACCATGCCACCAATAACGTTGCTGTAAAATCGAGACTGTCGCAGACACCCCGGCATGTGCAGAAGCCATGCCCTCGTGTGCGGCTCTGATCAAAGCAAGTCTGCGGTCCATGTTGGGAATCAGCCGATCCCCAACAGACGGAATAGAAGCGTAAGGAACTTGTTCAGGAGATATATGATAAGAGTATTTCGAAGGGAAACCCTGAGGATAAGCAGGTCCCTCCCTCATAGCAGCTACCGCTGCCAGAATATCATTATCTATTCAAGTCATGGACCTTGTAACTGCTGCTACAGAACACGTAACGACGGCGGTAAATGCTGTCAAGTCACGGCTCTCAGGAGCCAAATTGTGACTGTAGAAACCATTGGATATGTCCAGTGTAGTTTTATATTTTTTTACGAACAAGGTTGTTCACCAGCGCAGAGCTGTGTGTGTTTTGCACTGCAAACGTGCAACAATGACTATTCAAATTTCGATAATCCAATACAATTCGATATGAACCGTCAGGTTTTGATACCGGAAAAAGAGGATTATTCATCAGTGATACACAGGATTAAATCACTCCTTGATACTCCAACTGTGTTAGAATGTCACAAACGTGAGCCTTAGCTTCACGTCTGATTGGATACTGCGGTTGTGGTTGTGGCATAGACCGTAATGGTATTTCATGTGCCGATGAATAAATATCCCAGCCCACCTGATTGCGGTACACCGCTGGGGCAAGGGCCAAAGCCCACTCAGCTGCGTAAGCCTTTGCATGTTCCTCAGGGACGTAACGCGAAAAACTCGGAAGTATCACGTCCTCCCCTCTAGATGCGGCTAGCCCAAAGGGTGGAGGCCAACCTGCCTCTGCCAACAAAATGTCGTATGAGTAGATAAGATTTTCCCAGAAAACCACTTTGATAGGACGCAGTATATCACCTTCAATTTGAATTATGATCTCATAGAGTCTATCCGGGGGGTAACCCGGGTATCTGCTGTTTCTACTGTAATGAATGTATCAGTTGCTATCGCCTACAGACAGGGACACAGTGCCTCCCACACTATGGTAACCTCCGCTGCGCTGTCGAGCAGAGTCACTGCCCATGTCCAGTCTAGGAGTCACGTTCTCACCGTCTGAGGCATACTTCGCAGTCAAAGTGGCAACATGTTTCTTCTGATACGGGGGTCTAAAACGAGGCAGTTCCTCTTGTTTGGCTTTGACGTCAAACTGTTGAGGTAGATCTTGTCCCTGTTGTTTCGTCGGACCTTTGCCACGATCCTGGCGCTCCACTCAACCGACTTGAGAGTCTGATGAGTCCTGTAAAGAACGAGGAGAGCGCTGATCATGGACCTTAAATCTATCAGGAGTCTTAATTTTCATGCGGTCGCGCAAGTCATAAGTACGCTCAGAAGACTCAGGTGTCAGTGAACCAGCACGTGAACACTGCTTCTGCTGCCCCTGTTTTTTATTTTCCCAGTTCTTTTTAGGAAAGAACGGGCACCCATCTTTATAAATCTGGGCTTTTTGTTGAGTTTGAGATTGCGTCTGCGTTTGAGTAACAGGCTTAACTCCCAGACTATTGCGGCCTGAGGTCTTATAAGCTTTAGCAATAATCTTCGGTAATTTGCGCAGTTTGTCTGCATCTGCAACAACCTCCAACCAGTTAGCCACTTGTAAGCTTACAGCATCACCCTTAGGATTAGCAAGAATCATATCAGCAACCACGTCGAACACCCCAACCAGTCTCATCCCCAACTCCAGAGGTACTTCGGCTCCGTGTTCATCCTGAACACGTTTTTTCATGGAAGGGAGTACGGTCATGGAGGGGGTGCCGAAACACATCGATATACCGCTGCAAACACTTTGCCCCAAGTGTTACAATCAGTAACCCTGGGCGTAGTGGGCATAGCGGGGCTACGCGGAGCGCCACAGAGTTGAGAACAAACTCTGTGAAACTCCGCGTAGCCCTGCTTCGCCACCCGCCCTATTACCAATTGTTACAACATTTAAAAAATGAGTTTAAAGTAAATAAAAAGCACCTTACCTTAGCTGCGGCGTCCCCGGGCAGTCCTCCTCCTCTTCATCGCGTTCTCGGTGAAAACTGTGCATAGGCATGCGCAGTTTTTGCGAGAAATGCGCATGAGCGGGCGCCCGGGGGAGGAGGAGGGCTGCCCGGGGACGCTGCAGGTAAGGTAATGTGCTTTTTATTTACTTTAAACTCGTTTTTTAAATGTTGTAACAATTGTTAATAGGGCGGGTGGGAGGTGGGGGCTGGCCAACTCCGCTCCGCCACAGAGTGTGCGGCGATTTGCCTACTCCGCGTTCTCCGCGGAACGCAGAGTAGGCAAATCTCCGCACACTCCGTGGGCGGAGTGGAGTTCTCTGCCCACGGTTAACAATCAGCCAATTCGGGAACTTAGGGGCTCATTACGATGTCGGAACGATCGCCACCGCCGGGCCGGCGGTGGCGATCGTTCCGCCATCACATTGAGATTTACCCACGGCCATATTAGGATGGCGGTGGGTATCGCGGCAGACGCAAAGTCCGTCCGCCGCTTTACCGCCGGTGGCAATCGCACTGATTCCCTGGCGGGCGGAGCAGGGCCACTAATATGGTGGCGTTGCCTAGCAGGCACCGTCCGCCATATTAGGATGTGGGAAAAGAAAGGCCTTTCCATTGCGGGGAGGCTGCCATGGACGGGCTGGCGGGGATTGGGTACGGGGCCCATTTCGTGCCCCCATTGTGTCGGGGGGAGGTGGGGTGCACTTGGGGGATTTCACTGCACCAAGTGGCAGACACCGTGTGGTGCCTGCCATGTGGTGCAGTGAAATGCTAGACATGCGATTTTAACATCATGGAGGGTGCTGCTGTCAGCAGCACCCGCCGCAATGTTAAATTTCAGAATGCGACCGCCATGGTGGCGGTCGCATCCTAATTCATGGTGCGGGACCACCGCATGTCTGGCGGGCGGTCCAAACACTGCAAGGATGGCGGGCGGACTCAGGTCCGCCCGCCATCCTAATGAGTCCCTAAGTCTTTAGGTAAACTTATGGTTAGTATCCTGTGTTTCTCCACTGGAGTGGTATTCGGAAAAATAGTTTCGATATGTCCAAATTTTTCAGCAAGCCAATAAGGTAACTTATCCTTATTCTGTGGATCCTTGCCCATCACTGAATTAACCATAAGAGGACTGATGGTGACACCACCAGGTGCCGCTGGTTGCGCAGCAACGCCAGGTGGTCCCACCTGGAAGTTTCGCAACACAAACTGTATAACAGATCTATGTATACGTATTAAAGAAGTATGCAATACCCGAAGTTCTGTGAGTGTCGCAGTTGTTAGATAACGCGGGTGTGGGGTATACCCAGACAAAACGGGCCATGTGGCCCCTGCTATCGATAACGGGCCTAAACGGACCAGCCTTATTGGGTAAGGAAGGGCGCCATTAAACCACATTTGGTGTTGCCAAGCCGTTAGCGGAACTTCAAGAGACCTATAAGGCTGATAGATCTGAGGAAGTGCCGTGGCAGTATATTCGTGAAACAAATTATCTGTTCCCTCTACCGCCGGAAAGGTGACCCAAGAATAAAACACCTCGAAGCGGTAAGATGCGTCCGCTTCTACAACAAAAATGACTGCAACACCAGCATTAGGGACTCCATTTTGAGTCAAATAAGTTGTGACTGCAGCCCGATTAGGTGGTGCAATAGCAACCGCCATAATGAATAGCTAAAGGTAACAACCTAAAGCGTGGCAGCGCAATAACGGGTTAACAAGAAAGAGAAGGAACCTTTTAAAATTCAAGCTTGAAAGAACCTATAAAACATCAATATAGGAGGTTACACTGTCACAACCGTCTCCGGAAACAGATGTGAGGGGATTGTGGACAAGCACAAGCACTACTCAAGAGTCTCACAGATAAGAACTAGACCAAACGTTGGCGGCGCCATGTTGCGGGGATTCTGCACCTACACAGAACTATGCGCATGGACCACCACCTGCTCTTAGAAAATGAAAGGAACACTTTTAATTTTTCTTTTTGTAAAACATCCCATTTTCCTTTAACCCCTTCGCTTCTAGGCCTTTTCCCTCCTGTGCTAAGCCTTTTTTTGGCTATTTGGGGTAGTGCGCGCTTAGGCCCCTGTAACTTTTTGACCACATAAGGTATCCATGCCAAATTTGCGTCCTTTTTTTCTAACATCATGGGGATTGTAAAGGTACCCAGGGTTTGTGGATTCCCCTGAGGGGACCCAGAAATTAGTCAAAATACAGCTAAATTTTGGGGTTTTTTGGGAAAATGCGAAAAAGGGCTACAGATGAAAGCGTCTTGATTTTTCCCTGCAAATGGCATCAAAAAGGGGTTGTGGTGCTGAAATCACCATCTTCCCAGATTTCAGGGACAAGCAGACTTTTGTCAGAAAACCAACTTTTTTTACACAGTTTTGGCATTTTTCTGGGACACAGCCTATTTTTGCTATTTTTTGTGCTTTCAACCTCCTTCCAGTTAATGGTAGAAATGGGTATGAAACCAATAATGGATCCTGGAAAGCCATACATTTCTGGAAAGTAGACAAAATTCTGAATTCAGCAAGGGGTCATTTGTGTAGATCCTTAAAGTTTTCCTTATAGAAACTAACAGTTAAATAAAGGAAAAATTGAAAATTAGTTGAAAAAAACAGCCATTTGTGTCAACGTTTTCACCTGTAACTTCTTCTAATTATGACAGCTATTTGAAGGCAATATACCATTATATCCGCTGGACCTTTCTGGTTGTGGGGATATATAGGACTTGTAGGTTCACCAAGAACCCGACGAACCCAGAGCCAATAATTGAGCAGCATTTTGCAATGGTTTTTTATTATGTACCGGGTATATAGCAATTATTTTGGGAAAATGTATACATGGAAAAATTGTTATGAAAGACACCTATGTATTTCTGAAATGGGAACAAAATGTAGATTTTAGAAACAGTAGATATTTGCACATTTCCGAAATTGGGAGTACCCATACTAGCATGAGAATTATAGGTCATTTTTCAAAATGACTTATTTTTTACACATTGTCTTTCAATTGGAAGGCAGAAATGCATCGAAAGTCAATAGGTAATAACAGTTGCTCTACAATTCTGTGTTACCCTAAGTCTCCCGATAAAAATGGTACCTCACTTGTGTGGGTAGCCCTTGTGCCCACAACAGGAAATGGCTCAAAATGCAACGTGGACGTACCACATTTTCACAATGAAAAATTACCCTTTTTTTGCAAAGTGCCTAGGTGTAGTTTTTGAACCCTAGCTCTGCCGGCACCTAGGGAAACCTAGCAAACCTATACATTTTTGAAAACTAGACACCCAGGGAATCCAGGATGGAGTGACTTGACTTCCTCCCACCAGGTTCTGTTACCCAGAATCCCTTGCAAACCTAAAAAATTGTCAAAAAACCACATTTTCCCCACATTTCTGTGGTGGAAAGTTTTGGAATCTGCGTGGATCCACAAATTTCCACACACCCCGTGTTCCCCAAAGTCTTACGAGAAAAATGGTACCTCACTTGTGTGGGTCGGCCTAGTGCCTGCGACAGGAAACGGCGCAAAACGCAACGTGGTCACACCTCAATTTCGCAGTGAAAAATGACCCTTTTTTGGCAAAGTGCCTAGCTGTAGTTTTTAACCCTAGCTCTGCCGGCACCTAGGGAAACTTAGCAAACCTATACATTTTTGAAAACTAGACACCCAGGGGAATCCAGGATGGGGTGACTTGACTGCCTCCCACCAGGTTCTGTTACCCAGAATCCCTTGCAAACATAAAAAATTGTAAAAAAACACATTTTCCCCACATTTCTGTGGTGGAAAGTTCTGGAATCTGCGTGGATCCACAAATTTCCCCCACCCCACGTTCCCCAAAGTCTTACGAGAAAAATGGTACCTCACTTGTGTGGGTCGGCCTAGTGCCTGCGACAGGAAACGGCGCAAAACGCAACGTGGTCACACCTCAATTTCGCAGTGAAAAATGACCCTTTTTGGCAAAGTGCCTAGCTGTAGTTTTTTAACCCTAGCTCTGCCGGCACCTAGGGAAACCTAGCAAACCTATACATTTTTGAAAACTAGACACCCAGGGGAATCCAGGATGGGGTGACTTGACTGCCTCCCACCAGGTTCTGTTACCCAGAATCCCTTGCAAACATAAATAATTGTCAAAAAAACCACATTTTCCTCACATTTCTGTGGTGGAAAGTTCTGGAATCTGCGTGGATCCACAAATTTCCACCCACCCCGCGTTCCCCAAAGTCTTACGAGAAAAATGGTACCTCACTTGTGTGGGTCGGCCTAGTGCCTGCGACAGGAAACTGCGCAAAACGCAACGTGGTCACACCTCAATTTCGCAGTGAAAAATGACCCTTTTTGTCAAAGTGCCTAGCTGTAGTTTTTGAACCCTAGCCTCTGCCGGCACCTAGGGAAACCTAGCAAACCTAAACATTTTTGAAAACTAGACACCCAGGGGAATCCAGGATCGGGTGACTGGACTGCCTCCCACCAGGTTCTGTTACCCAGAATCCCTTGCAAACCTAAAAAATTATCCAAAAAACACATTTTCCCCACATTTCTGTGGTGGAAAGTTCTGGAATCTGCGTGGATCCACAAATTTCCACCCACCCGCGTTCCCCAAAGTCTTCTGAGAAAAATGGTACCTCACTTGTGTGGGTCGGCCTAGTGTCGCGACAGGAAACGGCGCAAAACGCAACGTGGTCACACCTCAATTTCGCAGTGAAAAATGACCCTTTTTTGCAAAGTGCCTAGCTGTAGTTTTTGAACCCTACCTCTGCCGGCACCTAGGGAAACCTAGCAAACCTATACATTTTTGAAAACTAGACAACCAGGGAATCCAGGATGGGGTGACTTGACTGCCTCCCACCAGGTTCTGTTACCCAGAATCCCTTGCAAACATAAAAAATTGTCCAAAAAAACACATTTTCCCCACATTTCTGTGGTGGAAAGTTCTGGAATCTGCGTGGATCCACAAATTTCCACCCACCCCGCGTTCCCCAAAGTCTTACGAGAAAAATGGTACCTCACTTGTGTGGGTCGGCCTAGTGCCTGCGACAGGAAACGGCGCAAAACGCAACGTGGTCACACCTCAATTTCGCAGTGAAAAATGGCCCTTTTTTGGCAAAGTGCCTAGCTGTAGTTTTTGAACCCTACCTCTGCCGGCACCTAGGGAAACCTAGCAAACCTATACATTTTTGAAAACTAGACACCCAGGGGAATCCGGGATGGGGTGACTGGACTGCCTCCCACCAGGTTCTGTTACCCAGAATCCCTTGTAAACATAAAAATTGTCCAAAAAACACATTTTCCCCACATTTCTGTGGTGGAAAGTTCTGGAATCTGCGTGGATCCACAAATTTCCCCCCACCCCGCGTTCCCCAAAGTCTTACGAGAAAAATGGTACCTCACTTGTGTGGGTCGGCCTAGTGCCTGCGACAGGAAACGGCGCAAAACGCAACGTGGTCACACCTCAATTTCGCAGTGAAAAATGACCCTTTTTTAGCAAAGTGCCTAGCTGTAGTTTTTGAACCCTACCTCTGCCGGCACCTAGGGAAACCTAGAAAACCTATACATTTTTGAAAACTAGACACCCAGGGGAATCCAGGATGGGGTGACTGGACTGCCTCCCACCAGGTTCTGTTACCCTAGAATCCCTTGCAAACATAAAGAATTGTCAAAAAACCACATTTTCCCCACATTTCTGTGGTGGAAAGTTCTGGAATCTGCGTGGATCCACAAATTTCCACCCACCCCGCGTTCCCCAAAGTCTTACGAGAAAAATGGTACCTCACTTGTGTGGGTCGGCCTAGTGCCTGCGACAGGAAACGGCGCAAAACGCAACGTGGTCACACCTCAATTTCGCAGTGAAAAATGACCCTTTTTGGCAAAGTGCCTAGCTGTAGTTTTTAACCCTACCTCTGCCGGCACCTAGGGAAACCTAGCAAACCTATACATTTTTGAAAACTAGACACCCAGGGGAATCCAGGATGGGGTGACTGGACTGCCTGCCACCAGTTTCTGTTACCCAGAATCCCTTGCAAACATAAAAAATTGTCAAAAAAACCACATTTTCCCCACATTTCTGTGGTGGAAAGTTCTGGACTCTGCGTGGATCCCCAAATTTCCACTCACCCCGCGTTCCCCAAAGTCTTACGAGAAAAATGGTACCTCACTTGTGTGGGTCGGCCTAGTGCCTGCGACAGGAAACGGCGCAAAACGCAACATGGTCACACCTCAATTTCGCAGTGAAAAATGACCCTTTTTTGGCAAAGTGCCTAGCTGTAGTTTTTTAACCCTACCTCTGCCCGGCACCTAGGGAAACCTAGCATACCTATACATTTTTGAAAACTAGACACCCAGGGGAATCCAGGATGGGGTGACTGGACTGCCTCCCACCAGGTTCTGTTACCCAGAATCCCTTGCAAACATAAACAATTGTCAAAAAAACCACATTTTCCCCACATTTCTGTGGTGGAAAGTTCTGGAATCTGCGTGGATCCACAAATTTCCACCCACCCCGCGTTCCCCAAAGTCTTACGAGAAAAATGGTACCTCACTTGTGTGGGTCGGCCTAGTGCCTGCGACAGGAAACGGCGCAAAACGCAACGTGGTCACACCTCAATTTCGCAGTGAAAAATGACCCTTTTTTGGCAAAGTGCCTAGCTGTAGTTTTTTAACCCTACCTCTGGCGGCACCTAGGGAAACCTAGCAAACCTATACATTTTTGAAAACTAGACACCCAGGGGAATCCAGGATGAGGTGACTTGACTGACTCCCACCAGGTTCTGTTACCCAGAATCCCTTGCAAACCTAACAAATTGTCCAAAAAAACACATTTTCCCCACATTTCTGTGGTGGAAAGTTCTGGAATCTGCGTGGATACACAAATTTCCACCCACCCCGCGTTCCCCAAAGTCTTATGAGAAAAATGGTACCTCACTTGTGTGGGTCGGCCTAGTGCCTGCGACAGGAAACGGCGCAAAACGCAACGTGGTCACACCTCAATTTCGCAGTGAAAAATGACCCTTTTTGGCAAAGTGCCTAGCTGTAGTTTTTAACCCTACCTCTGCCGGCACCTAGGGAAACCTAGCAAACCTATACATTTTTGAAAACTAGACACCCAGGGGAATCCAGGATGGGGTGACTTGACTGCCTCCCACCAGGTTCTGTTACCCAGAATCCCTTGCAAACCTAAAAATTGTCAAAAAAACCACATTTTCCCCACATTTCTGTGGTGGAAAGTTCTGGAATCTGCGTGGATCCACAAATTTCCACCCACCCCGCATTCCCCAAAGTCTTACGAGAAAAATGGTACCTCACTTGTGTGGGTCGGCCTAGTGCCTGCAACAGAAAACGGCGCAAAACGCAACGTGGTCACACCTCAATTTCGCAGTGAAAAATGACCCTTTTTTGGCAAAGTGCCTAGCTGTAGTTTTTAACCCTACCTCTGCCGGCACCTAGGGAAACCTAGCAAACCTATACATTTTTGAAAACTAGACACCCAGGGGAATCCAGGATGGGGTGACTTGACTGCCTCCCACCAGGTTCTGTTACCCAGAATCCCTTGCAAACATAAATAATTGTCAAAAAACCACATTTTCCCCACATTTCTGTGGTGGAAAGTTCTGGAATCTGCGTGGATCCACAAATTTCCACCCACCCCGCGTTCCCCAAAGTCTTACGAGAAAAATGGTACCTCACTTGTGTGGGTCGGCCTAGTGCCTGCGACAGGAAACGGCGCAAAACGCAACGTGGTCACACCTCAATTTCGCAGTGAAAAATGACCCTTTTTTGGCAAAGTGCCTAGCTGTAGTTTGTGAACCCTAGCTCTGCCGGCACCTAGGGAAACCTACCAAACACATACATTTCTGAAAAGTAGACACCCAGGGGCTTCCAGGATGGGATGGCTTGACGTGGATCCCACCAGCGTTTCCGTTACCCAGAATCCCTTGCAAACCTCAATTTTAGCTGAAAAAATCACATTTTTCACACATTTTTGTGTGGGAAAGTGCTGGCATCTGCGTGGCCTCACACAAATTTCCTACCACCCAGCGTTCCCCAAGGTCTCCCGATAAAAATGGTGCCTCACTTGTGTGGGAGGCCCAAGTGCCTGCGACAGGCAAGGGCCCACAACGTAATGAGGCGACCTCAAATGGGCTTTCACAAAACCACCTGGTTTTGGCAAAGTGCCTACCTGTGGTTTTTGGCCCTACGCTCTGGCGGCCATCTAGGGAAACCTACCAAACCCACACATTTCTGAAAAGTAGACACCCAGGGGCTTCCAGGGAGGTATGGCTTGACGTGGATCCCCCAACGTTTCCTTACCCAGAATCCCCTGCAAACCTCAATTTTAGCTGAACAAATCACTTTTTTCACACATTTCTGTGGTGGGAAAGTGTGGCATCACTGGCCTCACACAAATTTCCTACCACCCAGCGTTCCCCAGGTCTCCACGATAAAAATGGTGCCTCACTTGTGTGGGAGGCCCAAGTACCCGCGACAGGCAAGGGCCCACAACGTAGTGAGGCGCACCTCAATATGGCCTTTCACAAAACCACCCTGGTTTTGCAAGGGAGTCACCTGGGTTTTTGGCCCCGTGCTCTGGCGGCCATCTAGGGAAACCTACCAAACCCACACATTTCTGAAAAGTAGACACCCAGGGGCTTCCAGGGAGGTATGGCTTGCGTGGATCCCCCAACGTTTCCTTACCCAGAATCCCCTGCAAACCTCAATTTTAGCTGAAAAAATCACTTTTTCACACATTTTTGTGTGGGAAAGTGTGGCATCACTGGCCTCACACAAATTTCCTACCACCCAGCGTTCCCCCAGGTCTCCCGATAAAAATGGTGCCTCACTTGTGTGGGAGGCCCAAGTACCCGCGACAGGCAAGGGCCCACAACGTATTGAGGCGACCTCAAAATGGCCTTTCACAAAACCACCTGGTTTTGCAAGGGGGTCACCTGGGTTTTGGCCCTGTGCTCTGGCGGCCATCTAGGGAAACCTACCAAACCCACACATTTCTGAAAAGTAGACACCCGGGGCTTCCAGGGAGGTATGGCTTGCGTGGATCCCCCAACGTTTCCTTACCCAGAATCCCTGCAAACCTCAATTTTAGCTGAAAAAATCACTTTTTTCACACATTTTTGTGTGGGAAAGTGTGGCATCACTGGCCTCACACAAATTTCCTACCACCCAGCGTTCCCCAGGTCTCCCGATAAAAATGGTGCCTCACTTGTGTGGGAGGCCCAAGTACCCGCGACAGGCAAGGGCCCACAACGTAGTGAGGCGACCTCAAAATTGCCTATCTCAAAACCACCTGGTTTTGCAGGAGGTCACCTGGGTTTTGGCCCTGTGCTCGGCGGCCATCTAGGGAAACCTACCAAACCCACACATTTCTGAAAAGTAGACACCCGGAGGCTTCCAGGGAGGTATGGCTTGCGTGGATCCCCCAACGTTTCCTTACCCAGAATCCCCTGCAAACCTCAATTTTAGCTGAAAAAATCACTTTTTCACACATTTTTGTGTGGGAAAGTGTGGCATCACTGGCCTCACACAAATTTCCTACCACCCAGCGTTCCCCAGGTCTCCCGATAAAAATGGTGCCTCACTTGTGTGGGAGGCCCAAGTACCCGTGACAGGCAAGGGCCCACAACGTAGTGAGGCGACCTCAAAATTGCCTATCTCAAAACCACCTGGTTTTGCAAGGGGTCACCTGGTTTTGGCCCGTGCTCGGCGGCCATCTAGGGAAACCTACCAAACCCACACATTTCTGAAAAGTAGACACCAGGGGCTTCCAGGGAGGTATGGCTTGCGTGGATCCCCCAACGTTTCCTTACCCAGAATCCCTGCAAACCTCAATTTTAGCTGAAAAAATCACTTTTTCACACATTTTGTGTGGGAAAGTGTGGCATCACTGGCCTCACACAAATTTCCTGCCACCCAGTGTTCCCCAGGTCTCTCGATAAAATGGTGCCTCACTTGTGTGGGAGGCCCAAGTACCCGCGACATGCAAGGACACAAAACGTTTTGAGGCAACATCAACATTGCCTATCAAAAACTGTTTTGGGCCCTTGCCTGTCGCTGGTACTTGGGCCTCCACACAAGTGAAGCACCATTTTTATCGGGAGACCTGGGGGAACGCTGGGTGGTAGGAAACTTGTGTGAGGCCAGTGATGCCACACTTTCCCACACAAAATGTGTGAAAAAGTGATTTTTTCAGCTAAAATTGAGGTTTGCAGGGGATTCTGGGTAAGGAAACGTTGGGGGATCCACGCAAGCCATACCTCCTGGAAGCTCCCCGGGTGTCTACTTTTCATAAATGTGTGGGTTTGGTAGGTTTCCTAGATGGCCGCCGAGCACGGGGCCAAAACCCAGGTGACTCCCTTGCAAAACCAGGTGGTTTTGTGAAAGGCCATTTTGAGGTCGCCTCAATACGTTGTGGGCCCTTGCCTGTCGCGGGTACTTGGGCCTCCCACACAAGTGAGGCACCATTTTTATCGGGAGACCTGGGGGAACGCTGGGTGGTAGGAATTTGTGTGAGGCCAGTGATGCCACACTTTCCCACACAAAAATGTGTGACAAAGGTGATTTTTTCAGCTAAAATTGAGGTTTGCAGGGGATTCTGGGTAGGAAACGTTGGGGATCCACGCAAGCCATACCTCCCTGGAAGCCCCGGGTGTCTACTTTTCAGAAATGTGTGGGTTTGGTAGGTTTCCTAGATGGCCGCTGAGCACGGGGCCAAAACCCAGGTGACTCCCTTGCAAAACCAGGTGGTTTTGTGAAAGGCCATTTTGAGGTCGCCTCACTACGTTGTGGGCCCTTGCCTGTCGCGGGTACTTGGGCCTCCCACACAAGTGAGGCACCATTTTTATCGG
Source organism: Calotriton arnoldi (assembly GCA_963921515.1). Lineage (NCBI taxonomy): Eukaryota > Metazoa > Chordata > Amphibia > Caudata > Salamandridae > Calotriton > Calotriton arnoldi. Next base: position 1,150,141 of record CAWUFW010005876.1, read on the forward strand.
GAGACCTGGGGGAACGCTGGTGGTAGGAAATTTGTGTGAGGCCAGTGATGCCACACTTTCCCACACAAAAATGTGTGAAAAAGAGATTTTTTCAGCTAAAATTGAGGTTTGCAGGGATTCTGGGTAAGGAAACGTTGGGGATCCATGCAAGCCATACCTCCCTGGAAGCCCCCGGTGTCTACTTTTCAGAAATGTGTGGGTTTGGTAGGTTTCCTATGTGGCCGCCGAGCCCCGGGCCAAAACCCAGGTGACCCCCTTGCAAAACCAGGTCATTTTGAGATAATGTGTTGTTTATTTCTGCAGCGTGAAAATTTTGGCACAATATTGCAAGGAAAATGTGACAGACATTTTGAGGTTTGCAGGACATTGTGGGTACCATAACTTGTTGGGATCCACAAGAGAGATATCACCATGTACTCCCATGGGTGTTTCGTTTACGACAATATCTACAGTTGGTAGGTTATTCTTAGACGGAATGTACACCTTGGCAGACAGACTAAAAAGACAAAGATTACTGCACAGCCATCTATTCCTCAAGCACACACACATACTGGTTGGATTTGGCACGAGGGCAAGTGATGGTTCAGTATATACAATTTTATTAACAAGAGATTTCACAAAAATGAAATGCACTGTCAATAATTGAAAGGACAAAAACGGAACCAGTGACTCGCAGCTCGTGAGCTGTAAAGCCACGTCAAGGCCCCAACCGCTTTACAGGCCATTCACACACCTTTCATACGTGATACACACAAGACCATTCACACCCCCAGGCACGAAACAAACACATTACAACATTCACAAAAAGGGACAAGGTACACCCTGCTTGAGAAAGACAAAAAAAAATATTACTGCACAGCCATCTAATCCTCAAGCACACACACACATACTGGTTGGATTTGGCACGAGGGTGAGTGATGGTTCAGTATATACAATTGTATTAACAAGTGATTTCACAAAAATGAAATGCACTGTTAATAATTGAAAGGACGAGAAACTGAACCATTGACTCACAGCTCGTGAGCTGTAAAGCCACGACAAGGCACCAACCTCTTTACAGGCCATTCATACACCTTTCATACGTGTGACAAATACAAAACCATTCACACCACCAGCCGCGGGCCCATCACATTACAACACTCACACCAGCAGACAGCGCCATTCAAGGGCCCATCACTTTCACACGCCCACATTCCTAACACAGCAACCACACAAGCTGATGGATTGCGTGGAGTGTCGCTCGGCTAGCAGTGTGTGTAGTGACCAGCAGCAAGTCACTACTCACACACTGCCAGCCGAGCGCCAGTCCACGCACACCGCCAGCCAAGCGCCACTCCACGCACACCGCCAGCCAAGCGCCACTCCACGCACACCGCCAGCCTAGCGCCACTCCACGCACACCGCCAGCCAAGCGCCACTCCACGCACACCGCCAGCCAAGCACCACTCCACGCACACCGCCAGCCAAGAGCCACTCCCCGCACACCGCCAGCCAAGCGCCACTCCACGCACACCGCCAGCCAAGCACCAGCCTACACACACCACCATCACATTTAGGATTTTTTTATACAAAAAGAAAACACAAACAAATTGCAAATAGATACAAATCTACTAACACAAAATCAGAAACTAAATACATTGCACTAATGCCAACCTTGAAACAGAACAACAATTCTTAAACATTACAGACCAGGCAGTTCACTTTACCACTCATGGTTGCTCCCAATAATTATTTTGCTTGTGGTACGCTCTATAACAAGCAGGCACACACAGCCCAGGGTTAGAAGGACACTCAGGGCAGTACATACGAGTCTCCTTCCGCGTACCTCTTCGCCAACAGACTCTACATCTCCTAGTGGGAAAGTCTTTTGAGGGTGTAGGAGGAATGTGATCAGGAAAGTGGCGATCTTTCAATCGAGCCACATCCTCCACCACTCCAACTCTAGGAACACTTGCCTGTTCCACAACAACAAGGCTGCCTATGACAGACTCCTGAAACTGAACAAAAGTCAACTTTGACGCAGGAGAACACTCCTTGAACACAACAAAAGCATTGAAAGTTGCTAAATTGAAGAGATGGATGGCCAACTTCTTATACCAAATGTAAGACTTACGAATAGCAGTGTAAGGTTCCAACCTCTGATCTACTCTATCAACACCACCCATGTGCTTATTGTAGTCTAAAATGCACACAGGTTTGCGCACTTCAGCAATCTGACCCCAAACAGCCACAGGTGAAGTACTCTCATCATGGATGGTAGTCAGCATGTACACATCCCTCCTGTCCACAAATTTCACAGCTAGCAGTTCCTCACTACGCAAGGCACTGCACTGTCCCCTCTGAAGTTTTTTGCAAACAAGCTCTTTTGGATAACCTTTACGGTTAGAGCGGATTGTGCCACAAGCAAAAGTGTCCACTTTGAACAATTCCTTAAACAATTGCACAGCAGTGTAGAAGTTATCAAGGTACAAATGGTGGCCTCTGTTAAACAGTCCTCTAGCAAGATCCCACACAATTTTCTCTGAAACTCCAAAAGTGGACGGACAACCAGGGGGTCAATAGTGGAATCCCTACCAGTGTACACACGCAAATTAAAAACATATCCTGTCCTACTCTCAGACAACATATACAGCTTAATTCCATAGCGTGCCCTCTTGCTAGGAATGTACTGCCTAAAAACCAAACGGCCCTTGAACAGGACCAAAGACTCATCAATAGATATTTCTTTCCCTGGAGTATAGATCTCTGAAAATCGATCTACAAAGTGATCAAGAACAGGCCGAATCTTAAAAGACGGTCACATTCAGGGTGATCTCGTGGCAACGCCAAACCATTATCAACAAAATGCAGCATCCGAAGCAAAAGTAAATACCGATCACGAGTCATAACCTCATGAAATATGGCCGTTGCCATCAAGGGACTGGTAGACCAATATGAACCCATGGACGGCTTCCTTATCAAACCCATCAAAAAGTCAAACCCAAAAACTTCTTCATCTCTTCCAGATTTGTGGGACTCCACCGGGTAGCTCTAGAATGGGGCCTAAGTCTGGCACTGTTGTCCCTCAAAAACTGTTCAGCATACAAATTAGTCTGCTCAACAATCTCACCCAAAAATACATCATCCATAAACAACTGAAAATACTGTATAGGCAAATAATGTTCACAATCCACTCTACACCCTGCATAACCACTAAAGGCAGGCAACACCGGCTGCACCATGTTTGGATCAACCCAGAGTCCAGCACTTCCAGTAGGAAGCCTAGCAGCCCCAGGCTGCAATCCAGATGCCTCTTGCACCATCGGCACAGTAGTATCCTCCTCTAAATCAGGCACTTCATCTGCACTGAGAGTACCTTCATCATCCGATGATTCCATGTGGAGAGAAAACTCACTGCCTGACTCTTCCCCTCCCTCCTCTCCCTCAGACGCACTGTCAGTCTCATAATCCTGCTCAGAGGAAGATTCAAGAAGCAAACCAACCACCTGCTGAGCAGTAATTCTACGGCTAGCCATAATGCTTACTAATAAAGGTTACTTGTCAAACAAGTCAACAACAACAAACCCTTTGTAAAAAAAAGAAATAAACAAAATGTAGCTTTATCACAAAGACCTATATACTCCAACACTATACCACTCACGTGACAGAAGCAGCTAGACTCACCACCACCTACTCTGCACAGACACAGTAAGGATCAACAATATCCCACTAAAAAGAAGAAGAAAAAAATTACACATAAGACAATGCAAAACATCGCAAAGAATTTCATGCTCTGAACACTAACAAATATGCTGCCATTATGGCACCACTTACAAAAAATTCATTCATGCATGACAATAATACTCATTTGGAGTACACACAACAAAAATATTTTTCTTACCAAATAAATGCAATTACGCAAAACTGCAGAACCACCACTGCCGAAACCGCAAACAGGAATCAAAAGCTTTACACTAGAATAAAAGGAGAAAAAAATACATTACAATCACATATGCAAATAATGCACCAGTCCACACACAATCCACCAGCCAAGCTAAGGGGTAGGTGGGCCTAACAGTATAAATAAAATATTCACCCCCGTAAAAGGGAGCAACCCTTGCCCTTTTGGCCACTCCCCAACACAAAAATTTTAAAAAAACCTGGTGTCTAGTGGCTTCTGCCCTCCTTGGGGGCAGATGGGCCTAAAAACATACTGCTATTCTGCCACCCAAGGGGTCACTCTCCACAAATAAAAGCCTGGTGGACTAGTGGGAAGATACCTTTATCTTCCGCACACGATCTCTCACTACTCAACTCTACTCTCAACTCTATTCACAACTGGATGTTAGCTCACCAACTCATTCTGAATCCCGCCAAAACTGAATTCCTCCTCCTCTCTACCTCTCTCTCACCTCCTCCTGTTCAATCTTGGATGGATCAGCTGAACCTACTCAACAACAAACCCATCATTGTTGACAGCGCTAAATCCCTAGGTGTCATTCTTGACAAAAGACTCAACCTAATCTCCCACATCAACTCTATTGCTAAGAACGCACGTTACCAGTTGCGCCTTCTACGGGGGATCCGTCGGTTCTTCCCGGAGAAAGACTTAAAAACCTTGGTACAATCTCTGGTTCTCTCAAGACTGGATTATTGCAATTCTCTTCTGACGGGCCTACCCAAATCCCACCTCTCCCCTCTCAAATCCATCCTCCATTCAGCAGCTCGCCTCATTTCAGGGTCTAAACGAAGCGACCACGTCACTCCTATCCTCTCTTCGATGGCTTCCGATCGAGGCAAGATCGATTTACAAAACTGCCTGCATCACACACAAAGCCTTACACACCTCCTCCCCTCGTTACCTGGCAAATAAATTGAAATTGTCCGGTGGCTCTCGCCCTTCTCGCAATGCGGAAAAGCTTCTGCTTGAGCCCACCCACCCCGTCTTCAAAAAGGGAAAGATCGATGGCGCAATCCTTCTCAGGAAATGCGGTGAGAATCTGGAACTCGCTTCCCCCATTGCTCCATGCCACCTCCTCTACCCGGATCTTCAAAGCTGACCTCAAATCTCTTCTCTTCCAAAGACACTTTCAGAACTAATACTTTCACTCTCAGCCCCCTCTAGGAAGTTCGCTCTTCATTGTAAATTTGTACTTTTTCCTGTACATTCCTCACCCTTGCGTGCTGGAGTTTATGTACCCTTCTACCTATACACACACAGTGTAGATGTAGTTCACAAACGCAGATATATTCTAAATTTACCTAGTCCAGTCCACATAACCTGTGTCTCTATGTAGGCCAATACACGTGTCCTGCTGACACTCCTCATGCACTGACCAGCACCTATATAAATCCCCCGTGCACACAGTCAACATGCATATGCATTGTACAAAAATCCTGCAGCGCAAAGCTGAACACCAGTGCACATTAATTACCCACCTACACAATACGCTCACCGGTGTGAATTGGGAGCAGTTTGAATTGACGCGTCCTAGCCACATACCAATAATAACTTTGTGGTCTACTGCCCATTTCATATTTCATGGAGAAGCAAATTAAAATAAAATAGAAGCTGGGGTGTACACACACACACACACACTCTCTCTCTCTCTCTCTCTCTCTCTCTCTCTCTCTCCCTCCCTCCCTCCCTCCCTCCCTCCCTCCCTCGTGCCTAGTGGGCATTCCTGCTGCACGATCACATGATCGTGCAGCAGGAATGCACAAAGAGGCATCGGGGAAAGGAAAACCCTTTCCTTTCCTCGATGCCTCTTTTGATACAAACCCCCTCCCCGAGCCAAACCTCACCTGATTTCCCGACGCGCTGGAAGCAAATGGCTTCCAGCGCGTCGCGGAAGAAAGGGAAACCCTCAATGATGTCAGCGCGCCTCGCGCGCTGACGTCATTGATGGGGCGGGGAGGCAGGGGAAGCCCTTCCCCTGCCTCCCCCAAAAAAACTAACGATCGGATTCCCACGGGGAGCGCCAGCGCTTCCCCGTGGGTGGTCTTATGACGAGCTGGACTCGTCATGAGCACACGAGCACTGTGTGCCATGACGAGTCCAGCTCGTCATAAGCACCGAAGGGGATAAAGGGTCAGAGCAGGATCTCAGCGGCAGACGAGGAGAAGGAACCTCCTGGTCACAGGAACTACACGAGCATTGCGCTCGAGAAATTCAAGGATGCAAAGACCTCCATCAAGGATTACAGCTAACTTTTCAGGGTGTAAATGGAGAGAAGCCACATCTGCTTAACCACGCTCACGAATTCTACACGAGAATTGCGCTCGAGAAAATGAAGGATGCAAAGACCTCCATCAAGGATTACAGCTAACTTTTCACGTTGGAAATGGAGAAAAGGCACATCTGCTTAACCACGCTCACGAATTCTGCACACCTGCCCTGCATAGTTATCCAAGAAGATGCCACCGTTTTGTGCAATACCTCTACTCAACTGTAGTACTGTCTACTGGCTAATCAGTAAGTGCTACCTCGTTGGGTAAATGTATAGTGCCTTTCCTACACTACAGCTGCGTAAAGGACCAGAAGAATTGTCTCCAGTGACCTGTGTGTCTGTAATTTTGCCACCGCGCCGAAAGCGCCGGGAACCTTTGATTAAGCTGTCCATCATAGTGGGGAAAGGGCGGGCAGACGTTGCATACCGCTAGTGTATGTGTGGCGGGGCCAAACGAGCGGGGCTTCTAGGCCCGTTCACATGCCTCTTGTTTATAAAGGGTCAGAGCACGATCTCAGCGGCAGACGAGGAGAAGGAACCTCCTGGTCACAGGAACTACACGAGCATTGCGCTCGAGAAATTCAAGGATGCAAAGACCTCCATCAAGGATTACAGCTAACTTTTCAGGGTGTAAATGGAGAGAAGCCACATCTGCTTAACCACGCTCACGAATTCTACACGAGAATTGCGCTCGAGAAAATGAAGGATGCAAAGACCTCCATCAAGGATTACAGCTAACTTTTCACGTTGGAAATGGAGAGAAGGCACATCTGCCCTGCATATTTATCCAGGAAGATGCCACCATTTTGTGCAATACCTCTACTCAACTGGAGTACTTTCTACTGGCTAATCAGTAAATGCTACCTCGTTGGGTAAATGTATAGTGCCTTTCCTACACTACAGCTGTGTAAAGGACCCTCCCTCCCTCCCTCGTGGGCATTCCTGCTGCACGATCACATGATCGTGCAGCAGGAATGCACAAAAGAGGCATCGGGGGAAAGGAAAACCCTTTCCTTTCCCTCGATGCCTCTTTTGATACAAACACCCCCCTCCCCGAGCCAAACCTCACCTTATTTCCCCGACGCGCTGGAAGCAAATGGCTTCCAGCGCGTCGGGGAAGAAAGGGAAACCCTCAATGATGTCAGCGCGCCTCGCGCGCTGACGTCATTGATGGGGAGGGCGGGGGGAGGCAGGGGAAGCCCTTCCCCTGCCTCCCCAAAAAAAACTAAGGATCGGATTCCCACGGGGGGAGCGCCAGCGCTTCCCCCGTGGGTGGTCTTATGACGAGCTGGACTCGTCATGAGCACACGAGCACTGTGTGCCATGACGAGTCCAGCTCGTCATAAGCACCGAAGGGGTTAAGGAAAATGGACTGCTTCGAAAATCAAAGATTGCTTTGTTTAAAAGCAATCACAGACATGGTGGTCTGCTAACCTCAACAGGCCACCATCCCTGTGATTTTAGCAATTCCTAATGGGTCGCAAATTACGAACTACCTCATTAATATTCATGAGGTAGGTCATTTGTGACTCACTGGGAATCGCAAAAAGTGTTCAACACACTTTCATACATGCCGTTTTGCGAGTTCCTAATTGCGAATTGCAAGACTTCGCAATTAGGGAATCGCAAAACGGTTTCTTAATACATCTGGCCCTAAAGCTTCAGTATAGGTTTTAATGTCAAACATCTTGAATAAGGGTAAAAGCCATTTCTGGTTCGTAGCCTGTGTCTTTGCGCAAAGGAGCATTGAATACAATATAGTATTGCTTCCCCAAAAATTACAGTTGCACACTTCACTTCTTGAAGAAGACCTATCCCACTCTGCCTGGTAGACTCTAGCTAGAAAGATGCTAAGTCTGAATTTTACATATAAAGGGGCTTATTTACAAGCCCCTTGCGCCACTTTTGCGTAATTTTTAACATGGGAAAAGTGACGTAGGGGTGGCGCAAGGGGCTTGTAAATAAGCCCCAAAGTGTGTTGTGCGTCTGGTTATATTTAGTCAAGATATGGCTCAGACCCAATAGTTCTTTTAATAACAGATGTTAATAAGCCAACTAGGGACACATTATTTGTATGTTTGAGCTTCTGGACTATTCCACTCTGACTGTTTTAATTGTATTGTCTGATTAAAGCGGGATTACACCATGAATTGCAAAATCGCACATCTAGTAGGGATTTTTTTCACATCCTTTGCGCTCCAGTTAGAAGTAACTCCATCGATGAAATAACCTCCAGCAGTGATTGTAATTAAAAATGCGTTATGGTGAGTCCTATTCTTTCAGATCCAAAACAATATGTGGCAAAAAGTAATAACACAGGAGATTGATTTGTTGCCTAGCTCCAAATACAAGGTTACTAAAGGGGTGCCAGGTCCTAATTTATGGAAAGAGCATAAAAATATATTTGAGTTAATTGCGACTCAATTCAATTCTTTATTTATGTTTTGGAACTCAAAAGAGGTCCATATAAAAATCAGACAGGACAATCTAAATCTGTATTTGTAAAGCGCGAACTACTCACCCTTACGGGTCTCAAGGCGCTGGGGGCCGTCGTGGAAATTAAGTGAGCTATTGCCCAGAGTCACATGGTGCTGAGCTGAGCTGCCGCCGGAGCCGGGGATCGAACCGTGAACCCTGTGCTCCGAAGTCAGCTGCCCTGGCCGCTGCACCACACCTCTCCACAATGAATGTAAAACACACTAAGACAACACATTAGAATGTATGTATATATATATATATATATATATATTCACTGAAAAAACCATAGGTTTCAGGCATGTTATAGTTAGAAATTAGCATTTAAAAAACCTTAGAAATTCACTGAAAAAACCATAGGTTTTGGGGACAGTTATAGTTAGTTGGACATTTCACTTGTACAAAACCATAGAAATTCCCCCGTTATAGTTAGTTCAGCTAACTATAACTCGCGCCCCCGCAATGCACTGCTGATGATGTCACATATTACATCACTCATGCCATGGACAGTGACATCACTGATGACATCTCAAATGACATCACTGATGACATCACTGATGACATCATCCAGTGACTGTGTGTTTCTGTAAAGTTTAAATATGTTTAATATATATAGGGAAAGGCGTATTGAAGAATGAGTGGGTGTATAAGTGTCTGAATGGATGATTTAGTAGGTGCATGAGTGACTCTACAAGTGAGTGATTAAACGTATCTTACTGAATGCATGGGTTAGTGACTAAGGGGTCGATTCCGATTCGGGCCGGAAAAAGCACCGACCGACTCGGATCCGGAAAAAATACCGACCGACACGTACCCGTGGTGCCCGACACGCCAAGTACGATGCAAGGCGCGAAAAATCCGACCGACACGTACCGAAACCAAGTCGACCGACCGAGCCGCACGGAAAACAGCAATCCGGCCGGAAAAACACGCGAATCCAACCGACCGACACGCACCCGGAACAAATCCGACCGAAACGTACACGCGAACTCCAAAACGCAAAGTACGATGCAAGGCGCGAAAACCACGACCGAGTCGGACGGAGGACAAGCCGTACGACCGACACGCATACAAAACCGAGCCGAAGCAACACAATACACCGCGACCGACGCGTACGCAGCATAGAAAACTGCACAAACACAGCGTGAACGAAACGGGAGAACACCGTACGAGACCAATGCAGGGTCCGACTCGGTCACAAGAACGTTTCCAACATACACAAACAGCACAAAGGAAAAATCACCCAAAAAAAGGCCAAACAAGCAATTACCAAGCCAATAAATACTGGGGGTGGGGACAGAGAACAAAGACACACCCACAACTCCACCTATATAAAGGACACAAATCACTACCATGAGCCTTTGCAAATGCCATTCCACTGCCAGCACCCAAGAGAAAGCAACCACACACCCACAGCTCATCCCTCACACAAGCCACACACCATCAGCACACCAACAAATACCTACCTCACATACACCCAGCAAAACACACACTCACACACCCTCACCTGCACACCAACACACACATCACTCACCATCACCACCCATCACCATGCCCCCCAAGAAGAATCCCAAGTTCCTAGATAGTGAATTGGAAGTCATGGTGAGACGAGATCCTCAGGGTGGAGCCACAGCTGTTTGGCACACTGGTCCAACAGACCCCCATGTCGCAGAAAACCAAGATGTGGGAGAGGATCATCAACAGGGTGAACGCCCAATCACCAAGTCGGCGCACAAAGACCGACATCCAGAACAGGTGGTATGACGTGCGCAGGAGGGTACGGAAAATGCTGAAGCAAGACTACATCAACAGCCAACACACCGGCAGTGGCCCTCCTGCCAAGCCAATATACCTCAGGCCCTGGGAGGAGAAGGTGCGGGCCATCCTTCCGCCAGTGAGCGTATATGGACTAGAGGACATCCCAGAGCCTGGTGAGTACACAACAAATGTACACAATATACTGCCACAAAACACACACATCACTGTCAAGGGGAGAGTCAAACCATGCACTCATAGCAATTACACAGCAACCAGAACAGAATCATCCCAAAATGTGTATGTCAGTCAGATAAACACAACACATGCCATCAAGAAAGTCACATCCAACTGTGCCAACACATGTACAAACACAACTACAACTACAGCTAGGCAGTGGCACAAATAGAACTAACAAACACATCCAGACATGTAGCCACCACAACAACACCAACACACAGTGAAGACCACTCAAAGGAAGGAATTCTGTGTATGCTGGCCAAGTCAGTGTAGCCAATAGCATCATGGGAGTCGCAGTCACACATATTGCCCCCCACAACTGTCCCATCAACACCACCATGAACCATGCGCACATCACAGGGAGTGGAGAAGGACTCACAAGATGGCTGACACTGGCTACTGCTGTGGGGAGCACAAGGCCCTGCTGGCAACTGTGCACCAACAAACAGCAGGACACCACTGACTGACATCCTGACAGACAACTCACACTCCCTGCAATGCAAGCACGTTCCATGGTGGGATAACTGGCTGGCTGGCTGGGTGGGAAGGAGGACTTGCAGCACTAACCATAGTCACAAGCACCTCCCTCACACACCCCCCAACACAAACTCCACAGAACCCACCAGGTAGAATGCAATGCCCCCCATCCTAACACAAGATCCCACTAAGAACCACCACCCTGGGTTATGTTGTGTGAAGCACAGGGACACTCTTGGGACTCTTAGCCAAACAACTGCCAGGACAACACTCCCAGCCATCCTGTCAGCACAGCCAGCCCACCCCACAGGAAGCAGAATCAAAAGGAAGGAAGCATGGGCATGCTGGGAAGGGGTGGAGGCAATAGCATGATGGGAGTCGTAGTCACTGATATTGGTCACCCCCACAACTGGCCCATCAACACCACCCTGAACCATGCTCACATCACAGGAAGTGGAGAAGGACTCACAAGATGGCTGACACTGGCTACTGCTGTGGGGAGCACAAGGCCCTGCTGGCAACTGTGCACCAACAAACAGCAGGACACCACTGACTGACATCCTGAGAGACAACTTACACTCCCTGCAATGCAAGCACGTTCCATGGTGGGATAACTGGCTGGCTGGCTGGGTGGGAAGGAGGACTTGCAGCACTGACCATAGTCACAAGCACCTCCCCTCACACACCCCCCAACACAAACTCCACAGAACCCACCTGGTAGAATGCAATGCCCCCCATCCTAACACAAGATCCCACAAAGAACCACCACCCTGGGTTATGTTGTGTGAAGCACAGGGACACTCTTGGGACTCTTAGCCAAACAACTGCCAGGACAACACTCCCAGCCATCCTGTCAGCACAGCCAGCCCACCCCACAGGGAAGCAGAGTCAAAAGGAAGGAAGCATGGGCATGCTGGGAAGGGGGTGGAGGCAATAGCATGATGGGAGTCGTAGTCACTGATATTGCTCAGCCCCACAACTGGCCCATCAACACCACCCTGAACCATGCTCACATCACAGGAAGTGGAGAAGGACTCACAAGATGGCTGACACTGGCTACTGCTGTGGGGAGCACAAGGCCCTGCTGGCAACTGTGCACCAACAAACAGCAGGACACCACTGACTGACATCCTGAGAGACAACTTACACTCCCTGCAATGCAAGCACGTTCCATGGTGGGATAACTGGCTGGCTGGCTGGGTGGGAAGGGGGACTTGCAGCACTGACCATAGTCACAAGCACCTCCCCTCACCCCCCCAACACAAACTCCACAGAACCCACCTGGTAGAATGCAATGCCCCCCATCCTAACACAAGATCCCACAAAGAACCACCACCCTGGGTTATGTTGTGTGAAGCACAGGGACACTCTTGGGACTCTTAGCCAAACAACTGCCAGGACAACACTCCCAGCCATCCTGTCAGCACAGCCAGCCCACCCCACAGGGAAGCAGAGTCAAAAGGAAGGAAGCATGGGCATGCTGGGAAGGGGGGTGGAGGCAATAGCATGATGGGAGTGGTAGTCACAGATATTGCTCAGCCTCACAACTGGCCCATCAACACCACCCTGAACCATGCTCAAATCACAGGAAGTGGAGAAGGACACACAAGATGGCTGACACTGGCTACTGCTGTGGGGAGCACAAGGGCATGCTGGGAACTGCACACCAACCAACAGCAGGACATCACTGTCAGCCATCTTGCCATTGCCCTCACACCCACACACACTGAACTCCCCACAAAAGCAAGTAAGTATGGGAATGCTGGGAAGTGGGGTGGAGGCAATAGCATGATGGGAGTCGTAGTCACAGCTCTACATCCCCCACCACATGGCCCAGCAAGCTCACACTCACGCATGCACATCCCACAGAGAGTGGAAAGGCCCATCAAAGATGTCTGACACTGTTGCTGTGTCGTGGGGAGCACAAGGGCATGCTGGGTACTGCACACCAACCAACAGCAGGACACCACTGTCAGCCATCTTGCCATTGCTCTCACACCCACACACACTGAACTCCACACAAATGCAAGTAAGTATGGGAATGCTGGGAAGTGGGGTGGAGGCAATGGCATGATGGGAGTCGTAGTCACAGACATAGCTCACCCCCACAACTGTCCCATCAACACCACCCTGAACCATGCTCACATCACAGGGAGTGGAGAAGGACTCACAAGATGGCTGACACTGGCTACTGCTGTGGGGAGCACAAGGCCCTGCTGGCAAATGTGCACCAACAAACAGCAGGACACCACTGACTGACATCCTGAGAGACAACTTACACTCCCTGCAACGCAAGCACGTTCCATGGTGGGATAACTGACTGGCTGGGTGGGTGGGAAGGAGGGCCGGCTGTCAACCAAACACAACCAATGCAGACCATGTTCACACCCCAGAAAATACATAGAAATGCCCAAATAATGCAGGACAATGTGCCACACCAATATCAACCCCTGACTGTGACGACTTAGGACAATGCAATGTACAGGCCCGCACCCAGAGGCACAGTCACAACTGTCATGTGTGTCAACCATTGATGCCTGCAGAAACATAACATACATTGTTTGTGTCTCCCAAAAACAGGTGATGATGGGGACACAGCAGCAGACGCTGAGGAGTCCCAGTCCCAGGCTCAAGAGGATGCCGAGCTCACTGGCGTCGTACAGCCTCTGTCCTCCTCGGACGATGAAGAACAACCTGGCACATCCGGTGCAAGTCAACATGCAGCACCAGCAGGACCACCAGCTGCAGCAGCAGCAGGACCACCAGCTGCACCCCCTGCACCCACCCCTCCAACGACTGTCACCACGAATACCATCCCTGCCGACATGGACAGAACAAGGAGCAACACCAGCACAGTGACCCTGGACCAACCTGGGGCCATGGACACCACCACCACCACCAACCCCCAAGGTGGACCAGGGTTATCTGTGCGTGCCACTGCACACACTGCACATGTCAGCAGGGGTGGTGGGAGGGGTGGGAGACAGAGGTCGCTGCTTGCAGACGTTGCTGGTGTGCATGATGACCCACAACTGGTACGCATAGCTGATGCGTACCAGTCCAGCACCGGAGAGCTCAGCCAGGTAGTGGGGCTCCTCAGAGACATTAAACAGCAGCAGGCTGCCCATCATGCCCGCTTGGACTCCCACATGTCCCACGTGGAGTCACACATGTCCCGTGTGGACTCACACATGTCCCGCGTGGAGTCCAAGTGGGATGCACTGCATGAGATGACGGCGGTGCACAGGGACATTTTACAATGCCTCCGCCAGATGAACAGCAACCAGTCCACACCTCCCTGTGTGCCAACAACATCTGGTGCCGAACAAACTGCAACTGCCACAGGGAGGGAGGAGGACTCTGGCGGAGAGTCCCCTGCACCGCAGCAGCCTGTACTTGAGGGCCCCCCCCAAGAAGAGGGGTCGTCCGAGGAGGGAAAAGTGAGAGGCCGATGGCCAAGCGCAACTCCCAGGAAGCCTGAACCTGTTCTGGATGTTCGCCTTTGTGCACAGACTGTTCACCCTGTTGACGGCAACACTACTCCCACACATTGCATGGGGAGTACAAGTTGGACCAATGTGTCAGACAACTGTGGCCCCGATACTGGGGATCCTGTCTACCAGGACTTTCAATTCACCTAGGAACTTGGGATTGCAAGATTTATGTACAGCACAACCCATCCCATGCACTATTAACACAAATGTATCACAATAAACACACTAATACACCATACTTGCCTCTGTCGTGATTCCAACGTGGGTGCTGTTATGGGGATGATGAACTGCAAAATTACACTGTGTATGCGAACTGCAACAGCAAGGACAACACAGGCATGTGAGTACAGGCAACGTGACACACATGAGGGAGACACACCACCAGGGCTACACAACACATACACACCTAGGCCATCTGACTCATTGCCTACACTGATGTTGCCAGGGAAGACGGTGCAATGCACAGACACCACACCCATTCCCAGTTGTAGTCAAGTAGCCCACAGGTGCAGTAAGCAAATGGCAGTCAAATGTGTGACCACAGACAACGCACATCACAAAGTGGAGCACAGGTTTATTACACAGTTGCAACATGCCGTAACCACTACAGATGCAAGGTAACCCCACCTGGCAGCGGGCACACAGTCAACAACTGTAGACGGAAGGAAGTCCATGGGTGTGGCGCACATCACCTGTAGGGACACAACAGCTACCAGCCTGGATGTGCAATCACGTCGTCGGTGGACACAGTTGACCAAACGAATCTGAAAGTACCCTGTGAAGGACAGAAATGACACACAGTCAAAAGCAATGGAGTACAGGACAGAACAGCAAAACTCATGCACAATACATGTTACAAGATACCCACCCAGAACCAAGTTAGCATGTCAACACTGTTGGGGAGTACAGACCACCTGTCACCACACATCGCAACACACATCCAGTCAAGTAGCCCATGGACACACTCCAACAGCACCAGAGCACCACCCACACATCATGCCAACTCACATCATTGACATGACACCTCAGGATACTCACATTCAGCTAAAGAAGTTGGTGATGAGCTGTGTGCGGACATCACCATCACCATCATCATCATCATCGTCACTGGCATCGTGGTCCAGGCCAGGATCCTCCACAGGTGGCGGATGTTGGTCATTGTCATCCTGGATGAGAGGCAACTCCTTCCGCACTGCCAGGTTGTGGAGCATGCAGCAGACGATGATAATCTTGCACACTTTCGCAGGGGCATATGGGAGGGACCCTCCGGTCTTGTCCAGGCAGCGGAAGCGGCTCTTCAGGAGACCAAAGGTCCGCTCAATCACTCTCCTGGTCCGACCATGTGCCTCATTGTGGATCCCTCGACCACTCGCAGTCCGGCTTCCGGGCCAACCACAGCACCGAGACCGCCCTCATCGCAGCCACCGACGACATCCGAGCCCTGCTCGACAACGGGAAACAGCGGCCCTCATCCTCCTGGACCTCTCCGCAGCGTTCAACACAGTCTGCCACCGCACCCTAGTGCAACGCCTGAACAACGTCGGAATCCAAGAGAAGGCACTGGGTGGATCATCTCCTTCCTCGCCGGAAGAACCCAGAGAGTCCGCCTCCCCGTTCAGTTCCGAGGCCACCGAAGTCATCTGCGGCGTACCACAAGGTTCATCACTCAGCCCCACCCTCTTCAACGTCTACATGAGCCCCCTCACAGCGATCGCACGCCAACACAACCTCAACATCATCTCCTACGCCGACGACACCCAGCTGATCCTCTCCCTCACCAACGACCCCACAACCGCCAGAACCAACCTACATGAAGGGATGAAGGATGTAGCCGAGTGGATGAGGAACAGCCGCCTGAAACTGAACTCAGATAAGACGGAAGTCCTCATCCTAGGATCATCACCCTCCGCCTGGGACGACTCCTGGTGGCCCCCTGCCCTGGGCAACGCACCCAAACCAACGGACCATGCACCCAACCTGGGCTTCATCCTGGACTCCTCCCTCTCAATGACCCGACAAGTCAACGCCGTCTCCTCGTCTTGCTTCAACATCCTACGCATGCTGCGCAAGATCTTCCGGTGGATCCCCACCGAAACCAGGAAGACGGTCACCCAGGCCCTCGTCACCAGCCGACTGGACTACGGCAACTCCCTCTACGCCGGAACCACAGCCAAACTTCAAAAAGACTCCAACGCATCCAGAACGCCTCAGCTCGACTCATCCTGGACATCCCCCGACACAGCCACATCGCCGGACACCTGAGAGACCTGCACTGGCTCCCCGTCAGCAAGAGAATCACGTTCCGACTCCTCACCCACGCACACAAAGCTCTCCACAACCAAGGCCCCAGATACCTCAACGACCGTCTGACCTTTCTACACTCCCACCCGCCAGCTACGATCGACCAACCACGCCCTCGCCGCCGTCCCCCGCATCCGAAGAGCCACAACGGGAGGAAGATCCTTCTCCTACCTGGCTGCCAAGACGTGGAACTCCCTACCCATCCACCTCCGCCTTACCCAAGACCACCTCTCCTTCAGGAAGCAACTCAAGACCTGGCTGTTCGAACAGTAGCGGACCCCCCCCCCAAGCGCCTTGAGACCCTCCGGGTGAGTAGCGCGCTATACAAATGCTTGATTGATTGATTGATTGTAGCGCATCTGGGCTGGTGTCACAGGGTTCCTGAGGGGTGTCAGCAACCACGGCATGTTGGGGTATCCCGAGTCACCTACGGACAGACAAGTGCACATTAGCTGACTTGGAAAAGTGGGCGGAATACTACAGATCAGATCACACACAATGGCACAAAGTCAGTACACACCGACAAGCCAGGCATGCTGGTTCTGCATCTGTGCCATCATCCTGGGGATGCGACTACTCCTCATCACAAAGGCATCGTGTGCTGAACCAGGGAAACGGGCACACACGTGTGTGATGGTCATGTCTGCAAGACACACCACCAGTGCATTGACCGAGTGGTAGTGCTTGCGGTTCCTGTAGGCCTGCTCCTGGGCCTGTGGTGGTACCAAAGCCACATGTGTCCCATCAATGGAGCCAATGACATGCGGCATCCTCCCCAGGGCATAAAAGTCACTCTTCACGTCAGTGAGTCGTCGCAGTCTAGGGAAATAGATGTACCGGTTCAGGAAGAGCAACATTGCCGCCAAAACATCGCGGAGCACACGGCTGAACATGGTCTGTGACATCCCACCAGCAGTCGCCACAGTATGTTGGAAGGTACCGGTGGCAAAGAAGTGTAGGGCTGCCATCACCTTCACCTTGGGGGTCAGCGCTGTAGGATACGGCCGGCCAGGCTGCAAATGTGGGGACAACTGCACTGCCAAATCCTCAATCAGCTGCCTGGTGAAGCGGTACCGTCGGATGCTGTCCCGTTCCACCATCGTTGCCAGGTCTGGGAATGGCCGATGGACAGCAGGAGCCCTGCAGTGCAGAGGAGAAGTAAGCAAGATTGTCAGTCACCCCACATATGCGGCATTGAACACACTCAAGATCCCAACATACATCATTATGAGGCACAACTACATGAAGTGTGCAGTACCGGAAGGACATGTATGGTACATACATGGCCAACATCTGTCAACACGGTCCAACAGGTGGCATCAATTAGTCCCAGGTTGGCCCATTGGATATCATGAGGCCGTGTCACAGTTCCCATCTCCTGCTGCCGTGTCACAATAACCCCCCACAGTGACATGTGAGGACAGATGTGCCCCAGGCACCACAGCTCAACGACAGGTACATTCCCAGGGACCCTGTAATGCCACATGGACACTGGCATTACATGGAGTATCATGTATACACCACAGCAAAACAACCATGACCCCCACAGGTAGTGGCCCCACTTGCCACGGCAGGACAGACATGGACGTCTGTGACACACACGCACAACATCAGAGTCCATGCACACACAACGTGGATGTGGAGACTGTCTCCCATTGTGCACATGAAATCAGAGACATTGTAAACACTACATGCACAAAGACTGTGGAGGACCATCACTATTGTGCCACTGGGACACCCTGGCTCAAACATACCGTCCCACATGGGACTCACGGGGTATGTGACATGACATACACATACACCACTGTGAAATGTGACCATGGCACATGCACAGATATGAACAGTTGCACATCACAGTGGTCATGTACACGTAACACCCAGGATCCTGTCCCCATGAACACGTGCACAGCCTGGGGGTGGCTGCCCACAGGTGACACCCACAGGACAACATGTACACCAACATACACACAATAGGAAATGTATCCTTACATGCCTTATGATAAAGTTTGGACAGGCTGTCGTGATGTAGGTGTGCCCCTCACTCCCTGGGAGCTATCTGTGGCTGGCATATGTCCATCTGAGACAGGCATGCTGACATATGCCAGTCACATGTACAGTGATGCGTTGTACCGCAATGGACCGATCGGTGCCTCCGGCCGGCTCATTGCATTCAATGTGTGCGGGCACGCGTTGTACCCCTGTGCGCGTTGAACCGCAATGGACCGATCGGTGCCTCCGGCCGGCCCATTGCATTCAATGTGTGCGAGTGCACGCGTTGTACTCCTGTGCACGTTGAACCGCAATGGACCGATCGGTGCCTCCGGCCGGCCCATTGCATTCAATGTGTGCGGGTAC
This sequence comes from Calotriton arnoldi, assembly GCA_963921515.1. Classification (NCBI taxonomy): domain Eukaryota; kingdom Metazoa; phylum Chordata; class Amphibia; order Caudata; family Salamandridae; genus Calotriton; species Calotriton arnoldi. Next base: position 1,169,447 of record CAWUFW010005876.1, read on the forward strand.
GCGTTGTACCCCTGTGCGTGTTGAACCGCAATGGACCGATCGGTGCCTCCGGCCGGCCCATTGCATTCAATGTGTGCGGGTACGCGTTGTACCCCTGTGCGCGTTGTACCGCAATGGACCGATCGGTGCCTCCGGCCGGCCCATTGCATTCAATGTGTGCGGGTACGCGTTGTACCCCTGTGCGCGTTGTACCGCAATGGACCGATCGGTGCCTCCGGCCGGCCCATTGCATTCAATGTGTGCGGGTACGCGTTGTACCCCTGTGCGCGTTGAACCGCAATGGACCGATCGGTGCCTCCGGCCGGCCCATTGCATTCAATGTGTGCGGGTACGCGTTGTACCCCTGTGCGCGTTGTACCGCAATGGACCGATCGGTGCCTCCGGCCGGCCCATTGCATTCAATGTGTGTGGGTACGCGTTGTACCCCTGTGCGCGTTGAACCGCAATGGACCGATCGGTGCCTCCGGCCGGCCCATTGCATTCAATGTGTGCGGGTACGCGTAGTACCCCTGTGCGCGTTGTACCGCAATGGACCGATCGGTGCCTCCGGCCGGCCCATTGCATTCAATGTGTCGGGTACGCGTTGTACCCCTGTGCGCGTTGTACCGCAATGGACCGATCGGTGCGCACTCCATTGACAATGGGCTTGCCTGGCAACGGACGCGTTTCGAATTTCGAACGAGTCGGTTGCTGGAAATTCAGTTGGTCACCCACAACAATGTTGCAAAATCATGTATGTCATGAAGTTGAGGATTTGAAGGATGCTGTGGGCGTGTTTTGGTGCTGCTATTCCATGGATTGGCCAGATTCAGAAGATGCAAACGACTTGGACCTATCACTTTGGACACAAGGGACAGTATCTGCCTCTCCAGCACATATATATTGCTGGCTGTTCCCCTGAGAGCTCACTTGCCTGCACTACATGCTCCAGGACGACATCTGCCACTGCACTGCTGCTGTCTCTGCCCCTCTGGACCCTGCAATGGCACGTACTGTGGAGAGAGCCCCAGCCTTCAGCCTTGAAGAGAACCAGGCCCTGCTGGACAGCCTACTTCCACAGTACAGCAAGCTGTATGGGACACCAGGGGAGCAGGTGAGTGTTCTGTGCACTGCCTTTCTGAATGTGCATTTTGTGTGACTAGCAAGGCTGAGAGTCTGCACGCCACTGGCTAGCAGGCTCACTGAGTAGTTGTCACCCCCATAGTGTGTAGTGACTTGCACTGGACAGGTATGGTGCAGTGACAGTGCATTTGAACATGGTTTTACTTCCCATGCAATGATACCATGTAGTGACGTCTGGCAAACTGTCCATGGTCAGCTTAGCACTGCCTGTGTACATCATGTGCCCCTGTGATTGAGACATGTATATACAACTGTGTCATGCACGGATATGTTGCATGTGTGGTAATGGCCTTTTCACTTTGTCATCCTGACAGGTTAATGCCCATCGGAAGCAGGAGATCTGGAAGGACATCGTCCGGGCTGTCCGGTCCGTGGGGGTCTACAAGCGCCGGATCCGCAACTGCCAGAAGAGGTGGCAGGACCTTCGGGGCTGGACCCGGAGGATTGCATGGGTCCAGCTGAAGCTGTCGCCTCCTCGCAGGAGGGGCGGAACACGGACCCTGACCCCCACATGCTCCAGATCCTGGCGGTGGTGTTTCCAGACCTGGATGGGCAGCTGAAGGCCAGACAGCAGCAAGGAGGGGGTGAGTCAAAGACTGCACTGTGTACTCTGTATTACATGCTTTGTGCCCTCCTCTGGCCTGGTTCAACTGCCACAGTGCAGCAGTCATGTTGTCCAGGAGCCATGTCCCTCTATTGTGCACTGCCCACTGCTCATCCTGATACCCAGGTGTGGCCCTTACATTCAGGGAATTGTGTCACTTGGGACTGTGTCCTTGCAGTTTGCTTCACTAAAGGTGGGGGACAGCATCTGTTTCCCTAACTCTGTTGTGGGCATCATGGGTGGGTCCATTGTTCACACAACGCCTGGGTTTGGACATGTGATCTGCGTGTTGCTTTGATATGCGGTCCACTTGCTGAGCTGAGCCACCACATGTGCCTGGGGTATGTGGCACATGCCCATGCAGCGGGTGGGAACAATGTTTGGGCCCCAGGAGTGTGCAGATTATGTGTGTCACACATACATGGCCAGCTATCCACTGTCCAGGGAACATCACTCATTCATGTGGAGCAGGACAGTCATGCCTACTCCAGGCCATGCAATGCACTCTGTACTCCCACTCCCGTGTATCAGCTGACACATTGTGCACAGTGATTTGATCCCTCAGGTGTCTGCCTCTGTGTCAGTGTGCTGTGGATTAGTTGCCAGGACTGCTGGGGTGTTTCTTGGTAGGGGCTCAGCATGCCCCTGGAGATGTGACCATAGCAGACGATACTTGTGTGTCACATAGGTGTTTGATCAGCTGCCCGTGCAGACTGGGGTATGCGAATGTGAAGTTCAGGCAGCTGTTCCCCATTCACAGCAAATTGTGAGGGGCTCAGGTTCCAAGGGTAGTGTCACAGGTCTCCCATATGTCCAATAGGTGTGACCTGGACAGATGAGGGTTAAGATGATGTGTTGTGTGGGGGATGTACATGTGCACTTGTGCAGCTCCAGGACTTGCATTCCCCATGACCTACTGTTGTGACACAGTGCATAGTGTTGTTGTCTGGCTGCCAAGTCATACATCACTGAGACAGTGATGTATGACTTAGCAGTCATGCCTCTGCCATGGCATGTGTCAACTTATTGGTGGTCCTGCAGGGGAGTGACATGTGCTACATGCACACCATAGTGGCGCTGGCTATCAGGACATGGGTGCATCATGGTGTCTGTCGCTGGTATGCATCACATGCATTTCCTATTTGACTCTGGGCATCCCTTTCATCCGGAAACCTGTACTGACTCAGTGGCAAGAGCTGTGATGTGTGCATGTCCACATGCCACACCGTGTCCTCTGCACTGTCCAACTACTGTGTACTTGGTGCATGTGTCCACACTGGGGTGTTGCAATCCAACAGACACCAGACAGATGGGTGCAAGGCCATGTGGGATGTGAGTGCCATGCTTGGCATCAGACTGACAATTGGCTTCTCCTGTTCAGTTAGGGCACTTTTAGCAATGTACAACTAATGATGCCAGGGCTTGCTCTGTAATGTGCTGTGCTCACAGTGGTGTGTGCGTTTGGTGCAGGTGACTGATGTCTGTCTGTTTCCCCATTGTTTGCAGATACATCCACGGCCACGGAAGGGGACAGCTCCACGGACCAGGAGGAGCCAGAGAGCCAGACTGGGTCAGCAGCCGAGGAGTGGTCGGAGGGACCCAGTGGCACGGAGGGCGAGGGGAGCCACACCGAGGAGTCCTCAGCACCATCCACCTCAGCTGAGGACCAGAGCAACTCGGAGGATGACTCCCTTGTGGAGGCGGGTGTCAGCAGCCACCACACGCCAGCTAGTGTTGCTGTCCCCGCCACCACCAGCACCACCACCGCCCTCCCATCGGCTCCCATTCCCCAGGTCCGTGGAGGCTCCCATGTTCGGGAGCGTGTCTCCTTTGGCCCAGGCACCGCACCCCTGCCCCTGTGTCCCCTGCTGCCCTGAGTGAGGAGTCTGTGTACCTCCTTCGCCAGCTCCATGTAGGGCAGACAGCCATGCTGAGTGTCCTCCATGCGCACACCGCACTGTTGACTCAGCTGGTGTCGTTCATGGAGGGCATCTCATCGGGCATGTCTGACCTACAGAGGGGCAACAGGTCCATGGACTCCTCCCTGACGGCAGCAGTGTCCCTCCTCAGACAGTCCCTCACCCCTCCTGCCTCTGCTCCATCCACACTCCCCAGCACCTTACCCGTCCCAAGCACACACACACCGGCACAGGCACACACCAGCACACACACGTCCAGCACACAGACACACACGCCACAAACTAAACGCACACGCACGCACAGTCAGGGGACTGAAACCAGACTCACAGGGGATGGGGCCCTGGTACACACACACGCATCCACGGGCACTGCGCAGTCCTCAGTTGCCTCTCCTCCAAAGCACCCTCCCTTGCCTCACCTGCAACCCCAAAGACCCAGCGCCTCTTCCTCAGTGACCTCGGCCTCTTCCCCTCCGATCCAGCTGCCCCAGCATCCAGGGGGAAGAGGAAGCCCCCCACACGGAGCAGAGTGCCCCTCGCCCCGGACACCCTCCCCCAGGCGCAGACAGACTGAGGCCCCCACCCGCAAGTCCCCCGGAGTGCTAAGAGCAAGACCCCGCCGCCGCCCTGCAGCTCAAGCACCAGGTCTCCTTCCTCCATCCCTCAGGCCCCCACTCCACAGGTGCCCCCACCACACCCTGCCCCAGGTTCCCCCACCCACAGATATACCATCCCCAAGAGGCTCCGGCCTTCTCCCCCTGCCACTTGCTCTCCCGGAACAACACCCCCGCTGCGCTTGTCTGTGCCACTGATGTGGTGAGGGTGTCCTCCCCTCTGTCCAGCCCACCTTGCCTGTTCCCCATTCTCCTCCCCTGGTGGTAGGCACTGCAGTGGAGTCCACTACCACCCTGTCTGACTTGGGCACTGCAGTGGCGGACCTGTCCACCCATCTGCAGGGTCCACTGCAGTCGTGCCGGCACCCACAACATCTGAGCCATGCCCCCAGTTGTGCCGGCACACACCATGTCAGACACCTCCACTGCAGTTGTCAGTGGCTCTTCAGCACCCACCACCCCTTCCCTGCTTCCTCCTGGTGAGCCCTGATCCTGTCCCTGCGGTGCCTGGCCTACCCCCCGGTTGCCCCTCCTAGTGGATTGTCCCTGGTTTTGTGCAGGCATGTGTAGGGTGGCATCTGCCACTGTCACCCACTTGTGACTTTGTTGATGGACTGGCCATTGGCCTTTGTTTATGTTCTACCGGACTTCTACTTTTAATGCCACATATGCTGAATAAAGCAACTTTCTGTTCTCTAGTGCTTTTGCTTCTGATGTACATGATGTTGATGATGCTAACCATGCCCTTGCTGCAGTGATGGTGATATTTGGTCTCATGATAATGAAGTGTTACTGTGCAGGAACCCATGTGGTCCAGGGGGAATGTGTCCTATCCTGTGGTGTATCCATGTCATCCATAGCAGCATCTGAGGGTGTCATGTGTTCAGTATTTGGCAATGGGATTTCCTACTTAGATTGGCAATTTCACATCTGTGGCTTCCACCCCTGCACATCTGTTGTGCCTGCCATTGTTCTATTCGTCTACTTCCCTGACCGTGTGGCCATCTCCAGTGAACATGCAGGTTTGGGCATCAATGGGGAAGGACTCATCTGTGTTGTCAGTGCAACATTGCTATACAAGTGTGTTGGATCTGTGCTGATGATTCCGTTGGCACTTCCATGACCAGGCTGATGGGACGGGAGCCCTCATTTGGTGCTAATTGTTGATTGTGTGTCCCATTGCTGCCATGGTATGGTATCTGTTCACCTCACATCTGCAGTCTCCACAGGGTATCTGCATGTGTGTGCCCATTGGTGCAAATATGTGGGTCTGCATTCGGATGGTCACTTCTGTCATTGTGTCATTGATGATTGTTGACGGTGTCAGCCCCCATGGGTGTTGTTTGTCTGCACATGGCCAAAGTTATGTCTTATTTGCACTGCAGGATTTGGCTCCCCCAATTTATGTTGCAATGGGACACATACACTACTTTGCCACTGATGTGTTTGTTGTTCTGTGACCAGGAATCATCCATGCAGTTTGGCAGTTGCACCTCTTACTTTGTCAACACTTACATTTTGGTCACTGTGATGATGGGGGTTTGGACCCCATTGCCACAATGTTCAAGATGTGCTGCAGCTATGGACCCCATACTTACCTTTTGGGCAATGTGATGATGGGGGTTTGGACCCCATTGCCACAATGTTCAAAATGTGCTGCAGCTATGGACCCCATACTTACCTTTTGGTCACTGTGATGATGGGGGTTTGGACCCCATTGCCACAATGTTCAAAATGTGCTGCAGCTATGGACCCCACACTTACCTTTTGGTCACTGTGATGATGGGGGTTTGGACCCCATTGCCACAATGTTCAAAATGTGCTGCAACTATGGACCCCACACTTACCTTTTGGTCACTGTGATGATGGGGGTTTGGACCCCATTGCCACAATGTTCAAAATGTGCTGCAACTATGGACCCCACACTTACCTTTTGGTCACTGTGATGATGGGGGTTTGGACCCCATTGCCACAATGTTCAAAATGTGCTGCAACTATGGACCCCACACTTACCTTTTGGTCACTGTGATGATGGGGGTTTGGACCCCATTGCCACAATGTTCAAAATGTGCTGCAGCTATGGACCCCACACTTGCCTTTTGGTCACTGTGATGATGGGGGTTTGGACCCCATTGCCACAATGGTCATGGCCTGCTTGCGTTGTGTGTGCCACACACATATTTGTGTGGCACATGTGCTAGGGGGTCACATTGTATGTTCGAAGTCATGTTCGGTGTTGTAGGCATTTGACACAGTCTACACACGCTTGTCATGGTGTTGGGGGATGTCTTCTTCTTGCATTCCCTAGGTTGTGGTGTGCTGGTTGTGTCATGCATTGTCCATCCTATGGGTGGGGGTGGTAGTGGTGGTAGGCATCCTGCCCCCCTGGGTGAGGGTGGTAGTAGTGGTAGGCATCCTGCCCCCCTGGGTGAGGGTGGTAGTAGTGGTAGGCATCCTGCCCCCTGGGTGAGGGTGGTAGTAGTGGTAGGCATCCTGCCCCCCTGGCTAAGGGTGGTAGTAGTGGTAGGCATCCAGCCCCCCTGGCTAAGGGTGGTAGTAGTGGTAGGCATCCTGCCCCCCTGGGTGAGGGTGGTAGTAGTGGTAGGCATCCTGCCCCCCTGGGTGAGGGTGGTAGTAGTGGTAGGCATCCTGCCCCCCTGGCTAAGGGTGGTAGTAGTGGTAGGCATCCAGCCCCCCTGGCTAAGGGTGGTGGTAGTGGTAGGCATCCTGCCCCCCTGGGTGAGGGTGGTAGTAGTGGTAGGCATCCTGCCCCCCTGGGTGAGGGTGGTAGTAGTGGTAGGCATCCTGCCCCCCCTGGCTAAGGGTGGTAGTAGTGGTAGGCATCCTGCCCCCCCTGGGTGAGGGTGGTACTAGTGGTAGGCATCCTGCCCCCCCTGGGTGAGGGTGGTAGTAGTGGTAGGCATCCTGCCCCCCCTGGCTAAGGGTGGTAGTAGTGGTAGGCATCCAGCCCCCCCTGGCTAAGGGTGGTGGTAGTGGTAGGCATCCAGCCCCCCTGGCTGAGGGTGGTAGTAGTGGTAGGCATCCTGCCCCCTGGGTGAGGGTGGTACTAGTGGTAGGCATCCTGCCCCCCTGGGTGAGGGTGGTAGTAGTGGTAGGCATCCTGCCCCCCTGGGTGAGGGTGGTAGTAGTGGTAGGCATCCTGCCCCCCTGGGTGAGGGTGGTAGTAGTGGTAGGCATCCTGCCCCCCTGGGTGAGGGTGGTAGTAGTGGTAGGCATCCTGCCCCCTGGGTGAGGGTGGCAGTAGTGGTAGGCATCCTGCCCCCCTGGGTGAGGGTGGTAGTAGTGGTAGGCATCCTGCCCCCCTGGCTGAGGGTGGTAGTAGTGGTAGGCATCCTGCCCCCCTGGGTGAGGGTGGTAGTAGTGGTAGGCATCCTGCCCCCCTGGCTAAGGGTGGTAGTAGTGGTAGGCATCCTGCCCCCCTGGGTGAGGGTGGTAGTAGTGGTAGGCATCCTGCCCCCCTGGGTGAGTGTGGTACTAGTGGTAGGCATCCTGCCCCCTGGGTGAGGGTGGTAGTAGTGGTAGGTATCCTGCCCCCTGGCTAAGGGTGGTAGTAGTGGTAGGCATCCAGCCCCCCTGGCTAAGGGTGGTGGTAGTGGTAGGCATTCTGCCCCCCTGGGTGAGGGTGGTAGTAGTGGTAGGCATCCTGCCCCCTGGGTGAGGGTGGTAGTAGTGGTAGGCATCCTGCCCCCCTGGCTAAGGGTGGTAGTAGTGGTAGGCATCCTTCCCCCTGGGTGAGGGTGGTAGTAGTGGTAGGCATCCTGCCCCCTGGGTGAGGGTGGTACTAGTGGTAGGCATCCTGCCCCCCTGGGTGAGGGTGGTAGTAGTGGTAGGCATCCTGCCCCCCTGGGTGAGGGTGGTACTAGTGGTAGGCATCCTGCCCCCCTGGGTGAGGGTGGTAGTAGTGGTAGGCATCCTGCCCCCCTGGGTGAGGGTGGTAGTAGTGGTAGGCATCCTGCCCCCCTGGGTGAGGGTGGTAGTAGTGGTAGGCATCCAGCCCCCCTGGGTGAGGGTGGTAGTAGTGGTAGGCATCCAGCCCCCCTGGGTAAGGGTGGTAGTGGTGGTAGGCATCCTGCCCCCCTGGGTAGGGGTGGTGGTGCGCATTCAGGCCCCTGTGTGCATATGTGGCATTGGTGATGGGCATCCCGCCCCTATGGTGCTGCTGTTGCTGGTGTAAGTATATTCTGCATCCCTGTGTGTGTGTGTGATGTGTTGTGTACGTGTTGTATCTGTTTTGTGGTTGGTGTCTGGCTTACCTTCTGCGCTGTACGCGTCCGTGCCTGTTACGGTAGTATATGTAGAATATTGGTATGATCGGGACGAAGGGATTCATGGTTGGTTCGTGTCGTTCGTCCTTCTCGTTGCTTCGCGTCGTCCTCGTCGCTCGCGTCGTCCTCGTCGCTTCGCCTCGTCCTCGTCGCTCGCGTCGTCCTCGTCGCTGCCGTGTTCGTCTCGGAGCCGTGGATCGTGTTGTGGCGCGAATCGGAGCTTATGTGCGCCTCTCCCGGATGCTTTGACGTGCCGTGCGTAGCAACGGGTTCGGCGCGTACGGAAAGCGCATCGTACTTGTCCGGCCGGACGGGGCTGCATTTTTCCTTCCGTGCGACTCGATTCGGGCGTTTCCGGATTCGCCTCGGTCGGAGAACAGGACCTGGTTTGGGTGAGTACGGCTCGGCCGGATTCTTTGCTGTTGTGCGCATCGTACTTACTCGCTCGGTGTGTTGTACGGATCGGTCGGGAAACAGGCTTTCGCATGGCTTTTTTCCCGACCGAATGGTATTGGGTGCGCCTCCGACCGAGATCGGAATCGGCCCCTAAACTGTGTGAATGTCTGTATCCGTCTGTCTGTTGGTGTGTAAGCGGCTGCATGGGTTTGCAAATAGCTACATGAGTGTCTACATGGGTTATTGATTGGTTGTCTGAGTATCTGTATGGGTGCCTCAGTGTTTGTGTGGGTGGGGTGTGTGTGACTCTGTGCATAGATGTGTGAGTGGGTGATTCACTGGGTGCATGGTTTCAAGAGTGCATCTGTGATGGACTGTATGGGTGGGTGAGTGTGTGTATGGGTGTGTTAGTGAGTGAATGTATATCTCAGTGGTACATGTGTGAGTAACTACATATGTGAAAGGCAGTATATATGTGTGTTGGAGTATATAAATGGGTATAAGTGAGAGTGTGTGATTGTGAGAGTGGCTGTATGGATGAGTGTGTACTTGTATCAGTGATTGTATAAGAGCGTAAGAATGTGCTAGTATTTGTATGAGTAAGTGAGCTGGTGTGTATATAACTGTATAGGTGAGTAAATGGCAGTGTGAATAATTATTTGGATGATTGACTAGGTGTGTGAGTACCTCTATGGATGAGTGACGGTGTGTGAGTGTCTATATAGGTGTATGAGTGCATATGATAGTCCTGTACTGAGTGACCGTAAGTATGAGTGACTGTACGGGTGAGTGAGTGGATGTGTGTGTAGACCTAAGAATCAGTGAGTGTGTATGTAGTTATTGGTGTTGGAGTGTCTATGGTTTTGACAATGGCAGTCTGTAATTTAGAGTGGGTGTATCAAAAGTTATATTAGGGTGTGAGAAGATGCATCAAATTATCACATGGATGATGTCATCAGGGATGTCATTTGAGATGTCATCATTGATGTCACAGTGATGACACTGACCATGTCATGAGTGATGTAATATGTGACGTCATCAGCAGTGCATTGCGGGGGCGCGAGTTATAGTTAGCTGAACTAACTATAACGGGATATTTCTATGGTTTTCTACGAGTGAAATGTCCAACTAACTATAACTGTCCCTAAAACCTATAGTTTTTTCAGTGAATTTCTAAGGTTTTTTAAATGCTAATTTCGAACTATAACGTGCCTGAAACCTATGGTTTTTTCAGTGAATTTCAAAGGTTTTTTAAATGCTAATTTCAAACTATAACGTGTCTGAAACCTATGGTTTTTTCAGTGAATTTCAAAGGTTTTTTAAATGCTAATTTCTAACTATAACGTGCCTGAAATCTATGGTTTTTTAAGTGAATTTCAAAGGTTTTTAAATGCTAGTTTCTAACTATGCCTACAGAGGTAGGACATGTGAAGAAAGAAGAAAAAACGCACAGAAAGAAGCAAAAGAAATGCAGAAAGAAGCAACAGAAGTCCACAAAGACGAAGAAAAGAGCAGGAAGAAGCAAGACATGTGCAGAAAGAGCCAACAGAGGAGCAGAAAGAGGCCTTGTTGCAAAATCATCCTGTGCCCACAGCTTTTTCAGATGGGTACTGGTGGTAACTGACTCGGACTAACCAGGCCTAGAGCCAGTGCTATGGTAAAAGACACTTAGAATACTGTGAAAACACCTACATACACTAGGGAACACTATGCGTTGTGGTACCCCTGTGATTAGCATGACCTCCTCTGTAAGGCCCTAGTACATAATAGGGCAGGGGGATTAAAACTTCCTCTTAAAATGCGCCCCGGGGCGCGTTTGCAAAGTGGTGAAGGGAGGGGGGGCCTGAGGTGACATGTGTGCAAACAAGCCCTGTGGCCATTTTAAGTTGGGAGATTAAGTCCCCTTGAATCCTGAGGGTCCCTGGGGTCCAACTAGCCCACTAGGTACCTCCAGTAAGCGCCACAGAGCTGCGTTGCACAGAGGTGTAAAAAGGGGCGTGGCCTGGACCACCTCTCTGCAACGCAGCCCTGTGGCGCGCACTGGAGGTACCTGGTGGGCTAGTTGGCCCCCAGGGTCCCTCAGGATTCAAGGGGAATTAATTCCCCAACTTAAAACGCGCCACAGGGCGTGTTTGCACACATGTCACCTGAGGCCCCGCCCCCTCCCTTCACCACTGTGCAAACGCGCCCTGTGGCGCGTTTTAAGTTGGGGTATTAGGTCACCTTGAATCCTATTTGCAGGGGGGCTGTGTGCCCCCACAAATATTTCAGAAAAGCCCCGGGGGGTGGCGGTCCCCGGGGCTGCGGGGGCCCCCTTGGGCCCCCGCAATTATGTTGAACATGCCCTCGGGACCTGGCCCACCCGGGGGCTAAATATTAACAAAGCGCGGGAGCCCGCGTTTCGTATTTTTTTTTCCACGGCGGGATTCGCGGATCCTACGCGAATCTCGCTGTTTTTTAAACGTCCTTGTGGGACCCCCTAAGCAGGCCTAGGGAGTCAGGGTGTTTCTACCCTGCCCCCCTTTTCTTTTTTTTCACGTTTTTTATTCTGATTTCTTGTGACTCGGTGCGCGGATCCGGCCGAGGAAAAAAACCAACGAAGCGCGGGCTCCCGCGCTTCGCTGTTATTTGGCCCCCGGGTGGGCCAAGTCCCGGGGGCATGCGGGGGTTAATTAAAAAATTGTGTGGGGGTCCTCTAAGGCCCCCCCCAAGCCCCAGGGATTAAGTCCCCTTGAATCCTGAGGGTCCCTGGGGTCCAACTAGCCCACCAGGTACCTCCAGTAAGCGCCACAGAGCTGCGTTGCAGAGAGGTGTAAAAAGGGGCATGGCCTCAGGATTCAAGGTGACCTAATACCCCAACTTAAATCGCACCACAGGGCGCGTTTGCACAGTGGTGAAGGGAGGGGGCGGGGCCTGAGGTGACATGTGTGCAAACACGCCCGGTGGCGCGTTTTTGATTTGGGGAATTAATTCCCCTTCAATCCTGAGGGCCCCTGGGGGCCAACTAGCCCACCAGGTACCTCCAGTAAGCGCCACTACGCTGCGTTGCAGAGAGGTGGTCCGAGGCCACGCCCCTTTTTACACCTCTGTGCAATGCAGCTCTGTGGCGCTTACTGGAGGTACCTGATGGGCTAGTTGGACCCCAGGGACCCTTAGGATTCAAGGGCACTTTATCCCCCAACTTAAAATGGCCAGAGGGCGTGTTTGCACACATGTAACCTCAGGCCATCCCTCCCTACACCAGTGTGCAAACGCGCCCCATGGCGCGTTTTAAGAGGTAGTTTTAATCCCCCTGCCCTATTATGTACTAGGGAGTTACAGAGGAGGTCATGCTAATCACAGGGGTACCCCAACGCATAGTGTTCCCTAGTGTATGTAGGTGTTTTAACTGTATTCTAAGTGTCTTTTACCATAGCACTGGCTCTAGGCCTGGTTAGTCAGAGTCAGTTACCACCAGTACCCGTCTGGAAAAGGTGTGGGCACAGGATGATTTTGCAACAAGGCCTCTTTCTGCTCCTCTGTTGGTTCTTTCTGCACATGTCTTGCTTCTTCCTGGATTTTTCTTCGTCTTTGTGGACTTCTGTATCTTTCTAAATTTTTTTTGCTTCTTTCTGTGCGTTTTTTATTCTTTCTTCACATGTCCTACTTCTGTAGGCATAGTTACAAACTAGCATTTAAAAAACCTTTGAAATTCACTGAAAAAACCATAGGTTTCAGGCACGTTATAGTTAGAAATTAGCATTTAAAAACCTTAGAAATTCACTGAAAAACCATAGGTTTTAGGGAAAGTTATAGTTAGTTGGACATTGCACTCGTACAAAACCTGTGAAATTCCCCTGTTATAGTTAGTTCAGCTAACTATAACTCGCGCCCCGCAATGCACTGCTGATGACGTCACATATTACATCACTCATGACATGGTCAGTGACATCACTCATGACATCCCTGATGACATCTCAAATGACATCACTGATGACATCATCCATGTGAAAATTTCATGCATCTTCTCACACCCTAATACAACGTTTGATACACCCACTCTAAATTACACACTACCATTCTCAAAACCATAGACACTCCAACACCAATAACTACATACCCACTCACTGATTCTTAGGTCTACACACACATCCACTCACTCACCCGTACAGTTACGCATACTTATGGTCACTCAGTACAGGACTATCATATGCACTCATACACCTATATAGACACTCACACACCGCCACTCATCCATAGAGGTAGTCACACACCTAGTCAGTCATGCAAAGAATTAATCACACTCCCATTTACTCAGATGTACAGTTGTACACACACCAGCTCACTTACTCATACAAATACTAGCACATTCTTACACTCTTATACAATCACTGATACAAGTACACACTCATCCATACAGCCACTCTCACAATCACACACTCTCACTTATAGCCATCTATATTCTCCAACACACATATATACTGCCTTTCACATATGTAGTTACTCACATATGTACCACTGAGATATACATTCACTCACTAACACACCCATACACACACTCACCCACCCATACAGTCCATCACAGATGCACTCTTGGCGCGCCTAAGGCAAGCCCGTTTGCGCCCGTCCGCGACCTTAACGCGGCCAGCGCCAGCTATACTGCTCAAAATGGATCTGGGGTAAGAATTTACTGGTCTAGAAAACAGCTTTTGGACTATAACGTGGGGCAATGCACCCATCCTACTTACCCTGACCGTTGCCTGATAAACCGGGACCAGGGCTTTCAATGTAATACCTGCTCCTTTGTGATTGGGGGATTGGAGGGGCTACAGGAGGCAGAGGCAGGCGGTGTTAAGTCTCCGACTTCTGAGACTGACGCCAATAAGCCTACTATAAGAGCCTGCCTGGTTAACTGCAGATCTCTCCCCAAACACTCAGAGGACATTTGGCTTTCCCTCGAGCTCAATCGCTGGGACCTTATGTTTCTGACAGAAACTTGGCTTACAGACACCTCTTACCCTGATATCGCTCTGGCACTACCCGCTGGTTTTAAGATCTCCAAGGTGAATCAAGCAGACAGCAGGCGAGGAGGAGGTCTTGCGATTATTTTTAATGATAAGTGGGATATCTGTTGTAAAAAAATTGAGAATATTGGCACTACTGAGGCTATGTCCTTTTCTATTCAAACCTCTCTAGGACAGACCATTGCGGGCATGTTGGTTTATCGACTCCCGAGCTCCGTAGTTGCCAACCTTTTAAAATTAGGGGACATTATTGCCGACCTCTCATTAAGATATGCCAACTTTACGGTTTTGGGCGATTTTAATGTCCATATGGACAGGCAGGATTGTGCCTTGGCGCTCCAAGTGACTGAGATGCTGGGTGGATTAAACTTGATTCAGCAGGTTATGTCTGCCACACACTGCGCTGGTCATATGTTGGACCTTATTTTCTCTAACGACCCCACCATCAGAGTGGAGGTTCCTCTGCCTTTGACGTGGTCAGACCACTGGTTAGTCCCTTTTAGTTTGTCCAGGCACGGTGGGACACACAGGATGAGACCAGAGTTTGAAAAGAAGAGAAATTGGAGGAGAGTATCTATTGAGACCATGGGCCCGGTCCTGCGTGACATCCCTCTCCAGCTCACGGGCAATCCCAGCTTAGATGCAACCTCATTTAATGAATGGGTTACTTCTTCTCTGGACGCCATCGCCCCCATGAAAATGTCGAAACTTGCTAGGAAAAAGCCTTCCGCTCCTTGGTTCTCGTCAGAGCTCCAGTCTGAAAAAGCATATGCAAAAAACTGGAGCGTATTTGGCGGAAAACGTATAATTCGGATGCGAAGAGCACTTATAAAGCTGCACAAAAAAATTCCATGTTCTTAAACGCTTGGCTATTAAGAATCATCTAGCCAAACAAATTAAAGATTCGGATAATTCTCCTAAAGAAATATTTAAGATTGTTCAAGATTTTATGAAACCTGAGGCCACTTTGAGCAAGATTGTGCCTTCAGCTGTTTTATGTAGGGATTTGTCAACTTTTTTCCAGGAAAAGATTCAATCTATATATTCCACATTCTTGGTGTCCGGAGATAGGCTAATTACACCTTCGGCTTATGTTCCTCCCTGTCTTTGGACTGAATTTCAGCCTTTCTGCCCGTCTTTATCTTTGAAAGACCTTGTCAGAATTAAATCAGGCTCGCCCCTTGGATCCCTGCCCAGCTAGATTTTTTAACTTACTGGCTCCTCTTTTAACTCCCAGTTAAATGCTATTTGGAACACCTCTCTAAGGCTGGGATGCTTCCCTTCAGTGTGGAAAAAGGCCCTGGTCTTGCCAATTCTCAAAAAGGAAGATGCAGATCTGAGCATACTCAAGAATTTCAGGCCTATCTCGCTCCTTCCTGCCCCTGCTAAAATCTTGGAGAAGGAGGTTCAGAGACAACTCTCTAATTATTTGGAGTCTAATAATCTCCTTCATGACTCCCAATCGGGCTTTAGGAAGGGTTATAGTACAGAGACGGCCCTGTTGGAAGTGGCGGAAACCATCCGAGAATCCTTAGACCATGGTAGCTGTGCCATGCTTGTGCTGTTAGATTTATCTGCAGCCTTTGATACGGCATTAGTTGAGCACTGTGGCGTGCGTATAATTTCATACGCTGATGACACGCAGCTGGTGTTCTCATTTAATGATTCCAAGATGGCTGCATTTGACAGCTTTAGGCAATGCCTAATTAAGATTGTTTCATGGATGACAGATAACTGTCTTAAACTGAATACCGATAAAACTGAGGTGATGTTCTTTAACCAACCATCACCTCCACCGGCTGATTTATGGTGGCCATTGCAGTTGAATCCCCCTCCCACCCCAGTCTTATCTGTCAGAAATGTGGGTTTTAGATTTGACTCAGAATTGTCGGTGAAGGCCCAGATTGGCCAAGTTTCTAGAGCATGTTTTTGGAAGCTCAAAAGTTTGCGTAGATTTCTTTATTTATTACCGATGAACTGTCGGGCCACTATAGTCCATCCCTTTATTACATCCCAGCTGGACTATGCCAATAGCTTGTATCTTGGCCTTCCTGCCTATCTTATTCAAAGGCTCCAGACAGTCCAAAATGCTGCTGCTAGGTTTCTTAGAAACGTGCCTCTCCGGCATCACATTTCCCCCCACCTGCGTAGTCTTCACTGGCTTCCGGTGAAAAGGAGAATCGAATTTAAGGCCCTGTTACTTGCCTTTAGAGCTACTAGAGAAAGTGGACCGGGTTATCTGAGGCTTAGACTTCGGAAATACCACCAGAACAGGACCTTGCGTTCGAACTCTCAGTTTCTTCTCTGCTCTCCTTCCTACCGTAAAGCTAGGATGGGAGTGCGCGCCTTTGCAGTAAGAACAGCCGCTCTATGGAATGCGATGCCTCTCTACTTGCGCAAAGCAGAATCTGAAACCACTTTTAGGAGTGCTTTGAAAACCTGGCTTTTTGATCTCCCTTAGCTTGCTTTCTTTTCTTTCTTCTTTTTTTCTCCTTGTCTCTGTGTAGCGCCGGGACACCGCCGTTGGTGGTAGCCGAGCGCTTTATAAATGTCTTGGTATGGTATGGTATGAAACCATGCACCCAGTGAATCACCCACTCACACATCTATGCACAGAGTCACACACACCCCACCCACACAAACACTCAGGCACCCATACAGATACTCAGACAACCAATCAATAACCCATGTAGACACTCATGTAGCTATTCAGAAACCAATGCAGCCGCTTACACACCAACAGACAGACGGATACAGACATTCACACAGTTTAGTCACTAACCCATGCATTCAGTAAGATACGTTTAATCACTCACTTATAGAGTCAGTCACACACCTACTAAATCATCCATTCAGACAATTATACACCCACTCATTCTTCAATACGCCTTTCCCTAAATATATTAAACATATTTAAACTTTACAGAAACACACAGTCACTGGATGATGTCATCAGTGATGTCATCAGTGATGTCATTTGAGATGTCATCAGTGATGTCATCAGTGATGTCATCAGTGATGTCACTGACCATGTCATGAGTGATGTAATATGTGACGTCATCAGCAGTGCATTGCGGGGGCGCGAGTTATAGTTAGCTGAACTAACTATAACAGGGGAATTTCACGGGTTTTGTACGAGTGCAATGTCCAACTAACTATAACTTTCCCTAACACCTATGGTTTTTTCAGTGAATTTCTAAGGTTTTTGAAATGCTAATTTCTAACTATAACGTGCCTGAAACCTATGGTTTTTCAGTGAATATATATATATGTATAAATTTCCACATTGATATGAATTAATAAAACCCTAAAATATTAAAACTTTTGTTCAAATTTCTACAATTTTTTAACAAAAATTATCTTACTTCCACAGCAATCCTGATTCTGAGGTAATATAAATTCCTGAAGTCTTCAAAAAATGTAAAAACATTTGTGAAAAATTACTTCATTTTTGGATGAAGAAGAAACACATGTGCCACGTCAGATGTTTTAGTGTTATTCTTTAAAAACTTTGGCCTCAAGAGGTGGCGGTGCTGAAGAGACAATGCGGGACAAACAAAGAGCACACGATTAAGATCCTGGATCCCCGAGTTACACAAGTTACACTCTTTCCCTATTTTTCCAGAATTGGACCAGTTTGCCATTAGTGCATTTAGCACAAGCAAGTTCATTTGACATAAGAATCCAAAAATGGCAGAGGCCATGATGCAAATTCCAGGTTAAGTACTGCTGAGCCTTCTTGGGGGCAGCAGGATGAAGTAACCGCCTCCAGCCTTTTCTTTGACATACAGTTTCAGGCCATATTCTGTTGGAATTATCGAGAATAATCCTTGATCCCTCCCAGTAGCAGCTGACACCATGTTGATGAGTGGAGGGAGATTATTAATGAAAGGAGAATATCAAGCAAAACTAGCTTCTTTCGTTTTTTCAATTATGTTGGGCAATCCACCGTGTCAAAAGCCATAGAAAAATCTATGAATGCCACATATACATTCAGCCCTCAGATTGAGGTATACTTTTCCACTTTACGTTTCAGCATACATATGTTATCAAGAGTACAATGTTTCTTTCTGAAACCCGCTTGTTTAATAGGAGTATTACTTCCTCTTTGACCCACTCTGTGAGGTGTTCCAAGATACTCCGAGCAATTATTTTTCCTACCATGCCCAGCAATTCTATTTGGCAATAGTTGCCAGGGAGATGTTTTGGGCCCATTCTAAGTAGCAGAATTAAAATACTTCCAAACCACGAAGGGGAGGTAACATCATACTGATAACAATGAGCAGAGAAGTGAATAAGGTAAGAAGCCCACAATAAGGACTTCTTTCTAGTAGCAGTAATGGGTACTTCGTCCTGGACCATTGCCACTGAAGACCTCATTCCCTTAATAATACCCACAATCTCTTTCATAGAGGGGTGACAACTTACTAGAGGAGAAGAAAAAGATTCAATAAAGGAGTATGCAGCCACACAGAAGCTGCGTTATCTGACTAAAGTTCTTCCAGCTAGGCTCTCCAAACTACTTTCTTTATTGGAACTGGGAAGGACTTTACTCCGGTGCCACAGCTGTCAGAAATATTTTCCCAGTATCTTTTGGCATCTTTAGAAGAGGCTGTTTCTTTTAACTATACCCAATTGTAATCATCCTTTGCTTTCTTTAGAGAACATATTTTCTTCTATAGCTTCTCCTTTTCAGAAGATTGATTAATTTACTTCTTTCAATGGAAAAGGCCAGGCATTGTATCCTCACTAATCTGTTTATCTTCCCTGTTTAAACCAATAACCGAGTTAGGATGTAGTCTCCGGCGGGAGGGTAACTTGGTTCTTTTACAGGAGGAAACCAAGGTTTTAAGACAGATTCCATGCTTAATTAATGGATATGGGGAAAAAAGCTGAGGATCTCCTAATAATGCTGACAGTGATTATTTTAGGTTCACTGACGCATTGTAGTTCCAATGATTTTACCATTAGATCTCTTGAACCCCACAGGTACATATTCAAAATTCCAGGTTCCTTTTTCCATTAAGGTCCCATCAATCACACAGGATACCAACATATGATCACTATACGGATTATCAAGGACTTGCATTTGTGAAATCATGTTAAACGTGGAAAATGGAATGATTACATATTCGAAAATGGAACAACTAAAGAGAGATTTATGAGTAACATTTGCTGGGGTATCACTGTCTATTCTTCCATTTACAATCAGAAATTCAATATTCCTTAGACATTCTAGCAGAAACAATCCGTTTCTATCAGCTCTACAGATGGAAGGGAAGATTGTTGGGGGAATTTTTAATGCTTCCTCTTTAGAGTCATTTTCAAATGACCTTAAAGCAAGATTAGAGTATTTAGCATTGAGGTCGACTACTAATACTCAATGTTCACATTCCTCTCTCACCATAATAGTAGAGATAAAATGAAACATATCCATTAGCAGCTGGACACGGGAAGACCCAGGTGGAATATATGCATTTATGACCAATAATGACTCAATAATTTCTTGTTTCCTGTTGAAGCTTATTTTTTGCTTCTGGAATAATTTTAAGTTATTGGTAAAATCTTTTTATGTCCAAATCTAAGTGGTACTAAGCAACGCAATTATACCTCCTTTTGCATGGCTGCTCTTGGTGGGGATTGCTGGGAAGCTTAACACAAGATATCCCTCAGATAACAAATTGTTTGCAATCCAGGTTTCTTGGATGCACACTACACCAGACTCCAATCTAATCAAAAATAGTATTTTGTTGCTATCTGTCAATAATCCAGCTGCATTCCACGAAAACAGCTTATGGTTATTACTAGGAGCAACTTTTATATTTTACCCCAGTGGAACTGTTGGAATTAGGTACACCCACCACCCAGCTCTATCTCCCTACTTCCTCATCTCGGACCTGGAGCTGCTTCTCCTCTTCCTCAGAGAGCAGTATGACCCTACTACCCGCTTTTCCCAACTAGACCCGCAAATTACTTTCCCTCTCATTTGGGAAGGTGTCTGGAAGAGGAGAATCTAGGAGGTAGTTTGCCTCACCCAGAATTTTATGTGAGGAAGTTTTAGTAACATTCTCCTCCTGCAAGGGGAATACATCAATACTGCAATAGCACAGCTTGTCACTATTTAGTATTACTAGGTTAGATACCACTTTGTAGTTAAAAGTCACTCTAGCCCCGCAATTTACTCCATAACTGGTTATTTGGACCAATGAGTAATCACTACTTTGAACCATATGTAAATCCAGTATGTCTGCAAAACACCCCAATATAAATGACCTATTCAAATACATTTCCTGGTAAAAGATGGCAATACGTTCTACACTATATTATCCTCAACAAGCCCCATCACATTAGAATTGTAAACAACGTTAACCCCCACTTTAGAGGCTAACATCTTGGCAAGGGGGTTCAGTGAACAACAAGGGGCCACCATTGGGAGAGACAAGACTGGTGCACAAAATGCATTATGTCATTATGAATTTGGCAGTTACTCAAAGTATGTCCCTGATGCCAGTTGAGAAAGGGATAATCCTACTCTTTCTTCAGTGGAAGCATTCTCCACCTTTTCCACTGTTAAAGTCGGGGCAGAATTTGGGTCAAAACTGATTTTCCTTGATCACTTTTTACTGTGGTCTTTTTCCAGTTCTTTCCCTTATTTATTTTGCTTTCCTCCTCTAAGGGTAGCGATAATGCTGTGGCCTCTTTTCTTTGTGGGGAAGAGTGTTTTTTCTTTTCTCTCACTTACAGGGAAAGAGATTGGAGGCAAAGTTAGTCCTTCCTTTGGCTCAAAGAGATTCTGCAGGGGGTAGATCTGGTTGATCTCGGCAGAGCTCTGGTTTTCCTTCTTTCTTGTCCTACATTGTGGTGGACGAACCTGTGTGTCTGAATCCTTACAACAGTTTTTAAGTATGGCGTCCGCCCTATAGGGTTTACTTGAAAAGGGACTGAGTTGGAGAGCCTTAAACCGGGATTCACTCTTAGACTCATGAGATATAGCCAGAGGAAAAGTGGCCTTTTCCACTAGGGTTCTCTTATCCCTAATCAAAAATTTGGCTAAGGACAAAAGTGAGTCCAGAATATGATCAGAGTTATTCACTGATTGCTCCATCAGAGCCAGAATCGAAGACAATACTCTTTCTAAGCAGAGTAAAGAATCAGACAGCTGTACATAGCTTCCCGGGAGGTTACAAAAGGAAAGGAGAACCGGACACTCTTATTTTAGTTAGAAAACTCTCGCTAGGTGTACTACTGAAGAGCTGCATCCTGGGTGGGGAACTCAGGGGATTGGCCACCATATTTTACACTAGTCATGGGGTGAGAAAGGTCAGGAATTACTCTCTGCGGTTGGTCTAGACTTGGAATAATATCAATTTCAGGGAAAGTGAAAACCTCATTGAAAGATACTTTTTCCCTAGTTGATTAAATTGCCTGGACCATATGCCCTTCCAAGTTATTGACTTCTGAAGATTTATGAAGCGTAGAGGAGGATTCAGTTTCTACCAATGTTTCTAGGTTTGTTTCTGGATTTGTCTCAACCAAAGCCAACTTATTAGATCCAGCCTCCCTTTTGAAAAAAAAGGTAGAAATTGCATTAAAGCCTTTTAGGGCAGTCACTTGCAGTGTGACTTATTTCTCAAAGGGTTGGCATTAGTGTTTTTTACAAGTTTTGGGCTTTTATGGCTTAGCCTTCTACCGAGGAGGGCTTTCTGTCAAGAACTTTTTAGGTAGAGGTTGTCAAATTCTGGGAAGGCAGCAGTGAATAGCTATTTGCACACCAAAAAGTAGTCTACAAGCTGCACCTAGGCCGCCAGCCAACCTACCCTGACACCGTGTCACACTCCCTTTCCCTACCTCTTCTCCCATGTGTGAACTGTCACCAGCCTAACTCTCTCTGTCTTTACCGGGGTACATCGGAAGCCTCCACTTTGGGATGCCAGCTATGCAGAGGATAGGGAGGGAAGCAATGCCACTTCTGGAGATGAAGAGCTGAACTGTACCTTTTTGGAGTTAGACACAAACACTAGGGCCATGCAGTATGAGATCTGGGCCACTTCCGTAGACACAGTAATAGTCGTTGCTCATGTGAGGCTTGCCTGCATGCTTGCTCTCAAAGAACGGCTGTATATGAGGAGAAGCAAGCTCTTGAATTCTATACCTCACATCACTTTGCACTCTTGCTTTTCCAGTTATTTTCACGTGGCTGCCCAGACAACCAGGGATCTTTTAATCCCAAAGGCCGCTCTCCCCACTTGCTCACGAATGGGCCACTGCTTGCCTCTGATTGCTTCTGGTTGCCACTGTGAAGATTCCTGTGCCCACAGTGTACACCATACAGTACCTCCTTAGCTGCTCCTTAACTGTTTCAGCATCATGTGTTTAGTAGTTGGGCAACTCCAGCCACCCTAAGTCTCTGACCAGGGCTCCACCCGGTTTCCAACGGCTGGAGAGAATACTGCTTCACCTACTTCAACCTGCTAGCAGCTACAGGCACATGGCTACTGGCATGCCGCTTCCCCCAGTGGATCCATGAGCCATAAGAGAAAAGGCAGAGGGGATGGCAGGGGTAAGGCAGGAATGGTACGATACTCATGCATGCGTTTGCACAATGCTCACTACGGCACTCTGTACTCCAAGATAACAAAAAATATTTGGGACTCCTAAACCTTGGTACAACCCCAATGTTTTATATCGTGTAATGCTGCATCTGCCTTGTGTTTGTATCTCAACACTTCATTGCTAGTTTGCTTAATTATTATTATACCCTGCTAAATATGTTCGTGCCAATCAAGTCTCTGATAAAAATGATTCCCAATACATTTAATGCTGCACATGCATTCAAGATGTTGTCCGATAGCCGAAAATTGTTTCCCAGAGAAAGCGAACTTCATTAAATTAGCATTTTTTCCCAAGACATTTATAACCAATCCTTTCCCCGTGCAGTAGTTAACACATTTTTCAATTCAACCTATGCATCAAATTTTTAGTCAGGGATAACAAAACAAGTCTTGATCACCTTGCAGGATCTCTGCAACAGTCTCTCTCAATTCTTCAGCTACAAAATCACCGCCATTTAACGCAACTTCAAACTAACATGACATACCTAGCCAAACTCCTTCTGATCTTAACCAAAATATTTATGCTAACCACATGGCCTGTCATCACCCCAGAATAAACTGCTGAAACCATTAGGTCCATCCACTCAGGGGGCCCATTAGACCCCTGCCCCCACCACTCTCACGATAGAGGACTGCAACCCATCAACACAATGCTCACACATATTCTGAATTCCTGCGCCTCTTTCGCAACCTTCCCAGATGCATGGAAACATGTAACTGCCCTTCCATTGCCGAAGAAATCCTCTGTGGACCCTTAAACATTCACCAGTTGCAAACCGATCTCCCTGCTATCATTCCGGGCCAAGGTCTTAGAGAATATCATCAAAAGACGCCTCACCAAATACCTCAATGACCACCACCTCCTTGACACTACTCAGTCTGGTTTCAGACCGAACCACATTTCAGGAACTGCCCTCATTGCTGTGGTGTATAGACAGAATATTGAGTTGGAAATGTCGAC
Organism: Calotriton arnoldi; assembly: GCA_963921515.1. Lineage (NCBI taxonomy): Eukaryota > Metazoa > Chordata > Amphibia > Caudata > Salamandridae > Calotriton > Calotriton arnoldi. Next base: position 1,192,964 of record CAWUFW010005876.1, read on the forward strand.
CTACAGAAATATCGAGTCCTAAATATCGTGAGTCAGAAATATCGACAGCAAGAATATTGTGGTCAAGAATATCGATTTCCAGGTATGAAATATTGTTTTTAAAAATATAGAAGTCATTAATATCTTTGGAAAAAACATAGTTGTTTAAAATATCGATTTTTTAATTAGTGTTATGTATTTTAGTATATATTTTAAATGTATGTGATGTATTTGTTTGTATAAGAATTGTTTATGTTTTTTAATATATGTGTCAAATTTTTAGTAGTTATCAATTTTATTTTAATTTAATTTTGCGTTTTTAGTTCCGTAGTGGGTTGTGAGTTTATGGGGGAATAGGCTGGGAAGTAATTTAATTATAATAAATTAATGATAATGTTTTATTTACTAATATTTATTTAATTAAGTAATATATTTTTAATTAATTAATAATAATGAGTTGTTAATTAGTAGTAATTAATTAATTGAAAATTAAATATGGAAATTTTGTAATTAATTTTAAGTGTGGGTTGTGAAGTTTATTGGGGTAAAGGGTGGGAAGTAATTTATTTTTGATTAATTAATAATTAGTTGGTAATTGATATTAATTAATGTATTGAAAATTAATTATGGAAATTGTAAAATTAATTTTAAGTGAGGGTTGTGGGGTTTATAGAGGTAAAGGGTGGTAAGTAATTTATGTTTAATTAATTATTAATTAGTTGATCATTATTATTAATTAATTAATTGATATTTAATTAGGGTAATTGTTTATATTTTTTTGTGTTTGTGTTTTACTTTTATAGGGGTAAAGGGTGGGGAGTAAATTAACTTTACTTACTTTATAATTACTAGTTAAATACTATTAGCTTTTTAATTGAAAATAAATTTTAATTGTTTAATTAATTTTTTTACTGTTTAATTTTAGCTGTGGTTTGTGAGGGTTATAGGGGTAGTGTGGGAAGTTTTTTAATTTTTATGAGTGTTAATTTGTTTTTTAATTAATAATATTTCTTTAATTGGTAATAAATTATGTTAATTATGTAAGTACATTTTTGTTTTAAATTTAGATGTGGGTTGTGAATTGTGTGGTGTTATGGGGTAGGAAATAAAAAGTAATTTTTTTTTTTTTTTGTCCTCATTTATGCGATCTTGTTGTAAAAGCAACAGGGACACCTCTCACTAGACGCCCTCGAGGATGAGGTGGGAGCTGTGCCTTGATACCAACATTGCCATTTTACATGAGTTAATGTGTCACTATACCAGCCCCAATAAACTCATGATGATCATAATCGCGTTAGTTTAAATCATTGGACGTCCCTTCCTAACCTACCGCCTATATGTATCCCATAAATCCCAGTGCTTTGTGCGCTTACATTCCCCTCTGGCTCTATCCAGATTCCTAAATTTGTCTACAGATCGGACCCAATCCTCAACCTTAGGAGGGGAGGGAAGAATCCAATTTATACAGATCTCACGTCTAGCAATTAACATAAATGTAAACAGAAGATATTTCTGCTACTTTGTTAACGTAGTGTTGGTTTCGTCGATATCCAATATACCAAAAATAACATTAAAGGTTCTTACCTTAATAGTTGTATTTAAGCTTTCATCAATAATCTTACCAATTTCACTCCAAAATGTGTCAAGGTAGTGACATGAGTAAAACATGTGGATATCATTTGCTTCCCTCTCGCCACATTTTGGACATTTCTTAATCATCTGGATGTTCATTTTTGACAACTTTTCGGGGGTCCAATACGATCTGTGCAAAGTAAACAAATGATTTTTCCTAAGAGGTGTGGAAATTATAATGTGCCATAAAAAAGTGCAGGATACTTGCCAGGCTTGCTGTAATTCTTGAGCCGGAAAGATCTTCTTCCACTTAAGATCTGGAGTGTCATTATCGCCTTCCTTCTTCTCCACCAAGTGCCAGTACCACTTCGATACTTCTTTCTTCCCAGGATCTTTATGCAGTTCGGCCTCTAGGCTCCCAACTTAGGGCCCGATTCTGATGCGGGTTGGAAAAGCTTCCCGACCGAGGGCCTGATTCTGATGCGGTTAGGAAGGCCTCCTAACGGCATTTGCTCCTTCCAAATCGGATCGGGAACGTTTCTTCCCGACCGAGGGCCCAATTCTGATGCGGTTAGGAACAAATGTTCCCATTGAAGTCAATGGGAGTTCAACCAAATCGTATCTGGAAGCATCCGGATGCATCCTACTCCGCCGGTCGGACTTTCCCGATCCGAGTGGGTCGGACACCATTTCCCAACCGATTCGGTCGGGAAGCTTTTCCAACCCGCATCAGAATCGGCCCCATTGTCTGGCCAGGTCGCTTGATCTCTAGACCAGCTAACCAGCTGGTAAAATTTGAACCTAGATATTTCATCCTTCGTCCTTTCCACTAACGCATCCCAGGATCTTAAATTACCATATTCCAGCAGCTCTCCCCACTTGATGATTCCAACCCTTTTCAGTGAAAGTGCTAATGAATCTTTCAGACATTCGGGGGTCCCTGGTGAATTCCATATCGGTGCTTGAGGACTATAGTATGGATATTGCCACAATTTCCTTATGTCTGACCATAATTTAAATGCTGATCTTGGCACCTTTAGTCTGATTTTCTTGAAGAACTTTTGGTGTCCGAACTTATAGAGGCAGTGGTCATATTTTGTCACTGCTTTCCAGTAGGGAGGATATGACTCATAGTCTCGAAAGAGATACCTTATATTCTTAAAGTGGAAAGCTTTATAGTATGAAATAAGATCCGGGCTAGCTATCCCACCCTGGTTCTTCTTCTGGGTCAGTTTCTTCCATGCTATCCTTACGCTTTTAGATGCCCAAATAAAAGAGTTTATTTCGCCCTGTATTTTTCTTAAACTCCGTAAATCAAACTCCAAAGGAATCGTGTTAAAAATAAAAGTACATTTTGGTAGGATAGCCATTTTTATTACATTGGCTCTCCCCATGAAGGTAAGAGATAAACAACTCCAAGACTTCAATAATTTCCTCATCTCTTTAGCTTTTAAATCCAAGTTTACCTGGGAGATGTCGTCAGTACTATTTAGGACTTGGATCCCAAGATATTTGATTTTCTCTTGGACTCAATTTGTGGAGTAAATATATTCCAATGCATTACCTCGGTTTTATGGTTGTTTATTTGATAACCAGAGATTTCCCAAAACCTGTTAATATGCTGACTATACTCTTCAATGATTCGTTTAAGTTACTAGAGTAAATCATTAAGTCGTCAGCATATAATGCCACCTTTAACTCCCAGTTATTAAAACTAAAAGGGGTAATTTCGTTAGATATCCTAATCGTGTTGGCTAGCAACTCTATATATATATTTTAAAGATGGGGGGAAAGTGGGCACCCCTGTCTAGTGCCTCTCTTAATTTGGAAACTATTTGAAATACTTCCATTAATGAGTATTTTCCCCATTGGAGCCGAATAAATATTAGCTGTTACCCGTGAAAAATTTGAACCTAAGTTATTATGTAAGATGACTTTTTGTAAGTATGACCAATTAACACGGTCGAATGCCTTGGCCGCGTCAAATGTAATTATTGCCAGGGGTACTTTCTCTTGAGTTGCGATATCAATGGCTCCGATCAGTTGGTGCGTAAGATCATGCAACTGTCTGCCTTTAATAAATCCCTTCTGATCCTCGTGGATAAGTTTATCAGACAACGAGCCAAGCCTTTTTGCTAAAACCTGGGTAAAAATTTTATAATCTGCATTGAGAAGCGAGATTGGCCTGTATGACTCGCAGTAAAAAGGGTCTTTGCCTGGTTTTAGTATCAAGCTAATCGTCGCCTCGTTCCAAGATTTAGGAATTGGAAGGCCCTCCAAAAAGATAGTATTAAAGAGGTCCGTTAATCTAGGTAAGAGATAGTCTTTTAGAGCTACATAAAGCTCATTGGGTATGGCGTCAGGCCCTGCTGCCTTACTTCTTTTAAGATTATTAATTACTTCCAGCACCTCCTTTAAGGTGATATCTGCATTTAAGATTTTACAAGAATCCTCATCTAACTTCAAAACACGTGATTTATTTAAATATGTATCTATTGCTAAGGATGAAGGTGCTAGGTCTTCCTCATATAATGACTGGAAGAAATGCTCAAAGGCCTCTTCAATGCCTGCCTTATCTTCAATTATTTGTCCTCCGTTTCCCTTATGGATAGCTGTTATCTTGTTTCTATTTAACTCTGTCTTGAGCTTCCAAGCAAACAGTTTACCGCTATTCTCCCGAATTCATAGTTTGACAGGGTACTAGCTTGCCATCTCATCCTTATCTTTTCCTCTAGGTCTAAGGTGAGCTCATGTCTCAATTTCATTATTTCATCTTTTAAACTATTTCGATCTTCTTCAAGGGTCATGATTTCTAAGCTAGCTTGTCTCTCTAGTAAATCAGCCTCTATTAGTGATATTTTAAGCTTCTTCAATTTATTTTTTCCTATCGCTATGCCAGCTAGTGTGCCTCTAAGCACGGCTTTATACACGTCCCAAACTATCATTTTGGACACCTCCCCTTCACCATTTTCCTTAAAGTAATTTTCCGTTGTCACTCCTAATTTGTCAATAACTTGTTGGTCTAATAGGAGTGTTCGGTCCAAAGTCCACCTTTTCTCGCCCTGCCTTAGCTCAAACTTAATATTTAATTGGACCAGTGAATTAACAGATCAGACAGATGTGCGGGCAGGTGCTGGACTTTCTTAACTTTATTACTTAGGAGTTTATCAACTAAAAAATAATCTAATCTTGAGGCATGGCCGTACTTATAATTTCTAAAAGTAAATTTATTTGTTTGATCCCCTTTGAGGTTCCAAATATCAATTAAACCCAGGTCTTCTCTAAGTCTATTCAAGCACTCTCGCATCCTAGGTAGGTTTAAAACTCTACTTGGGGGTGTCTATCTCTTTTAGGATCTAATAAAATGTTATAATCACCTCCTAATATAATTGGAGTAGACTGTAGTAGCAACTGCGTGTATAATGACTGAAGAGGCGCTGGATCATCTATATTGGGGCCGTAGTATCCCGCTACAGAGAAAGTGATATCTCTAACTTTTATGTTTGCTATAGCCCACCTTCCTCTTGAATCCACTGTTTGTCCTATTAACGTAAAAATTTGTGATTTTCTAATAATAATAGAAACACCCTTAATGTTACATATTTGGTTAGTACAAACAGTCTCCCCAATCCAATTCTCATATTTTATGGCTTTGAGCCACTCGTCTCTAAGCAAATGCGTTTCTTGTAATATAATGATATCGCAATTTTGTAGTTTAAGGTACTCAAAAATTTTTGACGCCTCCCCCTTGTTCTTAGCCCATTCACATTCCAAGTTACTATCTTCAAATAACCCATTGAATTGATTTCCTTCTTGCTGCTTATGGCTCCCTCCCTGTTTGCTATACAGTTTACATATCGGACAAATATTTTATTTTTTTATTTTTTCCCCAAAATGCTCCCCACCCAAAGAAATTACCAACATGCACAAAAAAAAACCAAAAAAAGTTATTTTTACCCCCACCCTGGAGAACCCTCCCCATTACCATTGAGCAATCCTAGTTGCCCAGTTTGAGGACCGCAGTCGAACAGCTTTAATTTTTTTAAACAATTTTGGCTTATAATACTACTTATCCCTGTTTGTCTTCATAAGTTCTAGTAACTGTTCCACTTCTTTTGGGACTCTAATGTTATAGGTTTTGTTACACCACATTATGCGTAAGAGGGCTGGAAATTTCATCTGAACAGTGGCCCCTTCAGCCCTAAGGTCCTGCATATACTTTCCTAGGGCCCATTGCCTGTCGGCTGTAGCCTTGGATATATCTGAGCGGATTTTATAGTTATATCCATCTCTTGTCAAGTTGCCAGAGTTTAAAGCCTTATTCAGAGGGAGAACATGGCGGCCGGCTGAACGCCTAGGTCGCGAGCTCCGCAGTCGAATGGACAGGAAACCATAAATACTTAAAGAGGCTTACGGTAAAGCGCGGTGATTTTACACAGCGGGAAACTGCGAGGCTGTGAGGGCCTCCCCGCCGGGCGAATTCGGTGTTTGGCGGTGTTTAGTGGCGTTGTCTTTGGCGTTGCTCCTGGCGAGGGCGAGGTCCGAGCTCGGATAAGCTGTTGAGCTGTGCGGCGGCCCCGCCCGATATTGCTCGGAGACTGTGTGACGAGTAAGTGGGGGCTGCCGGGATCTGGCGAGAGCGAGAGAGCGAAGCCAGCATTGAGCAGTGAGGGGAGTGTACGGAGGAGCTGAATGGGACTGGGAGCTGAAGAAGAAACATTAAGAAGTGTGCTATCCCCCGTTCTTTGTAGCAGCGGAGTCAGCACTGTTAAAGTAAGGAGTAAATCAGGGGACTTTTGGTCAGTGGCGGCTTACACATTTCAGCATTTACGTGGGGTCACAGTCAGGCAAAATTTTAGAAGGGCTCCTTATAATCTATTATACCATTCAGAATCTGTGGGGCTATCAGGCGCCCCAATACTTTATGTGGAGTCCCCTTGTGGCCACGCCAAACCCAGATTGAACAAAGCAAATGGACTAAACAGGCTGAACAATAAATATCAAACGGGCTCGCACAGCCAACTCTCTTATACAGATGATGAAGTAAAATCTTCTGTTTGCTTGAATCCTAACAGGAAAAAAGGTCAAGGCAAGAAGAGGGGCTCTTCTATTTCACAGCTGTCCTTGTCACCCGTAGTGGGTAAAAACGACAATCATAACTCTTTAGTTGCTAATATTATTCTAGACCAGTGGTCTTCAAACTTTTTGATGCCGAGACCCCCCCATCAAAAATTTTTATGCGCAAGGACCCCCTCCGACAAAAATTTCTAGAACCTGGTACTACTTATGGACAACCATAAATGTTCTCCAGAGAAACGGTCAATCTGTGGTTGCACCTCATTAGTACCAGTTTAACACCCAAATGTAGCAATAAGCAAGAATATAAGCCCCTTGAGCTGCCGGTGCGTCATTTTTATAACGCTCTGGTTCCGCAAAGTACAGACCCATATCTACGAGGCCACGCAAAGTCACTTTGTGTGGCTTTTCATGGCCTCCTAGATATGGTGTAAGGCAACGCAAGTCGATGCGTTGCCTTACACTGTGTCAGGGGGCGTTCCATGGGCGTTGCGGTGGGTTTTCCTATGGGTTTTGACACATTCCCAGATTTACAAGGATCTGTAATCCTGAGGATGCGTCAAAACTGTACGCTGCCCCAGGGGATGCTTAATGAGGAGAAATATCTTTATTTCTCCTCAATTGTTTCCTCTATGTGCAGCACACATAGAAAGAGGAAAAAGCCTCCATGGGTTGTTTTTGAGCAGGAAGGCGTGCCTTCTTGTACAAAAACAATCCTGCCAACAATGCAGACACCCTTGCACCATGGTGCAAAGGTGCCTGCGTTGGCGCTAGGCACCAAATTGTGCACTGGCAGAAAGGACAGGAGTGCACTGTATCTTATAAATACAGTCCATTCCTGCCCTTTTGAATTGGCATAGGGCAGTGCAGCAAAAATACTTGCATGGAGCTGCCCTACACCATTTCATTGTAAATGAGGCCCACAGATTTTAGTAATATCCAGACCCTATGGATGCATTTTTTTCTACATAACTGTCCCTTCAACACACTCTCAGGGATAGTAAGCACTATGTAAATACAACAACAATTAAAAGCAAGCACTTCACTGCTTAGTTAACTCTGTGCACTACCACTCAAAAGCTTCATGTGATTTGAACAAGTAACTGCAACAGCAGTCTGCTGTCCTGAAAAAATCAAAGCCAGGCAGACAGCTAAACCCACCTTTCTGCCAGTGTGCTGCTGGCCTGAAAGAAATGAAAATGTGCACAATTAGTTAATCTGAAAGTCCTTTACATTTGCAGATTAACTCATTGTGCACATTTGCATTTCTTTCAGGCCAGCAACACACTTGTAGAAAGGTGTGTTTAGCTGTCTGCCTGGCTTTGATTTCCCAGCACAGGAGAGTCCCTGAATAACAACATTCCAGGGAAAGCTTTTTAATTACCGGAATTAACCACCTGGGATGTTTTCTTTTCGCAAATGAAGAGCGCGACCCCTTTCCCATGCCTCTACGGCCCCCCTGGGGGTCGCGCCCCACAGATTGAAGACCACTGTTCTAGACACATCAGGAAATGATTCGCAAAAGCCGAACTTGGCGCGCCAAGGGGGGGAGGCCACTGTGCTGCTAGACAAAATCGTTGAGCCATTTCAGGAGCAAGTTAAGGATTGGAGTACATCACAGGATATTGGCTCAGCTAAATACACTAGTAGGAAACAGAGGGCTCAGAAACCTAAAGGAGTTACGACAGCAGTGGTTTCCACCAGAGCCACAAAAATAGCAAAAAGAACAGCTAAAGAGGGGTTCTAACTTAAAAGTTACTCCCTCATTGCGCTCCTTTTTTTAAAATCCAAGAGAAACCAGCGCAGAGAGACGGTTTAACTAACGCAACGTCTGCGTCATCACTGAAGACAATGGAGTCACAAAATAAATATCAAGCCCTCATGTTCGAAGATCTGGGGGAGGACGAAGAACATACTACTGATGGTACATTAGAAGAAGCCCCACAAATAGAAGCCCCACAAATAGAGGACCACCTACAACAAAGCAAGTTTGTTGAGGATCAAGGTAGCGAGCAAGTTATAGATACCCCTTTAAGGGGCGATATGGGGGTTTTTGCGGCCTCATTGTTAAAGGAGATGAAAAATGGGTTTGCCAAATCTGAGAAAAATCAGGAAAAAATTCAGGCCACTTGCGATGCTCTGGAGGCTAAAGTTAACGCATTGGTAGACAGAGTGGTGGTGGTCGAATCGGCCCTGGAACAAATCAGGGATGAAGTGAGGCTCTGTCAGAGTGACATTGAGAAAATATCTTCAACAGAAAGAGAACTCAGGGATAAAATTGAGACCTTAGAAAACAACTCTAGGAGGAATAATTTACGTTTATTAAATATTCCTGAAGGTCAAGAAGATCAAAATATAAGGTCCTTCGTAGTAAGTCTCCTGAAAGGCTTTATACCTGATTTGGACGAAAAAAAATTGGAAGAAGACATACAAAGAGTCCATAGAGACCCATTTAGGCTCAACAGAGACAGGAAAAATCCACGCAGAGTTTTAGTCAATTTTAAAACTTATTCAATAAAAGAACGTATACTGAATAAGGCTTTAAACTCTGGCAACTTGACAAGAGATGGATATAACTATAAAATCCGCTCAGATATTTCCCAAAAAGTAATTTATGTAATAAATAATGTTTTTGTTTTCTAAATAATTTCTAATTAAAAATATTTATTTGTTTGAATTTTTTTATTTTATTTAATATAATATTTGTAGGTATATGTCATATGCATTTAACATTATAATATTTTTTTTAAATTTGTAATATTAAATATATTTGTATTTTAATTTTTAACATATTTATATATTTTTTATTTATTTTGTTTTTTAAATATTTTTGTTGTTAATATTTTGTCTGTTTTTAATTTTGAACTGACTGGAGTGAGAATATTAATTGTTACCCCTCCGCAATCCACCACTTTCCCTACTGTTGTACTGATTGGAGTGGGGATAGTAAATTTTACCCCGCCACTATCCAACACTTTCCCTACTGTTGCACTCACTGTTGCACTCACTGGAGTTGGAATAGTAGTTTTTACCCCTCCGCTATCCAACACTTTCCCTACTTTTACACTCACTGGAGTGGGAATAGTAATTTTTACCCCTCCACTATCCAACACTTTCCCTACTGTTGCACTGACTTTAGTGGTAAATTTAAGTTTAAAGATTTTTAAATAGTTTAATGTGTTAATTTATAATTGAATGTTTTTTTAAATAGATTTAATGTTATTGGTTATTTATATATATATATATATATATGTGTGTGTGTGTGTAGATTTTTATATAATTTCAAAATTATAAAATACATTAAATTAATAGTTTAATAATTGTTTTAAAGAATATATATATATATTTTATTTTTATTATTATTATGTATGTGTGTTTTTGAATTACGTTTATTTATTATATTTCTTAAATGTATATTAAATCTGCTTTATTTAAAAAAAAATTATTTAATATATTTAATATTTATTATTTTATTTTATATATATATATATAAAATTCGATATTTTGTATAACTATAGTTTTAACATCGATCTTTTTTTCCCGATTTTTTTGTACTTACCTGTTTAAGTATAGGAAGTTGATATTTTAGCATTCTATAATTTTTCATCTATATTTTTGACATCTATATTTTTGACATCGATATTTTGTCAGTGAAGCCATTGCTGCCATGGATGACATCTGCATGACTCTGGACGGATGGATGGCATCTACATGACTCTGGACAGAAGAGACACAGCAACCCTCATCCTCTTGGACCCTTCCCCACAGTGTTTGACACAGTCTCCCATGCCATCCTCATCCAATGCCTACACGGCCGCGGAACCCAAGTACATGTACTTTTACAGATCTGCTTCTTCCTGATTGGAAGGACTGAGTAAATAAGCCTGGCACCACACACCTCAACGCTTGTGACCTCATCTGCGGAGTTCTGCAAGGATACTCCATAAGTTCAACCCTCTTCTACGTGTATATGATCCCTCTAGCCAGCATAATTCGCTCTTATGACATAAACTTCCTCTCCTATGCTGAAGTCACACTGCTTATTCTCTCCCTCATGGAAAAAACGCCCAGGGCCCGGATCAAGTTAAATGCCTGCATGACTGAAATCACCCATTGGATGAAGACCAACTGCATGAACCTGAACATAGACGACACTGAAATTGTGATCTTCTGGAAGAGCACTTCACTTTGGATCTCCACCTGGTGGCATATAGAGTGAGGATCGACAACCACTCCCTTCAGCCACGCCAAGAACCTTGGGATCGTCAGCGATAGCAAACTCAAAAGGAGCGCCCAAATCAGTGCTGCCACGCTTCATGCTTCCATGCCCTAAAGATGCTGAGAAAGATTTACAAATGGCTCCCAATCTGCACAGGAAAACCGTCACACACGCCCTCATCATAAGCAAGCTGGACTAATTGAACACCCTCTATTCTGGGATAAATAAACTTACCAGAAGGCTGCATACCATTCAGAACTTAGCAGCCAGAATCACTCTCAATCTCCCATGCTGCACTCACATCATACCACAACTGAAGGAGCTTAACTGGCTCCTCATACACAAACAAGCACAATTCAAACTCCTCATCCACACTTTCAAGGCACTACAAAACATTGGCCCATCATACGTCAACAATCACATCTGCTTTCACAAACCTTCCAGACACCTCCGCTCAACAAATCTGCATAACATAACATAACATAACATAACATAACATAACACAACACAACATAACATAACATGACATAACATAGCAAACGGCATCATCAGCAAAGAGTATTTTCATATTAAATAATTTTAATATGAACAATAGATTCAGCCAAATAGGCCGCAACATCATTTAAAACAGTCTAAACAATTACAGGGTTAAAATGCAATTGTAACGAAAGCCTTTTTATATGGCACAGCTGTCACTGCATTCTCCGGATGTCCTACACTGGACTTTGGCATTTTCTTCACGATGTAGGGCCTTAACAGCTGTTAATTGGGATTGATCAATTTCTTGCTGATGTAATCTGTTGATCAGGCCAAATGGTTACTTTAAATCTATAAATGTCAGGAAGTTTTCTGTATGTATGTATTTTGCCAGATCATGAAAAACCAAGTTGTTTGGTCAATGGATCCTCTTCCCTGCCTAAAACTAGCTTGGACATCAACTAGGATGCCATCCAAATTAGTCCAGCCCTGACATTGATTAGGAAGGACCTGATCACCTAGTCTGCCTGTATCAGCTAGCAGAGAAATCAGCCTGTATTTGGCTGGCTCCCCATAACGGCATTTTTATGCAATTGAACAATGAAAGCTGATCACCAAGATGGAGGTATGGAATTAGATGCCAACACTATTTTCCCTTGTTAACACCTGCACCTATAAACTGGGTTCTGAGTGATACATGTCCACAGGGACAAAAACCTGGGCCAGAGTATTTATTCACTTTCTGATAAATTGTAGTAATATCCACCTAAAAAAATAATATAGACAGATAAGTATTAAAGTTAGAATTCCCATCCTGGCACACTACAATAATGGAGTTATCAAGCTGGCCTACTATATGATCTCCAACATAAAGCTTTTTACAAAGACAAACCCATTGTAGGAGATCCACTTTTTCGGCTTGTTCACCCCAGATTTTTCATCTTTGGTGGACCCATACGGTGGCGATGCGCCCGTCATTGTAATGACCCCCTAAGTTTGAAGGTTAAATCTTTAACCAGGAGGAACATGGTTGGTGTATCAGAACTGTGCACCATCACAGCCAGCCTCAAATTGCATCTAGGTCTCATTCGACCTCAACCATTGATTATCATTGGCACGTTGCACTTTGTGCGTCTTGGCTACTTAAAAGTTTAAAATGATTTTTTGTCATTTTGGTGTATTTTGGTAGTTAGATTGTATTTTATTGTTATAATTCAGTTTGGGATTTTTATTGGTTTGCACTTTGATTTTATTACTGCTTTGATACTGCATATATACTATGCAGTTAAGCCTGTCTGCTCTCTGCCATAGCTACCTTGGGGATAATCTCCAGTTAATTTAGTGACTTTGAGGGTGCGTCCTGAGAGGGGTTGTAATTATTACTTGAGATGGGTAGCTATCCCCCTTATGCAATAATCCAATTTATTACACCACTACATATGCTCCAATATGATGCTCTTGCTTATTTATCTCCCACAGTAACTTCAAAATACAAGCTCCTTATAAGCTTCATTGAACTACAAGCTTTTTTCTGTTTATCAGATTGTTATAATTTTTCCTAGTTTCTCTAAAATACAATTTGTTGCTAGCAGGTAAATGACCCCTTACCAGGGCAAGTGAAACCTTGTGTTTCTTTTCCCAACTTCCTTTATGAATTCATTCATGACTATTGCTAGTTTTTTTCCTCCTGAATAATTTCTTAATCAACCAAAATACTGAGGGCCTCATTTATGAGGCCCCTTACGCCACCAGAATGTCACTTTTTGTGAGGTACTGTGGCGCAGGAGCATGCTCCATATTTACGAGGCATCACTAGGCCACTTTTTTGGCTTAATTCTGCCTCATAAATATGGTTCCCTTTAACGCAGTTTTCTGCGTTAAAGGGGCGCTCCATGGGTGCTGAAGGGGGCGTTCCCAGCAGCATCCATGGCTTTTTGACACTGCCCCAGATTTATGAGAAATCGTAAATCGGAGGCAGCGCCAAAAACTTACGCCTCCCCAGGGGAGGCGTAAGGGATGCACAACGAGGAGAAATATCTTTATTTCTCCTCATTTTTCCTTTTTCTATGTGTGCTTCATTCTGCAGCAGACATAGAAAAAGGAAAAATCCTCTTGTGATTGTTTTTGTGCAGGAAGGTTTCCCTTCCTGCAAAAAAACAATCATCCCCTCAACGCAGGCATTCTTGCACCATGGTCCAAAGGTGCCTGCGTTGGCAGCCCATTGTGCGCCGGCGCCGGGGAAAAGGACAGAAATGCGCTGTATCTCATAAATACAGCACATTCCTGCCCTTTTCTTTTACCGTAGGGCAGCTCAGCAGGGAGGCCTGCGGTGCTGCCCTACGGTAAAACCTCATAAATGAAGCCCTGAAATGCTTGCAATCACTTCCCCATATAGATCTAGAACTGCCCCAACTTCACCTCGATTTATTCAAAGGATAGAATTTAGGGGGTCAGCTAAATTATCCATTGGAAGCAGACCCTGCCTATAAAGCTTATACAATTTCCATTTCAACACTCTTCTGTTGCTTGTTGGAAGAATTTCTAGGGGACAGCGATTTACATCTGAAAATGAAAAATGTATAGCCAGAGAAGACACCAATGGATCTTGAACACTTTCTATATATATTATCACCTGCATGTCTGAGACTTGCTACCAAGCCCCAGCATTAATTAATATATATCAATCAGGCTCCTCCTATGCCCAGACCTGAAAAATTGCCAAGTGAGGCTATTTGAAGTGGAATCATTTTTTAGAAAACACAGTGTAGAGTTCAGTAACAAAGATGTGACTCTTTCCACTGTTGCAACCTTTTCCCCAGTGTGAAACCATACTGGGATATCCTATCCCGTATTGTCTTCAATGGCTACGTTTTCCAAAGACCCTTTAGGTGGTTGGGTTTTAAAATTGACACACATCAATAATCTTTTATATTCAAGAATATTTGCAGTGATGTGGGGTGTGTCAGGGTGCTGGAAATCATGGCAACATCGGTCTAGTGCTCCTGTGGCAACCTCAGGTCTTGCAGATCTGGTAGCCAGAGGGTGGACAGGTACCAGGAGGCCCCCTCACACCCTGTAAGGCCCAGGGGGTGGAATGGGACAACGACCTTGGCACCTCTGATTGTTGGCAGCTACAGTACTGGCCTTTGCCCCAAATTAGACACTGTCTACACACCCTTGGTGGTACAGGACCTTTGCTCAGTCTGTTCACTCTTGTCTACTCTAGAACGACTTGATCTGGGATCTCTGCATCCCCACCTGGTTCCATGAAACGGACTTACACATGTCAGGTGACCCAAACCCTGTAGACAAATTACCTTCCCTGAGGTAGTAGCTGGAAAGGCAAAAGGTTTCATGATGAAATCACCGAAGGGGGACTTGGTGGCGACTTCCGAATTGATGCTAGCGGTGTCAGACACAACTCTGGTAACGCTACTAAACAAACTGGTGGAGATTAAGGTGTCCCACCTCTGCTGAAATCCAATCCTTATGGAGAGACATTAATAGCTACCAAACTAGGATGTCTAGATTTGAACAGAGGCCGGCGGACTCGGAATCCAGATAGGAAAATAAGCCAAATTTGGGACTGGAAATATGGGACCTTTGTCGGAGAACCATAGACTTAGATGACAGGAGAATTTGGAAGAAAGTACGAATTTCTGAGTTTTCCAGAAGGGAAGGATAATATGATTGATTTTTCGGACATCTACTTCAACTCTCCCTACTGTACACTTTGACCCTCTTTTGGAATTTGAGATGGCCCATAGGGTCAGGTCACCTCAACTCCCTTCTTTAGATTGCCTGATGCAAATACTTGTTTTTTGCATCAGACACCAGCAGACTCCTTAGATTTTGGAGGCTGCTAAATGGCATGGGTCATGCATCTATTAAAATAGCCAGATCCTTATCACACTGGACTTCTCTTATGAAACAAACCAGAGAAGGAAATGTTTTTTGGGCACTCAGGGCCTGCCTTTTGGAAAAAAGAGGTAAAAAAAATAACTGTTGGAACCGGGGAGAATGTTGATAACCCTGGATGACTGTACATCTGAATATGAGTACCCTGAGGAGCTGGGGAGGCTTACTGACAACTTTTGAAAGCAGGGATGATGCTGGGATGGATAGTACACCTTCGGGAAGTTTCCCCTCTGGCCCCACGGAGGACAGAAGGGGTATGAACAGAGAAGCTTTGGAGGAATGCTGCTGCATGGAGAAAGTGACATCGCAATGGGGCAAGGAGCCCAAAACAATCCATAGAGAACTCCGGATTGGTAGGGATAAATTAAGTTCACCTATTAAACCTTGACCTTGGACTCTCTCTGTGCCTAGAAGAATTCCCACAGCATGATGTGAACAATTAATCCATTCTTGACCCAATTTCCTTCTCAGTATATTACTACTCATGACAAAGATGGAGCATGAGGGTGGGTGTCCCTGCCTGGTGGGGGGGTTATGGTTGCCTCTTTCACATGGAGCTTGAATTTGAATGGTGGACCTTGGGCATTCTCAGGTGCTGATATGGGGACTGGAGGGAAGACTTATCCAGTTGGGTACCTGCAGGGGGTTGGACTATCCTCAGAGGGGCTCTATGAAACGAATGGGACTTTGGCAGGACTCTTAGCATATCTATTTGTATTGCCTCCATATTTCCTGCTACAGGGGTGATTGTTGCTGTGGGGAATGGGGAGGAGATAGGATTGTGTGAAGATTTATTGTACTGTTATTATTGCTTGTTTTTCACTGGGGGAAGGGGCAAGCATGTCTCTGGGATATGGGTGACTCTCCTGGGACACTGTTTTTTGTCAGTTCCTATACGGTTTGCAGTTCAGTGTTTGAATGTCAAGCATTGAAGTGGCTGAGGGCTGGATATGCCATTGGTAAGGGTGCTACCGGCTTTCCCAACACTCAAGTTTGTTAGTTTAGAGTTAGGGGGGGTTGCAGTTGACTAACTGGGCCCCTAACTGCCCTTTCTTTGTTGTGGGGATTGCCAACCTTGGTTAGGGGAGTTTACCTTCACCATAGTCCGGACACTCAAAGGGAGGCACTCCTTCAGGGCCACCTGCCCCTCTCTTGCCTTGCAATGCCAGTCTCACCTCATCTCGCTGCTCTTCTCCATTGATACCTTCTCAGCTGCCTACCGTTACAGTGCAACACTGAGATGATAGGCCTCACAAAACCACCTTACACTGTTATCATTTAATGCAAACTGCAGCACACACTTCATAAATAGGAGACAATGACTCTCCTTCCTTGCTCATGGTAACCAGAAACTACATTGATTCATGAAACTCACCTGACTTTGCATGAGTGTGAGAAACTGAGGAGGAATTGGGTGGGCCCAGTATTCTACACCTACCCAGATGTTCTACATCCCACATCTCAGAACACACCACTGAGTCATAGAACCAAAGGAGTGGCAATACTCATTCATAAATGCCCCCCATACAGATTGCATAACAAATACATAGTTGAAGGGGGACGATATGTCTTTGTAAAGCTTCAGATTCAGGATACGTACTTGATTGTGGGTTCGATGTACGCTCCAGTGGGTGACAAATCTGCCTTCTTTTGTAGGTTAACTAGACTGCTGTTATCTTTTGGCAAGATGAAAGTGGTGATTGAAGGTGGCTGTAACACAGTGATGGATCCAGTTCTTGACAGTGCTGATGGGCCAGATGTTAAACATGACAGTGAGGGCCAATGACACTTGATCTTGGATTTTGCCCTGGTCAATCTGTGGTGATTGTTGCATTTGAGGGACCATGATTACACTTTCACCTCCTGCATCAATTGGATTTTCACCACACTGATTACATCAGTGACCATACTCCGTTTGGTGGAAGCGGCATGTATAGCACCAGAGGGAACTTCAGACCATGATATGGTGGCACTTAAGATCAATCTCGATACAGCGTCGCCCCCTTCGGGGCTGTGGTGTATGAACACAGCCATGTATAAGGAGCCGAGGGACAAACGGTTAGTGGGGGGCATGGAAATAAAGCATTAGGGGAGAACTGATGCTTGAATCTGAATCAGCAATAGCTAAGAAGCTCCACGCCAGGCTATCTTAAAGTACTCACAATGGCTAAATATGACTTAAATGGGTTGTATACTAGCCAGGCTGAAAAGGCTCTCTTCCTACTATTAAAAAAGCATCACAAAAGAGGGGAGAAGGAAGAACGCCTTTTGTCTTTGAAGATGAAGTGGATGGAAGCAAATTGCCCTATCCTTGCAATCCACAGCCAAAATGCGGATCTACTGACACACCCTTGTAAGATCCTGCAAGAATTGAAGGACTTCTATTCCGTACTATACAGGTTGGAACCTTCTGCAAATATGACTACAGAAGATAGATTTTTCAATGTACTGCCCCTTTCAAGACTTAGGGCAGAACAAACTACCCTCTTAGACGCCAGCATCATAGATGACAAAGAGCCCCATGTCATAGATGACTTGAAAGCAGGGAACACGTCCAGGGAAAATAGTTATAGGGCTGAATATTACAAGATAGCCAAACATCTAGTTACCCCCATTCTATGTGGGGACTTTCAAGAAGCGGTTGCCTCAAGTAGACTTCGTGACGAGTTTACCAGGGCAAGGATCATCCTAATACCCAAACCAGATAGAGACCCCCTGGATTGTGCCAACTACAGATCATCTCTTTGATTATTGCGGACGCAAACATTTTGGCCGGATGCCTGAAAAGATGTATTATCACCTAGGTTCACCCTAATCAATCAGGATTCATCCCGGAGTGAGCCTCGAACAATCATCTCAGGCTCTTGTGACATATTCTTTGGCAAATGTGGGACAATGGTGATAAGAAGGTACTTGTTGGACCCCAAAACATTTTTCCTTTTTCCCTCCACTTTTTCTGAATTTGTTTTTGTTGGCTTTAGGACACTGTGCAATTTACCACTGCTAACTAGTGCTAAAGTGCTTGTGCTCACTCCTCTAAAGCATGGTTACATTGGCTTATGCCCAAATGACATATTTAATTTACTTATAAGTCCCCTCTAGAGTGCTATGCCATACACTCAGAGCCTGTAAATTAAATGCTGCCAGTGAGCCTGCAGCACTTATTGTGGCACCCATTTGAGTATCACTTTAAAACATGTTCCAGGCCTGCCACAGCAGCCTAAATGCAGTTTTAAACTAA
Source organism: Calotriton arnoldi (assembly GCA_963921515.1). Taxonomy (NCBI): domain Eukaryota; kingdom Metazoa; phylum Chordata; class Amphibia; order Caudata; family Salamandridae; genus Calotriton; species Calotriton arnoldi. The sequence goes on from CAWUFW010005876.1 coordinate 1,211,446, forward strand.
GTCCGAGGGTAAATGCTGACCGGGCCCAATCCACTTCTTGTATCTGAACCGCGCTCCTTTGCAGTTGGCCATATTTTCCGTCTTTGACCTGGTCTCCGCTGTTGGTGCTTTGATGTTTTAGGGGCTAGTTTTTACTAAAAGCTTTACAAATTCATTACTCTGTTTCTACTGATTGGATCTTTGTCGTTTTGGTGTCAAATAATTTATAATAAGTTACCTTATTTTTCTAAACTGGATTGGTATTTTTCTTGTTTTGTATTTTCACTTTATTACTGTTTGTGTGCTGTATAAATACTTTACACATTGCCTCTAAGCCTGATTGCTTTTTGTGCCAAGCTACCCAGGGTGAACCACAGGTTAATTTAGTGACTTTTTGTGGGTCACCCTGTAAGAGACTGTGGTTGTTGCTTGACTGGGGCTCAAACCCCAGTCAGCCAACTACCCAATTTCTCACATTCGTGGTTAGCTGTGGGATCAGGACTTGTGCTTGTGCAGTACCATGCAATGATTTGTGTAACATAAAATCCCAGGTAAATAATTTGACACCAGAGCTGATTTTCTTAAAATTATCCTTGATTGGCCATATTTGTTCCTTTTTCCAAATCTGAGTCCTGCTTCACATTTTTTGTGCCTGTGACTCATGCCTGCCAAGATGGAATTGGATATCAATTTCATTGAGAGCTGCAGCATGGCTGAGCTGAGGTAGTTGTGCAGGGAGAAGAGACTGGAACTCCCTAAGGATTATCCAAAGTTCGAGTACCAGTTAGCTCCTGCAGCCTGGTGGGAGGTCCGCATAATGGAAGCTGCACCACAGGAAGTTGACGAAGAGTAGGATGCCTTGGATGAGGAGGAAATAGAGGCTGAGGAGGACTGCTTTGCAATTGCTCCAGGACTTTGGGCCTAGAACCAGAGGAGAGTGGGAGAACCCACAGGAGTGAGATCTCGTACTGGGCCTAGCACAGAAAGCAGTGTGTGTTCCCCAGCCCTGCCCCTAGGGACCAAGGGGACAGGAGAGCTGAAGGGGACTGTTATCTGCAGCTGGCCCAGCTGGAACTGGCCGCCCAAGCAGCAAGGGTGGAACCAGAGAGAGTACTTGACCTGAAGGAGATTCAACTACCTCTGAAAGAAAATAAACGTTTGTGGGCTCATGGACTGAGCCTAAGAGAGCTGGACCTAAAGCTGAAACAAGCATCAGAATCCAACAGAAATTGTGACAGCATTACCCCAGTGTTTACTGGAGAAGTGGGGGTCCACATACACCAGAGCTGATGCCAAATTACCTGGCAGCAGATGACATAACTCAATGGTTTTCTGCATATGAGGTAGACCTGAGGATACACAACATCTCTGCGGAGTACTGGGGGATGGATTATGGAAACCCATGCCCACAGTGAGGAGGGACATGGAGGTGGGTGACCAGACAAAGAATGCCCCCATGAAAGCCATACTTGTTGCTAAATTTGGACTGGCCCCTGACACTGGGGGAACACATTTCCACAACAGTGGGAGTCTGTTTTCATAATCTCAGCCTTCTTAGGAGAGTCTTCCCCTTTCTACCACTGTCAACCCGGAAGACCTTGGTACAGGCTCTGGTGCTGAGCCGTCTGGATTACTGCAATGCTCTGCTGATTGCAGCTAATGAAAACTCCCTGAACAAACTGCAGATAGTCCAGAACGCGGCGGCCCGTTTGGTGGCTAACGCTCCCCCCAGAACTGAATCTCTCCCCCTCCTTAGGGAATTACACTGGCTCCCAGTGCGGAAGAGGGTTAAATTTAAGATTTGCTGTATGGCCTTTAAATCTTTAAACAACTTAGGCCCCAGTTATCTAAAGGACAAATTAGTCAGGTACCTGCCCTCCAGATCTCTCCGCTCCGAATCTAAAGCCCTGCTCCTTGTCCCCCGCTTCCATAGAGCGCGACAGGGCGGTAAAGCCTTCTACCACTTGGCCCCACGCTACTGGAATCAACTCCCTATCCATTTACGACTATGCACGGACTAACTTAAGTTCAGAAAATTGTTAAAGTCGACTTTATTCTAATTTAGCATCCCCTTGGAGTTCTATAGCAGTTCAAGCGCGGAGATACCCTGATGGGGTGATTCGGGCGCTTTATAAATAAATAAAAAAAAAAAAAAAAAAAAAAAAGTTATCGTCAGAGGTTCAGGGACAGTCAAAAATCCCCAATCCAGTCCTGGGTGGATTTCATGGACTACATTTCCAGGGCAATGGAGGGTTGGGAGAAGGGTAGTGAGGTAAACACTTTTGAAGGGATGTACAATTTAGTTGCAAAGAGCATATGCTCAAACATTGTTTTCCAGAGCTATGCCAACACCTGGTTGACTGCAAGCTTACTGCCCCTCGGGAGCTTGCAAAGGAAGCCGACCTCTGAGTGAGTTCTAGAGAGTCTGAGAAGGTACCTCGGAGTGATCCTAAGGAGGGTGGTTCTGGGTCCCCCTAACAGCATGAGGGGGTGCTCAGTAACCCGGACAGGTTCCAGTCTAGTGTGGGGGAAATGGTTCCCATTCCCATCATAAGAATAGAGGGGAGGCTCTTGTGGGCGGAAGCCCAGGGTGCCCCACTCCCAACCCCGGTGCTTTGATTGCTCCCAGTTGGGGCACAAGCACGGGGACCTGGTCTGTACCAAGAACCCACCCATTGGTGGGCGCCCCAAAGGAGAGGCACATGTGGCCTTAGGGGGATGTAGTCCCCAGAGGCAGGTAGTAGAAAATGCTCTAGTCTCCCTTAAATGGGAGATAGACTCAGAGAGTAGACTGGTGACTCCTGAATGTGGGGGTCCTCATCTCCATCAGGTCAAAGTGAATGGGGCCCCAGTCACTGCTCTGAGGGACACTGGGGACAGTCGGACCATAGTAGTGGAAAGACTGTTTTGCCCAGAGCAGTACACCGGTCAGGTGTGCACGATAACCCGGGCCTAGGGGCACGTCTTTGTCTGCACTATGACCATGGTATCTGTGGAGTAGGGTAGTGAGGTGACCCAGAGGAGGGTCATGGTTAGTCCCCGGATGCCCATAGACTGCCTTCTGGTGATTGAGTTGCCACCAGTGTTAGGGGAGCTGATAGAGGCAGCCACTCAGGGTGCCCTGAAAGCTAAGACATCTGGATGTACCTCTCCAATGGAGAATTCTGAAGTCTAGATGGAGGGGCAGAGGGAGGAAGGACTCACCCCTGACTCCTGTTCAGCCTCAGGATACAGATCTTGGGCTGAGTGACCAGTCTCAGTCCACCTCCCCTGGACTGGTGGCAAGGAGATTGAAAAAAGGGTGCCTAACACTTGGGGCTGTTGCCCACATTCTGAGAAACCACAGATGAGAGAGGCCTTTGGACGGCCTGGGGCCTGGTTGTTGGCACTGACAGCTGTCTGTGCCCTCTGTTGGTTGTTGTCCTTATGGGCTGAATTTACCTTGGTGACAGAAGTCTGATTCAAGGGATCGAATGGGTCAGATCACTTTGTTGGCTGTGGTGGTACTGTGTGCCTACTGGGATGAATCTGTTTGCAAGTAGAGGTTAAGTACTGCACAGATGGGGTCGACAGTGAGTAGAAGGGTTCCCCATGTGTCAGTTCAGTGGCTTTGGAGAATGTAGACAGAGGGAGCCAACTGAATTCAGGATGGTGTAGAACTGACAAGTGCCTCTGCAGTAGAGGGTCATTGTCTCTATCACCTAAGTAGGGAAGTCCATCAAGGTATTGATTAGTCTCCCCTAGCTTTAGGCTACTGGGGGGTCATGTTGAACATGTCCTACTTTGAAGTCACTCCCAAACATTATTCTTTTTTCCCTCCACTTTTTGCTGAATTCGTTTTTATTGGCTTTAGGACTCTGTGCACTTTACCGACACTAACCAGTACTAAAGTGCTTGTGCTCTCTCCCCGAAAATATGGTTAAATTGGCTTATACTCAAGTGACATATTTAATTTACTTATAAGTCCCTTGTAGAGTGGTATACCATATACCCAGAACCTGAAAATTAAATGCTACCAGTGGGCCTACATCACTATTTGTGCCACCCACTTAAGTAGCACTTTAAAACATGCCCCATGTCTACCGCTGACGGCTGAATGCAGTTTTAAACTGCCATGTCAACTTGGCATTAAAATCTCGTTGCCAAGCCTTAAACCCCCCTTCTATATAATATAAGTCACCACTAAGGTAGGCCCTAGGTAGCCTTTAGGGCAGGGTGCTGTGTAATTAAAAGGTTGGACATGTACTGTTAAGTATTACATGTGCTGGTAGTGAAAACCACATGAATTCATTTATCACTAGTGTGAGGCCTATCCCTCCCTTAGGATAACATTGTCATTCCTTCTTATATTTAATAAGCAGTAATTTCCAATTGGGACCAGGTAGCTATTAATATTTGGTGTCTATTAAAGTGTAATGATAAATACTCTTTAAAGGTACAGTTTGGATTTTTCATTACAATTTTAGAAAGCTGGCATTTTCCCCTCCCTTAGCTTTTTGTTCTTGGAGCCTGGCCTGGGGTATACAAAGGGGACTTCAGATACCAACTCTACTATACACTTCTAGACCTATGGATTCTCTGCCAGGAAGAAGGACTGCTGTGCTGCTGGAAGGACTACCACTCTACTCGACTACTGTTTTGAAGGACTGCTGCCCTGCTGTGTTGCCGTCCTTGTTGTCCTGCTGCTCTGCTGCCTTCTGCCTGGGGATAGGTACTAGGCCTTTAACTGTCCCAGGACCTCCAGAGTGATTCACAAGGGATAGTTTGCTGGACTTCTGTCCCAGAGCCACAGAGACACAAAAGGCTTCCTCCATCTTGAACCCTCACCTGGATCTAGCTTGAGTAAGTCCTGACCCTCCAAGCGATGCCCCTCCAGTCCTGGACCCTTGGAAGTGTTGCTAAAGTTGCCCAGATAGCCAAAATCCAAACATTGTGTCCTAGAAACTTTGTGCCTAAAAACTGCTCTTATAACCAGGAGGAGACCGAGACCAGCCTGCTCGCCCATGCACCTGAGGTGCATTGCTGTTTGGATTGACTTTCCGGCTTCTTCTGCTACATTCTTCTCCACATCAAAAAATCCTTTTCAGTGGTCATTCGCCAAAAGGGTATTTGGCCTTGTGGATCTATTGTTGGCTACAACCCTCTGCCTCGTCCTGCTGGAGATTTTTGACTTCCATTTCAGAGACTAAGGGGCATATGTAGAAGCCCCTATCGCCACGGGAACGTCACTTTTTGTGATGTTTCCGTAGCGATAGGGGCTTCCCCTTATTTACAAGGCAGCGTTAAGCCACTTAAAGTGTCTTAACGCTGTCTTGTAAATAAGGCCCCCTTTCACGCTATGCTTAGCGTGAAAGGGGTGGGCAGTGGGTGTTGGGGTGGGCGTTCCACCGCAACACCCATTGATTTTGACACTACCCTGCTATTTACAAGGGCTGCGTAAAAAGGAGGCAGCCCGAAAATTAAGACCAGGGAAAACCTGGTCTTAACGTGGCAAAACTAGGAGAAATGCTTGATTTCTCCTCGTTTTTGGCTTTTCCATGTGTTCTGCCTTGTGCAGCACACATGGAAAAAGCAAAATGCCTTGGATTGTTTATGTGTAGGAAGGTGTCCCCCCCCAGCACGTAAATAATCCTTTTAAAAAAATGACATTTTGTAACTTCCATGTGTGCTGCATTAAGCAGCACACATAGAAGTGACAAATGGCATTTCAGGATTGTTTATGTGCAGAAAGGGACGCCTTCCTACACATAAACAATCCTCCCCTGCACGCAGACACCCTTGCAGTATGGTGCAAGGGTGCCTGTGTTGGTGCTGCGCTGCTAAGTGTAGCGCCAGCGCAGGGGGAAACGCAAGGCTGCACCATATCCTTGTAAATGTGGTGCATCCTTGCTTTTCTGAAGTGGCGGAGTGAGGCATTAAGCCTTGACGGCTAATGCCTCACTCCTCCACTTCTTTGTACATATGCCCCTAAGTCTGAACACAGAAATATTCACCACGGCTTCAACCCAAGGCTATCCAATGATGACACTCCCCTCTTGGACACTTCCTGCAGCCTTGCCTTGCTGAACTTTTCTTTCTCAGAACATTTGTCTCACAAATGTTTCGAGCTCTGAAAGTAAGCCCTGTACGGGCTCAATCCTCTTCTTGTATCGAACTGTGCTCCATCACAGTCAGCCATCTTTTTAAAAAATAACCTGGTCTCGTGAGACTAGATGTGCGCTGTTGGTGCGTGATCTTTTAGGTGCTGGTTTTTACTATAAATTTTAAAGATGCAAAACTATGGTTCTCCTTATTGTCAAATAATTCATAAAAATTTACTTTATTTTGGGGGGTGCTAGAGAGCGCTAGAGAAGTCAGGGATGCCCATTATCCCTGCTTCTATTTGCCCTGGCCATTGAACCCCTGGCAGCCAAAATAAGGCAACATCACAGAGACTATGCCATACAATATCCTTCCCGACAGATATTAATATCATTGTATGCCGATGATATCACCCTCTACTTACGGGAACCAAACACTAGTCTCAACCCGATCCTTCGGGGGTTTATTAGGTTTGGCGACCTATCCGGGATAAGACTTAACTGGAGTAAGTCACAGATCTTTCTGCTCACCCCCAACACTGCTAAATTTACCCTGGAATTCCCACTAAGCTGGTGTGAAACTGAAATAAAATATTTGGGCGTGACCATAACTAGAGACACGGAGGAAACTCTCCACACAAATTATGGTGCTGCAGTTGAAACTATCAGCAACTGGGTGGACTTATGGATCACACTGCCACTATCTTTGGGCGGCAGGGGGGCCCTGATGAAGATGAATATCCTACCCAAACTCCTATATCTATTCCTCAACATACCCTACAACCCAAGGTGCCCCTTCTTTAACACTCTCCTGTCTTTACTTATCAAGCTGGCGTGGGGAGGGAAGCAACCCCGGGTGGGATGGAGGACCATGACGCAACCTTTTTCTAGGGGTGGATTCGAAGCCCCGGATATGGAACTATACTACCTCAGTGCTCAAGCCCATCCACCGAATTTATGCCACACTTGGCCATTGAGCAGGGAAACATGGTGCCCATGCCCCTAATTTCCTTTCTGGCAACACCTGTCCCTGGGGAGGAAGTGGCCCACCACACGGTAACATGCACCAATAATGCGTGGAAGCACTTAGCTAGCGTAGTGGATAAACCCATGCTATATTCCCCACGTGTGCCACTTCCGCATCTCCCGATCGCTCCTGTCACTCAGGAGGCTGTATGTCGGGAAATGCTACGCAAAAGGAGCCTCAGTGTATTGGGAGATTTCTACCATGAGGGAAAGTTTAAAGACCGACAGGAGCTTCTGACCAGGGAGGGGGCCACTCCACTGGAGGTAGTTCTATACATAAGACTGAAGCATGAAATTAGGGCCAATATTCCGGGATTCCCACAGGAGCCCCCCACACTAGAGGTTCTGCACACAATGTTAAAAATGTCAGGACAGGCGCATGCCGTGTCCCAAATATATCGAGCTGCTCTGTTAGAAAAGCCACAGTTGACATGCGGGGCTAGGGAGGCACCGGATCATGACTTGGAAACGCCACTGACAGATGAGCAATGGTCTTATTGCTGCACACAGACTGAAGCCATCACGGTGAGCAGCCAACTGTGAGTCATCCACTTTAAGTTCCTGCACAGAACCTATTATACACCTACACTGCTATGCAAATATAAATTGAGAACGACGATCGCTGTGTGCGGTGCCGGCAGGTGGGTGCAGACTTCCTACACCTCGCATGGCATGGCTGTGAAGTTCAGGGGTACTGGCGGGAGGTGATAGATGCGCTATCCGAAATGATCAGCGCCCTGCTCCCGAGGTCCACCTTGCTTGCGCTACTGGGCCACACGGCTGACATACAGAAAACAAATAGGAAATTCGCAGCAATGGGACTGCTATTGGCCAAGTGCAGAGTGGCTTGCAGATGGGGCAGGCCCCCAAGTTCAAAGACTGGCTCACAGACTTCATATATTGTAAAGACCAGCTTACGATTTATGCAGATCTCTTGCCCGTCCCATCTCGCCCAAATGATATTTGGGAACCCCTGGTGGAATATTTACGGGATCATGCAGATTGAAACTGTGTGCATCTGGCTGGCCGCCTGGGTGGATTTCCTGTGTTGTAGTTCATGGAGAGAAAGGGGGGGCTAAAACATGTGCAATGGGCCTGCCAACAGGAGGAAATTCATGTATTAGGATGGAAACTCTGTTATATCCATTATGCTGTATTTGTAAGAAAGGGGATCCCGTGATCAACCAACAATTTGTAAGTTAATGCGGGACTGAGACCTAATGTAGACATTGCAATACTGCATGACATCTGTATGTATACTTGCCCATCACATATACTGTGCATTTACGTGTTATATTGTACCATGCACTGACTGTAATCGAATTGGAAAATTCAATAAAAACATTAAAAAAAAGAAATTAAGTTATTTTTCTAAATTGGTTTGGGATTTTTCTTCTTTTGCGTTTTCACTTTATTACTCACTTTATTACTATTTTTGTGCTGCATAAATACTTTACACATTGCCTCTAAGTTAAGCCCAATTGCTTTTTGTGCCAAGCTACCCAGGGTTAACCACTGGTTACTTTTGTGACTTTTTGCGATTCACCCTGCAAGGGATTGTGTCTGTTGCTTGACCAGGGCTCACACCCCAGTCAACCAACATCCCAGTTTCTCACAGAACTCCCTTCTTTGGATGTAGAAAAGACGTTTGATAGAGAGGAGTGGGGGTGCCTTCTCCACAGCATGGTATGGATGAGATTTGGACAGAGGTTCTTGACATGAGAGTGGAGAATGTACAGGACCATGGAAACGGTGATTACCTCTGAGAGATTTACATTGTCCAAATTCTCGGTGGAGCAGGGTCTGGACAGGCATGCCTGCTATTTCCGCTTCTGTTCCTTTTAGACTTGGAACTGTTGGCAGTGGCTATACAAGAAGGTAAAGGAATGAAATCGTTTGTACCTCAGTGGGTGACCATAAGGCATTCATCTCTGGTGATGTCATTCTTTTAACACTGTCCCAACCTCAACAATATGCAGAGAGGCTAATGGCCCTGATAGAACAGTTCTTGAGTGTATCAGGGTATCGCATTAATTGGACTAAATGTAAAGCCCCCCAACATGAACCACAGTACCTACTTCCCTGGGGGGATCTGCTTTTTAAGTGTAAACATCAACACTTTAAATATCTGGAAGTTTTGGTCAATAGAGGTGTAGAGCATATGGTTCAGGAAAATCTCACCCATCTACAGGGGAAAAAGACTGTCAACTTTAAAAAATGGGGATGTTTCAATCTGTCCTTTTGGGGAAGGGGGCTGGTAGTGAAAATATCTGTTGCACCCAGATTTAATTATATTTTTGGAATGCTGCCTTTACTGGCCTCAAGAACTCTTCTAAGTCAAATAGACAAACATTCTACAAACTCTATGCCACTTTCAAAGTGGAGGGACATAAATGCCAAATGTGTAAACGTTATTGGTTTGTGCATCAGTTGGCTCACTCTGTCTATATGATTAAAACATTCAGGGAATCACCTCTATGGATTCCACTGGAACACTACTTGCTAAGGGCAGAGGGAGAATTGGTGATATATCACACTGGATCACAGAAGGGGCCAAACGCTGGAAACCCGGTCATACAATCCGGTAAAATGGCATGGAAAAAGCCCATGCACTAGTGGAGGTTCAGACTCTTTGCATGTAGGCGATCCCTTGAGGCATAATGCAGCTGAAAGGTGGGGCAATCAGAGATCAACTGGTCAACCTGGAAATTATTAAGTGCCTGGCAGATGTTATTAAAGAGGGGGGAGATCAAATCTTTTGGGGATCTGCAAAGTGAATTTGGTCTTCCAAGCACACAGACCTGGAGGTATAAACAACTGAGGAGCGCCTTGCATTCAGTACTGAGGACTCCACATGCAATTTGATGTTCATGCTGCGGGAAGGAGGGAGGGGACATCTTACATGTCCTATGGGAATATGAAAAGATATCAGTACTTTTGCATGATTTCTTATTGCTACCCACTCTGACATTCCATGTAAAATGCTGGCTATCAACCATGTTGGTAATGGCAAAAGTGGGAATACTGAGACTTTGGAAGACTACAAAAGTACCACAGGCAATGGATTGACGGTATGTATGAAGTTGAGCATTGTGAAAGACTCAATGGGGCACAAGAGAGCTGGCAAGCAAGATGGCAGCACTACAGTGAAGCTCCTGTGTTCTGGGGGCACAATCCGGCAATATCCTGCCTCATCCAGGCTCATTAGCAAACAAAAGGAGATGATAGACGGAGAACTGAAACTTTTCAGACACTCACCCCCAGTCACTGATCTGGGTTGAATCCATCATCGTTCTTTAGCTCACTTTGCCACCTCAGTTTAGACCCAGCTATATGCAAATCAGTCTTGACCCTGTGCCTCATGGGAACAGTCCAGCCCGAACTGCCAAGCCAGGTCTTCCCTGAACCGGAAACAAGCATCCTGGGACCGGTTTCAGGGTAACACCTCTCCTTGGCCAGGCTAGCTTGAATCCAGTGGTAAAGTGAGCAAGGGACCCATGTCTGGGCATACCCTGCCAACTAAGGGCGAACAAAGCAAACACAAGGAGATGATGGACGGAGCGCTGAAACTTTTCAGACACTCACCACCAGTCACAGATCTGGGTTGAATCCATCATCAATCTTTAGCTCACTTTGCCACCTCAGTTCAGACCCAGCTTTATGCAAATCAGTCTTGACCCTGTGCCTCATGGGAACAGTCCAGCCCGAACTGCCAAGCCAGGTCTTCCCTTAACCGGAAACAAGCATTCTGGGACCGGTTTCAGGGTAACACCCCTCCTCAGCCAGGTTAGCTTGAATCTAGTGGCAAGGTGAGCAAGGGACCCACGCCTGGGCATACTCTGCCAACTTAGGGCGAACAAAGCAAACACATGGAGATGATGGACAGAGCGCTGTAACTTTTCAGACACTCACCCCTGTCACAGATCTGGGTTGAATCCATCATCGTTCTTTAGCTCACTTTGCCACCTCATCACAACATTATCCTGCGCTCTTATAATGCGGACACCTATGAGGGACTGCTACAGCCAGTTTGGCAAACAATCATAGTCACATCTGCGCAAAAACTGACATCGTTCTGCATGGGCTGTCACCTTGCAAATGACGGCCATTTGAATAATTCAGCTGCGTTACACTGCTGCTCAATTGCAGTGCGTGCAGAGGAACAGAATGATTTGGCAGCAAGTGGGGATCTATGCAATTGTGGGGAATGAGGAAATGGACCCCCACATCGGCCGGTAAGACACGGTGCCCAAGCGGAATGGTTTGAGATTGTGATTAGTTAAGTAAATCTTACCAGGCAGGGGGCTGTGGCGCACTGCTCCTAACTGCCAGATAGCGGCTAGAAATTGGAGGCCTCTGTGGCCACGGGGGTGGGAACCATTATCCCTGGGGACAGATGTAGTGGCACCTGCCGTGGCTGGACGGACCCGTATTGCAAGAGCGGCAAGCCCGATTGCAGGCTGGGAGGGACCTTGCACTTCTGGCCGAGCATGAGTGGCATGGGGCCTGTAATTTCTGACTGGCTCCTGACGAACACCAATTAGGCCCAGCAAATTACCAAAGAGGATGAGGAAGCCTGGATATTAGGTGTCGACAGCCCAGTGCTTTTTGCTGGAGTAGAGGTGCTGCACGAAACTCCCCGCAACAGCTGTGGCCCCTATGCTCATCGGCCCATCAAATAAATAACCGCAGGTGGGATGTATCTCAGCCCGACCTGAGTGGCCCGAGTCATTTATGTGGAGCATAGTTATTTTTACATGCTGAGGAGTGTGACTGTGCACATATGTAAATGGACAATACTCTAATGGCAGATACATTGTGCACAAACCATCATATTGCAGCCTCGTGGTAGCAAACCTCATGTTTAAGATCACTGAGCAATGCAGAGAGCTCAAAATTCACTTGTCGGACACTGCTTTGAATGTCACAGCTGTGACGGACACTCAACATCGATATTAATAGTAGCCAAATCATGAGCAGGAACTGCTGCATGGTGCTGCGTTCTGGTCTGCTCGTAACCCCCCGGAGGAGTTTGCGTGGGAGAGGCGGGACTGAGACATAGAGATACCCAGGGGAAACCCCAGTCTGATCCCCCTTGGCTACTATCCCCATCTTCAGTTACGGTCTACTGCAGGAGTGAGGGGCACCAGACACATCCCGCTCACGATCCTAGTGGTGTTGTATGGGTAGCGGTCCATAGTCTGGTGCAAGGACACTCTGCCACAACTTGGCACCATGGGAATGATGGATGGCAAGCAGATAAGATTGCAATTTGAGGTGCTCAAATCCTCGCGCAATCCAAGTGGCTACAATGGGCAACCCAATGAGGAGGATTCAGCAGTAGAAGGCTCAATTGGTACAGAGAACATGAAGACCTTACTGGTGGCCATGCAGCAAAGCTTAACATCAATAGAAACTAAAATAGATGCAATGTGCTGCAGAATAGACTACATTACTCATATTTTGGAAAAACACAATGGCAGACTAATGGAGGCAGAGCAAAGGCTGTCCATGGTGGAAGACACAGTGTCCACTCGTAGTGACCAACTACTCAAGATGGAGAAGGTGCACAAACTCATCTCAGCAGAAATTGAAGATTTGGAGGTGAGATCTTGTCGGAATAACCTGGCCATATTTCCAGATTTTACTATCGCAGTACAAAAAGCTTCGTAGAATATTTGCGCCCATCAAACAAAAATTGCTCACTGCAAACCTCTATGAATTGTTATATCCAGCTCGCCTTCGCATCTACTTCCAGGGGAAAGAGCACTTCTTCATGAGTCCACAACAGGCCACAGACTTCACACACCATAATTCCACCCACAATTCCCCAAGGGAGTCTCCTCCTGCATCCTCCAGACCCTCATCCCCAACGTCTGGCCCGGGCTGAATACGGGTCCTCGACCAAGCTGTCATCGTGCTGTTTACACACAATGATGGCAGCAGCTAGGCACCATCTGTGAGAAGTAATTGTTGCCATTATCAGTTATCTAAGAGGACTATTGGCCACAACATTCTCTGCATGGGCCAGACAGTTGCCGCTCATGATAGCTTGCTGACTCTATGCCTAACTATTTGTGTGAAACTGCCTGAGACACTTATTACTTCCCCCCTGGACACCCCCATATACATGAGGATGAACCCGCCTGGCTCACGTCTGGCAGACCCCTCAGAATACCCCTCAGCCAACTCATAGTCATTTGTCTTGCTTTTCTCCTTCCATCTCTCTTGGCTTACTCAGAAAAAGTTTACCTCTTGCACCTTTATTTTCCATTTGTTCTCTCTCTTCTTGTCACGTATACCCATTTGATCTTTTTTCCTCCATGGTTACAACAATACCTCTTCCACGCTCCTCTGAGCAGCACGTTGGAATTGGTTTTTACCAAAACATTAATATGGCTGCTCTTATGTTTCTTAAAGTTATTAAGGTTGTTGAGGTGGGACATGCATGCCAGGCATGATTAGGCCACCAGTGTGGGCGGAGGGGCATAATGGAATTGCTAAAAAGTTAAACTGCGCATGCCAGTACTTTTCCAAAGTGTTACACTGCTACCACCTCACAATTTTCAGCTCTCTCACATGTCCATTCCCGCATACGATTGGGCTTCCCTCTGGCGGTGGCTAACATTACAGCAACCCCAACCAATAATGCACATACCTTATACAATTGCTTAACGTGGAATGTCAGAGGGCTAGGCAACCCATGAAAGCATAGAAATATACTAGCCTACTTAGATAGGTACAAATACATATTGCCCTGCTTAACCTAATAGATTCTACAGGTGCAACATTTGCTACTCGGTGGGCCTCCCACATGCAATTCACCAATTACTCCACATATGCCAGAGGCACAACTATCTTAATTAGAAAAGGGGTACCTTACATTCCATGGGGTGCCTTGAGTGGGGGAGGCTGGCCTCGTCAGTTATCCTACTAATAAATCATTACAGCCCAAATAATTTCTCTGACAGGTTGTGGGGACATATTACGGACATAGGTTCAACCCCCATAGTATGGGGGGGCTTTACATAGCCTTGAATGCACAGGTTGATTGATCATACTCCCCATCCCGCTACAATAGCACAGCCACACACCACGTATGGGATATTATGAATGAGCATGACTTGCTGGATGCCTTGAGAGCAGTGCACCCCTCGGTGAAAGAGGGTACCTTCCACTCAGGGGTACATAGCAGCTGGTCCAAATTAGTCTATTGGGTCATCTCTAGTGGATTGAGACCCTGGCTGCATGAAGTTACACACTTAGCACGTACATACTCTGATCATTTACCTGTTCTAATGCTATTGCGACCTCCATTCCTTGCCTCGGCATATGCGGCCTGGTGGCATTCCCCACATTGCTCCTTGATTCTTCATTTCACAAGGAGCTGCGTCAGGAGATAACTGACTTCTTTGCCAGGAACCTGGACTCGGGTCCAGCAGTGGATACAGTATGGGAGGCCTTTAAGGTCACAATTCGAGGTCTGTGTCTGCCCAAAAGCGGGGGAGTGTTGCATTCTTTGAGGAATCAATTAGACAAATTGGAGAGGGACCTGAGAGAAGTTGAGGCCTGTTTGGGAAATCCAGATGACCCTGACTCATCTAATCTGTTTAGGAACGTCCTGACTGAATTTCAGGAGATGGCAGAAAGTGAATGTCTCTACCTAGATAAATACCCTAGAGCATATAGGGAGGGCAAACGCTCAGGGTGCATACTGGCCACTATGACTAGGAAACCGCACTCCACCAATGACATTCTTGAAGTGTGTGGAGATGATGGCATGCGCTATAGAGACACCCCAGATATAGTGTGCACTTTCTCTGGGTTTCACAGATCCCTAAATACATCCTACAGAACACAAGACTCAGACATAGATGTTTACCTGGGAGATGTGGCGCTCGGTTGGTTAAGTGACACTCAACAAAGCTTCCTTGCTGCAGACATAGAAGAGGATGAGATTAGAAAGGCCATTATAAAATTACAGTCCGAAAAGTCTCTTGGGCCTGATGGCCTGCCTGCGGTCTTTTATAATAATAATACAGTCATTTATTGAGCGCGAACAGCTACCTCCTAGGAGGTGTCCCGGCGCTAGAAGCGATAAGTGACACACGGGAGGCAGGCATGATCAAGGCACTACAAATTAAGCCTGGTTAAAGAGCCAGGTTTTAACTGCCTTCCTAAATTGTGTTTCGGACGAGATCTGACGCAAGGATTTAGGAAGGGAATTCCACAGCTTGGACGCTCCAAACATAAAGGATCTACCACCAAGCCGGATTTTCTTCACTCGAGGAGTGCAAAGAAGTTTCTGGGAGCAGGATCTCAAAGCACGCAACTGCGTGTAGACACCCAGCCTCTGCTTCAGATACGAAGGGCACGATCCGTGAAAAGCCCGAAATGCGAGGGTCAAGGCCTTGAATTTGATTCTCTTGGCTACTGGAAGCCAATGTAGTTCTCTAATATGCGGAGAGATGTGTTGCCGAAAAGGAACACGCTTGATTAATCTCGCAGCCGCATTTTGGACCATTTGGAGTTTCTTAACCAGGTAGGCCGGTAAACCGATATAGAGGCCATTTGCGTAGTCTAGGCGGGCAGTTACTGTGGCGTGCACTACGGTTCTGCGACAGCTCTCAGGCAGCAGATGTATACATTTTTGCAGGTTTCTCAGGCTACTGAAGCAGGCAGCTTTGACCTGCTGAATTTGGGCAGAGAAGGATAAATCCACCTGCCATTTTACACCCAGATTTTTAACATGTCCCGCTGGTACAGGTGGCGAACCCATTTCCTCAGGCCACCACAGGTCTGCGGCTGGAGGCTGGATTTTGCCGAAGAACACCACTTCAGTTTTATCGGCATTCAATTTGAGTTTGTTGTTATTCATCCAGCCTGCTATATCTTTTAAGCAGCCTTTAAGCACTTAAAAGAGTCTTCGGTTTGATCCTTGAACGGGAAGACCAGCTGGGTGTCGTCGGCGTAGGAAATTGCCTTCACTCCCCAGTTGGCTATCAGAGTAAATAGGGGGGCCAGGTATATGTTGAACAGTAGCGGACTTTGGGCCGACCCCTGTGGCACCCCACACCATAAATGCTTGCGGGTGGACTGATACGGTTGTAGGGCCACCCTTTGAGTACGCAAGTGGAGAAAAGACTTCAGCCAGGCCAGGGCTGTGCCATTAACCCCGCTGTCCAGAAGACGTTGCGTCAGTATAGAGTGGTCCACAGTATTGAATGCTGCAGAGAGATCCAGGAGCACCAGCATGGCCGAAGCCCCTGAATCCAATGCCATTCTGATTGAATCAGCTACCTCTAATAGCGCCGTCTCTGTGCTAAACCCAGCTCGGAAACCGGATTGGGTATCGTGCAGGATATTGTGGCTTTCGATGAAATTGGTCAATTGCCGCTGCACTACCTTTTCCAGCATTTTTGCTGGGGCTGGCAACAGAGAAATAGGTCTATAATTGTTCAGTTCCCCTGAATCTATATTGGGTTTCTTTTTAAGGGGAAGTAGAGTGGCATGCTTCCAGAGATCAGGGAAAGTGCCAAAGGGAAGTGTTCCAGATTTTGGACAGCGCATTGCTCGTGGAAGTTGCCAACTCTTTCCAAAGTTTGGGGGGGCACGGATCTTCCTGCGAGCCCGACTTACAGCCCTGGATCACAATCAGAGCTTCCTTCTGAGAGATAGGGGTGAATTCAGAGAGGAGAGGCAAGGGTATTTTCCTATCTACCACGTCGGATTTAACCGTAGTCGTTGTATCAGAAAAGGAATTATAGACCTTACTGATTTTATCATCGAAAAAATTTGAGATTCTGTCGCACAGTGCCAAAGACAGCTGGGCGTCGATGATCAGCTCGCGGGGTTTGAGGAAAGAGTTGACCACCTTAAAGATAGCCTTGCTCGGTTTGTCGGAGGTGTCAATACACTTGGCAATGTGATCTCTCCTTGCCTCCTTCATGAGTTTATGCATAACCTTCAAAGATTTCTTATATGTCATTTTGGCGGAGGTATCATACTCCATCCTCCATTGTTGTTCCAAGCGCTTACACTTGCTTTTCAAAGCCCTAAGCGACTCGGAAAACCATGGTGCTGAGGGAGATTTCCTCATAGATTTTGTAACTCTGGCTGGTGCCGTAGATTCTACTGCAGTGGCAATCCAGTTATGTAGGGCCAGAGTACCTATATTAGGGTCTAGCTATAGAGACGGATGGCTGGCTAACAGAATAGGGCTTAAGCATTCAGCTGTCAGCTTCTTCCAATTTCTCTTTAGAAAGTACCTGGCACTCTCAGGCAAGTCGGGTTTTGCCAGATTAAAAGAAAAAGGGATGAGAAAATGGTCTGACTAAACCACCTGGTTTGGCATTTCGGTTCTCATTGACGAGATATTCGAAAATATCAGGTCAAGGGTGTGCCCTGCTTTATGGGTAGGGGATTTCACAAGTTGGGGCAAATTCGCGCCTTCCAGCGAGGAGACCATCTGCATCGCTTGAACACAAGTGAGATCGTTTACATGCAGATTAAAATCACCTAATGCAGTGAAATTAGAGGATAAAGGGGATTTCTGTGCAACAAAATTACATAATTCCAGGTGTATATTGGGTGGGCAGTCGGGAGGCCTATATACCAACAGGCCAGAGAAAGAGGTTGTGGGGCCAGTCTTAATGCAAAAATTTAGGCCCTCGACCATGCCCATATTCACTAATACTGAGGAGGCTATGTCCCAGGAGTCCTTGAAAATGATCGCTACCCCCGTCCTCTTTTGTCTCCTGCCCTATTAGCACAGCATATTTTAAAACCAGAAGGCATAGCTAATGCCACTGCTGCAAGGGAATCATCCTTCAGCCAAGTTTCAGATAAAAACATGACCTCCAACTCATTTTCTGCCAATAACAGCCACAGGTCCTCTGCATGTTTTGATAAGGATCTGCAATGTATTAGGCATGCCCTAATCAGATCACTCGACTCTCTCTGCTCACTTTTATCATCCCTTGGGCCTGGGACTCCTAGCACCCAGTTACAGTCGGTACACAAACTGAGAGGGGTGACTGTCATCAGATCA
This sequence comes from Calotriton arnoldi, assembly GCA_963921515.1. Lineage (NCBI taxonomy): Eukaryota > Metazoa > Chordata > Amphibia > Caudata > Salamandridae > Calotriton > Calotriton arnoldi. Next base: position 1,229,581 of record CAWUFW010005876.1, read on the forward strand.
CACCTGTGGGGCTTGGGACAGGTAGTAGCATTAAGGGCCAGGTGATCGGCTCTAGACCATTGAATTACCTTGCTTTTCTGCAAACGGGCAGCTTGGCTGGCACTGGCCGCGAACCGGCCGCGGACGGGGGCAGACGGGCTTGCCTTTAGCACGCCTTCGGCGTGCCGGCGGCACGGCCGGGCTGTCATGCCGTTTAAATAAAACCCCCGGTAGCGGAATTGATGGAAAAAGGGCAGAACCACGTCCCTCCACTCAATCAGCACCAGCTGTGGTGGAACGGGGACCGGCGGGGGAAGAAGTGCAAGTAAGCAATAAGTTGCAGTTTAAAGAACAGAAGAGAAAGCTTTGCGCATTAAAACACAGTTAAAAATACGAAGCAGCGAATTTAGAAACTGTTAAAAACACAATTAGAAAAACATAGCAGCACAGTACAAGTTATGGGCTAAAAGTAATAGTGGTGATCATGCCATACGGCGCGCTTTCACCTATCGCTGCGCGGCCGGCGTGTGTAAGACATACATCAGTACACTGCTCCCTGTCCTCAAATCCATGTACCTCAAGGTGAATGAGAATGGCCTACTCCCCCAATCTAAGAGGGAAGCCATGATTATAGCTCTCATTAAGCCTGGAAAGTCCCCTGGCAAATGCGAGTCTTACAGGCTGTTGTCGCTTATTAATTGTGATGCTAATATCCTGGCAAAAGTGCTTGCCAATCACCTTACCCTCTTAATGCAATTTTTAGTACCACCTGACCAATCAGGCTTTATACCTGAACGGTCCATGTCACATAACTTACACACCTTATTTGCTCCCCTGTAGGACATCTGTCCTGATTTAGAGGCTTTGGTGGTATTCCTCGATGCCACCAAAGCATTTGATTCCCTGGAATAGGATTATTTAATGACCGTCCTTTACCAGATGGGACTCCTCCACCCCTTTTTAAAATGGATCACTGTCCTCTACACTAAACCAATGGCAAAAGTTAGGGTTAATGGAGCACTCTCTACCCCCTTCACCATCACCAGGGAAACGTGGCAGAGATGTCCACTGTTGCACTGCTTTTTACCCTGGCAGTGGAGCATCTTGCTGCAAAACTCTGTCAATGCCACGGTGAATACACAATCCGATGGCCTTCCAGGCACCTACTAGTCTCCTTATGTGCAGATGACATCACCCTCTATTTGCGAGACCCTCAGAACAGTCTCAATGGGATGCTCCATAAGTTCATCAAGTGTGGGTGACTGTCTGGTATTCAAATCAATTGAGCAAAATCTAATATAATCCCTCTAAAGCCAGCCACACAACAGTTCATACCAGATTTACCATTAGAATGTTGTGACCCCAAACTCCAATTTGCGAGGGATAAGGCGGAAATCATTAGGGCAAACTATGGCACAGCTTTCTCCACCATTATAGATAGTATCACATGCTGGATTTTCCTGCCAGTGTCCCTGGCGGGAGGTATCGCACTCATGAAACTGATCATCTTGCCCAAATTTTTATATCTATTCCTCAACATCTAGTTTCATGCGAGACAAGATTTCTTCAAATTAGTTATGACAGTTGATTTGGCTGGCATGGGTGGGTAACCTCATATACAATGGAATGTTCTCATACTTCCTTTTTCTAAAGGACGGGTTGAGCCCCAGACATGGAATTGTATTATCTATATGCTCAGGCGCATTATATCATTCACTGGTACAAGTCCTTTCCTTCCACATTTGGTGATAGAGCAAGGCTGTATGGCCCTCGTGACCCTGCACTCATACCTGGACTCCTTGACGACCTCCGCTACATCCGCAGACTTGTTGCAAACTGGCTTGTAAACTCAAGAAACCAATGCTGTATGTCCCACTCATTCCCTTACACTATCACCCACTTTTGCCAGTCACACATGAGACGGATGCAGACAGATGCTTTGTAAGTAATGGATTAACACTTTGGGGAACCTCTATAGTGAAGGCTCTTTTATCACTCGGGACACATTCTTTGCCGGGGAATTAGATGGGAGATAGATATAGGAACCCTGCTAACAGACGACCAATGGCTTAATGTTGTAGGCAGATGGGTCAGATTTCATCTAGCGGAAGGCTGCGCATATTTCATTATAAATTCCTTTAGAGAGTGTATTATACCCCTGCTTGGCTACACAGATAGCACCATTGATCTGATGATAACTGTACCAGATGCAGAATGGCTGGAGCTGATTTTTTACATCTGTCTTGGTCATGCAGTTCGATACAAGCATACTGGAGAGAGCACTCATTGACATGACAGGTTCAGGATATTGAGCTCACCCCACTCATGACCCACTTGGGACATACCGGGGCAATAGAGGCAGGCTTCAGGAAATATGTAGGACTGGGCCTCTTATTGGAAAAGCACAGAATTGCGTGTAGATGGGTATGGGGTAGAACACCCAAATTAAAGAAAAGGCTGATCAATTTAATTTATTGTAAAGATCAACTGACCACATATGCTGAGCTCTTGCCCCCACGATCTTGGCCTAGGAATATCTGGGATCCCCTGTGTCATGAGTAAGGGATCTACAACAGCAAGATCTGTTTAAGGTGAGTTTATTTGTAAGGAGCCAGCAAACACATGTCGTGACAGGCGAGCAGCATCCAGCCAACTGTCACAAAAAGAATCGTGGCCCCCGCGTTCCAAACCCCACATTCCATATTTAGGCATTGTGCTACACGGTCATGTCTGAATATCACATTACTTTTCCCCTTCATCAAACTTTCAAAACAATACTATAAAGGTTTGATGTACACTGCTACATAGTCTCTTTCATGCAAGCTAAAACAGTAATAACATTACATGAAAGAACCCAGATCTTATTACTATGGTACATTAAAACCAACAGTTAAAACTACAAAGTAAAAATAAAAAAGACAATAATTGTATTAATTCATAAAAAGGAAGATATTTCAACTGCCTCAAACATATCAAGGGAATAATATACAGAAAAATATGAAACAGACACTGGTGAAATACTCAAGCATTAAATGGTCTGACCAGAGTCTGACACACACACTGTACATCCCAAATGAAAACACACATTAGTGGCCAATACCGAGGTCAGAACGCAGTTCATGAATTGCAAAGAAACAGACTCTAATTTAGAACCATATTTACTTCCTAAACTGCATAGGAATTTATCTAATTCTGGTGCTACGGCAGACTACTGATTCTTGATTATTTGAGATTTCAACACTGTGTGAACAATGCGTGGTGGGAATCGTCAGACTGTGTTCCCCTCTTCCATTACACCTGACCAATCTTCCCACATTCCACCAGTCTGTACCATGTACCCTGATGGCATTATCACACACTTTGTCTATCACACAAGATTAAGAAAAATTCTTGTCTTCTCTTAACATAGGAACCCGTGCTGATACACACTTTATCTCCAACTTCAAATTCCTCAACATGTACATAGTGATTCCTATCAAAGTTATCCTTTTGTTTCAATTTAGCCTTGGTCACATTGCTCTTAGCGTTGTTAATACTATCCCAATAAACCCCAATTTTTACCCACCTGCTTATCCAACTGGGGCAGATCTTTGTGAGAGCTATCCTTCCCCTCAACAATTCAAAAGGAGACACCTGAATAATGGAATGGGGGCTGGTATGGTAAAACTATAATATTGAATGTACAGCATTCAACACAACGCACCTGTTTTCCATTGCCCACTGGACACACTGTGTAAGCACCTTGTTCATGCGCTCAACCTGCCCATTAGTTTGGGGGTGATACAAAGAGGTCCTGAGGTGTTTGACATCACCTGCCTTAAGGAAAACCTCTATTTCCTTACTCAAGAATTGAGCCCCATTGTCAGGTATCAGGAATCTGGGGAATCCTTCTCTTGTAAACAAATTATTCAAAAAGTCAATGACTGTCTTTGAACATTGTTCACCTATAAACTTCACTTCTGGTCACTTAGAATACAGATCACAACTACTATTGCGTACCATAAATGACTTGGCAAACTGTTGAAAAGACCCACCAAATCAATACCAATTTTCTCCCAAGCCTTAGAAGGACACTCAATCCGTTGTAATGGTGGTCTTCTGACCACTAAACCCTTCTCTGCCCTAGAAAACACAACACACCCCTGCACCACCTGGTCTATTTTGTTATCCATGTCGACCACCACAAAGTTTGACGAATTCTGTGTTTGGTAAATGCCTTCCCAAATGTCCTTCATGTCCCATTTTGATTAACCTAAGCCTGATTTCATCCGGGGGAACAAGCTTATCACCTCTCAACAACAGCCCATCTTCTACGGACAACTCATCTTGTACTTTCCAAAAGGTTTTACATGCTGGTTCCAGTGAACTTTCCAAAGGCCAGTCCTTCTTCACATAACATAACTCTTTTCAAGACCTCATCTTGATCAAACCTGGATCTCCACTCATGCTTCGATACTGCACAGAGTTCCTCCAAATCCATTGCCACAATGAAACAATCTTCATCAACACCTTCACAAGTCTCATCTGCAACATCATCTCCCCTTCAATGAGCATCCTCTCGGGAGGTGGAGACCTTGATAGAAAATCTGCCCAAACTTTCTTAGCACCTTTGATGTGGTCAACATCGAACTGCTACTGCAATAATTTGGCTGTAATTTTGGCAGTCCTAGGCAATGTTCCCTCTATTTTTTCTTTCTCATGTGCGGCAATAGACAGTTGGTGTGCACACTTTTTTTGCTTGTGTGCGCAATTGAGTGATAAGATGTGCAACAAGGCAAGTCGACCAGCTACCACTTAAAGGCAAATAACAAGCATTGGCACAGCCAATAGGTCTTGCTTTTAATTTAAAGTTACTTCTTAGTCACTGATTGGTTTAAGCACTGAATAAGTAATCACACATGCACCCTGTCACTCATCCATGCAGTTGTGCATTCATAAATTACTTATTCATTCTTGCATTCACCAACTTACATAACCACAATACAACACATACACAAGTTAGCCGCATATGCAAGATAAATTGAAAGAATAAAAGTCAAAAAAATAAAACATGCTATTACCTGAAAATGTCAGACACAAGCTTGCAATAACAAAATTAAACCAAGCAGCAGGTGGACATCTTGCAATGTTATTTTACATAGTTGTGGACGTCCTGCAATGGCATTGTACATTGGACCAGATTTATCATAGTGCTGCAATGCCCTAGCGCTACGCAAGGGGGTGTAAGGGCGACACAGCACTAATGTCAGATTTATCACGCCATGCAAAGCCACCTTGCATGGCCCTGCACGGCTTGATAAATCTGGAGTAATGCAAGACAGCGGAAATTGCTGCCTTGCATTACTCTGCCATGGAAGGCGTTCCATGGGTGGAGCGTGGGTGTTCCCATGCACCACCCATGGATTTTGGCTCATTCTCATATTTACCATTAGCAGTAGACCTGGGGATGTGTCAAAATGCTACGCCTCCCCAGAGTAGTAATGAGGGGAAATATCTTTATTTCTCCTCATTTTTCCTCTTTCTATGTGTTCTGCGGCACTTGTAGAAATAGGAGAATGCCTATGAGGATTGATTTTGTGCAGGAAAGTGTCCCTTCCTGCACAAAAACAATTCGGGCTGCAAAACAGGCACCCTTTCAACATCATAATGTATAGGTCCCTGCGTTGGCATTAGGCAGCCAAAAGTTGCCAGTGTGAGTGAGAAAAGGACAAGAATGCGCCATATAATATTAAATATGGTGTATTCTTGCCCTTTCCCTTTCACGCAGTGCAGCAAGGTGGCTTGCCTCATTGTGCTGCATGAAAGTATGATGAATCTGGACCATTGTGTATAGTTCCAGATTACGGCCTGTTAGAACTGTTTTGGCCATCTAGCAATGGTAAAAACAATGAAACAGTGTGGGTAATATCATTCCATGATGGTCAGCTAGTTTAGATGCAGCAGCTGTGCAGGTTGCAGTACACTGGATATGAAGTGAGTGTCGAGCAAGTAGACAGTTAGCACTGTCTTTGGAGCTGTAGCTTCAAAGAGAAGGAATGAAATAAAAAGGCACCTATAGGTAGCAAATGAAAGACTAAAAGACATGCCTACCAGCTTTGACAATAGAGCACACTAATTTTCAGACAGATGTGCACTTGTGATCAGACAAATGTCATCACTTACAGGGCAAGAAACCAATGCTGTCATGGACTGAAGGTGAGTGTAAATGACAACCATACAAACCAGCAGCAGACGAGGGCTGCTCAAAAGCCCCTCATTTAGATATATATATTTTATAAAAGCAGACAATTAAACCTGTCAGGTCTTCCAAAGATATTGTTTATGTTGTTTTTGGGGTGGCTAGGGAGTTTGCTGCAAAATCAATTAGCCAAAAGTTCCCAATCCAAAACATGGTGTCAAATAATGAATAAAGGGATAGTGTTTCTAGAAAATTATTATTTATTCTTCTCTGAAGAATATGCTGAGTCACATTTCGTGTTTTGGGGAGAGGTAGAGACAGTCTGGCTAAGGGATTCACTGTGTTACACTGCCCAGTATCCCCACTGTAGAAATGTTTATTTTCACTCACTGTTTTCATTATTCTCTCAAACACTTCTTCACTAATTCACTTAGCTTCTTATTCCCTTACTTGTTCACTCACACACTCATTTTTTCAGTCACCATTTCAAAATCTTGGTCATCATTTATTCACTCACTCACTTCATGCTTCACTCACTCACTTGCTTATTCACTTGTTTGTAAACTCACACTCACCCAGTCACTCTCATCTGCTCAGTCACTTACTCATTTGCTCACTCCTTCACTCACCTCAATCACTTGCATAATCTTCAGTCACTTACTGACAGCCATTCTCTTTTGCTTGCTTTGTTTCCCACTCACTTACTTGCTGCTCACCCTTTAATTGATGTTTTGCTTGCTTTTTCACTCACTAATTTGCACACTTGCAATCCAATCCCTCACTGCTTCAGTCACATACTCATTCCCACATTCAACTGCTTACCAACTCATTTGCTCAATCACTTGAACACTCACTCCTCATTCATTAACCCGTTCAAGCACTGTTTCACTTATGTACTCGCTTGTTCCTTCCCTTACTCGCTTTGATAGTCAGTCATATGCTCATTCAAAAACCCACAAATCCATTCAATTGCCCATTCACTCATTCATTCACTCCATTTCTCATTCTTTCACCACTCGCTGTTTAACTTGCATACTCACTAATCCACTCATTCAAATAGTTACTTTATAAAGATTATGATTATCTGAAATATTTTGATTTGCAAAGTTTCTAATGGAAAGGATGAATACGGTACGTATTTATCTTTAGCTCTCAACTTTCATTCTTGAATGGGCTGAGAATATCGTAAACGTTGGAGGGGGGGGAGGTGCAGTCGCCTAGCTGAATGCACTGTGGTGCATCTCCTTTTTTAGAAAGGGCTATCTGATTCCACAGTGGCTTAGCTGAAATGCCCCAAAGGGTGACATTGTCACATCTCTAGAATGAACTGGCAGATAGCACACTGGGGCTTGTTCGTCTGGAATGGCCAGCATCAGATTGGCAAGGCGGTGGGCCGATGGGCCTGTGGTTGAGGCCCGCTGGTGGGTGGTTTTGGTTGTGGCTGTCTCAGTCTCCACCGCAAGGGCACATTAAAGGCTGTAGTTAATGCCTTTGCATACATCTAAGCTGCTTGACACAATGCACATTAAGTCAGGCTGTCTCATTGTCAGAGGCAGAATGACAATGGTCTGCTCCGGCTGTCACAACATGAGGTGTGTCTGCCCAGTGGTTCCCTCCAGGTGTGACAGTGGCCTCAATGAGCTGCTGATGGGAAATCATTAGCACTTGCTTTGCAGGGCACTGGGGCAGGAGAGAGGACTGGAGCGGGTGGTTGGGGGTTGATGTGGGCCAGCAAGGGGGCTCTTCAGTTATTTTTTGTCTCCCTTCCCTGCATGGACCAGGAAGAGATACATTTGTTTCTGTTGTTCTCCTTTGCCTGCCAGAAATCAATTCCTGCAGTCAAGAGGGAGAGGTTGTGGTCTTAACACACTTTGAAACTGGGAAACCGGGTTTGAATCCCAGCGTCAGTTCAACAAGTGATCCTGGGCAAATCACTTAATCTACAGGGGCCCAAAAAAATGTATCTCACCCTCTGTAATGTTATCTGGTGCTCATGTAAAGGGCTCCAATGCCTCTTGGCCAATTTTGTGCTATATAAAACTGCATGCATGTGAGGAAAGTGATACTAGTTTTTTTTATTTTTGCATTTACACACTAGCATCATTCCATTTGTCAGAATTTACGTGTGATGCTAGCAGCAGGTGAAACAAAAAAACTGATGCACCTTTCACCAGTCTCTGAGCATTGAAGGGCCTCACTTAAGTGCTGTAAAAATAAAGTGAATATCTAAGAAGTCCAAGGTGAGTGTAAAATGCAGTCTAGGCCTGTGCCATGTCATGTTGCAAAACGATGTTTCCCAGCGGACATTAATCAAACCATCCAAAGCAAACTTATGGTTAAGAAATCTATTAAACATGAGTTCCTAGTATTTTTCATAACTTTGAGCTTCCAAGGTATATTTTTTCCATTGGAATGTTAACTTCCAATTTAAGTAGTGGACCTATAACCCTAAATTACTGTCATTACTGCAAATGTTTGACAATATTTAGCTCCATGATCCCAACCAAGCAGTGTATTGCGAAAGGTTGCGATCTGCGAATGTGGGACACAATTTTTTCGCTGCGAAAGGCCTGGGAATGGCCTTCAGGTTTCCATTGTAGGCTCTCTGGAACTGTCTCTGAGGTGAGTGGGAGCACTCGGGGAACTGGTTTGTGAGTAAGGCCTATTGTTTGGGAAGTCCACTGTGAGTCTTTATTTCAGGCTCACGTTCCAAAGTACGTGCAGCTTTGTTTTTATAATCAGGTAAGTCATATTTGTCAGGGACTGTCCGGGACTATGTGGGGAACACAGTCAGTTACTTGGGCAAGGACTGGGAACTGGGTAGAAAACGTACACAGAAAGAGTATTACAGCGCTGCCCAGGATCACACAGGAAGTCATAGGAGAAAAAGGGATCCAAAGGGGAAGCCTGTACAAGTGAACAAGATGGGTGAGACTCAGAAAGGACAGACACTCATGAGGCGGCTCAGCATTCAGAATCACTACTCCCAGGACGGATGTGCAATACACTTATATATAAAACAACATTAACAATAAAGGGAATGTGGGGTAAAGCAGTCGGGAGCTCCACACAGTAAGACTGAAGCTCAGTAAGTTCCTCACCCACAATTGCTGTTACAGATACTGACTGCAAATACCCACGTATAGGATATGCATGCAAAGGCAGAGTCTGTGGAGCTGATACCAATGATGATGTTATAAATGCAACTCAAAGACAATGCTCACAGTCAACAAGAAACACCACCTAGGTAGTCAGCTGTGCCCATGGATCCTGGCGATCGAACAGGAACACGCAAGGCAGTAACAGCAAGAGGGTAGAACTAAACACAAGCATAATAGACAAGGAGCTAGCAAGGAGGAGTGCTTAACAGGAAAGGAAAGAAATCACAGGGCACACTTGACAGAAAGCAGGTAACAAACATACAAGGTAACAGAAGCAAGACAGCAGAATAGAAAGACAGCAAACTAGGAACTGGAACCAAGGAAATGGGAAGAAAGGCAGGGACTGGAAAAGGATATACAGAAGGGGAGGCTACAAAGGTATACTAGAATAGTGCAGGTTCAGGAATCAAGAAAACAAAGTAGCATTGAAGGCAGTGCTGGGGCAGGAACAAGAATTGAGCTAAGGCTCAGAAGTCAAGGAAGCACTGCAGACTGTGCTAGTTCAGGAACAGGGAATTACTAAAGCTCAGGAGTCAAGGTAGCACTGCAGGCAGTGCTAATTCAGGAACAAGGAAAACAGCAGCAGGTCAGGAACAAGGAATGCTAAGGCTCAGAAGTCATGGTAGCACTGCAGGCAGTGCTAGTTCAGGAAGAAGGGAAACTGCTACAGTTCCGGAACAAGGAATACCTAAAGCTCAGGAAACACTGGAAACAAGGATAGCAAAAGCTTAGGGAGCACTGGAAACAAGGGTCGGTCTCACCGGTACACAGCTACAATGACCAAACCTGGACTGAAGGGAGCTGGGGCTTAAAAGAGCTCACAGTAATCACATGCATCAGGTGTGAGCAGGCTAGCAGCAGCCAGCCACAGGTGAGCTGAATTCCTCCATACATCCTTGGCCTGCAGGGGTGGAGACGAAGCAGTGAGCAGGGGATTATAGGTAATGGAGTTTCCAGCATGAGCAGACTGGCTTCCACAAAACCCGGTATGGATTGGGAATGGATGTCAATTCCTAAATAGTGTCCAAATGCCTGGAAGTCAAGATATGCATGCAGGGGAGTGTCTGGAAGCATATTAGAACACTGGAAAGCCCCACAATTTGGCCCCCTGGTGGTGGGAACAAGAGCACAGGCAGTGAATCGTGACAGTATTATGAAATCACTCCCCAAATGCCCATAAATGCCTGATGCCCTTTCAAGTAGTAAGTGCCTGAGCATGTATTTTCAGGCGCCACTTAAAGTGTACTGTCTGCTAAGCCTCAAAACATTTGCGTTATTTGTTTATATTTTGCTTTGTTAAGTGAATACTGTTGGCAATAACCTGTTGCACCAATACAAGAAATGAAAAAATGCACTTGCATGTTACTTGTCTAACCTGGGCACCACAAACCCCAGAAACAGCCTGCTGCTGTGTCTGTAATGGCTGTTTAGAAAGGTGCTGGTCGGAATAACACAACAGTTTCTGGAGGGGGATACGAATGTGAATGGTCACTCCAGAGGTAACTGACCAACAATAACGGCTGAATGTGCTGTACTGGATGAAATCAGTTTACAAACAGAGATCTCGGAATAACACGTGTGAAACCAGAGCCAGAGCCAGTGACACCACAAAGTACAAAAAAAGAGAAGAACTGGAGAAATCAAGAGGTGGTCTTGATCCAGCGGTGTACTAACAGCAGATACTCCACTACCATATACTCACCTGGGCCCATATAACTTCTTCCACTAAATACCAAGTAGACCGCTGGAACTTAGTTTATGATTTTCATACTTCAAGATCTAGTTATTTCTTTTCCCTAACTAAACCTTTCACTGATCAATTAGTTCTTTCCTCTGGTCAATGGACCATTAGTTGGAACTAGTTGATGGTGATAATTAACGTAACTTATTAAACATTTCTCGATTAAAATGAAATAATCACAGACTCGGGAAGTTTTAAAATCTTTATCTAAGTTAATTGAGTGTGAACCATCTCAAAGTTTCAGTACAAACACCCTCATTCACAAGAGTGTCAATTCAATCAATTTTCAATAAGCAATAGCAATTCAGATTCACACAATAACTATGCTCAGAAAGAAGAGGACAGAGAGAGAAGAACATCTATCAATACGATGAATTTATATTTACCAAGAATGGTGTGAAGACCAACCCCCTGGCCAAAGGGCTGGTAAGGGTCCCCCGGGATAGATCAGGAGACAAAGACTTCAGGACAGGAATCAGGACAGGATACTTCACCTCTCTAAATACCGACGACTGCGTCGCACCCCTCTCTGACACTCGCTTCCTCCTCGTGATTCTTCTGCGTTTTTCTTTCTAACCCAATTAAGTTAAAATAGATGGTTCCGAATTCGATTTCTTCATCAGCGTATCACAGCATCAGCACCACCCCCAGCACTGACAGCATCCCAAGCTCTGTTTCTGTGCTTCTGCTCCTGTGTCATGCAAAACTAACTAACTAAAACTACCTCAATTATACCTTTCCATAACCATGTACCACCCGTTAATGTTTCAATTTCACAAACTTGGACAGGCGAGGAGGGATGATCATCACACCATGCTTACATTTCACTTATTTCATTAAACCATTGTTTTCAAATCCCTCCCCTCAAACTTTATTAAATCATTTCCTTTCCCATACATCTCCAAACTTTATTAATACAAAATGTTTCAATATCATGAATAAAACTTCTTCATATGAACTCTTCACCCTCATGTTCCCAGGGCACATCTTCGCTGGCCTTGGACGCGTGACAAGTCCTTACTCATCTTTTCTTATTCTCTCTCTGGTGCGCATGCGTGGGGTCAAGTCAGTCAGCTCAATTCAGACAAGTGTGGAAGGCCCAAATGCGCACTAATAATAAAGTCAAAAGAAGAAATGTTATTCTCAAAAATAAACGGTTTCACTGTACACCACCAACCTCTACTCTAACCCACTCTAATTATTATTACCCTTTCTGCATTTGCGTTAGTATAAAACTTATTTTCTATTTCAGCCAAGCAGGTGCCATGCATGTGAGCTTTCAAGCGGCCATTTTTAATATCTTTGCGCAGGCGCAAGTATTTCCCTCCAAGCATTAGTACGTCATACTATGTAGATGCAGTAGACGCATGCGCAGTAAAGATCCCTTGTTAGAGTGCGTTTTAGTCCTTCGTTCATGTTGTTACAGTTAGTAAACGCATAGGCAAGCTTCATTCTACCGCGTGTCTTTTCTAAAATACGAAATATTAATTACAAACACGTTGTTAGTAATTCGTTAATGAGTTAAAACGAGAGGATAGCTTCCGAGCAAGTCTCATTTACGAGTCCTTGCTCCATCAATCCCCTCTCTGATGGCATCTTAAGCCATCACAAAATTTCCCATCCTATCCCAGATTCCATCAATCAACTCCTTTCCTTCTAAATCCTTCATCTTCTTATATAATTTGCCTTTCATTTCTTCCAACTGTATTTCATCATATTTTCTTTTTCGTTTCTGTCCCTTTCCTTTTCTTTCAAAATGTATTTTCTCTTTCCTTCCTTTTCTACAACACTTATATGTAATCATTATTATCATTACTACTGTTATTATCATAACTAATGGTATTATTATTTGACCTAGAAAACTTTTCCCAAAATCAACAAACCATTTCCCTATTGATGTTATACTTTTTGTTAGTCTTCCCCACACACTGTCAACCTCCAGTTGGGTCAAGTCTTTATGCATTCTTGTAATGTTTTCAATATATCCTTTAATTTCTCTGCTCTTGTCTGGAATATAAGTGCAGCAATGTTGAATTTTAAACATACCACAGACTCCACCTTCTTTTGCTAACAATACATCAAGAGCAAGACGGTTCTGTAAAACCATAGACCTGATTGCAACCATTTCTGTGTTAATCATTAAGAATCCTCCTGCACTGTCTGTAGAAAGACAATCAACTATGGTTGATAACTTACAAATTTTCTGTGAATTAAGAATGACTCCAACTGAGGGTATCAATGCACTAAAAATGTCTTCTACAATTTCAGAAAAACTAGCTCTTCTTCTACGTGTTAGTCCATTAGAATTTCCATTGGTTCCACTGATTCTGTCTACATGATAGATTTCTTGAAAAACTATTCCAAAGTATCAGCTCCTGTACCATCTTGCAGGTAACCTATAATAGGCGTTGTTCCCACAAACATAATACACTCCTGGAAATGCAGGATCAGTTCCCCCTTTTAGTCCCCACCCTCCTAAAATTAGGAAGTTGTGTTCACATTCACTGGAACCAATGTAATTATTGTTATAATCTGTCTTTAATCTATGGAGGCAGAATTTTCACCTTTTCACAAAATCCAGGGACATCGCAGCATGCGCCTTGCCACTTGCATAGATTCCCTCTTTCCCAGTCCATGGAGGTACATGGGTTTTCTGTTCAGTTGCCTTCTTTATTAAATCCTGTTTCCTTTCTTCTACTAAATCCAAAAAATCTTTTTCTTCTTTTCTCAATGTACATGTTAGATTATCTTTATATGCCTGAACTAAATCTATTGAACTCATTGTTAAGAAAAATTCACCCATAAACTGCATTTTTACTACTAGCTACTGGATTCATATTCTTTCTAATAGGTAATTCTGAAAATACTACATCTATGTCTGAATAAAAATATTGAAGTCTCCCTGTAGCATAAAATAAACTTGATAAAATACTACATGACACACCATATGTTAAAGGTATATGGTGATACGTCACCCCTTCTGACACTGATGAGGGTAACTTCATACACACATAACAGTTACTAATTTCCATTGTATTAACATACTGAAATAACAATTTAATAAACACATTTGAAGATGTATTATAATCTGATTAATTGTGATAGTTTGCTTCATCTTCTACCCCTATTTCTATTTTAGTGTCTATTATTCTATCTACCATATCATTAATATTTGTGTTATTCTTGTCACTTTCTTTCATTAACAAAGGTACTCCTACTGTTAGTAATAAGCATACTAATACTACTAATAAAATACTACAAAAACAAAATCTGAAACACTTTCTTTTTAATCCACGTTTTGGTCTCTCTGTAACTTCAATTTCTGCCATTTCACTTCTGAGAAAATTTCTTTTCTCTTATTGTTTTCCTTTGTCAGTTTGACATTCTTTTTCGTTCTTAAGGAGGCCTCAATTTGCTTTCATCAATCTGAAAAATATGAATTTCTTCTGTTTCATCAGTCAGATCTAGGGATTCAAATTCTTCGAGTATAACATAAGTCCATTCAGGAGCCTTGTATCTCCTGTTTAAATTTCTCAATCTTGGACTTCTTCGAGTTTTTTTTGCCAAGGTTTGTTTAGATTGTGTTTGACTTGTGACTTCATTTACTTGTTCTGGTCTCTCTTCAGATTTTCTCAAGTGATATTTTAGTTTCTTTACTCCAGTTGTCCAATTGTCACCCTTTCTGATTCTTTTGATTTGCACTGCGTTTTTACCTTCTTTATCTCCTTGTAAAGTTCTTTTAATTTCATTTAATCTGGGCACAATCTGTTCTGATTCTCTCTTTTCTGTGCTTGTACCTTCTTTTGCTTCCACCTGCTCAGGTCTTACCGTATTTTGTTCTTCTTCTTCTTGAGCTTGTTCTTCTAATTATATCTGACCCTGTTCAGGTCTTACTTCAAACTGTTCTTCTTCTGCCTGAACCTGTTCTTCTAACTCTATCTGATCCAGTTCAGGTCTTAATTCAAACTTTTCTTCTTCTGCCTGAACGTGTTCTTCTATTTTTCCCTCCTCAGGTTCATGAAAGTCTTTTTTATTTTCCACCTGAGTGTGTTCTTCTTCCCCTGTCTCTTCCTGACTACTTTCCTGTCTTTTCAGTTCTGTTCTTCTTCTTGTTTCAATATTATCATCAATTAATTCAATCACTGGTATCCACTCTTCCTGACTTGTACTTGGCTGTTCGTCATATGGTTGTCTTTCAGAATCTATTACTCTAGATTCTTCAATCTCACAGCTTACAACTCCTGACGCTTCAGCAGGGCCGGACTGGGAACTGAAAGCATCCCAGGCAAATTTTGCCAGACCAGCCCCCGTCCGGCGCGTAGCGAGCGAGGGCAGCGAGCGAGCCCGACCGCTACTAGGGGGGTTTCGGGGGATCCTCCCCCCAAGAACATTTTGGAAAAAGACAGTCCAAAATGGTGAATTTTACAGCACATTTTTCATTACATATTCAATTGTATCAACTTTGAAAGCACAGTAAATAGTAGATGATGACCTTAAAGAGCACCAGGTCATATGTACCCATAGACATTCTTTCAGAGAGCACCAAAAATAGACACAAGTAGTGAATCAGAGAGAACAAAGTAAAAGTGAGACAAGCCCCCACATGGTGTGTAGCGAGCAAGCGCAGTGAGCAACCACTACTAGGGGGAGTTTGGGGGCTTGTCCCCTCAAGAAAATTTTGGAGACAGAAAGGCCAAAACAAAGCATTTTTCAACACATTTTTCATTACATATTAGATTGTATTAACTTTTAAAGCATAGTAAATGATTACCTTATGGAGCACCAGGGGTGATAACATGTTTTACACAGTGACAACGAAATCTCTGAAATTGAAACATTCACTCAGAACAAGGCATGAAAACAGCGAAATGCGATCTATTACTCTGCAGCCCAGCCCTCCTTAAAGTAGACTCTATTGAGGAAACAAAGTGAAAACAAGTAAAATTTATCAATTTGTGCATGATATTTTACTGGCTTAACAGAGCAAAGACTATATTCTACTATCGCCCTTTGTTGTGTCCCGTTGACAGGTAAGAGCTCATTTTACCATGCAGACTTCAGAGAGCACCATCAGAACTTACACAAATGCTCTGCAAATCGAAAATAGGCTCATAACCGAATACATTCGAATTGATAAAATAATGTGCTTTGAGTGCACCAGAATCTATAGCACTCTTTGCACCAGACTGATGTGTCTAGCTAAAACTTAGTTAACAGCAAATGTATTTGAAAGGGAGGCAGCTTTCTCCATACCACAAAGACCATCTGCAAAGCTGTGAAAATTTGCTGATCGCAGCCCACAAGTCGAAGCTGCTTGTAAAGCATAGGCGGATGCCACTGCATATCTTTTTTTTATACCCGTCATGTCTATCAGTTAACCCATTCCTTAAGACATGGATTTCTGATCTGTATTGCAAGCAGGTCTTCGAACTATGTCACAGACGGAATTTCATTTAGTTTGCCCCCAGGGATGCACTCAGAGGACCAGCAGAGCCGACCAGCAGTACCCACCCACCTCGAGTCATAGCCAGGCCTAGACTAGAGCCAGGCCCCTGCTCCGCCCCTGCTCACAACAAAAGCCACTGCGCTGCGGAACCGGGCCGGGCCTATTATGTCATCAGTGATGTCATCTATGATGTAATTAGGGACATTTTATGAGTTGAAAACAATTACATTATTGATGGGTTCATTTGTGCCAAGATGCCTCAGTGAGTCAAACGCCACCTACAGAGTTTGATGTCTAGCTGTCAGTCAAGGAGGCAAATGCCAGCTGGGCTACCTTCGTCGTACACTATTCTCAGGTTGATAGGATGGGTAACATTTTATAATGTAACATTATCACCTGGTATTCAGCACCTAGAAACAGGAGGACGTCATCCTCGAGTATAATATAAGACAGATATTATTATGATCTTCTCATTTAAGCAAGGCCATTTTACAAAGACATGTTAGCATAATTATCTGAAATGTGGCATTTATTGACTTTTGATCTTCTGTATTGAAACATTTATGCCCCTCATCACTCGGCCTTATTACGCAGTTGTCTTTAGAAAAGATCTGCTAATCTGACCATTTTCATTTCTATTTAGCACAAACAAAAACCATTTTAAATCTCATGTTTGAAAAACGTATTGTAAAATACTGTCCAAAGTCTTGAAAATTCGTACGTATCCTTGTGAAAATCCAATTGCTAATAATAAACTGGTGCTGGAAACACGATGTTTACAGCTCTTGTATGGATACAAACATTCATTAAACTGGCAATGCCTAAACATCTGCTGAGAGGTTCTATGTTTGACAGGTGTACTAAAAAGCAGCGCTTTCCTGGGTCAGAAGAAATACAAACTGACAAATTTAAGAAGAAGGCTCAGTTTTACAAAGCAATGCACAAACCATCTAGTTATGCTATGGACATTCTTTGGAACCAAATGCCTTTTCATCGGAGATCACAGGCAAACCTCACGATTTTAGAAAGCAGCTAAAAACCTGGCTGTTTTCATCGACCCTGTAATCTACACTTGTATTGTCCTATGATCGTTTCTCCAGTAGGCAAGAAGTGCAGAGCTAGCGCCAAGACACCTTAGGGTATAATCTGCGCTTTAAAAATATAAATTAAATCTACTCTATACCAAAGCTGCATTCAGGGGCATCACGAAGAAAGGCAACACAGACACCCAAAGGTGGCTTTTCATGTGGCTTTTCAGTGCATGAATCGGTGCCACCCAGAGGCGCAGCTATCAGTGGTGTAGAGGATGGAGAGGTGCGGGCCCACTTAACCTGGATTATTGTTGGAATTTACTACCCAACAAGTGGTCAGAGGCCCATTTTGCTTGTTTGCTCTGGGGCCCCCTTGCTCGTCACTATGGCTTGTCGCCAAGCACCTTGCCGTTTGTAAGGCCTGTGCCGGGGTAAGTTGAAAGGCGTCCTTCTTTTTTTTATTATTATTTTTTTTATTTTATTGAGCAAATTTATAGAGTGATCAACAGTACACCGATTGACTAATCACTGCGTCATATACAATGTACATCATTAATTAAGGCATTGGGACATTTCGACAAAGTGCGGACTTGCCAAAAAATACACCGATTCATATAATCCTAGCAACCATGTTATTCGATATTTTTTAGATAGTGCAATACATTGATATTTTTTGGATATGAAAGGCCGCCTACTTGATAGCCCGTTCACGAGATGCCTGCATCAGGGGACCTTCCGTTGTGGTGTACATATTTTGGGTAGATTTGCCTCAGCCAGGATTAAAGCAAAAATAATTTAATCTCATCTCGAAAGACTGAAAACAGGATTATGAAACGAGCAGGCAAAACAACAGTCATGTTTACTTTAAAATGTTGTATTATAAAATCATGTCTTTCAGCCCTTCGGTTTATTTTTTAATGTGAGCTGTATTGTCTAATAAAGCATGTGCTACATTCATATGTTTGCAGATAGCACTGGTCAAACTCTCAGAATGTTGTGTTAAACCCACGTCTGTCAAACAACAAGGCTTGTTTGTAGGGAAATAAAAGAGAGCCCTAGGCACACACTCCGTGGCCTCACGTGACACCGATGAGCACATGTGTGCATTGATGAGCGCCCGCGGTCACAGGGGTCACCTCCACCTGTTTGCCACTGTGCACTGACACTGCGATCGCCTGACCTATGCGCCGCCTGTGCCATCTGAAAGGCACTTAGCAAGGATGACCAGCGAACACAAGAGCCGCGAGGCGCTGCCAGATGAGTTAATCGCCTCCCATCACACCTGTTCTGGCAACTGTAATAACGGATTGTCTCTGCAGCTTGACTTGTGGCCAGAGACTGCTACTTTCTGCCGCGCGGAGGTCAGCTGGGTGACAGAGCGGCCCGCTTGTATGGCATTCCCATTTGTTGCAAAGGCGATTTTTACTGTCAAACGGGCTCAGCCGGGTACTTGATGATCTGATTCATGGGTGGCACTGTCTGGGGGCGTCGCGACCGGGCCAGAGAATTAAAAGCAAAAGGGGCCTAAGGGCCTAGGGCCTAGGCCCTTAAGCCCCTTTTGCTTTTAATTCTGGCCCGGTCGCGACGCCCCCAGACAGTGCCACCCATGAATCAGATCATCGGATCAGGATTGCATGCAATTTAAACGACTGGACAGCGTCCAGTCGTAAATAGACTCACCTGCGGGTGTCAGACAGGGGAAATTAAATTATGAGGTGCCTCTCTTTCCCAGTCGTCTCTCTGGTTTCTGAGATGCCTGCCTCCTCGACCTCGCCTCAGAGTCATGCGCACTTTTTATTGCGTGAGCCCCAATGCGCATGAGCATCACCAGGTAGCAGACCCCCGTCCCCACCCCCTAAGGCTGAACTAACTGTAAAACCGCGGCGCGCAGAGGCGGAGACATCTGCGCGCTGCGCGCATCTACGTCATGGTCAGGTGGTTTTTATTTTAATAAATTATAATGATCATAGTCAGGCCTGATCATAGTAGCCTGCCTAAATGAAATTGAAATGGGCGGCAGCCGCAGGGTCACTGCTCACGTCATGGACACGGACGGAGCACCAGCATTAATATATGCAGACCAGCAGAGAGAATCTTTGTGCTCACGGTTGGTCCGACACGGCCCCAGAACCAAAACCGGCCCACTGTCACGAAAACCGGCCCCCACCCCATCCAGCCTACCGGGGGATTGCCCGGTGCCCGAAATTACCAGTCCGGCCCTGCGCTTCAGCTTGTTCAGTCAGTGGTTGCTCTTGTTGTTCTGATGGGCTCGGAACTCTTCTGGTATGGCTGGCATGAATCCAATTGGGCAAATCTGCACACTTCACTGCTGTGGTAGTGACTAGTATGACTTGCCGCGGTTTGTCCCACCTTAGTGTAAGGCACGACTTTCTTGCGTGTTTCTTCACTAGCACCCAATCTCCAGGATTCAAATCATGCGCTTGGTCTGGCTGTCTTTCAACTGCGTCTTCTCCAACCTGGTGAGAGACAGAACGCACCATTTCAGCCAATCCTTTGCAATAGTCCAATACCAGATCATCAGTTATACTCATTAATTTATTTCCAGGAATAAATGCTTGTCTCATGGCTTTTCCCATGAGAACTTCATGTGGGCTCATTCCTGTTTTTCTGTCTGGAATACTTCTGAGACCCATCAATACAAGAGGTAATGCATCTGGCCATTTCAGCTTTGTGGATGCACACACCTTCCCCAATCTTGACTTGATTGTGCCATTCAATTGCTCAACAATTCCAGAAGCCTCTGGACGATAAGCACAGTCCAGTTTTTGTTCAATGTTAAATGCAGCACTGATTAATTGAATTATTTTATTATTAAAATGAGGGCCTCTATCTGATTCCAAAGTGACTGGAAAACCAAAACGTGGAACCAATTCCCTCAACAACAATTTTGCAACTGTAAGACTGTCATTTCTTCGAGTGGGATAGGCTTCCACCCATCTTGAGAAAAGGCATACTATGACAAGTATATATTTCAGTCCATTGCATGGGGGCAATTCGATAAAATCCAACTGTAATCTGGTGAAGGGTCCTTCTGCCTTTCCAATCTTTCCCCAGCTAACCACTGTCTTCCTACCTGGATTGTGCTGCTGACAGGTTAAGCATCTTTGGCAAAGGCTCTCTGCGACTACCCTGAATTTTGGATTGTACCAACTCTGTCTGAATAGCCTGATCATTGAGTCTCTCCCTATGTGTGTTGCTCCATGATACACTCTTGCCATTTTTGAAAGCAAACAATCTGGCATGACTGGTCTTCCATCTATATATACCCATACCTCATCTTCTGGTCTTTTTGTACAAGCAGCCTTTATCCAAATTTCCTTTTCCTTTTCCTCAACTTCTTCCTGCAATTGTCTAATCTCATCCCATGTTTCTGGTACTGAGAAAAACATAAGTTGGCATCTGGTTTCACCCGTTTCAATTTTTCTGTTTATGGCCACTGTAGTTTTGGCACAGTATTTGGCTACTTATTCAGCATAATTTTTGCCAGCAGTCACATAGTCATTTCCTGACTGATGTGCAGCGCATTTTACAACTGCTATCTCTTTTGGCAATTGTAATGCTTCCAACAAATCCTTCACATTTTTGCTGTTTCTGATAGGAATTCCTGAAGAAGTCAGAAATCTCCTCTGCATCCAGAGCTGGCCGAAGTCGTGCACAACCCCGAACCCATATTGACTGTCCGTAAATATGGTTACTCTCCAATTTTTCCCCTTTTTGCATGCCATTGTTAAGGCAACCAATTCAGCTACTTGTGCAGACTTGACCCCAGGTAAACAGGATGCTTCAATTACCCCAGATATTTTACAAACAGCATATGCAGCACTTAGTCCTCCTTCTTGTGTCCTGAGGCAGGAACCATCTACAAATAACTCATGGTCAGCCTCTTTCAAAGGTGTCTCTTTTATATCAGGCCGGGGCTTCGTACATAACTCAGTCATGTCCAAACAATCATGATCACTCTCATCTCTCACTTCTTCATCGCAGGGGTCTGGCAGTAGGGTAGCTGGGTTCATAATCGTACACCTTATCACAGTCACGTTCACAGCTCCCAAAATCACTCTTTCATACTTAGTCAATCGACTAGGGGTGAGATGCTGTGTTCTTGTTCTTGTCAAAAGAATCTCAACTGAGTGTGGAACATAAACCTTTACCGGATGTCCCATCACTATCGACTCACTTTGCTCCAGACTCATACAAGTAGCAGCTACTGCTTTTAAGCAGGCAGGCAATGCTGAAGCCACTGGATCCAATGTAGCTGAAAAATATACCACTGGAAGTCGACTCAATCCATGTCTCTGTGTTAGGACTGAGAGTGCACAATTCTCTCTCTCACAACAAAACAATGCAAAGTATTTTGAATAATCAGGCATGCCCAAGGCAGGAGCTTCACACAGTTTCTTAATTTCACAAATGCCTCTATGCAATCATCATTACAATCAATCAGATCTTTTGCTCTTTTCCGGATCATCTGTATTAATGGTTTTGATAACATCAAAAAAACATTAATCCATTGCCTACAGTATCCAACCACTCCCAGAAACATTCTCATTTCTCTCTGAGTCTGTGGCAATTGCATTTCTTTGATTATTTTTATTCTTTCCGGTGTCACTTTTCTAACTCCTCTTTCTATTTTATGCCCTAAATATCTAACTTTTCGTTGACAGAATTGTAATTTTTCTGGAGACACCTTGGGGCCGATTCC